>JASTWQ010000032.1:0-1281671 GCA_035220615.1 Leptothorax acervorum | reverse complement strand
TTCTTTCGAGAAAAGTCGGATAAGATAGGATACGGGATTTGCAGGGACGTGAGGGGTGAAGAAGGGGATAGGGTGAGAGGGTGGTTTGCGCACGAGAAATGGAGATACGAGCAAGAAGTGGGTCGCTGTAAACGCTTCTTTATTTGAATCGGTATTATTCTCCTGAACTGCATTTTTGTGCAGCGCCTCGCGTATTGCCAATGCGGAATTGTAGGTTCAAATCTCGCAAGAGATTGAACAGCGCATTAATTGCGATGACCATTTCTTTACTGCGTTAACAGAACATCGTTATGTACCAAAATTATTTGACTTTTTTCTCTCTCAGTACTTATATATCTTCAATTTTAAATAGGGAACTTGTCTATAGAAACGTTAAATTAATTTTTTTATTGTTATTTATCACAAACTTTATGTTCGTCATTAATATTAAAAGAGATGCCGAATAATATTATGATCTGTTAGAAATACATCGCATTTGCGCTTGTCATAATAATAAAATAAGTTAGGTATTATAAATTATTATAAATCGTAATTATCGTACGAGGCATGTCCGCGAAAGTAAAGATACAAAGGTCTAAAAAATTTTTTAAAATATTTATTTACAAAACTGTTACTAAGAATTACTTACATACATAACATTATTTTTTTCACATAGTCGCTGCCATTGTCTAAGCACTTATTAAGTCTGGAAACCAGCTTCTGCATCTCCGAGTCATAGAAGTCTACCGCCAGTCCTTTAAACCACGTCATGGACTTCTTTTTTCACTTTATCATCGCCGTCGAACTTTTTCCCGGCCAAATGTTTCTTTAGTTGCAAAAGTAAGTGAAAATCGCTGAACGCGAGATCCGAACTATACGTCGGAATGATCCAAAACATCCCACTTGAACTGTCCAGCAGCGCAATGGTAACAGGCACCCAGCGATTTTCACTTATTTCTGCATCTAAGAAACATTTGACCGGGAAAAAGTTCGACGACAATGATAAAGTAAAAAAAAAATCATGACGTGGTTTAAAGAACTGGCGGCCAGATTTCTATGACTCGGGGATGCAGATGCTAATTCCCAGATTTAATAAGTGCTTAGACAATGGCGGCGACTATGTGGAAAAATAAAGTTATGTATATGTAAGTAATTCTTAGTAACAGTTTTGTAAATAAATAAAAATATTTTTAAAAAATTTTTAAGGTCTTTGTATCTTTACTTTCCGGACATGCCTCGTATAATGAGTTCATCCTTTTTTTAACTCACAAAATTATCAAAGGCAGCCGTCTATGATTAAAACAGATTAAATCGAAGTGCCCTATATGACACTTGAGATAACGAAAACTTTAACGGGTTAATGGTTCGCTGCATTTTCCCTAATGCGATCTAAACGGAGAACTTCGTTCTCCATTAGATCTGTTTCATCGACGACGGAGAGGTCGTGGGCGTAGAAATCGATCAGAGCGATCGACATCACATATGAATGTTCAAGCAGAGGTGGGAGGGATGCAACTTGCGCTATCTCGAGAAGCCGCGAGCGTGCACATTTGGCACGTAGCTGATGTTTATCATCGACGGATACGAAGCTGCCGCACGATAGGCCGCGCGCAGAAAGAAACGCGCGTCGTTTCGGATGGGATCTGGTGCAATAAGGAGGGGAAGGGCTAGAGAGAGAGAGAGAAAGAGAAAGAGAGATAACTGCGTCTTCCGGAGGAGAAGCGCATCGCCGCAGAAGTAATGGACAGTCGAAATCGTATGCATCGCGCTCGGCTGGACTCGTTTTTCGCGCGCCGCACGTGAGTGCAGTCCGAGTCGCGAACGACATCCCGGTAATTCATGCCTCTCTCCCAACCCTCCTCGTTCCCGTTCCCGGATCGCCGATAATATCGATCCCTCGAAAGCACCATTGCGTCTCACTCTAGCCGAGATTTAGTGCGCCCCCGCCCAGTGCACCTAACATATATAGGGGGTCATGGATGTATGCCGCCTAAATTGGACCACCTAAGAAAAAGTGCTCGTTTCCATGTCGCGGTGGCCTATCTGAAAAGCGAAATACGTTGAAAAAATGATCGGAGAATAGATAGGGAGTATCGAAAGCGGAGGGCGGATTTGATTTGAAATATTTTATCCGGAGTAATCGCAGCAAAAGAAAAGGGATGAAAGGAAATGATTGTATCGATAAAATATTCGGGACAATTGTACAATCCAATAATTCAAATGTACCTATTATTTTACTTCCAGTTTTTGTATCTTAAAATACCCGCTTAGATGTCCATAATATTAAATAATAAATTATATATATAATCAAAGTAATTACTTTCAATTTTAATATCGCACGTCTTCTAGTTGAAATTTTTTCTTCGCGTAAGTGTGATTTCGTGAGAAAGCAACCTCGCCTCCATTACGTTTATTAAATAATGTAACATTCTTGTAACACCATAAATTTCTTGAAATTCACGCTTAAATAGCGCTAAATGGTAACTGCCGGAGCGTGATAACGCTCTCAGTAAATTGACTTTAAATCATTGAAAGAAGCGCGCTCATTAGCGGAAGAACCGGCAACGCCGGAAGAGCATTATCTCTGAGTGGGTTAAAGTCGTTTGCGTAGAACGATCGAGCTCGCGAATTCCTCGCCCTTAGACGCTTTGTGCGAGTCCTTAGTACGTGGCATTTATAGTAGTAGTTGCAATCCACGGGGCCTCTCGTGCATCGTGTTGAAGTGCGTTACATTTCGCGCGAAAGTCGTGAGAGTGCAATTTCTCACCGGAGCTCGAAGTTTGTGTTTAACATTAAGTTCGAGATTTGGCATTTTATTTTGTCGCAAATACCAACAATACAAAGAACTTTTATTATGTGTAATGTTCAGAAAACATAGTGAGGATTATAATACAGAAAGAAAAAAGTAATGAGATATACATTGATGTTTTAAAGTTTTCTAGTATTTTCGCATTTCACCAAATGATTAACCATTTAGTAAAAATGAGTAATAAAAGTTATCGCAGTGTTATTGCAAATGCAAATTTATGCGGGCGCGCGTTAAAAACAGATATACATTTAATTTATTACATGATGAAGTGTTCCGCGACACACACGCACGCATACACGCGCGATAACTGATACCTTTTGAAGCGCGATGTAAGACTCATCATTTTTAAGCCATGTGTCAAAGACAATATAACCGGTCCTTTTTAAAATGGAATTTTAAATGCGGCATATATACATCCGCCGCGTTTTAAATGGAATTTTAAAAGGGATTTAAAAGCGTCATGTATTTATGGATCCGCTTCCACGTGCACGCTCACGGGATCGCGAGTCTCGTCGTCGCTACACTCGGCGCAGCCCACGCGCCACGCCAGTGCATTATCATTGTCGGCCCGTGAGAATTGCATTTGTAAAATTTCCCGAGCAACGGCAGAGTTCCTTCCTGCGGAAAGAATCGTTACGGAATGAATTTCGCATATTCATGATTCATCGAAGCGCGAAAAATGCTCCTCGGCGAGACTAACGTAACAAACAACGTTGAAAGTACTCGTAATCGAATTGTTCTCCACAACGCTAAAAAATAATATTGATTAGCATTTCGCGATGTTAACCAATAACATATTGAATGTGCTTTGGAATTATATATATCAACTTTTTATTATATTTTTTCATTTTAAAAAATTACAGTTCAATAAATTCAAAAGTAAGTGGTTCTTTAAATTTTTGTTTGCTTTAATTTTATGCGCCGCGATGCACTCGGGAACACTGTAAATGGGATCGCAAACGGAAAAGCGGGAGAGAGAAGCATTGGTTCGTTTTATTTCAGTTATGCAGATGCAGCCGCGGCCGGGCGGTTCGGTAACGAGGAGAGGAAACTTTTTATTTCGCTCTAAACGACGATAGACGGTGTCGATCGCCCGGGATATTCGCGGCGTTATTTTCTCATCTCGCCGACAATGGTCCCGCGCGGAGCGCGGGGCCGATTCTCGCGGTAAGCGAGTCAGCGATTCGTTCCCCGAGGCGCGTGTGTCCACCTGCGATAACTGCATCGACGCCGACGTGTCGAACTCAAAGAGAGCTTTTTTCAGAGCGAGAGCGGTGCCGCGGCCGAAAGTATTATTGGAGAAGTTCGAGGAGCACGGCGGCGGCGATTTCTTATCCGGCCGAGTGATATGAGGTCGGACGTTTTTCGCGGCAAAAAGGGCGACTCCCCCTTCGCACTCCCGGACATCGTCTTTCAACACTCGTTTGACATTTTTTAGCTAGATCCCTGCAGGTGAGACCGTGACAAGTTTTCTGTTTTCGCGGTTGGAAATTACATGCCAAGTGCCGCCGTCGGTATATTGAGGAGCGCAGCGGGGTGTAATCAAAAAGCCGACAGCTCGGAGCTGTTTTATATTGCAACACTACCACCAGCTGTGGAAACATTGCCTAGAATTGTAAACGGATATTCTTGATTTCACAGAAATCAGCTTTAAACCTTCTAGATTTATTGCATTATTGCGAGACGCAGAGAGACGCGACGTGGAATGAAAGTGTCTTCGGACGATCGAAGGTAGGGCAGGCATGAAACGCGTTGCTTCCGGGCATTCAGTTAAACGTGCGTAACACTTAATCAAAGCGCACAGGGCGCGTCCACCTCCTCCGGGATTGAGATACGCGACGATCACTTCGGCTGTCTGCTTCTCCTCTCCTGCGGGACGGCGGGGACGAGAGGGCGGACATCCTATACCGCGGAGCTGGGCCGGAAAGGCCTAGGACGCGAAAGAATCAGCGGTAGGAGGAAGAGGGACTCGTATAGCCGGCAGTGACGCATAAATCTGCCGCTCGATGCGTTCGGTTACGCGCGCGCATTTAATTGCAGTGCAGTCGCAGCGGCTGGACCGCCTTGTTGCGCTCGCGGTCGCTGCGACGTCTTCCCCCGCGCGACGCCAGATATTTTCGATAAAAAGCGAGGGAGCCCGGGCACGATCCGATCGAAACTAATAGCGCCCCCGTTTCACGATGGCGAGCTGCATCGTCGTACCCTCCCCGGACGTTACAGTCCGGAGGCGTCGATGGGGGCAGACGAGGATTTCATAATTAGCTGCGATTTATCAGTGCCAACATGTCGTTCGACCCGATCGTACGGCGCATTTATTTTTAAGATATCCTGCCTTCGAAGGGTATCTCCTAAGAGCGCGAGCACGGTTTCTAATCTAATGCTTTTAAGAGACTTCTGAAGTTACAGATGGTTACCTTTATAACAGTTTGAAAGAAAATTTTGTTCTTTATCGGAAATTGCATTACTTAAAAATATTTCGTTGAATAGTGAAAATTGAAGACATTTATCTCATAATTCTTTCAAGCAAAATTTATATACCTTTCTATGCGTTTAAACGCTTATAGACAGCAATTATTTTACTCGTAACATTATTCCGTAAAATGTAAAATAATTATTATGTTTAATTAAATGCTACTTATCGATTTTTGGGCGTGGATGGCTATTTAGCGTATGGCCATTTCGTGTGAACGAACAATGCAATATTTAGGAGCTCGGGACATCGCGAATGAGCCAACTCTAAACGCAAAGAACAAAACGAAAGGAGATCCTTGACTTCTGTATTTTTTATTCGTCTTACGTATGCAAGATGATTCGTGGATAACGGATAAAAATGGTCGGTATAAAAGTATCATTGCGACGAAAGGCACAATTTTATTTAAGTATCCGATATAACATGTGTTCTTATCGCGGTTGTTTCGATCTATCGATTTTCTTTGCAATATAAGAAAAATTGTTGAATATTGTACAGATAGATTACTGTAGCAAAACGTTGCTATTCTTGTATTTTTGGTATTATCTTATTGGAAGAACAGCATAGTATCTACGCATACCTAGCATTTTGTGCCAAGCGATTATTATAAGAGAATAATTAGGAGAAAACTTTTGTTTAAAAAAGCTATTAATTACTACTATTTTTATTATTTACTATTTTTTACTTTCTCTCTCTTTCTTTTGTCACATAATTTCTTATTTATATTATTTCTAAACGAAAGGATTGATTATTTATGTTATTTATATTATTAAATAATTCTTTATAAATAATCTATTACATTAATAAGTTTGATACAAATCTTCATGATATCTTGCGGCATTTAAGTTACATATAGAAATTAAACTTCACGGAACTTAAAATGATTAATTGTAATGATTTATAATATCTGAGATAATCGATCGAACTGAATTTTCCGATAGCAATTAATAATGTGTCATTAAAATCAACCCAGTTTCTTCCATCGAACGAAAAACGATGTTGAGCGAGGCCTATATTCTCTGTCTTTTTCGCTTCCGAAGAGAACCCTTCGTTCGCGTTCTCGAGAAAACATGATTCTTGTCTATCCTGTTCGGACCCAAGGATAGATCGTCCGTGGAGATTGTCGGCAGCGCAATTTGTTTCAGTGCCTAATACGAATGTTCCCTCTCGAGACGGCGGCTACCTGGAATATCCGTTTAATAGACAGGTGAATTTGGTGCCCCACAAACGCGATTTTATTCTACAGAATTTAATGTTATTCCCCAAAACAACGTTACATTTAATTTAATTCTGAAACTTCCGTAAGGTTAAAAATTTACATTTAATATAATAAAAATGTACATTTATGTCTATATGTCAATTTGTGATATGTGTAACATTCATTTTGATATTATTTGTAAATTTTTTAGTTATTATTTTATGTAAATAAGGAAGAGAAAATTTATTGTAAAATTTCTAAATTGTAATATTTTTTTAATTTCTCACGATAAAAAGTTACTTCATAATATCAAGTTGACACGATTAATTTAAAAATTTTATGAACTTTACAATAAACATATGAGAAGATATAAAAAATGGAAGTAAATTTTCGGAGTGGCAAAATTGTGCGGCGCGAGCAGAGTGAGAATTTAACCCTGCACGACCCGTCCCGTCCCCTCGTAATTTCAGGGTAAGATATCCATGCTCGTGTGAGGGCACTTTTATTACCGGCTTTGTCGAACCGCCTGCTTCATCTCTGTTTGAGTGCTTTTCGTACGTTCTCAAGAAGCGCGTTACAAAATTATAATTAAATCAGTACACGTGAAAGCCTGCATCTACAGCTTGTAACATTATACGGGCTTTATATGAACAGGTTGCATTACCGAGCGTAGTGATTATTTGGAGAATTTTTAATCAACTCGTGCACAACATAAGGTCCATTCAAATTCTTTTGTTATATGGAAGAAATTGCTACTAATATGATTTACCTAAAATATTTTAACAGTAAGTTGGACGACCTTAGATTTAATTCTCTTTATGAAAAGTGCCAAGGAAAGATATTATTTATTGCAACTTATAACCAAATAATTTGTTACAATTAAACTTATAATTTAAATTTTAAAAAAGATTTTATAAATCTTTAATTTTTTCGACAATATTAATAAATAGAGATTCTATGACGTTTACCTAATACAAAATTGTTGTAAAATATCATAATAAATATAATTGAGCGTTGCTTTACAACATTTTTGCCTTCCATTTTTTTTTTAAAGATATAACCCTTGCTCTTTTATGATCTTAAGTAGAGACTGGTTCATCCTTAAACATTATCGTAAACCTTGCGTTCACGTAGAGCGAATAAAGCTCAAGAGGACAAGGTAATTAGGCAGAATTTATTTAGTGTGGTCGAGCGCACGCGGGATTTAAGATTATTGTAGGGATGCACGACTCGGATGAAAAAAAAGATCGCTTTCGTGTGTTGCATAAAGACGTGCACAAAAAAATTACCTTATCTCGGGGTTGTGTTACATTCATGTACTCGCGCACTCATGGTTAATTAAGGGAACTGTGTAATCCTTACCATTGGTAAGATCGCACAACACACCATGCATATCGCAAAATTACAATGCTATTCAAAAAAAGAGTGCTTAAAAAGAAATTTAGACATGTTACATTGTTCAATATTTTATTAAATGGATTCAGAAGTTTTACTGAATTACAAGCGTAGAAAAACATTGGATTTTTTTCAACTAAGTCTTTATTTATTCTTTTTTGTAAACGATACATAAGCCTACATGAAGCATATAAACTATTGATTAAAGAAAAAATATTATAAAATATTAAATGTTAGAAGTTACAAGAAGGAAGCTTGGAGAAGAATAGACATAAATATACATAAAAAAATAATTTATTTAACACGATAAAGGGTGCGCGTCCAAAGAAACCGGCCGCCACGCGATATCTGACTTTCATAATTTAAGACGTTTATATCTCGGCAACTGCACAAAAGATTATGTATACCCCCCTATAAGAATTATAAATATAAAATATATAGAAAGAGATTTTCAATATATAAATTATTTTTAATAATCACGGAAATAATATTATATAATTTATATGTAAATATAAATATAAATAAGAATATTAACATGGAAAAGTATAATGTAAAAATACAAATACAGAAGACGAAATGGAAACATAGATAAAAGAAAAGAGCAGTATACATATAAAATAAGAAATTAAGAGAAGAGGAACTACTAAAATAAGTAGCAGGCAAGAAGAAAAATGGAAAAATGCTGGAAATCTGCCTGTCTGGACGTCTCGAGCCGTATTGCAATTTGTTTCGGATATTTTCACCATGTCGGCAAAATTATCTAGCAACCGAACTGCTTCTCTGACCCTCCGGGGCCTTACGGGCTTTCTCATCTGCGTTTACACGCCGCCGCACCGTTTGAATCGATGTATCGTCCACATCGCTTCGCATCGCACGCATGATGAAGGTGCGAGACACGCGGCGTGCTTAATGAACCGCACAATGCACTTCCGGCGATCGCAAAAGCGTTACTTTCGATACCAAAATTTTGTCTCTTAATTCTATAAATATTCATATTTTCTTGGTTATACTAACAATAAGAAACGCATTTTATGCCCGTGATATTATACGCAAGATAATCCTGAAAACCCCGTCGAATTTGGATTCTTCGAATAAAAGTGTACAAAGTCAGTTGGTAATATTGATCTGAAATTAAATGAAGAATGTAATCGATTAATACTCACTCGAAAAGATCATCTCGTGTATAACGGTTTATTTTCGTTCGCTTGTAATTTTTAAAGTATTCATGGAAATTTTTATGAAAGTAGTGGGTTTTTGGTTTTTTACCCGTTCGATTTTCTGAATAATTATAGACTCGCTCGTTAAATTCTCTTATTAAATCGTTACATTTTCGCACCTTCAGACTCATATCTGGCAAATTTACGACTGCACGTTTGCTGGTGAATCGGCCCGCATATTTTCTCGCTCAATATCTGAAACGGATGCAATGACCATTTCGGGGCAGAATATTTAAGCCATCTGTTTGCATACATTTCCCATGGCCGGTGTGATTCGCATGTTCGCCCGATCGCCCGATCGCCCGATCGCCGCCCATGATTTTGTTTGAGCCTTCCGCGGAGACGGAAAATGCACGGCGATATTAATTGATTCCCGGGGCACGCTCGAGCCCGTAAATAAATTAATAACGCTGCCACCCATTGTTTACACGCGCCGCTTACAAATGGCGCCAATAATGATCGACGCGACTAATATACGGTAAACTTTTATGTCATAGATTTAACCGTCAAGCATCACTCGTAACTAAAATTTTTAGTATCATATGATGCAACAGCAGGGTCGAATTTTATGCTGTAAAAATTGGAGAGATTATAATATATGATTTAATATTAACAATATAAAACAATAAAAAATATATAAAAAAAACATTCTGAAATCTGAAAGACTAATTAATTTTCGAGTAGTCGTGAGACAAGATAGCTGTATGCATGTTGTGCCAAATGCAGATCGTACATCTCAATTGTGACACATGTTGATTGACCGCCGAAATGTTTAACGAAGTTTAATAGAGAATCATCGATTCTCCCTATCGAGATTGATCGATAGGGAAGAGCATTAAATGGACGATTACAAAAAAAAAATTCTTATTGAAAGCTGCCATTCCTTTCCTGTCAAGACCCATTATCGAAAGTTCCGATTTATCGGCTGCAGAAAATAATTGATAAACTGCACCCGCGTCTGCGATGCGGCGAGTGAATCTCCGAGCAGTTAATCAATCACAATATTTCGACACCGCGAAAGTGCTGCTCCGGCGTGCATCTACCTTGCGTTGATTTACATTTAGTCATTTTTTCTGTTGATGCATCTAGAACGCGGGAAATTCAATTAACTAGAGATTCTAATATGATCCATCTTTTCCATTTATATAACTCCCATAATTTATCTTTCTTTTAGCGCCACAATCTTTATTCATACTTATATATTGCATTACGCTTGTGTAAGTCTGGCGTCTTTCTCGAAATTATTATAACATATTATGTTATATATAATTATATAACAAAGTTCTTATATACATATTCGTATACCTATATACACATAATTATACGAACTTTGTTATATGATATAATTTTGAAATATTATACATAATATTTTAAATTATGAAATACACGAAGATTTTTTTTATTTTATATTTTTGTTAAGATACTCATATTCTAAAATTTTTTAAACACATAAAAAGGCACAAGTATATAATACTATATAAAAAATTTATTTTTTCTAAACCTTTAAACAAGTATACTTCTTTAAGAGATATAAAGAACACGTCATTTTAAGATAAACGTCGCGAACGTAGTGCAGGATACTGTTATTGAGAATCCACCGATCATCAAATCGGCCAATTCGATTGAAGGAAGTATCGTCTACTTTCGTAATAAATGAGCTTCGCGAGGAAGCAGCAGTGCTTTCAGGATAAACTCGTCAATTCGCGTTCCGTCGGGCGATAAGCTTCTCCCGCGGGCACGGGTTTTATTATCCACCGGCACGAGCGGGCCGCGAGTCGGGGTAGCTTCATTAAATATCGATTCCCGGACGCGAGCAAGCGCGCGGCGCGTATCGTGCATACGCGCGTCAAGCCCGCGTCTTCTTTATCGGAATCGCAACGATAAAACGTACATTCGTATAGGTGTACGTCTCACCGGACTGCATGAATTATGCGCGTAACGCGTGCCGATGATGCCACACCTCTCGTACCTGGTGTCCTATCCGGCGAGCATCGCTTTATCACCGCGCGAAAATCACCCCGTATATTTCAACGCTGCGTACAATGCCGAAAATACGGTTTTCGGAATGAATGAAATTACGGTTAAAAATTCGCGAGATCGCCGCGATATTCTCTCTGCGCACACGGTACAGGAACAAAGATGTTGTACAAGCTGGACTGCGCATGACAAAGGAAAGGGGATTATGTGCTGTCAGTCGAAAAGAGCGCTGTGTGTGACATAAAAGAATTTTAATATTGATAAAGAAGCAATTCTCCTTCTTCTTATATTACATAATTAAATTTTTAAATTTCTGGTACTGGAAAGGATGATACGAGTGACCTAGTTCGTCTGCTTTTCCATATGCAAACAACATTACCTTAGGAGACGTATATCCACGCGGTCGAACGATCATTCTTCACAAGGGGTGGTTTTCATTTTTTTTTTTTTTTTCTATACACAATCGTCCGCCCGACCTTTCACCCATTATAATGTACGTGTTAGGCGCACGAGTTGCGTTTCGCAGAGCGCGTGCGGCAGCTCGTTCTGCGGGTCATAAATAACCTGGGAACATGAATATCGCAGGACCGGCCACCCCCGGCGGGATCACTCCGAGCGTTTTCTCTCTCTCTCTCTTTTTTCTGCTCCGCTACTTCCACGTGCGTGCATGTTTTCTCGGTAATTAGGAAATTTCTCTTCTCCTCGCCTTCTTCTCTACGTCTGATTCTTTTTTAATTTGTACCCCGTTCGCACTCGCTCGCAAATTTCGTTTTAAATTTCTTTGCTCACGTACTAGCTATCCCCCTTTCTCCCTAGGAGAAAACCAAGTGCGTTGGACGGGGATTGCTGCAATTTTGAAGATCTTTTCGTTTGTGTTTTCGTCTCCAAAAGATTAAGAAGCTATTACCATTCAGGAAGAAAAATCTTTTTTTTCCTCAATTCTTTCATATGTATTCGTGTTCCAGATGTAATTAAAGAACATTCCAACTCCCATTTTTATCAGTTTTTATTTAATTATCTTTTTATTTCTGCTTGTGTATGACCACAAATTTACTTATCTTAAAAAAATGCAGCTTTATGTATCGGACGGTTCAAGATGATTAATTAGTCATATCAGATTGGCCATTCGCGATTAGCCTCGCCCTCTTTAAGTAAGGATATCTTCTAAATTGCATATAATTTCTTTACACTATAGACCTCACACAAGTCACACGTACAAACATTGTCAAAAGTGTAATACAAAAATAATATCTACGGAACGATCACATATTTGCGCGGATCTCGGAGGGAGACAAAAAATTTAGCAGACCTAGCGACCCATCCTAGGATACCCGATACTCCTCGAGGACAAACAACGACGCCCGCAAATCCTTCCACGAAATTGTCGCTCCAGCATTTTCGCAGGATAGAGACAAAGGTATCCTTTAGTGAGAGGAAACGCACGGTCTATGCGCTCGCGCGCACGTGTGTGTGTGTGTGTGTGTGTGTGTGGGTGAATGCGACAGCAAATAATCGTGCCGCAGATCGCGGATCTGGTCCTGGTGCCGTGGCAGTGGCCCGTGCCGCATGCGTGCACGCGTGTGCGTGCCGGCCGCGGGATTCCTGTTCCCGTGGAAGTAGCTGCCTCCGCAGTTAAGATCTTATGGTATCAGGTTTCCCCGATTCGTATCGTCGACCAGTCTCCGCTCCGTCTCGTCGTCATCCTCGCCGCGATTGCAGTCGGGCATGTTAGAAAATACCTATCTCGCCTCAGTTTCCAAAGAGCAATAACATAAAATATCATTATGGACCTGAAAATTATGAATACGATTTTTAAGTTTTTAGTTAACGTATGTAAAATATAAAAAATTTTCTGCAATTGTTTAATATTGAATATAAATAAGAAGGAAATAATGTTCAGCGTATTCAAACATATATATATATATATATATATATACAGGGTGTTCCAAAAAGGTGGGGCCAAAATTCAGGGAGATATTCCTCACACCTCAAGGATGAAAAAATGTTATATAAACATGGGTGCGGAAACGATTTTTTCAGGAGTTATGTTGAAAATATTGTTGACTGTATTACTTACTCAAGAAACAATTTAGGATTAATCATTATGTAAACAAGTAACTATAACATTAAAGGTCAAATTTTTCTGATTTCTGCCTGGCAGATAAGGTCACAACCTCATTTAGCCGCACTCAGAAAAGAAGCTCTAACTCATTACGCCACCTCGACTTCGCCTCAAAGCATCGTGGTCGTCAACCGTGTTACTATCGAGAAGCCCGCGGATGCAATAACAACGCAGACTGACTTACGCCGTTATTACTTATTGCAAGAGATAGTTTTTCAAGCTCTTTTTATTTTCGGCCAGCTGATGCGCATAATTTTACTTTTTATGATTTTGTATCAGAATATAGAACACTTTCACTATAACAACAATTTAAATCTGATAATAGTGTAATGTATATGATTAATAAAAAAAGGTATTATATGTATATTTGTATATACCTAATATACATACATTAATAACATATAAGGAGGGTTATTTAATATTGCAAAAACTCTTTATTGTGAAAATTTAATAGTTACATGACATTAAATGGTTAAATTATAATGTTTCGTGAAAAGATAATATACTACTTGAAAATATTAATATAACGAAGATGAAACGAAGGTTAATATATGATATAGTTCACAAAAGTGACTTTCTGCGTGTATCACGCGGTACTCAATAATGTGTATAAAATAAATTATACATTATTGCTTACTTATCGATTAATTTACTATTATTGCATTATTTCTTCTTATAACTTTTAGAAGCGTAAACCTTTCCTGAGAAAATTTTTGTCGAACGGTTTTGGTAAAGGATATAAATTTTGACTATTCTTAAATGTCATAATATCGTCAAATTCCTCAACTTTATTATTAGCCAATCTAACGGTAATTTTTTCAGGTTTGTTAGGCAAATTCTCTTCCGTTGACGTAGCTGTAGATATTGAATGTACGGACAATTTCCGTCGAGCATTGCCACATATATTTTCCTAGCGGATATTATGTAATTAAAATATTATTAATTTATTATGTATTAAAATTATTTTTCTCGAAAATTATAGGTATAAAAAGAAAATTATAGTCTATAATTTCCGTTTATTTTTTGCTATGAAAACTTCTCTTTTTAGTTGAATGATATATTCGGCATGTAAAAGTAAGGTTACCTCAAGGAAATTCAGTAATTGTTGCTGTGTTATCGTCCTTAAGTAAGCTCCTTCAATATTATGTCTATTGAAATTATATCCTTGGCTTTCAATCTCTTCCCAATAAAAAGAACCCTGTTTGATTAACGTACTATAAGGTTCCTCTATATATGAAACTAGATCTTCCTTATATTTCTCAAATTGCTCATTTGGCATAGTAGATATGTGATGGTCCTGAAATGTTATTATAGCGGTATTAACGATATTTTAATAGAAACATACTCCAATTACTATGCTATCAGCAGTGATATATTTATTTGATCGTAATATTAGAATATTGTGTGAGAAATTTAAAAATTGTGAAATTAATAAATGTATTAATACTTTGATTAATTTTATTGTTATATATATGTATATAATCGTATAAAAAATACACAATATTGTTATATATACGGTCTTATTATACTTACAAACATATAATTTATAAATGAATCGATTCGTTCTTCGACATGTTGTGTTTCGTGGTCACCTTGTACTAGGATTATCAAATATTGCACTCCGCTCATTGTATGTATACCGGTATATACTCCATAGCCTAACTGTTCCGTCGTTCTTAAAGTATTGTAGCAAGGTTCCTTAATAATGTATGCTAAGAGATTTAAAAGCATATTCGACTCCGTTGATTGTAGACCAGTTTCGTAGTACACTATTGTACAATTAGTTTCACGCAATTTAGTTTCTTCTTCAAATAGAATGTGGCAACCTAATTATATATCAATACACAACATTTTATGAACTATGTCATATAAAAAATAACTCGTAAGAAGCTGATAGTAAATTTCCAGAACAAATTGTGTGTGATGCAGATGACATGACATCAATAATAAATATTTTTTCTTATATTTTTAAATATTTACTTTTTATATGGATTGGAATTAATTATAATTTTTCATTTTAATTATTCTTTTTCCTTTGTCTCCATAATAATCCTAATAACATAAGACCATTATAAAAAAACAATATAATATTCATATTAAAACTATGTTCCATAATAAAAACTGAAATCCTTTAAGCATATTAAGGGGTTAGGCCACTGTAGCGCGCATGAAATCACGTGCATTTTTAACATTTTTTTTTTTTTTGTAGGAAAAAATAATTTATTAATAAACGCAATTACAGTGCTGTTAAATGTCATTAAAAAAGTATCTAAAAAAATTTTTCTCGAATTTTTTTGGTCATATAATGGTCGACTACAGGCAATTTGATCGCTTGGCGTCTTTTAAATTGGCCTGACAAATAACTTCGACAATTTTCATCCGATTGACTTCAAATTTTGATATGATTTGTCTAATTACATTTCGCAGAGAAGTACGTAGGATATTTTCGATAAATTAAAAACTTTTAATTTTATGAGCAGTTTTATACGAAATTTTTCACTAAAAATTGTACTTTTTACTTCAAATGTCTACCATTTTCGAAAAAATCAATATTTTGGAAATATCCTACGTACTTCTCTCAGTATTCTTATTTAAATTAACAAAACATTTTTTTTTTTTTTTAGGTCATAAATTGCGGACGGTATTTGTCAGGCCCCGGAGCGCCTCAAAAAAAGACGCCAAGCGATCAATCGCCTGTAGTCGACCATTATATGACCAAAAAAATTCGAAAAAAATTTTTTTAGATACTTTTTTAATGACATTTAACAGCACTGTAATTGCGTTTATTAATAAATTACGTTTTCCTACAAAAAAAAATGTTAAAAATGCACGTGATTTTAGGCGCGCTACAGTGGCCTAACCCCTTAATTTCTTTTAAATTATCATAAATAAGATTTACCGTCTTCTAGTTTAATTTGACGATACAATACTAATTGCCTTTGTAACAAGGGTTCCATGTGAGGCATTCCAGTTTTTAACTTAGACTCAATTAGTTCAACTGTGTTTTTAGCTTCCATTTCAGTCACGTTGCCATATATTAAGCACTCCACATGCATTTTGCTGAATAACTTCGGTATAAACCGTTGGAGTCTATCGACACTTAAATCTACACACGTCACAAATATTTTAATTATGTCATTAATAAGTGCTTTAATCATGCTTGGAACTAAAAACAATTTTGGAGAAACAAGAAAGATATTTTTGAACAAAAACGTATTAGTTTTCTTTTACACTTACGAGCAGTAGATTCCAATAATTCATTGCGAGGCCAATTATGTTCTGACAGTATCTCAAGATAATTACTTAGAAGACAAGATGAGACTGCATCAAAATTTTTTATGTATCTGATATACTGTAAGACATTTTATATATAAATATGGTGTTTAAATAAATTAATAAGATTGATTGCATTTATTATACATACATTATCGTTTAGGATTTCAAACCTCTCCGGATTAATCGTAAAATTCATCATTTGATCCATAATTTTTTCTAACAGCACACGTTGCTTGTAGTCGTAACCATCTATTGTCAGCTAATAAAACAATTTGTTTTTCTTTTGAATTATATATGCTTTTTTATAAAACATTAAATTAATGCTCATTCATAAAACATTCCGTAAACTTTATTAGAACATTACAGAAATATAATTGATCATATTTACAAATAACAATTATTAATAAGAAATAAAATCTGATTCCTAAATAAGTAATATTGTTCCTAAGTAAATATGTACCTACATAAAGAAACATATGCTTAAACGTTACTAATATTATTAACAAGTTTAATAATAATTTATTTAAATAATGGTCAAACCTATATTTAAATAACATACAATATTTTGTCATTGTTATTATTTATGTACTCACTATTATTCCATATTTTGTAGTATAAATTTTCCATTCTAAATTAGCTAAACTAGCTGTATATGTGCATTCATAAAGGGAATCACGAAATAGTTTAACAAACATATTAATCAAATTGCAACTGAGAGGATCCACACAGGCGAACGGACTATAAATTAAAGACAAAACGAAAGTTATATATAATTATAAAAAATATATTAGTTTTATGTTACATGACAAGAAATTATATAGCACTATTTTTATTTATTATCTTTAAGAAAGTATCTTGAAATAACGATATTCAAAACATAAATGTACAATTTTAGATTTATTTTCTTAATGATAACGTTTTTCACAGAGATAATCAATTTATTATTTTAATTTTATTCAGTACGTATATTAATATATTATATATATATGTATACTAATCTTATAATTATGATAATTAAACTAATTAATTCACAATTGCAATTTGTGTGAGTTGCCAGAATATCTTATTTGAAAACATCTCATTGTCAGTAATAAATATTTAATTAGAACAACAATGTATTTTTTACAATCACACTTATACACAACCACGCATACCTAATGAAGTTGAAGATCATTTGCGCTTTCGGTACACAAAATACATCATCCTCTTTATACCAAAGTCTTACAAACGATGTATCCTTTAAAATAATAGGAAATTTTTTTACCTGTAAAATTTCACCCATTAATATGTGTAAAAAGTACATCAAAAATACCATCAAAATTAGTGATTTACCATTGGTGGTTAGGGTAAAGGACAATTTCGTATGAAAAAATAAGCGTGTATAAAACATTCTTTGCATTACAATTTTCTTTTACTTGTATTACAATCTTTTTGCTCTGTATTATGTAAATTAATCTCTAAAATCCAGCGTATATTATTGCAAAGTTAATGGAAATACATATATTTAAATAGTACACCATATAATAATTCTTATTATATAAAAAATATGTACGCGTAAGAATAAAATTTATTTTAAGCTACATTAACATAACATTTTATATTGAATTTCATAATATGGTTTATGCTTCATGGAGATTTTGCTTATTGTTAGCATCACGAAATGGTGTCCAAGGATTAATATTGAGAAAAATGTTAATTTTAATTACGTTTATTGGTGTCTTGATATCTAACTTGGTCGGTATAAATTCATTCTTAGAAGGTAATTTCAGATCCTCGCTATAACCATCAAGGCTCCACATTTTCAGTGTTTTCTCAGGTATCTTCTCTTTCTTATATTTAATGAGATACCAACTCTCGGTTTCATTCGTTATACTTTCGAACGCTTTTGCGGCAACGTGAATTATTATATTTTGCGGTGTAAAATATTTCATTATGTCTTCCAACAAATCCTGTCGCCATTCAGGAAAATCTTCTTGCGTTTTCATCAAAACGACTTGTTTCATGGGATTCTTGTGCAGCAGGGCAGCTGTTATCGATATTTCATCAAAAAACCAACTAACAGGTTCATAAGTAAGAAAAATATTTTCAATATGTCGACGTTCCTATAATGTAAAATTTTCATTTAACTCCATATATGATGTACAATATTAAAATACAAAGTGTCCGGCACATTGCAATCCTACAATCTACCGGACATTCTACATAAGACTATATTCCTTTCATTAATTACATTGCAGATCCATTCGATCGGTCCATTCTCCTTCAGCATATTAATATACTGAAACATTAGTTGAACAATGTCATCACTTATATGCTTATTAAGTCCTTCCTCAGTTAGATCAAATGCAACTCTAAAGAAACTCAGGCTTATTCCCACAGAGCAAACGCCTTTTAAAATTATTTTTATGTCGTTGCACCAACCCCTAGCCTTTAAAGCTGATAATAATGAACCTTTTCCTTTGTGTCCAAGTAAATAAGAGATGTATCTGACAGGCTATGTTAACAAACAATATACATAAGCTTCAATTAAAATGTGACATAATGATGTGTCATTATAGGTATGTACTACAATAATAACAATTATGTGTAATCAATTAGAAACAGGCAAAGAGACAAAGAAGTGCAGTCAGAGAGAGAGAAAGTGTTATAAGTATATTTTTATATTTTCCGCAACTATACATAGATGTGTAGGTATATAAAATTTTAAAATACAACTTTGTGTATATATTATATATATATATATTAGGGTGTCCGCTAATTTGGCAATTTTTAAAATTCTTATGGGACCCCCTCTAACTTATTAGTCGGTAAAAAAAGAAAAATTTTGAGACTAATATAAGTAAAACATAATACGATGAGTCTAAGAGTGCGCGCATCGACATTGAAAATTACTATTTAAAATACATTGAGTTTTAACCAAAATTTACCTTTTTAAAATCTTTGCAACGTATCGTGCTTACAGTTTTTTTTTTACCTTGGAGACCATTGGTAATTATATAAAACTTAACTAATTATATAAAATTTATTTAAGAACGTTAAATAAATAAACTACGGAAAAAACTAAAAACTTTTCATTTTATCTAAATTAAAGGACTATAACAAATTAGAATAGCTCATAATGTTTTATATCTATTAAAATTTGTAATCGATAAGTTAACAACGCAACTTCAAGCAATAAAAGAAATAAAACAAAAAAATTGACAAATTACAAAAATCTTAAATAATTCTATCTTAGTGTGTGCCTACGTTTGTTTATACCCCACATTGGGAGCTATTGAAAAAATAAAATCTATAATACACGTTACGTTATATATTTTGTTTTCCCAATAACTCCTAATAAGAATAAACAAACGCAGACGGTGTGTCAATCAAATGTCTATGAGTGAAATTTCAAATGTTATTATGTAACGTGATAACCACACATCGGTCTCCAAGTTTAAATTAGAAAAAAAAAAATTTTAAGCAAGATACGTTGCGAAAATTGAAAAATGGTAAATTTTGGTTAAAACTCAATGTATTTTAAATAGGAATTTTTTTTGTCGTTGCGCGTACCCTTAGACTTATCGTATTATGTTTTACTTACAATTAATCTCAAAATTTTTCACTTTTTACTGACTAAAAAGTTAGAGGGGGTCCCATAAGAATTTTAAAAATTACTGAATTAACGGACACCCCGGGGGACACCCAAATATATATATACATATATATGTATATATGTGTGTGTGTATACGGAAAAAGCTGTATATATACACACCCACACATATTGTATAAATTAATATATTTCAATGATTTTGAGATATGGTATCAAAGTCATCAATTGTTTTTAGTTCCTATCATGATTAAGGCACTTATAAAGAGTAACCTTTAAAAGGTTTTAGACGGTTATCGTTATTTATTAAAATATAATTAACAATACAAATTTATGAATAGAATATAATTTTCTGACACTATGTACATATAAGAATGAATTTACACTTTGCCGAGACTTATATTTTTTCTTTCCTTATTCCCATGAGCATCAGAAATATGTAATTTTTCTTTAGCGCATATATTATTAATATAAAGTGGTTCTACATGGGTCTCCAACATTTCACGCGAAGCGAGGCCGATCCTAACCCATCCCTGCTTACAGGACGAAACGAGGTTTGTTTTTATAGGATTTCACATGGGTTTCCACCGTTCCACACGAATCGAGGTCCACCCCACGCAATCCCATCCTCTGCTTACCCCGGCGAAACAAGATCTGTCATTTTACGGTTCGTGTGGAAAGTACAATAATAGATCTCGTTTTGCTCTGTAAGTAGAGGGTAGGGGGGATGGGATGGACCTTGCTATGCGTGGAAAGTTGGAAATCTATATGTAAAACCATTTTAATAAGATGTGTGCTAAAGAAAAAATCTGGGTGGTAGAGAGGTTCAGGGTTTCCCTACCCCGCTCATACATATATGCTATTTCCTAATACATATTAACAAATTATGTCCTACAGTGCTCAGAACGACTGGTATATTTCTTAAACTTTTTTTGTTAATAACTTTTTGATGACCGCCGGCTAAAACCTTTTGAATATATATTACATTATATTTGTTGTCACTCATTAATAGCTAGCGTAACACTCGTTAATAGAGTAATGACCTTGATAATATATTTCAAAATTACTGTAATCGGAAAGTGGGTCCCTATCTTTACATAATGACCATAATTATATTTAAATAAACTAAGATAAAATATTGAATATTCGCATAAACTCTATCAAAGTATCAAAAAGTATATTATATGTCCTACCATCCAGTGTTCATCCTTTTCAGGTAAAGAAAACGAAATGAGTAACTCTCTGATATCAGCTGTAGGAACGTAGTACCATATAGTGCCGTATTCTTCATCCTTCAATGGATGTTTAGGACATGTAGGAACTTCAACTTCCTTGTTTTGTACATGACGAAAGCACTCTACTACCATATTTTCAAGATCATCTAAACCCTCTAAACAAGAAATTTATACGTTGATGTAACATATAGATATATAATAAACGCCAGGTAAATGTGCAACAAAAAATTATTATGTCTATATTCATGGCAAAAGATATAATTTTTTCAAAAAAACCAGAAATATATTGGAAATATATTTTACTTACAGGATTACAATTAGATATTTTACATTTTGATCAACATTTCTTTTAAATATTGATTATAATATATAATAATGTACTGGTTAAAACAAATTTAGAAGACAATTAAGATTTTATGTAGTAATTTATGAAGACCATTATTTCCATATGTTTTTCTTACTTATGTACTGATAAGATTCTATAACAATGTGTAAATATTTAATACAATAACTAATAATAAAATGTGCATTAATTTATTAATCATTAAAGTTTCATTTATTTTCATTTATGCACTTATTCAAAAATTTAAATATTTTTATATGTAGCAGTATGTATAAAAAGCATTCAAATGTTCTAATCATCAACAGTTCTAAATTATCGACGTACCTTGACCAAGAACACAGAGCGACATAATATTTGCAGAATAACATGTGTTATAAAACTCTTGTAGTTTGCTCTTAATGTCAATTTTCCTCTCTTTCGGTATTGTGCTTAATGTTTCTCTATTGCCCTCGCCGAATTTTGAATACGGATGATCTGGTTTTGCAGATAATTTCTCTAATTGATCAAATTGCCTTTCGTGGTCCGTTAAATATTTTTTGTATTCTGAATGTACAGCGCTTATCTCTTTTTCTATCAAGGTCTCGTCAAAGAGAGGCGCTATGAAAAACTGCGCAAAACGATGTAAAGCGCCTTCCAAATTCTTCGGATTTATTTTGAAGTGATAATTCGTGTTAAATAAGTTTGTATTTGCGTTGCATTCACCGCCATACTGCGACAGGTACTCATGGAAATCATTCTGTTGGGGATATTCATCTGTTCCCAAGTGTAACATATGCTCGCAGAGGTGCGCTAATCCAGGCAGATCATCGGAATCGCGCATGTAGCCTATATCAAATTTTAGTTAAATAATCTTTGAAATTAATAATGTGACATTAATTATTAAAAACATTAATCTTTGATTATATATATATATTTACAAAATCACAAAATATATAACTAAAACTATCAAAAAGAAAATGTAAACAATACATGTAATAGTGTAGAATGACTCACAATCAGAAGAGGAGAATACATAAACTGCACATCAAAACATTGAATTCATATACAAACAGCAAATATATAATGTTATTAAGCAGGAATTACAGGTCAAATTACAAAGACCTAGCTGTTAATATTAAAAGATATTAAATGTATTAGACTAATGAAAAATGGTTATTTATCTTTTGACATATATTTTTTTTGTGACAATTTGTAATATATGCACTAAATAATTTTATAAGAAAGTTTATATAAGTATTGTTAGAAACATCAAGTATACATAGAATAGCGAAATAATATATGATTACCGTTATTAACGTCCAATGAAGCAAAACTTATATTAGTTGATGGATTGCTTATTAAAAGAATTTTCATTTTATTAGTGAGTACTAAGCCTCTGTATGAGTGTTTGTCATTATCTACAGGTTTTATGTCATCGAATCGCTCTTCCACATAATTATGAATCGACATGTTGGTCATCAATGCCACAGATTCAAAAATATTATTTCTAAACGTGAAGAAAATACAAATAAAAAGCTATAAAAAATGTATAAAATTGCTAATTTATTATATCTATACAATAAGGATGCTAAAAAATATTGTAACTAAAAAAAAATTATAATTTTATAAGAATTACTTGCACAATAAACTTTTTTGGAAAAATCTCTGAGTCAGAAAGTATTTATTAAGATACTAATAATATCAAATGTTACATAAAACATTTAATAAAAATATTAAAATATTGCGCATAACAATGCCAGCAAGGCTGTGTTCGCGAGGCAAGCGCAAGTGCGCGAGCAAATAAAACGCGAGGATCGGAAGAAAAAACAAAAAAGCCAAGCGTCAATCTCGAGTCCCGCATTTGAGTTTTTAATAAATTTAATTGCTAAAATTATTTACATTATATATAGTAGAAGTAGGTCGCGAGAACTCGGTCGCAGAATCGCGAGTACCGCGCGAGAACGCGACCATTGCAAGAGGGTCTCCGCGGAACTCCCGACACGTTAAGCACGGATCTATATCGGATATCCCTCGATTGCATGCTGCGAGAACGGAAATTTGCTAAGTTAAAATCTATATATTAAAAGACTATACTGTTACGCCGTTAGACTGCGAACGAGTGACATGTGCGCGGAGACTCCGGGTTTTAATCTCTCGGTTTTCGAGAAGATTGAGATTCCCGAGTCTTCGCACTCCCCGTTACAATAAATTTTGAACAATATGAGAGTTGGCTGCCAGGCAACGGCCGATCAGCTGTTTGAGTCGCGTGTCCTTGTTAACACGCGATGAGCCGATGACACGCGCGTCAGCGGTCGGTCCGCTGTTATTGTCTATTCCTCTGTCTCAAGCGTTGCGAAGAAAAATGCTTGTGATAGAGGAGAAAACTTGCAAAGGAGGGCAAAAAAAAGTGAGCCAAGAATATACGAATTTGGCATAAGCCGAATGCTTGGCTGGGCCGGCGAGAATATAATTATTTCGCGTAATTTCCAACAGGCCAATCTTTCTGAGAATAAAGAAACTGTTATCTGGAACGTTTTAAGCAAGTAATAACTTTTTAGTTTTTATAAATCCAATAAACGCTAACGGCAAGCATTACCTTTATTAATGGATTTTGAACTTTAATATTTATTTTTTATTAATGCATGTGCGCATATAGTCGCGCGCGACTTCGCGGTGAAAGATAGTAATAGTGCGGAAGTGAAGAAGTAGGAAAGTCTTGTAAAAACTTACAGTCTCTTCTTGATAAGCGTATAGTCGTACACTATCGTACTGTCCCGGCGGCGGTGGCTGGATTTCGGCAGAAGTCTACTGCAATAGATCTCCCACAGCGGATGTAATCGCACGGTGGATATATCACAGCGATGATTTCTAGCAAAAGATGTAACGTGCTATCGAACATACGAACCACGCGGACTCTGTATGTTCAGCGAAGGCAAAGCGGAAAAAGAATCAATTATTCCTTGCACCGAACTGCTTATACCGAGTTACTCTCGTTAATTCCGCGACTGCGAAATGCGGTCCTAGGCACGTGCTTTTATCAAACCGATCTTCTAGGGCTGCGTTCCAAAATTCAACCTTGGTAAGTAAAATCTATAGTTACGTCACACTATAGTATTTTAGTTATCGAGGTTGAATTTTGGAACGCAGCCTAGAGGATTCTCGATAGTGATCGAGTTGCCGATTTTTGGCTTAAGACAAAGAAATTGGTTCTGGCAAGGAATCTTCTAGAAGGTCGAGAAGCGAATTGTTTATTGCTAATTACAATAAACAATTGAGACAAAGAATTTGTCTTTGCAGCCGATGGATTTCGCGCCTCGTGATTCGCGAGCGCTGCTGATTGGCGCGCGCGCGCGGATCAGCGCGTGCCCTCCGCGGCAACGCGCTAATTTTGAACGAGACGGGGGAAATTATCAGGAATAAGGTTAACAATTAATAATTTATTAATAGGATATTAATCAGACACATTTGTGACTTGACTTCCAAAACAATGCCTAAAAGTAGCAAAGGACCCCGCACTTTTCTTATGGAAATTGGATTTCTGTGAAATTGGTTGAAACTTTGGAAATAAATAGTTTATGTGATGCTGATCGAAAGTCACAATAGGCAAAATTCACAATAATCGACCGACACATTAGCACACCGACACATGTATTACTATGGTGAAAACTTTTGCGTTTGTAAAAATTTGAAAGTTGAAACTGAATGCTCTTCTAGTTTCTAGCCAAAGTGAATCCAAATACTGAATGTAACTAAAAAAATTATATTTTTGACAATACAAGTAAATTAAAACAAGCAACAAAATTTGCTATCAACACACTGAGAAAAAACCATACTCTTTGTTACCCAATAAAATTTTCGATACTCAGAAACGTGCTTCGAAGCTAATATAAAAGAATACGTATATATTATTTTTTGCCACTCAAAAACATATCCAAAGCTCATCAAAATCGGTGAAGGACAGTTCCATATGTTTTTTTGTACGTAAAAATGGGACACCCTGTATAATGTTATTAAGCAGCAGGCCAAATTACAAAGACCTAATTGTTAACATTAAAAGATATCTGTTAAATATATTAGACTAATGAAAAATGTTTATTTATCTTTTAACTATATATATTTTTGTGACAATTTGTAATATATGCACTGAATAATTTTATAAGAAAGTTTATGTATAAGTATTGTTAGAAACATCAAGTATACGTAGAATACCGAAATAATATATTATTACCGTTATTAACGTCCAATGAAGCAATACTTATGCTAGTTGATGGATCGCTTATTAAAAGAATTTTCATTTTATTACTGAGTACTAAGCCTCAGTATGAGTTTTCGTCATAATCTGCAGGTTTTATGTCATCAAATCGCTCTTCCACACATTATGAATCGACATGTTGGTCATCAATGCCATGTTCAAAAATATTATTTCTAACGGTGAATAAAATACAAATAAAAACCTAAAGAATGTGTAAAATTGCTAATTTATTATATCTATACAATAAAGATGCTAAAAAATATTGTAACTAAAACAAAATTATAACTTTCTAGGAATTACTTGCACAATAAACTCTTTTGGAAAAATCTCTGAGTCAGAAAGTATTTATTAAGGTACTAATAATATCAAATGTTACATAAAACATTGAATAAAAATATTAAAATATTGCATTACAATGCCAGCAAGGCCGTGTTCGCGAGGCTAGCGCAAGTGCGCGAGCGAATAAATTTGAGTTTTCAATAAATTTAATTGTTAAAATTATTTAAATTATGTATAGTAGAAGCAGGTCGCGAGAACTCGGTCGCCGGATCGCGAGTATCGAGAACACGATTGATTGTAAAAGGGTCTTCGCGGAACTCCCGACACGTTAAGCGCGGATCTACATCTCTCGATCGCATGCTGCGAGAACGGAATTTCGCTAATTGTAAGTTAAAATCTATATCGAAAGACTTACTGTTATGCCGTTAGACTGCGAACGAGTGACATGGGCGTGGAGACTCGGGGTTTTAATCTCTCGGTTTTCGAGAAGATTGAGATTCTCGAGTCTTCGCACCTTTCGTTACAATAAATTTTGAACAATATGACAGTTGGCTGACAGGCAACGGCCGATCAGCTGTTTGAGTCGCGTGTCCTTATTAACACGCGATGAACCGTTGACACGCGCGTCAGCGGTTGGTCCGCTGCTATTGTCTAGCTGCTGTTCCTCTGTCTCAAGCGTTGCGAAGAAAAACGCTCGTGACACTTCTAACTCCTGAAAAAGCGTTTCCGCACCCATGTTCATATAACATTTTTTCATCCTTTAAGTGTGAAGAATATCTCCCTAAATTTTGGCCCCACCTTTTTAGAACACCCTGTATAGGTATAATCTCAGATTTTCCCAGTTGAATCGCAAACGTAATGTCCAATATATCTAATATACATATTTGTTACTAATTGTGTATTTAAACATGGTTTATCAAAACGCAGGTCTTAGTACTTTGGTCTGTGTGTTTAAATGTATTTTTTAAATAAATATGATTTCAACTTACAGTGAGTATATAAATATTCAACTGTTTGTTCCGCGGGTTAGATCTGCGGTTAAAAGCTTTTATATTTAACACATATAAATCCACCTGGAATAAATAATATCTCGAAAATTGAAAATATAGAATGAAAAGGCGGATAAGTACTAGAAAACATATTAATGCACGTTATATACAAAAATATCGTTTATTTCAAAATTTTTGTTATATACAGGGTGTTCAGCGTAACGGTCCGCACGATTTTTGAGACGCTTTCGGCAGTTTAAAGAAATGATTGTAAGGTGAAAATTTATCAATTTCGTGCAAGCTACAACGTTTATATTTACGTTTCTAGTCAGAACTTATAAGTATTGCTTCAAAATAATGCTACAAATTTGATATTAAATATCAATAAAAATGACATTTGTTATAGTGCATTGAATTCGTCTTAAAGTCCTCTACAATATTATAAAAAAACAGCATGGTGCCATTTTAAAAATTCAAGGTAACATTGACTTTTTTATGAAAAAAAAATGTTTTCAATTTTTTTATTGGAGGTTCTAGCTTGCATGAAATAGATAAATTTTTACTTTACAACCTTTTTTTCAAACTGTCGGAAGCGTCTAAAAAATCGTGCGGACCGTCACGTTGAACACCCTGTATATCTACTCATATTTATTTCAAGTTTTCGATTATTTCATGAATCGCACCGACAATGATAACAGCAGTTGCGTTTCAAACATATTAATATTTCTAAGGTTCGCAACAACGTGAATAAAAGTTTAATACTTTCGAGAAAATATTAAATCACATATCTTCGGTATTACCATCCCACTTGGAAAGATCAACTTTGTTGATAAATTTATCTCGCAGAGATAATCCTTACGGATTAGACGTGCATGTAAAAAGTATAAAAACGTTGTATATAAAAAAAATATTTTTTCTATAAATAAAACTGTTAATAAAAATTATATAGAATATAATTATATGTTCTATTTAACTCTGTTGACGTTATGTTTTTCACGTAATAAATTAATAGTAGAATATATCGCTTTCTCACAAATTTTTTATGACAAGACTTAAAACTTAATTCGCGATTTGAACTATTATTATCCGAGAAATATTAAAGCGGAATGAGTTACGTGCCATGCATATTATCGCGATATAATCCCAGCTTTCGCCAAGGGTATATAAGTGCGGCAAGTATTAAGTGTACCGAAGTGCGCATTCTGGCGACGTGGCTTAACGGCCCTTAAATAAATCGCGACCGACCAGAAACATTTTGCGGTCGGGAGACGTGTTTGCGCCAAAAACGGTTCGCGGAACATCACGCGGAGAACCGGCTCTAATGACGTTTAATAAACGGGGAATAAAGTGACACCTCCGCTTACCCGTAGATCACCGCGACTGCATTGCCGGCGTTAAGATTCCATGGCGCGGAAATTGTCGAAATTTATTAAAACTGCACCATCCGACCGCGCCGCCAACTGGATTTCACATGCAATCCGACTACGTGCTTCGACGCGACGCGACGTTTCAAAACATCTGTGTAGAAATATCCGGAATTTTCATGGACGTGCAAATTCTATCAAATCTCGTTAACAAACGTTGGATGAAGTGATTTTTTTTATTGACTTATTAATGGTAGAAATTATTTATGAAATGCACCGCACATATTAGTTGTTTAATTTACTTCTTTATTTCCAATTAAATTTTCACATTTATACGCTACGTTTTCTGCGTTTTTGCGAATTTTCGTTCAAATTTTACGGTGCTCATAAGAGATATATAAAATCAGTTTCTTTTTTCGAAAAATGCGCTCTTTCAATAAAATCTTTTTCCAAGGGCGAGAATATAGAAGCCTTAACGGAAGCAGATCTTACTATACGGTTCGTGAAATTGAAAATCTCCGTGAAAGATGACGTATATTCCGGCGTTTTGATCGGCAATTAAAGCGGAATTTATCTCTGCCTTTTGCACTCTTGCAGAACTCGAGGATCTGCATGTACCGAGTTTGTCGACAGCTTCATGGTAGCTCTTCTTTCCGTCTCGCGGCGTCGCGTAATAGGTATATATCTCGGGCACAGGTAGTTGAGATGATCTATTACCGCGAAAATAGGTCAATTAGGCGGTCTATCCTCGGGCCACGGTGCTCCGCGTTCCCAAATTTCGAGGTAATTCTGTTTGCCCGTTTTAATTGCAGGGTCCGACCTTCACGCCGGAAACAAGATGGGATGAAAGTGACACGTTCCAGCCGGGCATTTCGCGGCGAGTCATTTTCGTGACAATACGACTGGTCTTCTAACGATCGCAGAATTAATTAAGTCCTATCCATATGAAACAAAGTTTCATGCTAATTGCAGAATAAGCGTTTTCAAAAGAATTTTCCTCTAGCAAACAACGTATATTCTTCCTTAGTTCTTTAATACGTCAAAAAGACAAATCTACAGAGATTTTTATTTTGCACTCTTTATATGTCGAAATTAAAAATTAATATAGAAGAAAACTGAACGCATTCTCTCTTTCTCTCTCTACATTATATTCATATGTATATAAAATTATATATATTATATTTGATTACATTTACATATATTTTTTACATATATGATACTACAATTATAAATAAAGACATTATACTCTCATTGAGACAAAAAGGTAGATATTCTTGGTTACATTAACTTCTCACTTTACTTAACATATGCAATTCCGCTTAATATGCTATAACATACCGTGTTGTGAGTTATTTAATCTCTGTTCATCAAAGTGTAAATCACGTGAAGTTGACTGTATAATTAAGATACTTATTTTGCGTAATTTTCACATCCCTTGTAATTTCACATTGTGTAGAGAGCGAGACTAAACTAAAATTTCATCGAAGCTGTATGCGTGCAGAATTTTCTTTGTAACGCGTATGAGGAAATACTTTGATGGCCAAGTAATAGAGCGCCGGCGAGATGAGAATATCTTGCGCGGCAGCAGACAATAGACGAGCTGACTCTGTGATAAAGTGATCAAAGAAACAACAAAGTATCGGCCAAGTCGGCTACGTTAACGCTCATAAACGTTGTTAACTTATTTAGCCTCACAATAGTGAGACTGAAACGTGAAGAACCAAAGGAACCGAAGCGTCGCATGTTCTATTCCTGACGGTAAAGCTACACATAGGTACAGCTTTTAAATCGCGAAAAATAGCATTAATTAAAGAAGTTTTGCAATACGTCTTAAACATAAACAATGTTTCCTACTTATGCTACATAAAATTGTCGTAGAAAATTAATCTTACCAGAGTTATAGAGCCGTGTATTTTGACAAAAGATATAAGCTTACCAGCATCAATTTTTCATTTTGGAACAAATCCCGTAATTTCGTTGCTTCTTACTCATCATATCATCAATCGCCGTCGATGCCGTGGTCCAGCCCCTTAATCCGACAATTTTACCGGCAACAACGATTTTACCAGCAGCGAGCAATTATTTTTCTCTTCCAGCATTCATATTAACCTGTGCGTTATTGTGTATTCAGCACGACGGCATTACAAATGGTGGATGCAATCCGGCACCGAGTAATTGCATTTCATAACGACTTATGAGCTGGTTGATACGAGGGTAATTAGAGTGCATACCGTTGATGCGAGAACAATAAGCTTCGCGAGCCGCGCTGACAGTGTAAACTGTTAAAGGGCGATCGTAACGTTTCGCATTTAATAATCTGTGCCGTGGGTTATCACTCCATATTTACTACATTGCAGCATTGTAGAAACTATGACTGCTCTTAATTAAACGTTTACGACACGTTATTCCCGGGACGTACTCTATCTGGGAAGTTTCCCATTTTCAGTTAAATATTTCGCGATCCTATACGCGTCATGACCGATTGAATAAAATACAGCCGGATGACATTTTAACTACGATCGACGCCGTCAATAACGGCGCTTATGAAGCGACAAAAAGTCCGAATAACGCATCGAAAATGAGGAATAAATAATTAAAAAGATGGGACAATTCTCTTTATTGCATAGTAAATGTATCAGTAAAATCGCGCAAATGGAGTAAGTAGCGTTAATGCAACTATAAGTAATATTTAATTTTGCGATGTTGATTCTATGATTTTAAACATTCAAAGGATTCTTTGTGAATATATATATAAGGATACTTGAATAAATCTTATTAATATTAAGAACTAGCGCCAACTCGTAAACTTTGAATTAAATTCGCATCGCTTCCGCGGAATCTTGTATGTCGTTATAAAACTGCACGATACTCTAATTTACTTCAAAAAGGCGAATATGCGCCTTTTGCGCGACGTCCTCGAAAATGCGCTGGAACGATGCGAGACGACGGGAATTTTGTCGTAAAACACGGCCGCGGTAAACGTCGATTTCGAAACTACCAACCTAAATTTAAATCTACATATTTCGAAGCTTAAAGTGAAAAAATTTAATTCGTGTCTTTTCTGAGAACGGAGCGCTAAGAAAAAATACGTTATCTTAAAAAGCAGTGTTACAGTAAAATATAACCGATCCTATCTTTATAATCAAATAGCAGAGTTAAAGATAAAATAATCTATCGGGAATTTTTATCTTAATTCTAGTTTTAAGGATTTTTTTTCTATTTTCCGTTTTATCAATATAACAGATGCTATTTCGTAATAAATTCGGAAAAACAAAAATATACAGGTACTAGAAAATAGGACACTTTTCAAGGAGGAGCAGCAATGTGCGGCGATGGCAAATACACACGCGCGCGACTTGAAATACGCTGATTACTCGGAGCGTTCATAAAAGTCGCGCATTAATTCCGTTCTCGAGTCTTAGATCGAGCACGGAGAGCAAGCGGGAAGAAGGACGAGTGAGTGCGCGAAGCGCGCGGGGTCGTGCTCCTGGAAGGAGCGGACGCCGCGCAATAAAGGCACGACCGCCGAGCGATATTAAAAGTCTAAAAGCGCGGTCATAATGAAATTGTTGTGAGCGTGTACCCCCAAAACAACTCGCCGCTGCTCCAACTCCCGTTCCTGGTCGTCCTCTCTCTTCGCCGCGCGAATATTTTATTCCGCCGTGGGATGCGTGCCCGTGGAAGCTTAATCACGGCCGCGGCCGGCTCACCGCGCCCTGACCGTGTGGCACGTAAGAACGCGCGTCACGCGCCGGCTTCCCCGTATATCACCCGTGACATATCGGGCAATATTTTCGCAGTTATGCTTTCGTAGTTTATTTCACGCGCGGCACCGCCGCGTTTCTGACGAAAATTGCCGGTCTGTAGTAACTAATGCGCGGCTGGTTAAGGGATGCGATAAGATATAGGACATGCAATGTGGGTAAGCGCAGAAACGCGGTAGGAACACGGTCCGATTTACATTCGTTATCAGTCTCGACGTAATTGGATCATAAGTGTGCGAAAAATGTACGGTACATTTAATACATAAATAATTCTGCAGCTGTGCGGCCAGGAGTGCACTTGGATTGCTTGTGAATTTCCAATTTGGATTTTAAGAAATTGATGGCGACACGGGAATGCTTCAGTGCCATTTGGGTACGTACGACCAATCTGTTACACTCTCACTTTCGAAACGCTATATACGAATATTACCGGGCCGCGATTTTAGTGGCACGGCCGAAATCGCATAAATAAAAGAGGTCTCTTAACGTAACCACTCGCGCATAGTAGCCAAGTTCTCGCCTCATCTCGCCCCCGGAAACCCCCAACGTCGGATTACTGCGCCATTAGCGCTCGCGTAAATCCGAGGCTTCTATCGGGCGCACCGATATTTCTGGTGTATGCGGCCGGGCCGTACTGCTGTTTTATTAAGACGCGCTTTCTCATTAAGAAGTCTCGCGCCATTAGCGCGCGCGGCCTACCACACGAGCGCACCGCGGAACGTTCATTCGATAAATTAGCGATATCTTGCCAATTTGGTATACGCGTTTCCTCATTCATTTAATCCTAGCACATTAAAAAAAACAGAACATTCCGTTCTATAGCATGCAGCGTCCGTATCATCTTAAAACACAATAATTTAAAAAATAAGAAATGAATTTCTTTGATTTAGTCTTCCCTTATTTGTTAAAAGATTCATTCCAAGATGTGCATTAATTTTTAAACTAATGTTGAAAAATAACTTTTAGTAAATATTTATTTTGAATTATTAACATATAGAATAGAGGAAAGTATTAGAGGACAGATTAAGATTGATAGTCGTCAATCATATACCACATCTAAATATTCTTTATTCGCGCTTTAATCTAATTCTTTCTCTTATTATTATAGACGTTAATATAATCATATACATAGATGTATACGTTATAATGTTCGTAAATACGAGAATGTATATGATTTGGCTTCAAGATTTTAAGAAGAAGCTTTACCAATCTTTTTGATTTAAAGAAACTTTAATGTATCGTACTAATGTAAGAAACATATGCAATATCCGAAACAACCGAAATACATTTTGATATAAACGACTTTTAGTCGTTTGCGATATTACAACTCTCTTCTTCATTTTTATTTGGTCCGAATTAATAGACGTTTCTTAGTTGTCAAGATCAGTCTGTCTTTTATTGTCTCGCGTATACCGTTTTACCATACGCGAGATCTTTATTCTAGCACGATTGCGAATTATATGCGTAATACATTAAAATCGCGAAATAGTTTTACAAAATAGATTGAGACAATTGCATTGACATGTGCTCCAAATCTCACTTTCTTATTTAATTTTATCTTTTTCCGACACAATCGTAAATCACATTTATTTTTGCACTTTAATAAGCCGTTAAAATTAAAATTCAATAATCTATTCTGGCTGTAGACGATGTATATATTTGAGTAGAACATGTTTTTCTAATTTTAATTCTAATGGCTTTCTTTAAGCTTTTTGAGTTTTGCATTTCCTTAGCAAAATCTGTTTTGATCTAACGGAATAAATAAACAAATTTGATTTGGTATGCTCATTATTAGTCTCGAATTTAAATCATAGCTGTTTTGATGTCACAAAATTTGTAGTATTCAATTTGATCTTTATTAATCAATTCTCAAATATTAAAATATCAAAATAATTCTATTAACACGCAATAATTTTGAATTGAATATCAAATAAATTAAATCAATGTGTTCTTATTCTCTCTTATTTGATTTAATTTGAATTTATCCTAAAGCTTATAATTCAAAGCTACTAATGCTTAGATATTTTTATTTTGGAAGAAGGAAAACGTTTTGAAGAAATTGAAAAAATTTAAAGAAAAAACTGAAGGAAACGCGCGAAATGCGAGACGCCCTGTGGCGGAATAAATACGTGGCGCGCCCGTTCGTCTCGGCATTTCTATTTCTCGTTATTCCGCCGTACCTTTTTGTTACTTTAAATTTTCGCGACGCGCGGACCACCTCCACTCGCGCGTTTCGTAACGTTCTTTATGCGCCGGTATAAACACAATTTCTAGCAAGCAAGGCTCGCCACCAACCCTCGTGTATCCTCGCCGCGCTTTATATGCATGCACGCTTCCCTCCTCAGACTCGTCCTACGGGATTCGGTAAGATGCACGGCAATTTCTGCCGGATCTACAACTTGTATCGTTCCGCATTACGGATTTAATTTCTCTTGCATTAAGAGGCTTGCATTAAGTTGTATCTTTCTTGCATAGCCGAAAGCTTCGACACGTTGAGTTTGCAATTTTGCATTTTGTAGCCTGTGCCGAAATATCTGTGCCACAATTTTGTATACATTAGTTTACATCTACAGTTATATTTTGAAACGGTTTTTTATTAATTCCGCGGAATAATAAGTTTGTTAATTGAACAATTGTTAATTATTTATATTAATTATTAATATTTCTATTTAGCTAATCCGAATCAAAATACGACATTACTATAAAAATAAGGCAAACCTAAATTACGCGTTTTGACTCCATCTGTGAGAGGAAAAATAAAATTTGCATATCAAATAAAGAATTCTATGATCACGCGAAGAATACTTTTCATTTGATTAGCCAACGTAGTCACTGCCAATTAATGCTAACCTCGCATTGTCAAGCACGCGCCATAGAATACGGTTAATGTTTCCCGGTCATCAATAATTTATCTCAACGTTGATTCAGCAAATGGAACTTTTGCAATTATATAATATTCTCATTAACGAACCGCGCCCGCTGACGGCGCTTATTATGCCGCGGCCACGCATCACGCTCAGCATTACAACGCCAAAGTATTATCGATGCATTTACCGTATTAAATAATATGCTAGAAAACGTAGATAGTCATATTATATCTCAATGATCTCCTACTTTTTGCTAAGCCGCTACTGTCATTCTTAATTATCTTTAATATTTTCTACCATGTAGCGATTATTTTCGTCTTTGGCACCATTTCAATATCCAGTCAGTGGAATAATCATAATGTTGTTCCGTAGCTCTTAGCAAAAAGAAGAAAAATGTAATATACTCGTATGTATACGTAGATATGAATTATACTTTTAATATCAAAAATAGATATAAAAATATACTAGATTATTAAATTATATATTTCAAAGTATATTGCACAAAATTAAATAATGACAAAATTCATAAAAATATTACTTTACTAATTAATAATTTAGGTATAATTTAAATTTTATACAGTTTAATTCTAACCTTCTTTATTTTTTTTGCAGTATTAGAATGCGGAACGGATGAGAGGCCTTTGTTTTGTCAGTGGGTGAGTGAAAGTCAAAAACTGAGATTGAAGTGCTACGTATAATTTAAAAAATGAGATTTACTTTAAGAGAATAAGAAAATATTAGTTCGTCACTTTATTCGCGATTATATTAAAAAATTGACATTTAGAAATGGTTGTTTTTAATAAACGGAGTTTCGACATTGAAAGACTTGATACTCGCGACGCATCAGCATGAATTCGCAATACGTCATTAGAGGTGCCAATGTGACTGTAAATATTCATGTGTTTATCAAAATAATTTTCGCGGGCGAGTAGCTTGGACACAAAACTCGCGGTTTCTGTCCGCTCTAAATGCTTCGGAATTATGGTAGGGAGGACCGATGTAGCGTGGTGGGATGGCATTGTTGTAATTTGATTATAGATTCCATCGACGTCGAGTGTTATTAATGTTGTTGCGCAAGCAGTACGGTCGCATTACTAGCAATTCGTTAATACCGAGTGGAATTATTAAATAGTTAGCCCATTGCGTCCCCCCTACCTGTAAGTTCCCACCTTATTTCTCCGATTGTTTCTGTTAACCGTATAATTTTGTGGAGAACAATGCACTAATGCGTACCAGCGCGCATAATTTAAGTATCGAACAAAAAGACTGCGAATGGATTATTGATCATTCAGTCGTGATATTTATTCATTGACATTCATTCAAATATATACATACTCGATTATTGATATTCATGATTTGATTATACCCGACTTATGATTGACCTGTATATGCGATATTTTTATTATCACAAATCTTTAACAATGTTATTGAATCTCAAATTGATTTTAATTTCATCGTCATAATTAAAAAAAAATCAGGATTACAATATGTATCCCGATATGAGAACTATTGACACTTATGATTATTTGTTGAAAAACGGAGTAATAGAAATTAAAATATATTTCAATTATTTTATTATAATATAATTCTTTATTTCTAAAAATAAATAATAACTAAGAATTATTACAACAAAACAGTTATTGCTTTTAATACAAAGAAGATAAAAATATATTATGGAATTTTATTACATAGATCGCACATTAAGCGCTGAAGACTAATTTGTTTAGGTATCCGTTGCTAATCAAAATTGGTAACAGGCGAACAAATTTTTTATCGGTGTGAACACAACCAATCATTTTTGCTCCAAAATTCCCCGGCTTTTGACGTTACGGCATTAAGAGGCTCGCCATTAGTCCCAGTTATTAGCCATCAAAGCACGAGGCGCAGTCAAATTAACCATAAATTACAGTCAATGTTGGGGCGAGCGATTATTTACAGCCGACTCATGCATACGCATGGCGTATATTTCGTGTCCGCATTTGCGATCCAGCTCCCGTCTCGCGAATGGCACTCGTAATCATAAAATTCTAATCAGGCGATTATTGACGCGATATTTTCAAGCGAGATTATACTAAAGCGCGCCCGCGAACTCTCGTGCACCGTAAACCGCGCATAATAGTTAAATCAGAAACATGTCCGCGTGGATTTTTCTCGACGCGTTTAGACGGTGAGATTATCTGTTAGCATTTCCTTATAAATCCCACCGCCTAACATCACGCTGATAATAATTTTGAGATAATTAGCTGACGCCGCAGCATAATACCGGAGCTTATAAATGCGAGCTAATAAATATGAGCGCGAGCTTGTACAAGAAAGGCTTAAATAACTTGCGAGAGGAGAGTAAATTGATCGTTAATTTTTCTCGCTTTCCAAAAATAAATGAGCATAATCGTAAATAATTTCTACTACTCCACGTACCTACGATTCTTAAGGATTATATAGATGTTTCCCCATTCAGCTAATAGAGCGCTTTAATCAGTAAAATTAATTAGGTGGAAAAATCTGTGGTATCCAATTAAATTCGTTTGCGAACGATCCGGATCCGTTCGTAAAAAAGAAATGATTAACGGCGGAAGTCGACGAGGTGGAAAAGAACGGCAGCTTGTTTCGCGCGAGATAAGCGTTAGAGCGGCGCGAAATAAACGCCTTTCCGTAGATGATAGCGATTTTCGAGCGAACGAACTATCGCGAAGGGAGCATTAACGGGAGGAAAGCGTGGGAAGAAAGGCGGAAGGGCCGGGGGTTGGTGTATGTGCGTTCGTGCAGTAAGAGAGACATCAGGAACCTATTTCGAAGTGGCGCGGCACGATTTTCTACACTTACTCGTCCATCACGCTGATGAGTTCGCAGGCGGCACAATGCCGTAAGAACTCGGCGAGAGATAAGGCCGAAAAACCTTGAAGCAATCCCTAGTCCGCACGATAAATATTTCGTACACGTATACACGTATATATGTGTTTTACGGTGGACGAGAAGAGAGATTCGCGTGAGCACGTTAATCGTCGATTGCACTTTGTTTTATGTTAGGTACATGTTTTATTTCGTATTGTTTGCACTTTGTTTTATGTTTTATTTTGTGTCGTTTACCTTTCGTGTGTGTATATACTTTTCTTCCGGATCTCTCTCGAAAATATTTCACGTTGAATCCGTTTTTGATGGTAAAGAATTGCATTGCATTTCGCATAATGTGATATTGTTTAAGTATATCTTTTTTGTGGATAAAACAACAAGATATCGAAAAATCTACGTATAAGCACAACATAGAAAAATCAATAAGTGGTCACGATGAATAAAATAAGTAAAGAAGGAACAACGTATTTATACGCGTCGATAAGTTCTGGATCACTCTTTGTTTTTTCATTTTTTATCACCGCTCTTATACCCCTTGGTTGCGTCCCGCTTTCGCTTTCGATGCAAATTTTTACCCTCGGGCGCGATATTAAGGGCTCGCCAGTAAATGGCGTCTTTTAATATCGAGAACAGTTGCTAGATCACGTTCCGTGGAAGCTTTTACATCGGCGGATGACGATTGTACATGTATCAGCATTACCGCAATTTTACGATCTTGAATAAAAAAATAGCATAATACAGATAATTTACAAGTAATAATTAAAATCTATGTTGCATTATATCAGAGATATTACATAAAAAAAATGAATATAGTAAGGGCTTATTTTATCACTAAATTAAGGTAATTAATTTTAAATCAACTTGATAATTTACAAATAACAATTAAAATCTATATTGCATAGTACCAGAGATATTAATTTAAAAATGGATAAATAAGCGTTAATATATTAACGCTTATTTTATTATTAAATTATAATAATTAACTTGAAGTACTTATATCATAAATTTACAACTATTATAATTTTCATTTCTTTGGAATATGAAATTTATTTATTTATTACTCTCTTTTTTCAGTTTCTTACAATTATTTTTTACATCACGTTTAAAGTATTCAAAATTAATAATTAATTTAACTAGCAGAGACGCACATTACAATGTTCTAATACTCCAACACAATATGCTATCATTCATATTCCTGGTTTCATATTATGCAAAATGTTCTCTCATATTTCTTCGAAAGTCGCGTCTCATTGTCGCGACCAGACCGGTCCGTTTCCGTTGTTTAAGAGACACCCAGTCTGCAAACAGTCAATCATGGGTCCGGGGGTGACTTCTGGGGTTGGAAGACAATTCGCACAGACACTGAATATTATGCTTTCTCATTGTACCGCACTGCACGTCGTCATCTCCGGTGAAAAGCAAGACGCTCTCTTGCCAATTTATCGCCGCGATACCTGCTGTTGTTTCCCGTTGCGAAGAATACTCCAACGGGGAACGAATAAATTCTCCTCTTTCCCATCTTTAAATTTCAGCAAACAATCGGTCAGCAGAAATCTTCTATCGATACTGCTGTTGAATTAATTAATCGACCATTGTTATTGATTAAAGATACTCTTTAAAGTTCATTAATATTACGCATTAATTACACGCTATGAGAATTAGTTTGTGGACTTGACAATATGACTATATTAATATTAAAATCGTAAAATCCGTCGCGCTTTGCTGTAAGTTTCGGTGAAACTCATCACGTTATACGATTGTCCATTCGGTCGACAACCTACGGACCAACTACCGGCTGCAACGGGAAGCAATCTCAGACGACAAAGATCTGCCGTTTTCAAGGATAATTAAGGATCTTCCGAGCGTCTGCGACCCTCTGATACGAGACAGAAGTCAATTAATAATCCTTTGTGAAGGAGCCAGTTTGGTCTTCCTTACAGGCGACTGTATAATATCCCGACGGCGCGCGGCGACGGCAGCGATCCGCCATTCAAGATCGGCATCGGGACAATGGCCGCTTAATCCTGAAATTTTTTCTAATTATACCCCGGTACGGAAGCTACCGCAAGCTAATTAAACTTATTCCGAAATTCGCCGCAATTTCTTTCGCAAACATTATTCATTGTTAAACGGTTTGGCCACTGGGCGGATCGAATTAATCCGCGCCGACTTGGATCGAGAGATCGAGAAATCTTTCCGTCTAACAATAAGAGGATTTCCACTTTCTTTATGATTCAAAGTAGAGAAGGTCGCATTATGACTGGCTTTCCGTTGCTAACTAGCTAGCACACATTAAGAATAAAGGATTAAACAAAAATATTGTCGCTGAAGAATTCAAATTCGTAATTACATTCATATATTCTATCCTTATCACTAATAAAATAAATTAATTTTATATTAAACATATTCAATATATGTTAAGACCGTTAAGATATAAATCAATACAAAGGAAATGGCCATACGGTCCAAGCTTGGATCTTAGGCAGTTCAATATTATTTTCAATATGTATTTAATACGCGTATTTTCCAACATATTAAACTGCGCGCCGATTATTTGTCGGACTTAAAACACAGCTATTGTTGGAACATTAGAAATTCACTCTCCCTTCCCTAATTAAATCGATATCGATTTAATATTAAAATCACTGTAAATAAATATTAAAAATATTATACATGGTGTTCTAAAAAGGTGGGGCCAAAATTTAGGGAGATATTCCTCACACCTCAAGGATGAAAAAATGTTATATAAACATGGGTGCGGAAACGATTTTTTCAGGAGTTATGTTGAAAATATTGTTGACTGTATTACTTACACAAGAAACAATTTAGGATTAATCATTATGTAAACAATTAACTATAACATTAAAGATCAAATTTTTCTGATTTCTGCCTGGCAGATAAGGTCACAACCTCATTTAGCCGTACTCAGAAAAGAAGCTCTAACTCATTACGCCACCTCGACTTCGCCTCAAAGCATCGTGGTCGTCAACCGTGTTACTATCGAGAAGCCCGCGGATGCAATAACAACGCAGACTGACTTACGCCGTTATTACTTATTAAAAGAGATAGTTTTTCAAGCTCTTTTTATTTTCGGCCAGCTGATGCGCATAATTTCACTTTTTATGATTTTGTATCAGAATATAGAACACTTTCACTATAACAACAATTTAAATCTGATAATAGTGTAATGTATATGATTAATAAAAAAAGGTATTATATGTATATTCGTATATACCTAATATACATACATTAATAACATATGTATTTGTTCAAATATGAAGGACGCAACACAATTTTATTACATTTGAGGGTTACATATTCCCTCTGCTATCTCAAATGTGAATAAAGTTATTATAAGGAGGGTTATTTGATATTGCAAAAACTCTTTATTGTGAAAATTTAATAGGTACATGACATTAAATGGTTAAATTATAATGTTTCGTGAAAAGAAAATATACTATTTGAAAATATTAATATAACGAAGATGAAACAAAGGTTAATATATGATATAGTTCACAAAAGTGACTTTCTGCGTGTATCACACGGTACTCAATAATGTGTATAAATTATACATTATTACTTACTTATCGATTAATTCACTATTATTGCATTATTTCTTCTTATAACTTTAGGAAGCGTATACCTTTCCTGAGAAAATTTTTGTTGAACGGTTTTGGTAAAGGATATAAATTTTGACTACTTTTAAATGTCATAATATCGTCAAATTCCTCAACTTTATTATTAGCCAATCTAACAGTAATTTTTCCAGGTTTGTTAGGCAAATTCTCTTCCGTTGACGTAGCTGTAGATATTGAATGTACGGACAATTTCCGTCGAGCATTGCCACATATATTTTCCTAGCGGATATTATGTAATTAAAATATTATTAATTTATTATGTATTAATATTATTTTTCTCGAAAATTATAGGTATAAAAAGAAAATTATAGTCTATAATTTCCGTTTATTTTTTGCTATGAAAACTTCTCTTTTTAGTTGAATGATATATCCGGCATGTAAAAGTAAGTGGTTACCTTAAAGAAATTCAGTAATTGTTGCGGCGTTATCGTCTTTAAGTCAGCTAAATAAATATTTTTTCGATCGAAATTATATTCTTGTCTTTTAATCTCGTTAAAATAAAAAGAACCCTGATCGGTGAACGTATAATAAGGGTCCGCTAACCCTAAATCTAGAATTTCTTTGTATTTCTCAAATTGCTCTTCTGACATAGTAGGTATGTGATGGGCCTGAAAGGTTATTATAGCAGTATTAACGATATTTTAATAGAAACATACTCCAATTACTGTGTTATCAGGAATGATATATTTATTTGATTATAATATTAGAATATTGTGTGAGAAATTTAAAAATTGTAAAATTAATAAATGTATTAATACTTTGATTAATTTTATTGTTATATATAGAGGAAAGTCCCCTATTATGAGATAGGATTCCTAATATGAGATAACGGGGTTTCTTTTTAACTATTAGGCCCTATGTGGGCCTATTAGGAACCCATCTCATAATAGGGGACTTTCCTCTATGTATATAATCGTATAAAAAATACACAATATTGTTATATAAAGTCTTATTATACTTACAAACATAAAGTCTATAAATAAATCGATTCGTTGTTCGGCATAACGCGGGGAGTGGACACCGTGTACTTGGATTGTCAAATATTGGACTCCGCTCATTATATATATACTGGTATCTACTCCATAGCCTAACTGTTCCGTCGTTCTTAAAGTATTGTAGCAAGGTTCCCTAATAATGTATACTAAGAGATTTAAAAGCATATTCGACTCCGTTGATTGTAGACCAGTTTCGTAGTACACTATTGTACAATTAGTTTCACGCAATTTAGTTTCTTCTTCAAATAGAATGTGACAACCTAATTATATATCAATACACAACACTTTATGTACTATGTCATATATAAAATAACTCGTTAGAAGCTAATAGTAAATTTCCAGAACAAATTGTGTGTGATGCAGATGACATGACATCAATAATAAATATTTTTTCTTATATTTTTAAATATTTACTTTTTATATGGATTGGAATTAATTATAAATTTTTTATTTTTATTATTCTTTTTTCTTGGTCTCCATAATAATCCTAATAACATAAGACCATTATAAAAAAACAATATAATATTCATATTAAAACTATGTTCCATAATAAAAACTGAAATCCTTTAAGCATATTAATTTCTTTTAAATTATCGTAAATAAGATTTAATCGTGTCATGAGCTTACCGTCTTCTAGTTTAATTTGACGATACAATACTAATTGCCTTTGTAACAAAGGTTCCATGTGAGGCATTCCAGTTTTTAACTTAGACTCAATTAGTTCAACTGTGTTTTTAGCTTCCATTTCAGTCACGTTGCCATATATTAAGCACTCCACATGCATTTTGCTGAATAACTTCGGTATAAACCGTTGAAGTCTAGCGACACTTAAATCTACACACGTCACAAATATTTTAATTATGTTATTAATAAGTGCCTTAATCATGCTTGGAACTAAACACAATTTTGGAGAAACAAGAAAGATAATTTTAAACAAAAAAGTATTAGTTTTCTTTTACACTTACGAGCAGTAGATTCCAATAATTCATTGCGAGGCCAATTATGTTCTGACAGTATCTCAAGATAATTAGTTAGAAGACGAGATGAGACTTCATCAAAATTTTTTATGTATCTGATATACTGTAAGACATTTTATATATAAATATGGTGTTTAAATAAATTAATAAGATTGATTGCATTTATTATACATACATTATCCTTTAGGATTTCAAACCTCTCCGGATTAATATTAAAATTCATCATTTGATCCATAATTTTTTCTAACAGCACACGTTGCTTGTCGTCGTAACCATCTATTGTCAGCTAATAAAACAATTTGTTTTTCTTTTGAATTATATATGCTTTTTTATAAAACATTAAATTAATGCTCATTCATAAAACATTCCGTAAACTTTATTAGAACAGTACAGAAATATAATTGATCATATTTACAAATAACAATTATTAATAAGAAATAAAATCTGATTCTTAAATAAGTAATATTGTTCCTAAATAAATATGTACCTACATAAAGAAACATGCTTAAACGTTACTAATATTATTAACAAGTTGAATAATAATTTATTTAAATAATGGTCAAACCTATATTTAAATAACATACAATACTTTGTCATTGTTATTATTTATGTACTCACTGTTATTCCATATTTCGTAGCATTAATTTTCCATTCTAAATCAGCTAATCTTGCTGTATATGTGCATTCATGAAGCGAATCCTCAAGTAATCGATAAAATATTTCAATCAAATTGTAACTGAGAGGATCCACACAGGCGAACGGACTATAAATTAAAGACAAAACAATATATTTTATATATAATTATAAAAAATATTTTATACATAATTATAAAAAATATATTAGTTTTATGTTACATGACAAAAAATTATATAGCACTATTTTGATTTATTATCTTTAAGAAAGTATCTTGGAATAACAATATTCAAAGATATATAAATGTACAATTTTAGATTTATTTTCTTAATGATAACGTTTTTCACAGAGATAATCAATTTATTATTTTAATTTTATTCAGTACGTATATTAATATATTATATATATATGTATACTAATCTTATAATTATGATAATTAAACTAATTAATTCACAATAGCAATTTGTGTGAGTTGCCAGAATATCTTATTTGAAAATATCTCATTGTTAGTAATAAATATTTCATTAGAACAACAATGTATTTTTTACAATCACACTTATACACAACCACGCATACCTAATGAAGTTGAAGATCATTTGCGCTTTTGGTACACAAAATACATCATCCTTTTTATACCAAAGTCTTACAAACGATGTATCCTTTAAAATAATAGGAAATTCTTTTACCTATAAAATTTTACCCATTAATATGTGTAAAAAGTACATCAAAAATACCATCAAAATTAATGATTCACCATTGGTGGTTAGGGTAAAGGACAATTTCGCATGCAAAAATAAGCGTGTATAAAACATTCTTTGCATTACAATTTCCTTTTACTTGTATTACAATCTTTTCGTTCTGTATTATGTAAATTAATCTCTAAAATCCAGCGTATATTTTTGCAAAGTTAATGTAAATACATATATTCAAATAGTACACCATATAATAATTCTTATTATATAAAAAATATATGCGCGTAAGAATAAAATTTATTATAAGCTACATTAACATATTATTTTATATTGAATTTTATAATATGGTTTATGCTTCATGGAGATTTTGCTTATTGTTAGCATCACGAAGTGGTGTTCAAGGATTAATGTTGAGAAAAATGTTAATTTTAATTACGTTTATTGGTGTCTTGATATCTAACTTGGTCGGTACAAATTCATTCTTAGAAGGTAATTTCAGATCCTCGCTATAACCATCAAGGCTCCACATTTTCAGTGTTTTCTCAGGTACCTTCTCTTTGTTATATTTAATGCCATACCAACTCTCGGTTTCATTCGTTATACTTTCGAACGCTTTTGCGGCAACGTGAATTATTATATTTTGCGGTGTAAAATATTTCATTATGTCTTCCAACAAATCCTGTCGCCATTCAGGAAAATCTTGTTGCATTGTCATTAAAACGACTTCTTTCATGGGATACTTGTGCAGCACGGCAGCTGTTAGCGATATTTCATAAAGAGACCAATTAACAGTTTTATAAGTACGAAACATTTTCGCAATATGCCGACGTTCCTATAATGTAAAATTTCCATTTAACTCCATATGTGATGTACAATATTAAAATACAAAGTGTCCGGCACATTGCAATCCTACAATCTACCGGACATTCTACATAAGACTATATTTCTTTTCATTAATTACATTGCAGATCCATTCGATCGGTCCATTCTTCTTCAGCATGTTAATATACTGAAACATTAGTTGAACAATGTCATCACTTATATGCTTATTAAGTCCTTCCTCAGTTAGATCAAATGCAACTCTAAAGAAACTCACGCTTGTTCCCACAGAACAAGCGCTTCCTACAATTATTTTTATGTCGTTGCACCAACCCCTAGCCTTTAAAGCTGATAATAATGAACCTTTTCCTTTGTGTCCAAGTAAATAAGAGATGTATTTTGCAGGCTATGTTAACAAATAAACAATATACATAAGCTTCAATTAAAATTAACGGACACCCCGGGGTACACCCAAATATATATATATATTTGACCATAACATATACACATATATATATATATGTCCTACTTAGCATACACAGTCCTACTTAGCATAGGTTAGTGACGCGCTTTACAAGTATGTGCTTTGTATTTGCTTTAACTTACAAAGCGCATACTTGTAAAGCGCGTCACTAACCTATGCTAAGTTGTAAAGCGAGGTCCACCCTGCCTACCGGCGGAGGGGGTGTGGGAGGAGGGCCGAAGGCCCCCCTTGCACCCCCCCTTCCCCCCCCACGTGTGTGTGTGTGTGTACACCATGTGGCTGCGACATATTCATCATCGAAAATCAAGTGATATGCATTAAATAATTTCTAATTTTAAATTATTCCTATATATTCTCAAGTAAATTCGCTTTGTGAGCATATCAAGTTATCCAGAACGCGTATACGTAACGTAAACTATAGATTTTCAGTACTGGCATATCTTCAGAAGGGAAGGCATTAATGACCGCGACGTACATACCTAACTAACACTTAATACAAGTACTTTCTAAGATGTTATGTTTATATAATATTTTACCAAAGCTACATTTTTAAACTTAAGGAGAAAAAAGCTATGTACAAGAGTAAAGTAAATAAAAAGCTACATTATGTTAACAATAAGAACTTAATTTAGTAAAAAAAATCTTGATTTTATTTCTTAACAGTCACACAGTCCTAATTAAGCCACACCTAGGATTGACTAGTCAAAGTCCGAAGAGATTTTTCTTAGGTTCTAACTTTGACCAGCCGTATTAGTTAATCCTAAGATTGACTAGTCAAAAGCCGAAACGCAAAACTTATTTCGGGCTTTGACCAAGACGCTTGGTCGTTCCCCAGAATTGACCAGCCAATTCTAGGAATTCCCGCGTTTCGGGCTTTGACCATTACATATATATGTGTGTGTGTATACGGAAAAAGCTGTATATTACACACACACACATACACACACACACATATTGTATAAATTAATATATTTAATTACGGTAATTCTGCAGAAATAAGGACCACCTTTAGATTTCAATGATTTTGAGATATGGTATCAAAGTCATGAATTGTTTTTAGTTCCTAGCATGATTAAGGCACTTATAAAGAATAACCTTTAAAAGGTTTTAGACGGCTATCGTTATTTATTAAAATATAATTAACAATACAAATTTATGAATAAAATATAATTTTCTGACACTATGTACATATAAGAATGAATTTACACTTTGCCGAGACTTATATTTTTTCTTTCTTTATTCCCATGAGCATCAGAAATATGTAATTTCTTTTTAGCGCATATATTATTAATATAAAGTGGTTCTACATGGGTCTCCAACTCACGCGAAGCGAGGCCGATCCTAACACATCCCTGCTTACAGGACGAAACGAGGTTTGTTTTTATAGGATTTCACATGGGTTTCCACCTTTCCACACGAATCGAGGTACACCCCATGCAATCCCATCCTCTGCTTACCCCGGCGAAACAAGATCTGTCATCTTACGGTTCGTGTGGAAAGTACAATAATAGATCTCGTTTTGCTCTGTAAGTAGAGGGTAGGGGGGATGGGATGGACCTTGCTATGCGTTGGAAGTTGGAAATCTATATGTAAAACCATTTTAATAAGATGTGTGCTAAAGAGAAAATCTGGGTGGTAGAGAGGTTCAGGGTTTCCCTACCCCGCTCATACATATATGCTATTTCCTCATACATATTAGCAAATTATGTCCTACAGTGCTAAGAACGACTGGTATATTTCTTAAACTTTTTTTGTTAATAACTTTTCGATGACCGCCGGCTAAAACCCTTTGAATATATATTACATTATATTTGTTGTCACTCATTAATAGCTAGCGTAACACTCGTTAATAGAGTAATGACCGTGATAATATATTTCAAAATTATTGTAATCGGAAAGTGGGTCCCTATCTTTACATAATTACCATAATTATATTTAAATAAACTAAGATAAAATATTGAATATTCGCATAAACTGTATAAAAGTATCAAAAAGTATATTATATGTCCTACCATCCAATGTTCATCCTTTTCAGGTAAATAAAACGAAATGCGTAACTCTCTGATATCAGCTGTAGGAACGTAGTACCATATAGTGCCGTAGTCTTCATCCTTCAATGGATGTTTAGGACATGTAGGAACTTCAACTTCCTTGTTTTGTACATAACGAAAGCATTCTACTACCATATTTTCAAGATCATCTAAACCCTCTAAACAAAAAATTTATACGTTGATGTAACATATAGATATATAATAAACGAAAGGTAAATGTGAAACAAAAAATTATTATGTCTATATTCATAGCAAGATATAATTTTTTCAAAAAGACCAGAAATATATATTGGAAATATATTTTACTTACAAGATTACAATTAAATATTTTCCATTTTGATCAACTTTTCTTTTAAATATTGATTATAATATATAATAATGTACTGGTTAAAACAAATTTAGAAAACAATTAAAATTTTATGTAGTAATTTATGAAGACCATTATTTCCATATGTTTTTCTTACTTATGTACTGATAAGATTCTATGACAATGTGTAAATATTTAATACAATAACTGATAATAAAATGTGCATTAATTTATTAATCATTAAAGTTTCATTTACCTTCATTTATGCACTTATTTCAAAATGTAAATATTTTTATATGTAACAGTATGTATAAAAAACATTCAAATGTTCTAATCATCAACGGTTCTAAATTATCGACGTACCTTGACCAAGAACACAGAGCGACATAATATTTGCAGAATAACATGTGTTATAAAACTCTTGTAGTGTGCTTTTAATGTCAATGTCCATCTCTTTTGGTATTGTGCTTAATGTTTCTCTATTGCCTGCGCCGAATATTGAATACGGATGATCTGGTTTCGCAGATAATTTCTCTAATTGAGAAAATCGGCTTTCGTGGTTCGTTAAATTTTTCATGTATTCTGAATGTACAGCCTTTATCTCTTGTTCTATCAAAATCTCGTCAAAGAGAGGCGCTATGAAAAACTGCGCAAAACGATGTAAAGCGCCTTCCAAATTCTTCGGATTTATTGTGAAGTGATGATTCGTGTTAATTAAGCGTGTATGTGCGTTGCGTTCACCGCCATACTGCGACAGGTACTGATGGAAATCATTCTGTTGGGGATATTCCTTTGTTCCCAAGTGTAACATATGCTCGCAGAGGTGCGCTAATCCAGGCAGATCATCGGGATCGCGCATGTAGCCTATATCATATTTTAGTTAAATAATCTTTGAAATTAATAATGTGACATTAATTATTAAAAACATTAATGTTTGATTATATATATATATATATTTACAAAATCACAAAATATATAACTACATCTATCCAAAAGAAAATGTAAACAATACATGTAATAGTGTTGAATGACTCACAATCAGAAGAGGAGAATACATAAACTGCATTCAAAACATTGAATTCATATACATACCGCAAATATATAATGTTATTAAGCAGGAATTACAGGTCAAATTACAAAGACCTAACTGTTAACATTAAAAAATATAAAATGTATTAGACTAATGAAGAATGGTTATTTATCTTTTGACATATATATTTTTTGTGACAATTTGTAATATATGCACTGAATGACTTTATAAGAAAGTTTATATAAGTATTGTTAGAAACATCAAGTATACATAGAATAGCGACATAATATATGGTTACCGTTATTAACGTCCAATGAAGCAATACTTATTTTAGTTGATGGATTGCTTATTAAAAGAATTTTCATTTTATTAGTGAGTACTAAGCCTCTGTATGAGCATTTGTCATCATCTGCAGGTTCTATGTCATCGAATCGCTCTTCCACACAATTATAAATCGACATGTTGGTCATCAATGCCACAGATTCGAAAATATTATTTCTAAACGTGAAGCAAATACAAATAAAGACCTAAAGAATGCATAAACTTGCTAATTTATTACATCTATACAATAAGGATGCTGAAAAATATTGTAACTAAAACAAAATTATAACTTTTTAAGAATTACTTGCACAATAAACTTTTTTGGAAAAATCTCTGAGTCAGAAAGTATTTATTAAGGTACTAATAATATCAAATGTTACATAAAACATTGAATAAAAATGTTAAAATATTGCATAACAATGCCAGCAAGGCCGTGTTCGCGAGGCAAGCGCAAGTGCGTGAGCGAATAAATTTGAGTTTTCAATAAATTTAATTGTTAAAATTATTCACATTATGTATAGTAGAAGCAGGTCGCGAGAACTCGGTCGCCGGATCGCGAGTATCGAGAACACGATCGATTGTAAAAGGGTCTCCGCGGAACTCCCGACACGTTAAGCGCGGATCTATATCTCTCGATGCTGCGAGAACGGAATTTCGCTAATTGTAAGTTAAAATCTATGTCAAAAGACTTACTGTTATGCCGTTAGACTGCGAACGAGTGACATAGGCGTGGAGACTCGGGGTTTTAATCTCTCGGTTTTCGAGAAGATTGAGATTCCCGAGTCTTCGCACCTTCCGTTACAATAAATTTTGAACAATATGACAGTTGGCTGACAGGCAACGGCCGATCAGCTGTTTGAGTCGCGTGTCCTTGTTAACACGCGATGAACCGATGACACGCGCGTCAGCGGTTGGTCCGCTGTTATTGTCTATTCCTCTGTCCCAAGCGTTGCGAAGAAAAACGCTCGTGACACTTCTAACTCCTGAAAAAAGCGTTTCCGCACCCATGTTTATATAACATTTTTTCATCCTTTAGGTGTGAGGAATATCTCCCTAAATTTTGGCCCCACCTTTTTAGAACACCCTGTATATACCTATAGAAAACATACTCACATCTGTGTGTATATGTATGTGAAAGATATTTTTCACATTTATTTTGAATGTTACAAATGACTACATAAATGAGAAATACTTTTACAATGTTGTCGGCACATAAAACCTTTCGTAATGAAAAAATGATTTTAAGAATGTAGTATTTATAGCGAGATTGAGAATACGCGTATATATCGCTTACGGGCTGCTCTTACGCGATAAAGTTAAAAAATTGTACCGCTTAAATGAAAGAGATGAGACCGAGCCTTTAAGGACCATTTTATCTGCCGCACGGTAGATCCTGATGGTCGCCAAATAAGCGTTTCGTAATAATTTCAAGGGCGTCGAACCGGGTAATTCCCGAGTGCGCCGAGGCGCCAAACGCGATTATGTAGCGCAGCCGGAACTGGATATTCCGCGATAATAAAAATTGAATGGCCGGCGCCTGGCCGTCGAAGATACGAGCGTAATTACGACGAGCACTCAATTCCAAATCGTCGTGTGCATAAGCGTGCGTGCATGCGTGCGTGCGTGAGTGCGAATGTACGCCAACAATCCGCTCACGATACGACCATCGCCGTACGCACATTGTTACAACTTTTTCACACCTTAATTAACAAACTCCGCAAAAATATTTTCCCGAAAGGGTATTATAACGAGCAAATATTAATTGTTTTTCTGCTCGATTGTTTACCTATATTGATTATGGCAATCTTTCAAACATTTATTAATTAAATCCTGCTAGCTAAAGTAACAGCATAATAACAGATTAACATGAACATGTGTGATGTTCGCGCGAAAATTTTGAACATTTAAAAAATTATAATGTAGCTCCAAATCTGAAATTTTCTAAAATTAAGAGATAATATGTGTGAGATTATCTATCAATCTGTTGATTACAATCTCCCGATTTTATTGCTATATACTTAAACTTGAATTTTATTAAAAATAATAATATATTATAATATAATTGGTTATTTATTTATTTCCAATAAAAAAAAACTTTTTTTGCGATTTTCATGAAACGACAAGTTAATAGATATTGATCGAAAAGAATAAAGTAGGTCGAAAACAGACGGGCTGTAATTGTATGGCATTCATTAGTCTGCCAATTAAGGTGTCAATAATTTCAAACTGCAATGAGCAAATTGCTTTTCAAATTTTTAATCTTGATCACGAATAATTCCCATGAAATACAATTGCCGATTATCCCGAGATAATTTATTTATCAGTTTTTGTTCACATACAGTTAATATTTGCAATATTAGGATATTTTCCTGTGCTCTTTCTCATTTCAATACGTTATATGTATTTTACACCAGTTTTTAGTTGTTCACGACAACTTTTATAAATAATTCAATTTTTATAATAAGTAATAAAAACATTTGAATACTCGAGGACAACCAGATAAATTCGGAAAAAGAGCATAAAATTAAAAAAAAGTTCTTTATTAATTAAAAGCAACAAAATAACAATAATGTATTAATTTTCCAATCTATAATTAAATTATTGAAATCGTAATATATGTATACTTGAGTAAGTAATTGCGACGTAACAATTGCGAGGCCAATATGTTACGATTATATTAAACAAAGAAAATTTGCTTGAATTAAGCATTTATATAGATAGTTCAACTAAGAAAAAAATGAAATAAAGAGTTGAAATTCTTATAAGAAGATTATAGTTTTTTCGTGTATAAGCTGCAAGATTATCGATAATTTTATAAGAATTTCAACTTGGAAAAAAGGATGCCCACATTAAAACTAAAGATATTTTCAATAATCAAGAATATTCCTTTTTTTTTCTGTGTAGATTGAGATTTTAATTATATAGCTCTGATATTTCACGATTTGTTCATTCGCAATACTTACTATTTTTTCCCCTCGAAGTAACCCAAAAGAGGAAAGTGATGTCCAACGCTCCGACATTTCAGAAATCGAGGCGGAAACTCAAGATGAGTGGCCAAGGCATTCTCGCTCCTTCTCCTCTTTTGCAATGTTGCCTATGCTTTACAGCCTGCCTTTCGCCGTTAAAATCAGAGAACTCGCGATTTCCATCGGGCGTTACACAATGACCTTGTGCCGGTAGCGTATAGCCACGTTGTTGTCCGCGGGGACGCCGAATGTTCGTCGCGTTTTAGGCTTAAGACGCGCCTTCGTACAAGCAACGTGGGCGTGCGGCGATGGTGCTGTATTATTAGTATTTAATGGTAACATTAAAGACGGAATTGCATGGCGCACGATCAGTTTTACCGATAAGCGAGAACACTATTAATTAATACGATTCTAATAATCGTGGCATATAAAGAGACGCCACCTGTAATTAACATGTTGTAACATTTTCATCATAATATTTTTAGACGATCCGTCGCGTCGCCGCGTTTTAATTAGATGTGAAGTTGACTCGCGCAGTAGCGCGCGTTATCGGGGTGAAGTGCCGAGCGCCGACGCCATCTTTGTCCGGTTGGCAGTGATATGACGTGGACGCGAAATGGATCGCTCCGAGACATGAGATGTGTGAACGTCGCGACGCGTTTACTTGGTGAGTATACCTATACGGTCGTAATTAGAGACATAGTACGTAGATATAGCGTATACCCGTGTCCTGATGAGGTTTGTTCTCACGCGGCACAAACTCGTGCCAGTGATTTCTGTAAACGCGCATCGCGCGAGGTATGCTCCGAACGAGGTTCGTTTGCCGGGCGAGATCCTTATTCGCAACGATCGTATTTCTGGATATCGCGGAGCGCAATTTTCGTGTGTGTGCCTTATTTTGTCGTGATATTAGTCGCCGCTCCGAAGTGCGTGTATCGTTTATCGTTTAGCGCGAATCCGCGAGACGTTGCGAGCGTGAAGATAATACGATAATAGTAAGGTAATTTTTACGTAAACCGTAATTCTTACGCGTTGTTCTTCTGTCGCGATTTAAAGAGGTTACGCGTGCGACCAATATCGGCGGTGCCGTGAAAAAATGCCGCGCGACCGTTAACCTCACTTCCGCGAGCCGATCATACTGTGCGAGCATCGGCGTGAAAAAGCGCTTATGTACGAGAGGGAAGAACGAGGAATTCAACGGATTTTTAAAGCCTATTTGACCTCGTAACGTACGTTTGAGCCGACATGGACAGTCGCATTTTTTATGTTTAGATTCGCGAAAAGTCAAGTCGCGACAATTCACGTTTATCACATCCTAATTTTTAATTTTTTATTTCAGGAGTGCCGTGCAAAGCATCGCGATCATAGTACGCTGGTAATTAATTTGAATGCGATCGTGATTTAATCGTGTGTTCGCGAGTAAGTATTGTGTAAGTGAAAATCTGAAAAGGAACCTGATAATTAGAGGATGGGATTCAAAAGATTCTGAGAGAAGGAGGAGGCTCGGGAAGGCATCGGGCAACGGAGGAGCAACTTTGGGGTGAGTAATATTTTATTTTATTTATCATTTGTGGTACTTTCTTGCATGGAACTAATCATTTATTTTTGAGAAATATCTTTGATATTATACTTTATAGAACTTTCTAAGTATCAAAATTAATCCGATTCTTATATTTATATAAGAAATAAATTTTTTATTTTATAAAGTTTTATATCAATCTTATAATTAAAAATAACTTTTTATGGAAGTTACATAATTAAAAATAATATAATATAATTAAAAATAACTTTTAGTAATTATGTAACTTCTATAAAAAGTTATTTTTAATTATATTATATTATGAAATAATATAATATAATTAAAAATAACTTTTTATAGAAGTTACATAATTACTTTAATAAATATCTATTCAAAAATAAATAAAAGAATTCAGTGCGCATAACAATAATCTCCTTGTTAATAAAATAATTATTTTGAACGCTTGCATAATACTTTGGATATTTTTTTATTTTACAGATCAACGTAGCTACGATACAACTCCGCTGTTGCGCATTGTACCTGTAAGTGACAAATTATCTTTTGTTTTAAATTGAGATAACGGATCTGTGAAAATTGTACGAATATGTTATATATAATGCATTTAGATTCATGTATTTACCAACTTCACGTTTCATAGATCCGTTGTTTTAAGATGAATGGGTTTAAACAGATTAAGATCAATATTGAATCTTGGGTATAATTGTTATTAATTTACTTTGAATACGAAGATGCATTTATACAGATACAGAGCACGTTACGAAATAGTTTATTATATTATTTCGTTATATTACGGAGTCTATATCAATATAGAGCGTATTCATTTATTGACATACCTCCCCGCATACCTCTTATATTTAAAAAAATATTATATAGCGAGATCTATCAATCGTTAAAAATTTGTGAAACTCGCAATCTGATTAAAAGCAGTAATAGGAAATATTTTGCAAATAAAAAGAGCTCTTTAAAAATAAGCGATAGTAGACTCTTCTTTTTTTAAAAAAGAAATTATTACTAAAAAATCTAATAAATGCATTATCACTCATATATTTTACAGAGTATTTTGTAGCAGATAGGATTTTCAAAAATTGAGACTATCATGACAATTAAATATATTAATAATGTTCTTAGAATAATTTTATTATCAAACTTATTATAAATGAATTACTTAATTGATTGCTTAAATAAATAATGAGAAAGGAAAGCAGAAAAAGATTAAATAAAGCTATAATAATTATAATAAATATTGATAAATATATTAAAGCTTTAAAAAATTATAAAATATATATTGATGAATTTTAAAGAGATATAAAATTTTTTGACAGGAATTTTTTTACGGAAGTCAGTCGCCGAGGAATAGAAGTTGCAAGTGGATATCAGGAGTGTCGAAAGTCGCGTGTGTCGAAAAATGTCGAGTATTGAGAATCGGGAGTGCCGAAAATCGAAAGTATTTAAAATCGAGAGTGCCGAAAATGTGTTGACGATCGGGAGTGTCGTTAATAGTTTCACGCGATCGTAATTAGTTTTTCCGGTCGATATATTTTTGCGATTGTCTTGGAAAATGGAGCTGTCTTCAACCGTCAACTTGGATGCAGAAGCTGGCGAAGTTAGTCAACGAACATTGGCTGGTAAATAAATTTACTTTGTTTATTGAAATAATTGCTAAAGCCTTATCTTGTTATTAATACTTGTGCAATAAATAACTTCAAAGACTAGTTTCTTAGCCATAAGTTTTTTTATATAGAAAATAATTAATTTGGGAAATAAAATGAAAATAATTTTTATTTTTTTATATTCAGTAAAAATGACAGATTTTATTAAAATAAAAATATTTTTAAAATAACTGTGGTAAAGAAAATAAAATTAAAATATAATTTTGAATGAAATAATCTGCCATCAGCAAAAGATAATTGTTGACCTATAATTAATAATTGTATAAAACTCGTTTCAGGTGCAGCACGTAGCACGATGCCGATGCAACTTGGTGAGTGAATTTATTTGTTACGTGTAGACTGTAGAGTAATGTCAGAATTTGCGTTATATATATATATATAATTTAATTTGACGATTTTAACACATAATCTTGACTACTCAAGACTTTTCGTGAATAGAGGTGATAGTTTGACTAACGTTCGGCTTCGATAAAAACAGCTAGGAATCCGTTTTGTCTTCTCTGATAAGCAAAAGCAATTTCGCGATTTACAGTGCACTCTGGCCGACTAAAGCGAAATTGCATTCGTTACGGTGTCGTAGACATGCGTCACCTCAAAGTTTTCTACGGCGGACCACTTACAACTTCGTTACAACTTCCTTGAGAAGCGCGGACGTAATCTTTCGGATTTATTGGCTCCGCATCATTTCTGATTGCCGGCACGTATACTCGTTCAAGAAAAAGAATTCCGAAAGATTATCTCTGCTCAAATGGCACACGACAGTCGAATCCGAAAGTTTTAATCGACGAGTAAACGAGTAAAATTTGAGAAATTGACCAATGACCAATGAAAGAGAACTATTTGAAATTTTACCATGAACACTTTATCGACCAATTTCTCTGAAAAAATAAACAGAATTATTAAAATAAAATTTTTATTTGTGACCTATTTCTAATACATTATATTATAATAGATTAATAATACAATAAAGTATCTCTTATTATAAAAGTAATTTACATAATCTATATTTTTCTTTATATAAAAATGATTTCGGATTCTAATTTTATTTCAGTTAAAATTCGTTTGTGTTATACATAAAAAGTGGCTTTGTGCAATATTTTATTACATAGCGAGAGATATAAATTGAACTCAATGTCCTTTTATCATTTTTTTGAAATATTGTTATAAATTCCAAAACATTCAAAAAGATTTTTTACTTTTTTAACATACATTCATTGAGAGTAATGGCATATGTCGCTTCTTTATATTTTCTAGTTTCTATCATCACAGAATATCATTGATTTAATATATTGTATTATTGCTTCGAGTACCTCGACAATCGTGTCCGGTTTTCCATTTCTTGGAAAAAGGATTTTTCCCGAAAGATCACCGTACATCTCCGATTGGTCGATCGTGCGGTGGTATCTCGCGTCGGTAAACTTTTCTCGATGCTCGAAGGCAACGCGACAGATTAAGGGCGGCCGGTAAACACGCTCGGCAAATATCGAGTCGTACATCTCGGCCTTAAAAATAACAGACTTTTCTGAAAGCACGACAGACACGTCGGCGCGTCAGCCACTCGAATATGAAAGGGAGACATACCGGGAGGAACGCGCTATCCCGTGCTTGAACGCCGTGCAGGTGTTATGATACCGCGCGTTTACGTGTTTGCTTTCTCATGCCAGGAGAAAAATCACGTACGCGATGGCCGCCGCGAAATCGACGACTCACCGCGACGTCAGTGCAAACATTGTCGTTAATTAATTATGTATTAAGCGTCTAATCTGGCCAACTATCATGTCCTTATTATACTTCCTCGGTTTTTTCTATTAACGCAATTAAGAATTTTTAACGGGAAAACTGCGACGTCACTGCAACGGAAGATAATTTTTAACGGCAAGTAAAATTAAAGCGATGAATATTGAATTATTCAATAAGATAACTTACGATTGTATCTCTTATAATTAATAAATTACATCCAATAAATTATAATTTAATTTAATAAGCATAAGTAATTATTGCAACTTTTAGAAAAAATGTGAACATAAGAAAGAGAGTATTTGCAATTGGGTGGACAAATATACATCATCAATCCTTCATTCGCAGTTTGATTAAAGATTAAAGCATCAAACAAATCCACCTTGATGAAGGCCATAGAAATTTTTTCTCGGGCTGTGAATCAATAAAAGTCAGTTCAGGATTGACGCGTGAAACGAGTTCTTTTCTTGGCACAGATTTGAAATTCTTGATTGCGATATTTTCAGTTTTAACAATGATTTATCTTGACTTGAATTATTCGGAACTTCTTTTGCATTTTGTTTGCTCCGTTTCAATCGGTTGAAGACCTTAGAGGATACCAGAGCGAATCTTCGCTGCTTTATATTCCCCATGTATAGCAGCTCTTCTGTTCTGAAACTCTCAAATACGTCAATTCTTCTTGGAGGAAAGGGTTAAGTGGCCAAGCTAAAACGCAAAAAAAGAAACAAGGAACCGAGATCGATTCGTTCCCGATACGCCGCGGTAACGATCTCAATTTTTCTATCCCGGAGAAAAAGATCGGACAGGTGGAAAAGGGAAGCAAAAAAGGAACAACACGGTTATTGCTCGGTCCGTAACACGTGTGCGTGCGTCTTGATGCGAGGGTGGCGAAGGCTTGCGACAAAAAACTGGCCCGGCAAAAAACCCGCAATAATTCGATAAGAAGTGACGGGCCAATAAAGATTAATATATTTAGACGGAACTGTCTTCAATAAATATTACACACAAACATCTCAATATAGTCTTAATACGGTTAATCAAACTAATGTATATTTAGTTTTGCAGTATATTAAAAATTTATTCCATTTAAGTACGCGGTACGCTTTAAGATAGATAAACATGTTCAACATGTTGTCGCAATGTTTCACATTTTGTTTATAAAAACGCTCTTTCTTACGAGAATTTGGCCGGTAAATGATTTCGTTGACAGGAACGTGATACCTTTTACATAGTCAATTGACGGTAATGTTACTCGGTTGCGTCTCTGGTGCATTTTTGTATACTCTTCGAAGTTTCGTAATCTGCAATAAGTTCACGTGCGCGGAATACGTACCATCTTAACGTGGCGCAAGCGATGATGCCTTACTCCAGTCTCAATAGCAATTTCACACGACTGGAATTCTCCAGTGAGCTAAAAGTTTTCTCCTCAGGTTCTACATAATACTTTTCAAAGGTTTTTATAGTAACGTAGGATTTTAGAAATTTACAATTATTTCATACGTGGATATGAGGAAATAAAGTATCTTACGTTGATTAAAAATTGTAGCGCATAATGATAACGTATTACAACGTAAATATAATACGCGATAAAAATAATAACGTATTGAACAATGAAACATATACATATTCATTGTAAAATATTGTTGCCGCTTTAGATTTCTCAAGCATTAAATTATTCTCTGTTAATTGCACAAATACTGAATGGATTGTTAATAAAATCCTGTATCAAAGTTACTCAAATAAATTGATTGCATTCATTATTATTTTCTTCATCGATGTATGATGAAATAAATATTGGTGGTACAATAGAGGGCAGTTCTTCTTATGTAAAAGATTAAATAAAAAATAGAGAAGAAAATAGTTTTAGCACAATACTTAATTGGTTTTCAGGAAAATCGTTTTTATTTTTATTCGATTTATTTTAAAATTAATGTTTTAAAAATTGTAAGCACAAAAGCAGATTCGCATTTTATTTTTCCATTTCGCAGCTGATCGATACCAGACTGTCAAGTCTACCTACGAGAAGTCACCCTATCATTTCCGCGTTCGCCTTTTTTTGCTCTTTTATTATGCGCGCGCAAACTCAGACAGGTAGCAAAGCTCGTTCTATAAATATCCGAGAAAGGAGTGTCGCACGAAAGCGAAGAGAGCAAATGAACAATATTCTAATCGATCGACCGGAAAAAAAGCTCTGAACTCCCATGAGGGCTTTTTTCTATCTCTCGCGTGCACCGTCGATTCTTTTGAATTTTTTCTACGCTGACCAAAACTGGAAACAGCGCAGCGTCCAACTTGCGACGCTGACTGTTCTCATGAAAGCTCGCTCTGTTTATCAAGCAATCCCCGGTTGTCGCGTTTACTCGATTATAACAAATTTTAGCAGCAGATTTTATTTTCTAGCGAGAAAACGTATTTGAATCTACATCGTGACAATATGTATGCAAATAAATATTAGTTGTGACAAATGTAAAAAAAAATAGAAATTGCCATCTTAGTTTTTATAAGATAGAAGTGTAAATTAAAACAATAAAAATGTCCTAAAATTATATTCTTAATATATAACAATGCAATGGGGTGGAAAATGATATGCTGACAATAAGACATGTCAATTTTCAAGATTTAGAAAGCTTGTATTTTTCTAATAATTGTTAAAAACTAAGTATTTTAAATGGAAATTTTTGAAAAGATATTCGAAACATTGTCTTCAGAGAATAAATTAAGTGTCAGATACTAATACTGATATCAGTATTCAATCATGTCATTACTTAAATTATTACGAATGTAGACGCATGACAAATTATCTGTCACGAACTAAAAAAATAGATTGTCGCGAACTTCAAATCAATCTTGTATATTTATTTGTTATCGATCGGGAATTTGTACAACTGTCCATGCTCCTTAACTTTTCAGATCGGCAATCGCGATTGATCGTGCTGATAATTCGCGCGCGTAGGACGCTCGACGATCCTTCTTTATGCGTTTCACTCACACGCATGTGGACGCGGCCGCTACCGAATATTGTTAAGCGGAAGAAACACAACGGGCAACACTAAGTACGCCCGGCGCGAGTTTAATAACGGCTCGGTATGATAATTGAGGCATAAAAGATCGAGTAATCTGCCGCGGCGCGATTGACTGAGGAACAGAGGGGGATGCGTTCGTCGCGCAGGGCCGCGTCTTCAAAGGATTGTGAAAAAGACCTGTGAAAATTTTCTATGCGGGAAAATCTAATGCGTGATAATATCGTGTGATAATATCGATTTTAGATTTTTCCTGTAAGACAAGAAAATTTTAATTATAGGTATATTATGTATATCTATAATATAATTATTTATATATTTTGCAGATATATAACGAAATATATATATGTATATCACACATATTGTGTAGTACATTACACATTCAGTACATTACATATTACAACATGCAGAGGTATTCAAGTTTTACCACGCAAGCTGTTGAAAAGTAATGAAATTCTTCTCGATGAGTTCGAAATCGGTTTCCTTCCGCGAAAAGTTTGGCAAAATCTCTGATTATGCAAATATTAAATATTGAAGCGTAAAGACTTTTAGCGAATTGAAGAGCGAAATTTCAAGACCCTAAGTACATGGAAGAACTTCATCTTTTTCAATTAACTTCATATAAATTTTACATAAATGACTCAGTTTTTTGGACCTCTAAAAAAAATAAAGAGCTCTTCGATGTCCTTCAAGACGCCGCTGATTGTTAATAGGACAATTTATTACCTACTTCGACAAGAAATAATTTTCGAAATTAAATATAAATGATTCCAAATGGTTCGAGGCTTGTTCATGAAATCACTTTTAAAACACATTTCCAAAAAGGGCGGCGTGGAATACAATTATGGCGGTTTTTTTTTTTTTTTAAAGAGAAATGCATGCGGCCCTGAAGCCTCGCATCTCAGGGCCCAACTCGGGTTCTATTACATACGCGTTGTACGTGCAAGTCAATTTACGGCGGAAAGTAGCTACGTGAAATTGTTTCGTCTAAGGTAGTGGTTAATTTAGCATCGGATTCCACGGCGGTGGCAAAGGAGAATAGAGCTGCCGCGCGCGGGGCCTGCGGGGGCGGGCCCTTTCGTTCCTCATACGCGGCATGTCTACTACAGTACTACCTATCACGCAAATCGGAATGAAATTTTCCGCGAGCGAAAGCGAACGTGAGTGCGCGCGGTTTCTCGGTTAGGGTTATTAAATTAGACGGTTATTACAGCCGGCCCGGGAAGCAAGAAGCGCCGAGGTCGGTCAAATGGCGGAACTGGAAGAGGGCGTGGAGAATCGGTCGTTGTACCTATGAGATCCAGCTGACGTTGACGCTTCCGCATTGAACGCGACTTTTGTCAATTTGAAAAGTTTCAGCAAAGTTTTCGTTTTGCTAAAACGAATCGATCGTATATACATAAGAGGTACCTACCTATCATTAAGCCAGATTGTACGCTTCTCGCTAAAGTAATAAACTTCACTAAACAGTACGCTTATATTTGGAATAAATTCCATTATGCAGCGGGATACTTACCGGGATATTTCCCACTTCTAAACTCTTGTAATAGCTATACTACTTAAAACCTACGAAGTTCGTTGAATCGTCTATTATTCCGTTGAAGAACAGAGATTTAAGATAGGAATATCAATGTATTTCCACACGTAGGTACACAGTGTATCTCGCGCAATATAGATTTAATCTCTGAACACGTTCGTTCATTTTCAAGTCGCGGACTATTGGCCATTTCTATTTCTCAAAATATATAATTTCCAGTGTTCGCGTAAAGTTCCGTGCATATATCAATTCACTTCTGCGGTACCGCACCGGTTCGCCGGATGTTTAAACGCGGACGGACACTTTCGCCGATAGACCCGTCTCGGCCGTGACGGTGATGCGCCCTTTGCATGTCGGCATTCGCGTTAAGGCTCCGAGTGAACCAAATGACCAGTCATAAAAGTTATAATGAGCCAGGCCCACGGCTGATCGGTCCGCTCTATAGTGCGCGCTTCTTCGTGTCCCCTCGACCGTCGACGTTTCTTCGTCTCCTCTCATGCTCTCTCGTCGCGTCGTGGTACCTTCGAGCCCTCCAGTCGGTCCTTCTCTCTCTCTCTCTCTCTTTCTCTTTCTCCCGTCTCCACTGTTCCTCCCCTCCCCTGCTTGCCCTGGTCCCTCGCCCGATTCGGCCGATGGCAATCCATCCATCCCTCTCGTCCGCGGACTTCTTCGATACAAACTGTACCCGGGTACAGTCGAGATAATGAAAAGGCGCTCTCCTCTCTCTCTCTCTCCGCACATTCGATGGAACTTGTGGAATCCGTGCCGGCGCATTGTGCCAGCTCGCCATTATCCCGCCCGCGGAAACTTCGGAACAACGGCGACGACGGCGGCGGCGGCGACGATTGGATCCCGCGTTTTTCGTGCCTCGCGCGCTCTCGAAATCTCGCTTGCGAGACACTATGTAAATAATGAGTGCCCCTCTCAGAACGGACTGGCGGTTCGGAGCAATTTTCGAGACGCCTCCGATACTCGGGCAAACTTGGTCGTTCGCGAAGGGTTGCATATTTCAATCAAGTGAAGAGATTTGAGGGATTGGGAAGGGACGTTTCTTTAATTGTATTTTTCTTGCACCCGCGCGATGAATTAAACATCCATGATATCGAACGCTTAATGTATTACATTATTAATAAGAAAAAAATAAGGAATTTAAAATGCGATAATAAATGTGCTATTTGAAATGTTGTATCGTTACATAATCTTCTATCTTAATACGAATGTCTTAAATTATTTGGAAGATGCGTTACGTTATATTTAATATTATAATGGAAGGCATTCTCTCCGAGGATTTAATGTGTAAATGTATTTCTTCAGTTATAACGAAAGAAATCTAAACAGTTCCAGAATTATTTTTGTATATAGATCCTTCTTTTTCTATTTTGATATCATTGATCAAACTGGAATCATTGATATAATAATCCTTGTTAATTTCTCGTTAGCACATCCTGTAGAAATCTGTCTCGTTTCGATGTGTTCTGCGTTCTGCGTGGCGTATGTTGGAACGAGGAAGCAGACGACAGGAACTGCGAGAAGAGCCATGACATGTTTTGTGTTTGCGTCGCGCACTATACGCTTCGCCGAAGAAATAAAGAAGGGGAACGACAGCCAAGAAGAAGAAGAGGAAGAAGAAGAAGAAGAAGAAGAGGGAGAAGAAAGCGAAGAAGAAGTAGAAGAGAGAAGAGAAAGGAGAGACAGAGGCCAGTCGTCGTCCCATGGCGTGCGATCTACAGAGCGCCTAATTTTTTTCCATCCTTTTTCATTCCTGCCTCCCGTGCCCCCGGTGGGCCCCACCGTCTCTCTTTCGCCTTCTGTCTCCGTCTTCCTGCCTTACCTTCCTTTTTCTGCACCGATCGTCCACCCAACGTCCCCTCATCTTTTTCTCCTTAGTCCTGGTCCCCTCCCCCGCTTCACGTGCGTGTACCCAGCCATTCTTTTGTCGAATCTTTTTCGTTCCCCCTTTTCGTTGCCGCTCTTCGTGGCGCGGCGGCGGCGCGCGGTGTTCGCGCGGTACTCGCACAGATGGAGGAAGAGGAGAGAAGCTCAGAGCGCGCCGGAATTACGGCGAGCGCAAAGTCGTGCGGCTAATGAAGTCGCAATTCAGCGTTTTACCATTCGCCGATTCTGCCACGGGTCCCATCGGGCTGCGGAGAAACGGCTGAGGGGAAAGAATGCGTACCCCTGTGTAGGGCCCAAGAGCAGACGCGACGGAATTTATACCCGATACGCGCCGATAGATCGCGAGAGTAAAATTGTTACCAGAATTTCACGGGTGACATCGCGGTTTTCACGATGTATTTGGGGTGGTTTTTAATTGTTTTGAATACAAAATATTTTAGGAATTCTTGTGATCTGAAAAATGTACAAAAAGATTGAATATTCGTAAAATTTTGTGACAAGTCGCAGTGATAGAAAGTTCACTTGTCAATCTTGAATTATCTTAAATTACGCGTTTAATTACACATGCAGAAAAAATAAAATTATATGTTATTAGACTTGTAAATACATCAGATGAAATGTGCAAAGACGCTTTAAGACTTCATCTTGCTCTAATCAATATCAATCATAGTTCCTCGTGTTTTTGGAGATACACATGAATTGTAGACTATATAGATATAGCGAGAAATGAGAATGAATTTAAAAATTCTCCAAAAACATCGAACTGTTGCCTCTCGCTGGAATACGATGGATGGAAAATACGAGTGAAAATATCCTCGGCATAAATAAACACGGAGGTCAATAGGTTCCGTTTGCGTTCCACCCGCAGGGTTGCATTTCGACACGCCGACACGGCCGGCATTTTATGCATTTCGACGGGGTACTGAAATTTTCATTACGGTTCGCCGGTGCTCCTGGCGCGCGGCAAGAAACAAGGAAACGAGGATTCCATCGATTTAACAGCTTCCTTCGGAATGCCGGCGCGTCCTCGCATCGTATTACAAAACCGCTTGGCACGTGTTAGCCGGATGCAAATGTTGCAGACTAACGCGGTATCAGGCTGGCGTACAAAAAGCGGAAGCCTCTTAACGATACTTTCCCTTAGGTGTTAAAAGCCATAAGCGTGACGAGTGACGAACGTAACTTCGGCACAGGCTCAGGCTCTTGCATAGCGCCGCAAATGTCCAATGCTTAGAAGCATAGAATTTTTAATTTTGTCAAATTTGCATGGATAGTTTTGCAAAAAAAAAAGATATAATCACGTAAATAAATTCTAAAAGAGCATTTGAGAAAGAATATAAATAATACCAAGCATACCTAAAATAATCATAATATAATAATAAAAATAATTTTATTGCATGCCTATTATATAAATAAATTGACAGTGATAGTTTCTAGAATAGACAAATATGCTGTGCAAGTATGAAGAAAATGCGCAAAAATAAGGCGTAAGACTGTTGCTATGATGACTGTCAAAAAAATTAAAAGAAAAGAAAATATAAAGAACAATAAAATATGCGTAACTTAAAATAAATAATAAAGATGTTGGCATACATTTTATTTGTATATTGTTTAAGACGCGTTACGATTTTTTTATTATTATACTGATATACGGATTCTTCTGGTTTTCTAATTTTGCTTATTAAAACAAATCTATATTGCAGAAGAGAACCTCCAATGTAGATTGCATACGTGTAGATATTCATGAACATATCTACATTTCGAATCAAATTATTCTATGCTTCGTCTATTTTAATTTATTCCTCTATAATTAAGAAAACTTTTGTAACAACTTTCAGAACTTTGATGTTATAACAATATTGACGATTGTACCAATTACGCTACTCCCGTTAATGTTCAAAATTTATGATAATGACAGAAATGCGCCAATGTTCTGCTTACGTTGTTATACGATTTTTTATGCGCGCTGCGTGCTCACGAGTGAGGGTTATGGAGGTTCACGGAGGGTTCCGGTCGAGAACGAGCGAGCGATTACATTGGAGCATGTAATCGCCGCCGGTAGCGCGCTTTACGCCGATCGTAAGGAAGTTTGCATTGCCGCGCGGAACTTGGCGCTGATTAGCGAACTAACTTGGCCATCGATGCGGCGTGCAGTCTGCAGTGTAGTAACTGCAGAAAGCTGCAGTTCGGCGCGAGCAAGGCGTTAAGTGGATTTTGCGAGATGAGTTTTGATGACGCGGATGTCATCGGTAGGCCGCGGCTGTTCGTACTTACGCTATTCCATTCGCTGTAACTCGTGAAAAACGAGAAGTCTCGCTTGCGTATACTTATACTCGATAATAAAAACGTCAGACGCCGACCGATTATGGTCTATCTTGGAATGCACGATGCGCTAGCAAAAGTTCGCAAGAGAACTCGCGCGTTTTTATCCCCTTTGGCGCCGCGCCGATCAGATCTAATTTTGTACGTTTGAACGCAAATTATAGCTATCGAGGACACGGAGCAGTTCAAATGACTCTTTCGAGTGAGATTATTTTCTTCTCAAATGCAATATTGGCATACGAATATTACGTACTTATCGCAGATTTCACACGAAGAGCCATTCGAGCTTCGAAGACAAATAGTCTTAGAATAGAATCACTTTCGAAATATTTAAAATTTTGCCAGTTTTCTCGGATTGTTATTAAAACAATCGCGTTTTTATCTTACGTATTATATATCAGTGTACGTATGAACGAGCGTTACATGTGTAAAAGCGACCGCGGAAACGCGTGTTTATTATCCTGCCGAGGCGTTGTTAGCAATTGCACGCAACAAGACATCAGTTTATTGCTGCCGAGGGACGTTTTCTACCCCTCCTGTCATGTTCGCGTGTACGTACATAGGGATAAGAGGGTTGTGGAATCATCTCTATATAGTGAGACGATAGTGAAAAACATAACACATACACACACACAGAGTACATATTCCAATAAATGAAATATTTTTTTATAGAATAGAAAGGAAACAAATTCTATCGTGACTTTTATTTTCGGAGCAAATGTAACAATTTATTGCTAGAATTTTAGAATTGCCTTTGCGTTTATCTATTTACCATCACTTTTTACAATCTCGTAGAATCTCGCAGAAATTTAAACAAAACTTAATAGTATTAGATCGTATGTAATGTTTTTCTCGCTTTTAAAACATGTTAGATTTTATTTTGTCGGTAAAGCTTTGGTTATAGTCGAATCAAGTTTATAATTCTAATCCGATTTATTTTAATTTTAAATGCCTTTAATACTTTTTAAAACGCGTTTAGTTGTAACGCTAATTTTGATAAAACAAAAAACTATCCTTTCATGAAAATTGCTACACTAATATGCGAAATAAGAGAATTGGTAATGAGAAAAAAGCATCGCGAAGAGAGTGTTAAAAATTGAATCATGTCTATGTGCATACGAAAACTAGAGAGTAAAATGTTATGACGATATTGCGTGGAGAATTCTATACCGCGATTTCAACAGAAACGTCGAAATAAAACTTGGGGAAAAATATATCGAGAGCGTTCGAAGTTCCGCTGTTTTAGATGTTCTCGACGTTTGCCAGGATCCGGATATCAATTGGCAACTATTTCAAAGAAAAAGAGAGATATATATACATATGCTAAAGAAACGCGATTTTTTTTAAGTCGAGGATCAACTTTTCCTCCTACGGCAAACGGAAATGAGAAAACTGAGAGAGCTATAAACGAAGCACAAGTATTGCAATGCAAATTATGCGATTTTCGAGAAAATAAATACAGGATTTGTCTTTTTCACAAATATTATTATACAAAACTGTTTTAAGAGTTTCTTAGAATTCACAACTTTCACCTTCTTTTAACTAAAGGTTATAAACAATTGCAATCTCATTACGCAAGAATAAAAACAAAGTGATCATTACATTTTGTCATCGTTTGTAGAAAAAATCAATGAGTGGTATTAGTTCAGCAAACAAAAAAACATAGTCGTGATTAGTTCATATTTCTTCCTAACACATACAGATAAATGACAATGCAAGAAAATTGCATAATGTAACAATTAATCGTTCAACGTTCTATGCATGATATGTACATTGATGTAGATGTAGACAGTTGTTTACAATCATAATTTTATCTAATCAAGAAAATTAATATTAATTAAACGAAAATATATTCATCGGAAAATAATTAGCTAAAATAACCGTTTGATTTAATGTCGGATCTTCATTGATTTATAGTGTCGGACATTATTTACTTATGCTGTTTTATAAATGAAGTCATATATTATTTCAGAGGCGTACGAATTGTAATCCTAACAGAAAGCGCGTTTGTTCAGTAGTCGTTGATGTAGATGCAGCGTGCAATTCTCGACAGCCGGCTTCGATTATAATGACAATCGAGATAATAAATCACGAGGGTTCACCAAGGGTGTCGAGGGACGGGAAAGAGAAAAGCGACGTAGAAAAGCGACGCAAGGGGATGCAAGGGGAGGAAAGAGAGAGTGCAGGCGGTGGTAGGTGCAATATGCGGGTCTCGATCCGCGTTAACAAATGTCTCTATCCCGTGGCAACGTGTTTCCGTACACGGTAACCCCCGATGGGCCGTAAAAATCGCATGGGGTGGATTCTCCGGCGCGGCACATGACGTTAATTCGTCGCCCCGCGTGTTACGTTTTCGCTCATATATAGACGAAACGCGCGGAGAAAGCCCGGGCTACGATTATCGCGTCGCCGTGTTGAGAAATGGGGAAATTATGCCCCCGACTTTAAGAGCCACCGCCGCCGCTCGATCCCCGATTGGCCCGGCGCGGTTTATTAGAGCGTTCGTAATTGCTCGCGAGCCGCGGGGGTTAATAATAAGAAGTCGCGCGCGCGTGAGTATGCACGCGTCTCCTCGCTTCGGCGAAGCGATTTTACGGCTTAGAGGCATGCGCGAGTTGGGCATTATGTTTTATGTCCGCGCGAAGTTTTGGCGCTCGCGTTTGGAAGCTGATGTCGCGTGTTCGAGAAGCGGGATTTGATGTGTTTAATTAATTTCGGCGATGTGAAAGTACTGAAAGTATACATTACGAGGAAACTTCGATTCTGCTTTTAAGTTTCGCCTTCTTATACGTGAACCTTGTATACACTTTTAGAAGATTTTGTTATTTTTATACCGGGAGAAATGTTTAACCGGGACATACATGAATTAGTCCTCGCTTTCGCAAAGTTGATATTTGCATTTGAAAGTTCGGCCGATGTCGCGTGTTTATATTAGAAATGTTGTATTAATTCGTTACTGGGAGTTTTGAGAGGCTTCAACTTGGAAATTAGGTATCCTCGCTATTGAGAATTCCGGTAATGCGTGTTTCAGATGCTTTGTTATTCCTGCTCTCGTGAGATATCTGCCTCGCATGCTTAATTAGATAAGAGCGCGAGTGCTTAATCCATGTTAAACATTGTGACGAACATCGGTGTCCGTCGGTTGTATGTACAAGCTGGGTCGGGTGTTAAAATCGAAGGGTTACAACGCGATAACGAATAAAAATGTCAATATCCCAAGATATCGATCACGTTGTCGGTGCTGCGCTGTCGCTCGGATGTCTGGCGGAACGCCAGAACACTCGTGTTCACCATCTGCCTTCGTTCCTCGGGAATGCGCCTCCCGTTCCGAGGATTACGTATTAGCGCGCCCGGCGTCCTTACAAACGAGTCGAGCCACACGCCGCAACTTTGTAGCCGCGACAGCGCAGAGGATGGGCATTCCGGTTCTCCGGGCTCCCACCTCCTCCGCCCGAGCCGAGCGAGCCCGCGAGTCGGCGAACCGGTTGCTCCTCTTATCGCCACAAATTCGATAAATCCCCTGGGAATCGGCCAGCGTCCTCGATCGCTATACGCGTCCACGGGCTTATTTAACAGGAGAAAAAGGCGAAGGTCGAGTCTTGTAAGACCGCGAAAACGACACTGGGGTTCACGTCGGGCCCGCGCATCGACGTGAGAAGCAATTACCGCGGCGTCGTAACTCATCGATCCCGTGTGCCACGTGTATAATCGCGAGTGCAATCATGGAAATAAGCGGTCGGGGTTGATTGGAGCAATTAAAGAAGTTCCATCTCGCTTTCGGTCTCGTAGGCGATTCGAGTGGAAAGTATCACAAAGCCGTGAGAATGAAGTCAACATCCGAACGTCTGCAAGTGAATAATGATCGATTATTGACCTTCTTCCATAACCGCAATTTAAGCTTTCTTCCTAGCGTTCCCATAATTTCTCGAAGAGAGAACGTTATTAGAAAAACAAATTTGTGTTACTTTAAACTAGGATTATTAATTGGTAAAATATATCTTGTTTAGAGACTGGTTTCGCGCAAACTAACGTCAATGAACTTTTAACCTTGCAAGAACATCTCCTTATATATTATCTTTTTTCTTCGTCCGTATTATAGCCAATGCTACTATCCAGAGGAAAACACGGAACCAATTAAACTATGGTTAGAGTTAATTGAACAACGTTGGGAAAATCGCCGCTAGATTTAACCGAGGCTATTATGCTCCTGTTAAGCAATCGATGATGAATAGTTTATGCGATCGTAGGAAGCTACAATAATCTTCCAATAGCGCAAAATATTATATTATTAAAATATCAGGGGATATTTTTTAAAGACGCAGAATAATTTGTCTTGTCTTCAGGAAAACTTAATGAAATTATCACGCCATGTGAGGAACATCCAGTTAGTTTCTCTCTGTTTCTTCAAACAGATAGAATTTTGGAATTTTTGCTATTTGCTTATTAGAAATTGATACACATTGTTATTTCGTGTTAATTATTTACTTTGTCGATAATTTCCTGTAGATTATAAGTCACCCTTAATACGGTCATTTATCGCGCAATTCAGCTAGCATACCGTGTAACGGCGAATTGGCGAAACGTCTAGGCGAGATTTCGACGGACTCGCGCGAAAATTAGAGCGGATTAATTGAACGCAACTCCGTCGAAAGTTGCTGCTAATCGAGCGAGGCTAGCTTAAAGGGTCGAACGGTGATGAAGGTAATTGCCCATTCTGCTGGCTAATGTAAGTGGCGATTTAGCGTGCTCGAAATCGATAGAATTAAAATACGTGTCGATTAAACATTGATCCGGACAAATTGTCATTTAAGTATAGTCCATGTTCCGTGTGCTTATATACGATATCCGATGTTTCGATTCAGTACACACAAGAATTTTAATTATAACTCGATTGTAATTGCCGATGACGAATAATACAATCCCTTATAAATTAAAAGATATATATATTTAAGAAATGTTCAGTTAAAAAAACCTCTATTTTTTATATCTAAAAGTTAAACTCTACTTCTTGTTCAAGATCTTAAGAACATATTACGAGCGGCAATAATCTCTCTCCTTTAACATAATATTTATATTTCTGTATTAAATAAAAGTGTATAGTTAATCGAATCTGGAATTAATCGGTTAACTGCTCGTTTGCTCAATTGTTTGAACATTACGTTGGGAATTATCGCCGTGTAGCTTTTCCTGAACACCCTGTATAATGCAAATGCCATAGCGATGCAGCGCAATGAGTCAGGATACAATCAGCGATCTGTTACAAAGTGGTACATCGGCGTTACCGGCATGACGATGCGACTCGGCACGAATCGCGCCGGCACGATTATCACTCGCGAGAGAGATAAAACGAGAGTAAAAGAGTAAAAGTAAAAGCGAAAGAGAGAGGAGGGGAGAGAGAGAGAGAGAGAGACAGAAACAGATAAATCGATATGTATGTATAGAAGCGGCACGATCATCGAGCTTGATGGGATTTTTTGCGGCGCGTCGCACCTCGCAACTTTCATAAGGGTTTGCTGTAGTCATTGTTTATCGCGCCGACCGCGCGCGGTTTGTTCTTACCATGGGACAGCCTCGGTAAATACCGAGTCTTTCATTAGCTCGGTCGATCGCCGGTTAATTAAACATTTAATCCTCCGTTTCGTTCCGCGTTAATCGCGACGACACGGAGACTCGAGTTCGGGCACCTCGGCATGGTATACGCAATAGAATATAAGTTGGACCTTTACTCGTGATTCGTTCGCGATGCATCTCGTTAACTCTCGATATCGAAAATAACAAAAAAAAAAAAATAGTAGAATAGTAGAACAGAAATTATAATTTTATCAAAAAACCAGAAATTATAATAAAATTATAATTTCTAGAATTATAATAAAATATTGCTTACATTAAATGTATTCTGCCGCATTCGGAACTTTTATGTTCGCAGAATGAAACCTTCATGCATCTTCCAAGCTTCATTCGTCGAAGATTCTTTGTTTTCGTATCTGAATCAGATGTAAGCCTCAGTAGGAAATTACCGTGGTAAAAACACTCGACAGTGTCCTTATTAACATTAGATTGTCCGGCGTGCCTGCGACGTCATCGCGAGGCTTTATCGTAGTTGGTGCGTTCGCAGTCGGAGAACGCGACTGCGATGCAATTCCGGTGATGCGGTGCGCTAGCGCGCGCGCGCGCGCGATTGTGCGCCAGCGATCCGCAGATAGCGATCTGGGAATCTTGAGTGTCTACGGCTAGCTATCTCCGGGCACGGTATATGATCCGTACGCGAAATGAGCAGCCATGGTCGGTGCGGTTCGCCGGGTGTCTAAGGTTCGTCGTGTCCAACGACGATTCTCTTGCTCGCGTTACACGTCGTTTCAAAAGACATATCCTCGCGATTCGAGAGATTAGCAAGGAATGAGAGAAAATTCATATCGACCGTCCCATAGGCGCGTTTCGTTTGTATCAATGTTTAGTTTCACAACAATATTTAGAAATATGTTTAGAATCATATTAATTATGAACTAATTAATTATTCTAACAATAGGATGGTATAATAACAGTGATATCGCGACATGATATTTTGTGAAGTAAATGACAGAATAATTGTGAGACACTAGACGCGAGAGTAATTGAAATAACGTGTGTATATGTGATAGTATATTATATTATAATAATTTTAGATACATGTCAAAAGCAACTAATGGTTACATTTAGATTTATTGAATATTAGAGACAAGGCCAAATCATGTTATTGTTTGTTTAATATTAATTTCACTAAATTTCATTACCTAAATATTAGAGCAATAATTTAGGGAAAATTTAGAAATAATAATTTGGGGAAAATTTACCGCAAGTTTGAAATTATACGTTTAAATTTGCAACTCTTTAACAAAATAAATTTAGCTCATGAATAGATAAGCAGTAAAACGTTTATTTTAAAAGTTTTACTTTTCTTTCTTCACTGCATAAATTTTTCACTTACGTACAACTTTGTATAAACATAGAAGGCGTTTGATGTGATATATCGTTTTATATATTCCTTGTTTAATATATGTATTTGCTTGGTCACGTTTCTGGTGCAATGTTCATATTCATAGCGGCGTGTCTACTCTCGAATTAACACCTACAACTCGTACACCACCGGTTCTAACATTGATATAATTTCAGTGGAGGTCTACTTCGTCGCGAAGTCGTCTTAATCAAGGCAAACTTTCTTATCCAACGACAACGAGTTATGCTGAGTCCGCCTGTAATCGTGGCCCGATTAACAAGCAATCCACCGTCGTAGAGCATGCATATCTAGATGAACATACCGAGGTTTGAGGTCCATTCAACGCAGCCCGAGATCGTTGCACACGCATACCCGCGCTTGCGGTATTACGCGATTAAATCTCGCGGTAATTCCTTCCTGCCACGACGAATAATCTTTGTATAGACGTGTACGATGGGATCTCAAACGGGAGGTCCCTCTCTTCTCTTCTTTGACTTTTTTCTCGTTACGATCGCTCATTACGCAAATTGCATCAGGATATGCTACACATTTTCTATTGTTTATTGCTATTATTTATAGAAATCCAATTCAGACGACGATATATCTCAATAACAATTCGAATCACCAACGATATATACAGTTTCCTATAGGTAGAGAGGCGGGCTTTCGTTTAATGGAAGCGGCCAAAGCGGTGTGGTCCAGCCGCTAGGCAGGGAACCGCTGTAGCCTCTCGCAAGTAAGACACACACGCGTGCACCTCTGGAGACACAATAAGGTAATTGAATTCGGTATCGATGATCGATAGCTTCAGACGACACATTCCCCCACCCTGGTCTCTCGGTAACGTCGTCAGAAGGAATTGAAGCAGCCGATGCGTCGCGTCGCGTCGCCCACGCAACGCTCCCGAGATGAGATTTATTTCAGAAAGTGCCCTACTCGCGTAAAAAGGAATGACAGGAACGTAGTCGAGGGAAAGTCGAACTTTCGACGCTTCGTCCTGCGAATTTCTCCCAATAATACATGTCACTGAAAGAATTGTGTAGACGAGGAGACAGGAGACCGAATTATTGTCTTCCTCTACTCAAGTTACTTCTGGCAGTAATTGTTGGCGATCTGATTATCGATACACGATGCGATTTATTGTGATACTCAGTTCTCTTTCTGAATAATCGTTCTAGATCATGTTTAAACGTTTGAAAATCGCTTTGGAAATCAAACTTTAAATTAATTTTCTCAGTTGTAGAAAACTGTGTAACAATATATCTATCCATATACAAGTATAGAAGATAGAATCTATATATCAAACGAATGAAGATTTGCTAAACTGATAATGAGACTACATAATTATAAGAAAGATCCAAGGCTGGTATATTCATAGTCGGATCTTATATTTAAGATCACCTTAAGTAATGTCTTGAGATGCTAATACGGCTCTGTGATTGGTTCATTAGCATCTTAGGACATTACTTAAGATGGTCTTAAATATAAGATCCGACTATGAATACCGGCCCAAGACTTAGGAAATTCAGTACGAGAGGAACTCAGACTAATAATTTAAATATTTTAAAATCTCTGAAGATTTTTTATAAGTGTTCCCTTACATTCATAAATACGATTTTTTTAAAATCTAACTTTGATCTTCTCGTTATCTTTATTACATACTAATTGATTCACAGTTGATTTTTGTTTTCTGAAAATTTTATTAAACTTATGTGTATAGCTGGGACCTTTTTGACGTCGTCATGATGCGAGAGGGAGCGCACAGAAAAATTCGTAACAATGTAGTAGACACGCCATTTCGTTCGCGCGTTTCACAATTGCTTGACGTAAAAACGACGAGCGTGGCTGGCATTAGTAACTCTTCATCCCTGTCGACGGCGGCGTCTCTCGGCGTCGAAAGCACACTAGCACAGCTGTCGATCTTAATACACGTCTTTGATCATCGGCGCGGCGGTGCGACTCTTTTGGCGGTCGCATAAATCGCCGGCGCGGCGCGCGGAAAATCGTGCGCCTCGCGAGCCGCGTCAAACGTAATTCGAGCCGACTATCGCGTCTACGGTGATAAATACCGTATGATAAATTTTCATTCCGCGTGATTCACACGTACGTACGCGTACACGCGGCTTGCACGGCCCGCTGCAACGGTTCATCAACGCGCGGTGAATACGACGTATTTAAGGTCGTTCGCGCCCTTCATCTCCCTCATCCTCTTCATCCTCCTCATCCCTCCGCGTTTCTCCGTTCGAATAGATGCACCGCGTGCATGCGAGGTCCCCCTCGGCCTTTTTCATGCCTTAAAAGTCGCGCCATGTCGAGAAAATGAGATCGCCGACTAAATAAATTGTCGAAGTTCTTGACAGATTCACTTTAAAAAAATTATGTATCCAATCCAATTTTTCATCTATGCATCTTTAGATTGGAATTTGCAATAAAATTTGAGGATAGTTCGTGTTTGTTGTAAGAATCTTTGTGAATTAAAAACATTTACGATTTACATTTAAAGCCCATTGCATTTTTCGAATATATAACTTTGTAGAAAAACTTTTCCACGCCGATCTCATATGATGAATCTTATTTTGCTGCGACTGTTTTTACGTGCAATGATAACGGGAAAAGGTAACTTGCAGTAAAAAGGTATAGCAAACGTCAAAATATAATGGGACGCGCAATCTCGCGATTTAATTATCCTGCGCGGTCGTAGAAAACAAGAAAATATTTTTACTTCTTCTCGTATTTCAATCAATGTTTCAAAGCGTTCGCTAGTAAAAGTGCAAATGATGATGTGGCCAATGATTACGCGCGAAAAATAATAATCACGTGCTGTATTCTGATTCGCGCCATTACTCGCCACGTAAACGCATCTGTGCGTGAAAGCTTTTCTCGTGTCTCTCATAATACCAAGCTATTCATATTAAATTTGCCCGTTCTACGCGTGATACGTTTACGCATAAAAACTGCGACTCTTTTGTAATGCAAACGCGCATTATTATGCCGTACAATTCATGAGAATTCATTATCGTAATATGAAATAAACTAGAATTTAACATAATTCTTTTTATCCTTAGCAAATACAATAGTTGTTTGCATCTCGCAATAAACGCCTTTAATTCCACAAAGTTAGCAATTAACGTTATGCGGAAAATAACTTTAGAGGGGATATATATTTAAAGTGAATTTGATTTATGGTATAAATTTTTATTTCCTTTATATTTTATAATAAATAGACATCACAGACGCGCGCTTCGCGCGCGCTATTTAGCTTTTTACTCTATTAACTTCTTGACAACTGTCAAAATATGCAATGACAGCCGCTCACGAAGTTAGCGCACCAAGAGAACCAATCGGCATCGCGGAAAAGAGTTAACCATAAACTGCAAGACTTTCGAGAAGACTTCGAGAGATGCAAGTATCGATTTAACATGCCTTTTTTTAGAAAGGAGAATTGTTGACATGCTTTATGATAAAGTTACTGAGATATGCTGACTTATATCGTCTTTTCAGACAATACATGATTAATTATAATATAATTGCAGTTTTCTGAATATTTTATAACGAGAAACAAAGTGAATACAATAAAGTACAAGGTTTATCCTCTCTCGTGAAGTTTGACTGAATGTTAAATAAAATTGTTTATTTTTTTTTCAAAAAAAAATGAAATTTCCAACAAGTGTCGACTATAACTCATCAGTATTACATTGCAAAGGGCCAATAAGGGCGTTTCGCTGCAGCTGCCGCTCGACCGCATGGGACGGGAGACAGATAGCCGTCGGACTTCCGTTTACCCGCTAAATCCTCGTCGTCCGCAGTTTACCTGGTGGACAATCCTCGGACTGTTTACATTGTTCCCCATTACCCCGTCGCTAATGAGATCCGTCAAGCGCGCGGAATACGGTGCATTTTCGCGCTATCGTACGCGAGCGATCTCTCGCCGGATAACGGCGCGGCGGCGCGGCGCGGCGTGCAGCCGCGCGCGATGCATCTCCGCAGATCCGCCAATCGTCGTGGGGCTGTTAATGGCCGCTGCGACCGAAACGAGCTGCAGTTTTTGGTCAATGTTTTTATCACTCGGTGGCGATCTTCGCTCTCGCGGTTCCTCGCGCCTTCGCTTATTTCGCGCGCACGGTAACGGTTTATATAAGAGGAGGGGCAACAGCAGGGGACAAAATGCAACTGGACGACACGTTGTTGCAATGTACGGTGTATCCTGGATGCATTAAGCTTGTCGTACCTGTCGCGGGAGCGTCGCAAACGGCCGATTAATCCGGGATAAGAATCCCCTCGTGTAAACGGATTGAGAAGCGATGCGACTCCTCGGACCACTTCCTCCATCTGCAGCGCCGCCCGTGGGGATAGCGAGGGGAAGGACCTTCCCGAGTTCCAAAGTGTAACGGATGGGATTAAAGCCAGCGACAGACTAGATGCAACCAGCGATGGCCTCGACCGAGACTGTGTCTCGACATTCGCTCGTGACTACTAGAGAGAAGTCGAGAGATGAAGAGAGCGATGTCATTCAGGTTCGACTTCGATTTGACGGCGCGAGTTAGATTCTTTATATCCATCGATCGATCCATTGTGCTTTTAACTTTTCAGTCTTGAGTTAGATATATCGACTCTGTTTTATGTTCTAATTGATGATAAAGAAATATATGTATGTAGTATGTTTTAACAAATTTAATGATTCCCTAAACCGACAATTATTTGGCATTAATAATTCAATAATTGTGCAATTTAAAATCATTAGCTTACTATGTCATCCACGCAGAAGTTAATCACGTGTAAATATCACAATATGGATAATAATGCGAGTTATTTTTCAATCATTAGAACTCAGTACCTACTTTATCTACTAACAAAATTTTCGCATACCTATTGTTTGGTTGTACAGCACAGCAGCAGTACGTCAAGACTAATTTCTACTGGAGTGTGGATGCATTCTACATAATGTACTGTTCACGCTGGACATTACTTTTTCGCGGTAATATCGATCGGCCCATTAAAGAAGAAAACGAGTCGTGATACTCGTTCGTTTCTTTCCCTATGAAGACGTTTCGACGACATCGGGCCGAAAGCCGATCGCAGATGCAACAAATTGCACCCGTACTCACTCGACGGCGTTAAGTCGCGCGGCTCGCTTGTTATCGCGCGCACGTCCATTAACATCCACTCTGGTTGCGGGTGCGTAGCAAAGAGGAAGGGAAAAAAAAGAGAGAGGGAGAGAGAGCGAGAAAGAGAGGAGGAAAAAAACAAAAACAAAAACGAGGAAGGGCTCGAGCCCGGACCCCGCTCGCAACAAGGTTTCGCATCGATATCCGACGTTGTTATCGATCTCGGCGCAGTTAAAGCGTGAAGCCCCGGACGGATCGAGCCTTAAGTGATAAAACATTGCCCGGAAATGTTGCTGTCCGCCCGGCGCGGCCCAACGTGTCCATTAACGTCTTCGACGACTGCCCGGGCCCCGCCGGGCCCCCGGACCCGGCAGCAAAAAAGGCCGCATTCCCTGCCGCTTTGCAACAAGGTTGCGGCCGCAACGACGCGGACGTCGCAAGCGGCCGCTGTCGTTTTTGTCCGCGGGAATCATCTTTATCCTTACGGCCGCGGCGGGCCCGCCGTGTCAAACCTGTTGACCGAAACCAGTCAGTTAAGCTCCCGCGATAGAGCGGTTTGGGCTGTTTCGAGAGAGCTTGATCTCCTTCCTCTCTCCCTCTCTCTCTTTCTCTCTCTCCCCCTCTCTTCTTACGTCCACCTCTGATCTCATCACATTTGAATGCAAAACTGCATTGCGCAACATGCCTTTCGTACATTGTGCTGAGAGAAATTTTTAAACGATCCTTCGAGTAAATTTCACAATATGTCTCTTTTAATCACGTAAAATAACTATCGAGAGATGTGAGCAATTTATTTTAAATGTCGAGAGTTATTTGATAGATACTAAAATAACAATTACTGTATTTTTAGGGAAGAATTCACAAATAAGCAATTTATACGATTTACTGCGTTTTTCTTAAAATGACAATTTCAGACTAAAGTCGGTTTTTCTTTTAATTCTTTATCTAATTTCGGTTTAAACGTTTCCTGCTTTGCATTTATGTAAATATTCCGACGTTTCTTATCGGCAACAAATTAAAAGAAAATTTTGTTTCACATAGACAGTAATATAAATGTTTACGCGTAAACATTCTTCTTAGAAGTTTGTTAAATACGCTCTTATCAAATTGCTCTTTTCAAGATGAAACGAACGAGCCTGCTCTTATTCTCTTCGCGTATAGTATTTTTTTTTTTTTTTTCACTTTTTCGACGCTTCATCGCATCGTCGCCGCGTCGCTAGACATCGTCCGTAAGGCGATGAAATTTCTGCACGATGGAGAAGAGCGGAGTCTCTCCGTGGAAGTTAATCGTGGCGTAACTTTCAGGAACGCTGAAAAATTCGGTGGGCAACGAGGGCGTTTCGTTGCTTAACGCCTAAGCAAGACGATGCAACCCCCGTTTGTCTCTCCTCCACCCCTAAAAGAGTTTGCGTTATCCGATACTCGATGAATCGAGCAACACAATCTCCTCGAGACGCGGTAATCTTATTAAATAGGGCCTCCCCTTGTTTTACGATCTTTTTGCGCGACTTTAGGCCTTAAGCCTGTGACGCCTTGCTGTTGCTGTTGCTGCTGCTGCTTCGAGATACATGTCGCCATATATAGATGCGGGATCAGAGAAGAATCCCGTTTCGCTGCGATATTGAGCGCTACGATACCACGCAGAGCGAATGTCCGATTATTCGCGCGAATGAAACGCGTATCACGCATTAAGATTTTATAATGCCAATAAAATAACCGTCTATGCCATGATAGAATTAAGAACTGAATTTATTAATATTTATATGATTGTAACTTTAGAGTATTGGAAAAAATTTAGCGATTGATGGACAAATCTGATATTAATTAATCATTTACAATAATCATTGCGACTTCATAATTAGTCGCATGGCTTTATCAACGATATCGATAAGAAAAACTTATTCGTAAATATATAAAGTAATCTATTTCTAAAATATCAAACAATCGTTCCTATAAATTACACAAAAAACGCGGTTTATATAAGATTTTTTAAATATGTGTATTGTGTATATGATTAAGGATTTTAATGACCGGCTGACGTTTTCGACGTTTCTCCAGACATGAAAATTTGCGTTACGAAATCCGCGCTGATAGTTCGCGGAAGGTGATAAATTGGCGAGGGCGAAAATAATACTCTTCCCTCCGACGTGTCTCTTCCGTGCGGTAATAAGATTAAGAGGCGAGATACGTTATAGGCTCTCGCGCGGACGGAGCGTGCGTTCGAGCGGGGCCGCATTCTCCGGATTAAAGCGCGTATAGTTTGATGTAAATTTAAGGTAGCTCACGGGAGGGATTCCCGTCGTTTCTTTCTTCCTCTTTTTTCTTCAGCAGAAACATCGCGACACGGTATGTGACTTAAATCAGATTTAAGCCCTCGGCATCGTAGGTGCGCGCCGCCGCCTTTTTGCTCCCGCCTCCGCGCATATAAGCTCACGCTTTTGTGCTTAATTTTTACAATGTTACAGGATTTGGCGGCCGTGTGGCGAGTAATGCCGGCTGAGTTGGTATGAAAGTCATAAAACTTCCACGTGCGCAAATAGATAAACCGCAGCGACGTGTGCGCGGCTGTGTGACGCACTGTGGATTATTTATTGCGTAGTAATTATGTTTCGTTTGTATTACACACACATAACTTTGTATTACTGATTTGCTTGTGCGTGCACGTGTGCACACGATCAAAATAATATATTAGCGATCTAACAAAAAGTTAAATCCAAAATTACTGAAATTATATAGGAGTATATATGAAAGCATTTTTGATTAAAATGTGATTATTCCTTCAATTTTCTTTCTTGAAAGTTCTGATGTAAATGTACTGAGAAGGTCTTTATTATGGCAATAGATTATTCGTTATGTTGTTGAAATAGGTATTGCACTATTCAGATTTCTCGTGACGGCTGAAATCAAATCGATATATTTGAAGATTAAACAATTCCATATTCCTAAAGAGAAATTAAGAAGGAACGAGAGGAACCTTTTGGCTTCGCGTTCTTCGGAGAAAGCGCGAGAAGTATTTATCCTACGATAGGGGCTTAAGTCTGATTTAAGTCACGTGTATCACGTCTCGCCGCGGCCGTCGACAAAAAGAACGCCGCCGGTGAGGGCTGCTTCAAATTTACAGCAAACCGTACTCTCTTTAATCCGATAACTTGCCGCGCGCGCCGCCCGACGCTACGTTATGATTGGCTAAATTAATAATGGAGTTTCAGTGTTGGGTTACGACCATCGGTCGTACCTCGCCTTTACAATTACCGCACACGAGCTCGCTTTTAAAATGTGACACCGGATAAAGGCGGCGCGGCGCCTCGGAACTCGGAACAATCGATGCCACTTCTTAATTAAGAAAATGTCGCGCATTCACAGACGCGATCTGTATCTGCGGTATTTTCTCTATTTCAGAGGAAAGATAAGCTTACGTATAAAATATCAGTCTTCAAGATAGGATAATTGAATAAAAAATAATTCAATTTAGCTCGATTCTCTCAAGTAGGAGATCTTAAGGCAAAAATCGACTTTCGAGGAAGAAAATTCTTTTCTTAATAAAATCATTTTTCTTAATAAAATTATATTTGTGTAGAAATAAAGATTTTTCTTTAGCATTGCGCATGCAATATTGAAAATGCTTTTTTTTGTTATTTTCTTCCTTTTTTTTTTAAAGGAGAAGCTTCAGAACAAACCATGAAGCCGGCTTCTCATGCGCGGCTGCCACACTAGCCAATTCTAAGACGTTTTAATAGGCGCATAAATAAAAGGCGGACAAATGTTCCGTTCACAAGTGAATGCGTATCACTGCTCAGCTTAAGCCTGGCCTGAAATAAAACGCGAGTTAAATTCTCGGCGAGAACGTCTTCGCGCCGCGATCTTCGGTAATATATTATTTTTTACGTGAGGATTATTAAGAATCTCCAGGGAGTGACCATGATGTGCCCCACCGGTTGTAATGTCACTGGATTAGATCTTAAAATGCAGAATTTAATGTGACAATTAGCGCTCCTGTCGATGGCTAACTCTGATAACGATAGCATCACGAAAAATTATGTCTTTTCTTTCAATTTAATGCAAAAGGCAAAACAAATCAATATGTTACAATTATAAACATAGAAATAAAATTACTTTAATTAATTAAAATAGTATGCAATTAATGTAAGTAAAATAAAGCATACACCGCAAAAGATATTAAAGACAAAAAACTACAGACCTATATAATAAGAAATAAAAGAATTTAAATAAGATAATACCTATATATTTTAAAATATGAAAAATGTTATTGATACTTAACCATATTTTGAATTTCCAATATATAATTTGTAAATAAATTTACGTATGTTTTGTTGGTATACCTAACTATAATATTTTCTTATATTATTGCGGTATTTAAAACTTTGAAAAGTAATTGAAATACTTCATTCTCTGTATATAATTTTTAACAATAAGTTATTATTAGGATTACCTACTTTATATTGAGAGTTTAATTGCATTTGCAAAGAATTAACTAAACATATATTCTAAGTTTTTGGAATTTAACACCACGTTTAGCGATTCAATCGATGATTATTTTTAACACTGTTCGCGCGTCATGCAATTAATTGTTTTTCTTTTTCTTGGTTGATTCAAAATATTACCTAGTATATCATATAATCTTCATAATTTATATTCTCACTGTGTAATGTTTTCAGAGAATTTTAGTAATCTTAAGAAAATAAATGTTATTTGCATGCATGTATATATTTGCATAATTGCGAATGTCTCATTAAGAATTCCCACTCTTGGTGCGTTAGCTGTGATAATGTCATATTTTTAAGTAACGTTAATTATATCCTGTATTTTTGTATAATATATAGTGCCGGTTCATTCGTGTTACTAAATCTTATCTTTGTTAAATAATTAAAATTTGAATAATATTTTATTGCGCCCGCGGCAGAACCGCGGGCGCAACAATATGATTTCGTGATATCCCTAACGGGTTTAAATAATAATCATGTTGTCTTCGAACAACGATAATTGCATTAATCGTATAATTACAGTTATCTTCCGGCATTGCCGGGCTACGCTTCCGGCATTAAACGTCGCGATAAATCCCTCACCATTGCTCTTTAGCACGAATATATCTGCGAGGTGTGAGGAATTTCGTGAGAATAATGAAATTGCACTGTGTAATGACCGATTATCAGAACAGATACGCCAAGGTTGCAATTTAAAACGAGGAAGTCGCGTCTGAATTGCAACCCAGAATGCAGCGTTGGCGTCTCGTCCCACGGTGCAGTGAATTTCTGACGCCGGTATGCACCTAATAAATTAGTCACGTGGGAGCGAGGAGAAAAGGGTACCGCGCTACCGGCGTGCAAGAATGTGCATCACGCCGTGGATGCATCTCATTTTTATAATGCGGCGGCGGCGGCGGCTTCGAGGGACGGTGATACTTTTCGTAATTGACCGACGCCAAGTCAGCGTTACTTTCGCGTTACTGCCTTCAATTATTATCAGCGTCTGCAAGAATTTTCGAAATACTACTTTTGCCTCTCTTCTACATTTTTTAACGCTTCTTTTATTCATAAAGAACAGTGTACGAAACTCAGAAATATTGAAATACTGTATTATACAGAATGTTAAAATTTTGCAGAATAAAGCAAATTTTAATTAAGATATCAAGCACGAAGTAGAACACATACATTTTGATAATTATTATTAAATGTTCTTAAATCATGAAATAATTAAGAAAGACAAAATCTTTACTTCAAATTATTTAATAAAAGTTAATGAGGTGGTGCAACATGCCGTTAAAAATACAAAGGATAAGACACCGAAGATTGTGTGTCGATAAGATTTTTGCTTCGGAAACTTATCGGATTGGTTGCCTCTAGCGTGAAAGAATTAACGATGCCGCCACCCGAATGCAGAGATCAAGCGCTGCAAAACCGTTCGCGATATGTTTATGTCCTATTGAGAGCAAACAGGTTTAAAAATCAGCCCTCCCCCGTCCCCCATTCCCCCCCCTGCGAATTATTCAATCTGCGACACCGTGTATAAAGCGTGGAAGCTTCTCTGTCCGCCTGGGCCACAAACATTTTCACACCGCCGTAATTCAGACGGACGCGAGGTGGTCCCTTTCCGATGTCCGCCTTTAATTGCATTTCTCTCGTGCTAAAGTCAGAAAAAGATACCGTCCTTAATTCGGCACATGTGCAACGAGAGAAAGAGACACCGGGGCCTCCACGGAATAGGACCGCGCCGCGCCGCCGCTCGCGGCGCACCGAGATGATTCCGCTCGTCGATATATTTATTACTTTTAATTAGTATTAAATTCAATCCGACCGTCTCGCTGTAGGTGGCACGTTTACATCATGTAATTCGTGTCTTCCGTTATGGTCATTTTGCCCGTGGCATGCCCACGCATTATTAAAATGGCCGCCCGAGTCGCTGGCGGACTCGTTATGTCGGCGTCACAAAGTGGTGGGTCGTATTGCAAAATTTTGATTAATATGAACGACGAATAAATTCTGCGAACACTGTACGCATGGAGTTACACACGCGCGTATTCTTCATATATTTATTAATTGTTTACGATCATAAAATTTGCACAACGCAAAATATCTTATATTTGAATGAACAGCCTTTCTATAAATCAATGTTAGCTCTCTAACTAGCGTTGTTTCTACAAGCGGTACTTAACGTCACGCGAGAATGAGTTTTTAACGCGAGTGGACCCTAGCCCGTGGACAAGCGTGAAGGGCGGAAAAGGCATGTCCTCACCCGCGGCCTCCCCTGAAGAAACGAATGGGGCGCCTATGGTGATATTTATTTAACTGCCGCACTAAGTCGGCGCCCCGCGGCGGTATATTTCGAGGACGTAATTCTGCCGTAATTGCAGTAAAAAGCGGCCTTTCATTTCGGGGCCCACGGGACGGACCCGCGCGCCCGACCAGCGGGGCAGAAACTCGCAGCCCGAGCCGTTTTACGAAATAAAGGAGTCGGGGCCGGTTAACATCGCGCGAGAGCTTTTTATTTTCCGCCATTTCGCGGACGTCGTTGCGCTCCTTCATATCCTTAACTCTAATATCTCGGACTGTGACGCAAAGATGATAGGGTCCTTTAATCAGAGTATCTCCCGACTCGCGACGTTAATCGTTCGCCCACCGCGAACCCTTTTATTGCATGCCATATAATAAATATGTGATTGCTATCAGCATAAATACGTTTACTTCGCGACTTCGTGATTTTATAGACTGTTTAACATCGTTAAAAAATTATCAACGCCAATATTTCTTGTAGCACGATAAAATTAATTTACTTGATCTTTCCTAAAGAGTTATACCTTGCGGATTAAAAAGCTTCCGAGAATCTCTATCTGCTGTTTCTTTTCAGAACTGCATGTTACTTTACCATGCATATTAAATAATAATTAAAATGATCAATTTTATAATTAAAAAAATACATACATATATAGGTATAAAGCTCTCTTTATATATTTTATATAGTATATGCACAAACTAAAAATAATTTTAGCTATTCTATTCGTGTTTAAATAATATCTGATAATATCAAGCTTGAGAATATTATCAAATCTGATAATAATTAGATAAAATTATTGTAAATGACAACTTATTAATCAATAATTCGATTATAAGAAAGAAGAAGTCGTATACCAAAAATTCTATTAGGTGTTATTGTGCACAGGACGCGTTTGATTGTATTTCAAAAATTTTGTAACACATGCTAAATTTATTTTAACTCCTGCACTTACGGTCGGTCATTATTATAATCGCCGGACGATAATAGCCGCGATCAAGAATGATCGAGAGTGATCGGGAGTGATCGGGAGGAGGAAGGACGTTGAGGGAGCGCGAAGAGTGGCGGGCAATTAAATAGAACAGAAGGGAACAACTGGCCGGTCATGTAAATGATTTTGGGCCCTTCGCGGGCATTAGGTTTATACACTCCGCCGACTAATTATTAGGGCCCATTACGTATTATCTAAAATAAAATTTAAAAAAAAGAAAGAAAGAAGGCGTCCGGGGCTCTCTCATTATAATGGACTGCAGGTGTTAAGGCCCACTGTACGACGCCGTATTCATCCCTCGCGCGTCTCGGAAAGTGCCGCTATTATAATGCGTGGGTCGTGAACGGTGTGGAGAGGGAGGAGGGAAACGCGTAAAAGGAACAACGGACCCCGAGAATCCGCGCGCCCGCCCGGCAGAAAAGGCCGGGGGCCCCGCGCGCTTGCTTGTCTCCTTCCGCTAATGCCAACGCGCGAGGCAACAATGCTCGCCGGCGAGAAAAAACACTCTTTGTGCAGCATCGAGCAACAAAGGGCCACGCACGAAACGCGTAAACGGTCCGGGAAAAGGTACGCCTGAATACGCAGCTCGATTTCTTAACGAACCCTTAGCGTCCGGCGCGGCGCGGCGCGGCGGCGGCACCGCGAAATTGCGAGTTCCAGGTACACCCATTCATACGTAACGAGCAATAAACACTCTGTACAAGCTCTGACAAGTGATCTATGAGTAATCGAATTTTTTTTTTGCCGCGTCGTATTTCTTTGCCGAATCTCATTTTCCAGTCGATTTCAAGAGGAATTTACGTTAGATTGGGCCATTTGGTGACTCGAGATAGGTAATTTGTTAAGCTAAAGTCCACTCGAAGCTGGAGATAGCGAGATGCTTCGTTACTCGCGTGTTAAATCTTTCGCTGTAAGACCTCTCGAAGACCTCTTTTGATGAGTCTCGACACGTTTTGTTATTTTTTATAAAGAAAAACCTGCCCGTTTCGAGTGCAACGTCCCAACAACGAAATGTTTTTAACGAACGGATCAAATCGAATTCGGAAGAAACGTGGGAGATGCAGCCACCACGATGCACACAGCGAGCGCTAGTTGCAATACGTATCGTACACGCCTGTCTTCCTCCCGATCTCCTTTTTGCTCGCGTCCCTCGCTGCATGATCGGAGCAACAACCAGTCCCCGTGTATCCGGTGAAATTTACGACGGGGCCTCGCGCACCACGCGGGCTTTATTTTAATACGTCGGGCAGGGCCCCTCTTTCTCTCTCCCTCTTTTCGGACCGAGGCCCGCCGTCCCGCTGCGCCAAAAATCTTAAATATTCATAATTAAATATGCTAATGAGCAGACGACTTCGACGGCAAAATGATTATCAAATTGCACAATGGCCCGGCTTGAAATATCGCAACGGCCAACTGGCATCCGTCTGAAGACGCGTGAGTGCGTTTTGATTTTGCGACTTTCGGCTGCATAATTAATAAGAAGATTCTTGTGTCGTAGGAATCGCGCGTGCGTTTCGCGACGTAAATTCCCCGTTTTAAATTTACGTGCGATAGATTTATAGTTTGATAAAATTACTGTACAATAATTATTTGACTTAATCATTGTATAATTGCGGAAAATGCCCATATTTAATCGAACAATTCGTAAAATGTAAAACTATTTGAGAATCCGGGAATATTTCTAAATCACTAAATTTCTAAATAATTTCTATAAATAATTAGCAAATAATACGTTTATGTAACATGAAGTACCTAATGAATGTTAGTGATCTATAAGGAATTATGATCTCTCCTATTACGTATTATTGATCATCGAAGTACCATCTGCAGCATCAACCGTCATTCAAAATGGTATCAATTAATTACCATAATTACCAAATTAAGCCGGGAATTAAAATTCCACGTAAGTCATTAATAACACCCGTCGGACCCATCAATAATTCTAATCACCGCGCGTTTCGCGTCATCAATCTTAATTACAATTCTGCCGTTTAATCGGCCAACTCGCTGCACCGTCTCGCATTAAAAGCGCTTTCCGACTCGTTTCCTTGACCTAGAAAAAATTCTTTTGTCCCGAGTATCGCTGAGATTTCGAAAGTTCAAATATGAGAAAACTGAAAGAGATGACTAATTGCTGCATTAATCCTATTATAACATTCGTTTAACATATGTCACGTTCTCTATATCGACTGTAAATTTTTATACATTGTATTTTATTATAGAAAAATCAAATACACGTATTCTCTTGATACGTTTGTACCTGAAAAAAAGTAACACAACTTTAAACACACGTTCTGTGTGCGTATCTATACAGATTTATAATTTCTGCTTCCTGTATTGCGTATATGATGAAGCGAAGTTACATTTGATCGGTCGTCTCATTTACATTCCGCCAGCCTAGCGATCTACTGTATATTATTAGGAGTGATTGATTGTTATTTTTGAGGACGAGGGACAGGGTAGGGGCAGAGATACGGAAAACGGGCAATGCGTCGTCCCGCTGCGACGCGACGGCAGGCGCATGCACGCGTGCGTGCGAGCGAATGCATCGGAGAATAGAGCGTACCGAGCGCGGCCACAAATCTACAGATCGGTGGTTGGTAGCCGGCGCAAGTAAGCATTCTAAAACATAATGTCAGTAATTAATTGTCTGCCAAGGAATGATGCGGCTATCTCACGCGACCGTATGCGAGGCCCCTCGTGCTTCTCGTCACGCTCTCCTCTTATCCTCCTCTTTTTAACCTGCTTCGTCTTCTTCATCTTTTTCTTCTTCCGCTTCTCCCTTCGTCGATTGGGGCCTTCCTTGCACAATAGGCTCGTGAGGAATCATCTCGAGACATTTTTCTCGCAAGCATTAACTATTTGTTGAATTTGAATTGAAACTTTATTTGGAGTTTATCCGGAATATTTTTTAATTCTCAGATTTAGAAATGTCACAGATATCTGGATGTATCAGTATCAAATCTATTGTAATTATTATTTATAGGAAATTAAGACGTAACTTAAACTTATATGAATAAATGCATTGTCAAGAGACAGAAGAAAATAACTTACAAGTATAATATCTTTTCTAAAGTAACGTATTTCTTTATCTCTATTCAATCTTTTCCGAGTCAACTAATCTCGCAATAGGATGTACATCTTTACATCCATATATGCTCACAAATACTTCGAACGCTTTGCAACCTTAGATTCACGTTCGTATAAAGTTTAAATGTTCGTATCTCAAACTCGGAAGTTTGAAATTTATAAACCTTAGACCTGTGGAAACGTCGAACTTCAGCACTTCTTAACTTTATAATATTCGAACTATGTTTCTGACCTGACAGTTAAAGTTCATTCGAGAAGTCACTCGATTCTTCATAGGTATTGCATTGTGCGCGCCGACATCATTGTCACGTCGAAAAATATTACACGTACACAATTTCATTAAATTCGTATGCGAGAATTGTTACTTTTATGCTTCAAAACCTGGAAAAATTACGTGATCGATAGATTGGCACTTCGCTTGTGATGTACGTGTGTCGAAAACGCGCGACATCGACAATCAATTAATACCGACTCGGTCTTGTCGGCTTCAATCTATCGACTATTGTGAAAGGCTTCGATGAAAGTAGCAGAGGACACGCGAGGAGAGCTCGTCCTTATTCAGGGAGGGCGCGAATGAAAAATCACCCGACACCGCGGTTTTCGAGTTCCCGCAGCGCATCAATAACAAGCGCGCCGACAATTATTAAGCGGCGCATTGTTCGTGCTTGTTACGCGCATTGTCTCGCCCGGTGATCCCTGAATTTCGACGAAGATAGCCTATGAATAATACGCTATTCCTATGAATGGTGCCCGAGATCGCTCGAGTGATCGATCACAGACGAATCCATCGCGCGCGATGAAATTAGCGCGAGTGTAAAGCTGAGAAGTCATGTGTTACGGTCTTTTGTCCTGGAAATTTTGAAATGCAGATAATATCGGAACGAACGTTTGAAGACGTCAAATGTATCAATGTAGAAAAATAAACTAAACTGAAGAAACAATTAAAATATATACATATTCTATTGGAACGTATACAGCGAATATATTTTAAATTTATTCTCATTCCTTGTTAACGTCACTGCTGCTTCTGCGACACGGCAGGACGTCGCATTATTGTTCGTGGATTATAATGAAACAAACGGTACCTGATAATAATTGCGAGAAAGCACGAGGTCGTCGCGAATGCAAATCAATTTAGGTGCCGTACTTCTGTTTTTAACACAATACGTAGCAACAAAAATACTTTGCCATTGTTCACGTTTGAAATACAAGTCCAATGTGAAGTTAAGAAGTATCGAAAGTTTTTGAGTGTACCTATATGATTGTAAAGATATGCTTTCAACGTATTGCAGAATTCGGTTATTCATGAGAAATTGAACAGAGATATACAAAAAAATATACAGCACTTCATGAGAGATGTTTCGTTTGGACGAAAAATTCGCCAATTTTGGAATTTAAAAAATTTGACAGCGTTATATATTTAGAATAAAAGGAAAGACATTCAGAAGATGTAAATTTATAATTTAGTGGCAATTAAACAAAACATTAATTTATATATAAACAGAGAACGTTTTATAGTTTCAAATATAAAAATGTAAAAAAATCATTCTCTACATTTATATTTTATACATATAATAAAAAATATAATGTATAAACTGATTTAGAGCAGATAAAACGATTAAAGAATGATTAAACTAAAAATTCTTCAAAAGGTCTTGGTCCTATAAAAATCTATAAGTCACACAAAAAAGTGATAGGGAATATAACAAGAAATTCAGACTCTTTACACAGATATTTCTTATGTGTCAAACATTCAATATGAGGAGCTCAAGATATCGAACACTTTCTCACAATCAGACAGACTGTAAAACTAATTACCGTGGTCCTAAGCGTGCAAACGCGCGCGAAATATTCAAATACTTTAATGGTACAAATTAGCTATACCAAGTTTAATTACATATTATTACCGAAACGGTCGTGAGACGGAGAGATTGAGAATGACATCAAATGTTGAGGTGGAGAACAGCCACGTAAAATTATTAAGCGTTATGCAAATTAGTCGCACGCCGCTTAAAACATAATTTAATCCTTTCCTCGCGTATTAATCTCCAGCATAACCGTCTTCGACGAAATACACATTAATTTCCTCGGTACCTCTCGGCGCGAGCGGCGACTTTTGCCCGCGCCGAAGGTATTCATTTATAAGGCAGGCCATTACTTACTTTGTAAGTAGTACCAACGGTATTTTATTCGCAACGGAGCGAAAAAAGGAAGGATAATACACGCCCGTCGAAAGAAAAATCGAAGGCCGCGGCGAGTGTGGCCGATGAAGAGAACAATCGCGATCATGCTGCACCGATAAAGACACGGTGAAGCCGCATTTACAATAATAATATAGCCCATGCAAAAGAAGAATTACGAACACGGTGCGTGGCACCAAAGATCTATGGAGATCCGACAACTTACACCTTTTAATCCTTTTTACTTGCGACGTTATCTCTTCATTTTACGATCTTTGACTTTTCGCAAAAAGTCATATATATTTTCTGTAGGTAATCTTTAAGTTTGAAAGTAACATGAGTCAGATTGCAAATACCTCATTGAAACGATATATTGATTTATATAGTTATACGTATTTTTTTAATTCAAACATCTACGTATGTGCGCGTGTGTGTCTAAATTTTACTAATTACATCTTACTCTAAAATGAGTTATTTTTTTGATTATTTCGTTATTTTACGTTTGCAACTTACTGCAGCTTTAATTCGTCAAATATTTTTCGTCTGTATATTTAAATATACGCAAGCAAATATAGTCTTGTTCACAATTAAACTGTCTTTAATCAAAACGGTAAAGTAACTCCGCGTTCGCATCTTAATGATCCCATAAAAATCGCGCAAAAGGGAATGGCAATGCGAAAGAGTCATTCATGGTCGATGGACGTCTGCCGACATCCTGTTTTTATCGGTTATTTTTTCACTATTTTCTTCTTTTTTTTATTCTTGTATTCTTGTATAATACTGCTCGTGCGACCGATGCGGGAATCCTCGTATATGCAGGACCAAATTCCTGAACCAGAAATACCCGAGTGTTCCCGGTGCGTTCTCGCGCCGCCGAAACCACGACTGCTTCGTGGCATCTTTGTGGTATCCTTATAACATATTTTCCTCGAAACCGGGACTCCAAACATTTTACTCCGCCATCTTCATTTCGGATAACGAAATTAGCTTTCTTCACCATTAATTGCGTCCTACCACATCGTCGCGTTCTTTTTGTGCAACTTAAACGTATTTGATTTAATTCTTTACAAACTTGTACTTTTTGTTTATTTCCCTGAATTAATAATATCTACTTGATTGACAATTTTCATGTAATTCTTGCAATTAATTGCAAATGGTTTATATATACGTCACTTTTATCAGCTACTACTGTATATCTTGTTTCTTAAAAGAACAAAGAGTAATTTTTTAAAGTGAAAAAACGGAATGAGAAAGAGAAGAAAAATGCTTAGAATTTACGAGATTCTAATATTAGATTATTATGGATCTTAATTTCTTCTTGATAATCTTTTTTGATAATCTTGTATATTATACTCGGAGAATCAAATAAGTAACAATAGTAATAAAAGATTCCGAAGATAGAAACATTGCCAAATATTTCCTTTATTTTCCATATCTGCAATTTAGCATGTAACGTGTCAGCCAAGAAAGCAGAATGTCTGCCAGCCGATTCATCTAGAATCTCCTGGCAGTCACGAAGGAAGAAAATTACGAGAAAAGTAAGTGCTGCGGGAAACATCGCGGAATATTGCCGATGCGCGCAAAAATCTCAAAAAGCTGGATCCTCTTCAGTTAGATAAAATACGTCACGTCGCGCTTATCTATCTGATTGCGTCAAAATCTGACGCCAACAAAATAATGCATAAAAAAAATATTTTAAGCAATTTATTTTCAGGCACCTATGACGTTCCGTTGCATATTGTTGTTGGACTCTGTATTTCTCTCGTAAAATTACTCATCGTCGAATTATTCGTCGAACGTTGTCCATATTGTCCCTACCGAGCTGCGAATCAACCGTGAAGGTAATAATACAAGGCCTTACAAAACGCCATCGTGTCGTTCTCGCTCAATCGCTTCCTGGATCCGATCGTGCGAGGGGTTCGCCGAGGTCCCAGGGGGACCGGGCGGCGGGCGATCGCGTAGACCGCGCGTTAGAGAGTGGCAGATGCATAGGACGGTTGGTAGGCGAAGGGCGCGCGGGATTAATCTGGTTATGGCATGCGACCTAGTGCGTAAGAGCCGACCGTCTAGATGGACCGCGGGTCTTACGCCTTGGGATTACGCGGAATCACCGAAGTCACCGGTATAAATCCATTGTAAATTTAAATCTACCCGTTCCGTGATGCTGTCACGTGCGTCCCCAGTTGTAATCCAGTCTTACTTTAAAGGCACGAGTCACCGTCGCTCTATTCTATTACCGTGTAAGAACCAGGTTCTTACCAAGGTATTAACCACATCGTGCGTCATAGCGCTGGCTATTCTTTCATTGACAAAGTAATAAAACGTACTATATATGAACGGCTCAGAAGACCAGAAGACGTTGCAAATATTTTTTGCATACAATATAAATTCAAGCATTCGTATATTAATATACGATTTGACATTAATTTTGTTCTTTCCAACTAAATCTATTTTGGGTTACCTATATTATTTTTATGACATATTCGTCTTCGAAATTTTCGAAACTTGAATAAATTAAAATTTCTCTGATTAAAAATTTTACAAACCCAAAGTATACGAAATATACGAAATAATATTTTTTTCCGTCATCTTATCTTTCGGTACTTACTCTAATCCTTGTGCGACTGCGCAAATATTGCAAAATCTTCGGAATACAATAAATCGCGACGAGTGCATGCAACATTAACGATGCTGACGCGAGCTCCGGGACGAAGCTCGTCGTGCGAATTCGGCATTCAATCAGCGTGCACTTTTCGCGCGAGTTCGGCGCAACAATGTCTCGTTCACGGCGAGCGAACCTCCCTCGACGATGGCGTGCGAGCGATGCATTAACGCGCCCGGGCACAATTCGCCAGCAAATGAGAGAGCCCGGGCTCTCTCTGCGAGCGCTGAATGAGCGTGCGACTTGATGGTCCCTAAACACGCCTACGAAATTTTGCGATTCCGCGAATTTTTTCACTTCCGTGCGAGCGCCGCGACGCCTTTACCTCTATGCCTCGGCTCTCCGTTTCTAGTAGAAAGGTGTGCGAACACGTCTATTATTAGTTTCTGTTGATGATTGGTTCCTACGGAACCAATTTCTTACAACAAAAAAGCATAGAAAAGCCTCACTTCTCTAAATCTTGATTTACCACTTTAAATTCGCCATTAAAGCTTCTTCGGCCCTATGATACTATTCTCTCTCGACATTTATTACATCACGTATATGACAATACATTTGCTTCAAAATTAAGCAGAAAGATATTTTACATTTTTAACATTTTCTTTTTGTTTCTTTTTTTAAGACGTGCTCAAAGATGAATTCCTCTTTACTTCATACATAGAACATGTATAAATATAAATAATTTATAATAGAAAACGCTAAGACGACACAAAAAACAGCGGAGTTTTTTGTTCTTTTTATCAAAAAACATTTGTCCAATATCGTGTATTTCAACTACATTATCCTCACGAATAATTCAATTCATAGTACATCTAAAAGTCCACGTAAACTGGAAACGATTGTTTCGCATCGCGTTGTTATCGTACCTCGCGCGATCGCGCGACATTTCGCGTCATATCTCTCTCCGCTTTATTAGCGCGGCATTAATTATTCGTCACGTTAGAATATTTAAATATTCACGGCCGGGCCGCAAGCCGCAATATAAGCGCGTATACGCATCACGCGGCGCCGCGGCGACGCGCAGATTTAAAAAATTGCAGGGGCTACACGAGCCGGGAACAAGCGACAGCGCGCGCAGCCGCTGTAAATCATAAAAACGGTGCAATATCATGAAACGCTAATGAGGATACCATTGGGACATTTTATATTCATTTCGCGGAATTAACCTTTCGGTCGCAAACCGACGTGGCGAGTAGCTATGAGCGATAATAATATCTCGACACGATATGCAAATACTTCTTATAACATCCATGATAAACGATTCGAGACAACGCACGTATGCAAAATAAGTGGGGATGATGTAATGGTACCTTTATGACAACTTGATTATGTTATATTATTATTTTTTTCTTTTGAAATTTATATTAGGAAAATGTTCTTAATTAGCTATTTAATAATTTCATTAAACGTTTTGATTTCATAAAATCCTTTATTTTTCTATTTATCATATGAGTAATAATTTGTCATGTAAATAATTACAACGCTGTAAACTTATTAATATATAAATAATTGTAATAAGTAAATATTAAATTTAGAAATAAAGAATTAATAAATAATTAATTGACTTAATGTAATTGTAATCAACTTAAAATTATCATCAGTTAATATTAATTAAGTTAACACAATAGTTAATATTAAACTTATATTTGCTACTCTTTTTCGCTAGAATCCGAATTGTCAAAACTTCTGCATCTTGCTCAAACAAAGTGACAGAAGAAAGGCAGGCTATTAGGGACTACGTGATCGAAACTGATCGTTGAGACTACTGCGACTCACTCGAGCGGTGTCTCCTTTTTCTCTAGGAAAAAGAAGAAAAAAAAAAAGAAGAAGATAACCGTTCGTCTTGCCGCCCGGATGATCTGCGGTGAACAACAGGAAGGTCCATTCGGCGCGATCGGCCCGCTCACGCCTTTCCTGCGTTTCGTGTAAACGCGGCGTTCAATTTTTGCGCCCGCGGGAAAAAAAAGGCCTCGCCTCGATTCTCTTAATCTATAGTGAAAATTACATGCAATTACCGCCGCCACCCAGCGCGCGCCGGCATCTGCAAGTCGGTGTCGGTGGTAGAGCGGCGGGCTTCGCTGCTGCCGCCGCCACCGCCGCCACCGCCGCCACCGATCGCGTGATTCCCCGCGCGGCCGGCGAGCGAGCGAGCCGAATGCGCCCGGTCGCGAAGTATCGGCCCGCTTGAATATTGCGGCGTGTCACGACCGCCGCCTTTTTGTTGCATCGGAAAAAGGCATTAATGATACGCCTGCGAGAGACTCCGTCTCTCTCCCTCTCGCTTTCTCTCTCCCTCCCCCCTCTCTCTCTCTCTCTCTCTCTCGTTCGCGCGCGCGAACACGGAATACATTACAATGAATTATTTGCGCGATTGGCCCGACGCCCGTTTTTCGAACGCGCCGAATTGTTTCTCTCGTTCACTCGTCGAAGAGTGCCCGCGGAGACGCATTATTTCGGCGCGAATGCGCGAGCTGCAGTCGACAAATTGTACGAAACGATCTCCGGCCGTCCGGCCTCGTGACGGCGGAGCTGTTAAACTTGTTCCACACGAGCCGCTTTTTTTGCGGGCACCACCCCTGTGAAAGATCTCGTTTGTTTGTGTGTATTTCCGAATGTTTTGCCACACACACGCTATTGTAATGCTTATCGAGAAAATGGCTACCGGCGAAATGAGCGTTTAAGAGTATATCGTGTACGCGAGCAGTGAAGCGGAGTTTCGGTATGCAAGTTTTCTAGATTGCTCTTCGCAATTAAAGATACAATAACGGGCAATACACTCGAGCGAAACAATTTTTACGCTTTCTAAATATTATATATTATATTATTCGTGAAGTGATATAAACTTTTTAAAGTCAGACTTGGAAACTGACACTCTCGTGATTTTTCATTCCATGATCTATGTGATACTTATAACCACTGAATTAATTTTAAGATTTTACATCGTTGTTAACTTTCTTACGTCGATTAAGAAAATTTAATTTGGTTTCTTACGTAATGTATGTACTGTTCACTGTGCCAGTTTATAAATAGCTTCGGTACGGAGAGTCAATGTCCAATTCCAAGGACAACTACGACATCCCTATCGATCCGGTGGAATTTTCGCTTTAGGTACTTCTGCAACGTAACTTCGTTGTCCGCCCGACATCAAGCTCCATCCCGTTACTCCATCCTTTACCCCTCACCCCTCCGTCCTAACCCAGCGCGACTCTTTACGCTGATGAAGGGGTCCGCCTAATGAAAGGGTTGTGTGTTTGATACCCTTAAGAATTGAATTACGGCGAGACTGGGAAAGCCGGTAGCCATTTCCAGAAAGGGAAAAAAATGGAACCTGCGCCGAATTTATCTCCCATGATCTCCCGATGTTTGCTTTAACGATGTCATTACTGTGCCTTATAGTATTTCGACAGTAATATTAACTGCTTGTTTCAAGAAATACTCATATTTAATGTAAAGGAACGAGCTCTCTCAAAAAGGATTCCAGTTATTTGAGATCAAAACTTTAGATCTCGGTTTTACATATACATATAAAGTACAGTATCAAGTGACGTAAAAATTATCTATACAATTGTTTATTTGTTAAAAGTAAAGGCTATAATACACAAAATGCATAGCGTAGCATAAGCATAGCATAAGACCGTTGGACCAATGAGCATCCAGCATAAAGTCGCCATATCAATTTACATAAGATGCTCATTGGTCCAGCAGTCTTATGCTATGCTTATGCTACGCTATGCATTTTGTGTATTATAGCCTTAATAATTATAGTGCCTATGTAGCATTAAATTAAAGCGAATTATGATAAACTTTTTATTTATGTATTAATGTTTCAACATATATAATGAGTGATTAGAATAATAAAATCACATTTGCAAATTTTATTAATTTCATGCAAATCCTTGTCGCATTACATATTACAAATTTTTGTCTTGATGTCTGAATTAAAAATATATGTAGGTACTTATATATATCGATAATATTGCAACAATTTTCGCCGAATGTCGTCATACGAATTCTCTAAAACGTACACGAGAACCTTTTGTGAAATGGTGAATGTATATTTTGATCGAAGCGATGAAAATGGCTAAATAAGACAACGACTAATCGCGCCTAACGCAAAGCCGCGGAGCTTGCCGCTAATTGACGTACCGTTCGTTAATACACAGATCTTTGTCGCGTTGAGCCGTCGTCTATCTCGTCTCTGCTGTAAGGCAATTTCCGAAGAGCTTCGCGGCAACGACGTAATATCACTCCCGCACTTACACATGCATCAGAATCCTTTATACGCGCGTCTGAAAGCGTTTTCCTGCCTTTTCTTTCCCCAGCAGCTCTTTTTTTTTTTACAATCCAGTTTGTTAGCACACCAGCATGAAACTGAATAATACTCTTTAGAAACTTCATCTGCGGATTCTTTGACCAATTTGGAGTCAATTTTTCCTGGATGAAAATCTGATTTGTAGCATCAGATTAAATTTGGAGAGGAGGCAAGACCATTTCGGCGTGTGTGCGTGCATGTTTTCCAGAAATAATCTATCTATATAGCGCGCGCGTTTATCGCCGAAATATCGCGTAGGACTGAAGGATCGAAAGGGAAGGCACGCAGAATTACAAGGCGATCCTTCGCATAGTCGTCTTTGCAGGAAGACTGGAAGAAGGCGAGTTTTTACCTGAGGGCGGTGCGCTCATATTGCGAACACTCACGGGTTAATCCCGCCGAGGTTTACGAGACAGCATCGCTAGAACGCTCGACATATTTCATCGTCGGCGCGTTCGCGTTATACCGGGCGATTTTCTCCGCCAGGTCGGTATATACTTGCTCCGCGCGGGCCGTAAGCCGTCACTAGAATATCCGATAAACGTGTACGACTTAATTAATGCTTTGTCACCCCGCTGTCTTACCACGCATCTCCCGTCTCCGACCGCTCACGCACGCACGAGATTTCGTCTTTTCGGGGTTGCCGCGCTCTAAATCACCGTGTATTAACACGTACACGACGTCCGCGCGCGCATGAAAACGTCTCTCGTCTCTCGAGAAGACGAAAGAGACTAATGAGATACACATTTCGAAAATTTCTTCCAATATAGGATAAATTTATCGCTTATTAATTTATCCTCCGTAAATTCCACGCAGCTCACAAGATACCGGCTATTTTCTCCGTTTGCGCGGCCCTCTAACGACTTTATTTCTCGGCCCTGACACGCTCGCTTAAAAAATTCATAATTATTACAGAGATATCTCCGCGATACCCCGGCGTTTCGCGTATCCGGAACGGCCGAACGCGCCACAAATCACGAACCTAACACGCTGCAGCACCGCTCTCGCGAGATATATTCCCGCGACGCGAGAAATGATAAATCCCGGTCGCAGCAAAAAAGCGCGCGCATCCGGTAACCGAGAATAAATGCCGAAACGCGAAATCGGAGAAAAAGCCGACCGCGACCGAAACAAGTCCTTCATGAAATACCGATGCCGCACAACGGTGAAATCAAAAAAAAGGGACGACCACGCGCGCGCCAAAGCGGCGCGTCTGCATTCAAAACCGGGTGCATAACCGATAAGCTATACGTCCGCATGCTGTGTTTATAATGTATCACTGGTATATCTGAGTATTCACGACGCGAATTATAAATACGATCGATCATTTACATATGTTTCAACATTTGTACAATCATAGCTCTTCTGACTTTATTTCGAAATTTTTCTAAATTTTAAAATTTTCTCTGTACGCTTCTAGTCGAAATAAAAAATTGTACTATCTATTAAATGTATTCGAAAAGAATATAACAAATAATGTCGTAAAAGCGCCTTCCATATTTCCATTATTTCTATTCATTTTTCGCAGACTACGTTTTGCACTATAGGTACATCGTAACTTTAGTCGTTCCCTCCAATCGCTCCCGAATTATTCTAGCCTACTCGATTTATGATCGTTCCTAATCCCAATTTACTCCTTCTAATCCGCGCCTCATAACTGCGACCGTGCATGACGTCGAAGTGCTAACACGACACGCCATCACAAACATATACAAACACATGTATATGCAAAAATGAGGCTTAATCGAGCATTAAACCTAGCCACAATTCATTGTCTCATCTGACATGCATATTTCGATGCACGTGAGCGATCCGCGTCCGCATCTCGCGTCTCGCGTGAACGGATCTCTACAAGGGTGGTTAAATTTTGAAGCGATCAAGATGGTTGCTTGCTTGATCGAGGTTTCTTCTCTTCTCTGTCTCCTTTCTTCTCTCCTCCCTCTGTCTCTCTCTCTCTCTCTCTCTCTCTTTTTCTGTTCAGGGCTTCCGGAGCATTAACGTCGCGCCAAGCTGGATTTAATGCAGCTCCGTAATGTGTGACGTGCTGCAGGTGTTAAGAGCGTTTTCGAGCGCTTTAACGAGCGCGAGCGCGATATGGCCGAATGGCGCGCTGTGCACCACGCCGAACGAATTACGAGGGTATATACGTAAAGACGGCGTAAAAGATCGCAGCGTAAGGGTTCGCGTGAAGTAGAGGCCCGGGTGCCGATTTTCACGTACTACCGTTTTCATGTCCGCACCTTTATCGCGGCGTTCGTCGCTATCAGATCCTCTCTCCTTAAATCTCCGTGATCGATGCGAGAGAAACGTCCTTTATCTCTCTGTTTGTGAGATGGAAATAGAAACCTCCGAATGTGGTTATTATGCCTTGAAAACTTAGATAATTCAAAACTATAATTCGAAACTATAATAAAGAAGAAAGAATAAAATCTTGGAATGTACTTAAAATATTATTATATCTTGAGAAATACTTTCCAAGTATCTTCAAGGATACTCGCAATTGACGTTTCGCAAAATATTCGCAAAATGATCTTTGTCAAGATGTTTTCACATCGAGGCAACTTAGAAATGTAAGAATAGCTTACTAAAGTTATTTAATTATGAATAACAATAAAAAAGAACAAGAGGAACAAGGAACAAGGGGGAGGAAGTTAAAGCTAAGGTATAACGTAATGGAAAGATCAGAAAGAAAGTTGTGTCGAAAATATAAAGACTAATTTTTAGTTATGATGTCGGGAAAACTTTGGAATACTCGCGGGAAATTGGCTTTACAAGTCTTGAGAAACTTAAGAATCGTGTTCGAAACCGCGATCTTTCCATGCATATAGAAGACAGAAGACCAATCGACAATGGCGCGAGAATCGCGGATATGCGAACGCCCGAGTTCTAAAAGCGATTTTGCCAAGTTTTACGACGTAGCGTCATAAAATATCGCACGCACGCGTAAATATGTAACAAATTCACGCGCACATATTCCGTTTGAGGAATTTTACGAAGCGATAAAAACTAAACGAGTAATTCTCTTACCGACTTCAGCCGATCCTTGCGTAAGGAACCCGCGTTAAAAAAAGACAATATTTGCGAACAAAATATCGAAGCGAAACGTTTTCCAAGCGTGTTGCGTTCTCAGAATCGCGAGAATCTTTCGAGTGCTTTTATTACTTGGATTATATTTCTGTGTATGAATTATTTTGAAGGTGCTATTAGCACGAAAATAATATATAGTATATTGTATAGAATTTTGATATAATTTGGAAAATAAAAGTTTCAATCTAAATTTTATGTCAGATTAAAACGAGATCAACTAGGAGCAACGTCTCTTTTAGTGTAGGTAATTTTATTATATTACCTATATAATTTTTTTGTCAATACCTCTTTTTGGTGATTTATGTCACTAATTTGCGTTTAGTGGTTTATATAGCCATTGATGAGTGTTTTAGATATATTCAAATTAAGAAATCTCTCTCTCTTTCTCTCTCAAAACAATAAAAATGTAGTAATATATCATCAGTTTATAAATGAGAGCGTGCGTGCGTAATAAGAGAATGAATCCAAAGTAATTATAAATGAAGAAAAGAATGCGCGTGCAAAGTTAAAATTTCGCAAGCTCAGCGAAGGTCGCGTCTACTAAGCAAGGATTCGGTTGTTGTCATCTCAGTGAAGCCGCGCGTGAAAACCGTTTCCTGCGTGATGCAACGTTGGCAAAAAGCCGAACACCGCCGAAAAAAACGTCAGTTCTAATTAGCGAGGGGCTAATTAGTTTTATGCTAGCGTGCGAGATCGCTCCGCACCACGAGAATGCCGCTGAGGGATAATCTCGCGATAGAAATGTCTTAATACCTACCGCGACGTGCCGTAATAACCAGACGGCTAATTACGATTTCCTGTTTCTTGCCTTGCGCCGATTGCGGGGTCTGTTAGCCGAAGGCGGGAGACTACTACGTACTTTACAGTGATCACATTGAATCGCTCATTATAAATCCAAGCGGTCGCTCACGAATAAATGCATCTCCGGCATAAGGGACGAGTGGAGGCAAGTTTGTGATTATGCGCGAAATCACGTTGCACGAAATTGCAAGTTTCACGACAATCGAAGTTTCTATTTAAGTCACAAGAGGAGGACAGTCTTTCCTTGACTTTGATGAGGTTTGCTTGCAAAAGTAAGTTAAATTAATACAGATTTCTTCGCACGTAATATAATGTGAGTTTAGAGTTTTACTGTATTGAGCGAAGATTTCACAAACATATACATATATATAGGTATGTAAATTTCAGTGATAATATACGATAAGAAATTAAATTATAAAATATCCACAAATGTGTGGATTATATATATATGTATATGTTAATTTTTAAAATCCAAAAGTAATGGTGAAGCGAATATTAATTTCTTACAAATTAATATATTATAATAATTTGACACTTATTTATAGTGATTTTCATGTTTCATCTCAGATTCGAATAAGAAGCTTGCTTTTAATTACGTTTTATATATCTAATAATTGAAATGTTGTCTTTTTTATAAAAATTGTAACAATTCACGTAATATATTTCCGCTTATTTGGAGAAAACTGTTTTCCTCTTGCATATAACGTTCACGTTCAGTATCAGTGAGTCGTTACTCGAAGCGTTAGATGAATGAGATAATGTCCGAACGGGAACGGGTCCCCATGGTGATGATAATTCCAAACCTTTCGACGAGCGACAAATTCGATTATAATCGCCGATGGCGTTTCCTGCATATCCGGGCCTCGGGTCGCGCAAAGATGCAAATGCGAGAATTATAATAACGATTAAGAGCTCACTGCGAGGCGCAACGCGCGAATCAATCAAAATCGTGCCCTCGAGAGGCGAGGGCTGTGTTTACGAGCGCGTGTTTGATTCTCTCGGGAGACAGATACAGATGACGAGCGAGATGCACGTGACAATTAGCGCTGCTCAGCGGGGCGGGATGCATCCCCTTCGCCCACCTTGCGTCCCCCTTTCTCACACGAACGCACTTCTCGCTCGCGAGAGAAGACCAAGAGGAAGACGGTTGGGAAGAGAAAATAAAAGAAGAAACTACTGTTTATTGCACAGTCTGCAACTAAGAGCACCGGGCTATTATCATACGGGAAAAAAAAAGAAGCTTAACAAATCTTATACGCAGAGATATCTGTTCGATTACATAAATTGAAGATTGTACAATGAAGATGTATCGTATTTATGCATTATGTTTTCTTACACATGCAGTCTCTTTACCAATATAGCAAGATATTTTTGAAATATACTGAAATCTGATCACATTTGAAATCTGTCTCATTGGCTTATATCAATATTATTAAGAAAGTCTAAGTAATAAATTATGCTTTACTCGCATAAATAAGAAATATCTGGTAGAATCATGTTGAAGAAGATAGTTTAAAGTTTAACATAATAAGTATATTGTGCATAGATTTATAATATGTATTACATATTATATAAATTTATATTAATATATATAATTTTTTAATATTCTATATATAAATTTTTTAAGAATTTTGAGCAACGAAAATAGGAACGCCATTGAAAAATATGATTACTATGTGGAGAAAGTCTTCATTATCCCATTTGACTCGATCAGATTCAATATGCGTACGATTAGAAAACTCGAGTACCGTAAAAGACGACTGTGAATACTTAAAGAATATAGGGGAAAAAAGCGATCAGCGCCGTGAGTTTTGTAAAGCTGATCGGTAAGTCCTCCATATCTTTCGTGTCATGGTGAACGAAGAAGAAGCGGAGAGTGAAGGAACAGCCGCGCCGGATAGACACTTTAATAGACGTAATGAGGGTAATTGAGTTTTCAAATCATTCGTTTTGATTACATCTACGCGCGGGGCCCGGTGGGCGAAGCATAGGGTAGGTAATTACGAACCGCCCAGTCCCAAAAGAGCAGGTGCCTTTCTCCCAGCCGAGGGATCGAGGTGTGAGGTTCAAATACTTGGACCGCCCTAATAGCCTCGAGGTTACCGGGGCCCTTCGAGAACCGGGCGCGCGAGGAGAGAGGCAGAACAGGAAGAACAAGCAACAACGCCGCGTCGGGCGAATATCATGCCAAGGGTGCAGAATATATAGCTGCTTGCCGATGCGCTGGATCAGCGCTATATAGAGAGCGAGATATTTTGACAGTCTTTGTACAAACAAAGCCGAAACCCACGCGCGTGTCAGTTTTGATCAGCTTGGATTGGACGCGTTTAAGGAACCTTCCTGTCCCGGAAGTATAAACAAAACTGTACCCTGTATATTTGCTGTAATAATTTAGAAGCCACGTGGGAAGGAGCCGCTCGATGATAAAGAAACATAACAGTATACATGCTTGAGAGCAACTTTGCAACGAGACACGAAGATACCTCTCAGCGACGCGACGCAGGGGCTTAAATTTTGGGGCTTCGCGGCAAAGACGAGAAGTTCCACCGTCAAGATGATACGATTCCGGGAGCGTCCTGTATATACGATTTAATATACTCACACAGAAATTTCCGCACACGGCCGTCGCACGCGTTTACCTGCGAAGGGTGCGACGTCATTGGCGTCGCGACGGGGACACGTGTACCCGGGGCTTAGCGAGATATTCCGCGTCGGTTCCCCGGTTAGGATAGCGGCAATACGCCTCGAATTGATAGGCTTTAATTAATACGGCTGGCGCAGCGACGCGACGCCGCGACACCGACTCCGTAATGCCGGGTTTACGAGGGTTTTAGCCGGGACGTGTCACTTCTACGGCCCGGCTATCTTTGTTCACGCATGTCCGTGCATTAGCACGCGTACGTTCGCAATTCAACGAGAATACCTTTCTCTACGCATGTACATACATGGTGAAGTTAGTGGTCTTGCAGAAAAGCGACTATAAGACGAACGAGCGTACTTATGTAATCTGTAATCATTGCACACGAGGAAAATTTAATAATATAGAGGCGAGCTTTTAAATAATATTCTTGTTTCTTTTTTATGACAAATGAATTGGGGACAGTTAATATATGTATATCATATTTTAATCTGCAATCTCTTTACCAATGCAGCAAGATATTTTTGACATATACTGAAATCTGACATTTAAAATCTGTCTTGTTGGCTTAAGTATTTTGATATTGTAAAAAAAGTCTAAGTAATAAATTATGTTTTACTCGCATAAATAAGAAATATCTGGTAGAATCACATGTCGAAGAAGATAGTTTAAAGTTTAATAAAATAAGTATATTTGAGAATACATATAAAATTTTATGTTAAAATATGTAGACACTTTTTATTAAAATTGACTGCATACTAATACAAGCAAAGCGAGCGAATGTAGTTCTCTATGTACAACACGAATCAAATAATCGATCTAAGACTCTCGCTGATGCACCGATGTTCCCATGTTTATTCTCGTTGCGGAATAGCCCTCCTCCTCATCCCAGACTCCCTAAGACGACCATAAGCATATAAGACGAGCAACGCGACGTTGAGCACGGTGGGCCGTAAGGAATGTTTACTTTCGGTGATTCATTACGGGCTCGCTCCGAGAGTGACTTATGACGGAAGAGGCACGGCCTACTGGCAGTAGTGAAAAATAACAAATTATTGCAATATCCTTCAAGTGAGTCGATGGATACGGGCACGAGCGAGCGAGCGAGAGGAAGAGAGGGTAGTAAGAGAAAGGGAGGAGAGGAAGGAGGAGATATACAGAAAAGCCGCGAGAGAACGGACAGCTTGCACCGGTAACTTCTCTCCCGGTTCGTTTTCTTCGCTTTTCCGTGCACGGCGGATGCCCCGTACGCGAAGGGGTAATCAATAATGACTTAATGTCCTCCAATAACGGACACCATGGGTGGTTCTCGTGGCTCGCTCCCTCTGGGGGCCTCCGAGAGATCACTCGGCGCAGTTCTTGCCTCTTGCCTTTTTGCGCCCGGCGTTATTTGCCTGTCTCGCTCCTTTTTTCCTCCTCCTCCTCCTCCTCCTTCGTCTCTACGCTCCTTTCGCCTCTCCACTGCAGCTAATATACACCCACGTCCCCGTTGTTGATCGTTAAAGCCGGGCATACTTTCACACACGCGGGGGTCGTCCGCCCCCCCCCCCCCCCCAACCTTCTCTCGCGCGTTCTCTCTCTCTTCTTCACGCAGGTTCCAAGACTCGCGCTGCCCCACGAGACCGCCGGGCCATTAACCGACCCGCGAGGTTTCCTCCGCTTGTAATCTACAACGGTGGACAACGAAGATAAATTAAAATATGGCCCGGCCGCGAATGACGACGGCGACGGTGCGCGTTGCTTCGCTAATTTCGTTTTATTGGCTCACGGGGATTTTTATCGGGATGGCCCTCTCCTGGATGGCCATTTCGGGCGTTTTGTAAAATGGTCTTCAAGAAAGAAAGCTGAATTGATATAATATTAGCGTGAAAAAATTGAAAAATTGATAAACCGTAGACACAAAAAGGCATTGATAAAAATAAATGAAAATCGAGAACACGTAAACTCATTTTCGAAATGATTCAATATTCAATTTTTTTTAATTATTTCAGTGTCTATAATCTGTAACATTTGTATACCATACAAATAGAGAGTTTTTAATAAACTGGTGAAATATATATTTAGATAAAAAAAAAATGTTATATATATATATATATGATAAAGTTCGAATGCTATTAATAAAGGTAGAAATGCTTTATTACTATTCGTATAATATTCGTATATTCGAGGTTACAATACAAGCTTAAAGTTTGTTTTTGTAGTTTAACTGCACTTAAGTTAAGGAAGCGCTATAGAAACATATGAATAAAAAAAGACTTTATTTCTCTTTCTCGAAAACAAACTGCAGTCAGTTTTGTAACTTTATTTCACATATAATTTATTCATATTTATTTGAAATATAATTTATTTTTATTTGTGTAATTGCGAAATCTTATATTCAACATAAAATTATAAATGCGTTGGCAATTGCACATTGTAATGTTTTTCCTGTGTTTTCACGATATTTAAAATTTACAAATCATTGGCACTCTGAATATAAAAAATAGATGGAACAAATTTTAATTCTAACTTAACTAGATTTCAATTACTTATAATTGTATATACTTGTATACAATGATACATCCAATGATATCCAAGACAGCATAATTACAATATCGATACTTATTCGATATTCAAGACTGTGATGTTAGTATACGACAAGTTATATAAGGTTTTTCGGTCGAAGTTGCTGGAGATAGTTGCCGTTCTCTTTCGCCGGCATGAATTAATCATCGCGATAGCATAGATATAAATAATTAACATAGAATTGTCGATAAATATTTATGGCCGTGTCGCAGGCATAATATTGATTGTCACACCACAGTTATTTCGACATTCGCCGATATAATTCAGCTGGTAATTTTATCGTTTGGCGGCGACGCGTCCAAAGTAGCATGATCGATTCTGTGCGTTATCATTTCGCTGTATTTTGTTTCTCCGCCGATCCGCTTTACCATATTTTCCTGCGAGACGACCCGAGATTTCGACGCAATTCCGTACCGCTTTTCTCTCCCGGCTGTTTCTTCGTTCGCGAGATGTTTTATCATACTGTTTTTATACAGAGATAGGTTTTTCGCGGCGGAGAGAAATGCGCGAGATGCTGCTCAGTTGAAATATACGAAGATAGCGTGTAAAGTTATGATCGCGAAGATGCGCGAGAAAAATATGTCCCAGCGGCAAAATAAATAATACAAATCAAAACATAATTTCTAAATAAATTAGACACTTAATTCTCCATTTTGTATAATGTGATATATACTAAAATATTATATTTTTCGATATTGAAACTTTTCTCTCTACACTGCAGATAAGTTTATTTATTTATTTTTTTGTAATATTCACTTTATTTAAGGAATAACTTACTGCAACCTTGAAAAATTCACATTATTTAATTTTATATACAGTTTACTATATTAATTGTATTATTAAATTTATTTTTTAGGTACAACTTTTTATTAAATATAAATTTTTTATTTATATCTACAAATTTTTATTTATTAGGTACAAAAGTCACATATAAAATTACATGTTATTCTCTAATTATGTAAAATTATAAGGAGACAATCGATCGATTCTAAAAGGGCAAAGGTGAACGGGATATACGCGCGATCATTTAACCCCGGTACATAGATTCTTTCGGCTTTGCGAAGTTTTCCGCCAGTGGCACGCTGTATGTTTCCCGCTCCGACAATAGATTCAAGTGAGTATACATTCGGTGACACCGTGGGAGCCACCGGATGCTCGAAAAGTCGCAAGCGCGCGGTGGAAAAGTTCCACGTGCACGAACACTTCGTAATCACGCGTGCATGTTTTATTATTTTTCACTTGCGTCCCGCGTGCCGGTGAAAAATTCGTAAGCGCACGATTCGCGAATGCGACGTAGCGTGCAAATGAAAGTTCGTTTTGTCGCATGCGAATGACTTAGGCTTAGGCGAATGACTACGCGCTATAGAATACGGCAATGACCGTTCCCGTGTCGCAGTTTTTCAGGTTCTTCGTGTCTCAAGTCTCAAGACTCTCAAGAAATACGGTCAACGTTTGAATATATAACTTTTTTTTAAAATGACACAGCAACGAAAAATCTACCTCTTATTACCAGCATAACGCGGGCGCACGATATACATATAGGAATTAAATAAAAAATTTGATGAAAAATGCGTGGACGCGACTATATATCGCACAACGTGGGAACGAAAATTCATGAATACAAAGACGTGATGTCACATGCTCTATAACTGAATTTATTTTATTATTATTTCACAGTAATCGATATATGATTTTATATAATTAAAATCGCAATGGCATCTCATGTTGCGATATTCATTAAAACGGAATTATTTGAGAGTGCACTAAATTCTGGCAAAAAAAAAATTCGGTAAAATCCCGACAGTATCGTAATATCGTGTTTCCACATTCCAACGCCATTAATTCTCCTTCGGGATGCATAACTCCAATTATCATAACGTCTGCGAGTATATATGCTTTTAGGAACGCGAAGTTCGCAGAGTGAAGTTCCAGCCATTGTGTTGTCCGCAACGTACGCTCGTTTGTGCTAACAATAGACGGGAACATTAAACACATATTCAAACGATGGGATCTACCGGGTGTACGCGGGGCCAATTCAGGAAAACGCAGCCTTCCGGATGATTTACGTGCGGTGTAGATCTGCTCGTTCCCGGACGGCGATTGCGCTCGGATCATGTAGTATTGTTCCCCTAAAGTTATACTTTAAGGACTGAAGCATCCAACTCGAGCGTATCTCATAGTATCTTCAGTCGATCGATTCAATATGACTTCCTAGTGATATTAAAGAGATATATGTAAATAAGGCATATACACAGAATGCTCCTCGATTATTTTCGCCTCTTTCTCTTTCTCTTATTTGCCATTCTTCAGCTTCATTTTCGAAAGAGATAATATCAATTCGTCGATATTTGTCATAATTAGCTTTTATTTTATTATAAGTAAAGTTCTAAAAATGTAATCGAATAAAGGTTTTAATAATGATAAAGATTTTAACTTTTCGACGCAAGTTCTGCCATTTTTTTTATATTTCTCGTTATGTAACATTATTTTACATAACTGCTTTTCCTAACTTTTACCAAGTTTAAGGTAAATTCAAATTCTCACTATTCAGCATGATAAAAGGTGTAAGAACATTCATCGTACGAATATTTTATTAACTTCGTAATAGCTTTTTTATACTGATCGTCGTACGCGTACCTACATACATGCTGCGCGCCGCTAGCTACAAAACTTAAATGGATATCCATAAAAGCGCGAACGCCTACACGGAAGTAAGTCGGATAAGTTCGCGGAAAGGGTGGAAAAGGGCGGACGGCATTATAGCGGCGGCATAAAAATAGAAAGGAAGGCGACATAAAGCGGGGACCTGAGCGTCGCGTCGCCTTTCTTACATAGCGAGGAATAATATCGGAACAGATTTTTGTTTGGGAACTCTCTCGCGCACGAAGAACGTATTCCCCGTTGCAAGTAAGCGCAATAAGTCTTTTTTTCACCGAAGAAAAAGATCGGCTCAATATCCGTCTTGTAGACGGAAGCAATATAGTTGTTGTGTTGCCGACGCGATACGACGCTTCCAAAGCGTCGGAGTTAGATACACGCATCTCGCCGATTGAGGTACATTTTTTGTTGGAAACTTCTTCACCATTCTGCATAGATTACCGCAGCTATTAGGAAATGCAGTAAGTAGGTTATTATTATTTTTATTATTCTTATTCTTCTGTTATTGCGGTATACCACATTCGTCTAAATCACTTGAAGGAATTTGAGGGAAATTACAGACGCAGCGCATCATAATACGCTATTGTGCTACTGACATCGTAATGATTGTGTTGCGAGAATTGCTAGTTAAAAATTTTCAGCAAATTAAATCTTTCAACAACCCTATACTTTCCTTATTTAGTCCAATTGTGTCTTATATATTACATCGTTCTTATTATACATCACATCTAACAATTATTTTATTCTCATATTTCTTAGCAACATTTAATTATTTCAAAAAGAAGCTTTGCTACAAAGAATAATCGAAAAAGCAAGTTGCTCCCTTTGATTATACCCGATGCCGCTCGCTTATCACGGAATTCAGACACGCGTGTCGAATCATACCTTTTCCTGAAACACGTGCGAACCCTCGCGCGCATCCGGTCAGATCCCACGTATCGGCTCTATACATATACGTATATACGTGCATTTAGCTTCTAGAGGAATTGACCGTCACGCCATTTCCTCGGCGCGCACAGCGCTCACTTTATAGCCGCGCATCGATATTTCATCGATGTGCATTAGCACCCCGTTTTCTCCCGCGCCTCGACGAAGGATGCCCGCGTTTGGCGCATCCTTCGACTTTCCGACCATTCCGTCGTCTTTTAGATCGGGCTTAACACGTAATGTACGAGTTATAACCGAAGCGTGGCTATCGTGAAAATTGTTGCACATTTTTAAGTTATTTTTCTTCACCATTTTTATTTATATTTACGAATTTCTTTTCTAAAATCCTCTTTCCACGAAATATCTTTATAATTATACTATATCTATGTATAATGTAATTAAAATGTTATAAATATTATTACGAGTTAAAGATTATGCAATTGCGTCTTACAAAAAACTGGTTTTGTTTTTTCTTAAATAAAAAACACGATTTTTTTAAACGCAAATCCGACTTTCTGATTGATGTAGACGACTTTATCTTTTACATTAAAAAAGGAATCTTATTTTTTTCCTTATTTTCATTATTATATTTCTGGAATACGGAGGATAAAACGTCGGTACTTCGCGGGATCGCTGATGCGCAACGATCGTGATCATCTCGACGACGATAATTATCTCGGCTCGATTGACAGAATTGTATCGTGTATCTCGGATATCGCTATAGGTCGAGCCAGATATGATTATATTGTACATTTTCATCGATGCGTTACTCAGGAAGGGCAGATTACCGTAATGAACTCTAACGGCGCCCCGATATACGGTCCGATGACTCGAGATACGGGATAACCGACTCTGCCTACGCGATTTGCCCTTCCCCGCACTATATCTTCCGCCCTCACGATTTTTGCCCCCTTTATCCATCAGATGCTTCCTGGTATTGATGAATTAATCCCTGGATTCCCTGGTGCTTTAAGACGTAGAGCTTGCGTCCGATAAAAATCTTGGATCGATAAATACACGTTTGATAATCCATTAACCAACTATAGCCAACAAGCCTCCTAGGCTTCGTTATTAGTTATATGTTTGAAAACGAGACAAATGCAAACCGCTGTGTCAAATTTGTCTCGTCACTGCTAATTACACTCTTTTTCGTACTGCGTATCGCATTTCTAGTACACTAACAGGCTTACTGGCTTGACTGAGCTTTAATAGGACTATCAGCGGGACCAGGTGGACCGCGCACTGACACGACACTGACGCCTCACTGACGTGCGCGAGTTAGACGGGGGCCTTTAATCAACTGCCATTCAAATTCCAAGCGGCGCCCAACAGTCTCCATCAATATCCCGCGCTTTCCACGCGATCCCATCCAGCTTGGCGCAGTCCGGATATACCGCAGGCACCTACTCCATTTCCGCGGAGACTTTTCTACCCCCTCCCGGTTCGCCGTCCTCCTCAACAGCATCCGCCCTCCTATCTACTCTCTGTTTACGGGCCGACATCGAGCCCATTAATAAAGCTCGAGACGGATGCACGCGGGAACTCTACGAGCTTTTAATTCCGCGACGAACGTATACGTCAGGAGGAATCGTGGCGGAACCGCAGGGAAGCGATTCACGTCCCCACCGCTTCCCTCACTTCCTTTCCTGGACCCTTCTTTCTCGCTCCACCCGACGAACCTCCGGTTCCTCGAGTAGTCGCGGAGGTCTTTAATAAAGTGAACTTTAAGACTCCCGCTCGCACGGAGATAAAGTTTAACGCAAGCCACCGTTCGCCGGGCTCGTGCCGTCTCTGGTGTAAAGGGGGTTAAGAAGAATAGGGTGGGAAATGGGGGGGGGACGGTACGAGGATCGAAGGGGGGCTGAAGAACGCGGCGGCGGTAAGTTCTCAACTAAGTTTACCAGGGGCTTCCTTCGGACCCGGGGCGCGAAAGAGAGGAGGGAGACAGCGGGGATAGTTTTCTGTTAGTTACCGTGGCTGACCTCGACGGGCGTTCGTTATGTGGACCGGAACGACTTCCGAAAAGTTTACTTCCGGAGTTTACGCACCCCGCGCGCCGTATCCCCAGCGCGTTCCGGAATTGCCCCCCGCGCCTATAGCATCGAAACGCCGGCCGCGACAAACATTCTGCATTACGCGCGCTGCTGGCGGCAGGGGTTGTTCCGCGAAAATGTTTTTCGAGGTTGGCTGATCCCGATTCGTGAAAGAATCCGATTCCTCGAAGAAGAAAGGGGGGAAAAGTTTCAGCGGAGTGGAACAATAGGCCGTCGCAAGCTTACGCAAGATGTCCTTTGGATTATGCTCTTGAAAAGAAATAATAGCGAAGCGACCTGATATTAGCGAACTTAATATCGCAGGGAATATCGAATTTAAACTCAATTCATTTGATCTTTCATTTTCTCTTCCATCCATGTGTGTAACTGTCATTATTACATAAACAATATCCCGACAGATTGTACCCCTATCCGTGAATACGTATACTATACGAGCAAAAAGATATACCACATACTACGTAAAAACACATCCGCAGTTGTACTTCTGAAAAAAAAAAAAGAAGTATATACACCGACGAAATACTCTCCGCAAATACGCCGCATTGACGCTCCCGTGTTTCCATCCCGCTCGGACGTAATCGGGGTCGGGGATGCGAGTCGGGGGCACGGTTTAATATTAAAACCCTTCGAGCGGAAGCATCCCGAGGCGAAACGGCCGACCGGAGTCACTCCGATCCGGCTTACGCATCGAGTCGAGTCGATGCGCTTCCAGTGCGCCGCGCCCGGGCCGGGCCCATTACCATACAGGGGGCCAGTTCAAACAGACGTAGACTGATGTATGCGCGGTTCGTCAGCGTATTCGAATTTCGTATTCAAATGGCGCGTCTCCTACTGGAATCTGAACGACGGTGGTCCTCGACGGAGGACAAAGATGGGCGACAGTGCAGCGAGGTGGGCAAGATATCGATACTTCGTCTCGACATCATATCCTAACATCTCATGTTGCACGAGTCAAGGTCTGTGTTTCGTGTTGTGGTATCATACTAATTAAACATATTATAAATGTTACGGTTATAAAGTATCGATATATTTATACTTAAGTACCAGAAGGAAAGTATATAAGCTTAAAATATCTATAATGCTATCAATGTTCATTTTTATTTTTATTTTGAGATAATAAGAAACGATTTTGTTATTTTTAATGTGCTTTTAAAAATATATCAGGAAAGAAACTCCTGCATAAATCTTTGTTTGAAAAATAAAATCAGGGAAGTTATCGCATTAGAAAACAAATATGCTTCCTTAATACTTTGTAAATTTTTCTAGGTAATTTCTTCTCGTTTAATTCTTCTACTTCGAATGCATCTTTTTAGATACCTTTTTGTAGTTTGGAGGGAAATAATAAATTTTGAATCAATACACACACACACACACTTAAACGATATTGTCATCATCGCCAGACGAGAGTTAGATGGTTGAGGTCAATATCGTAATGCAGAAGGGTGCAACGCTCGCGATTGCACACCCTTGCTTACGTAGTATTTCAGCAGCGGGTGTTAACAGCGTGATGCGTAAACGCAAACACAAGCTGTAAAAGAGAGAGAGAGAGGGTTAGAGGGAGAGAGCAACCAGGAGGGTGACAGCGGTGTTGCCGGTGGTCTCTTCAGCTTGGTCTCTTCAACCCCTGTTTCGCGACACCCTCGGAATATTCAGCGATTTGCGGTGCAGAGATGAGCGTGTGCATTTTGAGCGAAAGTGCATGTTACTGACTGCAAAATTCAGTCGCGAATGAATGCTACCGTAACTGTCTTTGTTTACACCGAGCAGCTCTTACGAATATTTCGGTTTATATTCATTTAGTTGCAATTCTAATTCTAATAGATGAAGTAATCTGCTTAATGCTGTTACATTCAGTAATTTATATTTAACAGTGGGGATTGACAATAGCTTATTCTAAGATAACATTAGTACGTCAGCAAGAATAATTTGTCGTACGAACCAAAATTTATACTATCGTTTAATATTCAAGAACACAGTCCGATAACTTTAACTTCTTAATGGCTAAATAAAAAAATGGTAAATATGATTTCTTTATGTAATATATTTATATACGGTTACATTTTGTATATGTATTGTAGTATACATGTTATTTCACAATTTTATATGCACAGTTTTTTTAATTGCAATATGTTTATTAAATAATAATAGACTTGATTACACCGTATTTATTGAATTAAAAAGTTGAATTTGAATTTAAAAGTCTTATTTGGTTGCAAAGTAATCAAATAAGACTTTTAATTAAAAAATCCAATTGAGTTATAATTTATATTTAAATTTCCATCCAATATCAACGGCTTGAATTAATTTGATTATTTTTACTCAAGTTTGCCTTCGAGCGTTGTTTACAATTCGTAAATAACCTCACTATAATAGTCTTTAATTTTTTAATTTTAAATGTTTGTTGACAATGCATATTTGCCCTTTATTTTCGCGCTGCTATGATTATGCAGAATATACAGTTACGTAAATATGTCACGTTTACATTGTCGTTGGACATAGATACCAGTTTCGTGAGTTTGCAGTATCGAAATCTGAACTCTCGCCGAAATTACACCGGCTTCTGCATTTAATTACTCGGCGTGGAAGCAGCGATGCACAGCGGGAATTTCGTCGAAGCTCGCGCTGCAAATTTCGCCCACGAAACTGAAGCTCGCTCTCTCCCACAAAGCCAAGCAAATGTATTCGAAATGTAAGGATCGGATCCTTACACGCGCGCGCACCCACCGTCCTCAGGTCCTCTCGCATTTCGCAAGCCTCACGCCACTGGGCGAGGAGTCGATCTATCGCGTGAGAGTTCGCTCGAGCAAAAAGCCAAGTCGAATGTGAAATTTCGGGGGTAACTCTCCCACTCGTTCTCTTTCCTTTCTCTTTCTCTCCCACAGAGACGAGGACAGGATTTAGCGATCGAGCGCGTCGGGGTCGGGTCGCGCACGCTTGATCCTGATGGCAGGGGTGAAGGGAAGAGTGGAACTTTTCCCCGGACGAGAAAAAGGATGTCACGGCGGTGGCGGAGAGTGGTTCGAGGGTACGGGAAACGAGGGAGGGAGGGTGACGCGGTGAACGCGCGGGGCAAACTTTAAATGACTTTCACTGTTTTCAAAAGTTGAGCTTACCAAAGGGACTCTCTGGGGCGCCGCGTCTACGCTCCCCCCCCCCCCCCCCCTCGACCGTACCCTTTCCTCATCCTGGTCTCGTTACGCCGTTTTCACCCCTCGAATCACCTTCGACACCTACCACCGAGGGCCCGATGTGCTGTTTACAAACCTTGCCTGAATCGTAATAGAACTTCTTTCGAGTTATTTCTCGAATCGTAGAACTGCTGGTGAAATGCCGGCGCAAACATGGCGTTCGCATGCTGCGACAAGTCTTTATGAATTTCAGCCATTACATTGTGGTTGAAGAGAAAAGCTAAAGTTTTACCTACGTTAAAAGCGACGAATCTTTGGAAGCAGGGTCGTTTAAGTCGTTTAAACATTTGTGCTAACGGAAAGGATAATATAGTTATATAATTCGAATATTATGGAAATAATACCATGATATTTTGATATCTAATAGTTTTTGTTAAGTCGGTGTATTTGTTCGCAGTAAATTTGCAAGTTTACGTTGAGTAATGTCGTAAATGTAATTGTAAAATGTAAATTGAGAAGTGCTGCTATACGATAAAATTCAAGGATGCGGAGCATTTGAAAAATATTAATGTGTCCCACAATTTTAATGAATAATGAATAATCTTTATTTTATACTATAGCATAAACGATATGGCGGTCAATAGATGCGTCAGTCGAATTTAATTTTCATTTTACCACGTCTGGCACAGTATCGAGCTGTCACGATAAAATATGCATCGCACTTCCGTCTCTCTCCTCCTCCCCTCTCTCTTCTCTCTCCCTCTCTTTCTCTCGAATCATGACACTTCCGTTCGTATAAAATAAATCACGAGCGTCGAAGTATGTTTAACGAACAATACGCTTCAACATCGTGCCGCTCATTTTCGCGGTGAAATATCGTCAAAAGGTGGAGCGAATTTCAAAGCGTGGTCGAGCATGGCCGCGCGAGAACTGTCATCGACACGCTGAAATTTACATTTTCGTTTCAGCAATATTTTTAATTGTTCCAAGCAGAGATGAGGAAAGAACGGTAGGTCAGCGAGCGTTTCACCGCTACTGATAGAAACTGCTGATGACACCCCGAGGAATTTTCACGTAATTTAACGTACATACGTTAATCAGTAATGCCCGCTTAATTATGGAATCACGTAAATTAATAATAATAGACATTTAACAATTTCGCTGTACACCTTGATTTAGAAAGCGAGATTTCTGTCCGCAATAATTGCTCGCAATTATAAGTGCCGCGTGCCGCTTCGATGCTCCATTTATATGATTTTCTTAATCATATTTCTCACGTTTGATACGGCCCTCGTGCTGGAGAATCGCGAAAATCTAGCTGGGAAGGATGTCGTTTTGCGGAACGGGATGCACGCGGGCTCGTAATGAGAATCGAGGGAAAGTTTTCCCGGGGCATTCCGGCGTAGTTGAGAGTACACCGCGCGCATTATCCTTAGGGACGGGGCGACGCGACGCGACGCGACGTGTCGCGGCGGCGGCGACGGCATCTACCTCTCGGGGTCCATAACCCGACTCGTCCTTTCTCCCTTTCGCTTCCTCCCCTTTCTCCGCTCGCAGCGCCATTTTCATTTACGAGGACCTCTCGGACGACGACGTTAAGTTATTAGCCATGCGGAGTGCCGGCATTAACCGGACGTGGAGGGCTCTCCGCGTGCGAGCGGTATATGCCGCCCCTCGCCGATCAAGATTACTCGCTATGCTAATTATAAGGAATTGCGGACGGCGGAATGAAAGCTTGACGGAATTAGCGGCCGTTTGGTAAATAATTACTTCTCTCGGTCATTTCACTCTCGTACGGGCATGACTTGTGCTCGCTATTATCTCATGTAATTGAAAACAGTATGCGCAAGTTTCACTGTACCAACATATGTATATATGTAATAGAATTCTCAATTCCATGAATTCTCGCCAAATAACAAGATCGAAAGCGAAACTCTCTTGTTTAGTTCTATTAGTAGTTCTATAAATTATAAAGATCCAAAGTATTTTGTACTTACGGTATTCTCTCTACATTTCAATAACTATCATTATATAATTATTTAGTTTGCTATAATTGCCACTTAGGAATCTTTTTATCATTTCGTATTATTTGAACAAGAATATTGCTCGCGCGTATTCTTGAAATTACGACTCGGTAGTTTTCTTGCAACGGCTTGCGCGCTCCGCAAATAAATTCGCAATTGCTGCGCGAATACACATAATCATGCATAGTAGGAGTGCGTTTTAATGCATTTATGATGCATTTGTTAGCAAGAATCTCTTCTATCCGACGATATGGCGCGCCTCGATGGGGATGCGCAAACTGTGCTCTCTCTCACTTCTCTTCCTTGATTCTCCCCTATACAGATAGGGGCGAAGATCGGGCAACGACGAGCGAGGGTGGAAGATAGGCGCGCACGGCCGTTGCAGTAAATTTTTGTTATTCATGGAATAGCGATTGCTTCCGTCGCTACAACGAGCACCGACAACCGACGACTAGCGAAGAATACGCTAATTTTACGAGCACCCTCGGCTCCTTCTTTCGCTTCCTTCCTTCCTTCGGCCGTTCTCCTCTCCTTCAAATGGGATCGTTCTTCTTTTAACAACGTCAACATCATTCTCACCCTCTAGTTGGGCAGATGATAACACGAATTAAACGTGTATTCAGAGGAACTGAAAAACATCTCGAATTCTTCGTAACGCATCTTGTTTTCTGAGCACAAATATCTCTGCAATTTCGCGATCTCTCCAATTTTTAATAACATTTTATTTTTCAATTCCTAAACGCTCTTCTTTTATACGTTTGTTAATACTGCAGAATTTCATGCTAGATTTATATTTATCAACAAACATCGGTGGGAAGAACCATTCCGGAATGCGTAATAATCAATTCGCTACCTTTCTACCCTCGCTTGAAAATTTCGAGGAGGGCGTGCACAGAGTCTATCCGCGCAAATTCTCGCGCTCGTCCAATCGTTATCCGATTCCATTAAGTCGCCGTTTAGCTTAAGACACGATTGGGAGCAGCGTTGGGAAAGCCTCCCTCAAGGTATCCTCCGGCGGCAACATCCGAGGACTTCTTAATCCCTCCTAAATAAGTGCGCGCGTCGGCGAAGGTGCCGGACGTTTGTCACGCGGCACACCGTCGGCGGGCCCTGGGGGTTGCAGCGCGGGGACGATTGGATTAAAACAGATCGCATCGATCTCTGGAGCGGGGGTGGACGGCCCTAGAGGGAAGGGGAGGGGGGTGGAAGGGACAAGAAGAGATTCTGCCCGCGTCCCCCGCACGCGTTTCCTCTCGTCGAGTGTTCTATTAATTCCGCCTGTTCGTTAGTAATGGAAATTATTCTAGCTCCGTGCCGGCGCGCAAACACCTCGGCGCGCTTTATCGCCATTTTAATCAGCGAGTACTTTAATTAATTGTCCGTTACATAATTCATAGCGGCGCGTCGCTCTATACGCGTTCTCGCGACTGCGAGCGATTCATATAGAGCGCCGGATTGGCCGCGGGGGCCCGCGTTTAATGGTGGCAATATAACGGGCAACAGTTTGCACGGCGACGTGTGTGTACGCAAATAAGAAGACCGGACGGAAAAACGACGGAATGCGCGAGGGAGACGAGGGAATGAGGGAGGGGAGGTGGAAGATATAATGCGCTCAATCCGGACGCGTAGGACGCGCAGAATGCCCCTTCTCATATACATTAGTTGATCCTAATGAATTTTACGGGCATTCCCTGTAAATAAGTCATTTTATTATCGCTGTTATCGCATGGCTCCCGGGATCCGTGGTCGTTACAAACTGATGACTTTTTAATCAATTCCACCGTCTAGCTCTGTTACGTTGTAATAAATGGGAATAATTAGCGGAAAAACATCTGCATTTCACTTAACATGACGAACGATAATCCTTTTGTTCCTTTTGAATGGAATTGCCGTGATTTCTATAAAAAAGTCAAGTCGATACGAGAATTATTTTATAATGAATAGGTAATTGAATATCATTGTAAGCTTATTTGATAAGAAAGTAAAATGTATAATAATTTAAAGAAGAAATGGGCAAACTCTGCTAATTATCAGTAAAAAAGATATTCACACTATTTCTCCAATATCTAGAAATAATTTGGAGGTAACGTATAATTTGTTTAATTAACCCATATTTCTGGCAAAGATATAGTGGCGATTGTGCGCGTTTCCAATGTAGATAGAAATAAAATGATTTGCAAGTTTGGCAGAAAATAATTGATGTCTGTTTATCGCAGCAAATGGTGATGGGAACTTAATGAATGTAGGTACATTGTTAATTGGACTGCATTTAATGTCAACGGTCGAGATACATATTATATAACAGAAAAAATAGCTGCAAATAGTAAAAATTTTAAATAATTTAGATAGAATTTACATAAAATATATCTCGAGTTTATAATCTTTTCTTTTATCTGAATTTTCTTCAGCTTTGGGGAGCTGATTTTTTAAATACTTTTAGTAGGGCTATTATTTGTAATAATTCTTTTTAAGCTGCGGTATTAAATACTTTAAGAAATTAGAGATTACTTTTCTCGCAATTCTTATCTGACACTGTATAATGCAATAAATATAAAATTAATTTTATTTTGAAACAAAAATTTATTTTTTATGTACATAATACTTTAATTATAGCAGTGCAGAAAGTATTACGATTTAAACTTTACGTTATGTTTGATTTCTTTTGTCTTCTGTATTTTTGGTATCACGCAATTTTTCATTTTAATGACCTTTTTCCTGTATATATATTTCTAATTAATCATGTTAATGAACGTATGAAGCATTGCGTGTGTGCAGACGTTGATAGAAAAAAAGAGGTCGATGACTACTAGAATAAATAATTAATGCAAACGGATAAAGACAAAAAAAATAATTTTGGACAATCGGTCGAGCGATCGCGATATAAATTCGACGTCAAAAATGATTACTGCAATACTTCGCTATAAATCTTTCTCGGTAATAATCGACAGCGCGAGAGTCTCAATTTAATGCCGCCGCGGCGAATGTGTCCGTACGAAAATTTAATTATTTATTTGATCCGGCGTAATAATACGGGGGCCATCGGAATTAATAAAACGCAGACGGGTGGATACATATATACGGCCGGCGCGTTTTAAACATTGAGACGCATTAAATCCCTTTAAAACCGGTCATCGTTCATTTATTTAATTAAAACGCCCGGCTCGCGGGCGCCGCGCCGCTTTTCACAATTTAACATATTTAGTTTGAAGAATGCTAAACACGATACTTCGTTATGCGGCGAATTAAAAGAAACGATAATTTCGCGAATAAATGTCGATGCCGAACGAGCATCGATCGATCCGCCATGCAGACTGTTAATAACAAATTTCCGATAAAAGCGGCAGTACAATGGCGGCAGTAATAAATTTACTGAAATTTGCGCGATATCCGTGCACGAATCGCCGTAGAATGTTCGAATATGTTGCGTCTTTCAAAAGCGCAACGCACACGAGCGAATACATCGGTTTTAAATGGAATCGTGTTCAAACATTCTGATAATCCTGCGAAAATTAAAATAACATATTCGATAAAATATTAATTGCATAATCGGAGCCGGAAAGTTTCAAACAGAATTATTATTTGACTTTCATTTTAAGCATACAGAGGCCATTAAGGGTATAAAACTTACAATATATTATTAATTCTTTTACAAACTGAAAAGATGTTTTCTTTTGACATTACAAGATGTAAGATTGACTCAATTGACTCCGATAATTTGTTATTGCAATCGTACGATATAATGTGCAGTTGAAATAAAAAATTTATTAAAAGAACGTGAGCTTCTTCTGCATCAATCAGTGTGATATTTAAATAACTGTCCGCGGCATATAATTAAAGCTATTTCTAGATTAATATAAGAGGATTTAGAGAATTACGAAAGAAAGCGTCGCGTCACACTTTCCGAACTTTCGCGAAAATCGCTTTAACTCCGTTCCGAAACTTTAATCTTCTTTCAGTTCGCGGAAAACTGAAGTTCAGGATATAAAACGATAGATGCGGCCGTCTTGCATTTTGATAGGATATCGGCCGGTGAAGAATGCGATTATGTGAAATTTATTCAAAAAGTACTTCCCCCAAGAATCGCCGTGTCAAATGCGGAATTCATTAACCGTGACTTCGTTGTACGTCATTACGTCATTCTTTATATTGTTTCATCCGACATCGTAACTTATTAAAAGAGACGTTATTTGCCCATTATTCCATTTACATATTTCCTCACAATTTCATCAAATTACTTCAAGCAAACGGCTTTTGTACAGACCAACATTAAAAATCATTATATTATTAATTTATCCGTTAAAACTCAGAGCGTTGCTATGTGAAACATGAAGATAAATGTATTATTGTATAAAACTTACAATTCGCAAAGACTGCTCTGAAAACATGTATTTGTTTCTCAGAAAAAAATCCAATTAAGTTTGAAAAGTATCTTTGTAGGAAACATTGGGATTCCATTTGTTATGCATGTAATTGTTTAACATTGCCTTTCCCACGTTGTTATATGATGTCGAAACGGTCGACAATTCTAATAACCCTTAGTCGAGGTAACGTGTCAGCCGATATGACAAACATCACTTTGTCCCTCTCTCGCGTCTGGCTATGTTTGCGGACGGTTCGTCAGCGAGCTTTGCTGCGGCTTTAAAGCTGGCTGCCGATGTTTGACGATCCCCGACACGGCAACCTCGCTCCCGAATAAGTAAAGGTCATTCTCAAGGCCGACGCTCGTCAATCCGAATCGTCCCGGATCAACGTGTCCTCGCTAAGACAGAAGACGGAAGATGTGAAAGGAGCGGGACGCCTTTCTGCGTGTTTGGACAAAGATCACGGATTGTCCCACGGGCTAATGAGATTCCCCTTGTCAACGGGCGCGATCTATACGATACTACGACAGCGACGACGAAGACGATGACAACGGCATACGACGACGAGGGATTTCGCGAGGGAGAAACCCGGCCGAGAATCCTTGTTAGCGAGGCTTTGTGCGAGCGCAGATAACGGCAGGTGTCGATTTCTGACGGGATCAAAGTCTACCTTTCACATCCGCGGGTCCTCAGACTCCCTCAGAAAGCCTGCATTATATTTTTAGCTCTCGTGCTGACCGACTTTCCGTACTTTGATCTAGAGCTTTGAATCGTTTAAAGAGATGAATGAGTATAAATAGTATTATAATAGTACAGATTTCTCTCTTCACTTTAATCATTAAAAAAGGACTAATGGAGACACAGAAATATTTTCAGTGTAGAAATAAATTATAATTAAGAAAGCAAAATTTTTTAAACATACAGAATCAAGTTTATCATATTATTTCTTTTTTCTTGTTTAATATTTCTCTAAAAATCAACAAGAACGAATAACATGCATTATGTCAATATAATAATAAAATATAAAAAGGACTTTACGGTAAAAATGGTTGCTATGATAGTTCTAGGGAAGATATTATAAGAAAGATCGAAGAAGTTGATGCAGTTTGCCAATCGTTTCTTTAACGTACAAATCGTCTGCTGTATGTCAAAGAAAAAGCTCAGAGATTTCCTACAGTATATAAAATGAAGAAATCGTCTCAAGATTGCCTCTCGGATTGCCGACGGTTTCAATACTTTCAATCCTGTTATTCTTTGATTCGCATATTCGTGAGCGCCTAATTACATAAGCTTGGCAATCATGCATAGATATTGAACGGATTCTTAATCCTTTTGCTACCAATGCAAAAATATAGCGACCTGGAATTGAGAGCTCAACGATAAGTTCAAGGGAAAACACAAGTGATAAGAAGGATGAAAAAAATAAATAAGTTCGATGAGTAACGTCGGAGGAGAACAATTCGAATACAGATGTCACCAACGAAACTCCGCACGCAGCGCCCAGACAACACAACCAATCAAGTTACATCCGCCGACGCGCTCTACAGATTGCAAAGTGAGAACGCCACCGACTGGCGCGCGAGTAAACGAACTGGAGCGACGTTTTTCATCCCAAGGGAGCACCAGGAAGATAAATAAGGATCAAGGCCTTCCACGTGGCTGGGATCCGGCGTGGCGCGCGCGAGAAGCGAGCAGAGGTCCCTGCCGTCCTCGACGGCCCCGAGTTTCATGTTTTCTTCGACTTTTCATCAGCCGCGAGAATGGTTTTCCATTAAGGAGCTCGGATTGGCGGAAGAAACGAAGACCAGGACGAATCTGGACCGTGTACTTACGCGGAAACGGAGACGTGGAACGAGCTCGTCGGGGACAAGTGGTTAATTACGGTCACCGGGCTATAAGCCGTCGCGACGGCCAAGAGTTCCCGTTTAAATCGCTGGCTGGAGTTACTCAATTAGCTCGTGAGAGGAGCTACTCGTCGCAGCTCTCGCCTTTTACAAGCAAGCCAATTAAATATATCGACCTTTGTAAACAGCCGCGCTGTGTGCGCGATACTACTTTGTGTCTTGCAAAGGGACAGCGTGTATAACGAATCGGGGATGCGCGTCGCGCACAATGCATCAACGGAGGTCTTGTAAGAATTGAGCGCGATTAATCTGAATTCGACGTTGAAACATGATTCGATTAACGGTGCCTTTTAATTTATTTAATGCGGCCGAACAGTAAACAAGAGAGAACTGTGATATTTATATAGAATATTTTTAGCACTATGTTCAATGTTCAATGTTCTATATCTATATAGCACGTATAAGATAATTTATTATAAATATAACATGATGGAATCTCTTTCTCTCTCTCTCTCTCTCTTTCGCGCGCGAAAAAAATGTCGTGAAAGGCTCCTTCTTTACCGTTTATGCTCATTAATTATTGCATGTAGGTACCTTGCAAGTACCCAGTTCGCACCCTTATGAATTAGGCCGCGACAATCATCTCGTGAAATTAATTACATCGGCAAAATAGAATGCTAAGGCCGAAGGTGGAGTGAATAAAGGAGAAAGACGACGACGTGTTCGACGCCGCATCCGATCACCAATTAGCGGCGGCTCTTCCTGCGCGGCCTTTCTTTTTCCTTGCTCGCATCTAGATAGTGGCGATCATAACGAATCGTCCGTCGATGTCCGCCGCGAGGTATCCGTTGGAGAGAGAAGAGGAGTTCTCGAGAGGAACCAGTTTGGGACCGGTCGCGAAGAGATGGAACGGCCAAGCGTATCCACCGATCGGATTCAAAATTGATATTCCTTTCGTGGGCCGACCGACTGCGATCTCTCGAAAAAATCGCGGAAGACTTTGGCGCACGTCTCTTTCTCTCTCTCTTTCACTTCTTCTTCTTCTTCGTCTTCTTTCTGTCTCTTTCATCCTGAGCCTCCTCTTTCTCTCTTTCCTCCTTCTACGGCGAACGACAGCTGCTGCGACCGCTGCCAAGACGCGTCGTTACCACGAGCGATAATACAATGGCCGCCGCTCTTCCTACGCGGTTATCACGCGCCGATCGCCGAGAGCGCCGATCCTCGGGAAATTATGGACTGTCACGATGCGCTCTCGATAACCGGCCCGAGGACGTCCGCGGATACACCCGGCTATCCCAGTGTCGCCTCGAGATTTCGTCGCGCGACGATTCTTCGATAAACCGCTTTTGGCGCGGCCTTGCACGGCCGAGCGAAGCGGAACGGCAAGATGCATTACGTGCACGGTGGCAGATTTAGATCACTAGGAACCTCTAGGCGCTATTTCAGAAAATTTAATTCAGGCCCTTCTTCCCACCAAGATAATTACAGGTTCCAAAGATATACTTGGCCGATCTTCGAAGGTTTTACCGTAAAATTTCGCTAAATCGCCAATTACAAAATATCGAAAATGTATAGCTTTTAGCATATGTTACTAAATAATCAATTGAGAATAGAAATTTGCAAAAAATAAAAGAAATTTAATAGAATCCATTGTGGTACTTCAGAATCAATTCGATTATTGAAACACGTTTTGCACAAGTTCAACGTTTTCGTTTCTCTCGTGATGCTTGAAAGTGCAATGCGAATATTAATATTCGCACCAGATAGGCTTGCATATCACGGAGATTGATAGGAGGAAGGTACGATCCGCGAATCCATACATTCTAGAAAGAAATGGATAAGTAATATATCATTCCGAAGAAATTATTACGACTGCTTAGAAGACGTCGGTGGAAATTTTTTTACGTAGCGCATTCTGTCTTTACACGACCAATGTAATTTTAATAACGCACGACCATTTTTTCGCGCGGTACTTTCATTTTATTTGCGAACGTGCAAGTCTGTTTGCGCCAGCATTTTAATTGACCTCGATTGATTGCCGCGCAAAAGAGGAGCGCACGATAATTACGAAAGAGGCGGTTTTATTTATTAACTGTTTACACACTTGAATGAGTTTTCTCGATTGACTCTCTATCACCGCTTTGTTTTATCGCTAATAATTTTAGCCAATATGTACAATATCGATCTGCTATGTGTATACTTGAAAGTGTTTCCTCTTTTTTATGCTAAAATAAGTCAAGTTAATGTTTAGGCTTCAGCCGTTGCGAAAAGTTTCTTTAAGAAATTTAATATAAATAAATTTATTCTTCATTTCATTCAAAATTTGTTATCATGCGCTTTAGCACACAGTTAAAATAATTTTACTAAAAATTACTGACAAGAATACGTGACGAATCAAGTATGTCTTTCGAAAATACACGACTATTTCGAAAGCGTCTGAAAAAAAACGCTCACCATATTTTTGAAGATATATCGAGTGTAATTTACAACTGACAGGTGAGATATTCGAATCCCAAAGGAATGTATCCTTCATATCCTTCGACGTGCACCGATGGATATCCACCTCATGGCCTTTCGCTCTTTGGCCCCATCGACTTAGTCCACGATATCGTCGCTTACACTGGGATTCCATCATCGCGTTTCCACTTTTACGTGCGCGGCACTCAGGCCCGATATTTAATTAACGACGCTCCAGCGCGACTCGAGGACGATATATAAAAGGCGTCTCTCTCTCTCTCTCTCTCTCTAGAAATTTGCATCTCCACTCAAGTCACGTCGCGTATGTGGCTCTTACCCACACTCTCGCTTATGGTCACCACACGCACGCGTTAAGTCCCGACGGTTAATACTTAACGAACGATATCGTAAAATTCCGATCGCCGTTCGCCGGATCGAAATACGTCAGGTCAGTTTAAGTGGAAATGCTCGTAATTTTTTTCAAAGATTAAGAAGGGAGACGACTGTCAAAACAAAAGCATAATTAATCCGACGGAATCGTGTGTCTCTAAAAAATATATCGTTGACATACCTATATGCTTCACATATTATATTCTACACCATATATGTGAAGTTATTAAATGGAAGAGAGATACTTCCTATTTGCTTCTTTCTTCCTCCTTCTCTCTCTCTCTTTCTTTTTAACGCATCATAACATTCTTTTCTAATTTAACAAACTGTGAGGTATCAAAATGAAAAATTAGATACATGTTTAGAGAGAATCGAAAGGGCTACTTCGGCGTGAGAATCATTAAAATTTTACACGGCGTAGATGCATCACCGTATATATATATTTTTACTTCACTATCTTCGCCTCATTCCCGGATGCTTGAGTAGCGCATTCGCTTTATGGACATACAAACGAAAGGATCATAAAGTCACGCGCGGACGTCGCTTGCTCGAGCGAGAAACGTCGGAGCGACAAAATCGTAATCTCGGTGACACGTCGGATAATTATTCGGATATCCTCGAGAAGAATGCCCGGGGTATCTATCGTAGATACCTTTAATGGGGCAAGCTTTCAGCCGCTTATCTGGCCAAGGCTCACTCGGGCTTTTACCCGGGCCCGCTCTCACCCGCGCAGATAAAATACACTCGTAACATATCCCCCCCACTTCTGCAGCCTTTCCCCGCCGCCGATATAATTAACCGCTATCGCCGCGAGAGCGAACGGCCCCCGTTTTTCTGTCTCTTATTTCTCTTCTTTTTTTTTTTCGCCGGATCGAAATTCCATTACGAGCCATTTATTTTATGCGTGCGTGATCGCCGTCCTTACGAAGAGAGAGCGGACGCGGTCCCGATAAGGGACATCGGCTACGCCCTGGACTTAACGTCGTTACGTTCGCGAATGAACGTTGCGAGAGGAGAAACGGTAAAGTTCTCGATGGAAGATGCCCGGGGATCTGAAGCCCAAGGGTCCCCCCTCTTACGGGAATTGTCATCTCACAATCAGTTTGAAGGAGCCCCGCGAAAATGCAGCGTCACGCGCTCAACTTTTTTACTGCTTGCAAAATAAATAAGAAAACTTTTAATATCACTTCTTAGTTCAACAGTTAGTTGAATTAATCTTAATTATAAAACAAAGGTTTCTTAAGATAACTTCTTAAGGAAAAACTTATTAAAAAATATAACTCACAAAAAAATATAACTTAGAATTTTTAATTTACAGTTTTTTTCATGACTCCCTAACTTGATGGTGTGAATATTTTGTTTTTTATTATGAAGCAAGAAATAATGAATACAGATGATGCTACGCGATAATAATAAACGAAACGAAATAATAAAATAAGATAATAATGATAGTAATGATCCATAATCAATTACAAATTCTAAATTGCAGAGTTGTATTCCAATGCACAGAGATAAATTACGTAAATTATCTTAATGCTGTATCAATACAGCACCGGCCAAGTCATTACGTCAGGAATTTACTCCAATATTGTGTACATGTAAATTAATTAAAATGGATTGACAGGACGCGAGATTGCTCGCTGGGCAGCTCGATTTCCACGCTCGCTCCTGCTAATAAACCTTAATTAACGATCGCTATCTCGGATAATTTTCCTGGCGGGTCCCAATCGCGGGACTTCAACTTAAGTTAATCAACGCTCTTTCAGTAATGAGAATATGAAAACCGCGATTTTTCCTCGAGGGAGAGGAAACGCGGCCTTTGTGCCGCATACCTATACCTACGTAACGCGAAGAACTCCTCTAAGACGGAAGGCGATGTTTCAAGCGTTTGTGTTAAAATGACAAGAGATAACGAGCTGACGGGAATATGACGAAAGTGGACGAGGGTATAGCGCCGCGATATATAGATTATTATAATTTAATATTTTCGGCCGGTCAAACGAACTCAAAGAGCGAGTCACTCGAGTACCGTCAATCCGTCTCCAGGAGTTAATCCCGCGAGAGCACGGTTAATCCCACAGGATTATGTAACGCCGCAGTGTTTAAGCGCCGGGCTCGTGTGAAACTCCTATACATTCGCCTAGATTTAGTAAATACCCCCGTGGTTTCCCCCGTGGTAGAGATTTTTATCCATTCGATTCGCGAGCACGTTGCAGCCCATCGGCGTCTTTCCGCACTCGGTAAATTTATAACTAACGTTGACAATTAATGTCTTAATGATCAATTAACATATAAAATTTGCACGTGTACATGTGGGAAATATCTTGCAATCTTTTAACACGTTTTCTTGCGAACATATTTATTGTACTATGTGAATGCATACATTTAGACATAATCTTAGCTAAGTGCATGCAGCATTCTTAACAAATTCTGACACGTAAACCTATAAACTGTTTCGGAACAAAAAGGTGTTAAGATTTTGCAACTTTTGCATAAAATGTAATTATTAATTGAATATTTTAAAAACTCTTCGCGATAAAGTATTGCTACCTTACTATCAGGAGTAGTCCTGCAGTTAATGGACTCTTGATTATTTTCTTCGTCATTTCGGTAGAGGAAGGAATCAATGCCCGCTTAATGAAATGCGTCAGCGCAGCACCATGCTGCTGGCAGTTATATGTTGTCGTGCCCAGCTTAAAAAATTTCGACGCGATAAGGGTGCACGCTGTGGGATCCGTCTTGAGTGGTCGTCTGATTTCTTAGAAACTTTCTCCGCGTGGAATTTGGTCGATAGGAATCATGCAAAGGATTGAAAGAAAAAAAAAAGGTCTTTATTAAAGTTAAGCAGCTCTAGACACATCTTTGTCTATAACTATATCTAGATTATCAACCAAATGCAATATAATTTTCGTAGCTACATTATATGAATGTTATATTAAGATATTCATATGCGATTATTATGCAACTTTTATGCGTTTTGTTATGTCAGCGTTTCATAACTGTAACATAAGATACGTGCCGAGGCATGTATCATTTCGGCCGAGCATTCATCAAAGTAATACTTCGTGGAAAGATGAATCTTTCAAGATGTATCTTTTATTTATTGTCTTGCAGTATCTCTACCGTGTGCGCAAGCTGCTATTCCGCTTCCGGCGCCGATCGGGACTATTTCTGCCTGCTTCGTATGGGAGAGCTTCGATATCTCGCGACTACCTGTAAAAAGAGTATAGATACGATTACAGTTTGCATATGCTACACGAAAGGTCTCCGCCACTCTTATCTTCCCTTAGCGAACTACTAAAAAAAGTATCAGAGGCAACGGCCTTTATCGATTTCCTGGAACTCGTTAATATCCCGCGATACTAATTAATGAGACGCGCGGGCGTTTTGTCATCGCTCGCGCGCTTCCGGTAAAATTTGCGGTCCGATGCAGCCGCGGCTTCCTTTGCGGAAAGGCCAGTTGAAGTCCAAACGCGACATTATCTTTGTGTTAGATAAAGCGATCGAGATCCTTAATTACCGCGCGGCATTAATCGAGAAAAATCTGAGAAAAATCCTTTTCCGCGAATCCGGTTCGTTGGAATCCAGTTACACCACTAGTTTGCATGTCAATACCGAAAAGAACGCAGTTTGCGCGGTGTAAGCGGAATTGTTACCGAGGAATCGATATTGACTCGAAGCGAGAAGCTAAAACGCGCGCTATGCAAATCAGTTCTCTCAATCATTTCCGGTATATTCAAGAACAATTCCTTTTTATAGTAATTCATATAATAATTTAGAAAGATAAATATATTGCATAATGTTAATTACATTAATACAAAAAGATTATGTCAATATATTGGATGATTAAGAAAGATAAATTGGCTCTCCCCAGATCGTAATAACTTAATTAAATAATTTTGATAAGGCCAGTGATTATTGTACGTAAAAAAATATATCTTAAAATTATGCTTATACACATAATATTAAATACATAATTATTTATTTAAAAATTATTCAGTCATAATTATTCAGTTAAAAATGTTGCAATTTCTAACGGAGATTCGTTTTCTAATATGCCTCTTCTAATTTACATTTCTTGAACGTGCCCTATCCTCCAATAATTATTCGCTATTCGCTATTCTATTCGCTTCGGTCTCCACCAGTTTCAATGATCGCGAGTTGCCGAGATTCTCGGAGAGAGAGAGAAAGAGAGAGTCAAGCTGGTTTTGGTCCACAGGAGGCACGTCTCAATATTTGGGAAGATATAATCGGCTTATAGTCTCGAGCCGGTAACTTAGGACTGGGCCCTACCTGCTCGCGTTCGCGTTCCACGGACGTGACACGTGAACGAGTCCCGATATCTTTTCGGGAGAATGAGTAACAGGAGAATTCGGAGGAGGAGATAACGGGAGCGAGAGGGAGGGTGGAGAGAAGACAAAGAAGGAGAGAACGCAAGATGGGAGAAAGAAGGAAGGAGACGGTAGGAATAAGGCCCCCACAAACGTCGTATCGACTCGGTAAGGAACACAAGATTTCAATTACTCGGCTACCATTTCATCAAACCGGGACTTCAGCTCTCCCCCTGTTGCCTGCAGGATCCATCGAGGAAGCCACCATGTCACCTCTAACGAACGACGAACGACGGACGAGACTGCATACCGGGCGACTTCGTCCTTCTTCCCCTCTCAACCCTTCTTCTTTGTCGGTTTTAGGGACCGCATGAAGAATATTCGGGGAACTCGTAAATCGATTTTTTCCTTTCTGAGCCACGCGCAATTTCCGCAATATAAAATATAAAATACTCCAAGCATTTAGCAAATTTTTGTTGTTAACGTCTTAAAAGATATTTATTTTTGAGAAGGAAAGAAAAAAGAAACAGGGAAAGAGAGAGGGAGAGAGAGAGAAAATTTAAACTTTAAATATGCTAAAGAGCTCGAGTCTAAAAATTATACTTTTATTAATCTTTTCATGGATAATTGATATTATTATTATTATTTATTAATAACTCCAGCTACATAGCCAAGAAGTGGACTTGGTTTACATATATTCCTTACTCACACATTCACTCAATCCACACTCTAACTATATTACTTATCTCTATAAAAATTACTATATTGCCGTATTAACATATTAACATATTGCACACTTCGTTTCAACCTAACTTACAATAATCTTACAAGCTACTCGTCTCGCACGCAAACCTTCTTCTCTTCTAATTCTCTCGCCAACCTTTCTCTATATAATTTTCTCAATACCTTTTCTTTGGTGGTGTCTAACTCATCGCTCCACAACCTCTCCATATAATTGATATTATTTATTCAGAAACCTGAAATTTAATTTATCAAAATTTTTTAATAATTTATGTGATATCAGTCGAGCTCTTGCGACCACAAACTGTACGGCTTCAATTAAATTAAATGTCACGAAATTCGAACGGAGAATAAATCGACGGTAATTAACAAGTCATAGCAAAAAGCTAATGCATCGATATACAGTAGTATTTAGATATGCCACGTGTTAAAGTTCACGACAGCTATACCCGAATATATATATCCGGCTACATCTATCTTTAAATAGCTGTATCTATTTTTAGATTGACTGCTATTTTTTAAATTAATGCTATGTATTTAACTCTTTAATCGTTGAAATATTTTAACTTTCTGATAAATACATTTCAATTTTCATCTACATTCTAACAAATAATGCAGATAATCGTGTTATTGTAGGTAATATAAATCAAACGCGTACCTATAACAGGAAAATTGAATTTCCCTGTCATTATTAGCGTTTACTAAATGTACTGAATTGATTGTTAAATGAAATCGTTTCGTTGATCTTGGAAATACTGGCGTCATAAATCGGGAAATATATATACATATTTTAGATTTGACGCCTTCGCGCATTTCAAAGTCAAGAAATAAAATAAATGTCACAGTACTTTTTTATACTTATTGTTAGTTTTCGCAACTGTGTGTTTGTCAAAGTGTTAAAATCACCTTCATGAAAAGAGGAGTCGTTCATTATCTGATTCAAGATGAAGTTAACTCTTATATTTTGCAACTTCTAGTGCGAGTAACTAACGTGGTCGTAAACCTCCATGCCCGTTATCTAGCGGGTGAGTTCCGCGAGACATTATTATTACGCTCCAGTCCGAAACTGGGTGAAATTAAAGGAAAACAACGTCGGCCGTAGTTTAAACGCACCATCGATAAGCCCGCGGGCCGGGCTTATTACTTTTTAATTAACGGCCGGCGCATTTGAAGCGTTTGTTCTTATCGACGGAAACACCGTTGCACCATTTTCCTATACCCTTTTTTATCTTCGATTTTTTACTATAGTTGGACGGTTCAATAGAAAGTAGAAAGAAGACGTAAATTCGGACCGCGCCATCCTGGAAGTTATATGGAAAATCGAGTGAGAAAAAAGTCAATTGTATTTTTTATGCAATCACATATAAAAGAAAAATTTTTTAAAAGAAATTTCGTATTTTTTACTTTCTGCAGCATATCATAATTTAATAGAAAGAATAGAAATAAAAAATATTTTATTAAAACGCTTAAAAACACAAAATTTATTAAAACACCGAAAAAATTAACTTTTGAGTCCGGAAATTGATTATATTATTTGGCCATACCGCTGGATATTCAATTCTTACAGCTCATTCATGCGTTTTCGCGTCCACCGGATCTCGCCGGGATGTAACAACATTTATCGGGTCTGACGGGAATGTATGCGCCATTAAAATGTATCCTCCGATACATAATCGGCCATCGAATGAGATGAAATCGGCTCGTAAGCTGTAATAAAATCATAACGAGATTGTGCCGCGTGGGCGGGGTACACGGGCCTCAATTATTTCGACCAGGCGCTTTGGAGAAGAGGGGTGGATTTCGAGGAGAGAGGAGGAGGAGGAGGGAACGCTGCGGATTTAGAGCGACGCCATCGGGGGGGGGGGGGGGGGGGGGTTACGCGCTCGGTATTATTTTACAATTTTATAGGGAGAGACCGTGTTTCCGCGTTCTGAATTTTACAGAGGGCATATGTACCCCGCCCTTTATGCTCCTTCCATCCCCGTTACATTTTACGCGCTTCCTCGCGCGGCATAAGCTATCTCGGCATAATCTCCAGCAGGGAGAAATTGTTCGTCTATGTTAGGTATCCAGGTTCGCGAGTACGCGGCTATAGTCGACGATTAATCGCGAACGTCGTGAATTAGCTATACGTTCGAATTCGAATTCATTCTCTTCGCAAATGAGCGTGGAATTAATCGTGCTATGCTTATTGTGCAGCTGTGCTCAATGAAAATATTTCACATTTATAACTCTCAAGTATCGTATGCTACTGTTAAAATTATTGACAATCGACATTGTCACTGTTGTTAATGGCTTATAAGTTTTAATTATTATCTCACATTGCTAAGGTACAAGTTGTGGATATCGACATTGTCACTGTTGTTAATGGCTTATAAGTTTTAATTATCATCTCACATTGCTAAGGTACAAGTTGTGGATATATTAAACTATCAAGTTATGTTTAAGGAATATAATTTGGCAATCTATTTGTTCTACACAACCATATTTTATTATACACAAGATGAGTTTCAATAATTAACAAATATTGTTTTAGTTTTTTGCGTTTTTCTATTTCAAAAATGTAAACGAACGAATTATACTGATAAATATAATTCTCCTTCTCCCGTGAAATATAGGCCGGAATCGTTTAACGGGAATTGGGGGAATAAGTGAATATGTAGCAATTCTCTGTGAACATTTGGTCTTAATTTACCGATTTGTTTGCCGAGTATCCGGTTGTGGTCTGACATCATTCTTATACGCATCAGTTGGGCAATATCCTTAACATTCTCACAGAATATAATTGCTGGTGAAGATATTTAAGACGTCGTTTTCCTTTTCGAGCACACATATATTCTCTCTTTTTCTCTCTGACCCTCTTTCTCTCTCTCTTTCGTTCAGTCTTCGCCATAATAATTGCGACGATGAGAACGACAAATGCAGAGTCATTCTCCGCGCTGTGGCACGTTTTATTACGACGAAATAATCAGTTAATTTCGCGACGAACCACTCTCTCCTTTTTTTACAACGAGCTTTAAACGGTACTTAGTCATCGTAATGCGCCAATAAACAAATGCGATGATTATTTGTTCGCGTTCCTTTTTATTCGTTCGCTTTTAATTTAGACGGTTAATTCGTGCCATTCGTATTAAACATTTATAAAAACTTCACGTAATATAAATTACCTATTATATGTTAATTATTGATATGTATTAAGTAAAACTGTATGTTTTACTTATATGATTAATATGTGCTAAGTAAACTCGTACTTATTATACGCATTTATAAGTTTTTCTGGTTTAACACACAAAAATTGCATATAATAACTAAAATTTTTGTAACAAACAAACCGTGTTACTTATACACACCCCAGACAGGAGAGAGAGAGAGAGAGAGAGAGAGAGAGAGAGAGAGAGAGAAAGAAAGAGAGAGAGAGAAAGAGAGAGATTTTGAGTAATTTCAATTATAGTTTTAATTTAGTTTATCGTATTAATATAATACCGAATATAATGTGAACAAGCAAAATATATTTAGAGTACAGTTGCTAAAAATTAGATAAAGATTAAATTGTTCTATTATTAAAAATTATTAAAAATATAATTGAATGTAGATTCAATTAAGACTGCGATCTCGATGCATCTCTTGCGATGTCAACACAGGCTCAGATGTCTTGGCTCGTTTCGCCGGATTGAAGGTCCATCGTGCCCCGTCCCCGCGCATTTCGCGAGTCGTCGACGCAGGAGAGCGGTCTCCTCGCGAGCGAGACGGAACGGAGGGCTGCTGCGTGCCCTGGCTCTCCCGCGACGAATTTACTGGTCGGACGAAATTCAAACTGTCATTCCAAATAACTATTTACAACTTGGCCGAGAAGTCAAGGCATTCTTGCATACGAGAGTATATACGCGCGCGTCGGCTTCCGTCTGGTTATACCTGGCCCGGGCCTGCCGGGAGAGGGGCCCGCGGAGTTCGGGCCCGCCTGCATTTCGCCTGCAGGGCGGTCTGCCCTCATTAGACACCACTCGCTCGCGCACAGACACGTACACGCGTCCCTCAGCGTGCAATCATCCTCCGAGATCTCCGTCATTCCCTCGAATGACTTTTCGCCTTTCGTGCTGCGCGGCCGAGCCCGGGGTCCGAGACGCACGCCCCCGGTGGGACCCGATGGCCGGGTCCAAAATCTGTCCCTTTCGCCCCCTCGTCTCGTCGACGATTATATCCTGCGAGAATCATTATCTATAATCATATTGCTTGAAAATCCTGCACGTATGCACAAGTTCGTATGCAATACACGTCATATATATCTCGAATTTTAAATCTTTTACCATATAAAGAAAGACGAGTTTCCCAATTGTGTTATCCCACTGGATCATGTTCAGAACATTTATTTTATTCGAAAGGCTGGTATCATAGTTAAATTTGTTTGCAATATAATGGGCACATTTTTTTGGCACTACTAAGAAGTTGACTTGGCATCTGACAGCTTTGGATATGACACACCACCTCCAGTTTTCGATCAATGATCACGTGATACGATAATTAATTCTGAAGATTCGCTACACGGAGTTCCAAAGAGAGTTGACGAGAGCAAACAAAGATATTTCTTGCGATCAAAATGATTCACGATTGGACGAAAATCTGGCGTTACACGTTCCGGCGCAGATGCAATCTCTTCCGCGCGTTCCTTTTTAATTCGCCCTACCTTCCTTCGTCGCGTCCCTTCCCAGGTTGTCTCTCCAGTCGATCGTTCATTCGGATATTGCCAAATATCTCGGGCGGATAAGGCAGCAGGGCTGTCTCCATGATGCTTTGTCCGGTGTGTACAATGGCGCACGACGGGAGAATAATAAGAAACCGGAGGATTCCCGATTGAGGCAGCAGAGGGAATCATGGAGAGAGAGGCGGGAGACAGACAGAGAGAGAGAGAGAGAGAGAGAGAGAGAGAGAGAAGAGAGGAAGATGAGAGTTTTGAAGACTGCGAGAGACAAAAGATAAACTCGACCGACTCCGAGATACGACCCATATTTGTATATTTCTACTTCATCTCCTATCCTCCCTCTGTTCTTTTATCCTTCATCTTCTTTTTGTTACGATTCTTCATCCTCTCAAAATGCGACCGAAGAATAAGCCGAAGAAAGAATTTCATTATCGACGATTAAATAACTATCCAATTCTGTCTCGATTTCAATTTATACAAGTTTATCGGGAAATAGTATATCGTAATGTTTGATGCAATCTCGATAGCCTGTGTATGTTAAAATTGTTACAAAGGAGATACGTTTTCTTTTCCAGAACTACCGTACTTACGCAAAGTCGCCGGCATACCTGTCAGGATGCATCGAATTCATGGTCGAGTGAATTCAACGGTACGTATCGACGTGGCAATCATAATATATGTACAAATGCTCAGTCTGTTGGAATCTAGCGTTAGTGACAAGAAACGCCTCTCTCGAACGCGCGATCAAGCCCTGCGGCTACCTCTGACATGCATAATTGGAATCGTTCTTCGATGACGTCAGGTGCTACGCAGAGCGATGTTAATATCAATATGTTCTTTATAATCATACCTGTAAATTTCTTTACATATTACACACAATTTTGGCATTCTACATTAACATATATTATAGTCTGGAGATTAAAATAATCATGATTGGTAAACATCTTCTTTAATATATCATACATATAAATTATAAAACACATAAAGTGTAAATGTAAAAAAATTTAGAATATTCTGAGTTAAATCTATCTCTCTGTACACAATTTGACTTTCATTTAGAAAATATAAAATTCAGTTATCATTAATCTTTTTGATTGAAATATATATACATTTATTTTTTTTTATTTCGATTATGTTTTTCAATTTTAAGTAGACTTTTATGTAATAAAGATTGTAGAGCTTCTCTTTATATGAGCATTAGTCGCTAAAACATTGATCTCAAACTTTAGATTTGCTTAGGGTAAATACAATGCCATTTATAATACCAATGTTAAAAGATAATTATGCGTAATCTTCAAAGATTATATGTTCAAGTACATGAGAGATGGCATCCTCAGAATATATAATGACGGGTAAAATGTCTAATGTACGACAAGTTGTTGCCATTCTGAATGAATAGAAAGTACAGAAACTGACGTTATTATCTAGTCATCAAAGATGTGATTAAAGCTATTATTAACTTCGTAATCACTTATGTATACATTGATCTTCTCACGGATATGACGAACATTTACTATTTTAAGCACTAACTTCTCTAAAATGCAAAACAGAGCATCTTCACTTTTTATATTTTTATATTCGTTGCCGCAATATTTATTAATCTGTTGCCTTTTTATACTGAATTATTTCGTTTTTTAAGTGTTAGCAAGCAGATCCCAAAATTATACTCTCTTTTCTGTAGGTTAGTACGTTTGCCTTAATAAATTCGCAAATATACCTTTTTACAAAGCATCCAACTTTGATTAAAACAGTACAGAATCAACCGCGTAATGACTGTTTCAAATCTTGCAAAACCACGAGGACGGGTTCCCACATTCGCGCGAATTCACGTCCCGCCGTTCGGAACCGCGTTCTCTATAAACCCAGCAGAAAATCGCAGCAAAAAAACATCACAAAGTGACTTTGTAATACACGGCGGTTCATTTTAGTTTGGCGAAACACACGCCGATCCCGACACACAGTCGATATTCCGTAGTTACGAGCACGTAACCTCTGTTCGTAATAACTCTCTCGATCCCTCCTTTTTTTTCTCCCCTTTCTCTTTCCTTCCCTCTCTTTCTCCCTTCCTGCCTCTTCCCGCTCTCGTTCCCTTCGGAGGTCCGCGAGAACCTGCCCCGCTGGTCGGTTCGACGATGCTTCTTCGTAGTGGACTTCTCTTTCTCTCTCTCTCTCTCTCTCTTTCTTTCTTCCTCTGCTCGTCTACCGTTTACACGAGCAACACACCGTTCCAGTCCCTTACCGATCTTGTTGTTGCGATAGCATCGCCGAACATACGTGGACACGTTTTGTCTTCTAATGATCCAAATAGAAATTATTCTGGGCCGCCTACGGAGGTTGACCCTCAACGATGTCTTCTCTGATGCATTCGAGGAAGCATTCCTTCATGCGTGCTTGAGGATATTTGTCAGAGCAACAGTTAATAAGCTTTATAATGTGAAGTAATTTTTCTGTTTAATTAATAATAAGCTAATTAAGAAACAAATAAAATAAAAAAATAAGACAATCTCATATCTCAGAAGGAAATAGACTATTAAAGGAAATAGGAAATTATTATATTAGCAGAATTTATATAAACATTTTAAAAGATAAAATGCTACAAAAGCGATGAGAAAGCTTCGTAAAGTATTTAACTTAATAGAACAACAGATGAATAAAATGATTATTTGCATAAAACAGATATCTTGATGTCAGATCTAATATAATCGTTAACACTCTATGTCACATCTCTAATATAATCATTAAATTGTGTGTGTATGCATGTGCGTATATAGGAAAGATTTCTGGCGCATACAGATTTCGAGGATAAATTTATAAGTAGGTATAGTAGAAAGAAATAGTTTTATTATATTCCGTGTATAATTTAATATATCTTAGTTCACAGTTCACACATTGTCTTAATAGCTCGAAATGACGTAACCGTGTCAACTATTAATCCACTCGGATAGGATGCTTTCTCTCCGTATTTAACCGCAAGGAAATTCCAGCTGTCTAGTTTCACGCAGTGGAAAGACAAATATCGGGTGCTTTTCGAAATTTACGAGAATTTCGAGGGTCGTTCTCATAAATCGGCGCGCTTCTCCTCGAGAGACAAAACAAGCAGGCGACACGCGAAAGAGCAAAAAGAATTGCAGCCGGGAGAGAGAGACTATCCAGAGCCGCGTGCGGGCGTCGAGAGGCGCCGAGACGCTAAAGTGGCGAGCTCCGCGCGGAGGGAGAAAGCCACGGTTTAAACGGTTCGCGTTTTACGGGACAAGTGGAGGAGATGAGTCCAGGAACTCGACGTAGGACCGAAAAAATCGTCGTAAATTTAAAGCAGCCCGTGAGCACGCGCGTGCCGCCCTGTCTGGCAATCGGAAGCAATTCAACATACGGTCCTATGAGGCATGCGATGGAAGGGGAACACCCACGACTGTGAGGAGTACTTTTTTCTGGACCACACCAGTTGGTAATTTATCTCATTCCGCCTCGTTTCTCGTTAAAAGTTGTTAATTGCTATATGAATAAAATTCGGGGAAATAAAAATAAAATTTTTGCCGATTATGTCGGAATTAATATCAGCTTTGTATCAACCATGTGCATGGGAAGAATTATGATAAATGAAGCTGCATATACGCAAAGAGCGGATATCATAGTAAAGTCGTGACATTACCATTGCTTGCTCGCCATGTTTAAAGCGATTAAATATTGCATTATTACCTAGCTCCCATCTCGAGCCATCATGAACGTTTGCCTACTTCAATCCGAAAATGTACGAAATAATTTATGTCGACGCAGGGAAATCCCGCAGAGAGCGTTTAGTAGCTCCATGCTAGCCTATACCTATATAATCGTCTCGCGGCTAATTCGTGCATCGAGGAGAACGCGTGGGTATTTTTCAAATTTTACGCCTTTTTATGTTTATTTGCGGCGCATTGAAAATAAAGCGTCGGCGAAAGAGACAAAATAGACCGGGAGCCAGCGACAAAAAACATGTGTGATCGGCACCACGACGAAACTTTATGGGACGATAGCCAGTGTCATGTGGAACACGAAAACGCAAGTATGGCGGCCTGGAGGTGACGCCTTTGCGCAACGTAATTTTTTGAATGTGTTAAAACAAACTGTGCTTTTGGGGGAATAGGCACCAATCTGATTCCTGTTTTATATTGTTTATTTGTGAGCAAAAGTACGCGAGCCGTATGCGCCATACCGATGCCGCGTCGCAAACAGTCCGCCATACTGATGAAAACGTGCCGTTTTTTTTTTTTTATGCGATGTTGTATTTCGTACCAAGCTAATTTTTTGTGGAGAGCTAGATTTTAATTTTTTATCAACGAATATGAACATGCCATACCGTTTCGGCGTCTCTGAGTACCCGCCATACTGACGCAAAAACGTCATTTTTTTCACTAGTGCATGTATCTGAAGTCATTGCGTCAGTATGGCGGGTACTGACTTACGGCCCGCGTACTTTTGCTCACAAATAAACAATATAAAAGAAGAAGCAGATTGGTGCCTATTCCCCAAAAGCACAGTTTCTTTTTAACACATTCAAAAAATCACGCTGCGCAAAGGCGACACCTCCAGGCTGCCATACTTGCGTTTTCTTGTTCCACATGACACCGGCTATCGTCCCAAAAAGTTTCGTCGTGGTGCCGATCATACATGTTTTTTGGCGCTGGCTCCCGGTCTAAAACTGCGAGCGGATTGTCGTAAATTCAAAACAGGCACGCAGGACTTTCTTGTTTGGTGCGCATCGGAAGCAATTTATAAATATGTCTCTCCGTGCCACGTGGCCAGGAAGACGATCTGTATTACGAAAATCTGTCCTGTCTCTCCATCGAGGCATTTCTCAGCGCGCGGTTCACCACTGTCATAAATAATCGCATAATTCGTCCGAGCCCGGTCGAACCGCATCGCTCGCTACTTTGTCCGGTATAATGTCTTCCGGTCTAATCGCACGCTATTATTTTGATGTATGACGTGAGAGCGCAACGTGGAGAGGAAGGGAGAGAGAGAAAGAGAGGAAGCCAGATCCCATTTCACGGAACACGAGCCGCGATTGTATTCGCGAAACAATGCGAATGTTATCGTAAATTACGAGCACTTGAAATACAACGGGGTAAGAGACGAGGAGAGACGAGACGAGTGGCGCGGAAATAGAAAAAATCGCGGAGGGTCGTAAAAGCGGTGTAACTGGAATGGCGATGTGTAATATACCATAGCGCTGTGCATCGAAAATATAATAAAAAGTAATCGAGATACGCCAAAAGTGAATCTACGAAAATGAACACCGTATATTGTAGCATTTGTTATAATTAGATATATTTAAATATTGAATTGCGTACTCCAACGTCGATCAGCGCACAGTCTTCATTAAGCGGAGTCTACAATTAGAATTTAAGGCGTAAAATTTAAATTTTAAGCATTAAGCCATAAGAAATTGACAAATCACAGTCGAATGTGAGAAGAATATTTGACTGTGATTGGTAAATTTCTTACGGCTTGGCTTAAAGCTTAAATTTTACGCCTTAAATTCTCATTGTAGACTCGACGCTTTAGAAAGCTTCACAAAATCATATTGACAACTTCATGAAGCATGCGTAAAATTGTCGAATCTCGTTACGAAACACATTACAGATTTCTCTCCACTCAAAACATTCGCACGGATTGTAATCTTCTCTTTGGAATTCAGCAGTACTAGGAACCTAACTTATTCAATGCTAAACCTAATTACAAAGTTCACGTGGCTTGCTGTCGGAGATCCGGTAAATCTTTCATTCGAACGCGAGGCGCAACGAAAACGGCGGAACGATTTATACGGCAGAAAGCGACATCAGTCAGGGTCTCGACCCTCAACTAGACGGGAATGAATAGAGGTATAAATGTTTGGCGTGCTTCTGCACTGAGCTTTGTATCCGTGCACGCGCACGCCGCACGTGCGTGCAGCAATCGTAGCTAGCGCAGCGACTATACGAGCGTGCAACGGACGTACGCACACCAACGTATTGATCCACGCTCGTGTGTTGCACGACACATTGAGTGTACACGATCCCAATATTTGTATCATCCACGTGGACGTTGCGTTCCCTTCGCACGGTAGGATCAACGACAAGCGTGATTCATCCTCCTCGATCATCTGTAAGAATAAATAGAATGAGCTCTTTAGCCATTCGGCAAATTCGAATAATAAATAAATTCAGAATAAGCCTGTTTCTTATTGATATGTTAAGGATGTTCGGGCATTACGACTAAAATAATGAAAACTCTTTGAATCAAAATACATTCTGTAGATTTTATCATGAAAAAATTCTGTCAAAGTTTGAGGCTGTTCAGGAAGCTTGTTGTTGAGAAATTAAATAATAAATATTATACACGTAGTCTTATGGAAAATGGAGAAAAATTATTATATCTCAGTGAAAAATAATGAAAAAAATATGAAATTTTGCAAGCAGAACGAGTAAGACTATACATAATTATCTATAGTATACCAATTTTTAGCTTTATTAGGAGACTCGTTTTTTTTTTAAATTTAATAATGTTTCCGAAAAATTTCTCGATTAGGTTAAGTTAGCCGAAAAGTACGCTCAATACACTCTATACGTACTTACATACGCTCAATTACAGATGAGGAGACTATGAGATACACGCACACTATCGAAAATGCCGTGCAATGTTGTCAAATTCAAAAAGTGATTTAACTTTAGAAACTGATTGTACAATAAGCAACCTAACTTTTAGCAGGGAAAATATGCCTGTACCGCCCGACCATCCTTAAGGAATAGAGATATAATAAATTATTTTAAACCAAGTAATATACAAACCTGTACACTATGGATAATGGAAGATTGTAATATCTTCTTTTAGCACTTTAATTTTTATTTTACTTGACTAAATTCATTACTTTAGCTTAACTATTTTTAATAACATTATGCCGCTGCTTTATTATGAATATTTTTACAGAGTAACACCATTAACACCATTAAAATAAATAAGTTAATTAGTCATATGTGCTAGTAATATTGTAATAATATTTATATCATAGTGATGTAGAAAAATAATTTATGCTTCCAACTGTTATTGCCATTAACGTTATGTAATATTAATTAAAAAGAAATAAAAAAATGTACCTCGTTACATTTTTCATTCCTCTCATTGCGAACTTTGTGCAACAGAAATTTGTGCAAGTGTACGCGGAATTATACTATCGTGTCAATTTGCCAGAGGCGAGCGAAATAGTGAGACTGGAATTTAATTTGTGCAATACGTTTTATACTAACCAAGTAACATCTGTTTATTAAAAAAAAATATATTAAACGCTAAGCAATAAGTTTATTGTTACATTGAGTAAGTATAATAATAGGTATAATATATATCAATATAATAATATGTAGTATATTTTATTTGTTTTCATTCAAAGATTACTGACTTTAACAGCCGGTTTTTAATGCAGCCCGGCTCAAGAAGCGAAGTTGACCGGAAACACCTTGCTTCATATTTAGCTTCATCACGTTGAAGATGGCGCGCGATATTTTAGGGCGCTGAAGGGACCGGTACGGTGACGTTCATTCAACCGCTATAAAGAACGAGTTTTTATTATTATTACAGGCGATTAAATAACTTAAGTGCCGCGTAATTACGCTAACATACTGGCGATTTTTGCGTAATATTCCGTCGGCCAGCCGACGTATTTTTTTGAAAAAATTACATGAGATCTCGAGACAAACCGGCTGTAGTTCGCGTCCGCGCGTATAAAGTACACGCGAGACAAGGGGCATAACTGTCAGATGCATTCTAATGACGATGACGATTATACGCGCTTTGATGCAACCCGAAGTGACGCGCGTGTAGCGTAACACGCGCAACGCACGCTATCGTCGTTTACATGCGCGCGTCGGCATACAATCCAATGTCGGAAGGAATCAAAGTTATAGTTGCAGGAGAATCGTTAAAGAAATCATTGTACGTTAAATGCTTTATTTCGTTTTATATACGCTATCTTTTTCATCTAATTAGTTACATCTGCTTGAATGCGTGAGTAATTTCGAGGCACGCAAAGTACCAAGAAATAATTTCTCTGCAGATTACTTCATATTCTTGTGCGTTATATAATATTACTGTGGTATTTAATTGTGGTATTTAAATGTGGTAATTAATTGACAAAAATATCACTTTGAATACTCAATTAATTTTAAGGAGGATACATACCATCGTATGTTAATTATTGAATAAATTATTTTATGTTTCCTGCGTTATGGTAGAACTTAACGTACTTTGCAATAACACTTATTTATGCAATTCTTTTTATTATAATTAATTAAATAGTCGTGTCACATAATTGAATGGGATTTATAGTAGATCGAAATGACAAAGCATTCTTACGATTATTCTATCAGTTGTCGTAAATACTTATCCACTTATATCCGAGCTTGAATTTCTTCCGACTTTCACCTTTTCACATTGCGATGTTGGATTGTCATAAATAAATATAACAAATCTGCGCTGATATTACTATTGAATGATTATTTTAAAAAATAAACAGTTGAATAAGAAGCGACGTATTTGATTCGATTTTGAGAGAAGAAAGTTCTTACAAAGTTATTATTAGAATTGGAAAGAACTTAGAGATTTAAAGGCGCCTGGAAAATCTATAGCGCCTTTAAATTGTTGGCTTACATAAATCATTACTTGCAATGTTGCCATCGGTGGTGTTGCGCAAGTGCATTGTCTAAGTATCTTAAAGTTCAATTTGCGAATAAACCTTCTTCTCGTACGCGAACTTTTGACTTCATTTAAGTTGTTCCATTTTCACTAAAACCAAGTTGTTCCTTGAAATTTTCTCCGAATGCTCTGCAGTTCGCTACCGTGTAGCCCTCAACTTTGCCGTTCATTTTGAGGCGAAATCTACGCACGCTTCTGTAATTTCGTAAATTGGTGTTTTCGATACTCAAACTCCGAATAAACAGGATAACTTACGATTAGTAATCAAGTCCATTTAATGAAATATGAACTACAAATCATCGTATCGACATTATAATTTTCGCAAAATTTACACCGCCGTTTACTTTAGTCTTAAAATATATTAATTAAAAAAGCGAAGAATTTTTATGCTGTCACATATTTGATTGTTTCTGAAACACGCCACTCTTCGGAATTTGTGATCAAATATGCAGACTTTACGGAGCATGTAAAATCTCTGGAATATAAATCGTAATGTTTACGAAATGGATTACTATATTTATATGACAAAGTATAATAAAAAATAGTAAAACAGTTCAAATATAAATAATCAAAGATACTTTAATTTACGGACGTTCTAATCCAAATTATGAACATAAAATTCCATACATTTCCTTGCTGATTTTATATCCTTTGTCGAATTTCCTTGAAAAACATTATTATATGCAATAAATTCTTATTATCTATCTATTCTTTATTATAATTTATCTAAACAATCTTTATTCTATTTATTTTAAAAGTTGACTTTCGTAAAATATCTAATTCTCATATCGATCTTGAATTAAGTTTTCTTGGCGGAAGAATAGCCTCCAAATTTATCATAATATGTTATCGAGTGAAGCATTTATAAAAAAAAAATCAAGCACGCTGTAAATAAAAAATTAACCGTCGAACTATAAATAAGTATCTCGTGCGGTGGTTCCGCATTGATTCGAAGTGTTTCTGTCCGAGCATGGAGGATAAAACTCGTTCTCTGTCTGCGCGTCGAACGATCAAACCGATCCAAAGACATGATATCTTTAATAGTAGTTGGAAGAGCATGCCGACATATAACGTGAGAAACGAGCGGCTGCAAAAAGAGCGACTACCATCGACTACCCCTGTAATCCCCGCTACCGTCGCTGTCGCGCGTCTGACTATGTTCAATAACTTGCTCGATTGCCTCTCATAATACTCGCAACACTAATGCGCGTAACGTTCAATCGTTTTAATCGTTAAAAATGTTTAGGTGGCGAAGAGAATTTTTACGATTTTTATCTGCTGTAAGAATTACTAAACCGCAGGACTCTCTTGCGTCCTGCAATTCGCATTTATTGTAGACAAGTCTTTACGCGCAAAGCGACTTGCGGATTTATCAAGCGGAATGTTGCGACGGTAATTTCTGGAAGATAAATTACGTCTGCATACGCTCCGTGGATTTCTACTTGCGATGCCATGCCATGCCGCCTCGCTACAAGATTTCGCGGTCTGCCTGCATGTATTCGCAACGTCGAACCTTGCTTCCGATGCGCGAACAAACACATCTCGTCGGTTACATAAATCAGTTGTACCACGTTAATTGGCACGTGTTTGATTAACTTCCAGTTTAGTAAAAAATGTACCACAGTGTAAACTGGTTAGATGAATCCTTTACACGCCTCTAACGCAATTATGTTTATCCTATTAAGATTAAATGTTAATTTCAAATTTTACTTCCTTAAATTACCTAATATTTTTTATTCATTAGTACATTTATAACACGTACACATACATACATATTCGCGCGTAAAATATTTTTTTATTTCTTTGGTTATGATATGTGTTTTTAGTTTGTTTATAACAAACAATATTATTTGCTTGATGTTATTAAAAATGCATCATCAACAATTATAATTATTAAATGCTCTTGTCATACGTTTTCATTAAAATCTATTGTCTCTCTGCACAGAATATTTTAATCTCGAATCAAATTTGCTAATTTAATTTTCAATGAGATTACTGATGAAAATCACATTTTAACGTAAATGCGGCGAGTTAAACCGCGTTGGAGTATCTTCACCTTGATCCAGATAGAGCTCGTTCGACAAAATGAATGCATCTGTTTATCCGTTTCTTAAACTACCTCGGCCCGATCGTTTGCGGAATTTATAGCGAATCGCCGACGGTCGGGATGCGAATCGATTCGGGCGCGAATCTTGTTCTAAACTGCGACGCAAACGAGATCTCGCGTTTTCGCTCGCCCTCAAACGATCTCAATGAGCTATCGAGAGACGATAGCTGAAAGAGGAAACTTCTTCGATTACAATTATTACATGGATAAATAAAACAAAAGAATGAAAATAAAGTAAAGCACGAAAAGAGAGTGGTAACAAAAATGTATCTTATTGCACGAAGCCTTCTGCCTTCTTACCTTGCTAAGATGTGATCATAAAATTAATTTCTCTAGTAAAATTGAAATCTTGAATATTATAATTAAAAAGGAAGCATATAACTCTTAATAGCAGCCGTAAAATATGGATATTACGTAGCTATGTAATTTCACGTAGGAACAATAGATATCAGCATTAAGGAAGTGTTACTGAATAATATAATCCAGATTTAAGCAGAACAAATGCGAGTTAATTTTTGTTCATTCTGGACGTGGTCGGATCACGAAATAATGCGACAGTCGGCGACGTCTAATTTCCGGGCTCCGCGTATGTGAGATTGTGTACGGGATTACTGTCAGCTCGTAAAACACTACGAGAGATTTTCTGTGATCCGTTCCTGCCACCGTATAACAACTAACGGGAGAGACAGAGGTAAAAGCCTACCGTTACCTTGAGCTTCCTTGAGCTCGATCTTGCTCTTCCATATCAATTTTCGTTGTCCAAAGACTAAAAACCGTGAAATGATAAAATCATCAAATAATGATTTTACTTAATGTCGTTCTTAAATCAAGAATCTTTGTAAGAGTAGAATCTATTTTTATTATAGCTTAAAAAGTTCTTTTTAACGATTTGTTGTGCATGAATGTCTTTTAATTTGTTCAAGAATTAAGCTGAATAAAACTGTAAAAAGCAAGCAACAATATTTGAGTGCCGAATACACGCATCATACGGGATAGCAATACAGGATTACAATATGCTCACGTAACGTCGGGTCCTTTATTCCGATCTCGCAATATCTTTCGGGACGTTCGATTCTCAACATAAAGCGCATAGTCATTCAGGACGAGAGTCGACAGCGCGGCTTTTATATTATTGTCACTGTACGTAACCCCGTGTCGGGTATTGCGTGAACCGGCGCGGCGCGGCGGCGGGCCCGGACGATTAAGCAATAAACTATTTTATCTTCGATCTGCGCAGAGCCGGATAAGGATTCCGCACAAACAGTCCGCCGGCATCAGCTGACGGACGATGGGTCCGTGGCGGACGGGTTCGCCGGGGCCGTGACGCGCTTCGTCGTGGGGCCCCCGCTCAGGCCCGGCTCGGTCGGTCGGTTTCGGTTTCCCAGCCGCGCCGGCGATTGCACGCAACCGGGACCCTACGCCGGGCCCCGGGTTCGATCGCTTAGTGTAATCCAGTCGGTAAAGTGTAAGTGGTTCACCTTGATAGGGCCTCCTCTACCTCGGGGCGCTCCACCTCCTCTCTTCTTCCCCTCGCCCCTTCTGAGATCCCGACGTTGCTACCTTCCTCCATCGGGTCCTCTTCCCCCCCAACCTCCGGCCATCACCTTCTTTCTCCCCTGTCCCTCATTCTCCGGCTCTTCCTCTCGTGTCCTTCTCGCACTCGGAGGGCCCCGGCAGGGCTTATGCGTTTCCTCCTTGTGACCCGAGGGCACCACGGGCTGGCCCGCCCATTTGTAGCGCCCATGTCTGCGACCAGCCGCCCGCGGAGCGATACATGATTCACATGTGTGCGTGCATATGGGAATATGTGTGCCGGTTAGGTCGCACCGTTGAATAAATCCTCGAAATTTCGATTCCACAACAGTGTTCGTGCAAATTTAAGTTCGATTAATTGCTCAGATAATAGAAAAGCTGTTTGAATTATCGCTACAAATAAAAATACTAAGAACAAATAGCATCATTGAATTTTTAAACTTCGAAATTGCAGACTTTAAAATATTTTCAATTGGTGACGTTATTCTGAAGTTCCTGGATTTCGGTTTCTCGAGCTTCGAAGATAAGACTTTTAAATCCTCTATTCTTTATCTTTAGATCTTGAGTTCTTACTATCTCGTAAGTTTCTCAACGTGACACTTTTTCAGATCTTAAAATCAATTTTGAAGCCTTTAGGTTTCTCGGATCTATCTCTTTCAGTAACACAGACTTCTCAAATCTTAAGGAATCCTGAAGAGTTATTAAAATGTACATCCTTCGAATTTTTACGTCGTTATATTCTTGGATATCTCTCTACGCAATCGTTAACAATTATCATCTATCAGAAACTATTCACGTGAGTAACGATTAAATAATATCACAAGATTCATAATCATTTTCGACGCGTTCTCCAGACATCTTCGTCTTTCTGTCATTAGAGAGATGACCAAGCGACATGTACGCACGGCAGAGCGGTGTGCGTAAATGTGCGTTATAAATGCGCGTTCATACGTGCCGCCGTAACTTTCTCGTGCTGATGCAGCCGACAGGAGAAAGAGAATGAGAGAGAAAGAGCGAGAAAGCGAGAAAGACAGAACGAAAGGAGTATAAGGCGGAGAGAGACCAAGGATGCAAAATGTCGTGCGCACACGCCCTGCCGTAATTGCAGTTTGCGTTTCTCACGCGAGGATCTTCGACGTGATCTTCGGCTTCGTACGAAGCTGCCGCTGTAGGAGAAGACGATAATTCCTGACGCGCGATAAAACCATTCGATTTATGTCGCGCGATTGAGAGACGACGATCTCGACGGATTTTGGTAAAGGACGAATTCAGGCTCTTAGAATAATCGGGGATAAGCGTCCTTCGTTGATAATTATAGAACTAATATTCGATTGTACAAGCGTTGTATAATAAAAATTAAAATTGAGACTAATGTAATAATTTGCACTGTACATACCAATTAATATTACATTTATATTCGTCTTAAATAAATAATTGACATTTCTTCCGACTACTAATATTCAGCAAGCACATGGCGATTTCAATCCCCGCGTGAAATCGTGATAATCAAATCATGATAAATTATCGTGAATAATCGTCATATCGATCAATGCTCGATACCTACTAATCCAGCGTAAGTTACGCGAGTGTCTTGTGTTGAAGTGCATCTCGCTTACACACGTTATAGTCTTAAAAATGAACTCATACGCGAATCAAGCCAACAATTCAAAATTCACACCTCTGAAGAAAGAGGGGAAATAAATATACTAATTAAAGCTAAATTAAGATTCTTATTTTATTACTTTGGATTAACTTTTTCTGGTTGGATCAATATTTGGACATGCTATTATGACACACATTTTAACATTAGTAATTATTTTATACTGACATATATTTTTTCTTCATTATATGTATACATATATTATTGATACATATGTATATTATATACATATAATAAAAAAAATTGCTATTAATAATGATTCCATTACATCTGTATGTTGCTCGACGAGTACGATTAGTCACTCTAACTCAAGTAGGTACAAAAAATTAAGAAGTAGCGAATACCCGTGGAACTGCATCGCATACACTAATTAATCTATCTTTTGATGACACCTATACTTAAGCAGAAACTCACTCGTGCAAGGAGTTTTCTTTAGATGATTCATCCAACATGACAATCAGAGATAAATCGTATAAAACTCGTATTAAGCGAATCGCAATGTATCATCACGAGAACAAAGCAAACCTTGCACTTGTAACTGTGACAACAAACCAGTTACGCTCTAAAGACGTTTGCTCGCTATCCTGTTTTCCACGGAAAGTAGAGGCTGTCAAAGATTCGTCACGTTATGTCAGTCGCGAGATGACACCGAAAGACACCGGAACCGTGGCCGTTGATCAATCCGAGAGGAACAAGTCGATCAGTCTTGACGAGTCTGCTTGACAATGCCAGAAAGAAATAGGAAAAACAAGGAGACAGCTATTGCGGCAGATTGCGTATACGTGCGCGGAAACGAGATAGATCGATCGCCATTATAAAAGTTTTAATCGCACCGCCGCGGCCGGTCGCCGACAAAAAGCGTTTCCGCCGTCTTCTCTCTCTCGAGTAACCGAGATGGTATGCCCGATGGCGGACGTGCGGGGTTACCGCCAGGTTGATAGGTAGGTAAGTAACGCCTGGTTTGAGCCCACCGCTATGAGATTAATGGACGCGTTTTTCGCAGCGGAAGTAAAACGCCGGCTTCTCGCAGGGACGTCAATCCGTCCATCGGCCGCGACTGATCCCGAGATCGAGCGTGTCGCCGATTGTGCGCGTCGGAATTTCGTCGATTATGGTCAGTCATCTGCTGCTCGGCTCGTCGGACTGACTTGATTGCGTTAAGTAAAATGGCAGAGTGAAATAAATTAGCTTGCGAAATCGGAATATCCGAAAAGGAGACGGAGGCAAAATCTGCCTCGCTCAGAATTCTGAATAATGATTCACAGAAATCCACAGGGAAATCTTGTTTCAGAAGAAGGCTGATTATTTTTAGACTTCTTTTAATTCTTGAATTTAGCCTGTTTGAAAGTTGCGTTCTCCTTAATAACAGGCTCCCAAATATCACAGTATACCTTTCTTAGCAGAAGTATAAATTATTAAATTTAATTTAAACTTTTTCACGACGTTTCACTTTTATTAAATAATACGATTGAGATTAAATTCGAATTAGTTCGGATAATTTTTTTTTTAAATTTATTGCGAAATCTTATTGCATTGTACTCCCGATATATTTTATTTTATTATTAGAAACGCCCTTATATGCAGTCTTAGACCTACTTGTTGACGACAAGCAACTCGGATATCTGAACGTTAAGTCGACGTTAACTCGACCGCTGCTGACAATTTGAGTAAAGACTATATACGTTGGTGGCGAAGAAAGATACGGAGGCGGCAGAAAGGGCAAACGGAGTACTAAACTATGCTCAAACTAATTATCGAAGTTCTGGAACGGGTAGTAAAACCATTATACAAACGATATTTACAGAGTTGGATCATCCGTCGTTCTGACCTCACTTCTCTCCTCTCTTTTCTCATGTTTCTTCACACGAGTCCACGACTGACGTGACTCTTTTTGCATGACGGCGAACGACGCGAAAGCACGACGATAAAGAAATAATTGGTCCCCGCGGGAACATGTTGGAACGGGAATATAAATTGATTTCGATTGCATCTCGTCGCAGAATTCTCGCGGAAGAAAGTCCGTTTCGAAAAAGTAATGTTTGTTACTAAAAAATCAGGTAGCTTAGAAAAGTAATAGAAAATTTGTGTGTGTCACAAGCAGTAAAAATTCACACATAAACTTAATAGTTCTTAATTAACAATTGCTATAATTATACATATAGTATATATTTTTGTATTAATACAAATTTATATGATTTAACGTGGCAAAAATAATTCTCTCTCTACAATGTAAAGACAATGTTTAAATTTTACTGATTCTTGAAATATTAATACCTTGTCCATTTAAAGCGTTTGTCCCATCCACGATTTTGAAAGAATCGAGATTAAAAAATGTAAAATTTCTTCTTTATCACAAAGAGAGCTTGATAGTTTGGAAAACAACGTATGTCGATGAATTAACGGCGAGTCTTCACCGTGTTTTATCCTTAGGAAGCGAGTTAGCTCGAAACGAAACGTCGCTCGTTGGATTGAATTATTTCATGCCATCGTCGTCGTCTTTCCGAACGGACGTATCGAAAGCCACCGATGGCAGCAAAGGAGAATGATGATGAGAAGGAGAAGGAGAGGCAAGGGGACGAGAAATAAAAGAAGGGGACCACTCGACGGTTTATACCTCCGGCTACTGCATACGCATTTATTATAATCCACGAAATCCCGAGGAGAAGATTCTGCGAGTTACCCTCCGCGCTGCGGACACAGGATTGAAGCGGCTGATAGAGAAGCGGGAGAGGGGAGAAGAGGGGTGGGCAGGGGAGGAGGGTTCTCTTCCGAAGAGAAAATATATCGTCGAAACAAAAGCAAGATGAGCTTCCCGCCGTATGAGCAAAGGCAGAGAGCGAAGCCGACGAGGGAAGAGTTGAGAAGAGGATAAAGAGGATGAGAGGCGGGGGAGGAGGAAGAAGACCCGGGTCGAGAGGAGGTATAGCCTCCTTCTCTATGGTAACCTCAATTTTTGAGCATAACTCATGCGCAAGCGAGCCACGTTTAAATCTTCTGTCCGAATAATAAGAGGAGCGCATTTACTTTGAGGCTACTGCGGTGACAACCAATCCGGAGTCCGTCGAGGAAGGAATATAGGAATGAGAGAAGGGTAGAAAGAGGAAGAGGAGAAGGACGAGGAGAGAGAGGAGGAGGTAGCGATGGAGGAAGGGCACGTTTGGCAAGGCCGAAGGAATCGTTATTCTTCACCGGGTTGCCAACTCGCGAGATGGTCCTTTGATTTCACCGATCCTGAGAACGTTCAGACTGGCCGTTTCGACATTGGCCACGCATCCGAATCTAGATGCTCACGTCTGAATGCGCTTCCCGGGCATCTATATGGCAGTCCACTTTTCTCGAAGATCGAGATTTCTGTGCCGCTAGTTTGTAGATATCAGCTTTATGACTAAGAAAGTTCTCCAAGCCTATTCATGAATTATTCATGAGTACAGATACCTTCTACTTGCACCTCTCCGAAAATCTCTTCTGAATGAATCCCTAACTTAGAGGTGTACGCATACTTTCTTGTAATGAATACATTATTTGCTTCAAAGTACTGGCGTTGCTGACTTCGCCTCCGTTTTCATATTTTTTAAAACATGGCGCGCACACACACAAGCACGAATAATATCTTCCTTGCGACTGTTGCAATTTTTCAGATGTCCATTAATGTGCTAATCCTCATTAGTCCCCATATCTCCATTAGCCTCCGTCAAACAGGACTCGTGTGGCTCCCAGTTTACGCTTTACAGGACATTAACATAACGCGTCCCGAGCACTCTATCGAGAGCTGACGTCAATTAATACGAATTCGTTCGCCGAGGGCTCGCATGAAATGGATTCCGTCTGGAACTCGAATTACCGGTTCTCCTAGTGGCGCAACAAAATAACAATCGAGTCGCGCGTGTCTCATTTTATATATATATATATATATACTAATATACATATATACACATATGTATATCCATCGTAATAGCGTTTACTATTCCTCCGACAACGAGGACGACTTCCTCTCGCGAACGCGCGCAGGCAGAGCGTTACAATGTCAGCGAGTCGGGCATCCATTAGTAATATCGATGCACGCGCGCACATATCAATGTCTTTCGGCGAAAGTGCACGTCCGTTGCGCGTTAAGTAACGAGATAATCAAGCGGCCTCGATTGCACGTCCGGTCCGCGAGCCCGAGTACACTTATCTCGTTACGCGCGCGGAGTATTTAAAGACGATGCATGCAAGCCGCTCCTATGAAACGAATCTAATTAAGGTCAGACTGAAGCGCGCGAACGCAGAGCGAAGAACACGCACACATACGGGGTACCAGGAGATTCTTCAGATCGTATGTGATATTTCTCTCTCTCAAGCGATGATCTATAACGATGGTAAAATTATAGAGAGTAACGTGTTACAGGCATAATTATTTTATAAAATAACGTTCGGTATTCGCAGAAAATGTTGCACAATATTATCAGCACTTCGAAATAAAAGCGCAACTCTTTTTCAATATTTTCTTCAGAATATATACGGCCAGTAAGGGACATATGGAATAACGTAAGCAGTTAAACTTACAGGAAAAGAATCGGTCAATCAATCGGGAATTGTGGAAAAGATAATTAAGGCTACGATTTAAAAATGGGCATGTATAAGAAGCTACATGTCTATTAGATTTTTGTGTTTTATATATTTCAAGGAGAATCAAATCGATTCTGGACAATTGTAACATGCTCCTTGTAAATTTTATATTACGTGCTGCGTTGTAACATATATAGGTTATTTTGGAATGACGGAGAGCGCGCGCGCGTGCTAAGGAACGCCAAAAAACCGATAAAAAGTTATAAACTTATAACTTAATTATATTTCCGAGATTATTTGTTTAAATTGTAAAAATTTTTACTATACTTGTCTATATATACAGAGCGAATTATTATCTTTCCGTTAGTGTATACTGCTAAATTGGTCGGGAAACACGATTGCACGAGACACCACGTATGCATGTGCACTTGCGATACGGTAATTATTTAGGGAGCATGTTAAGCGTCCGATGTACGTAGTCACAAAATGTTGCGTAATGCATCCTGAGAGCATAGCAAATACCGAGCTCTCTAACCCGGCGATCGAATCGAAATTAATCGACGCACGGAACCGCGGTTGCGCAATCCCACATCGCCTCCCGTGAAAGTGAGACGAATCGAGATTTACGGGGAAACCGATAACCCGCCGCTCCTCGCATTTTTCTCATCTCGATGTCTTTACGCAAAGTAGAACGCGCTGATCGGCACCCACTGATATTTAACCGAGAAGCCAATTACGTTACTTAAGCGTAAATGCCGGTTCTACGCACAAGAAATATTCCTTAGATGGCTTGACATTAAGTGTACTTAATTCTCAAACAGAAAACATTTATAGTACGCCTAATAGGTACGCACAGCGATTGAAATATTCCCATGGAAAGCTATATCGGCATATAGTTGCTTCATTCTCGACACCGTGATATTTTAGATTATCTCATATGTATTTCCCTAGAGAAAAAAAAAAAGTAGAAAATGCATTCCATCTACAACGCAGTGCTTAACGTTGCATTCCGAACATCGGAGCCGCAATCGCGTCGCTCAGCTTCCGGGTCGCAGCGCGATATTCGCGGTGATACGATATCGAGGCGCACGCGAGGCGCGGGACAGGACAGGCCCGCGGGCTTCACGTTTCGGTCTGAAAAGCGCGACCTAAACGAAAGGCCGGCGGACTTTTTAATTTCCCGCAAAATGGAGTCCTTCTCGCTCCACGCCCATCCCTTGTCCCGCGCAGTGATAAAGCAAATAGAGCCGCTCCCGTCGCGCCGCAATAAACCCCATCGGCCTCGACCGCCCCTTCCCCCCACCCCCCACCCCTCCACCCCGCCTTCGCCCCGTCCACTCCCGAAATCGCGCAATTTAAATAAATTTACATCCGTTTGTACGCGAATAAATTTCACTTCGTTCTTGGCGCCTCTTCCTCTCTTTCTCTTTCTCTCGCTTCCGCCCTTCTCCGCCCGCCCGCCCGCCGCGCGCCACCCGGCTCCTTGTCCTTTACTCGGCGCGCGGAAATCATTTCGGCTCAGTCCCTGTCCCTGCGGTTTCTCCTTTGCCACCGTCGATGAATAATCAAAAAGGGGCGTCTTCCGCGGCCTGCCGCCGGTTGATAGCTGTGCTGCTCGACGAGCGTCGTGCACCACAGCCGCCGATAAACGAATGCATATTCGTCCCCCGTAAGAGTTTGTCGCGATCGCATATTCGCGCTTCTTGGCAACCTTGACTCTCGTCGTTTCGCGAGAGACGAGAAGGCTAGGAAGGAGGGACCCTCCCGCCTTTCCCGATGGAAGTAGGATTGAAAAACAGTAGGGAGCGCCCCTTCGTCTTGAGATTTTAAATACCGGATTGTGATTAATTTGCTGGGAAATAATTGAAGAAACCGTCGGATCTGGCGTGACGATCATACTTCTCTCTTTTCCAGATCGCGGACGACGGAGGGGAAAACAGCGGCGTAACTGCCCCGCGCCTGTTAGTTCGCTTGATCACATTCTGATCAAGCGCTCGTTTTGCGCTTATCGCGATACTTGACAAGTCACGTTTTAATTACGTACCCGTTTATCCTCGATTAGCCGCCTCTCGGCGTGAAAAAATCTTTCGCTCGTCGTTTTAAGCTTAATGACTTGCACAACGGCGCATAATGGAGAAGATTTCATACCTTGTGCGCAATCTTGCGCTGTTCTATTTGCGATTCCGACGCTCCGGCGGATAGGACTCTCTCGCGGGCGCCATTGTTCTGGTACGGTGAATCTCAAAACCGCTTCTTATCGAACCCACCCTGCAAAAAAATACGAACGTCACACGTGTTTGTATACGGGATGTCAAAGAACATATAGGGTCTATTTAGAACGTAATCTCCGCAGAGAGGAATCACAAAGAATCATTATTTTTCAAGAAGGCAGAGTCCTCCACGTCGGATAATTGTGTCTATATAATAATAATGGGAGTGTGCGTGAGCGCGCCTGGGAGCATGACGGATTCGAAAAGGAAACGAAAAGCAGGAGGAAAAAGACACGTCGGGGTCTTCTCACGAGCTTACAGACGCGGGACTATCAGCCGCGTCGCGCCTCGCGACAGCCGCGATAAGAAACGTCGCGCGGTGGAAAAGCCAGGGTCTTCAAAAGGAAGGAGACAACAGCGTATTCTATCTCGCAGACGCATTGTCGGCCGGCATGCGTACGCTAGGCACGCGTGTGCATGCGTGCACACACACACACACATTACACACACGCACGTCGCAACACGGCGAATAATAAGCCCGCCCGGAGTCAATGGCGTCCGGGGATGAAATACGACGCGTAGACGAGCGAAATAGCGCTCGCTCTTTCTGTTAACCCTATCGCGCGGGCCGCGGAGGCGCATCCGGGGCTTGTAATAAAGTCGATAATAATACCGAGCCGCGGATATTTAGTGCTAGCTGTAAATCTCTGGGCAAATCGGCGCCGTCACTGCCGTCGCTGCCGCGCGCGGTCTGAATACGTTATACCGTCGACAGCGAGCTGCATGTGCGCAATCAATGTCAGAATATGTGTCAGCTTTGTTTAGATAATTTGAACATACTCAACTTGAACCGTGTACGTTAAGTTTGTAAAAATTCATAGTTTTGATAACAGTATATGTATGTGTAACGACCGAGAGATGTCTATAAACGATTTGTTAATTGCCGTGGTGCTAGTCACCTGTGATTGACGGTGTTTGACTTTTCAGTAGCGTCCATGGTATCAATTTTTTTAAACGTTTGTAAAAAATAACTACCGTTTAATATAAAATTTTGAATGACATAAATAGCTAGATAATAACGTAAAAATGCACGATTCATATTATCCATAAGAGAATAAAGTTCTATTTAATCATATTACAATATTTTATCATTTTATAATAATGATGAAAATTCTATTGTTGTAAGCCACATGGTAAGCTATACAAAAAATGCTGGGTAAACAACGTGTTAATACGTAAAAAAAATGAGGTTTTGAAGTTCGCGATGAGTCTTTTCAGTCTGGCGGTTCGAGATTCCAAGTCTTTTATTCAACACGAAATTTTTAATTGAGTTTTTTGTCTCTCTGAAAAAAGCTTTATTTATAGTTAAGCTATTCGCGCCAAACAACGTTGGCGAAACCGGCTGTGGGTAGCGCATTAAAAATTAGCTTCGAACCGGTATAATGTTGTGCACCGGACAAAAGTCGGCATAACATCGCGGACTTGCGGTGGGTGTTTCGATGAATGGCAGATTAAATTATGCAAAACCGCGCGAGGAAACTCTGCTATCAGCGGCATTATCCGTCGCTGATGCGTACACGGAATTTATGTCAAAGGCGCGTTTAAAAGCGACCGACATATTTGTTCCATTAGCGATGCCATTCGGCATTAAATACACTGGATTTCCATGCATTATGCAAACGTCGGCCGTTCCATAAACAAATATTATATATCGATCCATTAAAACAATTTATTGTCGAGCACGTTGTTTCGATTGACGCGCATTTAACAAAACGTGTTCCTCGTCCGTTTAAACGAGCACTCGTTTGATTATGAACGGAGCAGTAATCATCGCTTTTAGATAAGCTCAGTACTGACAAAGTATCGTTGGTCAGCGCCTCTATTTTGTTGAGAGTCATCGATCATCGTTACCAGCAGAAGGGCCAACTTATACGATTCACTTGTATTCTCGTTAACTCCATGATCTCGTGGGAAATAACACGCAACTGCTAATTTGCAAGTAATTTTTTTACGAAGTTATGGTAAGATTAAGTATATATAGTCTTTTCACAACTTAACAGATACGTTTAATCAATTTTTAAACTTGAGTGGATTTCGAAAAAAATTATACTCTTTCCAGAAAAAGAGCATCATATACCTACTATAAAAAACGTGTTTATCGAAAAATTAATTGCTTTCTTCATTGAACGCTGATAAATAAAGCAAATGAACCGTAAAATCGCGTATCATAAAACGCATATTGTTTTTCTCAAAAATAATTTCTGACTTGGCATTTGATTTAATTTCATTCCATTTGATTTAATTTCAAGTCATTTGCATGCAAAAGAATCAGCTAAAAACAAAATGTAAACCAGTAAAAAATAAGATCAATAAAATCTGACCTGGAATTAAAAGATTATGATTTTTTTAAGTTCTTATAATATGTTGTAACAAAATCTGAATTTAGACGATGCCTGCAGAACTTTGTAAGCATAAAATCTATATATACTATTCGCAAGCAGCTGCTCATTATCTGTTTAGAACATATGCGTTCGACGCAAGAGGAGTCTAATGCTACCTTTCAATCACAGGGTACTCTTACAGTATAATTATAGTAGCGCACATATGGTGTAAATAGCAAAGTTAATGGCAGTCGCCAAGCTAGTGAGAGCAAATGGCCACGAGGAAGTTTAGGTTTCGATACCAAGATAATCCGCTTCTACTGCATTAAGTTTTAATGATAGATTTCCCATACAATTTGAAATCTTCCACGAAAGTGTCGAAGCATTAATGTGAAATTTATCTAAATGTCTAGAAATGTCTGAAAATGTCTACAATCTATCTAAAATCTAATATTTATGCCAAAAAATAAAGCAGTTTTTTTGTAAATTAAGTTACAACAGAAGAAATAGATATAGGTAATATGACATATTTTTGGATTTATCTCTACTCGAAATAAGCATCGAAAAAACTACTAGAAATTCATAGCGTAACTTCTCATTACTTGCTCTTCAAACTATTCCCTGAACATGGGTGATTTTATGGCAACTAAAACGTTATGTGTACACTTTGCGAATACGTAGGTAGTTTGGTCTAGATATATATATATATATATATATATATAAATCGGACCTTCATTAAATTACAGCGCGCGACGCGTTTTGCTCATCGCTACGCGAATTTCATGGTTCGACGTCGTTTAATAACGAGTCACCAATTCCGTCGCCGCTGCTGTCGTCGGGATACGCCGTCGGGGTACGTCGTTGGCGTCGTTAGGGGATGAGATAGTATCCGAGGGCGCGCAGTTCACGAACATCTCCTCGCTCGCCGGGGGATGCGTTCCTTTGCCGGGGCGTTTTCCGGAGCCAGGACGGCGCGCATTAGCATTTCCGTTACCGTTACCTTCCTCGTGGGTACCGTCCACGGAAATTTCCGTCGTAGAGCCGGCAATGGGGCCGCGAATATATACGTACATACACCGTACGAGCTCGCAGCGTCCGTAACGTAGAAACACCGGACGCTCGACGTCGACCGATGCACTTTAATGTTCCACCACCAAGAGATGGATGTTAACTTAAAAAGTTACGAAACCATCTCGTGGCACCCTCAAGTAGAGAGGTCGAGAGTTTCCACCACAATATAAATTCCACGATAATTCCGCGTGTGCACACAAGCAGGTGCACAGTGCGACACGATTTTGTTAACATTTAATTCAATTTTAATTCAGTCGGCTTTGAGGTCGACGAAACGAGAATGCATAATAAAAGCGAATGCGAAACGCCAGCGACGTAAATAATATATCTCTATATCTCTCTTACGAGGTCCAGCAAGGCTCGAGGCCTCCAAACCAGGAAGCAAGCGGGACTTAGAAGCCCGGTGTTTTCTAACGGTCCCCGGCCGCGTCCCATCCAACACATCCGTACAGAATCGGCGAAATTATTATTAAATACCGTCAAAATACTAAATTTATTTCGACGCGGTGTCTTATTGATATAGGGACGAGAGCCGCGCGCGCGGGGTCCGTGGACCGGCGGCGGCACCGCGGGAGGCGTCTCGGGCCCTCACCAGTCGCTACAAGGACCATAAATTTCATCGGGTCCAATATCATGCCTGTAACTCGTTAAGCGTTTAACCCCCGTCCAGGTATGGTCTATCGCCACGATATTATTTTGATACCGTCCGCCAGATATCAATCAGGGGCCATTGTTACCGCCGCGAGCCGATCGATCGATCGATCGCGCACGGCTCGCTCGATCCGCGCGCGCCGAATGTTGCACGCGCGACGTTGTTTTATTTCCGAACGTATTACCCGAATAAAAATAACGGATTACGCAGTGTCGAGTAACGGGTTAGCGCAACAAAAAAAAAAAAAATTCTCGAAATCCTATTCGGGGCCGGCGAGATATCCCGCGCCGCGTTCGGCTTGCATTCCATCGTGCCGCACGCCGAATCGAGATACCGAGCTTTGAGTATTTCACGGCTGATTGATAGCAGAATTTCTATTACGCCCGTTGAAATATGACGTGATAAAAAGCAAAATGAAATTGCGGCATTATGTATTGTATATCGCGTTGGAGTATTCAGCTTTCTTCCAAAAGGCAACACACATTCATTCATTTTTACGGAAAACAGAAAAGATGTATGTTGTAGCAGTCACTTGTGTGTGTGTGTGTATGGAAATTTGTTAAAACAAATTCGAGTAACGCATGGCATCAAATGCCGTTTCCAGACAAAATGTGTACTTGACGTCAAAAGGTACCAAATCATATTCTATGCCCTTTGAATCTAAAGGGGAAAAAATAATATCGTGTATCTTATTTATAACAGAATTTTTGTGATTCAATTTATTTTCGAATAAATATCCGTATTTAGTATTTTAATAAACAATAACATTCCAATAAACTTCTAATATGAATATATTAAGGTTTTTAATTGATAAGAATTTAGTTTTACCACAAAAATTTTTTTGATAAAGTGACAACGCAATCATTGAACTAATTATTTTGAATTTATATAAATTGCTGAAGATATTGGACATGTGAAGGGTTAAAGGCTGAAAATGTGTTCGGCCAGGAACGGGAAATGTGCCCCTTGGTGTTTCTGAATAATCGAAAACGCTGAGTGCACGTCCGTGTTACATTCGGACATCTTGAACATGTATATAGTATGAATACATAAATTATCGAGCAAGCAGTTTGAAAATGACCACTTTCACGAAACACTTAATCTTGCACTTTGTTTGTTAATAAGTAACTTCTTTTATTATTTATGTATATACTTACATTTGCATTATTTTGATCAAAAAGCTATTTTTTATAATAGCTATATTATTGATCAGATTACCACTATTTATTTGTAAATTTTTTAATGCACGATACATATTCTATACATATATGTATAATGTATAATGCGACGTATGTAGCTTTTTGTTTTTTTTACTTTTCATCCTATACTTTTTGCAGTTGAAATGTAGATAAAACATTATTGCAATAAGAGATAAATATATGCAACGAGAATTCAAGAAAAATTTGCAAGTATCGAGAAAAAATATAAATTTTACATAAGCAAGTTTTACGTAAATTTGCGAAATAAAAATTTTATTTTACTATTTAATTTTGAGTATTTTTGATATAAACTCTATAACAATATTTTCGTACATATATTTTGTACATATAGGTATTTCGATCTCCTTTAAGCATACACGTTCAATAATACACGACTCCCATCATCACTCCCTTTTTTTAATATTCTCATTATTACTCATGCACCCAATACCCAATAAAGCATACTCAATAGAGCATAAATATGCAATAAGAACGAAAGAGATATTTGCAAATATCGGGGATACACCATTTGTGTATTGACATATAAGTTAAATATTTTTGTTAATATAAATGTACAATGACGGTTTAAGCGACGACTTCAATGCGGACCATTAACGCCGTCGAATTGTTAAAGCGCCGGTGAAATATAAAGTCCCGATCAGTATATCGATATGCAGATGCACTCGATGCAACAGGCATCAGGTGGAAAAAGGAGAAGAGACGCGCGCATGGTTTGCTTTGCATACTTATGAATTATGAAGACGAGGGCTACATATAGTCGTCTAGTAGAACTCTATGGTCACTTTAATCCGGCTTTGTGTCACTCGTTGCAACGACAATATCGAAAACATTCATGAGTCGCACTGTTGCATCCTGCTCATCGATAATATTCATACAGTGTCATGGCGTCGACAACAACTTCAGTGTGGATTGTCTAGTTAATCCTTTTCAATTTTAATGTGGATTAAACACCTTCCTATATTAACATGATTCACAATAGAATAGGTTGATAATCCAGGAATGTAAAATTGCACAGTTAGGTAACCGTAAAGAGAAGTTTCCATTATTTATTATTTTAATTTCATTTCATTATTAACATATAAAAATTCCCGTTTCTATGATGACAGAAATATAATTTTCAACATTAAAATCCCAACAATTATACTAATGCCATTTGCAAGTCTTCTAATTTTGTATAAATTTCGAAAAGTTGATTTAAAAAATCATAACTTCAGGATTAATTTAAGTATAGATACTCGTAAGTTCTATCACTTCTATTGTTAATTGAAAAGTTAGCATTGATTTCTAACTTAGATTTCTCAATATTAGTTTATTAACATATATATTCATTCGTAATACTTAATCATGTAGGTATGTGGCAGCGTATAAGATTATTGACAATAAACAATCCCAAATTAGCCGAAAGTTTATACGAAAAGTATATTTATTAAACGAACACAAATTGAATAATATGATCGCGCACAACGTTCATTTGTATTCTCGATTACGTTCTTTCAAGCATATAGAAAAAAAAGGACCGATCCCTCAAGAAGATCCCTCGAATATCCGCTGAATGTTTCGAAGTCGTGCGTTCATTCTCTGCAATTTTTCTCTCTCCCCTTCTCCGCGGCATCTATACTTTTTTTTTTCTTTTTCTGTCAATGACCCGTGCGGGTCAGCATGCCGCTCTTTCTTTTCTTCGGGGTGTCCCGCGTTCCTCCGGCATCCTCGTCCTCCGCCTCTTCCTCATCCGGGGCGAATCGCGGTACGTGAAAGACGCACGCTGCGAGCGTGTGGCCGGCCGTAGAATAATAATAACTCGCCGATAATGACCGGACGGACGGACGGAGTCGCCGTCGCCGCGCGGACGCGCGCGCTCGCGCGCTGCACCGCCCGGCTCGGCGGCCGGTGCAACATGCGACACGACCGTGCAGATGCAATCTGCGCCCCTTTCTGCCTCCCCTTCACCCCCCCCCCCCCCTTTCGGCCGGTCGGGCTCGTGTGCTCTTTCTCGGGGCGCAGAACCGGCGCTATCGGAGAAAAATCGGCGCGTATGACGAATGAAGTTCGCCCGCACACACGGTGATGCAATCGGCGGTGATGTATATGGGCTTGCTGATGGCGCTGATACTATGGCGACCGTGTCGATGTGAAATAAACTTCAAGATAAGCATTGAAATCTGAATTTCAGAGCGTCCTCCCTACACGTCGGTCGCGCCGTCATAAATTCAGATCGTACGTAGCGGCAGTGGGCGTCTGCACGTAAACAACTACATTTTTTTCATATATTGTTGGTTCCGGAGGCTCCCGTATCTATTAATAATCTGTATTCTAATTACCATAAATATAGATACATTAGTGTTTTATATGTAGATTATCATGCGTGTTTGTGTAATCTATATATCCATAAACCATTATAAGTTGTGTTGTTTTCGAAATAAGATCTTTGATTGACATACGCCGAACTATAACTTAATGTATTATAGTAATTTCTTTATAGCACGGAGCTAATTCTGCATAATCATTAAAATTGAGAAAGAAAATCAATTGCATTCATTGTTTAGAAAAAATTAAATTAGAAATTACACTAAAATAAATATTTAGAAAGTAACGATTATTTGCTGCGAATTCATAGTGAAAAATTATATGAGAAAGGAAGATCCTAGAATTAATCATCTCTTTTTCTTTCTTTTCTTTTGGAAGCGAGGGCTTACATGTTATACATATCGATATGAACTTTTGCAAAATAAATTCCTCGCGTAACTTGTCCAATGCATGGAATGGACGATCGATCATGCACGGCGCATTTCTCTTGCCGTGTCACTTTCCACGGCACAACATTGAAATATTAATCTTCCTACGTTGCTTTCTTGCTTTCCCTTTGTACTCCCGCCTCTCTGATAACAAGGGCACGGGATACATTTTTTTCGTTGAACGCGGGCGTTTTCACCGCGAGACAGTTTCACGGAGCGATAAACTGCGGTGGCCGCAAGTTCGATCGATACATGATCATACGTTAGCATTATCCGTGGGTGTGGGCACACATGGCTATCTGTAACATGCGTGTACTTAGGTCCCTTTAATTTTTAACGATCGCGGATGACGGACTGTATCGTCTGAGAGAACCGTATGTGTGCACCGCGTATAATAGCGGCCTTTGACTCGGCCGGCCACCCACGCGCCCTAATGACAGTTCCATTATCGAGACGACAGTTTACTTCTTTGTCCGTAAACTTGCGAGCAATCGTTGCAGAACGTATACGTCATGCTGTCTATCGACATCCAGACAATTGCCTCTATTAGGCAGCGGACACTCGCGAAATCAATTCTTCCGAGAAATATCTCCCCTCAAGATTCGCATAAGTTCCTGGTACAATAGTTCCTGATTTATACATTGATAATATATTGAGGATATAGTATTTATCGAGCAAATGCATTGAAAATAAAATAATATGTGAATAATCTTTTGCTAAGAGGGAAAAGGAGAGAGAAAAAACACAAACAAGTTTTCTTACAAAAATTAGAAAAAGCGTTATAAATACATTTATTATACACCAAAATTATATATTATCTTGTTTCTCTAAGAATTTAATTAATGATACAGTTTAAGCTGTATTTTCCTATCATTATAATGTTCTAAATTATGACATTTTACGTTACAAAATATAAAATCCGAATTATTGATCGCTTTTACGAAATATTTTTATGAACTTCTTAATCTGGAAGTTGCACGTATAAACATAGGTAGAAACGTTGTAGGAATATTTTTCTACTTAAAAAATTGATCTTTTAAAATTCTACGAAGAATGTAGGAGAAAGATCAAAAGCAAATAACCCGCGTTATTATAAGATATTCCAATTGAAAATTCCTATAAGAATTCAGTATATAAAAAATATATTTACTGAGAAGAAAATCAAGTTTAATAATACTCGGGCTCAAGGCTGACGTTCAGGAGATCATCCCGGCAAATTAAGATTTCATTAAGGTATACGTTCGTCATGCTGCTATCCATGGCGTTGCATGGCGAGGTGACGCGTTGAGTGTCAGGTACATCGCGCATGCAACGTCGTCGGTCTTGCAAACAACGCGGTTTCACGAGAGCGCCAATTAGCTAACGACGAAAGTTTCGAGACATCGTCAGAAAGCTAATCAAGATCCCGTAGATACCGTAATCACCGATGATACCCGCCACAAGACATCGTCGAGACATCGGCGCCATCGGCGCTGCGCCGCATTAAGTAGCGAGACTGAAAAGAAAGCGACAAATCGTAATTCAGAAATAACGCTCTTCGCTGTAGCACGATATGCAAATTCCACTGTTTTCATCGCAAACCGCAGAATTATTTTTTGTCTTCGATGACTTCGAAGATGTAATGATTATTATATTTCTTAATTTTTGTATAAATATTCTGTTTGAATTATATATAAACGGCTTATCTCTCATCTTCATCCCCTTAAAGATAATAAATCATGTACCTATAAAAGATAGCTCTATTGAAGATCGTTTAATATCCATCATGATATATATACCTATACATATGATTGTATACAAAAATCCATACACACAGCTATTCCAGATGAAATCGACTTCCTCTGCAATTTTTTTCGGAATTTTTTAACTGCAGATATGTCCCGGACCATTCCAACCAAAATAATTTTTCATCGTAAATCAGAGCGCCGGACTATTAATTTCAGCCGTCTTTTTTCCCTCGTAGCGGCAACTCGAGTTTTTTAATTGTACCTCTCGGAAATTATGAACGGCGATTGCACATGCGATGCTATCGATTTTTAATACGCGAGAACGCGAGGGAGACATCGGCGTATCGCGGATGACCGGGGGACGAATCTCGGTAGCGAAATTTTTTTATCGTATCCGCGCGGGATGGCAGGTAAATTGATTTGTGATTGGATCACGATACCGACCCCGGCTCAAAGTCGGGTTTTATGGGCGATTGTCGGCCGTGAGATCCCGGACGGCATGCTCCTCGTGTAGCGGGCCCGGGCTTTTTTCGTCGCGACGGCGTGCGATCGAAGCTCTGTTGCGATAGTGTCGGGGACGTCATCATCCGTCATGCGAAACATGCGACAAACGCCACGCGCGCGAGAAAGAGAGAATTGATTTTACAAACTAATTTTGATAACGGTGAATAGACGAAGTCTAAATCTTATGGCTGGTTTAGCCTTAAGCTGAGAAACGGTAGGTGGAATCAAAAATGAAATTCATTAAGGACTCTGTCAGTTAATATATTTTAATGAATTTATACGAATTGGTTAATTCTCCTTCAGTCATTAGCATAATAGTTGTTTAACGTTGTAAAAACAAAAGAAAATCTAAATTTTTTATTTTGAAAGAAACTTCGATGCATTTAGAAAAGACTAACATAAGTTTTAATTTAATTTAAAGTTTAAGTTCCGTAATGTTTTGAGAATTTCTTATGGTAATTATTTTTTGGCATATATTTATCACTAAAATATTTATTTGTCATATATTTCGCATACATAATTGTGTTAATAAAAACAAATGTCGCGCGCGTCTCTTTTGTGTGAAGCTGATGTATACGATTCACTTTATTAATGATTATGTTGCGGGTACTGCAAATTTATTTATTGTAACGTATATTTTAATCTCGATGTAAAATTGTGCATTACTAACACGGTTGAAATCCATACGGCGTGTCTGTTTCTTTCACGGAGAGTGAGAAAGAAGCGGATACGCCGTACCTACGTGTCGTGTTTCGAAAACGCGCTCGCGATTTCTTCGATATCGGTACACGGTCTTGTGCACACAGCTGGATTGTGTAAATCAACCTTTCCGTGCATCGAGTGATCGATATTGCAAATGTTGAGTCACCGATAATACATCTTCTCTTATGAAAAGAGTAATTTTTGTTGATAAACCATTATATATTCTCCCGGCGAGATTTTTCTCGATATATTTATTTAATATTTGTAACGTTTATGCACACACCATATGTGTATATTTATTTTCAGTTGCAGCCTTTATATTATATGAATATTAATTATCTGTTATGTGTGCGCTTATATCCTTTTATTTTGTTATTTATTATAACTCGTATTGTCCAAGAGATATTAATAAAACTAATAACAATTGATGAATGAATGTAATTAATGACTGTTAGAAAGATCTGGCATTATATGTACAGCGAAATTATGTGTTAGCATTCTCTATAGAAATCTTTTAGTTTTTTAATTATTCAATATAACCTAGAAAGAATTATAATTGGAAGCGGTTATGCAATAAGGAACCAAGTATCATTTTTGTGATTTATAGTTCTGTATTGCAAAGTAATATGTGGACAGGAAATTTTCTAAAAATACATATAACACTTAGGCCCATATTCTGAACTCTCTTTTATCGATAAAAGCGCTCTTTTATTTTTGAGATGCAAATATACATGTAACATGAACTGTAGTATCTCAGAAATAAAAGAGCGTTTTTATCGATAAAAGAGAGTTCAGAATATGGGCCTTAGAATTGTATTTGAGGAGGATTACAGTTCGGTTATATTTAAGATAACGATAGTTCAGAATTTTATTTCTATAATGTTTCGCGAAATTTGCTCTAGTGGAAAAATAAGGTTTTGAAGTTGGTTCTGCATTGCAGAATTACGTCCAATTATACTAAAATTTAATTGCTGATAATATTTCGTATTGAAATTGCATAATTCCAAGTTATTAATTTGATATTTCAATTCATAATGTTTAATTTAAAAAAACAGCTGCATTACTGTATTGTATCAATGTATAAAAGATAATATTATTTTTTTACATTATAAATGAATAGTAATAATAATAATTTTAAAAGGTCGAATTTTCTCTAACATATTTGTAAGATTTAAAATTCACTCAATCATTTTTGTCTGCCTAAGGAAAAACGAACAAAAAAATAAGTAACAACATTGACATTTAAATGAGTGTGTTTCGACACGCGTTTATCATCATTAACTTTGCCTCATCAACAACTCAATCGTGATGCTTAAGCCATCCGTGAATCGGTCAGTACCCCGTAAATCCAGTCGCGAGTCCGGCTTCTTTCCTGCATTGAAGGAAAAAAGAGTGCGCCGTACGTGTCATGTATTGGCAACTCACCGGCTTGGACCCGCGCACATGCACGTTGCTACACGAATGGATGAACCAACGTTCGCAAGGTGCCACGCGTCTGCTTTTTCTGACAAATACCGGATTGCCTTTACACAGGATTGCCTACCTTGCTTCGATGTATAAAGCTAGCCATTAATTTGTAGAATTTACAGAAAATTGGATTGGCTCCAAAAAGAGAGTCTCTCCTTATTGTTTTAAAGTATTGCTTCTATTATCACAATGAATTATATATAAAAAAAATGTCTTTTCACAAACAGTGGCAAAAAAAGAAAAAAGAAAGGGGAGAAAGAGAGGGAGAGAGAGAGAGAGAGAAAGAATGCAGTATATTTATCAACTTAATAATCGCGTTTTGAAGTAAAAATTATTTGTTTGCAACAATCACGACTTTACAAATTAAATGGCAGGAAATTTTTATCTTAAAAAATCCTTTAAGTATAAAAAGAGAAAAGAATTAGATTTTCTTAAATTTTGTAATGATAATATTGATAGCAATAAATTGTAGTAAATTGTAAATTCCACTTTGCAATGCGCATTTAGCTTAAAATTAAATGTTAAAGTGTAAACTGCGCTGCAAAACCCTTGCAAAGTACTCTTTATATATCTAAATCATTTTATGTAAATACAATAATGATTCAAAACACGAATAAAAGCCTATATTTTATAATAAATTTTTCACAATCAAATTAAATCTTTGAGTGTCAAAATAGCTGCGAGCAACGCGCGAAATCGATTACAATTACCAGTCTCGTCAAAAACGATGTGTAAAAAGTCCGCTCGAAAATTTCATGGTTACAGAGTGCTCAAAATTTGTTTAAACCGCAAAAAAACAAAATGGCTCTTTATGTCATATCGACATACACTTCTAGGTACAAAAAAGCACACTTGGCGTTTTTAAAAATGCTATTTGCGCTTGTCGAGCATAAACAATAAATAAAGGAATAAACAAACGTTTGCATCCCGTAGATTTTTTAATGAATGTTTGCTCGCTAACGACATTAAACAAAAATATGCGGATGTTCGAAAAAATTAGAAGAGAACAATCGCAGAAATGTACCACAGTGTTGCATCGCGATGTCGTTGAAATGTGACGTATCTGAAATATTTTTTTCCCGTATCTACTGCGAACGAGGATATATCGAAAATGAAGGACTCATCAAAAAGCAATTTTCGGCCGCCTCCGCATTGCGGGTGCGAAGCAAACGTGCCACCCCGGTATTTCGACATGCATTTCGTTTTCGCGGAAATCGAAAGCAATGCAATTGCCCGCCATTACTCATTCCCCTTTTCCCCCAGTCTCGGAAACGGAATTTATATATATATGTACATTATATATATATATATATATATATATATTTATTTATTGTATTGTTGGAATGATGCATGGCTCATTGTGAAAGCGACCGACTCTAGTCAGGTTTCTATCAGTAAAAGATGCGGTGAAACATACAGATGGTCACACGCTCTTAGCGCTAAATGCGACTGTTCAGTTCCCGATTTGAATAATCGCGAATAATGAAGACAAAGAGAATTTCTTATTCTGTTAAACTAAATTTCAAAATCAACTTAAATTGATAGAAGTGCATTTTAGAAGTTAAATCCATACAATTCAAGACCTAAGTCCTAAACCATCAAAATCGATAAAATAGTTTTCGAGATATCGAGCTGTAAAGAGTTATGTGCCACCCTGTATATAGATATGTATGTGTACATAGATAAATATACATATAGATATAATAGATACATATATAGATATATACAATGTACATACACACGTGAGTATATCAATTCGGTCATCGGGCAATTTTAATTTCGCACAAGTAGCAAGAAGGTCACACAATATGCTAAAGTAATTAGGACAATTTCACATTGTTATTTTTTGCAATGTCTCTTATTTTCCTTTTCACTTATATTTTTTCCGCTTGTTTATGCAATCTTATAAGCACTGCGCTGTATCATAACTGTTTATCCTTATATTTTTCAACTATCTATTTAGTTCTATGTCTCCGTGAAATATTTTGGCGAAATAAAATTCTTACAAGTAGCTTCAGTACGAGCTTCAAAAAGCATGCTTATTGAAATGGATTTTGTTAAAAGAAAGATTGAAACAAATACACACAATTTAATTACCGAATGTGAAGATTATCTTATTATTATTATATATTTTTTAAATTAAAATTGGGTTACGTACAATACAGACTATTAGTGAATGCCAAATGCCAAGGTAAATAGGTAAAATTAATATATTGTCTTTTAATAATGAATAATTTTTGTAACGTCCAGCATATTTCGATTGAATTCATTGAACAGGACACGTTATTATCGACTACAAGCTGTGTAACTCTAACTACTCTGTTAGCAGAAGCGTAACTAACTCGTTACGACGACCGATAGACCGCTAGATTAAGTACACTGCTGACACAGTTGTTGCACACTTGTTGTTTGTTAACTGAAGTGCACGTAGACACTAACAACGTGGACTACCATAAACATGCTTTGTTGCTCGCATAGAGAACGATCGCATTTGCGATTTAATTTAAAATTTGCACAATGTGCATGCAATGACCAATTCGATTAAAATCCAACGTGTGAATCTTCCTAATCCATTACGCATAATTACGAAATTAGGACAATTGTGTAGCGCGATGTTAATTTATGTTTAGCAATAGAAGTAAAAATTGAAGTTTCTAAAAAATTTTTGTTACACATCAAAATAATATAATTTTCCTAAAGATACTCTTGGTATAAAATTTATTTAATTTTAAATATAAAGAGAATATAAAATGCATAATGCGTAGAGGATATACATATCTATAGGTACTATATTAATTACAATCTAATAGGTATTACAGAGCTAAAACAGATATTTCATAATTTGATAAAACTAAATTAGACTATATGACTAAAACAAAATTCCGCATATCGCCACATTCATAAAAAAAACATAAAAAGAAAAATTTTATGGATATTATTTTCTGAATATTATTCTCATTGTTAGCAACGCTTTAGCTTCAATCAATATTTTCTGCATCTCAAACTGTTTCGCTTTTCGCCAGCGATGTTTATCAGTCTTGGAAGCGCTTTTAACCATAGTTTAATTAACAAACTACTGATCAATTAAGTTCTGTTCAGGTTTCTCATTGTCCAAGGCCTTTTACGAACTTTATCCGCGAGTGCAACTACGAGCTTCGATAAGGGCGATGAGCCAGCGAAACTATGACGTCACAGAGCGCATCGAGACGAGCGTTGGCGCTCGTTCCCTTTGAATCCTTAATGCCCTAATCAGAAAACCGCGCCCGAGGATGCATTAACCAAGATCGCAGAGAGACTGGCGGAATAACAGGTATAAACATAACGGCGTTGCATCTTTCTTGGTCGGCATCATCTTCGATTAAGAAGAAAGCGTTTGTCACTTCCGCAAATTGTCTTATCGCGTTTACCTGATTCGTTTTAATAACTCGTTTTGGTCTCTTGAACATGACTTAAATATAGCTTCCAGTGATCTAGATCTTTATCGCGCGGAAATATATGGTTGTCCCGCTTAGGAGAAGAAGAATGAAGAAGTTCGAAAAGATCGATTGTTAAATAAAGATTTGACTAATTGATGTTATTTCTTGTTTATAAATAGATATATATATACGTATATACATATGGGAATATTCCTAACAATTATCTTATAAATATATATTATATGCTTACGAAAAATCCTATTCAAATTTCAAATATTTAGGAAAAATTTAATTTATTTTCTATATATCAGTTGATATTATTTTGTCATTACCATAGTAATTGATATGTCTAAATAGAAATCAAATCAAAATTCTACATCCACGTTGAATTTAAATGTCTCGAAAAAATTCCTACCGCACGCACCATCGTCGATAATAAAATTGTGAGAGTACAGAACAGCGATCGATCGCGTCCACGCGATGGACGCTGCCCAGGATCGACAGGACAGGACAGCTTCTCTCTGATCGATGATGACGTACGGCACGAAGAGTAGCGAAGGCAAGGGAGAACCGCCGCGGTTTACGCACGGCGGCGGCCGGCGTGGCGTATATCGAGATATCGAAGCCCAAGCTCCGCCCGTTCCGCAGGAGCCCAGGGTCCACCAATGAAGATCTGAACCCACCAGCCAGCACGCGACCAGTTGGGCTAAGGGCAAACGTAAAACTCACCGATCGGCAAGATAACTGGTGTTTAACACGCGAGCCGAACCGCCATTAAGCCCGGCCCACCGTGCGATTTCCGCGCGCTCGCTCCACCGTCTCGCGGCGATTGATTTACGGCCCGCACCGGCTCTTCTTCCCGCGGAAAGAGAAGAAGAAGAAGGAGAAGGAAGAGGAGGAGGAGGAGAGGAGGAAGGGTCCAGGGGACACACGCACACGCGTGCGTGGCATCCGTTCTCGGGGAAGAAAGGTGCTTTCACGCTATTCGTGCAGCGCCAGAGTTCGTTGCACCGAACTGCAGTCCAGGTGAAGCCCCGACCCCTGAACACTGCACGTTCGCCGAATATTCGAATACGGTTCCTGGAGTGTACTTGCATTTACAGGGGAGTTCCTGTCATAAGTAGAACTTTAAACATTTTAACGGATATCCGTCTCGGCATGCCTTGTCAATATATTTCCGTGGGAATGTTATTGTACTCGAGTCATTTTCAGCCATGTGCTCGTTCACTATATAAGTACATGTCAATTGTTACATCAATGACCACTACGATCATTTGCGGATATATCCAGCGAGAGTGCCCATTGTTCCAACAGCAGCTCCCTTGGTCATCTATATATCAGCAGTGTCTATACGGATGTGCCCAATGACCATTATTATATCCCTTTATAGTAACCCCAGGGATCAAGAGCATGTCTTTGAGCGCTTATCTAACTGGAGAAACGACTCTTCAATCATTTGAATTATTAAAAGCATAGATACTTTCAATGCATTATGCTCACATTACGGCAGAAGATATAATAAATCGTACGAAAATAAGAATTAGCGAAATAAGATATAACAGGAATTTCTCTTGAAATTTGCTATTATTACTATATCATTTGAGCGAGACAGATCACAAAAAATTGATAAAGAATCGAATAATATATGGTCGTGTTTTCAAGAAAGATGCCAGAAAAAGCGTCATTTGAACGCTGAATGTGTATTTTAACGCTGGTTTTACATTTGCCTAAAAAATATTACCGCAATGACAGTTTTTGCGAAAACTTCATTATCTCGTTTCGGAGAAAGGCGACGGATAAGTGTTAGCCGCGTATCTACAAAGCGATGGTTAAAATTCAGTCGCGGCTCGAAGCCGCCCCCTCATAAAGGAAGCGTCGGTTCATAAATTGCCCCCTTGCCCCGCACGTCCACCTTTCTCCTTACCATCTCGCCCCCGCGACGCAACGATCTCAATTTTGAGGGTGCCAGCAGGAAACTACCACCCTCGACAAAACTTGGTGAATTCATTATAGGACGAACAAAGGCAACACCGAGGTGCCTCAGGCGACGTGCTCGCGCGCCGCGGTAGAATGATGTGGCGTAGGGCCCCGATGTGGGAAGAGCCAATCGGAATCCTTCGTAACACGGAGAACCCCACTCGTGATGCTGCGCCGCTAATAAGTGACAATTGCCTGCCATTAAAAGTGTCGGTCATTGCGAGGCAGGAATGGATGCCGTGCTTTTCCTGAATATAATGGAGGCTGTACACAGCGGAGAAATGAAACCGAAAAGCGATAGGGAACGGAATAAATAAGTATATACAATTCAACTCAAAAAGTTGACAAGTTTCTTCAATAAACCTCAGCCAAATAATTTTCATTGTTATTATACAGGGTCCCCAGATGTTGCGTATTCTTTACTCTCGAATATATTCTTCTACAAAACTGGAATCAAACATCTGGTCTTATGATGAAAATGATATACCTATACAGCGTTAGAATTATCTTCTGAACATGCCGATAGTAAAATTTCATGTTAAATGTTTCTTAAAGTAAAATCGGCCCCAAAGTAACTCTCTAAATAGTCTAAATTAATCGTCGAAATTATTAGTAGAACAATAATAGAAACATAAGATAGACATATAGGTATATCAGGTGTGTGTCGATATTTTCGAAATTAATAAAAAAAAGAAGGAAAAATATATGATACGTAAATTGCTTTCAAGTTATACAGTCACATTAGGATAAAAATTTTATAAATTCAAGGATCAGAGAAGTCCACACATACACACACACAGCGTGCAGCAAGTGTCAATAAGGATACTTATTTTTCGTTAAATTCGACGAAACATCCGGGCATTATTTTATGTCAGATTCTCGGTCGGATTTCATTCCATTCCCGATTTGTGGAATTTGATTCTGCGGAAGGTATGCGCACAAAATTGGCATAATCGTGTTTGTTTCGCATTACCTATCTCGCGGGCGAGCAACGCCGCGGCGCAGGAATGCGGTCCGATTATTCGGAGGAAGCCGAAGGATCTGTCCCAAGATCTTGGCAACGATCGAGACGTCAGAATCGCCGATAACGTTGCTCGAAAAACCCGTCATGAATTCTTCATATTATCTCTCTTACGCCGAAAAACTCTGCAACGAATCTGAAAACTTTCGCCCAAACCGACAAAAAGTTGATGACGCGGATATTTAATGGCAATTATGTCTGACACATATCTAATTGTGATCCATAAAAGTGACGATTAAAATTAATCAAGCGCCAAATTCTTGTTAAGAAAATATGGATTATAATTTTGTTAAAGAATTTGATCGTATAAATAATTAATTAACAAAGAAATAGGTTGTATAATTATAATAATAAAGTTGCCTTGTTTTACACGGAGCTTCCTGTTTACATGTTCCTTCAACGTTCCAACGTATCCGATTACGTTGGAAGCCCCTTCGGGGGCTTCGGTACAATTTTTTCTATGTAAAATGATAATGGCCGGCGAGGGAGAGCATCGGACATCATCACCGAGAAAAAACCGACTTTTCACGCCCGTAAGACAAAACTCGTCGCGCGCCGACAGGTGTGTAAAATCATTTAAATCGCCGGATCAAATTCGGTCGTTCCTCCTTCATGATCGAGCCGAAATACATACGGAGGTGCGAGCAGGTGTTACGAGAGAAAGGCGAGAAACTGCATTTACACGTTTCTGCATTACACATTTCTGTACAAGCAAAAAGATAATTAGTCACGAAAATATCGTTTTGAATTATTAATTGACGGAATAATTTGCGTATATGTATTTGATTATATATACGTATAGCTTCAATAGCACATTATTTAAATTAAATGAAAGAACTGCAATAAAATAACTGTGTCTCTTTATTATTTATCGAGTGAGAGAAATTTTAACTCTGTATTCACCTATGAACATAAATACATTTATAAAATTGCAATAAAGCAAAGACGCACACGCATACCCACGTCATAAGAGAGAATTATTGAATCCTTCATCGTTAATGGGGGGTGTCAAGATTTTTAAGATATCAAAAAAGGTATGAATTTGAAAAATTTAAAAATAGCCGGGTTAAAGAAAGCAAATCGAATTTCCTACCGCCGGCGTTCCTCTCCCCTGTCGAACACGCCTACCGTCTGATCTCGTAACGCCGCGGGTTCGATTGGAGATCGGATTTCGCGTCAGACGGCCGCGAAGTAGAGACCCTCTATAAATAAGAGTCTAGCCACCTGGTCCCGCTTTTTGATTGGTCCGCCATTTATGCATGCTTCGGTATGTGCGCAAGTGAGACGGTGCTTCGCAACCGAGTGAGACAGCAAGCTTTCTCTCGTGTGATTTTGCTCATAAATGGCGACCATCCAACAGTTGTGGCCAGACTCTTATTAGAGGGTCTCTAGCCGCGAAGAGGTCTCACGAAGTAGGCCATCTTTTTTATTACAATTCTCCTCAACGTCCGCCGTAGATCGCAGCTGCGGTTGTTGTGATGACCCATCGGCTGACCTCGCCGACAGGCCATTTCTATTCTTACTTCACCTCTGAGACGGGCAAAAAGTGAAGGGTAGTAGAGCTGAACTCACCCTTTTCGTAATGGGTCTTTTTAGCACTTCGTTTATCTTCTGTCTAGACCCTAACAGATGCACATTCTACACCATTCTATGTATATATACCTTTCCACACATTCTACAGCTTTTTCTTTTTTTCTATCTCGACTCTTCGAAAGCTGCCTCCCTTATCTCACCTCAATTGTAGAAAGCATAAGAACGTGTTATTAAAAAAGATAAACTTAATTATTTCGCAAATGGTTTTATCGCAGGAATCTATTTTATACGTTCCAGTTGCGGAATTTCCATTTCCTTTGTTTTTGTATTAATCTCATATAAATATAGTGTAATTAGTGTTAAATACAATAAAAATTGTAATAATATTCCAAGTCACTTATTTTATGCTTTCTTGTTAATTTAGAGTATTAATTTTTCACGCAGAAACGTGAATTTCTCTCGCACAATTCGCATCGCGGATATTTATTAACAGTGTATGTACACATTATTTATTATACACTAGTATATATGTTTATCACAAGAAATACCTACTTTCACAATTAAATTGTCTTTCGGCCAACCTAGCGTTAAAGAAGTGCATGGAAAACCCAGAAGAAGTATAATACGCAACGTTTTCTCTATACATCCCTATATTTCCTATCTTTGCCTAGCTTGTTTAGCGAAATTTATTCTTGCGAGAGAGAAGCAACACTCGAGAAACGCACGTGACTCGAGATCCCGCTTCCCGCTCGAAACACCGCTACAGAATCCTCGTGGAATCCACACGAGCGAATTTCCTATTTTCGCGATGCTGTGCCGGTCCGATGTTTCTCCACCCGCGGCGTTTACCGTCCGCCAAAGCCGCGGGAGAACCGCACACATACTTGCGCAGCTACTTAGACAGGCATTACATTGTCTGCGTGCCGGGTTCCATAAGGTTGGCAGATTATTGATGAAGCCGCGGCCGCGCGAAGCACCACGCACATCCTGTTCGCGAGGATACAGTTATGATTGCTGCAAGCAACGCGCAACGGCGGGGCATTATTAACGTGAGAAAATGTGGCTACTTTCTTTCCTCTGTTCTTTTCTTCCCTCTCTCTTCTCCCGACATCTCGTTTAGCGCAAAGCTCGGTAATGATGGACGTCACTTCGTCACTTCGCACGTGTTACCGCCAGATTGTCAGGAATACGATTCGGGATAACGTGCTTTATAAAATCAGGAAAATTAAAATAAAATCCACCACATATCTCATTGTCAGTAAGGCGATGATTCTTTAAGCTATGATGACGGGACGATTAAATGCGATATATATATGATTAGAATTGTTAGCATTCTTTTGCTAAGCTCTACACTTATTGTTAGATATGAAGAACATATACTCTCCTTAATTGAAATTAAGAATCTCCAGAATATTAAATAAAAAATATAAATGTTGAAATACGATATTATTAAAACTGAAATAAAATATTGTTTTCTGCATTTTCAATGTTTAATGTTTACTCTATTTTTTGATTTATGATGTTTAAGTATATTTACACGTATTTGGAAAATTCGAACAATAAATGAATAAATATATACATAACATATATCTGTTTTTATTATTCCCTAAACACACATACGCGCGCACACTTTGAAGTCTCTTCATTACGTGATTAATAATCGTTAGTTGCAAATGGTAGATTACATTTGAAGCAAATTGCATAGTACATATTGGATATAAATAGGCTCGGTGTTATCGTCGATATGCGGTATCATTAATAAGAGTTCCTACAACGAGGTTCAATACTATCATATCATTACAAGCTATCGTTAATAACATCCCGTAATCGCCAAATGAATCTGCTGAAAGCAATCTACGATGAAAAACTATGGCAAACGCATTGTGCGAGGATGCCTTCTGTGATTTGCGTGGCCAATCGCGTAATAAAATTAATTTCCGGTCAGGTGGTTGACGCGACGCGTCCATTTGTTTCCGGCCACGAGCGGCCCGAGTAGTATCAGCGACGACAACGTGGGACCCGTCGATGAAGCGGGAGAGGACAGCGGGGCCGCATTCCACCGGGTCGAGATTTATTTGTCGAATAAATGTTGAGGAGGTATTTTTAATGGTCGACAATAGTGGCCCTGATAGTGATCTGACTATCTGAGAAACGTATTATCGCTGGACGTCGTATATAATCCCGGAGGTATCGACGTGCCCAACAAAACGGACATACATCTGCCTCCTTTTTCCCCCACCCGTTCTCTCTCACCTCGGCAAGGTCTCACCTTTCCCCTGCACCGAAAACTATCTTTTTCCTCTTTCTCCTTTCCTCTCTCGTTTCTCTTTCTGTCTCATCGGCTTTGATTCTTGATGATTATCCAAATTGGACGCATCGGGGAACTTTTTATTTAGATGTATCACATCGGGAATAAACGGTTTGATGTTCTGTCTGATGATGCTCTTTTCCTGATTTCGTAACCGATGCAACGTGATCGAGATACGTAACTGCCCTCATTGAAATGTATACTATAAGTATTCATGTCTATTGATATTCATGAAGCATCTCTAAGAGATAATAAATTTTAAATCGAGCTGATATTCCTGAATTAAAAAAAAGTTTGCAGGAAATATATTAAGACATTTTGCGTATTTTATATCCATACACATTCCAGGATGAAATATAGTTTATCCGTTCTACTTTGCAGGATCATTGGAAATCACTCAGATGCGTGCAAACGAGCAAAGGTGAAGCGTGGAATGACTTTACCCGTTTCTGTGGAAACACTATTTTCACGATTCGCTTTTCTTTCACTTCGAAGGAATCATTCGGAACAATCATCCAAAGTGAATCGTGTAAATTTGCCTTAAAAGAGAATCTTTCACAAGCTCTTCTCGTACCGCGATCTTTACTTGTTCTCACTCACCCGATCCACGTTTATTCTCTCCTCCCCCTCCTCACCCCTCTCGCACTCTCTTCATTCCTCTTACTCCCGCCTTTCTTCTCGTGTCTTTCTTTCCGTTTGCCTTATGAGTAACGGCAACGCGCGTCGCCAAGTAAAGCCTTTGAAGTCGACTCTTTTGTAAATCGACGTTATTATTGTAATCGAATACTTGTCTCCCAGAGGGATATATCCTTTCGGTTCGCATACTTACGACGCAGGGATCAAATCGGATCTAACGCTATAGAGCGGAATCGGTAGCCGAACGAAATTTCACGCAATTCACGCCCAATTTTCACTTCAACGAATGACCTATCTTTGAAAAATTCTATAATAATAAATATTTTAATAATAGCTGTCTTAATTATTAATGATCTCTTTTTCAGATTGCGTAGCGAATTGTAAGTGCCGCATGTTTTAAGTATAACAAATTTTTCGTATGTCGATTTTTGTGATTGCAAATATACGATTTGAAAATAGAACTGTCTCTGTAAAGATGTTTTAATTAAAAAGTCATTCAATTCGCATCGAGAGATCGGCGTCTTTTCAATTCCATTGAATGTCGGACGTCCTATAATTTTGCATATTCACCCATTTGCAATTCTGTTTTGCAACAAAGTATTCACAACACCGTATGGAAATTTTTTTTATATGACAGTAGAGGCGAGATCGTAAAAAGGTACGACGTATTTTCATTCGGTGTCATGTAATGTAATTTTCCGGATTCATGCTCCCTGTCTTAAGATCTCTTCGACGTTTTTTCCGGATTATCATCCGCGCTTCGGCGCTTAACATCTTCGTACAGGAGGAAGACTAAAAGCAAAATATTTATTCGTTCGTTCTAGCTATGCAGCCGGAAATGATGTATACCTTGCGAAACACATGCGCTTCTAGCCATGATAAACAAACACAAATAACGATATTGATCCGATGTACAGGAGGTTCGTAAAAATGTGCAAAACTATCGGTGGCGCTTTGCGTTCGCAGTAATTTCCGCGAATTTTAGTTAACGAGAGTTTTGAGCTCTTAATCAAGGGGTAATTAAGCGCGTGAAATTAAAGGTCTCGCGCCATTCGGAATGGACTGATCGAATGATACATGACTGTAAATAATTTCGAATTTGTATCGAAGACTGCAATTACAAAGATGCATATAGATATTGCATATTGATCTAATTTTAAATAAAAAAAACATCTAGGAAACAGACGGATTCGTGCAAAAAAATACAAGGAAATAAATACAATACAAATATTCAAATGGAAGAAATATACTCGTACATGTAAAATGAAAATGACACGTACACGTATAATATACACTAAATAAATATCTGACATGAAAATAATAAAAACACAATTCTATTGATACGAAACAGATATTTCAAAAATATATTTAATTGCGAAAAACGTTTACGAATAAATGAATAAAAATAATAAAAAATTAATTTACGTATTAATTTGTAATTTTGGATGAATATGCGTAAACACCTTTATCAAGTATTATATTTTAATGTAAGACTCTATATAATGCGCATTTTAGAAGTAAAAGATAAACGGATGAGAGAATAAAAAGATGCATCAACGGATTTTCATCAGATGTATTTCCCGATAAATTTCCTTGTGCGTTCAATTAATTTCACCATTATCCCTGGTTTCCGTCCTAACGCGCGTATAATCCGCGACACCACTATCTCTCTCCCTCCCTCCATTCCTCCCTTCCTCCCCCCTCTCACTCTTTCTCTCTCTCTCGCAAACCGGAACTAAGCTTATACAAGCGCATTAGCGTACATACAACGCGCGCGTCTTGCTCGAAAGTTAGAAATATCCGTTTTCCCGGCAAGCGGAGAGCGAACCTAGACGCAGTTATGGGATAGCGTCGCGCACAGAAGCTGCGTTTAATTGGACGACTTCCAGGCGCCGCCGGGATATTAGGGAATAGGGACGGCAAGATCCCGGGACGGAGAAGAGTCGACCCGTCAGGGTCGTGTATCGACTAATGTCGCTTTAACATTGTACCGAATTATCAGTTGCCGTGCCAGACCGACCGGATTAATTAAGCTAATTATTGTTTGCGCTTGGGTGCGCGCGACCAAGCCGTTTCGCACGGCTGCAAACGCGTTACGAAGGCGTACGCGCAAGATCCGCGATTATTGCATGGATGGACGGCTCGTGCGCGACGAACACCACCGAGAAATGCGCCTGCGAATTTCCGACCTAGAGCTGTTGATGTTCGAGAAACCGAAACCCTCGATAATCGGATTCTCTCGCAAATTTCCAGAAACAAAACTCGTCCACAATTGCATATACTTTCCTTCACCAAGAGAGTAATTGTATAAGACTGGAATTGTTACACGTGAATTTTGCGAATATGATTGAATTAAAAAATGGCAAACTTGATGTTCGTGCAAAGTCTTGTCGGTTACTGATCGTAAGATGAAGACTTATATAATCTAAATTAATATCAATATCTTAAATCATTGATATAACAAATTTTATGTTAAAAAATATACCTGCTAATTGATGTTACTTTTTAAAAGATTAATGTTATCAGAATTCTTTAAAAGATTAAAGTCAGATTTATCAGTGTTTACTTACACATATACACTCATCTATATATTTGAGTAATATATATTTGACTTAAAAATGAGATATGACTTGAAACATGATCGATAACGATCAATGCTTGTCGCATTTATATAATCGATTTTTTATCTTTAACAATGAAAATAGTGTCGGATTTCTTTAGGATGTAAATAATCACAGTCAAGAATACCTAATCGGAGTTGAAATAAATCATTATCACGAGTTTATTTGTGTCTACGGTACAGCACAATACGGCGAGGACTGTTATTAGCGACTCTTTTGCACCGAGTTGGTCTCGCTATTTAAAACCTACACATATACGGATACATGCTTAAGCATATTTATTTCTAGTTTTGAAAGGATTTGTTAAAAGCCACGTTACCACAATATACATGAAGATTATACGTAGATTCTTTCTCTTTATGTCAATGCTCTATTTCTCTGTTATTTACTTGAATTTACACGTTTCACTCGCACACTTCCTCGTCATCGACGACTGCAACGTAGGCTCATTGCACGTCGTATTTATCGGGTCGGTTTCTATCGGTGTTGTTTTTCTTGTTATCCTAGCTGTCGTTACCGTTATTGTAGCAACGTCTGCCAAGTACGATGACACGGAGTACTCTAGCATCGGAGCAGAGAGATTGGCGCGATACGCGTCGAGCATGCTAGATTCAACACGAGTAAACTTTGCGCTCACGTTCCCTCCAAGTTGCGCGTTAAGGATTACACGCAGAGAGGCGCCGGAGAAATATCGAGGCTGCAGCATGGATATCAACGCCTGATGAACGCATGCATCCTCTGCTAAATGCGTCTTTTGTTGAAACTACATTTTCTCGGCGACATTCAATACAGATACATCATGGCGATTATTAATTCTGCCTGCAAATGAGATTGTTTATTTTCGCCGAGTTTATTTTCGTGTCTTTCTCGCCGTGATATCTCGCTATTCTGCAGACAGTATTCCAGAAACATCCAGAAATGTCAGAGACAATTGCTACCTCATTGAAAATGCTTTCTCTCATTACGAGAAACATTTTTATATTTTCTCTCCTTTAATATTTTTATTCTTTTTTAAAAAGATATTTTTGGATTAGTAACATTTATGAACGTTTATACTTATCGCGAAAATTAGGTGTTTTACTTTCGTATTCTACGGCTAGTAAAATCTTTTAACTCTCATCTTTAACATTTCCGTGAGTTTTGATCATTATATCTATAACGCCCGGTGATTCAAACGGTTGTTGAACTCGTAATCGTGGAGTCCAACAACATAGCGCAACTAATTGTATATTGATCGTAACATCGATGTATTGCGTATAGTTACATAATCGGCTTGCGTGCACCTCGGCCGTTTAGCGCGTCAAGCAGATCGACGATATTTTGCGATGTGCGTCACCGTCCGCGAATTTGCTTGCACGCGTCGTGCATCTGCCACAAGTGCCGCACGTTGCCGCAATGTCGAATCGCGCCATCACGTATAGCGCCCCGCATTTTGGAATTACGAAAGAACCGATGAGACCGTTAATTTCCCAGACATATTATTTCGACAAACACTCCTCGGCGCTTTAACCGGCGCGGCGCGGCGTCGGTTTATTTTTGTACGGAGCGTAATGAATTCCGGTTCGACGATTTTGCCGTTTTATACGCTATATTTACCGAGGTAAAACATTTAATCGCGACGAATTAACTTACTCCTCGGAATTAAATTATTCCGGCACGCCTGGGTTTTTTAATCCGCCCAACTGCGCTCGTTTTATCATGATGATTTGCACGCGTTTTTTTTTACGCCGAAAATACACGTGTCAATATTTATTGTGCATTGAAAGAACAAGTCTCAAAATTATATATAATAATCAACCAAAAGGGTTCAAACAATTACCAACAATTATAATGCTAAAAGATATTGTATATATCTATAAGATATAACTATTAAGAATAGTAAAGATTAACGAGACTATAAGTACAAAAATAGAAATCTAAGCAAGATTGATAATTCTACATTTGATCTTTTTGGAACAAATGCAAAAGAATAAGTATGCATAAAATTTTATCTATATACATAATGACGTTGCTCTTGTCACATGTTCAGTCATACAACACAGTCAATATTTTGCGAATATAGCGTTTATAAATTTTCCTGCTTCTAATTGATTTTTATAACTATAATAGAAGTGATGGTACTCTTTTAAAGCACGACGTATCTACTAGGTAGCACGAAATCACTGTTTACGAGCGCGGGCGACGATTCGACGGGCGAAAGAGAATGCCGATTAATCTTGTCGCCGCTCTTAGCTTCTCCTCTTCCACCGCGAGCATAATCCACGACGCTGCTTCGAGTTCCACGGGGAAACCATAGATCCTGTCTTTCGCCGCTGCGCCTGCCGTACCCTCCTCCGTTCCTCTCATCTTGTTCGAAACAAGGCGGACTTACACGCGTATTTATGTATAGCTTGTGTCTTATACCCGAAAGCCTGACGTACAAATTTCGGGCCCTTCCAAGCAAAAGCATCAGCGGGAGTTAAATTCCTCCCAAGAATTGAAAGGCGCAAAACAAAAATCCAGTGAACTTTTAGACAGCTGGAAAGATATTACTATACATAAAACTCATTTTGATGAGTTTATTCATCCATTTATTTATCTAAAAATAATATTTAATCGACATAAGAACATGGCGACATAAGAAAAGTGAATTTAAAATTATATGACACTGAAGAAAAGTAGGGTAATAAAACTAAATAAACTAATAAATTGCGAAGAAGCTTTACAATCTGCAGATGTATTAAAAATAAAAAAATGTAATTTTTTACCGTGAAATTATTGTACGAGATGGAATTATTGGAGCAAAAGCAGGATTGATATGGCTCGTCAATATCGCTTGCAATTTCCTCGGACGATTAAGAGCGCATCACGTAGTATCTAGAAATTATCGCGGCGCGACGTCGCCCCGTACGCGGTTGCAATCTCTGGGATGTAACTGCGCGTATATACGCGTCGTGCACGGTATAGTAATCGGATCATAATGTAATCTGCAACTGGATAACGGATATATCGCTCGCTCGCGTGCTAAGGAACCGTATAATCGAGCCGATCAATAAGAGAGAGAGAGAGAGAGAGAGAGAGAGAGAGAGAAGAGAGAGAGAGAGAGAGAGAGAGAGGGGGGGGGGGAGGGAGTAAATTCAGAAATCTGGAATTTCCGAAGACTGTGAGATAAGATCTAATATAATGAAATAAAAAAACACAGAGATTCGAGAAACTAAAGAATGCCCAAATGCAGTGATTTATAGTTCCGCAGGTGGTCCTCTTATACGTAAATGTCAGAAATTCCAAGGATAACTCGAAAGTTTCGATTTTTATATGAGTCGTGGTATTGAAATGTCTCTTCAAATTTTTCTAAGAATTCTTCTTAAATTCTTAAAGCTCGCCAGACTCAAAGATTTTAACTTCAAAGGATTCTAAACATCTCGTGTCCAAGAAAATACAATTTTGTAAGATATAAATTTTTAAAACGTCTATTTTTTTATGTTGCTTCCAAATATATCAATTTGCAAAAGTAGCAGCTTATAAATATCTAGATAAATATCTCGCAATAATCAAATAAAATATCTAGACATATAAAAATCAAAATATTATTCCAAGTTGATGTATAAGGCGTAAAAATACTGAAAGATGTTTCTTTCTTGCTATAACGTCAAAAAACTATAACTCTGTTGATATGTCCAAATAATTCATTGTCGATGATGGTTGATGAAATATTAGATAAAGCTAATGCAAGAATAATATAATATTCAATGACATAACTAAACATGTAAAAGTAAGAAAAATGTATCTAATCGATAAATTAAACGCGGTAGGGAAACACAAACGTCACAATTTATTGGCGGCGTTACATCATTCCCTGCGCAATTATAGTTTCTAATATGTAACAACGCGGACGCGTCGTGCTCGGTATAGTAATCGGGTCATAATGCAATCCGCGCCGATGGATACAGTCGATGACCGCTCACGTACTCCGGAATCGTGTAACTTTATTGGAAGACGACGAGGGACTTCCGTCTGGTTATCTCTTCGAGCCGACGTGGCCGTCGACGGATCCTGAAGGGACGCGGACATGGTGCAAGGGGTTGGCTCTAATAGCCCTTAAGTTGGATGAAGTTGGCCATTGTACGAGCCGTCTGGGCGTACGTGATCAGTTTTACCCTTGGATAATCGCACCACCGGAGACCTGATCTCCCTATCGTCGTTCTCTTCGTCAAAGAACTGCGGAGGATGCCATATTGATGGAACTTGCGCGAAAAAACGCAAAGTATTTTGCAATCCTTTTTTCAGCCATCGAGCCTCTTGCAGTTGTAAAATGATCAAAGTGTAAAAGTTTAATATAAGAAAAATATTTCAAAATATGAATAGAGTTGCCACAATTCTGAAATGACACACATAAAGCATGCAGTTATTCTATGTATGTTGTGTGATTTCAAGCTGGAATCACTGCCTCTTATATTCAGAAATCAACTGCAAAATAAGTCAGTCGCAGATTGCAACTATCTCTTGGAAATATCTACCTATATTTGAAAATATCTATAAATACCGTGAAGAATGGTTTATTTCTTGGGATATGGATTGATCTACTTCGAACTCTACTGATTTTAAAAGAATTTAGCAGCACGTACAAGCAATATGGAATGAGCAATCTATAAAAAAATCTCAACAGCTAGCTTATTGTAAAAATGACATATCGACTACCATAGGTGTCACAAATTGTATCTGGACTACCTGCAGAAAAATAGAATGATGTCTCTTGACTCGTGCCCTTTGCATATATCGCATAAATAATCCGTAAAGGAATAAATCCATCGTTCTGTCACTCAACAACAGCGCCGCAGCGCCTGAGGATCAATCCGCAGCGGTAATCCGCGCGCGCTACCTACAAATTACTCAAATAGCGACTCGACAACGACACAACGGTGTACGTGCCGCTGACTCAACAGCACAATCATCATCGCGTGATCGTCGATGTCCGGCGCGACGCGATTACACGCGTTTTACAATGGCGGAAGTCGCGGAGGTGCGAAGGGCGCGAAGAAACGGTGCGGGTAGGAGGCAGTAAGTTACGTGAAGAAGCATGCGTTAATGATTTCGGCAGGTTTGTACACACCGGCGACGTACAATGTAACGGCCGCGTTCACAAAGGAACGTTAAATTCACCGGCGACGATGACCTCGCTGCCAGTCATTGCCGATAATGACCGTTTCTCCTCCCATGCGCCCTTCGCCTTCCTTCCTTCTCTCTCTTCCTTCTCCTACTTCAACAACTCGCGCTTCTACTGCCTCTCCTCCTCGTATGTCTTTCTATTTCCATCTTTTTACGTAGTCGTTGCATACCGAATACATTGCATTCTTTCATTACGAACGATATGTATTGTATATTTTAATAAATTTTCCTTATCAAAATTCCTCATGCACGATGACATTTTAACTTTTATACAAGCTGATTTGCTATTTATAGATTTGCGTTATTTATTCAAGCTATTTTTTTCCTTTACGTTATTTCTTTACTGTACATATCCTTCGCATACTTCTCAAGACAAACGCTTCCCTTTCTTTCCTTCTCCTCGTTTCTTTTTTTTTCCTTTCATCGTCGTTTCTTTCTCTTCTTCCCGTCCGCCACACATTCTTTTTTCGCAAGAACGTACACACGCGTGCCTTAATGACGCATGCTAACCCGCACGCGTCTCTTAATAACCATCGTCATTAGTGCATGCGGAACCAACGCGCCGTCCGTTGCCGCCGCGAGGAAGCGAAATTTTTGGGCGCGGCGACGCTTCGACAATTCCACCCGTCATTTTCGGCCTGCTCGCGTGGGCACATCATTAAGGCTTCCTTCATAAACGCATCTTTTACCGTACTTTTTGCCGCGACAATCACAATATATGTTGAAGATGAATAGTACCAAATGGATTGATTTACGCTTTCAGTATCTGATTAATTATATAAAGCCAGGAAACAGCCGCTTCTCTCTTTCTTTCTTTTTGCCATTCCAAGTTAAAAGACCTCGACATTCTTTAAGAAATACTTTTTTCGTCATTGCTTATTAAATCTAAATCTATATTGCGTAATACAAAATTCTATATAATTTACATTTATTAAAGAAGTTTGAAATTGAAGGCATGATGAGATTTTATTTTCTCTTTGCAGTCCCGCATAGGTATAGTTTTTGAAAAGTCATTTTTTATTCCTGATTACCTACAATTTAAAAATTACAATTGTGTTGATGTTCTTACATCAGGAAAATTGATTCTAAATTGATCAAAGAAATTATACGTAAAAAAAACATGGCTTAAAATAGATTTGACACATCCTGCATAAACGATATCTAATCGATTCTGATGTAACTCCATCGTTTATGATGTCCAATTTGCAAAGCAAAAGAGAGAAATCTAAACTCCTGTTATAATGAGTTACAAAATAGTCTCTTTAAAAATATTACTCTATTACTCTAGGTGTTTTCGGGAGCATCATGGGTGGTACGAGGTGGTTACATTCAAATGCCAGTTTCGCAAGAGACTAATTTCTAACGTCGTTACAAGATATTAATCATCATCGTGCCTTTCCGACTAGTATATCTTTTAAAGTTCGACGCACAGCCGTGAGCCGACGTTACATCATTATGTTACATCACCGCCAGGTAACTCGAAAAGACTCGAGGGATCGCAGTAGGAACCGACTAACGGCTGCTGTCCGATCGACGTAATTACAATGATAATACCTGATCATTGAACACGACGACCCCGCGACAGCCCGCACCGTAGTCATCCATTTTTCGAAATAACGGGCCATGATTCTCTTTGCCCAAAAACCGCAAGTGCAATTCAATGTATAGGAGCCAACGTTAACAATGGAATAAATATTTCGAATAAACTGCCGACAGCAGTGCACAGTATTTTGTATCACGATTAACTTGCTATTAAACTGTTATTTTTTCTGTATGTGAATGTAATGTATAATTGTAGCACAATAAAAATTCTTCAGAATATTTTTCACAAATTATTAAAATCGCTATTTAAAATTTTAATTTTAATTTAGGACATGGAAAGCTATTAAAATTACTCTCTTCTAGTTTTATACAATTATATATATATTATATATCTAATCCTTTTTGATTTCGTGACTCATGTTTCATTTTTTATACTTCCCGAATTGATTTTGACATTCCTTGGATGTCAAGTGTGTTCAAGATACCTTGCTGAGATCGTTTCTATCGAAGAGCACATGTAGTAAACCGCTATTCGTGTGGTTTAGCGAACACGTGAGATACTCGTGATATGTTTCAGAACACTGCCACGCTCGAACCGACAACCTTTCCTCACGGAAAATTTTGCACGATCGCAATTGCGATCCAGCACGGTGCGGCACGATTGCAAAAATTGGCGTAGCCGGTGTATAATTGATAATTAATAGATACCAGAGTGCGGTACATTAGGTTGGTCCGCCAGTTTCCGAGATGATCGATACGTATCCGATATACAGAGCGAGCGAGAGAAGGACAATGAACATCATGTATCTATGCTGTGTGGCTTTCAACCATAATTATACATATTAGAGGAATCAGTTCGCAAAATAATTGAAATTAATTTATAATAATTAATAAAGATGATTTTTTAATACAATCAACGTCCTGAAATTTCCGTTTATTCCCGAAGCAAACAAGAGAGAACTTGATTATAAATATTTTTAGGAAAAAACTTTCAACTCAATTACTTAATTTTTTTAATTGTCTTGATATTTACATCTTCTCTTAAATTATGCTTCTAACAAAGTATATTTATATAAGTAAAAGATTAAAAAATCTTTTATTATATATTTAAGTCAATGTGACAGGTTCACCAGAATTTAATTTGTCCTATTAGATAGCTTTCTAATTATACGTTATTTTGCATTCTTTCCAAAAAGACATTAATCGTACGATTTGTTAAAGTGTATCCTCTTACTATTAATACCCATCTCTTACATTCTCTGTAATATGCCTCTCCAAACGGAATTCGCATCAGAGATCGTAGCATCAATGTATCGTTTATCGGCTTTCGTCAATCGACATACCGATCGTAAATGTTACATTAGGACCAAAATGATTCATACAGAATAGAACGAACGTGCCGAGTCACCTGTTATACACTCTCTAGTCTCGATTTCTCTCTTCCTGAGTATCTGCAAAAACGGCCTGGCGTTTTACATCAACTATTGAGCAACATATGAATGCCAATTAAACTATCTATTTGTTAAATCTATATTCATTATTTAATATCTATACGTAAGCATCTTCTATATTCATCTCTGTGTCTTGCCAGATAATCTCGTATTTCTTATTCACTAATCAAGTCTATCGCATTATATTTTGATAAATTACTCTTCTAAATCTTTTTATAATGATCTTATTCTTGCGAATATTCTTGAATCAGAATAATTTAATTTGTCTTTTCTCATTTACTTTACTTTTTTACTTACTATTTAAGTAGATTTCTCTAAAAAAAATCTAAAAATTAAATGCAAATAGATTCGTCTTTCTTCTACGAAAAGCCGTTATGTTTCCTCGTGACTATGATGCTATTTCGTGACTCATATTCTGCAATAAGAACGGAGCACGTACGGCAGATTAGACAATTCTTGCTGAGCCAATATTGTGCATGACGTCGTTTGTGCTCACACGTCTGTCACGAATATGTAAGCATACGTTATATCCTAATATAATTATATAAAATAAATAATTATTGACTTTATCTTGTGAGAATTTCGTCAAAGAATTAAGAACGCATCGAAAAAAATTATATTGATTGAGCATTGCTATGAACCTAACCGCTTCGGGCTACGAAAGAAAAGAAATAAATTCTCAGCTATTCAATTACAAAAGATTACTATAAATCAGCGAAACATAACTCTTTCCTGTACTTAACTAATCGACCGTGATTAATAATAACGACGTAAATAAGACGAATGTAATATAATAGACAAATGTTACGAATCCAAAGATATTTTATCTATAAGTAGAGTCTGAGAAAAAGGTTCGCAGTACCAGAGAAATACGAGCGAATTAATCATACATTGTAGGAAATTTCGGAAGCAACGATTATTCATCGTCGGCCGAAATATTATTTGCCGCATTGTTTCTTTGAATTATGCCCCGACCTCGACGGATTTTAAATATGGTGGGCGCGCCTGCAGCCATAAAAGAGTGCAGTCATACCGTCCCGCGACTTTATTTCGCGATTCTCGCGAGGAACGAAATGCCTGTTCCCGGTAACTTCGCCAACACGGCGAATAATAGGATCTACGATCCGCCACATAAATCTTCTTAAGATCGGGGACTGTGTGTCACATAAAGTACATGTTTTACGCGCGAGAAAGATAGGCTATGCGGAGAAGAGACACATGTATGCGCGCAGGAATGTCGCCGAGGTTCGAGATAAGAATGTGTCATAAAAGATAACATTAGAAAGGTAATATTTGTTTAAGCGACACGCGGATTTACACACGGATCAATACATATTACGTTAAGTTTTAAGAATTGGGATATCTAAATGCGACTAAATCCCGATTCGCCTTGATTGGTTAATAAAATTTCTTGGTCAATATCTATTATTGCTGAGGCAATATAATATAAGTTCATGATGCATCAATATTTTATGTATTTTATAGAATATAAAATTCTATAAAAATATATATTCTACATATATAGATAATATTTAAAAAATACCTAAAGAGTTTTGATGTATCAATTTTTAAGCATGTTTATCAATTTCACACAATTTAAGTGTAAAATATTTCTAAGAATTCTATTCTCTTTTTCTAAGAATAGTTATCTTTGCAAAATAAGATTCTCTGAAAGCAGCTGATCTGAGAGTTTGTAGAGTACTCTTAATCAGAAAAAGTTCTATATTTATATAAGATTAAAGATAATTATTTAATCATTTTAATCCAAATTAAATATGGAGAGAGAAACAGAAAATAAAATTCTAATTAAATTATACATGCAACAGTTTGCACAATAAATTTATATTATATAAAGTGCATAAAACAACAATAGAATATATTTCACTGCAAGATGGTAATTTTAGGTTGCACCTTCTTCTCATCTTTTTTAAAATATCATATTTTCGTAATACAATTACGCTTAATGAATTAATGCTTGAAAAGTTTGACTATTATAAATGAGCTTTCTAGAATATGATTAAGTGTTCTTTCGTATTTCAGTGTCTTAATTAGCATCCTTTTTGCTCCCGCCAGGCCCATTTTCGAGGTGTGACATTTGTCGTAACTTTATTATTAACGCAATGGCATAAAACATGCTTCTTGTTACGCGAAATCTAAAATAAATCACTCTCGGGACAAAACGCCTACATTTTTATTACTAAAAATTTTTATTTTCGTCTGTCTAATCCGACGGCTTCGCTCGCGATGTTCCCATGCGAAAGTTCCAGGGTCCTCGGGCCAATCGGGGCCTGACGGATTACCGATGGCCGGATAAACGCGGAATACGGAGCGCGCTTTGCTCACCCGCGTCCCCGAGGCGCGCAACCGCGAATAACGGTGACTAATGAAAACATGCGTTCCCTCATCTCCTAGACGCGCGCGCGATAAGTTCCTGCATGATTCATTGCGCCATTACATCGCGCGGCCGACGGCTCAATACGCGCTCATTGTGATATCGGCAATTTATTGCGCGGGCGGGGCGGCCGCCGCGCCGCCGCGGCCGTCGCCACAGCGGCGGTCTTGAGGCCGACCGAAACTTTTGCCGCGCGCAAAAGTTTTGTCGCTGAAAGTTCGCCGCCGGGGTCTACCTGGCGGGGTAAACAACTCGACGCCTTGAACTAGAACTGCCGATATCTAATAATCGATCAAAATATTTTAAGGCGTTAAAATTCCACCGCAATCAGGATAAATTAATTATAATTTCGTATCTCGCTTTGCTATATAATATCGTTTAACTTATCAATAAAAATACACGTTTTTTTCGCAGAAGTGCATAGATTGGTTTGTTTGAAAAGACTGTGAGCTCATAATTACGATAGCTAATAGATAGCTATCGGCCAATTGATTTAATGTAAGGTGCTAATAGATTTAATAAATTGCAGAATCTTCAATATGCTTACTTATTAATAATATTTATAGATACACATCATAATGATATATAATATTGTTAAATATGAAAGTCTGATCTATTAAATATGAGAGATATTTTGGTCGCAAATTATTTTCCTTCAATACACATTTGTTTTTCAATTATTAACAAGAACGAAATTTTTCGCCAGTGAATAAAAAATAAGGAGTAGATTATAATCGACACTAACTGGCCATTTATTAGAATGCTCTCACGACGTTTCGGCCATGGATTTTGGGCCTTATCAGGAAACCAAAAAACGCGAAATCGCTGAAATGTTTTTCATCAAAAAACATAACAACACAATTAATCTACAGAAAGATACTGACAACTTGACCGGGTCGTACGACTTTGTAATCAGAGCCACATGATCTATCAGTGTATAACGTTAACTGGCGAGGGCTACTGACATGTTTTCTTAACTCGCATTTCTTACACCGTTACGTTTTAATACACATATAACGCGCAAAAACCTGTAAGTTTGTTTTTTTATATAATTATGTCGCTTAATGGTTTATAACTCCTATCGTGTTTCTTCTCTTCTTTTTATTGTAGTTTCTTGACTTTTGGCTTGCTGGCACAATGCCACAATTAATATTTGGTACGAAAAGCGTATATATGTAAAATTTACACTTGATAAGGGCCAAAATCCATGGCCGAAACGTCGTGAGAGCATTCTAATAAATGGCCAGTTAGTGTCGATTATAATCTATACTCCTTATTTTTCAATTATTATAATTTATCTTTAATTTCTACGTTCTAACTTCTACATAAAGATCATCAAACATGAGCCAATTCTTTTATAGTAATTTGAAAAAAAATTCGGGCTGAATTTCTTTCCATATAAAAAAAGTTATTTTAAGTAAAATCACATATCTATAAAATAATATTTATAAATATCTCAAGTGTTTATTTTCTTAATGACAATTATATAAGCATTTGACGTTGCCTTGTTAGAAATCTATCTTCTAATAATAATGAAACTCGCTCTACAAATGTAATAGATTATTTAATAGATTTAATAAATTGCAGAATCTTCAATATGCTTAACTTAGCAAATGTGACTGGCTTATTTAAATGCTCGATGAAAGCGAAAATGCTGTGTTTGCTTATTATAGAGTGGAAAATGTCAGTTGCTTAACCTCCCAGCAAGAGATTTTTATTTTATCTTTAATTGCCTTTACGAAATATTATACACGGCCGCCGTAATGCTCCGATCAAAATGAAATGTCGACGCAATCGGATTTACTTATTATTCTTCATTTTATAAAATTGTATTATATGTACATAACATATGTACCTACGTTCTCTCATTGTGATTTTTCAAATAATGATTTTTAATTAAATCAAATGCAATCCGATTTGCGACGTTCCAATTCCATCCCGGTTTTTCAAAAGAAAAAGTCACGAAACAGTAATTTTATACTTTTCGTATTATCTCTATTTATTAAAAGTTCATAAAATTCGAAACATAAATTATACACTTTATTGTAGTATCTTGACAAAAAAGAAATTGGATTATAGCATGGCAGCAAGTGGATTGCGATCTGGAATGCCATATTTTGTATTCTAGGACTGGGAACGTCCTAATCGATATTTCTCGTGCGCGCGCGCTTCACGTATATGACATTCCTTCGTTAAAACAACCGTCAAGTCGTTAATTTCGCAAGCGCGATGCTTCGTCGTATAATTTATAAAGATCCAATTTGAGCATAATTTCGAATTACGTTCCCGCCGACCACGGGCAGTCGATCTCGGAAGTATATTGCATCGCATGATCTGCAAAATTCAACGTAATGCACCGCGTTGGCCTTGCGCTCTCTCTCTCTCTCTCTCTCTCTCTCTCTCTCTCTCTCTCTCTCTCTCTCTCTCTCTCTCTCTCTCTCTCTCTTCCTTTCTCTCTCGCAAGGTGAAAACGTAAAAGCTTATCGCGCGCACCGTCGTAGAAGAGATGAGGAAATGCCTATTTTCGTTAGTCACCGTTATTTTCAGCGCGCGAGCGGCGGGATGTGGCGTCGATGCACCGCGCTGCAATGTGCCGTGCAAATTCACCGTTGCTCGTCTGCCTGCTGGGCATACATCGGACGCGTGTGTATCGCCCATGTGTATGGCTGTGTATATTTTACATCGCTTCTATTTGCCTACCAGGAGTTTATCACTTTTAGAAATTTATCTCCCACACGAACTGCATAAGTGGGAAAATATTTTCACGTATACGAGTATATGTGAGAACGCGGCTGTGTCCGGCTTCGTTTTCCGCTTTTGACTTAAAAAAAAGTAGAAATTATTTGATGGTAACTATACGAACGGCACGTTGTAAGTACATATAACTGTAAGCAACGATCGATGTCAATCAAACATAGTTTTTGGTGGGATGAGTCCAAATATATCCTTCGACGTTCACAATCTAGATATTCTGCAACGCTATTCGAGCAATCGATTCGGAACACCGGAATTTCCATATTCGTCACAATTTATCGTATCCGTCGTAATTAAGCTAACGGGGCTGAGCGCGTGCGTTGGCGACGTGGGAAACGTGTTGCAACGTACGGGACGATTATCCTGACAACGCGTTACGAAATCACGTCGTCGTGACATCTGCGGTATCTTCGATTTCGCCGCGCACGGCCGCATCGATTGTGATACGCGGCGAAAGGAGCAGACGTATAACGGGGGAGGAGGGTGGAAGTGGAGGAAGACACAATAGCCCGGCGTCCCACGCGTCCGCGATACGAGGGAATGCGTGTTTTCATTAGTCACCGTTACTTGCGACGCCCTCGCGCGTTGCATCGGCCCGCTATAGCGCGCCCGTACGAGGCACTCGCCCCGTTCGAGAGAAGTGCATGCACGATTCCGGCTTGTGGCGCGAGACCGCGTTTTGATATCTCGCGCAAAAGGAGCACGAGAATAACGCGCAAGTACTTACGCGCAAGCAAAACGGGAATGTCCGTGCGCGCGAGGGATACGGGAACGCGCGGGGATCGAGAGAAAGAGATAAATAACCGGGATAGCGCGAGGACATCATATAAGCGAGATGGTCCGCGGAAAGCGTATAGTGTCGCGACGCTCGGCGACGATAACGCTGGAATGCAACGATCGGGCGCATAGCGAACGCGACTTGTCCCATTCGAGATATCGCGCGCTTATCTTTACTTTGACGCAATTGAGAGGAGTCACCGGAATGGACCGTATGATTCCCGCGTTACCCGGGAGTTACGTTATTCGTGCAATTTAGGATCGCAATCAAACTGCCTACGTCATTCATACAATATAATACGAATGGTTAATGGCGTACAATGCAATCATCGTTGACCCATCATTTTGCAATTCCGCGGCTTTTAAAATAACAATTTTGTGGTATAATAAATTAAGCATTTTCGAAATTTTCACGATATCGAATAATTAACATTTTGTAATTGAAGAGCGCAGTTGATGAGATAACATTTTAGATTATAATTACTAAATAATTATTAAATAATGATTATACGTTTCTTCGCTACATTGTTTGAATAGGTCGACGTTCATTATCGCCCCCCCCCCCCCCCTGTTGTAATTTCCAATGAAAATTTATCCTTTAATAATAGATATTGAAAATTATTATACTGATCCCACGCGGCCGATGAAATACACCTTTCTCGTTGAGGATCGACGTGCAAATCGACAAACAATGCCACTGCCTCTAACCACGATCATCCTGGCCGACCTTGAGGCCGCCGCGCCGTCGGAATCCCGTTAGCGATCGTACTTCATTAAGCGAGTAGGAAGTGTATCGCTTAGTAGGCGTGTATTATAATTTACAACGATGAAGCCGCGTACGATCGGCGGCGATTAATTGCGGGATCGATGCGTTCTGATAAAATACTTATGTGCGCGATCATCCCCTTGATCTTCTCGATCCCCTCAATCCTCGATCTATCTCGCGCCGATCGTCCCGCAATTCTCGAAGACCGTTAGTCTTTCGCGAGACGGTTCGCAAGTTTGCGTGAATGCGTGCGAGTGGAGTAGAACGGATCGGATCGACGCGTTATCTAAAGCGCGAAAGCGCAGCGATTCCTGCGCGCCACGCCTTTTCCAATATGCCACGAGTGGGAACCGTTATTGATAAAACAATCAGAAAATTGCCTGGTTTGACTGGAAATTATCGGTGGAAGTCACAGGTCGGTGTAGAACACGCCACGATTTTCGCTCGAACCAATCTTTTGTGACTTTTCTCGCGGAAATAAAGGGAAAACTGTAGTATATACTGTAATCTATACTCTTAGCAAAAACAGAAAAAAAATAAAATACTTGTAATGAATTTTAATATATCTTTATGGGGATTATAATGTAGAAAAATATGTAAAATAATATCATAAATGGGAAGTCATTAAATTGGTAATTATTGAAAATTTAAAATCATTTTTTATTTTCGTAATAATCATAAAAATTTTACATTTGAATCAGGCTATCGTATAGATTAAAATTTTAAAACCTTGCCCTATCTTTTATATCTTTAAATTTCCAATAATAAATGAACTTAAAACCTTCCTTTGCAACCCTAGAAAAGTATTTTTCACAATTTAATACAAATACCCAATTTTTAATCGATTTAGTAATGAGATACTTTTAACATTTTGGAACATTCAGTATTATAATCTCGCTTTTGATATTTAACAACAAATTTGCGATATTACAGCCACTGCCAGGGTTTAAATATTAGATTACAATTATTAATTAATTTGCATTCATCAAATCTTCATCGGATTGTTTCATTGTGCGGATCGATTCTTGTTACTATGTCCCAATTGCGCATATAATTCTCCGTGAATTTCGGCGTAAAACATACGTGTGGTGCTTGACTAGTGCAGTACCTATATCGATTATCGTTTGACCAACCGAAGTACAAGGATGTCGGTTTAATGAATAACGACATACCTAGCGACACGATGTTGCAGCTCTCACGAGTCCATATACGCGCACGTATGTAAAATCGATTTGATCGACGAACCATTGTCCATATTTGACGAGGCGAAACGAACGGCAAAGTGGCACGAATTCGGTTTTCGCATTCTCTGTTTGAGTTATATATTCGATGGAAATATCGCTAATCGCCGTCTCTCTGGCAAGCTCAATATCGATGGCGTTTGACTTTGGAAAGAAATGCCAATTAGTGCCATTCCCTTTAAACCTCCAATAAAAAGATCGTATACGTAAAAATTTATTACGATCTCTGGAAGTACAAAATAACATTTACCAATTAATTTGAATACCTATACCTTTTTATATTTAAAAAAGTTATATAATAAAAAAACAGGAATTGTGTATATTATATATAATAATTTCTGTTATATTATTTTTAAGTAAAACATTTTTATATAATAACGATATAATAACGTTTATACAAAATATTTTTTACAAATAACAGCTTTTACACATATTGGAGCTAATTCTCCCAAATATCAACATTTCATTACTGTATTTTATTACGTATTTATCCCGAATTTCTACATTAAACACTGGATAAACTTTAACCAGTTGCGCTACACAGTTCATTCGTGTGCAGCTATCCAAACTGCATAGGTGAGTTTCATATTTATTTTGCATCTGGCATGCTGAATGCGAGGATAATTAGTAATCAAATGTATAGAAACGCCTTTATACAGATGGCTCAGGGCCGCGCTTATGCACACGTCTGTCCGGTCGGTTAAAATTGTCTTTATATCGAATCTATGGTCGGTTGATTATTATCCTACTTCAATAGACCGTGATGGCCTTCTGACAGTAACTCTGTTCCCTGTCTCCCATAGCAATGCCTGTACTACTTATAGAATTGTACCTACGAAGAATAGCAGTCCGTAGAAGGAAAGTAGAAATGTCCGGTGTTCTTGACAGGTGCTCGCGTATTCATAGACGAACAGCCCTTCGTTGCTAATACATCAATCGCTATACATACGTTTAAGACCGCGATCGATGCATATATACGCAAATCACATAATTGAATCGATACGTGGAGCACCCATTCCTTTCTCTCTTTTTCTATTGTTATCTCTTAAAAAAGGTTCGCAGAATACAAGAACAAAACAACCCTTATTTTACAAGAATAAAACAACCTATTCTCTTTACTATTTATATATAAATAGTATCATCGTATGTGAGGTATGCGTACTCATATTCTTCTTGAATCATATTATTTACAGCTTATGCAATGTTATTGCGTATTTTTTTGGTTTTATAATTAATTCGTTATCTCATGTACCTATACATATTATTTACAGGTTGCAGATTTTAGATATAGGTATAATCTTGAAGCTAAGCTGAAATTTAAAAGTATTAAATAAAAAGAATAATTTTTATAATGTCAAGTAATTGAGATAGTATAGTAAATATAATATTATCTACAAAAAAACATATATTCAACTCTTATCTGGTTAAAACTGGAATGGGCACAACACAGGGCGATTTACAAGATTACGGTCTACTTTCTCATTCTCCTATCTACGCGCTATCTACGCGCGCGCTGCTTCAAATTACTTATCGAACGGTGTCGTGAGTATCGAGAGTAGGAACGGAACAGACAACAAGCTGAAACGTCCGATGTACTTGACAGGTGCCAGCTATTCATAGACAGACAGTCCTTCACTTTCAATGCATCAATCTGTGTACACTAGTACACATCCCACATTACGAACCCACGCGTGTATACGTATACACGCGAAATCAAATACATCGTCGTTATAGATTTATAGCTAAAAATCCGTGCTTAAATAATGATTTTCTTCTGGCTGCTTCTGACAGCAATATATAGTACCTTAAAATTCTCTATAGATTCGTGTCAGCGATAAAAAATAGCACATGCAAACGTTTGCAAAGTTGAATTTAAAACGTAAATTGCGTCACATCTTCACCGATGTCTCTAACAAAAAATAGTTTCTGCTAAAAAATAAATCGTGATTAAGCAGAAGTGAAATAATACTCGCTTGTAAGATGCACGCATTCACAAGTAATATGCATGCAGACGCGGATTACTTATTGAATCGCACCTTGCGTCTATCGAGAGTATAAACGCGACAGATAGAAAGCCGAAATGTTCAATGTATTTGACAGGTGTCCGCGCATTCGTATGCCCTCAGTCCTTCACTCCTCTGACGCATCAATCTCCATATATACATTTGGAGCTACAATCGGAGCGTGTCGGTGTCATAGATTGAACGATACATTCACATCAGACGCATCTGCATTTTTATTTTTTATTATCGATTACTTCCGAAACTCACGTTCGTGTTTTCGATCCATCCTCTTCCAGTAAAACACAATTTGTTCTTTGTAATTCAAAACACATGGGTGTATAAATTTTAAGTATAATATATGTTTGTATATATGAATATATAAAAGATGTGTACGTGTGTGTGTATGTGTGACAGCTCTTATATTTATATACATATGTATGTACATACTGTACATGTATTTAACATTTTTAGAGAATATTTTAAAGACACATAAATAATTACAAGCAAATGAATATTTAAATAAATGTTCTACAATTATTTTTGAATTAAACATAAGATAAAAGTAATTCTATCAAATTTTCTGAGTAGATAATGTAAATGTGAAGACGTTGATCACTTAAAATTTGATTTATACAACTAACTACTGGTTTTCACCAAAATAACGTATAGAATAACATGGCTATTTATAAATAAATGCGTGATCCGAACAATTTTTGCCAGTCTTAATAAAAAGCCGTTGAGTAAAATTTCTGGTAAAACGCGATGTTGTGTGTATAGCAAATTACTTATTGAATCAGATTATATGTATGAGCTAGACAGGAAGCAGCCGATGGGCTCGTCGGATGCTCGTATTTACAAGCAGCAGCCTGTGCTTTTACCGCATCGATCGCTATGCATGTATTTAAAGTTATGATCGAATTATGCTTGCTCATCGATCGCATGATTTATGAACGTGCAACGCCTAAGTAGACCTATCTATTATCTTTTTCCGATTAATGGTTACTGTACTTACTGTTAACAGAAATATCTAATAGAGAAAATGATCTAGAATGTTGGATAAGCTAAATGTAACTTTGTCAGAAAATGTATATTAAAATTATTATCACAAATTGCGATAAAATCAATCATACAATTATTGCCTTTTTCCCTTTCATATATACGAATTTTGTTTAGTCACGTTTCAATAATACTTTTCTACTGAAAATTTGTGACAAAACTCTATATTATTTTATAAATTGTTACTTTCTAGCATCAAGTATCTTTGTAATCATAATTAAACATAAAAGTAAAATTCTCTTTGAAATAAAGTCTATTGAAAATAAAATCAGAAACAATACAAGTCGCAGCTAAAATACAAAGACGCTTTATAGATTTGGCACAAAAACGGCACAATCTCATTGAAACTATTGCTGAATACGCCTTACGCCTTCGTCATCGAACGACATTTGAGGTAATGCAGCGTCGTGACCACCATAGCGATGTCTATGCTAACTCGAATTGCCCAATTGTCCTGCCATAACTACCTACCTTGCTGAGATCGGCCGAGGGAACGAGAGGAACAGGATGACAGTCAGGAGATCAGGAAACGCCCGATGTGCTTGACAAGCTCCATACCGCAGCCCCTATACCTCCTTCGAACGTGAATGCGCCCGTCGATCTCTGCTCGTATTTACAGATCGATGGCGATCGACCGATCGCACATCCGCATTTCGGCCGCGCGACTGGTGCCCGCGCAGTCACCATTTACGTAACGATGACGACCACGATGATGACGGCGACGATGACGAATTCGTATAGCGTTGTGTTGCGTTGTATTTCGCCAAGTAACATGATGAACTTTGTTTTATCGCTGACGACCACACGCGGAGCTCGACCGACGCGGGATCATCGCACGACCGGATGCCGTCGTGTGCCGCCATTTTGGTGAACGTCGGCTGAAAGAGAGCTTTGTTTCCGCTTGTAAACGCTGAATAACCCGTGCCGTTCGAAAATAGCGATCAGCGATTGCACGGTTAAATGATGCGAGATGATTTGGGTGAAATACTAATTCATATAATTTGTAGTCACAAACGTATAATCAGTAATGAAATTAACATTTACATTTGTGAAAATGATTTTTACTCGACCTAACTGACAACATTTATTAATTGTAACATTTACACATGAATTACATGTGTAAATATTACGATTAACGTTATATGTAATTCATGTATTAATGTTATAATTAATAAATGTGGTCAGTTAGGTCGAGGAAAAATCGTTTTCATTAATTAGTGACTGATGAAGATGAGTTTCAAGATTCGTAATCAGTAATGAATAAATGCTGCCATCATTACGAATAAATCGTCGTAGTTTTAGACTGCAACATTTACTATACATGTTATATGTAGAATAAAATAATTGAATCATATTATTTCAATACTCACAGACTCGAATGACTTATTGCAGGCTCATATACATATGTGACTAAATATATTTTTTTATTTTGGTTTTGAAAACATTGATCGGTCTGCTTTTATAGTACCTTATGTCTATTAAAATATAAGTTACTAAAATTATTTGCTCCAATCTACTTCTATATAATAAAATTTATCAAATTGTCATAGAACATTCAGTATTACATTTATCCATGTGTTCTAAATATTAAAATAGTACAAGCAAGCATAACTTGTATTATTTTGAAGTAAAAGGTATTAACAGCGTTATTTATAAAAAAGATTTAAAATAGTCTACTCTAGAGTCTGGAGTGAAAGCAGAATGTGGAAAGTTCATCCTTGTACTGGCAAATATCCGATATGGAAACGGGTGAAAATTAACTTCTGATGTTCAAACACTGGCAGATTAAACGGACGAACGAATAAAAAGGCCTCCGTGAGGTAGATATCGATCTTACGGAATCGATTTTAATTAATTTATTGTTTGTTAATACGTCGGAACTCGATATTTTAACGCGCTTTGTTAATTTTTTGCGTGTCACCGCTCAACAAAAAGTTGCAGTGCTCGGAGAGGAGTAAATTTATAAATTGAAGTGAAACTGAAGCGTTACACGTTAACGAACTCTGCCTGTACATATTCTTCGCATTTTTCGATAAAATATTTTCTTTATATTTGGAGAACGTAATTTTCTCATTCAATTTTATAGAAACCATTTTTGAGCGCAGAATTTTAAAGCAAAGCTTTACTGAGCTTACCGAGCTTAGTTACTGACTTGAACTTTGAAATTTTAAAAGCTACCTTCGAACGTATTCGAAAAATATGATATTAAAGTTGATCTTATAAAACATTCTTGCCTGTAATTTAACCAGTTGTTTTTCAGTTGTTTAATCTAACTGAATGGTTAACTACAACTAATTAATCGAAGTAGAAGCACTTGTTGAGTCTAACAGTCCTTTAACGTTCCCACAGAATCTACTGCTGAAGTGCGCTTCTTCATATTTAATTACCATCAGGGACTGATACGACCGGGAATTGCAAATCGCCAGGGGAAAATGTGCCCCGATACTAGAAACCGGCTTGCTTTCGCTCTTTCGCGTCGACGTGGGTTCTCTATTCGGACAAGCGCGATACGCTTCGCCGTCGCAAACGCGGCGTAAACGCGCGGCCTCCCGTGGCGCGGCAAAGGCCGGCCGGGACGGCCGGGGCTGCGATTACGCCACGGCCGACGATTGCGCGCGGGGAATTCCGACGTGCCGGCCACGGCCACCTGCTGCCGACATTTACTTTGTAGAAATCCATCGACATGGCCCGAACAATCCTACGGCGTCCGTTCGAACATCAAAGTGGACAACGTCCATAATCCCACCCGGCATGAATTCAAAGGATGCAAACATGCGCGCGCGTGCGGCCTGCGACTGCCATCACCGATGCTCCGCGGTATATTCGTGATATCTACAGATATAGGGTGTCTCCGGATAAACACGTTTTCTTCCGGTGGCGTTGTATAATTAGAGACAAACATATTCGAGCGAAAGTTGCGGTTTTGATCATCGAGAGAAAGAGAGAGAGAAGTTCATCTAATCTTTAGTTATATAATATCCTTAATTATATATAATACAAAAAATATCACTAAAAATACTGTTCTTTAATATTTATATCTTGTAACTAGCAACGACAGTAAAATAGGATATCTAATTGCAAAGTAGAAGCGGTGTATGTACAGTACGCCATTCGGAGACATGTTGCAATAGCTTCCAAGCATTTCCTCCCATAATTGTCATGTAGTATCTACCGTTGAAAGAAAATGCGATTATCACACCCTGTATACATGTACATGTCATAGAAAGGAATATTATGTGGCATGGTATTACGGCGAAACACTCCCTCGCTGTGAGTTACAAGACGCTTTAACTACCGTCGTTAGTCGCTGCAAGGCAGGATTAACAGTGGAATTTTCATAAGATTATATGTAGGCTGTCGTTTTGTTTATTATCCGCGCACACACGATTACTGCTACTTATATGTAGGCAGAAATCTTATACCAATCGTGCACAATCAAGTCGAGGAGCAAAAAGGTATATACATTTTTCTGTCTTTCTTGAATTCATTCTTTACTAAATTTTAAAAACTTAATTAACAGTTATGAAAATTATATTTGTTTCTTAAGTATAGTATAAATGATGCAGTAAAGTATTGAATATCAACAATCTTACTCAACCGTTCTTTATCAATAAAAATATTAACTCGGATACTTTATAACGTGTTTATAGTTTAAATAAAATTAATATTTGATGTCAATAATATAAAATTTCGTATGATTTTATTCATGTTCTTTAATCTCTTTTCTCCATTATTTTACAGTATTACTCTTCAGGAGTGTATCTTGTACTTAGGTATCTCCCTCCATTTTATGCTGTCATGACATGTCAGATTCCACTACCGATTTAAAATTAACTTCGAAATGCAGGAACGGTCAAACGGTGCTGCAAAGTTCTTCAGCGTATACCTGATTTACCGAAATCAGTGATCGACCTTGCCTCTAGCCACCTCCGGGGAAATGTCGGAGTCGTGTCGCGTCTCTCGGATTGGACTTGAACAGCATCCAGCAAGGTGGCGAGAGGAGGAGGAGGAGGAAGAAGAAAAGAAGAAACAGAAAAAGAGGAACAGATGGATGCGAGCGGATGGGAGAAAGACGAAAACGGCCTCGCATCGAGCTGGTGCACCGCTGCTGTCGCGCGAGAAAAGAAGGGAGATGTACTGAGCAGAAAATAAAAGAGAAGAGGCCGGAGTCGTTACGAGAAAATAGAGTGGCCCGGTGACACGTGGGAAATCCTGGCAAGACGGCGCCATAGGTGCGCCGCCTATTTTGTCGCGAATTCGAGCACACGAGCCGAGACACGTGCTGCAACTATTCGCGTCAGCGAATCAGGACAGCTCTACAAGTACATGTAGGATACTCACACACATGCAGATTAGCTCAGTAATACCGAAATTCGCTCTCTGACAGATGACAGAAGTACAGCGTTAACAAATAAATTACTTGTAAGAAAGAAATTTGATTAAAACAGATGAGTGACAAAGGTATAATATTGTATCGCTATTTTTGCATTGTAAAAATAATTTTTGTGAGAAAAATAGAAATTAATTAATGAAAAGTACATCCAATACGTAACAAATCAAATATTTGTTATAACAATTCCTCCAAGATTAGAATCCACGCTCATGATCGAGAACATAGAAAACATCCATCGGCAAAAATACGCGGTACAACATCGTTTTATTTACATTCGCTATGGCAATCGCGTGCGAGAATCTACGCGGATTTTATCACCGCTTGATCCATCGTGGGAGACGAGCTTTCTGCTCGGAAGAAATAGAATATTTCCCGTGCATCTTTTTTCGCTATGGACAATGGCCAAGTTGTCGACACCAAAGAGCCGAAGGCGACAAGAAGAGACATTGGCTGGTGAAGACATAAGAGTACTCGCACGATTCGTGAAATTTTTTTTTAAAATTAAATATAAATGAAAAATCAACTTTAACTTTCGTTATTCTGCTCTATTGTCAAACGTATATGTAAATTTTGTTTTTATATTTTTAAATTAGGTTGTATCTTGTTTCTCTCCACTTTTCCTTAAACGTTTATCGTACTGTATTTATAAAAACGTGTATATCTATATGTGTGTATATGACGTGTAAATGTATGTGAGTACCCGCAATGTATATTTGAGCTTGTGTTCGTGGATTTGCTAAACCCAAATGACTGTGCGGATCAATCATTTCTACGGAAGATACACAAGTTATATGTTCACCATGTGTCGCCACCTTTTTCTCAACATTTACTCGTCGTCGCCGTACAGCATCGCCACGATGAAACGAATGTCCGAGACTTTATGGATTCCAATGCTAGCCAAAATGTGAACCGGAAGGAAAATCTCGATGCTCTCGAAGATAAATATATCGCAAAAGTAAAATTTTACAAAATAATAATATAAATAATTAAATAATATATAATTAAATATAGCTTTAATTATAAAGCAGCGTTGTTGATCAATATTGTAAAAACATAATAATATGACCCTGGCTGAGGTAATATTTTTTGCAATAAAAATTAAAAACTATTTGATATGATGCTTATATATGTATATAAGCGTCAAAGAAATTACATCAACGGATCAAAACCCATGGTCAAAATTAAATATTGCCAGTAAAGTCGATTTAAAATAAATATTTCTGTTAATTATCACTGGCGAATCAAATATATTATTCGGTTTATAATAATATGATATGTATGTATATACCTTATAATAAAATATTGTAAGATTAACTTTGTATAAACTAACAGACATTGCTCTATAATAACGTTATGTGTCCTATATTTATAGGTACAAATTTTAGTGACACTAGATTATTGATTAAAGTCATCCATAATTCTCAACTTAAATCGTGTTTCCCAGAAATTACTAGCCATAAATTCTAAGAACCAAATAGACGTTAAAGTAATATTTTATCTCGCTCGATCTTTGCTCCGGGCTCCTATTACACACCTCATGTAAAACTATAATATTAACGGTAGAATAGCACATTGTTGCACGCCGATCGTTAAACACTACGAGGTAACCCTTCTATAGGGATCGATCGAGCGTAAAGGTAGATGGATCGCGAAGAGGGAGGGGGAGAGAGAGAGAGAGAGAGAGAGAGAGAGAGAGAGAGAGAGAGAGAGAGAGAGAGAGAGAGAAACTATGGGATCGATCGGCACGTCCGCTTAGAAATGCGATCGCGCAATTATTACAGGCGAGCTCATATCGCCCATTTAGAATCCGGGTAACGAGTTAATATGCGCGCCAAACAATGGCGCGCGAAAATAGATTTACGAGGAGTACGAGGCGTACGTCGATTCACTAGGAAACGCATATAATTGTTTCACGGCTGAATGCCGGCGCATAATATTGCGCATTGTAACACGCCGGGCGGAATCGCGAAACGCTCGCGCGTTTACGTGCCCCGAATCGCGGCTGATAAATGCCGCGCGTACGCGGAATTCGTGCGTTTTATCGCGAAACGTGACACCTGTTACGGCACGCGAGATACGAAAGCGATCGCGCAACATATTTCGCGGGGCGCATCCCGATGTGTGTTTTCACGCGATTATTCCTCACGATATAGCGATCGCTTCCCAGGATTTGGGAAAATTCATCCTCAAGCACATCGCTGATCTTTTATCTCGCCCCAGAAACGGTACTGTTTGCACGATGTAATTCTCTTTCTCCTTTTGTGCAATGTACGTTGATTCTGATAAATAAATCTTCGAGGTATACAATATGCGTTAATAAACACACAGACATGTACAATTGCTTTCCCTCGTTTTTATTTCTCTCATATTTACCTTCCTTTCTTCAACATTTTGTATAGCTTATTGTTAGTTTGTTTATAGTTTTGCTCTTTCTCTCATTCTATTATTATTATTGTACTATATTATTTTCCTGTATTATACTTCTATAACGCTACCTTCTGTTGTTTAACTTTCGAATCAACTATAGTAACCATTTGCTATTTATATTCAAATATTCGTTATATGTATTTTACAATAAATTTCTCTGTTCAATTGTAATCATATAGTATCTCTAACATACTATTCAGAAATATAGTAGGATGATACGTAATGATTTGAAGGGAAAAAAAAAGAATAGAATATCATAAGCGATGAGATCAGTCGGACGAAACAATATTGACATAGCTTCTTGGTGAAACGATAAAATGTTTCTATTTTCGGAACGGAAGACTATCTCCATTTTTTCCTTCTAAACACCACGTGTCGTACTCGCGTATATCGGTAGGTCGCTATTCGAGCCGAGAACTGCAACAGCGATTTGCGGAGCACGGCTGGCTCATGCGGAGGTACCGGCATCGATCGGCGCGGCAGGCCGCGCCAAGTTCGAGTCAACTGAATTATGTTCCGTCTACGTCGATTTGCACGCCATCCCTGCATTAGCTATTGGCAACGGATCATAACTGCCTCCGGCCAGTTCGCCGCGCTCTGCAAATCGCTTCCGTTACACTTTCGCGAGAATTTATATCGGAAGTATGCCTGCGAAAGGGAAAAAAGGGGTCTCCCAGTAGTCTCTGTACCTCTCTTTTTCCTCTTCCTTAATCCTTTCGCCGATGGTAATTGGAGTAATCGCGCGCAATTGGGAGACGTTCCAATTTCGCGGCCATAAAAACAATGCACGGCCGTGTCTCGATCGCGGAACGGCGACGCGCGACGGTCGCGTTCGCTTGGCAACTCGAAAAATAAGTTCCACACTTCGTTTGTATTGGAAAATCGATAACGACGCCGGTAAATGTATTTCCCTGTCTTCGTTCGAGCAAAGCTCGCCGACGATAAACGATAAACAGTGTGAGACTGGTATAACAATGTTCTTCATGTAGCGCGATACGATCAATAAGATGAAATGAGCAACGATGCGGTACGTTAGATTTTAATTGAGTAATTCTTTATAAGCGCTCAATTATTAGATATGTGATATATCGTAAGTATACGAAATTGTAGTCGTAGATCTACGTAAAAAAGCTTATGTGTGTTACCGCTTAAAATAAAAATTCAATTTTCGAGTAATAAATTATTTAATATTACTCTGCAATGCTAAAAATGTTGATATTCCCAAAAAAAAAAGCTGAATTGGCATAAAGTATTTTCATTATTTGGTAACAAGAGAGACTCGGGGGATCGATTCGTATATATATGTTATATTCTCATTTTAAGCAATAAAAAGCTATAATTGGAATGGTTATTGGATTGCCGCACCCGGTGTTCTTATACGACGGTCGAATGAACATCCACAAATTGCTGATCTGTCGGCAAATGACGCGTGCCTGTAAACACCAGGCAAGACGGATCGATGAGCAGAAACAGCAAGGCGAGTGTAAGACGAGCAAACGGCGCAGCCCTAACGTGTACATAGACGTGTTTGCGAGCAAATATAGCGGGGCACCTGCAAAATTGAGCGCGAGCAGGATGTGCATACAACATCCGGCGCGGCCTGCAGATACTGCATCTGAAATTTAAACCGCCTCATTTATTTTCGTGCCCCTTTCCCTCCCGCCAACCGTGTTTCCACGATTCGCGTTTCCACTGGTATTGTTTGATGTAAAGTACCCGTGCAGAGCGACTCCAAATGCTACACGTAGCGAAATTTTTTGAGTACCTCGAATACAGTCCAAGAGAGGTGGACGTCAGCGGGAGTTGAGCGTGTAAAAGTACGTTTAAGTTGAGTACCTATATTATACCGCAAAATGTTGAGTTTTATTTATTGTCTCTCTTTTTTAGCTGAAATAGTTTACTGTAACTATATTATACAATCAATATAATTATATGTGCTTTTAGATGAAGTATAGATAATTTGATTTAGTATAATTCGATATCTGTATCAATTAATTATATTTAGTTAATATTTTTCATCATGTGGATAGTCATTAATAACAAGTCATTAATTCTCTGGAATCATTATAACACAATTTGTGCGACAGATTCCTCTCGCAACACAGAGATATTCATTTCCCGAATAAAATCATAATTTCGAAGTATTGTTAGTTTGTTTATTATTATATTTAACGATTCGGTTTCGAAACATGAGAAAACTTTTTAATGAAAATATTCGCAATAATCCTCGTTAATTTTTAATTAAAATATATAGATTCTAATATCATGCTATATTTAAAAAAAGGAAACCTCTTATTAAAAATCGTGGTAGGATGATACATAGTTCACTCGCAATCACGCGCGCGTTCCTGCGGTTCCTTCTTCGATGTTGTGCAATTCCGCCGCCACGGTCGCGAAATACGCGTGTCCCGCTGTAACTCCGAGGGACGTCGTAACAAAGCGTGCGCGGTAAATCGCCATGGGAACGTTCGCGTCGTTCTAAATTATGCCCATCGACCACGGGGCCCCATAAAGATTGACAGTGACCGACCGCAAGCGTTCATCGAAAGTGGTCGGTCGATCTTCTCTACAACGTCGTCATCTTTTCAAAATGGAATTCTGGTACGGCGGGAGGAAGTTATAGTAAATCGAAATTGCACAATGCTGAAGAGAGTGAAGAGCAACGAACACAACCGACAGCGATTGAAAAGAGATTTTCAAAAAGCATGTATATACAAAACAAATAATAATATTGTTTTCCTGTCGTAGAAAAATAGTATCGAGAATTATATTCTGAAGCTTCCGAATCTACTATGTAATATGTATAGATTATGCAATACTGAATTATGGTATAATTATTATGATTATGATCGACGACGCTGCTAACGCATGTCATTGTCGCCGATAGAAAAACACGTCGTGCTCTTTATGCTTGCGTAAAACACGGCGTTCTCGCAAAAAGGGACGCTTATGAGATGAGCACGTGTGTAAAATTGAGAAAGGGGTTGCACGAGAGCCCGGTACAGCGAGCCTTTATGGATTTCTTAACAGAAGCGGCTTCATATAAAAGCGGTAATGTTAGTGTATTGATCTCTGTAAGGGAACAAAAGGGTTCTATTATTACATAGTCGTCAGCTAACTTATTAATCCTCGCATATGCTATAATAGAAAATATAGAAATTTAATTATATGAACGATAATAAAAAGATCTTTCGCAATATGCTTGAAAAATTAGGAACAACAAAATATGTAACAGAACGCTACTTGAGATTCTTATAATAATATTAGAAATGTAACACAGTTTTATATACTGTGTATAGGTAATAAATAAAATCATTACATTAAATAAAATAGTATAACAAATTAATTGTCTACGTGCACAATTATGATAAGTTAAAAGTTGCTGCATTCTGATGTTCTTTGAATTTTGAAGGAATGATTGCAAACTTGCAAAAAATATCAATAATCTCATTAATATTAAAAAAAGAGATAAATAGGCTTCTTAATTTGTTCGTATATATTTCAATTGCATTTTATGTGTATCCACACAGATATACTCTTATATTTTTATATTTATTAAACTCAAACTTTTACATCTGTTATGTATTACTTACTTCTTAGCACTTAACTTCTTCCCGCAAATAATTAATCCTAAAGAACATAGAGATTAAATTTAAGATGTATGAAGATTATTAATTTGTAACTACTTTTATTTGTAACTATTATATTAATATTTCTTGCTCTCTGTAATTTTATATATTTCTGAAAGACTCATGTCTGTTTAATAAGAATATAGGATTTACATATAAAATCCACGGAAGTTGCACGCTTACGCCATAAATTAATTTCTTCTCTCTCTCTCTCTCTCTCTCTCTCTTTTTTTTAATTTGAATTGCTTTTAAAGAAGCATTATGTAGAAGCGCGACAGCATGTAACGCATCGACAATTCTTTGCGACACTAACAATAAGCATCATTATTTCGTCTCGACACTGCAACTTTGCCGGGTGACCAGTTGGATCCGATCGACTGTTGTTTCCAGTAGCCGATCATGGTGTGTAGCACTTTTGTTAATGCCGCGAAAAGCGAGAATCGAGCGATACAAGGCATTCCCAAGATAGTGTAATTGCCGGCGCGTACAGAATCTTGTAAGGCATGCGCCGTCCGCTCGAATGACAGTGCTCGATCACTGTCACCCGGACGCCGGAATACCGCCGCGGCAAGAAGAGGCTCTTTAGAGGACGAGAAAAAGAAGGAGAGGCCGAGGACTGGGAAAGTCAACGACGTCGGAATCGATCATTGCTTTCGCAAAAGAATAACACAGACAGGGATAATAACGCTTGATTTTCCTCCCATCTAAAATAATTATATATATGTATCAGACCTATATATATATATATATATATTTGTTGCGATTAATTATATATATTATAATATTAATCGATTAATCTGATCAACCACTTGGCTAATCTGAAAATAAATCTTTCTTTTGCGCTGTAATGACATAAATTATAAATATTTATACATATAGTAGTACATACAGTATCTTGAATAATAATAAATAATTGCTAATAAAATGAAATAATAAATAGACAGTTTTTAAATAAAAAGTTTTTACATGCTTTACAATAATTTGAAAATAAAGTTATCTTTGTCTTCTTTTTAATATTAATTGTGAAAAATTTGTATAGCGTCGTGATATGTTTTTAAAAGTATGAAAATAAAAAAGAAAGGATGTTGAAAACATTAATTCCTAGATTTTTCGAGAAACTTTAGTTACTATTTCTTACTTCAATGAGACAAGTAATTTAGGAGAAGTAACTTAGAAAAAGTAGAAACAACTAATGTAAAATTTTCTCGGTGAATATCTCGACGCATACATAAAAAATAGATCATATTTATCCATTTATAAGATGCGAGCTCAAAAAAATATAATTGCCTATCCATTTTTGCCTGCGATAAACGCGCTGAAAATGTAACTTTGCTGTTAAATTTTTCTCGAATAACGAGAAAATATCATCCCCGGCGCTGGAAGATCCTTTTAAGCCTGCTACTCTTCGGGCAAATAAAGTTTACAAACGAACGAAAATTCGATTTAGAGTCCCATACATCATATGACGTTCTCCGTCCTCCTCTCTTCCTTATTCTCCTCCTGCGCCGTCATTCCACCTAGGAAATTCACGGCGTGACCTCGAATCTCGACGACAGACAACGGATATCTAATTTTTCTGTTTCGTAAAGTTTCAAGCGAGCGCCGATCGCCGCGACATTCCGCAAATTCCTCGCGAATTCGCCGCACTGAAAGTCGTGCGAGCCGATCGTTTCTGCGTTTCCGCCGGAAGATTCTGACAAATCACGTTTCGGGAAAGTCATTTTGCAGAATGCCGAGGAATGCCGTTCGTTTCGCCCGTACGCGTTGTCCATGAAGCAGATGAATCATCAGAATTCTAGGCGAGAGTAGGTATATTCGAGGATACGTAGATGTCGGAAGGGAGAGACATGTGAAATATTACGGATAAATATTTGTGTACATAAATGGAAATTTTATTGACCGATTTCTGTCGTTTTTACTCTCCTTTTTTTTTCATAATTTCTTTTCATCATATATCATATGATTCGCACGCAAAATATATTGCTGCAGGGCGTCTCGAATTATTTAGAGTGACGCGTGTAAAAACGTGTGTAACAAGATCTCTCGTGTTACATTACCGTTACCGCATATGCGAAATGTGCGCGAGGGTTAATCTTGTCAGCTCTTTTGGTAGCGAGCATCGCTTTAATATTCCAACGTGGTGCGATTTGCGTTTAGACCTGCCAGTTTACGTACGCACATCCCTATAAAAGAAATATGCTTTAAATGTAATTTATCTCAAAAGCAAAAATGAATATTTTACAGCACGAAGGCACTTGAAACCTTCTTTCATAATTACTTGTACGCGGCCTTTACGCTTATTGAGGTTTAACCGTGAACCGGTCGAGCCTGTTGTCCATTTTTTATCACTTATACCTGATACACAACCGGATCGTAGCACGCGATGGTAACTCTGCCTAACATTCTTCTTTCATGCCTTTCAATCTCCGTATTCTTCGTGTGATCTCCCTAATCCATTTTGGCAATAAAAATCGCTATTTCGTTACGTAGACTATTTCGGTTTTCGGTTATTATCAGTATTAAGTTCACTGTAAACGATCAATAATTTGTATCAGAATTCAGGATAGAATTCTACTTATACTTTTATGTACACGCGCGCCAGCATAATACGAAATTTGAAGAATAAAAATTAATAATTTGAATAACAAAAAAATATAATACATTAATTTCACATAATATTAAAATACGAACATATCAGAATATACAGCGCATTTTTAAAATTATAAATATAATTCTAAATCTGATGTGAGTGTTATAGCTAGATTTATAAGTGGCTTAAGAATTTAAAAAACTCATTTATAATTTATGCAAGTTTCTTCCAGTTATTGTGTGATTTCTTTTGGGTTTTAATTTTTACGTTAATAAATTTCTAATATATTGAAGCATTTAAAAATTTCATATTTTTATTAATAATGGAATTGTACAATAGAGTTTTCTTATCGTTTCTTATAGCGTGATGATATTTGATATATCTATCTATATCAATGTCGATAATTTTAAAAGGTCTTGTTAAAATTGACTTTATTTTGATTGTAGGTCAAACAAATCCAAATTAAAATTTCGTGTTGCAAACTTCAAACGCTGTACGAGCTTTTGACAATTTCGATTTAATATATTTTTTTTTTTTTAATACCCGCGTCGACAAGATGAAAGCAATTTCGGTAGCAAAGCTAATCACAAAGTTCTTTTCAATTATGTTAACATATAGGTACGTCGTCGCCAGGATCAAAAGCGACGCGGGGGGCCAATAAGCCGATCACTTCGTAAAATATTAATTTTGTAAGAGAACGTTTTTCTCCAACCCTACTAAATTAATTACCGTTTTTAGAAAATTAGGTTTAAATACAGTATAATTTATCGAATTTTATTAGTCGCAATAATTTCACAATCCGCTATAAATAAATACATATAATATATACTTTTATATATAAATAATATAAATTTATAATAATAATATATACATAACACACATATTCGATACTATATATTTTTTTAAAAGCATTTGACAAATATGGAAGCACCGACTCATTCATTCGCGCGTCCCGATCGCATAAGCGTATACCGGCATATCACCTTCCATTTTTTCCCATCCACCCTTCCCTCTCTCACTTTAACTGATGCATTAATTATCGTGAAACGCATCGTGTAAGCAATGGCGGAGAAACCGGAGAGGTGGTCTCCTAATGGTGTGAAAGGATGCAAAGAGCGGCACGATCTTCCGAAAGGGAACGGGTTACGAGGGGAACGTGTACACGGGGCCTATGATAAGAACTGTACACGTCAAACCGCGATCACTAATAGTACACCTCCGGTCGAAGATAATTATCGGGCCAGTCGCGAGGCTACTCGAGCCGGTGGCGCACGAAGGTGTGGTTGTCGAGGATCGGGATCGTCTTTAAACCGATGCCGCCGCCGACGACGCCCCTCCTTTTATGCAGCAAGTCGGAACACGTTGGTGTGTTCGCTATTTAATTTATTAACGCAAATTGATTGTCTTATTTTATTTTCCTGTAATTTTTAGCAATATACGCACATATCACGCTCAGGGTGTGACCGTTATGCAAATGATTACCTCTCTCGCTCTTGGAGTTCGACAGCTTATCATGGCTTGACCTTTATGGGCACGGTCTCCATGCATACGCTTTTATGTAAATGCAAATCAGATCTTTATGTCTCTCTTTTGTTGAAGGTGAGAAATATACTTCCGAAGTTTTTTCTCGAGATGGGAAAGAACGAAGAAATATTTTCGGAAGAACGAAAGTATTCGGTATCATCGGAATAATTTACAATAAGGTAATCCCTATAGTCCTATCCCGATCTCTATGTTAAAAGAACACGAGGGCACTTGAGTATTCACGCAACATCAGAAAGGAGGATTAAGAATAAAAAGTTTGGGTCACGTTGGTCCACGTAACATGAATATATAAATTTGCGTTATATAATATAATCTTCAAGATTATATGTTAAAAATTATTTCCATCACCCCTCCTCTCCTCTTGTGACTAATAGGACTAATAGAAAAAAGGACTTTCTGTGAGAATGCTCTCAGCATGAGAAAACGGCGTCTGCAGTCGCGCATCGTTTTATACGAAAAACTAAGAGAGGGATAATAAAGCTGGAGCGGCGTGAAATAAAACATAGCATTGAATAAACGGCGGAATACGCGATACGCTGCTTTCATGTCGGCCATTATTCGTTCGGCGCGCGTCCTTTTTCAGCGGCGCGGCCATTAAAGCATGTAGCTGTTTTAAGATTTAGAACGAGCGCGATGTCCTCGTTCGTTCTTAAGCGAACCAGCGCGTTTCTGTCAATGAAAATTTCATCTCGCCACGGGAATTGCCGTCTGTAGCTTTACGATTCCCGCGGGCAAGTTACATTAAGCGAAGCGATAAAAAGACTGAATTAAAAAACTGATTTGAAAAAGATACCCAACCGCACTCTCACCATAAAAGCGTAAGTCCTCGAAGCAATTACACCACCATGGATTTTAAGAAATGAATGCGTGCGCGCTCTGGAATTTCGCGTTGCTAAAAGATTTTCGCCGTTACGCGATACTTAATTCCTCGCGATAAGATCCTAAAGGAGACGGACATTAAATCTCATTAGCGCAATCTCGAATCTTACCAGCATGTACGTCAATTTTGTGTAAATTATTTTCTTAAATATATCTTTCTCGATATGATATGTTTGTTTATTTAAAAGATAAAATTATAAAAATTAATAATGTATTTGAAGCGTTCTTCTCTATCAACCAAAATATCGAGAAGAAAATCACTATATATTTATTCTGTGATTTAAAAAATATGAACAATTGTATTTAATATAATTTCGTGTTAGTTAATTTACAATTTACTTAAAAATCTTGATAAAAACTACGTCCTTATACGTTTGACACATCTGTTCTGTAAGTAAAAAAAACCTGAAGAAAGATTAACATAATTCTTTTATATTATCTAAAAAATTCTATGGGCGGTATTCATAGTCAGATCTTATTTCAAGACCGTCTTAAGTAATGTCTTAAGACGCTAATACGGTAATTTCATTGGCTGAATGGAGTCTTAAGACTGCCTTTGACCAGACTTAAGATGATCTTAAATATAAGATTCGACTATGAATACCGGCCTATATATTTCTTTTGTTCCGATAATATAATATAGATAGATGTAGAGTAGGTCGTCCTGAGTCTGAGCCTTTCGTATTATCAGGTGTTCTATTTGTGCGGAAGTCAGGAAATTATCTAATTTAGGATTAATGTAGCTCAGTTCTCTTAGGTACAGCGTAACAGCGACATTGTTTGCGGAAATGGCGTGACCCTCCGAGTATTAATTGTGACGATCATTAATATTATTAATAGACATATCAAGTTATTACTGTCGAGGTATATTACCGACCCGGTGCTCAGCAAATCCGCGACAGCGAGTTTTACCGCCAAAACTAATTTTCGAGCAATTAATGTTACCGTTACCCCCGGTGTAATGCATACTTTAGTAAGGCGCGACACGTGTTTGCTGTTGTTCGTAAATGCTACTCCGGGCTGATTCTGTGAGAATGCGCACACGTGACACGTGTTGTTACCATTTCGTCGGTACGTGGGCGCGAAGGGGAGGGTTGTTTGCAAAGTACATTTCTCTGTTAATTGCAGGCGCGATGTCTTTGCAAGATTCACGATACTTGATTCCATTTCCCCTCTTCCCTCCCCAGCTTGTGACAGGAAAATGGTGTTCTAAAATAGCCTCTAATCACTAAGAACATTTGAATTTTATATGTCAAATATTCACAATTTGTCAATCATATTACATCATTTTTGCAATAAAAATTTATTAAATTTTTCCTCTATTTCAATTTTTAAAAACCCACTTAAAGGGGCACCAAATAACTTGATGATGTTTTAATCGGTTCTTCAAGCTACTTGCCACGTTAATCGGCATATTTCCACAGGAAAAATAACATTGTTTATTTTTTTAATCGAGAATAATATCTTAGAATAAATTCACGAAACCTTGTTTCCTATCGTCCTTTCTCATGCCGATCCAACAGCCGTAAAACGTATTTCGACATGTAACAACAAAGAATCGTGTTATCGCGCACGGCGCGCGTTATTCGGCGATTAAATACGACATTAAATCACTTCCGCTCGATTAGGAAACGCGGGAAATTCATTTCGCGACGAGAATGCGCAATTTATGCGATAACGAACGACCGAACGATTAATGCAGTCTATCGGGATTCCTTTTTGACATCGCGCCGAGCATAAAGTAACTCCGGCGGCTTGCGCTCCGTTCCGCTTTACTCGATTGTTGTCAGAGTGAAAGGAATTGAATTTTCGGATAATATTCATCCACTGCCGATAACAACGTTAAAGTGTCGTGAGATAACGACGTTGCCACAGCAAACTGCATCACCATGCGAATAAGAAAGCGGAAGTCGCCGAGAGCATCCATTTTCTTGATTCCGCGCTTTCTGCTTATCGAGCTAGACGTTTTGTGCGTTGATTAAAGGGTTACGTGAGATGCGTCGCGTCTACCGCTCTCGAGCTTTTGATAACGGAGTGTACAAATCACGATCAATTAGTCACACGCTTGGAAAATGTACTTTTGCAAACCTCGCGATGATGTGATTACATAATAGGTACTGTCACAGTTATAAAGCAAAGTACTCGTAGCAGAGTGTATCATGTCCGTTATTTTTCATATTAGCAGATGCCACGTAACTATATATTGATTCCGTTTTACCCCACACGAGAGATACGCCATTTATTCAATCTTCAACGACTATAGTCAGTTCTCTCGCGCGCGCGATGCAAGACGCGAACAAAAGCCGGCGCTGGTCGGCTAGTTTAAATTGTACATGAATAAATCCTCCATCAGGAGGGCATGCTAATCTCGCGTAACAAAAGCCCCTGGATTCCGGAAGCTGTACCAGTCCGTCTACGTGACCATCTACATAACACGCGCGGCCGCTCGAATCCGCCCGCGTTCAAAGTTCATTTCATTTCGGGCGCGATGGATTCTCTCGCGTTATAAAACTCTCGCGAGAGCCGCCGAGAAAACGAGCGACAGAGAGGAAGAGAGATAGACGTCGTCATGTCACAGCCGTGAAAAGTTTCGAAATATTAGTTCCGTAGGCAAACGCCGGAAGTTGAGAACTGCCTGGAATTGACTATGTTATCGGCGGGCGGCGGTGACGAACGAATGGTAATTCTGTTTTCGTAACAGCGTTGATCAAAGCGTCACGATCAAACGGACTTCTGTAATATGGTGCCCGTCCTAATCGCGCGGCTTAATCGAGAAGCGAACGCGGGCTTGCAAGCCGTCAGGTTGTGCGCTAGAATGTATACCGCTTGTGCCTAGCAAGTGAATTCGTTCGGCCCGCGCTGCTTTAAAATTGTAATGTATTGTAATGCGGTATCTCGAACTCTTCCCTCTTTATTTCAGACAAGTGTCAAAGCTCGGTGAATATCTAACTACAATGCAACATTTCCGTGACGTATCGGCGATGTGGTGACAATAAATAAAATGTAATACGAAGGAGTTTATTGGAAATAAAAGAGATATTAAAAATAAATGTACGCTTTTCAACAAATGTTGAAAACTGTTAGTGTTACTGACATTAAACTACAAGCAAATAGATAAATATACCAACGCACAATCAGTTAATAAAAATAAAGAACACCGGCCTACACAAAAATATTAAAATTTGACAATAATTTACTGCAGATAAGCATGGTGTAAAAGAAGCTACAAATAAAATGTAAAAATAAAACATCAGATTTAACGTTAATTTGTATAATCACATTAAACGTTTATCACATGCCAGATTTAGCGTTAATTTGTAATTCAAAGAACAAATTGAAATTTTTTAATTCGAATAAACAGGAAACGATTTTTTTCCTGTCTCGACTGAGAATTGTCGGGCAGTGACAAAATAACGCTTTTAATTAGCGGTTTCCTACCAACCTTTTTAAGCATTCCTGAGGATTTACTCAGCGGAACACACATGCCGAATCCGTTTGTGGTTCGCAATCGAATCTCGAGATCGGATTTACCTGGAATCGTTTCCGGAGTAGCAACGTGTACGCAACGGAGCCGGATAATATGACCAATTAAGCAAAAGCGAGTCATCTTCGTTCACACGAAAATTATCGAACCGATTTAAGATTCCGAGAGATGTCAACAGCGTTCGCTTAACATAAAATTGCGAAATAATGATTACCGTTCCTTTTCAGAGATTACAGAAACACTGTTTGGATATTTATTTCCTCGTAATTAGATACTTCAATTGTATATTGAGAATTGAACTGAAAAGAAAAAAGTGAACAATATGATCCTAGTCTATTCAGTCTATTCGTGATAATTTTTAGAAACAATCGCTTCCATTCTGAATGATAAACTATATTATACGTGCGCGTATGTATGTAATGTATGAGTGTGTGAAAAGTATAATTGGAAAAATAGATCCTACTTTTAAAGGCGAAGTCGAATAAGCGGAGAGAGACACTCGTGTGAATGCGTGTGCGCCATGCGTGAAGATAGAGAAAGGCACACATAGCATCGCTTAAATCCCCTTTCTAGGCTTCGGAAACCTCTGCGGCAAGTGCATTTTGTTGTGCGCCCAGAAATCTGTTATTCAATTTGAAATGGCTTTATCGTGCGTCTGAAACCAACCCCAGATTTCGCATTGATGCCAAACTACATGGACTATGAAATCCGCCCTTCGCACACGTTCAACACGCACAGACGCGCATCCGTATACGCACACAGGCGTGCGCGTAGGCAGGCGCTTTCCTCCGCGTTTCTCTCTAGCGGACTACCAACAATAATGGTAGACTGAGTGCTCGAAACTTTCAACGACACTTCCAGCGTTTTCCTTCGAGTGTACAGGGTAGAAAAGGCTACGATCAGAAAGTAAAATACATCGCACCCGTAGAAAATAAATAATCCGAGAACGCGTTCAAGTGTAATACACGGAAAAATGTAAGCTCTTGAGAAATCACATAATTATTTATTATCTACATGTATCAAAAGATTCAGTCTCATCAAAACTTGATTAGGTCATTATTATGTTACATACCTAAATTAGTTTTATTAATGTTAAATAGTATAGCTGACGTCTGATATATTGAATTGTTTATCACGTTTTTTTGAAATTGTTAATATCATAATTCCGCATTTGCGTATTTCATATAAATAATTTAAAGTAAATTACTAAATATATAGCTTTAAATGTTACATTTGGAGAGTTTAATTTACACCGCAAATGAGAGACTATATATAATTATAATAATATATGTAACTCTCACATGCCCCTATTTATACATATTTTATATAGATGGAATAATAGTACTGCGTATATGTAAAATATTTATTTATGCAGTAAATCGATAGTGTGTTTAATTAAGAAAAAAAATAAAATATGAAAAAAAAAAGGAATATATCCATTTATCACAAATAATTAGTAACTGTAAGCATTATTAATCGCGAAGAAAATTCGGGAATAGGTACAATTTTTGGTATGAGACGCAGGAGTTTGAAATATACATATTGGCAGTATCAATAATCTAATTATTTATGTACGGCTTTTGCAAACATATTTTTTAAACTTTACAGAGAATCTAGCGCCACTGGCAAATGATTTTCGACAAAACTGTCAGTTGCCACGTTTGTCACGTGCAGACTTGTCAATTGCTAGCGCTCCTGTTCACTCGGTATGACAGCTACTTGCAAAAGCTGCATACAGCTGATAGATATACACCGCGACACACTTTTGGATGCTAGATACGGGGTGCTCGTAAAAAGTATTCACGAATACAAAGAATCTCGTGAGGGCGCAGATTCATGCGCATTCACAGGATAACGAAGCGTATACAAAACGGTGCATATCCATCTATATGTCGTGTACGACATCCGATAACATCCGTGCAAGCAAGCGCATGCAGGAAGCACGAAGTCCGTAACGCTCTCGATAAGAGCATGGTAATTCCGCATTTTTACATCTCGCCGAGCAGGAAATAAAAAGAAAGAGGAAAAAATGAGGGGGAAAAAAAAGAGGAACAAAACGAAGAAATCCGCAGTTATTCCGGTCTCGGATATCTCGCCTCGTATCTGCTAATCCGAATATGCACGAAATTAGCGGCGCGAGGCGGGATCGTAAAACGTTAACCCATTTTCATCGTATCGATCCGCCTTTCGGGTCGAGTTGGGTTCACGCGCAAGGAGGAGAGAGAGAGAGAGAGAGAGAGAGAGAGAGAGAGAGAGAGAGAGAGAGAGAGAGAGAGAGAGAGAGAGAGAAGCAAAAAGAGAAAGAAAGAGAGAGAGTGTATGTGTTTTTGTGTGAGGAGGGGGGGGGGGGGGAGCAGTAGAAAATAATACCAGACCAGTCATTAAACGAATATTTAAAAGTATTTCGATTGGTGTCTGCCATCGCAATTAGCGAAAGCGTGAAGTCGAAACGACGCATCCGATTCAATGAAATTGACTGTTTAGATCAGATCTGGCTAATCCGCCATGATATTACAAAAAAGAACAGCACAAATAAATTTTTTAACATCGTAACATGATTTAACTCGTAACATAAAGTATACTTTATTGGCATCGACAGATGCATAAGCATCTTGGTGTTGATGCTAATTCTTTCTTATGAAAAGAGTCGTAAGGAAGCAGTTCGCGGATATCTAATAAAATTAAGGGGATATTTAAATATTAAAACAAAATTTAATTACATTAATTTTATATGATAAAATCCGAACGATTAACACACAAACATTTTGCTATAGGAATCGTATAAAATGTCGTTTAATGACTTATATATGCAAAACGCACTGATGAAAACAATCTGTCATCGCTGTCGAACGGTTTTTCCTCTATTTGACATCATCTTCATTCGGTGGAAAAGGATTAAGAATCGCAGGCGTAGGTCCCGTATATGCTAGCTCCACACCCACAAACGCATGTGTGTGTATATAATATTCGTCGCATGGGCACGTATACAATGAATACATGCAATCGCATAGAATGAGATGCGCGCGCGCGCGCGGGCGCAGGTCGCGCAGTCGAGATTCAGGCTGGGCGGCAAGGCAGAGGTGGATTCACCTCCTGCAGGTTCGCAGGTACGTGCACGTAGTAGGTATACGCGCACTCGATTGGCGTCGACCGGCGTCCCGGGAGGGGCGCGACGCAAGCCAAGAACGAACGTTGATACTAAACCGCGGCCGGAGCTGCTCCGAACGACAGTCCAACGAGCGTGTGTTCCGAGGCCGGATCACGGTGGTCCATTCGAGCGGCCCGGACGCGCAAAACCGATTCCGTTTGTCGATTTTAAACCGCGTTTTATATCGCGTCACGTCACTCCGCGAGCGCGATCGAGGGACACCGGAAGAAGATCGTGATTCTGACAAAATTCATTCGAGGATCTTTACAGTTGACAGATTGTCCCGATTGATCCGGGATGATTGTTGTGCCGATTCGTTTGTAACGTCGACGTCATCATCGTGACGTCATTGAGAACGGTGAACTATAGTCCACGTGACTCTCGCCAGAAGGATCGACTACTGACTACGGCGTGTTCGATCCCTTGCGACGATTCTAAAAACGGACGTGTCAGACAAACGCACGAGGAGGACAACGGATAGTTCTCGTACGTGCCCGGTGTGTGTGTGTTGCGCGTGTTGTGTGTGTCATCGGTTGTGTGTGTGTTCGTCGAATCAGTGCTGTTCGGTAGCGCGCGCTACCGGTGATCCAGCGGGTGAGTGCGATCGGAGTGCTCCAGCCGCTCGCGAGAGAAAGAGAGCGAGAGAGAGAGAGAGGGAGAAGAGCGTGAGGGTGCGCTCTCTCCGCTGTGTGCGCCGCTTCCGGCTAACCGGAAGCGCCCGCGTGCGAATGCCCCCGAGATGCGTCCGCGGTGCGGTCGCCACGAGTGACCGCGACAGTGCAGCATCCAATGCTTGTGACCCACTCGGTCGAGTGAGTTCCGGCTACTGATTAACCCGTCGGCGTAATTAATCCGACTTGTGCGCGCCCGGTTCGTCGGCAACCTCGTGAACCGTTTCCACCCTCGTGTCCAGGTACGGATCCGTAAATCAGTGACCCTCTGAGGCTGACGAAAGGGATCCCTTCACGGATTACCGTGATTTGTAAAGAACGATTAAGGAAAACGCGATGAGGAATAAAGTATGACTTGATTCAACGAATGAGTGGTTTACGTCGTTCTTGTTTATCAAGGAATATCGCAAATAACGGTTCAAGAATGACACATGATTTAAGAAGGTCATATGAGAATTCGATGAGGTAGAATGTGATTCAACTTAATAACTGACCGATAGTTCTTGCTCATCGCGGACAGTTATTTTCTATCTTCCGCAAGACGATTTAAAGCTTCTGGTTTGTAAAAAGTGATTCAGTGACCCGAGGCTAGTGCGGAGGATTTATTTTAATCCGATTGCTACTTCCCGAGAAAGATCGTTCAAACTTCGTGTCCCAATTCGTTAAGAGTAATTCGAAGATGGAAGATGGAAGGTGAAGTTTAACTTAACTTAACGTACGAGAGTGCATTGCTGTTGCTCGTTATTGACCGAGGACGATACGGAACTCCTAGTACATAAACAGTGATCTAAGAGAAACTAAGGAAATTTGTTTTACTTCGGCCGCTACTGTGTGTGTGTATACCATCGTTCAAACTTCGTAACTTGATTCAATAAGGCGATCCTGAGATAGGATAATTTAACTTATGAGCGCATTGATTTCGTGCTACATTTGTTCCAATTGTTCAGAACAATAAGTTCGTGTTCTGATTTATAAAGGATTGTTTGAGTGGAGAAAGGAGAACTATTCCAAATCTGTGGCTCTATTAATAAAAAACTCTACACTGTGCAAAAGCGAAATTTGACACTTCAATGCATATCCAAACTCAATTTCCGATTCATAAGAGATATCTGAGGATAAAGGCGTTAATATCGAAGGACGGATCACCGCGGCTCTTAACTGCTATTAATCGACGGCGACCTTGAGAAAACCAACAGGCGTCTGCGTCAATTACTCACCCTGTGAATGAATTTTTAAAGCGAAAGAAACGCAAGGCTCGATCGTTATTTCACGAATGAATATTTCAAGAACGCGCTGTTCGCGCGCGCGGTGGTGTGCTTAATGCGTAGCGAGTATCCAACGCGCCTCGAGATAAAATGTTCGAGTTGAGGGATGCGATTAGCCGATTGTAAAGGAAAAGCAGGAAATACGTGTGACTCGATCGCTATTTAAGTCATGTCCCTTTCGAGAGGGAGTCTCCAGATTGCGAAAGTTTTGGATTGCTATTAGATGAAACAGCGATCGTAAACAGGATCGATGCATTAAGGATTTTCATTTGTCGACAGTACCATGAATGTTGCATGAACCTGGTTTCCTGGCAGGAAGGAGGATCTTTCTTTCGAAGGTGATCGTAAACACCGAGGTGGCTTATCGAATAAACGATTAAACACAGAGTTCATGTGCCGTTTGATAGATGCGAGTGATCGCAACATTTAATAATAGGCAGATAAATAACGGTATATCACACTTTGGTAATTAATGGATCACGCGACTGTAGTTCTCATTCTTTTGTTCCGAGATAGAGACATTACAGTGAAGAAACAATTAAAATGAATCGCACGATGGAATGATAATTGCGATTACGACTAATTAATATCTGGATAATTAACACTTATCAAGAGTCACGCTTCTGTGGAATGGCAGCACGAAGAATGCATGCTATGGACACGCGATCAAAGTGCTACATCAAAGGAACGTTTGACAAGTGACTGGGAATCGTGCAATGCTGCAAGCTAATTAATAAGCGTTAACAGCAATTAATGCTACTTGAATCAAGTATTCGCGAAACTATACGTATGTTTCAATCGCTGACAAAGGATCCGACTATTGAAAGAAGAAATATCGGATAGTGCGCGGTAATCGTGATCGATGACCGTTAACTGATAGGTAAATGATAGGAACAATTAGCGACGGATGCATCCCACTTTCGATTCCGACAATCATAAATCGTCGTGAGTCTCGATCGAGCTGGCAAGGGATCCAGGACGAACGGATGATTAAATCCTGAGTTCCGGCAAACTAATGAATCGTCGCATGATGCTACAGTCATAAACGCTCTTTAATACTAATTACACTAAATTACATACCACTGTTTCGTGATCGTTGATTTCTCATTCTCCTCAAAGGACGGGAAAGGACACGGCGACAGTCAGCGTCAAGTTCTCTGATTAATCAGACTAATTAATTTCGTGTATGCTGAACGCAGTCGCAAGACATTGCAGGTCCTTTGACGACCCGCGTCTGTCTCCGTTTCGCACATTCTCGTGTGACGCATTCGCGTATGACCGAAACACGCGAATTAGGAATGGTGCGGCGCGCCATTTACCTGCAGACATAATTAACGCGACCTAAGGACAGCTGCGGGATAGCGAGCGGTCGCGCGTCGGGACATCTTCATTGACGAATCGTTCGACGAGGAATGTCTTAATTAATAATCACGCAAAGCCATTGAGATTCGTGTGCCGTTTCGCATAATAAGGGAAGCGATCAAGGGGGAAGAAAAAAGTGAGAGAAAGAAAGAGAGAGAGAGGAAAATAGAAAGGAAGAAAGAGAAAGAGAGGCAGAGAAGTAGACAGAAAAGGAGAGCAGAGGAACAGAAAGAGAAAGAGGCTCCCGGGTGCTACTTCGTCCTCCTCTTCGTCTACTTTTTATCGTTTCGTGAGGGCCCGAAAAAGAGTTCTCACGCCGCACGCGAGAGAGACCCCGAACACGCACGCAGGCAAGCACGAACGCACGCACGCACGCACTCACCCCTCCGAGGGAAACAGAAAGCCCGCGGCGCGCGAGGGATCTTGATTTCTTCCTGCTCGTTGATTTTTTTCCCCTCCCCTCGGACCTCGCCAGCCGTGCTGAGTCCCGACAGTGCAACGCGCGAAGGTGAGTCCTTTTGGTCCTGCGAGCAGGAGATACTACTAGAATAAGAAACGCAATACGGGAATACTGAGTGCGAAAAGTAGATTAAGATATTTGGTTTTAAATATTAGCATGATATTAAAAATTTGTCAAATGTGTCGGAGCAGCGAAGCTATTAGGTATCTTAATCTATCTTTTTACAGTAAAGTTCTTATTAACAGTAAAGAAACTGCATTTAGAAAACTCCATTCAGCAGCCTTAAACTAATCATTTATCCGAAAAATTCTATATCGTTACGATCCTTATAAGAAATACATATCATTTTATTAATTTTGCCAATAGACAAAGTTGTTCAAAAAAATAGTTGTACGCTATTAGCTGTGATATTATTACAGTTGTAATTTAAGAAATCTGTTCAGGAGAGTGTCTTGAAATCTTCGGAGACAGTTGCGGTGCGCAAGAAATTGCGTGAAATAATAGCAGAGTAATTGCCAATTACGTATGTTAGTTTATGTACTGTGTACCTGTTTGCGACTCGGAGGCGGATCTATTCCGGGACGAACTATGCAACCGCCCGAGGCGTTGCATGTGCAAGGGCCTCGTTAGGTCATAACTCCGACGCGCTATACTGATCGATCATCATCTAGGTCTTCTTCAATCTTACATTATATATACTGTCATATCGTAAGAGATCTTGCGTTGCTCGAATTCTGGCTTCTCCTCTCTCACTCATTAATTTCATTAAAAGTTTTTTGTCTATTGTAAGTTCGCGAAAAGTCGCTGGGCAATTTTCTTAGAACGCAATTTTGAGGATCGTCGTTAATTTCAGTTATCATAGTTTATAAGATTTACAGACTCCGTTATGCAACAACCGCATTAAATCAATTTGGAAAGACATCGCTGAGCGCACGCTAAGTGCATCGACGAAACTACCGCCACGTTAAACACGTATCTAACAGAAATTACAGAACGTAGAATCCTTGCACGCGGAGAAGAGGGAGAAGCTCTAGACCCCTTATATATTCCCGAATAAATACAACGCGGCACGTGAAAGGCCCGCTGCTTAAATTACGGCCGCGGAGGTATTGCATTTGTTCCAACGTTGCGCCAGGAAGACAAAATTGCGCCATTTTCCAGAACAAATGGTTCCTACATACGGAAGCAATACGCACCTTCTCGTGTGCACCCACACCTTTTGGTACGAAATTATAATGGATATATCGCAACTTTCGCCCCGTAGCGCGCATTTGCGTACCTATATACGTACATTTGCGGGTAGTATACCTCTCAGTCTTTCGCGGCGAGGATGATTCATGTCCGCTAAGAACGCTAAGAACGTTGGAAATGGGAAGTTATCGAGTGGCGTGATTTATCGATCGATGTCTACATTTGTCAACCGACAAGATATCGCAAGTGTCAATTATCGGCGGCGAGAATTCTCTCAGCGAACCGAGCAACGCTTAGGACAAAACTTACGAGAACCTGTCTTATAAAGCTGATCTATAATCTAACCACTACTTGTGAACATTATTTGCTTCGAATGTTGCCTCTTGCAAAAGTTATTACGTTATTTAGTCGATAATAAAGGTTGCAATTTTTATTTCTCATGATCATGATAATATAAATGTACCGTAATGTGTGCAATTAATAGTTTACAATATTTTTAAAAAATTTGTAACAAAATTTATAGCTTAAGCTAAATCAAAATTGACAGTTATTCATAATTATTATATTTATTGTATTTATACGTAAATACTTGTCACTTTTAATTTTATAGTCACTATTCATCATTAAAAAATATAAAAAATTTAAATTTAAAAGTATTTTGAGTACATACTTCATTTTGATCAGTAATGTTTAAGTTGGCAATAATATGAATCTGATATTTCTAGTAAATAAAAAATGATTACTTTGACGTCATAAAACTTATTTTCTACAACTTTACAAGTTGAAACACATTTGAAGGTTTTCATCGCGATTGAATATATGGATCGCGGGTAATTAGATTCCTAGATTGGCTCCTCACGTCTTATTCTTACGTTTTATTACGTCCGGCCCGCTCTCTCCGGAAAGCGGCATTAATTAAGCGGGAACGTGACGCAACGATGCTCCTGCGATCGGATCCGACAATGCAGCGATGCTATGCCTCCCGGTGTTAAATGCGGCCTGGAGCACCTCGCGCTCTCTGGAGAACAGGGGACGAGCTCCCCTCGTCCACCAGAAGTACAAACTGGTTTCGGAAGAGAGATGCCGTCTCTTGCCTCCCATGCCTCCGTTCCTCATTGCTTCCAGCGTGCTCGCCGCTCCATACCCTGCCCCCTCGTTCTCTTTCTCATACGACGGAACGGACTGGAGTCGATCGAGACTCTCGTTCAAGCCGGGCCTCGCTCGTCTTATTCTTCGGGTTCTCTATCTCAACGAAAAATCTATGTCAACCGACATGTTGACACGTGTTTAAACGTGGCGGGCGCGCGAGCTCGCGCGGAAAGAGAACGAGGAGTGCGGGACCGGGAGAGAAGGGCCTGGAACCTGGAAGTCGGGTTACTGGTATGCAGTGTCGGATTTCGCGGTGTCCCGGGGTAGGGTGAAGGGGAGGGTGGGGGGGGGGGGGGGAGAAACGCACACCTCGAGATGCAGTGGCACGTAGGAGGGTGTATACGCATAGGATACGCGCGCGCGACACGCACGCTCGGCTTGCCGGCCGTCTCATGAATCAAAACTATTCGTGACGGGAGGAAACGGACAGGGACAGAGGGAGGTAGGACATACGTGTTTGCTTACAATAAGCGGGAGGTCATGTCGCGGTAGCTATCGCGTTCTGCTGATCCGAGAGATATGAATTTAATTTTATTATGACGTGAGTCGGACCCGGCTATCTTCGAATCGCGCCTTCGCTCCCGAAGAGAAAGGGGTAGACGCGGAAAGAGAGTGAGAGAGAGACGCGGCGCGATACGAAGGATGACGAAGAGAGATAGGACTTGGATGACCTATTTTAATGTAACGACTGACCTTTCGAAAATGTTGCCCTCAGGAAGGCAGAGACGTGTAATTGTTCGGCTTGAGAACGTTTGATCGACGTGGAATCTGGAAACAATATAAACGGATAATGGCGAACGATGAATACTACTGCGAATCTCGCGAGCTTTCATTCTCTCGTAATCTCGCGCAGCTAGTTTGCTGGAATTGCATGCACCAAGTCACTCCCAGGTGTTCCGCGAAGCAAATGCTTGCATAAAATTTATGATTACTAATTTCAGGTATCGTGTAACATTACCAGAGTCGTGAAAATTTGGATGGGATATTAGATGAGGTGCACAATATAAAGATAGCATTCTGTCTCCTCGAAATGCGGACTGTAAAACATTAAAACTTGGTATTAACGGAAAATCGAAGAAAATTATTACCAAATTAAATAACAAGTACGAAGGCATAAACGTGTTTCTGTGCTATATGAAAAATTTTGCGAAAAGAGAGATAACGTGGTTCAAATAATGAAAGACGACAATTCGGAGATCACCAGCTATTCGTAAACTGCGTAACACGCTTTGACTTTCACGTTGTATCTTAAATTATGCAAACTGAAATAGATAACGTCCAAGTTGGAGCAACGAGCATCGGAATAATAATTCGATACCAATTCAAGATATCCTGCGGATTATATAGTTGCATGTTGCGCAAAATTGCACGGCACAATCTATATAAACGCACTAATTAGGCTGACAATGACATCCGGTGACTTTTACTGTCGCTTAACACGCGTCCGCGACCCGGAGCGCAGGGCGTCGCAGGGCGCGTTTCGCGTGTGCGTGCATGCTCGCGCGAAGCCACGGTGCACGCCAACGCGAGCGGCGGACAGACACGGCTCGTATACTTTGCAACGCCAGTAAATTAATATTCGCGAGTGGGCGGCGCGCGTATAAATATTCAAAAGTAGGCACGTTCGGCCGTCTCGTCTGACTCATTGGGTCGCCGGCTGAGTCTCTCCCTGTCGGTTTTCACTTTCCGAGCGTTTTCGCTTTTCAGCGCGCCGCGCCGGATTGCACACCCACAAACCGACGCACGTATGGCGAGTGGAAAATGCATAAACGCGATTTGGCCGCGCAAAGCTTCTTTTCAGCAATTATCACCTTCCCATAGCAATAATTAGCGCGCAAAAAACCGTTTAAGGAGGTTCGCCTACTACTTGTGAGTCAAAAGTGCGATTGAAATAAATGTCATTACAGCGATCCCGAATTATATGCAATATTAGTATAATGAATTGTGGATGCTACTTACGTGCTATATTCTTCGTAAATTATTAGTGTATAGAATATTAACAAACATATACTGGGGTATGAGAGCGTCAACGACTCGGGAATCGCTTATTTGGCCAACATTATAGGTTAGAACCTGTCACTTTGTGGCAATAAGCTTTCTATACTCGAAACCCAACGTAGAGCCTTAATTTTTTTATATGATTTACATAAACACTTTACACAAATAATCGCAAAACTTGAGCAACATTGACCGTATAGTTTTTTTGTAATATTATTCAGAAGTTGACCACTTTTAGTGTACCCTTATGGAGAAAGTCGCTCCGAGGTAGATTATCACTGGTTTAGTACACACTTAGCCACCTTAGGACTTTGAAAAACTAGTATTTGATAGATGAAACATCAAGGATTGTGTAAGGACTTTAAAAATCGGACTTTACCGTGTGGATTGAAGGCTTTATCGTCACAAAGTTCAGGTCCTAGCGTAGAATGTTGGATAATAAGCGATTCCCGATTCGTTGACGCTCTTATATAATAGTTAATATTCTATACACTAATAATTGACGAAGAATATAGCACGTAAGTAGCATCCACAATTCATTATACTAATATTGCATATATTTCGGGATCGCTGTAATGACATTTATTTCAATCGCATTTTTGACTCACAAGTAGTAGGCGAACCTCCTTAATAAAAAAGAAAATCTGGTAAATACCAATAAACACGCGAGTATGGATTATCGGAGATTCACTGATATTTCCAAGAGTATATTTTTAAAAACTATATGTATAAAAACTGTTTGCTCCTATTTACTTTTCGAAATGTCGCGAAATGTATTTGCATCTTGAAATAGACATATAAAACACATGCAATTTTTATCATATTAAATCGCATCATAGGTATCGTATTGATCTACCTATTAAGTCATGTTAAAACGGAAAAATATATATATAATAATCACTATTGATATTAATGAGTAATTAATTGATAGAATATATAGTGATTACTCCAATCAGTATTGCCTTGTTCAGATATATGGCTTTAACTTGTGTTATGATCACTTAATTCCATTTAGTCATCGCTGGTATGCATTCTGTATATAAAAAAAAATAGATTTTGCATAGCGGTGTTAACGGGATGGAGTCACCGCGGTTCGAGGAATTAATTGCATTGTGTGGATAATTAATGGTCCCGAATCGATGATGACGTTTGAATCAGGGCTGATAGAAATGTATAATGCCTCTCGATTATATCATATAATTGGAGAATATTTCAATAATGTGGTCGTGTGATATATATTTATTTCCGTACGCGAATAATCATCGCTGTTAAATGTGTGGCGTTATTTCGATTGTGGGTTGTAAAAATATAATAGTATACGAATTCAAACAAATATCTTTTATCGCACGTGGAAAATGTGTACTGAACTTTCGGAATACATTACAATCTCTTCAAATAATATATATTTCTTTAGAGGCTGATCCTCTATAACAAAGTGCTGCAAATTGTTCTCTCGAAAACTATATAAGAAAATAACGATCAAAATTTATATAATATAATTATATTATATATAATCAAGATAAATAATAAAATTTTCGAAATAGATTTTAATAGAATCTTAAATTGCAACATGGTTACAACTTAGAAATTCAACTGCCGCGAATCCTAAGTTTTGATGTAAATCACACGAAACGTATAAAGACACTATTTATAACTTTTGAGTATAATATATGCATGAATTAATTGTATGCGCATATTTAGCATTATACATACATATATGGAATATCTAATATTAAATTAATGATTGTCCACTATCGAATTACCATTAGTAGAGCTAAAATAAACGACTGCACATTTAGTATTTCTGATAAAGCGTAATCAATCTAGTCACAAACAGTTAATAAATCTTTATCTTTTAATTACTTTCAAGTAGTTCAACATTTTAGCAGAAACTTCTTTTTTAAATATCAGGCATATGTATTTTTACTGCATGAATCGCATCACCGACCGGCTCGTAGACAAGTCGGCTAGTACTCTCGATGACCTCTTTTCAAAAGCGTGATGCGGGTGCGCATAATAAAGATAAGTTTATTAGAATAAAAATCATTTGAAACGAGGGCTAGTTCTATTCATATACGAAGCGTCGAAGAGAGAGAAAGAGAAAGTGCGTGCCGGGGTCAAGTCGCGTGCGCGTAACTAGATACTTCAGAAACTCTCATTACGATAATCCGCTGGCGCAATGGTCGTGCCCTGTGAACCGATATTAAGAAGGTATTGTCGCACACTGTATCGGTGAATTACTCCCACACACAGCCCACCAGAATGCAACGATCGGCGGATTATTAGCGCTTGCAACCATCAGTCGATCGCGTCGCGTCGGCGAGAGTATCTCTCCTCCCTCAATCGTTGCAACGAGAACATTTCGATATGTCGTTTCGCAATAATAATTAGATGGCTTTTAATGAATTTCATCCTCTGCCCTTTCATCCCAGATATCGGTTAACAATAGAATTTTATCAAAAGATATAAATGGATCACAAAAAATTTTGGAGACGTCATAAAAGAGGGCTGTTGTAAAACGAATATTTCAGAAACGACACCGTTTCTAAATTTATATTTAGACCATTTATTCGGAATTCATCTGAACTTCTTCTAAAAATATCCAAATTTAACGTACTTACAGCATATTTCTATAGTAATAACGCTATATTTAGTCAATTAAGAATTACTTACTTGAAATAACAGTTCTTAATCCAAATAATGTTTTTTATATTTTCTACCGAGGAACACTTATACACATTTTAATTGCAATAATCATGATACATGATAAATCGATTGTGCGAACAATTATTAAATTGTACCGACATGACAAAAAATACCTAACCATGTCGATGACTTTTTTTGTGTCGCGGCATTATTACGTGCTTGGACATTAATAACTGTACAACTAAAAACACAGCCGACCGCATCTAATCGCCAGATGGAATTATTTATCACGTACATTTATACATGAGGTAATCAGCTTGGAACTTCCATTATGGACATTCCATGCAGCATCTTCTCCTCCGAGGAACTTAATCTATCTTTTCTCACCTTTACAAAGTATAAGAAGACATATTTAATACTTGATTCGAAGTCAATGAATATCTTTAGATGTTTTATTACATATTTTTTTAATATTTAACATGCACACGCAGCACACGCAGAATCTAGTTTCCCGTTTCTCTGAAAAGGTTGAATAAATCAAACAATATTTTATTATAATTATATACCAACAAGATATTTAAATAATTCTGTTAATTATAAGCTAATTCTTCGGAAGTAAGATCTGTTTATTTCAAATATTCTGTAATTCCCTTTTCTATTACGTGCTATATTATACAGGTCGAGCTATGTGATTAAAATATAAGCTAAAAGGCGAAGCGACCTGCAGTCAAAATCCAACAAGTAATTGTCAAATAAATGTTTTAGGCGACCTCGATTCATACGTTGTATTGATCAACGTGTTCATCTCGTTTATTATGGATCAACTTTCATGAGCTTTTTTATTCCATCGATATCGCCGTTTTCTATTAAAAAGCCACAAACATATTAATTTTTATTAAAGAAAGAAAATCAATAATATAAGTTCACCAATCTATAACTAGAAACCAATGTCATAATTTTGAGATTTATCATCGAATTCAATATTTTATTGCAATTCGAATCAAATATACTGCTAATTTATGTCACTAACAAAAATAAAAATAAGCCATCGATGATCGACGTGCAGGAACGAAAGTTTTCTGCGATAAAAAATAGCAGTGTGGGAAATTCGTTATTCGTGTTACAGCTTTAGGTTACCTCATAAAATATCGCACGTGCTGTCGCAGAATAAGATTATAGCACCACAATTTTAACTGCAGCACGCTTAGTGACACCACACAAGGTGTAAGCTGGTTTTCGGCTAGACGTCGCAGCGAAGGGGTTAATGAAGGCGCAGTCGCGGCCATTGCGGGACCATAAGCGGCATTAGCTTTATTAAATAAAATCGCATCAAGAGGATTGTATAGGACAGAGTTAATTGAATGATTGGGCCTCATACGCTCACTGGGCGCACCTACACTCCGAACACACGCACGCACGGATACACACACACACACACATGCACGCGGTTGGCCTCTATTCAGTGCGCGTCCGTTCATATGTCGTAAAACACTTTGGTGTATTTCGTTTGACGCAGTTTGCGCATTAGTAATGCAAATTCCGCGTCGGCCGGCCGGCCGGCCGGCTTTGGCAGCGTGGATTTTCAGAGATACCGGCGCGACCAATGCCTTTTCGGCCGTTCGAGAGGGATGGAAATTCCGCATCGCCAAGGGCGCGTTAATTTTGATATGTACGTCCGCAACCGCCGGGCGAATTACACCGCCGCCATGCATAACGCATGGGAGCCGAATGGAAATCGACTGCATCACGGAGAAAGATAGGCGTAAAGCGAGAAAGACGGAAGAGAAAGCGCCAAGCAAACGTTATCTTCTTGTCTCTTTCGACCGTGATCCTTCGCGCTTCGCGATTCGCTGTCTGAGAGTGAAACATTCAACCCTCTTCATTCTCCTGCAACATTGCGATGTTGTTGCGGTAAATATTAAAAGTTATTTTCAATTTTAAATTCACCTGATGCCGTTCTTAAAGTCAGAATATCAAGTCAAAATTTATGATGATATGTGCATCAAAAGAAAGGAAATGCTTCTTTTCTCACGCGAATATGAACCTCTTAAGAGATTGTTGTTATATATTATAAATATCAATAATATATTTTTCAGTTAAAATATTAATAAGAAAGATCAACGACTTACGATCGATAAATTCGTTCACAGAGTGTGTGAAAAATGAATATACTAATCGACGGTTTTATTGCATCGTTAATTTTATTGCAATTATGAAGCGCATATAATAGCAATGTTAAGATAATGAATAATTAATTTACAGAATAATTCTGACTACAGTAGATTTCTGTTGCAATTCCTTTATTATGCAATACGTTCGTGAAAACGCTAGAGCAAATATATATGGATAATTATGCTATTATAATCTGCTTAAGTAACCAACCAATTAGTTATAAATAATCATTATAATCTTTCTGAAACTAGTATCGTTTAAACTTTAAAACGTCACTTTGCAAATTACTGCTTGATACATTGCAAATTTAACATGCTTGTATTTCTCAATATCTGACGATTTAACTTTCTATTATTAATTGTTCTCATTCAGCTAAAAAAAAAGTAATTTCTCTGCATATGACGAAAAAATATTTTCCCCGGGATAATTCGACGAGCCATTGCGACATTTTAATCTTTCGCCGCTGTTTGCGTCATTGACCTCGTGCTTCCTCGAAGTGTTACTTCGCGTCGTGTCGTTCGTTCCGCGCACAGTTTCGCTTCGTAAAATCGTCCCCTCCGTGCGCTTTTCTTTCTCTTGCCACTTTGTTCCTCGCGAGGCGCGCTTATTTTCAGCATCGACGCCGTTCCGCGAGCGCGAAGATTCACGGATTTTCGCGGATGCCTTTGCAAAGGTGTCACCGCGAGTACGAAAAATTGCGGCGGTCGCAATGAGTAACATGAAAAAGATCCAGCAAACTGTTGAGAGAAATGTAAATGATGACCCAACAAGCTAGTTCTTTTGATGTTTCTGAGCGTCATTTCTGAAATTTGCTTTTTGTATGATTTTAATATTAATATGAAATATATGTTATGTAATCATAAAAATGTAGGAGGTTCAGCGCGACTTTACGATGCGTATTAAATATAATTCTTAAGATACTTTTTATATTATCAATTTTCGAACAAGCACGGTGTAGCATATAAAATTTATAAGAATAAATTATGACTCAAATATAATAAACTGCAGAAAAAACACAATCTGCATTACTTTGCATATTTTGCAATAGTGCAAAAACTAATATTCCATATTTTGTTATCTATCGTAAGCTTACATTCAGGATAATTGTAAAAAAATTTTTAAATTTTAATTTTTGAGATAATATTCTATAACCATATAGTTTGGAAATTCACGAAAAACATCATATTCACACAAAAAAAGGAAATAAAGGAAAATAATCTAATATATTCTTTAAAATTCAGAGCCTGAAAATATTTAATACGCATCGTAATCCGTACTCCTCCACAATCGATCACGGAAAGGGAATAAAATGCTTTGCGCGACATTCGTGATCGAACGTGTAGATATTATTAACATGAACGGAGACTACGAGGGGGCTTCTACTTCGATCAATCGGGATCTCTCGGATTACGCTCTACACGCTAGCCGATCCAATTCAGTTCCCCCACCCCGTTACCTACCTAATTAAACGGAACTAATACTGACATTGCACGTAGTAGCGCTGAAAACGAACCTGTACACACAGGCGAGCTTGCTGTGGATCTATTTTTCTCATACGTCCGTACAAGAGGTGGCTAAAAGCCGCAAGAGTAAATACAACGTTGTAGAAAATCACGTGTGATCTATATAGACGAGGGGGCTGAGCTTGCGATATTTTCAAGTAATTTCGCCTCTCGAATCATCTCCGGTGGTTTAACTTGTTATAAAATAAAACTCCTCTTTCCCCTAATTTCATGTAATATTTACTTATCTAAAAGTGTTTACCATTCGACAGAAATTTCGAGCCCCGAGACATATTACTCGGTGGCTTAATCGTCCGAGAATACATGGCTTTAAAGCCGCATGCAAAGTAGCGAGATATCCTCGCGCGGAGAAAGATACGGAAAGGATATCTATTAAATACGATTGATCTCGTAGAATTCTGCGGCAAGCGACATTACTTAACCCTTAATGCCTCGTCCGAGGTACGATCGAGTTTAATCTCGCAGAAGCTACGTGCCACACGACAGAATGCAGTAGCTTTCGCATGCCTTTCTTCCCTCTTCCACCTTTCCTCCCTCCTGCTTGTTTCTTCTTGTTCTCCTTCCCGAGCGTTTCTCGCCGCAGGATGCGGCTACCAGGCAGATGAATAGATAGCGGCTAATTTTCAGCGTTCATTAGAGCTGCGGGTCTCCGTACGCGTGTATTCTCGTTGCGCTCGCGCGACACTTACTGCCGGACTCGTACTTGCACGCAGGGCCGCAACAAAATCCCTTTAACACATTTGCATCAGCGACGCAATGAGCCATTACGGTGACCATTGACTTTTCTCGAAACTGCGTGAAGTTGTGCGAAAATTTGTTACCTTTTTTATAGCTTTACAAGCAGAAATCGGGAATTTGAACCGGAATAATTTTAGCATGATTTCGATGCCACATAGACGAAACCGATTTCTACGTTTATTTGTGACAATTGAAACGCGACGATCTAGTATTTCTTGAATAAAGAGGCTTTCGGCAAAATTAAATGTTCTAAGATATACTTTGAAGAATTTCGCTTTGATATATATGCTTCGATGAACAAAACGCAGATTTTTCACGACAAAATAATTTTGCAATGATTCTTTTTTTTCATAAAAGTAGATGTTTTTATTAAAAAAAAAAGAAAGGAGAAGACAAGCCAAATTATCGATCTCGCTGCAGTTCGAATTGCAACAAGCGTCTTATCTTCTCGACAAAGCGGATGCATCGCTTCGCTGGAACGACGCGACGTGGCGGATGCAGCCCTGCTTGTACGATACGAAGGCCGCTAGCAGAGCGGCCGGTACACATTACGTACGTGTACGTACGTGTGTCTCTACCGTGCCGGTGAAGAGATCGCAGCGGGGAACATAGAGGCACGCCAAGAGAGCAAATAAAGAGATCCGGCATCCCGGAGAAATCTAATTCCTAATTGGTGCTTCGCTCTGTACCCTGCTCGTGTCGGTTATCTACCGCTATCGAAGCGCACGACTGGACTTTGTACCACTGCTGCTGCCTGCAGAAAGGATACCTACTACCGAAGGAGAGAAAGAGAGAGATAGGAAGACAGAGAGAGAGAGGGGGGGGGAGAGAGAGAAGAGAGAGAGAGAGAGAGGAGAGAGGGAAGAGAGTACGATGGAACAAGATGAGAAAGAGATAGAGAGAAAGGGCGGGGGAGAATAATGGCTGCGGTTTAACTGTCAGACACAAAGGGGGTCGAAACTGCCGAATCCATACGAGTAGCGCGAGGGTGAGAGAGCGCGAGAGAGCCCTCCCGGGCTCGATTACAAAAATTGAATGTAGCCTCACCTGTCAGTCGGCGAGACGGACGCGTGCGTTATCGCGTTAGGTGTAGAGTGAGCTTTATACCATCGCCGGGTATCGGACGTCGAGAGATCTAGCGCGCGAATATCGACCGTAGACCGCGAACGCAAATGGATGAAAGTCAAGTCGGGTTCTTATAGCTTGAGTTATTCCCATGGATAAATTATTTCCCATTGTGTTTAACGCCGGGAGATCTATCGCGTGAATAGTGATTGAAGGGGCATAGTGAACGGGGAAGGTATATGTCACGTTCTTAAGCTGTATCACAGCCATAAATATTTCTTCCATTGTATCACGTATATACCATCGATTAAACTAATCGATGATATATACAATCGACATTACATTCTTCTCTAAATATCAATTTAATAACATTTAGCGAAACTGAGATAGCGATTAACGTACGATTGGAAGCGTAATCCCATATTTAAGATCGGATTACAGTACTGTGAGTCTTTTTATACTAAAATAGAGATAGCTTTTTAAAAATATCAGAAATGTGAAATATTTTCTTTATTTTTTGATTTTTTTCACATACTCGCGCGTCCCTATATAACGATTTAAGAGAGTTGGATTAGACGAAACATGAAATATAAAGATTACTTATATTATTACATACACACACACACATATACACAAAGATAAAATTTAATTATGATGACTTCTTTTTCTCATCCTTTTTCATTTCGGGTTTTTATTAACGCAATCGCAAACGCGTATTAGTAATAAATCCGTGAATAATTCGGCTTAAAGAAGGAGAAACAGGATCTCAGAAATCTCCGCTCTTTTCTCTACAAGGATCAAACTTTTTTCTCGCGCGCCGTCGCGTCGCCGTAAAATTGGCGAAAGATTCTCCAAGACGCTCTCGAAGGGTTAAGCACCACGCAGCCTTGAATGCGGATTTTTCTCACAGAAGTTAACTCGGCATAAAATAGAGCCGTGTCCGGCGCATGCATCGCATCGCATATACTCACTCACTCACACTCTCGCGCGACTGCATTTACATCGCGTCGCTGTGTTTGCGAGAGAAGAAGGGCATGCAGGGAGCTCGCGCAATTTAACATCGGCTCGTTCGTTAACTCTCCAATGGTCGCGCGAGTAATTGTAACGGTAATTGTAACGCTCGCGCGGATGATGGAAAATCGTTCAAAAATTTCGCATTTTTGATGTATTAAAAATAAAAACTAAAAATTTTCATTATCATAAATTTCATTATCGTCATTTTCATTATCGCGTCTTGATGCCGCAACAATAGATTTTTGAATAATCTGCATATAAATGACGTAATATTGAATATAGATAATAGAAACTACACAACGATAGCACAAAAATTATAAGTGTAAGAACGAAAAGAATAATAATGAGACACATTTCAAATAACAATGAATGGCCGCCGACTAGTGTACGCAAGTCGGGAGTCGACTGCACGTGAAAAACCGTGTCACCTCAAGCAACAGCTAAGCGTCGACGGTTCCTTTAGCATAAGAATGTCAGAATGTACCACGAGATATTCGCGCATTGTCCAGTGAAAGAAAAATGCATGGCGCGGCGGCGTCCGGCGAGTGATCGAGTGCAGTTATGACGCTTCGGACGGCGCACTCGTATTCGAATAAAAGCCGAGCGTGGGAGGTGAGAGAGTGAATAATAACTGAGAGAGTAACGTCCGCCATACTCTCGGGGAGGCCTGGCCTTGCCGTGACTACTCTCGTGTCTCAATTCGCCGTTCGTTTCACGCTTCCAATCGTGCTGTTTTTTACATGATATTTTTTTTCATGCAAAACTGTGGAATTTTCTCTTATGAATTTACCTCGGGGAATCGAAACCAATTTTCCTTTAGTGAACAATCGTCAAAGTCAATTACTTCAAATTAGATCTTAAATTAACATCTCTTATAAAATGAAATTTTACACCGAAAAATTAATTACCTATTATTCCGTATAACTGTAGAGTATTTAATAAATTATTAAGAGAGTCAAGATAAATCAGTTGATTTTCACAGATTAAGTTACAATACATTTTTGCATCGCAATAAATATTGAATGTGATAATAAAGTAGATATTGCCATTTTGCGATTTATAATTTGCGAATGCCGACTGCTTTCATGCAAGGTATTAAAGATGTTTCATAAATCGCTGCGTAAAAATTGTATCTCGATTTATTGAATAAGCGCTGCCGTTACATGATTGGCGCTATGAGAAGTGGCTTATAGACGTTAAGTATGATAAATGCAAATTTCTAAACGGCTCTCTCTCTCTCTCTCTCTCTGCCGTAGGTGGTAAGCTCGCGACTCATAAGCGTATCGAAGCGTGTCGAGGCAACTTGCTTGTCGTTCGAAAGGAAAAGTAAACGCCGAGGCAAGGCCGAGAGATATAGAGACGAAGAGAAGATGAGGAGCAATATAGTATGCAAAACACGAAGTATCGTCCTAAGAAGCGAGCGGCAGCCGCTCTCAGTTGCACCGTAATTGGCCGCGCGCGGTGCATTCTTATCCTCTGGGAGTTGCAACTCGTGTACGGGTGCCCTCTTAAATGTTGCGGGCTCTAAGCACCGGATATACGATAATTGCCGGCGGGAATCGCGAGGGCACCGCAATTGTAAAAACGAGTCTCGCCCAGGGGCGAATCTAAAAATATATACCATACGCGTCAAAATTGAAAATTAGCCAAGTATCGACGTTCTCATTATTATTATTATATCGCTGCTCCCTTTCTGTTCTAGTTTTCTTCAATCGTACTATAAATTCTTTTTTGTAAAAAATATAAAAAAACATTATATTGCAATAACAAAAGTAACATAAGAGAAGCTAAGAAATCCTTTGAAAGATTGATCTCGGAGAGATGACCTCGATGTCGTTCTGATCGGAAAAGCGCATCAGCACGCTGCCGCAAATGCCGGAAATGGCTGGTCCGTAATTGCCATTCGAACTGGTTTACTTTGAGCTTGCGGGACGCGGGACCGAATCGGTCGGTGACTCGTCGAAGTGGCGCCGGTGAAATAACGTACATCGAGAATTGCGCTCGCGGGATATTAAAAACGGACCCCATTAACGCACGCGACGGAACCGCAAGTGAGCCAATGATTTTTTTCTACGAGAGGCCAAGCGCACGTCAATTTTAAATTTTTCGTATATTTTGAATAGAATACGTTTTAAGAGAGAATCCATCATGTGCTCTGGAAATATTTATATATGTAGAGGGAATAATATCAATCACCTTTTACAATAATGGAAAAGATAATAAACGATATTGCTACTACTCTATCTATTTATGTCAATGTACAAATATATTTATAAATTTAAATTATCTAATTAATAATATAGCACTTTTCGTATAAAAATTACAATAAACTAAAAAAGCTTTAAAAGAAGCGTTAAAAGAGTTAAAAAAAAATATATTTGTTATTATATATTTAACGCAGGATACAACTGTTTCTCTCGACTCTTATGACATAATAGAATACTGTCTCGTGCTTTCCTTTATAAAGAGATCCAGATGTCTATATTTTCCATTATAAGATAGCCGTTTTTTGTTTCTTTTATATAAATGCCATCCAGAACAAGTCACGCGAAAAGAATTTCGGAAGGGACGACTCTTCTTTGAGCGACGACGAATGCGGGAAAATTATATGTTACGTGTGTCTTTGATCGGTGATACGAGGAAGGGAAGGTGTGTGTAACTGTGTATAATGACGTTGATGATACTCCGGCATGATTGCGGCGAAGCCGAGAAGTGTTTAAAGTACATGCGATTGCGATTTAGACTCTCGATAATGAGCCATTGTATGCGGATATAATTCACATAGTTGCATCACATTCCATCTCTGAACTTTTCACACTTTAGTTGCAATGAATATAAATTATACGTCTTCTGATCCCTTTAGAGAAAGATTTGCGTGTATACGAAATATCGGGAAATATACAAGGCTAAATGTCATGCTACGTTGAATCGCGATAAGCGCAACAAAAAATTCATAAGTTTATATTAGAACAATATATTAAGTATGACATTAGATATTTTAACTCGCCAAATGATTAGTTGAAAAGCATTTACGAACTAAGAATGTAACGCTGCACTGTAATAAAGCACAATTTTATTTCTCTTGCAAAACCACAATTTAATCCTCCATTTTTCGACTCTCAAGAGATGTTCCCTCTCTTGATAATCCCATAACGGACGCGGGCGTTGCAAGAGACACGTGTTACCCTTAACCCAAGATGCGTGCATCGCATGCGTATTCTCGAGAAGGACGACGCGATAGGAGCTTCACATTTTCCTCGACGTTGACGTCCTCGAAGTTCGCGGGATTCGAGATTACGACCGCGATGCCACCGTCGCGTCGCGACGAGAGATTGCGGGCAGAAAAAAAAAAGAGAGAGATTCGCCCTCATGCATTTTGCATGAGGAGAACGGTTTTGTCAATACCGTTGTTGTGATCGAAAATTGCTCTTGGAAGATACGATTTGAATAAGAGGGCACCGGGGACCGCGTCGAACTTGAATCGGGCCCGACTGTAACGAATAAATTGCTCACATTACGAGCGCGCTGCCCGCGGACGGTCGCGGCCCGCGCAACCCTGTCTGGCCGCCGAACTTTCGCACCCGCCGCGCTTCGGTACGATTTATCTACGACACCCGCGTTGTCACATAAATCTATGATACATACACCAGGTCGGAGTCCTGGAAGGACACTTGCTAGAGAGACCGTTACCGCACGAATCCCTTAAATCCCTCGACACACGCGAACGCTATGCTCTCGTACGAATTATGCGTATAATTTTTGGAGGCTAGAGAAAGATGAATGACGACTGTTTACTCTCTTGATGTAAAAAAAAAACTTAGCGTACAATTCTATTTTGGTCAATATAATATGTATACTCTGTATATAATTAAAAATTTTTTAAATACTGTATTATGTAATATATTAATACATTAATTAATATTTTAATTGGTAACATTTGTTAATGCTTACCAACATTTTCATTTTCTACACACGCTAACGCGATCTATTCCTCAATAAACATTATTCCTCAACAAGCTATATGTATATTTGCTGATCTACCGTCGTCAATGTATGCGCGCTTCTATAAAGTCAGCTTATTAAAGCAAAATTAGTTTTTATCGTTAGATAAAAATATATATAGAATTTACAGAGTTAAAGGAGTGGACTTTGAGATTTGCGACAATTCACTCGTTGTGCCATTCACGTGTAGTTGAGGTCGTTTCGCTATCGCAGACGAATAACAGAATGACAAACTACGGGCATCACGCCGAAACGCGAGCGCGGAGTAACGGTACGTGTTACGTTGCTACAACGTTAATACGCGAAACGAACGAAAATCCCCTTGCACGAGAAATGGAGAAATGGTTCCATTAGTGGAATAACCGGATGAATGAAAAATCGCCCGATACGCCCGCTATCGCGATTTAAAAGAACGATCGGATATAATTGCAAAAGAAGATATCTTTCACGGTCGAAATTTCTTCATCGTCTCTTTGAAACGTTTGCGATTTAGTTTTAAAAGGATAATCCCTATAATTTCTTATATATCTAAATTTTCATCTTGTGAATAGATAAAGCGCGCGAGTAGCATGAAAGGAACGACTATTGCATTTCCGTCATTCTATCTTCATGATCTCCTCTTATTTTTTATTTCACGCCCTTTTCTCGACTTCGTAAAGAATATCATAGAGTGGATGTTTGTATACGTAATGCAGTTTTACGTCAAGCTCTGCCTCTGAACGCAAAGCTTATTCCAGAATTGCATCCGCAGACTTTTATTGCTATTCTCTTGCATCGCATCGATGTGCCGTAGCGCATTTAAGACAAACTTTTCTTTAAAAAAAATAATGTACACTTTGTTAAATTTCTCGTAAATTCCTCATATTTTAAAAAATCTGTAATTTTTTTACAAAAAATAAGTTTTTTCAATAAGAAGAATATTATATCAATGTTATTATCAATTATTATAATTAGTAGAGATTAATTTATTTTTCTGATGCTTTAGAAATATTTATTTTATAATCTTTGACTTATAGTGGTTGAAAAACAACGTTACAATGCGATGAATAAAAATCTAGAATTTTCCACTACACATCTTGTTTAACTGCGGTTGATATTAAAAAAGATAATGTGGAATTAATCAAAATTTGCAGTTTATGTGTGTGTGTATAAATATCAGGATGAAATATCTATTCTAAGATAAATCCAGGAGAACGATATCATCATGCCCTTATAAATCGCAATTTCTCTGCCTCGTCGCAAGTCATCTAACCGCATCTGATCTCGTGTTACGAAGTACCTACGGAAAGTAAAGATTACCGCTAAATAACGTTCAATCACTCTGTTTCAGCGTCGGAACGAGTATGCATGTATACGCGAATTCCATACACGCGTTTATGGACGCTTATGGGATGCATCGAAACTGACAGAGAGAAAGAGGAGAAAAGAGAGAATGAGAAAGAGAGAGAAGGAGGGGGTGGGGGGATGTTAAGCCGGCTATTAAAAGCACGATAGTCCGTAATACCCGTAGTTAACTGTACGCGGGCAGCGGTTCGGCGCGTTCAGCGCGAACCCCGTAAGTTACGGGCATTATTATCCATCCGCTGCGCTCGTAGCCTTTTTCCTATTCGGCGCGGCACCGGAATGCGAAGCTACCGTTCCGCTGTAATAAAAGCCGTTTCACTTCTTAATCCGCGCCGCGGCAATTTTCCGAGTCGAAGCGAGACGTAGGGACCTTTTTGCCGGCCGCCTCCCGCGCCGTTCCGTCCTGCTCCGTTCCGCGAGCGTTTTCTAAACGCTCTCGCGACTTTCCTACTGCGATTTATCGGCGATGGTATTACGCTCTTATGCTTAGTTACTTGGTTCGTTATTAGAATATCCTTTAGCCTCACATCGCAGCAAGTGCAACTTAAAGTACACTCCAGTATTATTAGTATTAACGTATTAGTTACAGTCTCGTGAATCGATTTATATATATTTATCAGTTAAAATAGCTGTAACATCATGGTAACAAATAACACATGTAATTTTTAAGCAATAACAAGCATAATAGGAATAAGAACGGTATTACGATCCCATGTAATTTTTAAGCAATAACAATCATAATAGGAATAAGAACGATATTACGATCCAGAGGAGTTTACAGGTAGTTACGTGTGTAATATCGTATTTTGTTGCTGATTTTTTCCACCGTAATCTTCGGAGATTTAAACTATAAAAATTATATAAATGAGATTTATAACCAAGTCTTTCTCATCGCTTTGATGATTAGGAATAGCTCTCGCAAACATTTATCACATATTTTTACACATTCTCTGTATAACGTCTTATATTCCCTTCTTCAAGCTACATGCCATTGCTTATCGTTGAATTCCTTAGATAAATTATGTTCAAATTTTCATATATATTACTCTTTAAGGAGATTGCTTATGCGTGAAAAGGAACAACGGATGAACATATTATATAAACATTTCATTTTAAGTGCATGCATTCGTTGTTCCATTCGGCATTTACATCGCGCAGTACCTAACAGTGACCATGAACAAAAATATTTATGTCTAACGACAGAGAGCTAACTCATTATTTTTATTTCCCTTAGCCATTCCTCGCGTGTTTCGGTCATTTTGACTTCTCCCCTGTCTTCATAGGTCGTGTCTACGGAGCGAGACGGGGCACGTCCCCATTATCCGCGAATGAGAGTCGGCTTCAGAGAATTCGCGAAGTGTACGCGCGCAATAAAAAGAAGATACGCGAAAGAGAGAGAGAGAGAGAGAGAGAGAGAGAGAGAGAGAGAGAGAAAGTGAGGAGGACGACGGTGGTGGGCGACGTTGGATTACAGCAGCGACGGGAATTGACGTTAACGAGGATTTCCTTACGACAAGCGCGCGCGTTTGCTACCAGCGTCTCGAGTAACCCGCGCCCGATGCGTAACTACACGTACACGCGCATGCACTGCAGACGTGTTATTTGCACCAAAGCAGAAGCCCAAGCGTCTGTCTAACGGCCTGTCGTTACATTTCGCAACCTTGTTACATCCTGCCATCAATTAGTAACCCCACGTCGCCCTTCTGGGTCGCCCTGGAAATCCTGCACGGCCATCGCGACACGCGAGCGTATAACAATGCCGTGATTCCGTTAAATCAATGGGAACTTTTCATAAAGAGTTAGTATAAAGACGATGGTGACGGAAAAGGTAATGTATAAAGACTGAGAAAGAGCGTTTTTTTTTCCCCCTAAGAATATACCATTTGCGAGCTATCTTGTGAAAAGATTGCGTACAAATTAACTGACTCCATTACCTCTAATATTGTGTTTCACGATCTTGTAATTCATAGCAATTATCGGCATTATAACATTACACTTGCGGTTAGATGAAGTTCGCGGAAATCAAAGACATAACGTCTTACTATTTTACCAATTATTCAAGCCCTGATAGCTAGTTTTCTTCTCACGGATCTCAATTCTATCGGATAACAGGAGTGTGAAACGTCGTTTATTCTAGCGCGCGTGCACTTGAAACGTCACTCTCGGTGCCTTTCTCTCCCAGCTGCTTCGCGGAGACCTCACCTGCCACTAGACTACGGAATTCCTTCTCCTCCTCTCTCTCTCTCTCTCTTTCTTCTTCTCGGTCCCCTTCTCTTCTCGCCGCTTTAGCGAGGAGGTAACCGATCGTTTCTTCGATACAGGCGCGCGATCGCGTTCGTTTGTCCGGCCGTTTCGTTAATGGAGCCGTTTCTCGGAATAAGTAGAAGTGCACTCGGCACACACATGCTTGCTCCTTTTGCGCCGCCCGTCATCGGGTCCGATCAAACCACGTTCCCCCCTCTCGATTCTACTCTTCATACCCGCACAACCCTTCCCGGCACTTTTGTTACATTGGCCATTCTTCGCACGATGTCCGACGCGTTAAGCAGTGTCGATCCCGTTTGTGCACATGTAACGACAGCCATACCGGACCTCGTCCACCTGACAATGGCGTTAATCAGGAAATTCTTGCCTCTACCTCGCTCTTCTTTTAATACTCCATTACACAGGTCGTTTTCTCATCGCGCTATAGCAGCCGCATTCATTGCACCGAGGCAATCAGTTTGAACTCTCAGACTCGAGGCTTAATGTACCGAACGATGCAATGTCTTAACGATTAAATAGGATATGGATATGAAAGTTGAGCGCCAAACATTTAATTGGCTGGATCATGTAAGCACTGAAGCTACTCATTGTCAGAGGTATTTATTGACCAACATAAGTTCTTCGGTGTAAACACGTTAATATAATTATCTATTTGTCATTGCCAAGATCTAATACTTTTATATATGTTTTGACTAAAGAGAGTTTTTCATTCATAATGGTGTACAATTTTATTTTTTTTATTGTAGGTAGGTATACATACGTGTATGTACATATATGTATTATATGTATATATTTTAGTCATCTAAAGATAAGTGTAAAATTATAAATCGATATTTTGTATATGTATATTTTTCTATTTTTCCCATATACCATAAGTTTAAAACTGATATCAGATTTAAAAACGCAGTGACTTCCTTTTTCACATCGTGCCTTTTTCCGTCATATATATATCTTTTATCGCGCTTCCCGTATGAAGAGATCGCGCGCGACCGCATCCTTCACTCACGGATAATGGAAGTGCATGCAGGCTGCGCTTCGTTGCACCGGCGTGGCACAGCAACGGCGGCAACGGGCGCATTTTCGACGAAAGAAAGCGGTAGCTCGCCCGTTTTTCGCTTTCCGCGGAGTTTTTTTGCGGGTCTCGGGTGTCAGAACGAACGGGCCGAGATTTGCACGCGGACCTCCGTGCTGGTAGCAATCGGCTTATTTCCAATCGATTCGGTCCGCGGCGAGTTTCTCCTCCTTTCTCTCCTTTTCTTCGCCCATTGCCTTCATCTCCCATTCACGTGCACTTCCCGTTCTTTTTTTCGCGTTACGCCTCCGTTGCCCCCTCTTCCTCTCGCACCCCTTTTCTTCTCCTTCTCTTTCTTATCCACCTTTATCGCGTTCCTGCCCTTTTTCTGCCGTTTCTTTTTCGCTCGACGGCTTTTTGCAATCTCGACACGGAGAAGATTAAGGAAACCTTGTTGTATTAACGATCGTATTGGAGGAACACTTGGCGATCTCGATGTAGCAACAGATCATTAGGCGCAATAGTGAGGATACAAGTATATCAAATTGACTACCGAATTGGGTTAATTTAAACTCTTAAACGGACCTCGAGATAACACCACGACGGATATAATGCATCTTTTTAGCGAACGGACACGCGTTTGCTGCTTTCTTTCTTCGATAAATTTTGTTCGCACGTGTTATATATAACATGTGCGTAGATAAAACGAGTTTTGTTATCGCCAATGATTAAGTTATTTATCACTAACAATAAGACAATATTTCCATAAAAAAATTATGTCGAAATATGTAGGTACAGTCGCGGTCAGAGTAGTTGCAACACTTAAAAAACTAAACGTATTTTTAAAGAACTATAACTATAACTTATAACTATAACTATAACTTATTTTTCTAAACTTATTTTAAAAAAAGTGTTGCAACTACTCTGACCGCGACCCTACATAAATCTTATAATATTATCCCATTTCGTCCTTATTATTCCATTAGCATCTACTACTAACAAAGTTACTATTAGGGTTGTATAATTCCGAATTTGTGTATTATTTATTTCTAACATATTATATTTTTTTAGTGGACCCGAATTTGTCATATATTTTAGAAAATAAACATTCCTTAACATGTTATTATTTTCTATTTTTATTTTATCACGTACTTTGTCTTTATTATGTTTTATTTCTAAAAAATTCTTTCTCTAAATACTTTTTAAATCCGAGCGTTTCTTGGAAATAATTTCGATCTGATACTTCTAAAGAGCCAAAGCCAAAGCATCGCAAACGGTAGAAGGGTTAACGTCTCAACGTGACCGCAATGTCGACTTATCCGTTCAGGTTACAGCGCTTATCTGTACGCGAAATGAATGGCTGTGCCCTAAGATCGGAGCCATCTCTGCTCGTGGAAATGGTTCGATTCTGTGGGCCTATAGCCGGCGATACTTTCCGCGAAGAAAACTCGATTTCTCCTTATCTCGATACGGGGGAATGTCTCGAAGAGGAATCCGCCAACTGACCCTTCCGGACTTTCATCGCGCGCGGAACTCGCTTTTCCCTTCTTCTTCGGTTCTAATCGGACACTAATAGGTCCCTGAGGACGCCCACGCGGCCGACTATTTCAACGCACGATCTCGTCCGCATCCAATTACGGTTTGCAAACATGTATACTGGGTGTGTCAAAGATGTGCACACTTTCTCTGACTTGTAGATTCTTTAGGGAGATTGCATAGATCTTTCCTCACATTTAGCAAGTGAATTGGTAGTGAATAAAGCTTATAAAGTTTGCTTCGTTAATTTAGCAAAAGTTTTATTAAAGTCCGAATATAAAACTTTGTTTTACAATTCGGTAAATCCTAATCAAATTTTAGTTCGATATTTAATGACTAGAATGTTTAATGTACATATATGTATATTAAATAATGGGGCAAATAAAAATTACATATTAAGTATGAAAAATTATGCTAATTTTTAAAAAAGAACTAATATATTTTTTCTTCAGTTATAAAATGTTCAAAGAATTTTGAAAATAGCAGAGTGAATGCATTTAATAAATAGAACAGTTTAAAAATTATTCAACGTCGAATATCGAAGGATTCTGATAAGTTTTAAAACAATAAGAGTAGTAACTCTGTTTCCTTGCAATTTAATTTTAGGCACACTCTTAGCTTAATTAAAATTCCATTTAATTAAGTGCTCGGTGCTAAAAATTTGAGAAATTGCAACCAACAATGTTTAATGAATTCTCCGTTAACAGAAAAAAAACCTAACTTTATATTCGATGAAGAAATTACGGTAGCCGAGAGAAAGCACACTTCTGATGCACCCTGTATGCTATGAAAACGCGATCTCTTCGTTCTCTTACTTAGTCCGAGGGCCGTGCCCTTCGTTCCGCCGCGTAGGCAAACGGCCCACGGCCCTTATACTACATACCGCAACGTAGGAAGAAAATTAGGATATGGATACGCCGCGAGATGGAATCGGACGTCGACGCCCGTCCGGTCTCGCTCACAAATATTTGAATTAATCTGTTGGACGACTCCACGTATTTGTCCTTCGTCGTCTTTGTCCTCTCTTTGTATTTTCTAATAAAGATCCTCAAATTTTGCGGTAGCCAACATCCCATTCTGAAAATTATATCTGTCTATAATAGGTTTACCTACTGTGTCTCACAACGATCATTTTCATTTAAATAATTTAAAACCTAGTTTATATAGGTGCAATGACTGAAAAAGCAATTTCTATCTCAAAAAGATAGAATAACTTAATAACTCTAATCTTCACTATAAAATCAACGTAAATGTTCAAATGCTTTGTTATATTTCGTGATAATTTAAAATTGAAGGGACTTTTATAAAATAATTATTCAAATATATAAATATGACAAAAGCAACACACATACACACACAAAAAAGATACAAAACAATAATGAAAAATACAATTATTTTCATGAAATGTATTTTATAAAAAAAAATAAGAATATCTTCCAATTTCACATTCAAATAAAAGATCTAATTTGTTAATTAATCATTTCTACAATTTTATTAATAAAGTAATTATTTCAGCTTTAGAAAAAAATCATTCTATAAAATAATTTTTATACAAGTGCATATAAGTATTCATCACAAAAGATTGCTCAATAAGGCCTAGTTTTATCTTTTACTTTTTTATTTTATCGGATTTTATTTTAAAAATTCATAATACGATAGCAAAAATGCATCATCACCTTTTTCTCTTTTTTTTTTAAATATTGCTATTATTTTTATTTAAAAAAATCAAAATTATAATTATTTTCATGAAACTACCTGTCATTTGTCTGTAAATTTTATTGGCTTACGACAAATTTTTTAGTTGAATAAATCCTGACAGTGAACTATATAGAATTATTAAATAAAACTCTAAATCCTTTTTTAAACCGCTATTGTTTTTGTAAAAAAACCTTTCAATCGGATAAAAAATTTATAAAGTTTTCGGGATCCATTTTTCATTTTCACATTAAATTCTATGCGTTTTGTATGCATTTGAACGAGAGGCGATGCGTTAGTGTTTTTTTTTTTTTATTATTATACTTTCAAGTGTAATAGGACTGAAACTCTTGGAGATGAGAATCTTTTGCTTTTTGCCAGCGCTTTCTAATGTAAACACTTTCAGTCTGAAAAGTTTAAATTACCAACTGTACTTTTGTGTTATCTTAAGTAAAGCTGCGAGTTAAATCGTATAGGTATTAAACCAATTAAAGAAAATTATTCGGATAAGCCTAATGGGCTTTGTGTAACTAACTTTCGTCGGCATCGTCGCGTTTTTAACCATATCTCTTGTCTGTGAGAAGGCTCAAATTGTGTATCGTCCCTTGATTTAATTAAACCCGCTGGTGTTGCTGACATTAAATAATATTTAAAGTCATCGATACACATCTCTTATTCTTCCGCCGCCTTCTAATTTTGTCATTTAGTAGGTAGGGCCATAATGAGGTACCTTCATGGAATACCCTGATGAAGCGATAATTATAATTACCTATGTTCTCGCTTATACGCATGACTACATGTGTTAAATGATTCGGTTAGATACGACCGACGCGACGTGTTACCTATTGTTAATGTTATTATCACTATAAAAAAATATATTGAAATAAAAAACAATTTAATCGGAAAATATTAAAAGCTATTGTACGCAAGAAGAACTATTGAATTGAAAGTTCACACTATCGGTATTTATTTAACGTAAATCGCTGCATAAACAGTCTATTTCATTTACTGCTGATATATATCTTGCAATTATGATAACAATGGAAAATAGAAAAAAGAAATAAGAATTCCAATCTTTCCCTTTGTTAAAATTTGAAGCTCTCTTAGCGGAAACATGTCGTTAAAAATGTAAAACACGAAAGCATTAAAAAGCAACAACAACTTCAGACATTCCCAGCGCATTAATAGAACTTTGCAATGAGTTACATGAATGGAGGATGTGCGAATCGAGCGGAAATCTGACGGCGATATACAGGATGACACTACGGAAATAGCCGCAGAATAGCTTATTGACATCTCGGCGACGAGCGATATTCCGCGATTAAGTAATTGCGACTCGCGACGAGACAAGAAATGCTTCTGCAGATAACAACCTCTAACAGGAATTAATAGCAGGGCGGGGGCGCGTGATTACGCGTCGCGCCATGAATCGACGCTTATTACAGACGTTGAATTTGAAATCAATCTCCATTAATGAGATTTATAATTAGGGACAAGGTCCGCTTGATGATCCGGGAGCGAGAGAGGCGAGCCGCCGGCACCGCACCTCGCCGAGTGCCTCTCCTTGAGGCGCACTATGAATAGACAATAATTATTCTTTAGTAAATTATCGGACTTACACAGCATCACTTTTTCACGGTGATTTAATCGCGCTTAAGATACCTTTCGCGAGAGTTAACTCCGGCGGAGCGGCGTGATCGGGCGCGAGAAATCGAGCTCTCGCACCGGGGATTTATCGACCAAGGCCGTCTCCTTCGAGCCGGGATCGTCGTTTCTGGGTAATCACTTCGCAACAATGTTTAATCACGGCCGCAAATATGGAGCGTTATAAATCGACCGTGCAATCACATCGAGGAGCGTATACACGTACATGCACGTACCCATGTACGTCCGGCAATCGTTTATAATGACGGATCGCGCATAATTAATTGCCCGCGATGATGCATTGAAATCAAGAATTTTTGCGAATCACGAGTATATATGGAGTAGTCTTGATTGCTCAAGCACAATGCGATAAATAAAGCGTCGATTTTTTGTAATGTTACTTACGAAGCAAGATCCAGTTTATGTGATATTTTATTTTAAAATATTAAGATCGATATTTTATACATAGTTATGTTGCTTGATAAAGAGTCGAATAATGAAGAATGCAGCAAAAATATACAAGTAGACATAAATAAGCGTTAATACGATATTTTTCTGAGCTTTTTAAAAATATTATTACAACTTACTTATTAAATTACACTATACTAAATTTTGTATCTTTAATATCTATCTGTATTATATCTCATTTGATAAAAATAGTAAAAAGATATTGTCTATCACTACATAGTTGCTTTCTATATTAGCTTTCTAGCTATAAGCTATTTCCAGTGCTTCCTACATTAGACATAGTATATTATATATAATGGTATTAAAAACATAGACTGATCTAGATGTAAAACACAGCGGAAAAGGGCAGCACTGGTTTTTGTAACGATCGTCTCGACGAATTACCGAAGAAAAACGTGTCTCTTTGACGCTCCGTTCAGGCGTAGCAATTTTTTTAGCCACTTAACTCGTACTGGATACCCTCTTTTCCTCTTGCCTTCTTTCTCTCTCTCTCTCTCTCCTTCTCTGGAAGGACCGTTAAGCTGTTTTACGAGAGTCCATGTAATTTCTTCATCGCCTTCTTCGGTTCTGCGACCAGACGTGCGAGAGAGAGAGAGAGAGAGAGAGGGGGGGAGGGGGAGAATAAGAGATGGAAGATCCGGCAGCGCTCTAATTGACCGCGACAAATAAATCATAATGAGGCGGCATCTTTCTCATTACTGCAACGGACGCAGTCACGCTTTTACGCAATCTTCATCACTATTCATCGACGGCGCTTATACTTAAGCCGAAGTAAGACGATAGAAGAGATCGAGAGAATAAATTCTCTCACCTCCGCCCCGATGTAACCTGTTTACGAGCGTCAGATAATTACGAGGATAATTACGTAGCCTATGTAACAACGAAAATGATCATTTTTCCCATTCATAATCTAGATAATTATATATTATTTTTACGACTCTGGCTATATTTCATTGCTCGTCCGCGGTTACTAAATTACGTTTCCCTCGGCAGTCACGATGCAGCCTGCGTTTATTCGCGACAGGTGTTTCCTCGGAATGCAATATAATGCCAAATGCGTTCGTCGGGCTACGCGCCACAGAAAACTGCGCCATAAAAATGGCAGAGAGTACCGAAATACCAGCAAAAACCGAGCGAATTATCTGTACGTGGATGCAAAAAAGCGACGGATGAGACGGCAAGTTGTAATAATATTTTTAGAAGCGTTGAAGACATTGTTCAATGAGTTCGAGATAAATCTATCGAAAGCGAAGATTTATCATAATTTTTAATATTAAATCATATATTTTCTCGACAAATTGAATAAAGCAAAATCCTTTTACATGGTAAAATAGATTAAAATAAATAAGTATATGAAAAGAAATATTGAGATCCTTCTCATACGTGTGTGCATGTGTGCGCGCACGCGCGTGTGTGTGTGTGCGTGTGTATGAAAATGGGATTATTCACAAATGTAATAATTTAGTAAATCTTAAATCAGAAATTAATAAAAGAAGATTATTAATAAAATACAAAAGCGTTAATTGCGAAAGCGATGAAGATAATCTTTATTGCAGGGCATAAAACGAAAATACTGTCGCTATACTTGGCTAAGCGCATTATCGCGCTTAGCTCGAAAATTACGCGGAAGAAATGCAGAAAGATTTCAACTGAAGGCGTCGTGTCGTTGCTGCCCGAACAGAATATGACGAGAGAAAAGGAGAGAGAAATAAAGGCAGGAGGGATGGACAATTCTCGACACAAAGGTGAGAACGAGAAATCTTTTAAAAGACGCGACGCTCTAAGGACGCATTAAAAATGGCAGGCGGCGGCGAAGCTCGAGGTGCAGCCCGCAGTTTACTGTAATATAAATTAGACTTGCTGTTCCAGCATAATCTGATATATTAACGAGTCAAACCTCGGCTGTGCGCTTCCCCGCCCGCGCCTTCCGCCTTCTCTCACTTGGAACCAGGACGACGAAGAAGGGAGAAGATGCACCAGCCATGATACAGGCGAGAGAGGGATGCGAATGAGAGAACGATGAAGAGAGGGAGGGCGAAGGGGCAACCTGCGGGACGTATCGTCGATTTTTACTTGCTTAGTATCTGGCTTATAGTCTCGCAGTTTTTACGGTCTGCCGATCTTGCCGGGCTTAACGCCGTAATTGAAATTGTGGCCTTACTTATCGGCCTGTCGTAACGCTGAGAAATGGATCTTTATTAGGGAGCCGCGCAGAAGTGGCGATCGCGAGTGCAGAAGAAGCGAGAAGAAACGGGTGGAAGAAAGGGGGGAGGGGAGATTAGCGCCAAGGGGCTCCGGAGAACGACCAGGGGCAAGATATGGTTCAAGGATTAAGATAAAAGGGGTAGCGTTTCTCAGCAGAAACAAAATGATATTGGCGCTTTTCCTCGTATCGCGGGCTTAAATACTCAAAGGCGCGAGTGCGAACCTTGCGACTTTATTACGCATTCTCTTTCTCCTTGTATTTCTCTTTTCTTTTTCGAGATCCACCTTGAATCCTGGGCTTTCTATCCGGGCTTTGGTCACCCTATCGCAAATCCCATGAAAGTGCAATTACGACGCGCCGTTCGGGCAAGGGCGTGAATACTGAATAACTTTCAGAATTTCAACACTTATAAATTGCGATAAGTGAACGACGGGATTTCACGAACTGCGCTCGACACCTTCTTGTCTTCGTATATAGTAAGACACGCGGCTTGTAATACATTTCGTGGCCTCCTCATCGTGGATGTTCTAATGTAAAGTTACGCGAAGTGAATCAGCAAGACGGAGAATATCTTAGAAGTTATCTTAAATAGATAACATATAGTGCAAAAAAGTCAGATTTAAATCCCGGCCTGACGGCGTTTCTTCCCTCTATTTACGCACACAAGACGCTCGGTCTATATTCGTGTGACGTATGCGTCGAGAGAGAACGTTTAACTGTCGTTTGCTGACAATTCGAATCGACGACAGTGATTGTGTAATAAATAGTCAGCAGAGGATTATAAATTATAGAAATATTTTCTAGGCTCCCCAGAATCTATCCATTTCGAGGCATTAGATTATAATATATTATAATATATTAGTTCATTCGTAAGTAATATATTTTTATATTCTTAATCTTTTTAATGTTTTAATTTTTTCTGTAATAACTGTAGAAAAAATAATATATTTAGAACACTTTACAGCTACGTTAATTATCTTTACATTAGTTATCTTTCATTTTATTTGCGTTTGTAATATAATTTTTACAAATCCATTGCCTCGACATTGAAATAAAAAAAAATAACTCACCGGCCGATGCGCAATAACGAAGTTCTGTAACACTGCGTTGATCTGTAACATATAAATATTTTTATATTAAAGCAATGTCCAAGATAATCAATACTAAGATAATCAAGTAAATAATTTTCGCGCCCGTTAAATTTTTAAAACGTTATTTTAACAGATAACAATCGCGGCCGCCGCAAGCGGCTGCATATTACCACATTAATTCGTTCGCATAATTAATCCACGAAAAATCGTGTAAGTAGTATTACGACTGTGCGAATAAGATCAAGAGACGTACGTGACGTTCGCGCGACGTAGATAATATCTCTTCTCGCATATACCGCGGAGATCGAACTCCGACGAAATTGCGCCGGAGTTAAACCTCGAACGGTATTGTAGTTATTGTACGAATAACGAGTATCAAGTCGCGCTTGAGAAAGTGGCGGAATCCGCCACAGGATAGGAAAATAATAAACGAATAACAATTACTCACCCCACGATCGCTCCGCCGCGCCGCGCCGTCGCCCGATGCCTCCCACTTTCCAGGCCCAATCCTCCTGTCCTCGGGCCTCCGTCGTTGTCGCATCTCCGTCGGCGCACTCACTCACGACGTTCACGCGCAAAAATATTGTCGCTTATAATCGCGCGACACTTTGCACGGCACTCCCGGTATTTAATCTCGCGACTCGCGACGCGGCGCGTACTTAACCTACACGGCGACAGAAGAATTTCGACGGAGAAACTATGATTCTACGAACGAAACTATACGATCCGCTCGACGCGCGACGCCCGCGCCCCGTAGCCCGTGACTTCACGCAGGTAGACACTAGACAGTGAGTCTAATGTGGCGGAGTGCGGACAGAGAGACCGCGTAAATCGCGCGGTCAACTTCACTCGCCTGGAGCACTGTCGCGAGGACGATACACTTGCTGCTCCTACACCTGTACTTTTTGCACTTTAAATGACAAATATTATAATGTCGAGATTACCTTATACGTATTGCAATATTGCAAGCAACGTAAGAGGATTAAATATATATGAATTAAGGTCAAAGAGAAATATTCGCGGAACACATGCTAACCGAAAATAATATGCGATCGCTGCTTTACTGATATTGCGAGGCGATTTTAGTTAACTGTAATTAAATCATCTATTTATGAATATTGTGTCTATTCTCCACGATCGCCAAATATCAAAACACGATTAAATAAAGCGACGATCGTATTTTTTTCGGTTGGCATATTTCTGTTTAACCTTAATTCACCTATTTATTCCTCTTACGTTGCTTGCAATATTGCAATACGTAAAAAGTAATCTCAATTATTATAATACTCGTCATTCAAAGTGCAAAAAGTACAGGTGTGGGAACAGCAAGTGTATCGTCCTCGCGACGGTCGCGGTGCTCCTGGCGAGCGAAGTTGACCGCGCGACTTACGCGGTCTCTCTGTCGGCATATTAGATTCCCAGGATTCCCTCGTCGCGTGACGCGTCTACCTGCGTGACGTCACTGGCCGCGGGCCGCGGGGCGCGGGCGTCGCGTCGCGCCGCGCGAGTCGAGCGGATCGTATAGTTTCGTTCGTACTTCGTAGAATCATAGCTTCTCCGTCGAAATTCTTCTGTCGCTGTGTAGGTTAAGTACGCGCCGCGTCGCGAGTCGCGAGGTTAAATACCGGGAGTGCCGTGCAAAGTATCGCGCGATTATAAGCGACGATATTTTTACGCGTGAAGGTCGTGAGTGAGTGCGCCGACGAAGATGCGACAACGGAGGACGTCGAAGAAGGACCGTGGAGAGGAGGAGAGGGTCTAGGAAACATCGGGCGACGCGGACGGCGGAGCAATCGTAGGGTGAGTAATTGTTATTCGTTTATTATTTTGCTATCCTGTGGCGGATTCCGCCACTTTCTCAAGCGCGACTTGATACTCGTTATTCGTACAATACCATTCGAGGTTAACTCCGTCGCAATTTCGTCGGAGTTCGATCTCCGCGGCATATGCGAGAAGAGATATTAACGTTGCGATCGTCGCGTACGTCTCTTGATCTTATTCGCACAGTCGTAATATTAATTGCACGATTTTTTCGCGGATTAATTATGCGAACGAATTAATGTGGAAATATGCAGCCGCATGCGGCGGCCGCGATTGTTTCTTGCATTAGCATTTAAAAATCAGATATCTGTTAAAATAACGTTTTAAAAATTTAACGGGCGCGAAAATTATTTATTTAATTATCTTAGTATTGATTATCTTGGACACTAGCTTTAATGTAAAAATATTTATAATATGTTACAGATCAACGCAGTGTTACAACTCCGCTTTTGTGCATCGGCCGGTGAGTTATTTTTTTTTTTTTTTTTTAATGTCGAGGCAATGGATTTGTAATAATTATATTACAAACGTAAATAAAATAAAAGATAAGTAATATAAAGATGATTAATGTATAGCTATAAAGTGTTCTGAATATATTATTTTTCCTACAGTGTTATTACAGAAAAAATTAAAACATTAAAGATTAAGAATATAAAAATATATTACGAATGAACTAGTATATTATAATATATTTATAATCTATTGCCTTCAAATAAATGGGCTCGGAAATTGACGCATATACGTCACACGAATAGACCAAGCGTCTTGTATGCGTAAATATAATAGGGGAAAAACGACATCAGACCAGGATCTAAATCTGGCTTCTGTGACAACATTTGCGTCTATTTTGCATTGTTCTACTCTTTTTAAAAACTTGAAATCTCTTACAATTATCATTCTTACATGAAAATGTTCTAATTTTATTTATCGCAATAAAATTATAATAGTAAATTCTTTAATGAACGGAGATCAATTATTCTTTTACAAAAATTTAAGAAATTATGAGATCATCGCGTTTGCCGCGATTTTTTAATATTTAATATTGAAATTTAACACAATTTTATTTCAAATTAAGTTTAAAAATAAATTTATAAAAGTAAATATTAAAAAAAAATTAATGCAAAAACAAGCTTTTATTATCTAGTATTGTTTATTATGCTTCTAATTTAATCCATATTTCACATGATTATAAAAATAAAAATAATTTTTTATCTTATAAAATCCCAATTAAGAGTTTTTCGAAATAAAACTGTTCAATAGGAAAATTATGTTCTCGCCTTTAGTCTTTAGTCGTAATATGGTGCGTCAATTTAATCGTAAGTTACTCAATAAAGAGCAATACAGAAGCTCGTCAACTCTTGTTACAACAATTCGTATTTCCATGTAACGTCGGCGCGAGTAAAAAAATATTTAGAAGAGAGGAAACAATTCCAATAAAATTGGAGAAGCGACGGTCGCACACGCGGTGCGTTGCGTCGTGCGCGCGCGATTAAAATAATTGGAAATCTATTGCAAAAAAATATATCGCCAGTCGCGAAACAATTGATCCTTCCGTGTCGATTCTTTTTCACGTAATACGGGACATCGAGCCGCGTTTGAATGATTTATTTGCGCCGGCTTTTTCGAGTGCACGCCGTTGCGTTGGTGGACTTGATTGAATTAACGTGCGCGCCAAATGGCGCTCGTGTGTTTTGTGACTATATATATAAGTATACATATATATATACATATATATATATATATATATGAGTGCATATATATATTTGTTTATATACATATATATATTTATGATATGCTTGAACACACGCACCCACCGATGACATTATCAGCGGCCCGCGAATAAACTATCGGCCCGACGCTAACTGCAATCCAATTGGCAATCCACTGTAACTTGTTTCCCTATCAGTTGCAATTCGAATATATAAACTTGTGGATAACGTGCCGCGCGAATTCGTTCGCGATACAGTATCGCCGCGTCGCGTCGGTGTCGTTAAATCGCGTCAGCGTCATTAGAGCGGGTTCTATGTTGAATTATTCTCGTACATCCCCGATTTTTCAAATTCACTATAATCCAGGTATTGGAAGAGAGACATAGGTAAGCGGATTGCGCGGCGAATCGAGTGATTGTAGAACTTTTGTATGCCCTACATGATAACGTATCTTGCAAACTAAAACAATAATTCTGAAGATAATACATATCTTTAATCATCTTATCAATTCAGAATAAATTGTACCAAATTTAATGCAAATAAAAAGTTAAACATATGGCTTGATTTCAATTACAAAATGGTTCGACATATTTTATCCAATAAAATTTGAATTTATTGATATTTATTTTTGTATATAACGGACACGATGTATACATCAAATTATATATCTTGATTGTGCATGTGAAAATCAATCAGAATATTGTGAATCGAATCAAATATTATCTAATTTGATCAAATTGATTGAAAGAATTTCAATAATTGCATTAAAACAATTATATGTGTACATACATGCGATACTATTACATTCAACTTGTTTTGCATGATTGTTCTCAAAATAATCTACCTTGACTGTAAACAGCGTATTGGTTGGACTTGGAATTGAATGTCTCTACGCGATTAGAGACAGCGGTGAATCGACGGCAATGCAATGATGCGGGTTCTAAAAGCAGGTTTAACGCACGCGGGTTCGACTCGCGGTCACGGTATTGGCGAGTCGTGAGTAGATAAAATCGACCGGAATGATGCTCCCTATAACCACTTTTCATTACGCCGAGACCGATAAATAGTCGAGCGTAATGATATTGCAAATTATTGCTTGCGAAAATATGCCACTCACGTGTTTAAATGAAAAAGTTGGATGCAATAAGCCGTATAATTATACAGTACGATAAACCGGTTACGATGGTAACAATAGATCAGGTGCGTATATTTGTGAGTTTGGTAGCACTTTTGCGAATGTGCAATGCAACTCGCAAAATTATTTTAGATAATACCGCGAGATCACACCAGGCGTTTTTTAATGCGCATTATAATGATGCAGAAAATATAAATCGCTACGCACAATATCGCATATTCACATGTTGGACAAATAATGTGTTTAAAAACATCGGAAAAAGTAAAAAGATTCTAGAATATTGAATTCTTTTATTCTGGGACATTTTCGACGTTCGGGATTGTAAATATCTAGGCTAGAATATAAATATAAAATTTCTTTTATTTTATTCTTGCTTTGTGTGTGTGTGTGTGTGTGTGTGTGTGTGTGTGTGTGTGTGTGTGTGTGTGTGTGTGTGTGTGTGAGAGAGAGAGAGAGAGAGAGAATGAGATATACGAGATGAATCTAAAATGCAAACAATTAGAAATAAAAGCCTTTATACTTTCATAGTTGGTGTCTGTATCATGATATTTCCAAGCAAAGTAAAATTCTAATTGTAAGATCTAAATAAAATTTTTTTTATATTAAAACTAATTTTAGTTTCTAAGATTTTTAAAACTTTTTTTGGTAAAAATGCATAATAACGGACGCTGCCCCAATGACCTTGACCTTGACATATGTTATCACCCTCCTGAGTAACCTTCAGAAGGTTTTAGCCCCGTCGCTCGTTCTTTATTAGAAAGTTATTAACAAAAAAATTTTTTAAATGTAGCAGCTATTTTGAGTACTGAAAGGCATAAACGACTAAATGTATGTGGAAATAGTATATGTATAAACGAAGGGAAGTCATTTAAAGCAGTGAATCGTTAATATGTTAAACAGTTTTTTTGCAAAGCAGAGAATAGTTGGTATAGAGAAGTATATGTAGGGCCCGGCTACAATTTTATTTTATATAGGAAGCATAAATACTCGCATAAATATAAAGTATTCTCTGCTTTAACCATAATTGTATGATTATAATTGTACAATTAATGATAGTTTATAATTATAATCATACAATTATGGTTAAAGCAGAAAATACTTTATATTTATGCTTTTTAACATATAAAATTTTATATATACTTTTCTATATCAACTATTCTCTGCTTTAACAAAAATACTGTTAAATATACTAATGATTCGCTGCTTTAAATAACTTTCCTTCGTTCATACATGTATTATTTTCACATACATTTAGTCGTTTATGCTTTTCAATACACAAAATAGCTGCTATATTTTTCAAACTTTTTTTGTTAATAACTTTTTAATAAAGAACAAGCGACCGCTAAAATCTTCTGAAGGTCACTCAGGAGGGTGACCTTGACAACATATGTCAAGGTCAAGGTCATTGGGGCTGGGTCCATTATTATGCATTTTTACCCTTTGTTTAATAGTTCTTTAATTCCTTTAGAGACGATGTTTTATTTTTTTTTGTTAATTCGCCTTATGCGATGTGTTAATGGAGGATTTTTTGCGCTGAATTGGAAGGGGTCGCGCAGAAGTCACGTAAGCCGAATTATCCAATTCAGCGTTCACATTCGTTCCGAAAATGCGACGCTGAGTCAAGCCAAACATTCACCTCTGATCGATCGTCGTATTCTTATTATTTCTGCGAGAGAGCGTCTGCTACATAAGCTGTTCAAGGAGTACACATTGGTTAACTTAAGAGGCACATTATTTCTTCCTTCATGAGTGAAAAAAGTTTCTTAATGAGCATGAGAAAATAAGAGAAATCAAGTAAAACAGTCAAAAAGATTTGTCAAGATTCTCGATTTTCAGTAAAGCCGAATCAATTTCTCAATAGGAGATGCAGATATTTCTATACTAACTAAATGAAGATTTATTAATCTTGATTTTAATCATAATTGTTTATCTTGGTTGGTTTTAATCGCGAATGATTAAAGAGGATTTATTTCAGTCTTTGTTCGTGACGTGACTAAAATTTCCTCCGCTGAAACATGGATAGAGATACTTTATCTTCATTCATAATATGTAGCGAGGTTATTAAAATACGTTAATTATGCTTGGGATAAACGTTGTTTTAGTCTCAATTGCAAGATTTAATGTTGCTCTTGTAAATAAAAAATATACATATATTTCCCTTAAAACTGACTGCAGTTTTGTTTTGTGTATTCCTTGAGAATTAATGTTAATGCGACGCAATTTTCGCTGGAAAATATATGTTTTCTGACCAATTGCAGTTCCCGTTGGCAGTTAAGAATATGTTATTGTCACGTGCAATATAGCGTATATTCGTGTAAACGTGCATTCGCAACAAGAAAATCTACACGAGGAATCGCGGACTGTCTGTGCGGGAAGACTTAATGGCTCTGTTAATGTGTACCTCTGGTAATTAGTATAAAATTGCTCGCAATTTATAATTTAATTACAGCCACTCCCACTACCAAAAGCATTTATTCACGTTCGCGGATTTGAGCTTGCAACTGGATATTCCCGTCGTGAATGCCAGCCCTCGTTCCAGCGCGTCCAATGGAAACAGATTACGTTAATTATCGTCCGCCATATATATTCCTGCTTAACTCCCTTTGTTTTTGTAACTGAAATTATGCTGCCGGCGTACTATTTATCTCGAGAGATCAACCGAACCAACGTCTCTCACCTGGTTATATTTCGGAAGACATTACACACACACACAGACAGACCTAAGCATCATTAAGCTAATAACATTGTAATAAAAATAGAGTAATACGAAAATTTAAATTAAAATTCTACGAAACTGATTTCTAAATATCGTATATTGGAAAGTTGAATATTTAAAGTAGCTTTTTAATAGGAAAGCAACGTATGCATTAACGCCTACGCTCGTTCATGCAAAATACGAACAGGTTTCTTCCTCGCAAAACGTGTCTAAAACTTGTACTGCCCTCCTCTCGGTCTTCCTTCGCAGGATAACGTACTGCTGATGCTGAACCAGTTCAAGAAAAGAATGTTAGCGCAGGGGGGAAGGGGGTTTAGACGGGCCGTAGTAATTTCTTAACGGTTTCAGAAATTATGCGCCTTAATTATGCGGCGCTCGGAGGAACGAGAGGAGAGCGAGACGAGGAGGAGAGCTATGCGTTTTAGAGACCCCCACGGAATGGCTAATTGCCGCGCTCTGCCAGTTTGATTGCAATTCTTTGCGAAGCATCGAAGGAAGAGAATGCGGAGCGAGACCGAGGCGGGGAAATATTAAGGCGGAAAAGTGAAATTATTCGCTGCTTAGGAATAAATGTTAGAAATAATTTTTCACTATCAAGAGGCATGGCGAGATAATTGCTGGGCGAAGCGGGGGAAGTTTTCGGGGTGTCAATGTGTACGCACGTGTATGTGTGTTTATACACGTGTGTGTACACGACGGTAATGGATAGTTGCTCGTTATTCGTTGTGCGCTCTGCTAGGGGAACTGTTCGAAATTATAACCTCCGCGAATGGTTTACGACGCCGTCGAGTATTGTGTACGAAACCCCGTTTCCATTTTTCTCAGCAACTCGCGCGTCTCCATTTTTCCGGACCGCAGCACGGAGCCGCTGGGAATTTATGCTTTACTTAAGCTCGGCGCTCGCGTGACGTTTTCGGAAATTTCGGGACGCCAGCTTAATTAATTTATTACCCTGTGCGGCGACTTCCGACCAAAAGTTGTTTCCAGTGACCTAATTTCACGGATCGCTCGTACCCGTGATTAACCGGTGAGTTCTAATCAATGTGTGATGTTTTTTTAAAGGAAAACTCTGGAGTTTTCATTAAATCTTTTTGCGATCGAAAGACAGTGAGTTTTTTAAAATTACAAGAGAACACATGGAGTGCTTTGAAGCATATGTTTGCATTAAAATCCATAGAATTTTCTGAATCTGAATACATTATTTTCTCAACGAAAGTTTGATTAATCGCTCTATTTTTCTGCGGAATTTCCATAATTATTAATCCTTAAAGTTCTGTTGAAGCAATGTTCACGCCAAAAAGTGAAGTTTTACCTAACTATTTTTCTATTTAACTATTTTTTTTACTTTAATTACTCGCACACTGTTACATTCATTGACTCAATATTAGGTCGCCACTGCTCCTACTCAATATGTCGTTACTTTTAACTAATATTTCATTGTTTTAACTACATTTTGTGTAATTTCGACACACATGGTAGTCAAAAACAATGAAATATTAGTTAAAAGTGACGATATTATTGAGTAGGAGCAGTGGCGACCTACAGGAGTGTTAAAAATGATCCAAATAGAGTAAAATTTGATATTGTGAATTTAACAGTGCATTATAATGTTTTAATTTGTTAAAACTCTTTAACCTTCAATATTATGTAATCTTATAATTACACATACATATATATCACACACTTATGTATCACAATTACACTTTCCTAAAGATAAACTTGCTGAAATACAACTAAAGAGGAACGTGAAGCGTATCCTTTTTCTTCTTCTTTTTAAACACCAAGTACGCACACGTACATGTTAATTAACAGTTCCCGGTGTTGGCTTTTGGCGGAAAGGAATTTTATTATTAACCAGCTTCAAAATTCGCTCAAATAAAAAAATATTTTTATAATAAAAGTTTTGCCTTTTTAGATGTGGAAATATAAATAACTGTCTCTCTATAGGCATTAATATCATAAAGCTATAAATCTGGAAAGCAAACCTTAGTTCATGCGAAAATATTGTAAAAGTTCCCAAAATGTCTATAATAGAAATATAACTTGCAACATTAGTTTCTCTTTGAAATGTTTATATTTTTCTTTTAATTAATGTTAAAAATTCGGTCAAAGATATTTAATTGACGTTCACAGAAATTGCACGGCCGTCTTTTTTTCGGGACAAGTGCAACGACGATTCCACTGCGCGCAACGACGATTTACAGTGGGTGGCGCATTAAAATGTTTGTTTTTCCTTGGGCGACGTTAACTCACCGGCTCCGCTCCCTAGAAACGCTTCGCCCGTAAATAACACTTTCTGCGCAAGTGTCACATAACGTCTTCTCGCTACACGGACTTCGTTTCAGGCGCGTTTTTGCGGCGACCTGCGACGACGCATCGTCATATTCCTGGCACCGACGCCAGATTCTCGGCACTAGTTAATAAACTAAATAAGAGGAATAGTAAGAGCGAAAGAAAGAGAGAAAAGTAAAGTAGTAAGAGAAGAAGAACGAATAGAAAACTAGTATTAAAGTGCATGTCAGAGTGCGAACTCGGCCAACTTCCAGGCCGCCCCTAAACATGCAGGCTTCTCATTTTCTGAAATACAATCCAATGTCCACGTTGCCACTCCATTCGACAAACTCGACTACTTCTAAAAAGAGATAGAAATAGAAAGAGAGAGAGAGAGAGAGAGAAAGAGCGCATCAAAGCGGAGTAGAAAGAGGGGAACATAGAGGCAAATCCTTGCCGCACCCGTAGCTTTGAAATGATTCTGTGCTCGAACTTTGAGTAAACTATCTATAATCTTTGACTAATAAATCGACAAATCTTCCAGAACTCGTTCTCCCCGTCTCCCTTCAGCAGACACGTATTCTTTTCTTCCTTACTAACTTATTTCTTTAAACAAACATACTCTCTCTTTTTCTCTCTGTCTTCCTCTTATTTTGCATATCTTCATCGAAATGACTGAAACAAATGTGTATCGCAACGAGGTGCAAAATTTTCCGTGTTTGAATTGTTTCCGCGAATAGGAAATTGTTGTGTAAAATAGATGTTCACAAAGATGCTGCAAAATAGTAATGAATTGAAAATCAATATATTAAATCTCATATTTTGATGATTAATTTATATTTTGTCATTTAGCTAGTTATATTGATCATATAAATTTAATAGTGCAATATGACATTTAGTGAAATTAACTTGTGAAACGTGTATAGCATGCGTACATATAAAACCTATTATTTTAACGAGAGAAAATGAGAGAGGATGAGAGAGAAAGATTATTAATTCTGGTTAAAATAAAATTGACCCAATGCAATATGAACTGACATTTATCATAAACTACACGAGAAATACATGATGTGTACCATCAAAATTTCATATAAAGTATAAAAGATTTTGCAGTGATCTATCTCTCTCTTTCTCCCTCACACTCAACAAAATATCATTCTATTTCGTAGGTACTATACATATAACATTTCATGCAACGATCACGGCACCGATTTAATATTGCACACGGAGCCATGATCTCTCAACTAATTCACTAGTAGAAACCACAGCGTAGCATTGAATTGATAATATCTATAATATACATTCGGAAATAACCCCTGCGATCGACGCTATTCCTAGCTCTCTCTCCCTCTCTCTCTCTTCACCCTGCACCCTACACCCTGCAGGGGGAACTTCGGCAATAATTCAGCGCGCTTTTTGCGCGCGTCGCGAATATAGATCGCGACTTCCACACGCGCGCATGCGAATCGATCGCGCGTCGCGCACCATCGCTTTTTGCGGTCGCGCCGAGCGATGTTCGCGGCGGAGACAAATGAACTCGGGTCATGATCATTTTTCCAACTTCGTCCCGCGACTTCTTGTCGAGCTGCGGGGCGAGCGAATCAGCTGAAAAAATTGTTGGGGTTCCGCGCTTAGGAATATCCGATCGGCGCGTAGCGTCGCGACGCCCTTTCGCAGACAACTTTTTGCCTATAACTCAGAGCGCTTTTTGTGTAGGTACGTCTCGCGTCGAACACAAGTTTCTATCCACGCATACGGATCATCGTTTGTTGCGTGCCTTTCGCGTGCGATTCAATGTGAGACCTTTATTTTCGCGAGCAGTGTGTCTTTTACGCGCCGAGATGATTGAATTCCTCGCGCACATTGTACTACGTACGATACGGAAGTCTAAAAAATGCGAATGTTAAATGGATTTCTTCATTGATAGGTTTCCAAGTACATAGGTTTCTTTAATTAAGGATACCGAATCGATTACACTATTATGTTACGCTAGAACAACTATATCGAACAAAAAATTGCTGGTAAAGATGAATTGATATAACATAGGCTAACGATAACTATCTAGTCATTTCGCTCGATGACTTATTGTTAGCCTAATTTAATTTCTATTCCATTGCGAAACTATCCTTCGAAGAATTCACCTCGATAAGATAAAATCAATTCAATCGTTCACATCTGTCATCCTTTTCCACAGTCTACGGTCAACGCACCTCTTTTCCCTTTATCATCATTCACTCTCTCCGGTACTCGCCAGGATCCTCTTGCCCTGCGGCTTTACCCTCACCGTACCCTCTCTTTCTCACGTACATCACTCTACCTCGGTCCTTGCCCTTCTCCTTTGATCCTCCGTATCTATCCTTTGCTCTCTTTCGCTGGGACTCTCCGGGCAATCTCGCTCGATAGAGCCCGCGTTAATTTGCATAGCCACTTCGAGAGCCGCACGATCAACGGCCGCTATCGTATCGTTGTAACTGCGGCGTAATATTGCGCCGGTATGAACTTATCGGCCAGGAAACGATACGATGCCGATACTTTTCTTCCGCTCCTCGCACGCTCGATCTTAAGTCGCGTTTAAAACTCCGTACGCCATCTTTGCACGCTATCGCTACATTTTTTAGAATCCTTTTCGCTGGATTTGAACGATGTTATATCAAAAATTTATGGATAAACATATATGTGTTATACACGAGCATCGTTTACACCGATAGTGAAGGTCTATAAAATAAAAATTGACAGCAGCAATTGAATTTCTCATGCATGTTTCACATGTTTATGTACGCTGCGCTTAACTGTCTAATATACTGCTTGAATTGCATCTTTATCAATTAATTAAAAATTTTTCATAAAACCATTATTAATATCGATTTTTTTCATTAAACTAGCTATTTTTCACAAAGCAAGTTAAGCGAAATCGTTCCAGTACATAATATTTTCCAAGGCAAACTCAAGTCACATTATTTCCAAAAGGTAAACTCCGATTAAACATTTAATTTTTCAATCACCCTAATTTCCAGAGATCCCAAACCACCCGAAATCCAAGGCTTTCAATTACTCCCACAGATAAATTAGATCGCGACCGGTAGATTAAACCGGTCCGGCTCGAGCGCGACGGTTATGACTCGTAAAAATCGAGTCGCATCGATCAGACGGTGTGCGAGCGGAGGCCGGGTGAGTCGAGAGATATATAAACGGCAGGGGACGAAATATCTCTGGGTCGATGGCTCGAGCCTGATGTCACAACGAATGCCTTATCGATACCGTCCTGTCGAACGCTCATACGCGAGATATTCCGCATAGCAGTGTCTCGGTAATTGGATACACGATCGGGCCATGGTGGTTTTCGTGTCGAAACTCGATCCGATCCGCGAACGACGGATTCAGAAACGTCCCGCGCAGGGCGCACCTGCCCGTTTCGACAGGCCAGGACGCGAATGACGATAGTGTAAAAGCGAATTTACACAATTTATTCTTGATGATCGTTCTGGATAAATCGTTCAGACTGAATGATAAACGGGTCAAGGTTCCCTTAAAACCAATCATCCATTTGGACAACGTAGTGTTATTTATCTTATTTGTGTAAATAAATCCGTCAAAGTTCTGTATAAGTTTTAATGTAATGTCCTGTTCTGAACGATTTGAGAACAATTTTGTACATGTCTGCATCAGAATTTTCTATTTTCTACGTAACTACATTTGCTGCATTAATTTCCCACGATACGTCCACCGAAATGTGTGTCTGTGCATTTGCGGTAGATGATTAATCCAGTGTAGATTCGGCTTAATGTATTCCACACACAGACGGACGAAACTCACGTTTTCGATTCGCAGATTTCGACGGCGGAAACGACGTCGGGACGTTGCCGTCGTTTGCAGATCGCCCGGAGTCTCACTTGCACAGATGACACGATAAGTCCCTCGAAGTCATCAATACTTTTCACTGTGACCATTTGAATGAAATATCACCGCGAGCGAATGCGTTCTTCCTTGGGCAGGAATGTGAACGTGTACTTGCACAGCCTGAGGCAAAATTAATATCCCAACTTCCAGAATGTCCACGAAATGCAAGATTTAAAGGGACTACATTAAATTTTATTTGAGTCTTAATTTAAAAATATACTTCTTTTAATGTCTAAAATCGATCTAGAATGGCAGGTAAAAAGATATATGTATATACATTATTTTATACATTAATAAAATTTTCTGTTTGAGAGAAAACAAATATACGTTCAACACTTGCCTCGCAAAGAGGGGAAAAAAAGGAAACATGTGCCTACTTATAACGTTATAAAGAAGAAAAAGCTATTAATGCGCGTATTTGCTCGAGATGCATTTCGAGATTGTCTCAGTTGACCAGATAACGAATTAAATCATTGATGCACAATAATAATCCGCGTCGCCTATAATAAGCCGATCGCGAAGTAACTAGTAATGCCGGTGACTGATTCTAGCGGAATTACGCGCCACTGATTAGCGCGATACCATAATCCTCGTAAATATGATTACGAGGAAATGATTATCCGCGTGCCAAACCAGCCGTGCATATACATATACCAATCGATAGTTATACGGATCCGTAAATAGATTCTTCGGAAATTCCGTAAAGCGGAGCAGCATCACGGAAATAGTGAAATTAAGCACAGGCCGAGAAATAACATGCGAGAATATTTACATACACCATTGTAATATCTCACAAAATGAGCTGTATGTATAATACTTCACATATGGGACATAAAAAATTCTCATTCTCGTCAGTTGGGAAAAATTAATATGAAAATGTCATGTTCGATGAAATGTCGCACAATGTTTATACAAATATTAATAGTGATGCATTTTTCGTTCAGTAATAGGCAATGTCGAATAATGGTCGGAATATTGCAAAAACGAAAATTAAAAATTAGACCAATACCAGAAATATGTCTCGACAGTTCATGTTATAGGATGACAGATAATGATTGTATATGTGCGCTATTCTATTTTTACGCAAGCTCGTCGATGTATTCGTAGTAATTTCCGGATCGCTTTAATTGCCCGCTGTTATTTTGCAAACTCGTTAACTACCTACATCGATAACCGCACATTAATTACAGAGCTCAACATTTCTCTTTCATTTTAACGATCGGTGACATTTTCACGTTTGATTCCCTCGAGATTTCCGCAAAGGTTTTTTTGATTAAAATCTTATATACCAAATACAAAATTATCTTATGATAGTTGCAATGCATGTGATACAGAAATTAACTCTTAAAGAAATAATGCTAAAATAAATTTGTTTTGTTGGTAGTCGAAAACTTCCAACATCGCGATATAGCCATAATTATGTACAAGAAGGCAAATTACGTACAGTAGAAAAGAGATAATTATTAACTATAATAATTACTGCTTTGCGTAAGTTTTTTTTAGTTCAAATACTCTCTTAACAGCACTGTTTGAAAACTTAACTTAAGTCATTTCAAAGCAAAATTTACTTTCTTGAAGTAATTTATAAAAGAGAAGGAGATAATCGATGTTAAAAGGTTAATAGAAATTCTGTTATAATATTAAAATTTATATTATCTAACCATATCAATTTAAGTTATATGAAATAAATGTCCGTGCATTCTCTATCCTGCTGGATAAATTTCATTTATTAAGTTGAGATATTCGTAAAAATTAACGAACATCACTTTAATGGAAATTAATATATCATTAGACTTCTCTTTAACATTTAATTGAATGAAGTTTTACATTAGCAAAGTAAAATCATGTAATGATTTAGACAATAATACTCTGAGAGAAACCAAGGAATAGATACAGTAAAAAGAAGAAAAATTGAAATAAACAGAAACAGATACCATTCTTTATTTTAAAAACAATAGTACGTGTATGTCCATTGTTAATTAATATCTCGTCATTGACGACAAATTTTTAATTTACTTTTCGTGCAGATGTGTTATAATATATTTTTGCTAGTTGTAAAACTTTATTATTCACCGATATCGGAGATGAACGCGATATACTTCGGCAAAATAGCGCCAATTTAAACATTTCTCTGTAGGTTACCACTATTTCATCCGACTTACCACTATTTCATCAATAGCTTACATAACTATCGATGAAATAGTGGTAAGTCGGACATAAGGGAAATCGGCAATTCGTTGACGCTATAACCGAGTAGACACAAATACGAGAAAAACGAGCTCATAGCTCGCTATCGTTCGGATAGACTCTAATGCTTACGCAGGAAATTTGTGACCCATTGGACCGGACTCGCGAGGGTGCAAAGCAAATGTTTTCTTTCGATGTTCTCCCTAATGCACACATTTAAGTGTACTCCGTTCGATCTATAACGGCGACGGCCGCAAACTCGGAGCGCATCCTACCGGGACAATATTATCTCGAAAAATATTTAACAGTGATATTTGGGTTTCGATTTTATTTAATGTTACGTCCGCGGTGCGCGAGAAATATTCGGCAAATAAAATGGCACAATTGTTGCAATGATATACAACGATGGATACGGACTGCGGAATAACAGCTTCAGTGAATCAATTTTTGCAACAAGGCAATTTTTCGGTAACACAGGCATTTTACTTGCAAATCCTTAGACCAATTTAGAGAGAAAATTGTTTTCCTGTAAAAATATTATGTTTCTCCTTTCACATTTTCTTTCTTTGACTTTGTTCGCAAAAATACACTTTTTTTTTCTTTGTCTAGTAGCTCTGAGTTGAATTTGTAATGCTCCTCTATCGCTGTAATAAATCATGAGATCTTGAAGTGCTAGGAAACGTAATCCACCGTGAAATTGTAGTCGAAACTAGATTCACCAGCTTATAAAAGATGTCTTTGCCAGATACACGACGTTTTATTTACTCTTTTTAGCAGTTTTTAAATAAAGGTATTTTATCTCAACAAAGTCGTAATTAACGTTTAATTATGTTGTGATATGCAGTTAATAAAAATTCGAGCAATATTGCTTCTAAGTCTATTACTGTATTCAAAATTAATTTGTTAATCAATCTCGTATGATTCTTATTGTAGTATATATATAATAAATTTTGTTACGTTGTTTGGTTTTTGGGACACACTATTCAAAGACAATAAATAAATCATAATTCTTGATTTCCGTGCTTCTTGCGGTTACTACTTATACTTTACACATTTTTAAATATATGTTTTCCTCATTATGTATGACTTGATCATTATACATCTCTCCAACAGGTTTCTGCGAAAATCGGGTAAGAGGCTCGTAACATTATCGCGATCGGTGTGTGCAAGTATACCATCGCAAAAAGGAGAAAGTTCTACGCGTCCGAGGGAGCTTATTTAATCGCGATTGCTATCGATTTTCCGTACCAACTATGCCCCAATGGCGCGGTTAGTCGCGACGAGTCCGAGATCTCACGGAAGCTGCGACGAGATTCTGACGATAAAACGGCGGGCTACGCCGATGGCTTCAATCATGTATGAAGTGATCGCAATGAACGTTTACAGTATTGAAAGGCATGCTTCCACGGCGCGGACGCTATAACTCGTACCTTGCCATTAATATAATCTCGTATAGATCGTTTTAAAATTCCTCGCTGCGAGATGAAGGGAAGAAAGAGCCGGGCTGTTAATGCCGATCAATTCAATAGTATCGCTCGCCATGTAAATTGATTTGTGATTAATCATGCCGCTGTGAAGCCCGAAAATATGATATTGCGCGCACGTTTTGTAACTTATCGGTATTCTGTGTTAGTTTGTATCTACATATATGTAGATATATCAATTTTTGAATATCGCGTATTAATTTTATGAGATCGTTATTTGGAAGCATGGTCCGCGACGTGAGTTCTTTTGCAGTTAATTACGTAGCTATAAACTTTAAATATAGAATATTATAGATACATACATTATACAATTTTTGCCGTTGATCACTTTGATTATAAAACTTTATTTTTTAATTTTGCACATTCCTTATTATTTAGAGAAATTGATTATCTCCTGCAATTAATTAGATTTCTAAAAAGAACGAATATTGCTCCAGTTTATTTGTAATCCAGAACAATTATTTTGTGCGGGATTATTAGTTTTGGCTTTCGTATTTTATATGATTGTTATACAGACATATTGTCCATAATAGAATTAATTTTCTTGAATTAATCAAATTACTATAACAGAATACAGAAATATTTATTGCACATACAATTTATAATATAATATAAAATAGATTAATCATTCTGTTAATTAATTTTTTATTTTGCTTCACTTTAACGATTGCTTATAATTTTATGTGTTGCTTATTACAGTTATTACATTGTGCCTACTTAAGAAATTCAAAATATTAAAATATGTCCATAATCTCTTTTTTTATCATGCATTTATTATATATAATTATTATTTATTATTATTTATAGTCTTATAAAACATCTTTTTAAAAATTTAATTTAACTAAAAGACCCTGTCTATTATTTCAAATGTGGATTTATTGTCATTGCATCTTTCAAAAACACTTTTTTATTCTCAAGAAAAGCGCCCTGGCATAAAGTATCATTTCCCGCGCAAGCAACGGCCTAACGCTGCACGATAGAAACGCGCGGAGGAAATCCGGTGCGTCCCCGGCGCGGCGGATCGCGGAACGCGTGAATCCAGTGTGATCGCGTGCGATCTCTCGATCCGTAATGAAAATTCCCGGCTGCATTGATATGCATCTACAAGATTCCGACTGCGCTCGACGCGCTCCCGGCGTTCATTTCGTGCGATTTCAGGACTTTCCGCCGGAATCTCGTAAAAGCGAATTCTTCACGATCGCTCGCATCACCATGCCCTCTCGGGACTGCATCCCCCCTTGATATATCTAGAGCGCGATGGAATCCATTTCACAGGTGTAATATTCCGGGACAAGTTTTAGAGCCGCCTATCCTATTTTTCATCGGCGAAATTCGCGATAAGAAAATTATTATCTAAGGTTTACGAGACGGAATATAAGGAATCCATACATCGATGGTTTCTCTGATGGATTATACACTTTCTCATACGATTTCTGAATTAATTTTCAACGAAATCTTAAATAAAATATATAAATCTCTTGCTTTTTACATTTACATTAATGATTAGTTTTGACAAAAAAATGCGTAAGCTAACTTTAATATATTCTCAATAAAAAGAGAGAAATCCATTTAATTTTATTTCATTTAAATCGAATGTGGAAACGTGAAATAAATGCGCAGTAAAAAGCAACAATGGTTGTTTTGACAATAATTGTTCATTGTTTGGGAAATATGGCTGTTTAATAATAGTCACTTGCTTTGCCCAAAAGAATAATCGCCTGTGAAACTTGTTTTTAATGAATAGATATTTCGCCTGCTCCAGTAGATAACACTCGAATTACTCGATAGCGATCGCAGATCGGGAATTTTTGCTAATCGATCACGGGTTTTGTGCGGAGCATTTAATACGCGACTGATCAATTTATTTCGGAGATTCACAATGTTTTCATTTAATAAAAAAGCAAACCGGATCAAAACACGACATCGAGGACCGATAATTCCAGTTGAAAAAAAAGCGCGATTGCAGAGCAGCGAAGCGTGAAAAAAATAATTCCCGAGCACATATTCCGAGCATGCAAATCTCGCTTTTGCTGGCATCACCCGGTACATTCGAAACAATGAGTTTCAGTGAATCAACCCCAAAAAAATACGAGCTCCCGGGATTAACTAGCGCTCCTGGCTACAGTTGAAAACGAATATCGTTCGCAAGGCGGTAATTATATGAACGATTTCTGGAATCGGTAATTTATGACGAGCAAATAGTTCACTATAATTACTACTTTAAATCATTGTTTATCGCTATTATCACGTTATAGCGCGATGTAATCGTGTTTACCATAAATTTCTCCTACAACAGTATCCGATCCAATTAATTTCGAGAATTGGCTAATTACTACACAAATTACACTGCTCTTCATCTCTCTCCTCGAATCGCGTTACGGCAATATACAGGTTATCGATTATCAACGGTTGCTGACTGATCATTTCTATGCTATCATTTATACACAAACAAATCCATGGAAAAAATATTACTTTTTAATATTTGTCTCTTACTAAATTACCTAAATAATTTCTGTGCCCAAAATTGCTATTTTCTCTTTTCCTTTATTTCTCTTCCTTCTCTTTAACATATAACATAATTTTAAAAAATGGTTTTGCAAAAATTTTTATTTTCATTTGTATTCCATTTGCGACATGATGAATATTTATGACATGATTTATGTTCATTTATCTGTTATTTCTTTCTCAACAATAGATAGTATTTTCTTAAAACATAGAAATTTTAATAAGATAATGAAGGACATTCTTTTTAAGAGAAAACTACATACAATTTAATCAAATGTCACAATAATTAACTATAGTTATTTATAACAATATGACATCGATTTTATGCTGTATATGATGAGCGTTAAAGCATACGTTTTATCTTTCGAGTTTTATTAATGTACCAAGATTTTCGGTTCGGCCTTCCACCTGGAATATAAATTTACTTGGACGTTCCACCTCTTGCCGAAAAATAATTAAGACGTTCGATTAAGATATAAGATGCAAGTATAATTCATGTTTGACAACGCGCCGTATTCTCGTGGATGATTTTTAACGGCGATACAATACGTATATATCTCGCGCAACGTCAACGATTATGTATTATATGTTGGGTGGTGTCTTCTCGATCGCGATTGGCCGTAAATTATACGGTTGCACGACCGCATATGGCCACGCTGATTGCACTCGCCTCAAGTCCGTCCCGACGGATATGTTTAATTCCATACTCGATAATGCAGCATACGTAATTAAATTGCCGAGTTTCACTGCTAATTAATAACTATTGTATTGCCCGTGCACACTTGTTGTCATTAACACGTATCGCGTGTACCTATATTCAGACGCGACTAGGTTTCTATTTCCGATAATGAAGTGTATTGTATACGTATTTTGTAACTCTCTTCTGGTTCTATGCAAAGGTTAAACGATGGCGATATTGACCTAGTATATATATATATATCACTATTTCTAAATCTCTTAATGACTTTTAATAGATTAATATGTATATATGGGAAAAGCTTTAGAAAAATAAAATAAGCAAAATATCTTCTTTGTACCTAATATCCCTTCTCTATTTTAAATTTATTCATTTTAATGTATACAAATTTTCTTATATTTATCCATTTTAATGAAAGAGGCTCAGCCATAAATATAACAGGGCTTTTCTATCAAGCGATTATCGGAAGATTGATCAGTGAAAGATCAATAGACGAAGTGTAGACGCGCCAGAAGGGAAAGTCTCGGCGCGCAATCATTATACCGGCTAGTTAAGAAGTTCCCCGACGACAGCCCGATGGAAACCCGGAATCATTGTCAACTTATAACGACGTAATCATAAAGCCGATCCGCTAACGATCGGATCGTGTTTCTCGGAGACGCCGGTTCACGAACAATGAGACGTGTATTTTCTTTCCGGCCATAATCAAGCAATGAAACTGTGGCGGCTCGCCACAAAATCCGCGGATTATGTCGTCTATAAACTTCCTCGACAGCTTTCCTTGTTTAGGCACCGTCCCTCCCTTTATACATATATCGGCCCTATTTCTATGCGTGGGTAGACCACGGATTTGTTTCGCGTGACCCTCAAGCTATCTCTAAGGTATATCGCAACGTTTGCGTTGTTATATGATTAAAACGAAGCGGTACATTAGTCATGCTGTCGATATAGAACGAGTGCGAAGAATAATGCTCTTACGTCGTGTATTATATTTCTATTAGAAGATATTGTGAATTGATTTTGAATTGATGTTTCACTTATGCATTATTTACTACTATATTTCATAATCTAAATTTCATGACGAAAAATAATCACTAATAGGATATAAAAAATTTGCGCACAATAGGCGATTGACAAATAAACCTTATCTGATAATAACAGCAGCAAAATCTAGCTACTATAAATATTAACTATTAATAGCAATCAATCGTTTTGCACATGATGTAATAAAACTAATAAAAGATACATATCAATATATATATATTTAACTTTACATATATAATAACGTTCATAATTTCATCGTGAGAGATTCGTCGAAATCTCGTCGAGTTGTCTTATCAATGGCGGAGCGCGGCTTATTATCTCTCGGATATATTAGACGGGAGGCGATAACTTACTCGCGGCGAGGCTGGCTATCGGGCACTGTCACTGGTTCGCGGTGGTAGGATATTGTTTTTAGGCTGCGGTTTTGCCCTGCAGTCTCTCTCTTCCTCTCCCTCCCTTCTCTTTCCCTCGTATTCTCCTGGGAAATTGGACCTGGAGCTGCGCAGGCACAGCGCTCGCTCGCCGCTCATTTATTACCGTTGCTTTACCTCTGGGTGGCCAAATTTACCAAACGCTGCGGTTCGGCCTCCGAATGTGCCCGCCGTGTACACCACTGCCGTCGCGGTGGACGACGTCGTTCGACGTTACACGGTTGAAAACTGAACGACGAATTGACGCATCGCCCGCCAGCCCAGCTCCACAAGTCAGAAAATATTTCGGATTAGCACGCTCTTCCATTCGACTTTGCGAAGCGATGAATCAGAGACCGTTTTGGCGAGCGTAATAAATATTTATAACACTTTTGCTATTATCGAGACGCGTCATTAACTTTAAAATATTTAGAAACTAAAGAATAATACAATTTCTTATAAAAAATGTTGAGTTGATTAATCACATTAGTAACTATGTAGCAAATAATTGAATTACCTAAATATTAAGATAAATATGTGTTTAAAAAAAACTGTGCAGTATACTTTGTTTATAACGACGTTAATGAATTGATATTGTTAAACTTCCCTATTAAAAAAATTAATGTGTCCTAGAAGTAATTTTATCAAAATTGCATTGTATAAGTTAATTTTGTTTTTTTATTTTCGCAGAACGTTGCTCTTTCTTATTCAATACAGTGGTCCGAAATATCGCTCCCGCAATTTCGATTCCGACGAGAGTTATTCGATTCCGACAAGGGGATGAAACCGATAAGTCTCTTCAAGATTCTCTAGTCTCTTTGGAAGAAAGAACGTGCTGTCGTGTCTTTCGAAGGGCACGACAAAATCTGAAAATAAAAGCGAACAACAGATGCACGCGCATCTTTCTTCGTGGAACGATTAAAGTCAGCGTGAAAATTCCTCGATACGATTTCCTTATTCTTCGCCGTTTGTTTCGTTTCTCAAATGATCACCTCGGCAAACGCTGATTCTTGCAAATCTAGTCAGTTCCAAAAAACTAATACGGAATAAGGAATGCGAGCAGGCAAAGGATAGAAGTCGAGCGAAGTCAAATTCATGACAAATGATTATTTTCGTCCCTTTTTCACTTTTTCTTAAAATAAAATTTGATATATAGAGGAAAGCTTCGTGTAAAATTTAATGTAGAGTCGACATATTATACATTACAAATTTCAAATTTGAAATTTTGTAGTATATTATAGTCAATAACATTACAATACATTACGCGTATCTTTCTTGTAATGTTACCTATTGTATTGTTTTATAAAACGCTAAGAGAGCCATGTCTTTTAATCTAATTTGTTCGCGTATGCATTTCAATTTTTCATATTTTTGACGTTATTTTGCCGAGTGTAATAACGGAAGGAAGACCTGCACGTATTTGTAACACTCTTCGAGGAATTCTCATCTAACGCGGAGAAATATCAAGAATCTCACAAAGGTGGAAACGTCGGCAGACATAGGAAAAATGTGCTCGCGCAGAGCTGCGGCGCGCGAAGATGAGAACATCAGCGATGTATCTTCATCGTCGCGTTCCCGCTCTTTCACGAAGCTACTCTGCGTCTTCCAATCATGGAATCACGAAAAATAAGAAGGTGCAGCCAGGTCGGATGGAAAGATCTTTAGAGATGCATCTTGCTTATCAAGCGACAAATGCATACCTTTCATTTCCATTTATTCTCATATTACTTATAATTCATTTTCATTTAATTCAATAAATCTGAAGGAGCTTTTCCTCTCTACTTTCAGTGCCTAAATTAATTTAGAAATCGTCAGCGCGTCATGAATATTATACTTATAAAACAAAACACAATGTTAAATATTGCTAAATATTTAATGTTTAAGAGAGATCGTTAGAATCGATACAACGAGATACGATTGCTACCAATGTACATAAACCATTCGAAAATGATTAATTCATATTCTCTTACATAAATGCGTCTTATAATTTTCGATATGCCGCAGATCAATGCAGCAGAAAATACGACTCAAAGTATCGAATGGAATATCGAGCGACTGTTTGCGGGATCGACGGCAAACTTCAAAATAGGAACAAGCCATTCCGCTTGTGTGTACGCCATCGGGGCTCGTGTGTTTATTCTCCTCTTTTCCATCGCATTTTATATATTCTCCTCGCGCGGCAGAACTGGACTGGGAAAATATGACGGTCGATAGAAGATGGACGCAACGCGGGTAACAAACCGGGTTCTCGAACACGAAGACGGACGTAACGGATACATTCGAGTAGATCGAAAAGCAACCAAACACACGCATGTTCCAGTAGATATCTCGATTGTAACTGACTATACTTTTCTTATATAAGAAGCAAAAAGAAAGAAATATCTACACGGTTTCTTCTGTAAAATCTAGTGGAATATTTTTTGTGCTATTTTATATTATTGTGGAACATAATTTCAGATAGAATCAGAGAATCATGTTGCACGAAACGCACTTTTGAAAAACAAAATACATTACAAAAAAAATTGTAAATTTTTGTTCCAAAAATATTAAAAACTGAAAAATATATGGTATTTAGATATCTTTTATCTTCCTTTTTGTATTGTGAAAGAATAATATAATTTCAAATTCTTCCGCTCACTAGATAGAAATATCCTTATTAATAAAACTGCAATAGAGCATGGAAATGAAAGTTTGTCGCTTGATAAGCAAGATGTATCTTCAAAGATTTTCTCGTCTGATCTCTCTCTCTCTCCCTAACCGCACCTCCTTATTTTTCATGACTTCTTGCGATTTTCTTATTTCATTTCGACAATTTCCTATAAAAACAGCGAATCTCATCATTGGATTTCCAGTGAAATGAGAAACTGACGTGCTCGATGTCGTTAATGTTTTGAAGCTTGAAACGAGCAGTTTCTGATTTATACCGCGTAGATCGAGCAAATGGAAGGTGCAGCAAAAAGTGCGGAAAAAATACAGCGACAGTGCACGGAACGCAGATATGGAATGCCTAGTTATGTTTCCTCTTATTAAAAATGACTGGCGAATTGCTGGCGCTACCTAATATACTTTTACGTATATGCGCATAAAATTATAGTTTAATTCTGTAGAAGAAAAGAAAATCTCGTAACCTCGATCTATGACTTTTTAATTCTACAATCGTAGAATGCATACTGTAATATATTAAAACAAGATACAGTTTATATTGAATCCTATTCAAAATGCAGGTAAAGTTATAAAAATGTTTGAGAGAAAAAGTGTGAAAATAGATATATTAAAATAAAGACAATAAAAATTACTTTATAGTTTTTTATCTAATAAATTTTATTATCTATAAATTTTCTATCTTTTGTTATTACATACAAACACGAATATTATTAAGTGACGCGTTATATTTGTTGTATTACGCGTTTGGAGTATTATTTACATTTAAAGTCATATTATTTTCCATTTAGAGATTTTTTAATTGAATTGCATGTAACACAAATTACTCTCAGAAGAGAGTACTTATTCATTACATGCACTGTATGCCAGTACGATCCAGATCGTAGTATTTTTTGCGAGAACAAATCGGATATCGTGTAGTAGATTCTTGTTAAGTGGAAAGAGGCTGACCTCTGGTCAAGAGTTATTGAAGGGCTCGAACGGCGCGAGAGGGTGGTACGTACGAAAAAAAATACAGCGACAGTTCACGAAACGTAGATAGCGACCGGCTTCACCTATCGCTCGCTCGTAGTCGCAGGCTATAACACGAGGAGGGTGGCCGAGAAAGAGGTTTGAATTTATACTAGAAGGAAAGAAAGAGTGAATGATGAAAAGACGAGCCATAGAGAAAAAGAGGAAGAAAAAAGAGTGCGAACCGAAAGGTGGCCTACGAGAGAGACAGCGAGCAGAAAATATACGACCTCATAATTCGCTTCTAAACATCGCTAATTGCAACGCTGACCCTCTAAATCTTTTGGGATGCTATCTGCTGGTTCGAAAATGATCCTTCTCTATCTCGATCACTCCTTCTTTCGTCTCCCTTTCGCCGCTCCCGTAAAGCTTGTCTCAAGTCGATGCATCTCGCTCGTACACACACTATTAATCCTGTTCGTTTCTATTCTTTTTCTATAGCTCCGATCGATGCGAAATACCACACATCCAATATTATTGGATAATAGAATGGAAACAAATTCAACTGCGATCAATGCGGGAAAAGATCGTTCCGCCAACGATGATTTGTTATGAATAGCGTCACGTGGCATATAACAATATTTTCACACGAGTAAGCTATGAGCATACATCATTTTGCCTTATTGAGTATATCGTAACAATGATTTCAATAAAACTTACGATTTATCATACGATCATTATAGATAATTGTATTTTTGGTGTAATATCATTAAGATATGTTAATTTCTCAAAAAGTTATACATAATGAAATGTGCTCTGATATTTGAATTAATGATTTCTTTTCGTTAACACGATATACTTTGCGATATTAAACAATGATAGTAATAAACTTTGTTATTAACAAAAATCGTGAAAAAAATTTAAAATTCAAATAAGTGATAAATGGCTTAATGATATTAATAATGATATTAACTATTTAATGATATATTCAATTTCCATTTGATTTAAAAAATAATTATATACAACAGAATTTAGCGTGCGATTGCTCAATTTTTATATTATGTGCAATATAACTCAATGAATGTACAAAGAGAACAAAAATCTCAATGCAGTAATATATCTCAAATCATATGTGTAGAACAAATTTGTAAAGTGAACCCAGGTATTGGAAAATTATATGACTCCGAAAGTGCATCCGAGAGTTAAATTATGCATCGTCTGTTTTCTGTGGGATGTAGAGCTGCCCTAATTTCTCGTATTTTCTCGTCATAATCGCGAGCTGTCGGATGTAACCGCGCTGGTCCGCTATTACAAAATTGCAACATTGAATATTTAACGCGGTACTGCGTTTAATTTAGGGCGGTCTCTTGCTCGCAAGGGCGATCTAGATGATCTCGTTGCGGCCGGATGTTTCTTTAATAGAGAGAAACGATTTGCGCGATGTGAATTTTCGTCTTGCATCATATCAGAAATATGAGACAGTTTCCTACTCGGACGGCAATTATTTATAAATCTCTTTTTAACGTGATGTGGATGAAAAATAAGCTTCAGTTTTTGTTATTCTGCTCCGTCTATACATATCAAGCATGTATCTAGGCCCTGTTCCTAATCTTAATCTTCTTATTATTCTTGAATTAGGTTGTATTCTGCTTCCACTTTTCATTGAATCTTTATCGTTTGCGAAAACATATATTTATAGATGTGAGTTATCCGCAGTATATTAGCTTAGATCGGTGGATTCACTAAGCCCAAGTGACTGCGCGAATCAGCCATTCATGCGAAAACTTATAAATCTTTATTAATATCTCGGGCATACCAACCTCTTTCCAATTACACCATATTTGTTACGTGCCGTAACTCATATCTCATGTATTTATGATTTCCATTTCTAAAATTTTTTACAACAGTTTTTTCAGAAATGCCTAAAAACTAAACCCCAATAAACCTAATTGTAAGTCCCGCTATCTGTCTAGACCCTCTTACCCCGTGATTCACTTACTTTTATACCTACTTTTTGCCTAAAACTTTTTCTATACTTCCTAGTCACGTGCTATAAACGACTATAAACGACTAGTCCTATCCTATACAGATCTTTGCGTCATATGCCAATCTTTCTGTTTTACTCATTCTTTTAAGAAGCCGCTCCAATCACTGTTTCCTATATTAGAACGCGTTGCGTTATTGGTTAACATATCAACGAAAATTCAACCTATTTCTTCAACCGAGGATCACTCTTGAACTATAAGAGTTAGTTCTTAGCTGTCGAAACAATTACATCTTCGATTCATATCACTTGCTCTGTGCCAAATAAAGTCTTATAGGTGGACAACTGCCTACCTTTAAGTCATTACAATAATACGTCGCGTTTCGCACGTAACATATTCCAATTCCTCAGTTTACTGGCATAGAAAGAGCCCGAAAAGGCGACTGAAAGAAAATCACGTGAGGGAGGTAAGGGGGAAGAGAAGCAGCGCTTTTCAATTCACTTTACGAGGCTGTCCCCTCTTTCCGAAAGGGATTTCTTTGTCTTATCGAGTCGTAATGAAATGCGAGCCAGCGAATTTCCCTAATGCTACGAATCATCGCGATCGCCCCTTTCTAAGTCAACATAGCTTTCTCCGATGTAACGCCCCACGTTTTCTCGGTAGAGCGACGATTCACGATTAAATATTTTAATTAAGATGTCGCGGAATCGGATTGTGTTTTCCTTTAATTAATAATACATAATAGAAAGTTACACAAATATGCAAATAAAATCAGTTTATTATTAAGATCAGCAAAAGAAACTTCACATGTACAAGAGATAATTGAATTTTGTCTTGTAGAATTTTTTATTTTTCGTCAAAAACCTAGTATTTGTTATAATAAAAATTTTTTTTAATAATCAAAATTAAATTTTTGTTTATAATTTTATACTATGTACGCATGTGTACGAGGCTCATCATTTGTATGTAATTTGTAATATAAGCAAAATTTATCTTTTTCAAAAAAGGTAAAAGAAATGCCAAGTATACGCGCTCCGTAACTCTATTCCGTTTATATTTTCCACTACAAAAACAATGATATTACGAGATTTGCATCAAGTGAATATAATAAATTAGTAATATCTGATTTTCTTAATCGGGTTTTTTTATTATACTGTTATATGTACCTGTTTTTTTTTCTTTACACGTTACATCGCTGCTTGTTGGGTATATGTTATTAAAAGTAGTTTGTTATCGTTACTTGATAATGGACAAACTGGTAAAAAATAAAAATTGGACATTACCAAATAAATTTTGAATACAGTCAAAAAGCTTATAATTCTTATTCTTCATTTGTTGACAGAAAATATTTTACTACATGTCATTTGTCAGAAAATGACATTATTTTACACATCTGCATAAATTAATATGGACGGACATAAATAAATAAGAATTAATGACTTCTTCACTTATATTCGTTACTTTATCACCACTTCAAAAATACAAATACAGACATATATTGCTTTATTTATTCATTATTTATGTGATTAATAAGTAATAACACAGGAGGACAACCTCATGTGTCATTAATTAAAATGTTCACTACTATCACTGAAGTTACGTTAGCAAGCAAGACAAATGTCAAACGACAGATGTCAGGTAGTCAAGTTCCGTGACGCTGCTGCGTCTCGTGGTGCCTTCTAACAAAAAATTTCAAATGGGAACTTTTATGACGTTTGTTCATCGTATTTGGCGATTTTGACCTTTGAGCTGTAAAATCTCAGCTTAGAGGACACATAGAGCAAAAGTAAAGACAATTATATAATATGAACCCTCCTGTGTTATATAATATGAACCCAACGAATCGATTGAGCTCACGAAACACATCGGCCGTTATAGCCGAATGATAAATCTTGCCTGCGCTCTAGTTAGGCGGCGTAAGGGCGTAAGTATAGCGCCCGTGCCTTGCTTCGCGTGTATACTTGACGCAAGACACTATCGTGTCTCTTGATTCATAATAGAAAGAAAAAGAGAGAATATGTGTATGTGTGTTACACTTAAAAGAATTTTATTTAAAATACTCTCAGGACTGGATATGTGCAAGACGTACTGTTATTATTTTGCCTATGAGTCAGTAGTCAACAAATAAGTTTTCCTTCGTTTTCCACGAATCTCTTGCCGTAAACGCACTCATTTTAGAGGGCAGTAAAGGAAATTTGAAGTAAAGTGCAATTTCGCTACAGTAGGGAGGAGAAGCAAGTCACTTTAAAAATAGCTTCTGTTGGAAGTGCATTTCGATTTCCCGCAAGTTTTCGAAGTCCGATCTTAACGTTACTTCTCGAAACTCCTGCAGAGATGGAAACGTTACCGTATTTCGCTTTACGAATTTCGCCCGACAAGCCAAATGCGCTTTATATTCGTTTTTAACGGGCTCTCTTGAGCCGTCAAACGTTCGTCTATCGGAAGAAAATTCAATAAAACGGTCAAAAACATGTTTTGGCAGATGTGGAGGTCGGTATAACGATCTCTCTACATTGGATTTATATGTAAAAAAAAGAAGTACCTACTCTTTATTGCAGTTATTTACTCACAGCATGCACCGGTTATTAAAAATCAATATTTTGTGAAAATTTATATTTACATTTTGCATATTTGCACTTTTGAAACGAAAGAATTGGATTTATCATATTTAGTAATGGAATATATAGCGGAGTAAGATATTACATGGTGTTAAATCGACAATTTTATTGCGTCGTGCGCAAATGTATGTAGAAAATTTATCGTTTTCCAATACAATTTTACTTTTTATTTTTTATCTTATTAAAACTTATTTGCTGTCAATATTTCAAACATAGTTCGTCTAGTACCTGCTAGACGACTCTCAATTTGTGATTCACGTTTATCTTCTTTTAAAGAATCCAGGGAAAAGGGAAAATTTAAAGATTTAAGTTAGACTTTTTCAACTTTAAATAATGTATTAATTATACATATATATGTGTTACAAATATAATACATAACAAAGTAATTCATTAAATTAATATTGTGATAATCTGCAGAATTTCTATAAATGGTATTAAGAAGCGACGATTAAAGTGAAGGAAATATTTCCAAAAGGACGACTTCCATCTGGTATCTTCTGTCTTTCGAAAAGTCGTGTCCCGCACAATGTCAAACATTTTCTAGTTAAAAGGGAAAAGCGCGGCGCGCGACTGAAAGGATCCTCCGGATGATTTTTCTCTCGCACAGGATGGCATTCGTCAGGAAACAGGATTTATCGCAAGGCACGATCCTATACACACTCTACCCTGTGAGGTTTATTTTCCAAACGTGACTTAACCAAAACAAGCTCGGTAAACTTCCATTCCCGTCGCGTTCGTCTTTCAGTATTACGGCACGCCGTATACGTATACGTATATTTGGAGAGGCCGCTTGAGGGGCGCGCTGTTTTTGAAATGAAATCCGAAGCTGTCGCCCGATGACGATGACGGTCGGAATTTTTAAACAGTTGGTACAGCAATGCGAGCATAGCATGAGAGTTCTTGTGCCACTGGCACTGCTATGGACACGGCTATATTTTCTAAAAACCACTTCATGCAGAACGATAATATTCGTAAAATTAAATAACAATATGAAACTTCATGCAAGTATCAAAAACTTTTCGAAGAAAAATTAAATTGTAAAAATTAACCGGAAAAAGAGAAAGAATAGGGATCTCACTAATTATAATTTAGTATATTTTCGTGTTAACTAAACATTTTGTTAAACATTTTTACGTCATTAGATATAACAGATAATTATAGTGCGCACTAATTTTATAATGAAAAACAAAATTTTATGTTAATTTCAAGACGCGAATAAATTTGTTTTTTATATATTGTATATTAAGCCGTATTTATAACGAGCAATACAAATATGTTCTCGCATAAATTGTACTATTTCTGTGCTCAATATTCACGATATCAACAAATTAGTCTAATTATGTTTTCTCATAATTACATTATTATATGGCATACTTTAATGATTAAAAATAAACTGAATTTTCGCTGTATTTCATGTAAATTTTAATAAAAACAAAAATACGTAGTAATGAGAGAAAAATGACGTTTAATATTAAAATTAGGTCATGACTAAAAATTCTTATAAAATTATGTCGTACTACGTATTGGATACGATTCAAAAAAGTGGAAACCGAAATCAACAAAGATAAAGTATTATATATATTGTATAAGTATTGTTATAAGTATTATAACAATCTTTTAACAATAATTGTATCCAAATTAATTATATTTATCTTATAGAATTATTTTTCCACTTTTTTACACTTGTTTGTGCGTGTGAAAATTAAAATAATGAATCATTATTTTAAACTAGCCTGACATACTCGCTCAATTCGTTAGCCGAAACCAGAAGATCGTTATGATTTTTTGATAATATCATTATCATTGATAATTATTATTGTCTTAAACGCTATTCAATCTGAGCCTGTAATTTTTTAGAAAATCAAAGAAATTCAGTGAAAAATTTGGTTTCACAAAATGAAAGGGACATGTTCGCGCCGTCATATGTAAATACGATACCGATGAAATTGTATTTTTTGCGTTATTAGAGATAATTGTTTCAGAAAGGTACCAGAAATCAAAGTCGGCTGACTGGGGAGGAAGACTTAATAATTCTATTGTTACAGAAAAATAATAGCTTGCAAATGAGAGAGCCGATCACTCGTCTTAATTGATGCTTGGATCAATCCAGAGTCAGCAATAATCGTCGTCAATTTATAATTTATAATCCCAATAGTTTTCATCACAGGACAGCTCTATCTATCTCTTTCTTCTCTCTTTTTCCCGTTTCTTTCTCCGGTTTGCGCATTTGCATATAATGAGCGACTGCTCGATGCCTACTATACACAGCAATTTTTTAAATAGCTTTCAACCCTTATCACAACGTTGCACAAAAAACGGCGGAAATAATTCTTAACCAGAGGGCAGAGAGCTTTTCGTACTGATTAGTACAACGTTTATCAAGATGTTTAGACATTTCATTTTCAAAAGTCTTCAATATATTCCTATAATACATCCCACCCACGACATAGGACGTCTAGTTTATATGTCCAAATTTTGGAAGTACTTAACGCATTTATTCTCAATTATAAAGTGCTTTGTGAACTATTGAAAATTATTTTCGAATTTCTTGCAAAAATCTGATTAATATAGCATTATAAAATAACAATTTTTGTAAACATAATTTGTAGTATATAATTTTTAGAAAATATACTTCGAGTTTAATATTAATAAAACAATAGAATATTATAAATTTCTAACGAAAACAATTGTAATTTCTCGGTTATCTTTAAAAATATATTGTTTTTAATACAATTTTGACGATCTAATTCTTAATACGAAGTATATTCAATTAACATACTTTTTTAGCTTTCTGACATTTAAACAATTAAATAAAAGACTAGAAACGAATGTATAAATCAGAACTTAAATATTTTAAATATTTTAGTATTACTCTTGCATAAAAACGCTCGTCCTCGTTTTGCGAACGTCGTCGGTTGTCGCTGCGCAGATTCGACGCTCCGACTTAATTTGAGTAACCTTCATTAATCATATTATTTCTACCCCGCTGTCGTGGCAGGAATATAATATTTCCGAGACGGGTTCTCCCATCGTCAGACGGTGAGTCTTAACGAGCGACGACGCGCGCTCAACATCGTTTCAACGGAAATATAAATGCACGCTACGCTATTCACCCCTGCGAAGTATTGTCGGGATAATTGTCCATTTTTCCGGTCGAAGATTGACGTTCTAGTTACGCAACGGACACGAGTCCTACCGACTCTCCCTCTAACAAACGACTCACACACACAAGTTAATCCTTATCTGATAATCAGAATTCAAATGTCCTCACTCTTCTGTATAAAAAGAAAGCTATTATATGTAAACCCTCTTTCCTTCATTTATAACTCGTTGCTTAAATAAATAAAAGCTTTATTTTTCAAGTTGCCTCATATACGAAACACTTGTAATTCAAAGTGTGCAATGTATTTTTCTATTATGTAAAAAATAATATTGTAATCTCTAGATTTAAATGTTTTAATATAGAAAATGTAATGTAGTTTGTAAATGTAACAAATTGAACATATTACAAGAAAATAAACTGATGTCTGAGTGATGATGCATATGACGCGAATAAACCTAAAAAAAATGTCTTTCTTTATTAGAGAGAACAAAATTTATTAAAAACCAACATTAAAGAAAGTTGAAAGAGAAAGTCTTGTGAAAACTCCTTTGTGAGAACATTTATTCGCATTTACATTTTTTTAATAAGTCATACGAAAAAAACCCACAATTCGAGCGTCGTATTATTGGCATATTGTCTTTGCGGATCGCGAAGACAATGCGATTTTCCAACGGTGTTTCCACGGAATTTTTACTTATCCACTGGTGGCGACAACTTATGTTTTACTAATGTTGTAATTACCCGGCGTGACTCATAACAAGTCAATTTCGAGGTGCAATACCTACGTAAGTATACTCGCCGCGCGAGTCGAAGGGCGCTATCCGGGGGGACGGTGCGCGCTATCTGAGGAATTCCACTCGACTATCTTTAATCGCGCGAATTAATCGTCCGCGGCGAATACCTCGGAAACCTCCCCGCGACGTTTATCGTCGCGCGGATACGATCGCACGAGCGTGAGTTGACATTCCTCTCGTGAGTGGCCGCGCTTTTTGCTCGCGATTCCCGCCTCCAACCGTCCCGCCTTCGCCCTACAGTATGCCAGGTGGAAATATCTTTTCGCGATTAGGCCGGGGGCGGCGGGCGACGTTGTCACGGCACGGCAATGGGAAACGTTATTCCTCATGTTTTCGCGATACGTTAACAGAAAACACGAGAGTTTCTAGCACGTACATATTATCGCGGGGACAAGGGGGTGCCTTTGCGGCCGTGCGGCTGCCATGTCGGACTGGAGGGTGGCCTGAAACCTAATTGTTCAGATACACGCATTTCACTGCCGCCGCGACGCCACGCGCACACACGCGCCAAATACAGGGTAGTTCAACAGCAATGAACGAAAATGCGATTTATGTCCCTTGCAACAAACATTATAGAATTATAAAGTTATAATGGATGTACTATATTTAAAAAAAATATAAAAAATTATTATCGTATTATACAGTTCTAATAAGGATCATCAAACGCTTTCGTGACATCAAAGAAATATCCCAGAATGTTTTTTTTTTTATATTTTATAGAAGTATACTTGAAACTAGTAAAAGCTGTTAATGTTCTGACTGAATAATTACTATCTAACGTTCACAGAAAAATCTATTAAGTCTGTAAATATTACAATCATATTAAGAATATACACACTCCACATTCTAAATTTCTAATATTCAAAAATATGTTTCTTCCTAGCATACATTAACGATATAACTATTCCTGAGGAGCACTGTAGTCGACACACGTCAATGACACACGCTCATTATTCTGTACGGGGTTTCGATCGAGGTACGCGAGCCAGCGGGATTGTTTTAATGAAACCATTTCCCTCTCAAACCCCTCGCTCTTTCCCCTCTTCACTCCCTTCTCTGTCCCCGCGATGATGCAAAGGGAAAAGAATTTCCGATTGATGGCGCAGATAATGGAGCTGCCAAGACGTAAAGACCATCACGTCTGGTCGAAACGATATTCCGGGCGGGAGGAGAGCGAGAAGGGTAGAGAAGGGACAATGTCTCCAATTGCCGGCAATTTCGCAAAAACGTGAAATTCTTTCATTATCTTCGACATTGAATTTCTCCCTCTCCGTCTAGGTGGTTTTTGAACAGGATACGTGAAACGACACGTAGCGCACGTTTCAGGATTATCGGCCCGATTATGGATGATTGAGACCTTCAATCTATATTCGAATGTTTCCTAATCTCCTTCGATAGATCGATTGAAGTCACAACGTTTACACCCGGAGAGAATAAACAGGGAAACAATATAAAATAAGCGATAAAATAAAAAGAAAATAAGTAGAGAAACGTGATACTGATATAACGACTATTGTTAACAACAAAAATTTCTACCATGGGATTATTTTTTCCCTATATGACATTTCGCCACATAGCTTTTCAATGCCTGATACATTTTTTAAGACTTAAAAATATATGTGTGTTATATCGCAGAATAACTGTTATAAAAAATGTTTATCTTAACTCTTTTATTAATCCTTCTTTTTCCTTTAATAAAACAATCTGTTAAAAATGTCTTTAAACGGATTGTTTTATTAAAGGTAAATAGAGCTTATTTAGCACAAACTTATTTTGTTCGAAATAACTTTATATAAATAGAAAGATATATTACAAGACATCAAGATCAATATTTTATTAAAATACATTACAGTTAAATATATATCAGTGCATTATAAAACATGTAATAACCGGTTTCCTCTTTACACAAAATGACTTAAAAAATATAAGATGTGCAAATACCTTTTTACGCACTATACATACATCCGTTTTGTAAAAAACGTCGCTTATTTTATAAAATCGATTGTTTGAAAAAGGTTAAACATGTATTGGATAAAAAATATGTACATTGGAGAGCAAAAATACACGACTGACGCTTTGATCGTGATGAATCCCTGTCATGCGGATCAGCGCTTTACTAGAACTAGTTGAAATTTTATCTTCGTCTGCACAAAAATTTTTATCCCTCCTCTGCTTTAGAATCGAGACACGATTTAGTTTCCGCACAAAAGCTCACTGCTCGCAGATTAATTTCATCGCGCGAAATTCGGCATGCATATAAAGAGCGTATGCCATAGAGAAGATAAAGTAATATACATTATGTATATAACGTGCCAGAGTAAAAATATATCGCGAAAAATTACCTCCATCAGAAAGTCAACGTTAGCTCGCAACATTATGTTATTACATGAACTTAAAGATTCATTATATTTCGCTGTGAAATAATCATCTTTCAGATATCTCGACTGTTAGTGGAAACTTTGTGAAATCCGATATCATTATAATTGCAATTGTAATGACGTCCGTGAACATTGCCATGTTCGCCTCGTATCCAATGATAGATACATACTCAATAGCCATAGGTACACGTCAATTATCACGTCAATGGTTCTCCTTAATCATTGAGGATATACCTAGCAATTGCCCAATATAGCAATATTGCTGCCCTTCGTCATCGAACATGTCATAAGTGACAGTATGTTCTAATAGGCTTTAGTAATCATGATGTCTTAGTAAATACATGGGTGATTTTATGTGACCATATATTTGTCAATTAGTAAAGTAGCTATTAGTTGATATTGGATTGACTTTATTTTTTATTTATAAAATTATTATATTACCTCAAGTTATAAAATAAAATATATCTTATCACTCACCGATACGATACGCAACAGTGGAGTGTCGTAACGTAGACAGCATTGAACTGTAAAATACATTAAAATTATAGTAATGCCTAGAATAATTAATATTAAAAAAGTAATTATATTATGCGTAATAATTTAATCGCTTATTTCATAACAATTATATTAAAAATAATGTAATTATTATGAAATAAGCAATTAAATATGTAGCAAAATAACGTCTCATAGTTCTCTTTTTATTCGATCATAAAGCTATATATAATTACGAAGTTGCCCCAATATTTCAACAATATATATAATATGTATATATATATATATTGTTGAAATATTGGGGCAACTTCGTAATTATAGTTTTTTAGTCAAGATTTTTCCGAAAAAACCAGTACCGCCTATAACATAAAATATAGTAACAAAGTGATATATATATATATACATATACGCAGGGTTAGGAAGTAATAAAATTAATATCTCGAATCGCGCATACCTATATTTAATTATCATAATAATATGATAATTAAATATAGGTATGTCGCGGCACATTGTATGGCATTCCTGATAAAGAGAATGGTCTATTTTCTTCTAGTCTAATCGCGTTTCGAAGGAAAATGATGCGACGATACATGGAGCAAATTGCAATCACTGTCTGCCCGCTCAAATCTCGTCGCGTGAACAGCAACAAAGCAATCATAGACACAACAATATATTGCAAAAAATAAACGCTGTGCGTGAGCTAGTTTGTTGTGACCATAAAATATTTAAATTTTTATAAAGTATATATATGTCGAGTATTTTGTTTCAGTATTTAAAAACATAGTTATCAATTTTACGGCTTTCTACTTTACTTTTATCACTCGATACAATAATTCATGTATTACTCCGTATTCTTGATCCAAAAATATATCATATAGGCAAATATATTCGAATCTAAATATTGCTAACAAATAACTGTAATTTTATATATAAATTTATAACTCCCATTCTCTGTTACTTCGATTCGTGTTTTACACAAATGAATCGCACGAGATATGTTTGCTTCGACAAAGACGCTCATGAAACTTTAAGTGCGGAAGTTAATAAATGCCAATAGTAATGATCCTAGAGAATAATCGAGTCTTCCGATTCTATCACAATCGTATTTTGATTAACAACGCGACGATACACGGAGCGGCTCACACCATTACCTCACGTCGTACGCTACGAAATATACATATCGAGATGTATATTGAGCGCCAACTAATTTGTCGTTGCAAACCGAAATATTTAACGTAAACGTTTAACGTAAATATTTAACATCAAATAAATGCGCAGAGAACTTTTTATATTGTATTTCAAATTAAATAAATATGGTTATCGCATATTTTGTGAACTTGTTAGCATCGCTTATAAGATAACGATTAATTCTGCTGAATCAAGAGCATTTTAAAGTGATACAAATGTTACTTAAATATAGTTTGATAAATACGCTACAATTTTACATTTGATCAGAATGAATAACATTGTGTGATTTTAATAAATCAAGAAAATGAGATTAAATTGTTGTAAAAAATATATGGAGACGTAATCTCATTTAATTTTAGTTTCCACGAGATGTAAAAGATTGGAAAAAAGTAATATTAATAAATTAATGTCTATAAATATTTCTTTGTTAAAAGTAAAGATAAACTTTATTTTAATAATACATTTTTAAAAATGGAAACAATTACAGCAATTTTTAAAAAATTATTAATATTCAGAAATATATACTACAAATTTATATAATAATAAAAATTTGTCCTGTGCAGAATACGAGTTAACATTACGAGTTTCTATTAATTTATTGCAGTCAATATTTTTCGATTTATACTATAATATTGGAAATTTTATATCATCGATTTTTCTTATATTACAAAAAATGCAATTAATTTTAATTCTATTTTCACATCTAAAATTAATTCTTATAGATGTATATGTTACTAATTTGAGCATTTCAATTTATAATGTCAAATATCAAGTGAAAACATGTCTTAACCTCTTAACAATGCTAATATTATTTATATCCTAGTTTGTATATTATTTATTTTATATTAATTAAATTATAATTATTTAATTATATATAGTTGATAATAATAAAATAATACAATATTTATGCAACAATAAATTATTCTTTTTCTAGGTATGGAAAAGGGAAAATCGCTTCTCAACTTGCAGAGATACGCACACTTTATTGAGGCGCTGTTACGCTGTCTTTATCTGAGGACTTAGGCTCTTGGGTAACTATCTTAAACAAATGCTATTGTGCGCATTGTATGAAATGCGATTACGTGATTCTATAATGAACGATTGACATCGACGATTCTGAGGGGAGTTCATGGTCTGCAAATAGAATCTAGATGCACAATTCGGAAACAGAATTTGATTGACCCCAAGTATACTTTTATTCAATCAGCGTTGCACCCCATTTACGATGTTCTTTGATTAGGATCCTGCTTCTGGCGTGCTACAAAGGGTCGATCCCTCTAATGACTACTACAAATTACAATATAGACGCATTCAGATTCGCGTTAGAAAAAGCCCACGCCGTCAAGAAACAGTTTGCGATACGATAATCTAAATCGTGTTTCTTATCTATCAACATTTGTTAGAAAGTTCTGAGCTAATTTAAATAATTTATTACAATCGTAATTAATTGTTATTATTATAGTTATATATAAATACAATACACTGCAATACACTTAAATATATTATTTAAGTTTCATTATAATAATTGTAAATTCAAATTCTCTTCTATTTAAAACGGATAAATGTGCATTTGTCTGCATATAAAAAAATGCATATTATTATGTTAAATATGCGTTACAGAATATACAAAATCAGCAGACAAAAATTTCTTTGACAAACGATAATTAAGGAACGATGGCATTTGTAATTGTTTGTCAGCGAAATGACAAGAGCGTCACGATATCGTATACGATTTTTATTTATGACACTTAAACACTTAGTATTCGTGCGACGTCGCGACGCTGACCAAGTCGGAGTGAAAAGTCGACTAGAGCAAAAGAAGACCATAAAACGAGTCGCTAGGCGGTCTTATTTGCACAGCATGTTTATTTAATTTACCTGTGCATATACATGTCCGTCGTTTTTCCATCCTCCAACAACCTACCACGCGCTATGCCACCACTAACCTTCCCAACGGCTCGATGCGCAAAACTTTTAGGGATTGCGCGCGTTCGCCCGAATATATTTGCATGTTCCACTTTTCCCGCGTTTTTATTCGCTGTCGGAAATTTGCGGTCTCCGAGCCGTGGCCGGCCGTCGTTGCGAGGCTCTTGGTCGTATAAATTTGCTACGAGACCTTAAGGCCACTTTACGCGGTTTTATTGTGAAATGCTCGTTCTAAATCACTCAACGTGAGTGAAAAATAAATTATGCAAACAGCATTTCCTAAAAAAATTATTACTTGCAGTGGACAACGATTTAAGTCGACCTGTTATCTATTTTCGTTCATATAAATCATTCAAGGTAAAATTAAACATTCTGTCATCGTATATCGCACGCATATTATCGCTGTTGTATCGCACGATGTGTATATACAATAAATAAAATAACAAATATATTTTTTTCAAATTCCAGTTAATTTCTGCATACATTTATTTTAAGAAAGGAATGAGAAATTTCAGGTGTTTTAAGTTTTACACGTATGTAGGATATCTTTTCGTGTTAACAGAACGTACTTCAATACTATAGTGCAATACTTTATTTATACACCAAGAAAAAACACACATAATTTTTTTTTTTTTTTTTCATATAAGATACCGTAGTACGAATCGCTTGATAACGCGGCACGTCGTTGGAGCGGCACGTTCACGTCTTAGTTAGCTGAGCTGGCGCGTGCTCACGCTCGGTTTATTAAAAAGGAGAAACGTGATCGCGAGAATTTCGCGCGAGCGAATATCGGATTGTTTGCGCACGCGTAAGTATTTGGTTACATGCGTGTTGAGACGACAAACGATAAGACCGTGCACGATATTCCGTTGAAAGCTGAAACTGCAGGCAAAATGACACAGAGACTAATACGATTTTACAAAGGAGTATTTGATCAAGCGTACTTGCGTGGATATCACTAAATATATCCTAGCGCTATGAGAAAATGAGCATTCACGTAATATTTAACGCAGATTATACAGATAACGCACAAACTCAACTTTTTATCTCTATCATTTATTAGTTTAAATTTAAATAATCATCAATTATTATTATTAATACAATTCTTAATATCTCGGATTTATTGTAGATTTTTAATTTACCGTAATTAACCTTGTTATACAATATATTTCTAGCCTAAAATATGATTTTACTAAAGACAATTTTCTATTGATATCGAATTATCTAACATTAGCGTAAAAAATCGTAAAAAATATTGTTATATCAAATATGTAATATAAGTTTCTTGGTAGAGGAAGTTGTACTTTGCAGATTTTTCTTACGTAGACGTAATCAAGTGAAAATTCTCGATACACACATGGTCCCGCAACAGGGAAAAAAAACGAGAGAATTCAATTATACGTGAACACGCGACGTTGGATTTTTCCGCGCGGATTTTGCTCGGAAATTTCGGAAAGCTCCTTCTGCGTCCTTTATTTGTCGGTATAACGATGTTGAACGGGCTGTCGACCCGCTGCGCCATGTATTCAGTTAATGAAAACATTGTCCTGCCCACAGCACATACGGTCACCCGCGCGCACGCGGTTAGCTTGTCACACACGATCTTCACCGCATCGCGGTGCAACGATGCAGCGACGGTGCCTGCTGCCTGCGTTTTGCGAGGACCACGCGTCGTACATCTTCAGGGAGTTCATACTACCCTATGGACATCGTGTTTTGGCAACCACTTTGCATATCCCTTTTTATGCGGAACATCGCAAGATTTATACAGTTGCCAAGTATCAATTAAGAGCAAAACTTTATTTTAGAAAATTATATTTTTGAAGCCATCAAAGAATTGAAGATGAATGTCTCTATGATATCTTAAGAGTCAATAAATCCCAAAGAGAATTACAGGAAAATTGTCCAAAATTAACATCATTCAGATTCATTTTGATGCGACTGTGTTGCAACCCGCATACAGTACTTTCTCTGGTTTTCTCTAACTCTAACGTATATATGTCAACCTGCACAACATAAAACACGAGAGTAGAAACCGACACGCGCTTGTTGTCGAATGTCGCAGTATTGTTTAGCGTCCCGGTGCAACGTGCCATGCAAGCATCGCGACGCGATGCTGGGATGATGCAATGCGCATACAATACACACATACACACGAAACACACACACATGCAAACACGCCATATATACACACTCTCGTAACACACATCTGCTGGTAAATCATTCGCGTGTTAAAGCGAAAAGGTTAACACACCAAAAATGCAACTTTATTTCTGTAGGATGTCAGATATATGGATCGTAATTATTTGAAATTGTTTTATTAAAGAGAGTAGGTCTTTTAAAGCTATTGTCTTACAATTTTCTTATAATTAAATTCTTTAAAGCACCGATTTAAAAAGTGACAAAATTATTTTGACACTTATTACAAATAATAAAAAAGCAAAAATTAAAAAAGTTCTTTCAATTTTAAATATCCGAATAACACTATGGGTCTACTTCCCACGTTAAAACTTCTTTTGAATTTATAGACACATATAGCCTCGAAAGCGCAGCAATTATCTGAAGAATGCATTCCGCGTGAAAAGGCAAGCGTATATCTTAACCATATGTCGCCTCGATGCAAAACGCGCAGCATGCCGTTTTCGATCTCAATGCGAATCCGTGCACTTCGCGTGTCGCGAATATTATTGCGTTAATATTTTTTTAACTCTCGCGAACGCGCGCGGCCGGCACGGGTAGAGGTATGCATAACTTTTGTTCGACGTTTATCCCGATCTAACGACCTTACCTGAGGGGCTCCTCTATTCTCAACTTGTTCTCGCGCGGGTTCCTCTTCTCGCACGTCGCCTCCTGTCGAGTTCTCTCCGTGCAGGCTCTAAAGAGACACGACTAAAGCGCTGTCAAACACGCTCTCGCGCGGGTACGAGCGGGTGACAAAGCAATCTCCTTGTCGACAAACGACCGTAATCATTGTCAAAAGAGTAATAGAGAGAGGGTGCGTGAGAGCGGGAGACGGTGCGGGCCGTATGACGTACGTCGTACGTATATAACAAGACGCGCGGGGGAGCGGTGAAACGCCGCGCGTATATGGCTCAAGAGTGTACAGAGACGCCGATAACGACGTCATTACGTACGCACAGGCGTGACGACTGATTAGGATCGCCTGTACGTTTCTTATTCACCGTTACTAATCGTGGGTCAACGATGTTGCTCGCCGCGATCTTTCGCGCACTGTACGGAGGAACGAAGGGGCCGGTGCGTCGCGACGCTAAGAAGCCTATAGAGAAACCCTATGCGAGAAAAAATATGTCACAAAGCAATGACAGTGATTTAATCTAACGATGATTTATATCTTTTAACGATAAATCTATACACATGAAACAATTTTATATATATGCATACAATACATGCATATATGCAGATTACAAAAATACACGTACTATATCCGAGAAATATAACTATAATGTGTAGCTGTATAATATAAAATTAAGATACTCTCTCTTCTATTTTGTATAACAATAAGTTAAAATTAGTTCGAAATTAAATAACGGATTTATACAACAGAATTTTATCTCACAGAATTATTATAACCATTATTATTATCATTAAACGTTTTGTATTAAACTCCGTGATATAAATCTTCTCAAGCATGCAACAGTATTTTTACATAGGTATAATAGTACAAATTCAGTCGCTTATAGAAAATGCGATTTAAATACCAATTTTCCGATAAATTTATGCTCGAATTAAATAGTCGCGATCAATCATAAGTTCTGCGTATCCTCCAATATTTTCGTCCTCTCTCCTCGCCTGCTTTGGATGAAATTTAGATTCGGCGGAGGAGCACAGGGACGCAGGGCGCATTAGAAAAGTAATGTGCGCGCGAAGGGGCAGATAAACCGGCGGGTTAAATATTAAAAGGCGCATGAATAAGCGCGATATAGTGCTCGTATCTTAGCGCTCGGCTGCCACCCGGTGCATACATATTCATGTCTTTTTGCTCTCGCGCTCCGATGGCACCTCGAGCACCTCTTCCGTCCAGCACCCCTATGTCGCCTTTTGCGACTCCCCTCTTCCGCCGCCCACATGTAGTTACATACCTATCGCATACCTAGAAGACGATTGCCGGTCTGGTTGCCGCGGCGGCGGATGCTATCCCCCGTAAAAAACACGTGGAACGCCCCGGAAATTTATGTCGAATTCACGGAAGTACTTTACGTCCCTGAGTCACGTGCGCTCCGTTTTCTAGTCGTTCTTTTTTTTGTTTATCGCAGAAACAGGGCATCGAATATCAAAAGTTTTTGGGAGAACAATAGCTCACAAGCGTGTCGTAATAACTTCACTGAAGAGTGAAGCGTTGATGTTCCCGAGATTCAACCAATTAAAATCGCAGATCCTATTTTAAAAATCTATTTATTGTTATAGATTTTTATAAAAGGCGGCATAACTTTGGCATACCTCGGTCAAACTTTTACTTTTTCTTTTCTCGAAATCTTGATGGTGAACGTATCCAAAAGTCTGTTAACACAATCTTCCGCGATACTATTGTGATGACGTAAACGAAGCAATTTAGATGTAAAGATGTCTATCCAGCGGAAATTTGTACAAAAAGCGAGTTCTAATAACGGGATCTCACGAGCGACACGAAACCCAAAAAAGAAATGCCGCTCTTCGCAATGATTTTGCACGCAGATACGCACGATTCCGTCCGCAGCAACTGTCGTATGCGGGATTAGATCGATAAGATTCACGCGACGATTAGTTAATTAGACGAACATCGACAAGGCTCCGCATTCGCCTCTAACTGTACACCGTCGCGCGCTTTGCCAGATCAATTATACGACGAGGACCGCTAACGATCTTTCACCGTTGATTTAAATGCGAGAGATAAACAGGTTCGCGAAGAACGTGAAATCCGATCGATAATCGCGTACATACACACACATTATCCCCCGTGTCCATCTGAATTTATCTAAATGTCGGTGATGTCGCCTGTCGCCTCGATGCCGCTACAGCGATCAGGAAGTAGATCCCGATATCGAGACTGATAACTATGCCGTTCTGAATGTCATTACCCGCGCTTCGTTAACGGTGTTTACGCGTCTAAACTAACTAAAAAGATGCATTGGCATTTAAGAGAATTATAGGCAATACTTCTTCAACAAACTCCAAGCTTCGCCTTCAGTTCGTTGCACCGTCCGTTATCTTATTTTATTTCATATTTCTTGTATATGTGATTTCAACTACTCGAGATACTTTACGTAATCGTGTGTGATTTGAAGTACTTGCGGTACTTCATAAAAAATATCATTTATCGTCTTCATGCACTATTTTGTATATTACACACTCATACATCTCTCTTTGAAAATAAATAATTTAATTTGTTTAAAGTATTTGCAATAATAAAGTGTGTGCGCGAACGATAATGTCTACGCGGATATTTTGTTAAAAGGTCCGTGAATCCTAAGACGCGTTGTACCTCTTAACACAGTTTAAGATTTGTAGCTTTGAGAAGAGCACAAATCTTTTCAAAAAGATTATGGAGCTTAAGACTGTTTAATATGTAATGGATGCATTCATTCCTTTTATGAAAGTTTAAACGTTCCTGTGTGTTTCATAGGTTATTAAATTCGAATCAATCTGAGTTGGGGGAAAAAAAGAGCATTTTTCGAGTATTTCATGCAATTTTTAGTCGACTCTGTTTATTGGAGACTGATAACAACTCGCTCGACAAAATGGATTTTATTCAGCCATCATAACATTTATACAGGGACCGGATTAACAAACGATAAAAAACGGGTTCATCGGGACAAACTGACGTTTATAAATAAACGCCCACTCCTCATTCCATAGATCCCGGAATATTTGATACTATATTGGAGCTTCGAACACACGGGACCTACCTGCTGTATATTTAGCAAAATGTTCGCTTAGCAATAGCGGGATATTTTTCTGACACATATTTCGCGAGCAAATCTTTTAAATTGAATGAAGACAACGCGCTAGATTTTATGACGGCGTAACCGGAACGCTGCTTCACTGTCGGGGATAGAAAAGACATTCCGAGAATGAAAATCGTTTTGCGCGAGCGAATACTCGCACTCGCGATGAAGCGAGAATGTCTGACAGCGATTATGTTACTCGCAATTTGTAGCACGAGTATTGAAGTTAGCACGATAATTGAAACTTAACCCTGGCAAAATGCGATACTAAATATATATATTTCAGGGAGTTTTCAACTATTTCATTAACTCCGCCTTTAACATTAGTCCTTTTAATTTTGCGCTACTAAATAGGTATATAAATCATAGTCTCGCTTCCTTTCAAAGCCTTTTTTAAACAAATTATGGTTAGTAAAGAAGCATTTACTTTTATACATCTTTTTACGTTGAAATAGTTTTGAGACACATACACGCAGTTTACCTTATTCGATATTACATATTTATGAACGTAATATAAATGTAAAATTTTACTGTAATAACCCTTTTCGCGAAGTTTATCATTAGCGACGCGATTATTCGCACATCGTTAATTTTTACGCGTGTACATTAATTTCTGCACGCAGAGATGCGTGCGGTCTGTTTAGCAATAACGCTCGTTTCTACTCGCGTTCTGCGGAAAGTGGGATTACATTATCTTGATACACGGTTTTTCGACGTGCCGTAATTAATACCCGGTGTACTCAGCACGGTGGGTATACATATCGCTATGTCGCAACGGATATAACGTGCCGTCGTCGTCGTCGTTGGTCTCGTGTGCTCAGCTGCCGGGCTTTCGTGAGGCTTGAAGAGTGTCATGAAACGAATGTAAAGCTTGCTGAAAAGCTCGATAGCGATAACAACGGAGGGCGAAGCGGAGCATACCGAATCGCCCCACACAGATTACACGGCTTCGCAAAATGAAAACTTTTAAAAGCTTTTTTCATCATTAATTTTATATAACTTAGGAGTGCTGATTACGAAAATAACATCCATTTTCATGTATCACGCAATATTTTGTAAAATAAAAGACGCAATTTATGGATTTTCAAGCTTACAGATTTTGCTCTCTCTGAAACATTGATTCGACCCATATCGATAAAATTGAGATTGTATTTATTCCATTTTAAATGAATATAATAGATGTATACTATATAGGAGTCCAAAGAATCCAATAATTGTGAAATTAATAAAACTTTGTTCACAAATATATTTCTAAAAAAAGTTTTACATTTTACTTTTTAAAAAAATAAAATAATTAGAAATAGGTCATAAAAAGTAATTACATTTATATTATATTATATTTATATAATTATAAAATAAATTTATCACAAGTTTAATCATTCAAATCACTTCCACGATAAAAAATCATTAAAATCGAAAATTTATGCGTTTTCATATTTTCTTTCCAAGTTATACTTATAAGAGATAATTATTCTATTTACTGAATTTTTATAAAATATTTGTACTTTTATAGATTCCACGAGTTATAACAATTTTTCGTTGGCATATAAATTTTCTTATGCATTCATATTTATCTATGTATATTTTTAGAAAAACACATGCGACAGTACAAAAACATGCGCACGAGTTTCCAGAAAAATTCGTCACGTCGCAACATTAAATGCATCGACCTCGAATGCAAAACTGCAATTAATAATCTGATTCCTGTCACGTGCGTCGCCGAAAAATACAAAAAGAATAGAGCAGGAAATTATCAAATCCGCGATGCATTTGCGATTCTGGGAAATGATTGATCGTTGGTGGTGTCGCGCGCGCAACAGAATGAACTCCGCCGCGCGACGGCGACTACGGCACAAAAAAGGACTTGCATGCAAATTTTCCGGATGGGCGAGTGAGCGAGGGCGATCGCGAAATGCATGTAATTCTCTCGGAATTCCCGATTTAAACGACACGTTTTGTCCCGTGAGGGCAAAATTGGCCGACAAACTTTGCCGACTCAGCTCGCAGCCGCGTGCCTTTTATTATAATTGCAGTTGGCACGGGATCGTCATTCGACGAGCAAACACGGCAAATAGACGCGTGTACGTACGAAGATTGCAGCCAATTGTAACCGAAAACAGAATATTACGGCCAAATGTACTGATCATAGATTTTTCTCAAATAAATTCTAGGCCATCTCACGAAATTGTTTTGCGGATTTCCGATACAATTTCAATATTTTCTATCTATTTTATGCGTACGCATTTTTAAAGTTTGATTGATTATTTTCTGCATAGAACACATTATCCTTCTCATTATTCCTTAATATTATCCCGAACTAATCGTTGAAAACCTGCAGGCCCTAGATAATTAATGGCATAGAAAAGCCCGTTGCGATTTAATAATTCGTCATTATTTTCATCTGCGAAATTACATGTAGCGTTATACAAATTACATAAATTGCATATTATATAAATTGCGAAGCGCACACGCATTTGATGACGGGAAAGTTTGCATAAATATATCTGTTATTTACGTTGTAATTACTGAACGATAATTCTCTCGCGCAGTTACTGGATAGCGACAAAGTAAATGATCGATTGTTTGTTAATTATAAATTTGTGCATCGCACCGTCCAAAGTGTTCCGATAAAAATGGCACGCTAATTGTCCACAAAATACCGGGACGATATCATACACGTTGAACTGAGGATAAAACTGAGGATCGCGTCCAAATGAGCCGATTGCGTGCGCTTTGAAAGAAAATGTATTTCTGACGATAACAAGAAACAATGTACATATAGCTTGACACTGCCATTATTAACCCTTCGCATTCCCATGCGACCGTGTAGCAAGCGCGATACGGAAAATATATGCGTGTTTGTATATGTATGTTATACTTTTTTTTACATGAAAATGATAAATCTTACTACGCACGACAGTATAATGTTTTATCAAGTCCATTCATATGCGCGATGTAAAACAAATGTAAGTACCGACAGCATTACAATTAAATTCTAATTAGAACTTTCCTGCTGAAAAAAAATTCTTGTCGGGTATTTTAGTATAAGTTGTTTTATGTAAAGTGACTCACACATTTGCAAATCTTAAATAAAAATTATTTCTTGAAATAAAAAAGAATATATTACAACAATTAGCGTTTTTGTCTAACAAGAAAAATATACTAAGAAAAAAATGTTTGGATCCAAAAAAATATTTATTAGGTTATTTCTAATAGCTTATTTACTTAATATAATATAATATTTATTTAGAATTAGATAAAATATCTTAGAATTAGATATTTTATCTAATTCCAAATAAATATGTGTATTATATTAAGTAAATAAGCTATTATAAATAACCTAATAAATATTTTTTTGGATCCAAATATTTTTTTCTCATTGTCAGTGTATCCTTGAAATATATTCCCGTGCCATTTTCTTTCTACATCTCTGATATTTCAATATTTAATAATTATTGATAATTATATTTTCTCAGATATGCAGCCGGATATATGTGTGTGAATTACACTGTATATTTATGAGGAATTTCTATCAAGTTCGGTTCGATTTGCCATCAATGAAATTGAATTAAATTAAAATAATCATAGATATATGCACATATGATTGCATATTAATATTTACATTCAGACCGTAATTTATTGAATTTATATTATCACATTTAAACGTGGTTGAGAAAAATAATTATTCATGCGTGCTTCATTATCTTTATATTTGTTGAACATAATATTTGCATAATTATTATTACTCATCGATCATTATTTAAATTTTTTAATTTTCTTTTATTTTCTTTTATCTTGTGTTTCTCCAAGAAAGGAGGAAATTTCCTAAGAAAATAAATCGTCATTTACGCGGCGACTTGGAGAACAGCGCAAACTGATTGAGGCTCTTCAAAGAAATTCAATTCACTTCATCGTGAGAAAAGAAAACCACGTGCAAGAGAAAATTCTTAATCTTCACTAACATCCTCTTCCAGATCAATGATCGATTGATCATCCTGAGTAACATTTCAAGCAATTTATACTTCTGTAAGAGAAATAAGTGTGTACATAATCTCACTACGTTTAATGCAAGAAATGGAGATACATATTTCTTCTTCTTAATCGTAAACAGACATATTATTTTAACTCGAAATATAATAATAATAATAATAAAGTAAAATTAAAAATTCTAGGATACATCTCTCCTCTTATATGTACCATATAATAAACATAAATTATAAATTGTAATTAAGATAACATAGAAATAATGCAATAAAATAACTTTTAATTAATTCTCTTATAGATTAATCAAAAATCAAATTTATCGAATGTAAGTAAGAATTTCCAGCAATGATTTATAGGAACATTCTATAAATCGCCATATCAGAGTCGCGACACTTTTTCCTCCTATGTTTTTCTCGCAGATTCGCAATTTAAGTAGCAACCACATCGTTTAGCTCGACGCTGGGCGCGTCTTTATCCTCCCGGAAGTTCAAAGAAAACGCCGTAAATAGTGGATTGCAGGGGGACCATAACAAACTCGAATGGTACATTTCGCATTTATCAAAGAGCCCTCGTTCTCCCGCCTTCGCATTACCGAGCTTAGAGGCGCCCGAGACGCTTCTTGTAATCCGTCGTTTCCTACGCCATCCCCGCCCTTTTAACTGTGCTCCCTTGTGTCCCCACCCTACATTGCTCGGCCTCTGTACAGCCACCCCCCCGCTAACCGCTCTCACAGGATAATGTCGAGAGAGAAAGACTTCAAACGGAATACTATACCTTCGTATAAATAACAATCTGTGGAGCTATATTGATTTTGGACAGACGAGATGCACCGATGGGAAGTATCGAGATCTGTCATGTCGGAAAAATACGAAGCGTTCCAAAGAAGGTATTTTCGGTAGAAAGTCTTTATCCTTGAGAGAGAAGTGGGAGAGAGGAAGATACCTTGAACATAGTCTCACGCAAGGATTAATTACGATGAAATTCTCGATACTCGTTTACAATTTTGTCAAGGAACTCTACTTTGAATTGCATTAAATACGTATCTACCGAGAAAGTAAAGCTCTCGAGAATGCCTCACTGAAACATCCTGTATATTCCACTCGGAAGAGGTGGCCTTCCAGAAGTTCTCTCCGAGATGCGAAAGAACATGTCGCGCGCAAATGCGACGAGCGTGTTGGGAAATTGTATGAGAACTTTTGCACTATCGGGGGACTAAATAAATAGAGCGTGAGTGAAATATTGGCAACGGGCGCACGAAGTGAAAGAGGCGCGCATGTCGATTGGCGTCGACTTCAATTGTCGCGGGGCACAACGGAGGTACCAAAAAATAAGTATCAAAAAATACAGCGCGTGTCAATCGGTGAATACAAATTCGTTCAGGAACCTGAGTAATGCATAATATTTTAAATTCTCAAATATATTACTTATGTGTATAAGATGCTTTTAAACTAGAAGTATAAGTTTATATACGATAGAACATGACAAAAATTATCACATTGCATTATATATCTGTGTACAAGAGAGTAAAATGTATTTGATTATAATATTCTAAAAGATCTGACGAACAAAACAATCGAATGTAAATTTTATTGAATAATGGACGACAAGATTTTTTTTCCTGTAATAGCGCGTTTTCGCTCAGTAAAAAGCACTACAGCAAGGATACATCATATTTTACGATACGACCAACTGAATATTTAAGTCTCTTTTTTCGTCATCTTCTTGTTAATGCATTCTACCCATCGATCAATGATCCGCGTATCTTTTCGCGTAGCGGCGTCCTGACGCCGAGCGTTGTGCGAACGTTTCTGTGCGAACGCGCACCTGTTTCATAGCGTATATTCCTCAAGACTGTATACACCGACACGATACCCGCTTGGTCTCGCGCAAAACTCTGAATCATCGGCGGCCGGTGGCCATTTTTCAAAGTTGCCTGTGCCGCGTTGCATTAATAACCAGCGGCTTCGTGCTGTGCGCGAGCGGCGATAACAATGAGAACAAAGAAGTCGAAGGGGTGGATTTCAATCTGTACGCCAACACGGGGGCTACCAAGCCCCTGTTGATCGTGGCCTTAGGTAGCTACTCGATAATATCCCTGGCCATTAGGGGCCCGGCGATATACGGCTCCTCGAATTCTTGAGGTATAATTGTCGCCCGAAACGCGTTACTATATGATTCCGCGGCGTAATTATTTTGTCGTCAAATCTTTATTTAGATTAGCAACAGTAATTGCACGCATTGTTGCGATTACTGTAGTCTCATAGATAATTTACAAGACACGTCGAATAATTGTAACAGAAATGTCTATCGACTTTTGCTCATTATTTATACGATCCTCAAGCACGTTTGCATTGATTTTTGCTCGTTTATTTTGTTCAAACAACACTGTCCATTCTCGCCATCGGTTGTCAAAAAATAAACTTATCTTGAATACAAAAGAATGTATATTATGCATATAAAAATATTCTATCATAGCCAAACGTGTTAGGAAAAGTGGTCCCACCGAGATGCATCGAAATATTAGATAGATCCTAAAATAAAAAAAAGCTCTAGTTATATTTATCATTCAATAGCTGGTAAAAACAGTATTTTGTATCTTGAGTCTCACAGTATTTTTAAACTTCAGAACTAGATGCATTTATACACATAAAGTATAGAAGTCCAAGGATGTATTAATCCTGTAAATGATCTATGGATACGAAAGTATGATTTATTTTATGGATCCGAAATTACAGTAATATAAAACGATGGCAGCATTCACCATAGTTTTTTATTATACTCGGAACATCTTTAATATTACTCAACCGTTCGGCTTACTCATCTATCTCTCGGACAGGATTCCAGATCCCGCTGTCAGTTTACCCATCTGTTGCTAAGATGGATGTTACAGACGTCTATATTGAGGTCAAACAAACCATAATAGTATCGTTTATCCACTATATGGTATTTATTTCCATTGCCCCATAAAATGGATATACCATTGCATTTTTCTGTTATTTTTTTATAAATAATATCTCAAAAAATATTAACGTTTTGGCTAACAATAAGAAGTACTTTTAATTATTACCTTAGTTTTATTTTAACATAAATATAAAAATTAATTAGAAGTATATTTGTGCAACAATAGATTAAAGATTGTGAAATATTAATACTGTTGAAATTGATTTAAATATATTATTTAACAAGTTCACAATTGAAGAGGCTAATAAAAACAAAAAAACAACAGATTAAAATAACATATAGAACTTATTTTAAAAGATCATCGGTTTTAGAAGCTTTTCGGCAGTATTCTTGGATGAAGGTCGAAACAATCTGATCTTTTGGACAACCGAGAGATCGAACAATAAGATTTCGTACCTCGAGACTCCCGATCGCAGCTAGGACCATATTCTTTTGGTCCATCAAATAAGCCGACTAATGGCGCGCAACGACCGGCTGCGCTGATTCTCTCCTTCCCGCCTGCTATTGCATCGTAAACGTAATTTCTGGGAAGAGTTTACCGTGAGCTCTGCCCGCCGGGCCGTACGGCACAACAGTGATGTCGGAGGACCGTGGAGGTAATCGTCCGAAGAATTTCGGTTCTTGCATGATATCTTTCTTGCCGAGCTTGATTGCGTATTAACTCCGAAATCGTGAAGGATACGTCGCATAAGAACGGACAAGTTTGATAGCCGCATTATTTTTACTTCGTTAGATACAAAAATTCGAAAATCTCAAATTAAGTTTAGAAAGATATAAATGTATGCAAATTTAATATTTTCTATCTGTTGAGGAATAATGCTGCAGCATATTGCTCGTTGCATTCTTATACGTACGTCCATCAAACAAAAGAATTTTTTGCATTTTGCATTTCTGTAGCAACTTGAAGTCATTGTTCTCTTTCGCAATAAGAAGCAAAATGAAATTGATTTATGAGTACCTAATCAAGAATTTTGAAACCCAATGGCGTCTCGTGCCTAGTGTATACTATACGGACTGCAACCTTCGTTGTACCGACCTTACGCGCGACTCGCTCGTGACTCAGCCGTGAGAAACGATTAGGCGAGGGAAAAAATGACTAGGTATAAGGATAATGAATGGTCGGTGAGGAGAATAGCAAGGGCGACGCCGCGGAGGGACGCATGCTCGTGCCATAATTTTCGGGGCGAATTAAGATTCTTCGGCGGTACACCCGGATAATAGAAGCTGCGCGTTGTGATAGTTAAAGACGTCTGCTGACGGATGCGTTATTGAAAAAACGTCGCGCGGCAATCTTTTTAATTTGCACTAACAGACATCGCGAGGTCTCACCGTTTTTTAAAAATGAATGAAGAGATAATTCAACAATCGCAACAATAGAAAAAAGTCAGAAATAGAATTAAAAATGGAATTAACATATACAAATACATAATTATATAAAATTGTAAATATAATTTGGTTCTATAGTTCCACTATATAGTAGCTATATATAGTAGCTATATTAGCCAATTATATTAACTCAAAAACATAATCTACAAATTATCTCTACACAATATCTACATATTTCTGGAATATCAAATGCATAGAAGAGCCTTTGCGGTTGTAGCAAATAGATAGCCAATATTAATTCGTGAAATGATTATACCTACTGAGTGGCTTATTTGAATTCATGAATCGATTAGTTTTAGCCAGATATTGAGTCCGATTTATTACGCGGCTAAATAATATCTCGTATTTTGATTATGTTAACTTCATTTGATAAATTACAAAGTAATTCGTTCACTACAAATCATTTTTGAATATTTCAAAACAATAACTAAATTTAATTACATTTAAGATTTATTCTACGGTAATGTTTATTAATTCATAAATATAGATTTCATATTTAATTAAATTCTATTACGAATAAACGAATAAAATTATCGACATCAATTGTTCGATAGCTCGATATCTGCAATTAAAATTATTTATGATACTAATTTTAATCATAAAGAGTAAATTTGTAATGTTATTGTGTGTATAATTCATGAATTTTTATAGGTACAATAAAATTTCAAAGTTATAATCAAACAAATATAAATTTTTTGAAAAATATTTTGTTAAAAAGAAATTAATTTATATTTAGCATACATATATTGTAGTATTTATGATTAAAAACCTAACATAAGAAAAGTTTTTAATAATTTAGATCAACTGAAAATAAAGAACTTCAATTTCTATACCCTTTGGAGTCAACATAATAGCTTTTAATAACTTTTGACGTTAAGGCTAGCACGCTTCGTCGAAAACGATATTTGTGAGTGCACTGATTTGGCTTATCACTCAAATCTTCAGCCTCGAAATAAGGAGAACGTGCCGCGGAATTCCGGCGATGAGACAGCCTGCAATCTTAATAATTTGCATTCTGTCGGCGGCACTCGATAATGAGCAGCCGGGGGTATATTTACCGCGGCAACTCCGTCCCAACGACGACGATTGTCCACCCCCTTGAGTCTTCGGCCGATAAATAACTTCCTTTTTCCGGGCCGCCGCTTTAAGCCACGACGAGGAGAGGAACAGAGAAGAATCAGAGAACGCGGCGTTTTAATTTCCACCAATTAGAAATAATTGCGATTAATTATCTTGGACGAGATAAGAGAGAGAAAGAGAGGTGGCATCTGTTTAAGGGACGCCGGGCGCCTAACAGGAGGAACGAATAATTGAATCGCCCGAAGTTCCGACTTCGACAATGAGTGTTTCGTTTCACCTGAAACGAGCTTTCTTCCACCGGCGCGGCGGCGGCGGGTAAAGCTCCGAGCTCGACGCGCTGCTGGTCTTTTGTTCCGACGGAGCTTTCAATTAACGGCCGAAGCATGCAATCCACCGGAGTAGCCACTGAAAATAAGGAATCCCGCGGATAAAAGAAGCCGCGACGTCTCGCTGTCGGGCTTTCTTCGCGGTCGAAGAAATGCGAAGTCGCGGTGATAAAATTATCTCGAAATTAATTAAATTTGATAATAGAGGAAAAGGTGGTATCGCGGCCCCCTGCTCGTAAGTTTGCCTCTCCATGATTTTCATATCTCTGATAACGCCATATTCGCCGCATCGTCATATCTGCTTCTCCTATACACCATGTGATTAGGGAAATAAGAGTACACTGACAATGAGTAAAGCACTGGTGGCCCTCGTGTCGGGCGTTTCTGTCACAACGCGCAGAACGAAAGTTTATTGTCCCGTTATTGTTAAGAAAAAATAATTTCTCAGAAGTTTATAGTATTCAGAGACTTTTATGGTGATATATCTTCGCCAATAGGTTCGTGAAATCGATATTTCCAAATAAGTTCGCTCAGTCTTCAATATTTTTAATTACAAATCAAAAATTTCCGAAGCAATGTATGTTGATATATAGTAGCCCCCATGATGAATTTAGGCCCCAAAGTCCTGTTTTGGATATATCCGACATTGAAACTCCTGGTGGGGCTCCTGATGACGCAGATTTTGGCCAGGAACATTATTCCATGGACCAACATGGTGAAATTTGGATTCAATGTCTTATTTGTCGCTTATGGGCACATCGTGAGAAACAGATGAATATGTGTGCGATTTTTCTTTGTAAATGATAAAACAGAGAAATTTACAAATTGTTTTATTTATTCTGTAATGTTTATGCATTAGTTTCTAAACACTGTTGTGAATTCAAAAAAGTTATTATTTTCGATGGGAGCCATATTATCCTCACTTTTTCCAAACGTCATAAAATGACATGCTTCAGAAATATGTTCTATATAATTCAATTGGTTTTTCTTTGGTTCCACGTTTTAGCACACACACACACACACACACAAACTGAATAATTTACCTCCATTTTAAGCAAAAGTTTAGAGCAGTTAAAGTAACAGTTCAGATTTTATGAAGAAAAAACAAACTGGGGGGCCACGATACCACCCCTTCCTCTAAAGTTTACGAATAAAGTTTCTTCCGTTATGTTCGTACTTGCATAGGTCATATGATTTTTTTACTACATAAATATAATTGTATTGCAATTTATACGAAGTTTTGTAATAAAACAATATAAGTTTAAAAAATACATATCACAACTACGTTTTCGATTATTATGTATAAGTATCTTAATTACATTCTTGTTATTATTTGGGATATTTAATATATCAAAGTTTCATATAATTTTTATTTTAAAAAATGTCGAAATTGGATATGTAAAAAACATTTACATAAATTAGAAGCACTAATTCGAATCATCGCAATTGATAATAAAATCAAAATGCAAATAAAATCAAAATCGAAATATCAAAATATTTTTAAGCGAGTATTGTTCTATAAGTGATAAGAATATTATTTTTTTATAAAAGAAAATGTTTCTATATCCAGAAAAAAATTAGCATTGTTTGTAAGTTGTGATAATATAGATTATTGATATTTCGGTATCACGATTGTTATTATCAGCACTTTTCTAAATACACAACAAAGGAAAAGTAAAACTTCATATACACGCGGCATACGTCGCATGCATATTCCTATATGCGAATAAATTCGTTCAGGACGCTTCGGCGCGCAGGATTCCGCGTACCGCGCATGGGAATAAATCAGGTGCCTATTGATTTTGAGCCATACAATCTGTTTCCCAGTCCGCTACCTCTCTCGGCATGCTACTATGGGAATATCGAAGATGCCACCGCCGCATTTCTCGCCCGATTCGCAACGAAAGGTGTCGATTTTAGATTTTACAGGCCGCTTCGCCGCGTTCGGGCGAATCTAGCGACCCTCGATCTTGAAACGCTATGCTGACTAGTTGTCACGCGATTCCATGAAAACTTTAAGACCGATTTCACGCAAGCCACTTTCAGCGATATCACACAGTTGCAGTGCAGTGATGTGTTTGTAATTTCTAAACAGATTGTATGGCTCAAAATAATTTTCACACACACACACACGCACATATTTGAAAATAAATTATAAGAACTTCCACAAATGAGTGACGCGACATTATACAATGCGGTTTTATTTTAAAATAAAATCACAAAATATTTTATTTCCCTGTTGCCAGTTTACGAAATATTTATTATATAACTGTTATATAGAAACAGGATGAATAAATTTAATAACATCGATGCCTAATTTCAAAGTCAGGCATAAGCAACGAAGCGTAAAGAGGGGGAAGAAGAAGGGGCCGTTTTGACGGATCGACTTTATGAATATTAATGCCGCGATAGTCGTGGAGACATATTGTAATAATTATGCGTCCCGTACGCTATGGCGGAAATGTGGAGAAAGGAGGAAAAGACAGGGAGAATTGCCAGACGACGAAAATTATTCTTGCGGCGTAGTACAAACGGGCAGATGATAAATCGATATATGTTATTAATATCTAGTATCTTAATTGTCCGATTTAATTGATATTAATGTTTCGAGTAATGAGTTATGAAAGGCTATTATTAAAAAGATAATTTGTTTAATAAGATTAATTGCTATAATAATTTATGAAAGAGAGAAAATAATCAATAATTTTGATCTTTTTTGCTTATTGCTTATTATTTTGCGATTGTTTATTATTACAGCAAATCAAAATTTGTTATCAAAACTGCATGTGGAATATCCGATAATGTTTTCATTAACATCGAATATGAAATAATGCTAAGACTTTTTGATATAATTTGTGCTAAATAGCATTTAAGAATGAATCATAGCAACTTTTCAATTAGATTTATCATTGATTTAACGACGGAAATAACTAGAAAATACGAAATAACGATAAATTACCGTGGAACTAAAACAGCTGGTTTCTTTATGGGCTTCGCGTATATTGCTTCTATTTCCCTTAACACGTTCGCTTCCATATTCCTCGGCCGGAGATGATCGTTATAATTCAACAGATAGAGATCGTTGAGAATTGAAACGATCGATAATAAATCCCTCACGCTCTGTTCGAACGTCTATAAAAATGTAATTCGCTCTTATCGCCTACTTAAAGGATTTATCAATTTTTTCCTCGACGTGCACATCCGCCAGACTAGTAGAATCGCCATGATTGTTATTACATGATTACGATATAACGGGAAAATCGATGAGCGCTCCACGGTGAGATCGGTAATAAAATCCCAGACGCACACATACACACAAAAATTTCTACCTCCTCCACATACATACGTTTTATTACTATAGCTAGGATTAAAGTAATGCTTGGAGAACAAAAAATCTGCAATTACTCCACTTACACGTGTCGTAATTGTACAATGCACATGCGTGAAAATATTGTTTCGGAATTTCGGATTTGCAAACAAATTTCACAAAATTTTTGCGGCTAAGGTCGTAGGTCGTACACGTACCAAAATATGAAAACCGTATAACCGTAAATCGTAAAGCAAGATCCACAAGTTGAGCTTAAAATTTACAAATAAGTTAAAGCCGAGGTTAAAGCTCATGCTTAGCTGTACTGAAATAACTATTATTTTCAAATAATCATATATAACAATTTAATGTATTAGGTAAGCTATATTATAATGTTAATATTAAGAAATATTTAAAAATCTTAAAATTTTATTTAGGATAGATTACAAATAAAAGCTATTCAAAGACAAGTACAAAGTCGTATAAAGATAAAGACCTTTTGAGAACTTACAATTAGTTCAAACATAAGTAATTAAATAATTCGTTTTAGGCCTTAAAAATAACGTTATATTAACATCTTTAAATGCAAAAGATACATTTCCCGTTACAAGAAAAATTTGATATAGAAGTTTTTATCGTTTCGAGAAATCCCTATGTTCCGGAAAACTTTACGTGGGAAAAACCTGTATCTAGATATGTAAAAAAATGTGTATCACAGTGTATATCAAGCTACTTGAATCTACTTGAATCAATTTAGCTTGGCCGTTACCCTCCGACACACGACGACGACAGGACAACAACGAACGTGGGGACGGACGAAGACGGAGGTGTCGAAAAGGGCGAGTAGGAGGGGCCGGGGCCTCTCGGATTCCACGACCTCGGCTGCACCGGCAGATGCGGCCGGACCTATGCACGTCGTACGTCCGCACGTATGCCGCATACAACGCCGTGCCGGCGCGGCGCGGCGCAGCCGAGGGGAAGAATAAGATAGGCGTGTCGCGGCCGCGTTACGTGCGTGCGTATACACGACAAAGAGAGATACGCGGGCATAAGCCGGCTTATTACGCGCCGCCGCGGGCTACAAACACGCCGAATAATGGCCGTGGCTCCGCGCGGCGGAGTAAGCGGCGAAGCGAGCGGTATATGTGCGCCCCGGTATCGTATTAAATTATAATAATTCCGGCGCGAATTATTAGACCGACCGGGAGGAAGAGAGGAAGAGGAAAGCGTATCGGGGGCCCGGCTGGCTGGTTACGCGCTTTCCGCGTACCGTTGCGGCCCAGGTGCGTCGCGACGGGGGTTACGACGTTTGTTAACAAATATTTTAAGCCGTAACCAGACACCCCCGTTGACTATAAGGAAGCGGCGACGATTATTCGTTCATGAAATCATGGAAGAAAATTCGAGAACGGCCGTTTTGTCGAACAAAGACTCGGCGCTATGGCTGTCTAAATAAATTTTTTATTTATTTACACGATATATGTGATAAATACAAATTCAAGATAAGCGAAAATTTGTATGAAAATATATTTATCATTAACGATATTTTTATTGTGCATATAACATAAGTTTAAAATTTTATGCTAAAAAGATTGAAGATAATATATCTTTGTATCAAAACGCCCCCAGTTTCATAACAAATTATAACAAATTTGCGCTAAGTATTCATTTTAGCGTGATCAAACGATAATTTCTGGAAAATATGGAAACAAAAATTTTTACACACAGTGCGAGATGATTCATTATTAATGCTCTAACATTCGCTTCGAGATAAACCTATTACCGCTACTTCGTTTCTATTGCATAATGCATTTTGCTCGCAAGATGATGTTACATTCGGCGAACACGCAGCGTGCGTACGTCGCGATAATTCTCCGAATTAAATTGCAAATGCCGACGTATTCCCAAGCAGCGTGATATATGGCAACGGGTTAATTTGATTCATCTAGGTTGTAAATATATCTTTCTTCCGACCAACCCACTCTCCACGCGCTTCGCTACGATTAACAATGCGCATGCGGTGGATGAAAGCGCATCCGTAACAAAATGTTACATGAATTATAAACCGGCGCGCATCATAATTCTCTTCTAACCCGCAAACGTCAGCCAACGAATTTTTATCAATTGTAAACTTATTTAGTTGAAATTATACGTTAACGTTTGCAATACCTACTTCTTTAATTCAGTTATTGTTTCAATATGCAAATTAATAGACGAATTATTCTAATATAAAAAATATATATTTATATATATCTGCACATTTTCGTTTTTTAGGTAAATTATGATTACATGAATTCAGAATATATACATATATAATTTTATCATAGTATAGTTTTATAGATAATTTTAGATAATATTATATGTTTTATTAGAATATTAGTAATTTAAAATAATTATTTGTGCACAGAATACGTAAAATGATCATTCTTGCGTTTAAGGGAAAAAAGACGTTCGTTACAACTGAAACAGCAACGAACTTGGGAGGGCTAATTACACCGTCGAACGCGAAGAAATCGAGAACCCCGATATACTTACCAATGATCGAGTTTCCGTATCTCTCGTGTCGAGGGAATAGCTACGAGGAGCCAATTATGGTTTCCTTCGTCATTGTCGAGCCCGGAGAGGCTCACATTACCGGCGCGGGGAAGAGCGGCTCAAGAAAAACGCGATAGCGAGAATCGTCTCGTATATTCGCGGAGGGTTGAAACTATTTCGTGCGGGCTCGTCGGGCTTTGTGCCCGATGACGAGGATGACAGGCACGTAAACGACGCGTTTCCGGTTTACGCACCGACAGATGCTGATACGCGTAGGACTGGTAAGAGTTACAGAGGGACGGACGAGGTAGGCGTAGCAGTCATATTAGACATATGTGTATGTACATTTTATACATATGAAGACATAGTGGAATTAATGATATTGCTACGTTATTACGACGATCGAGGATACACCATGATTGATGTCGTCCCGAGATACTTTTTTGTCTAATTTCATTTACCTACTTTCATATATCTGTCTTTTTCTATTTTTTATCCTATACAATTTAGTTCTTTCTATTGATGAGACCTTATTAAAGTGCCTATTGACAAATTAAATAAAAAAACATACGTTTTCTTAAGTTTGATTTCATATTCTATGTTTAGTTTGTCAATAGGCACTCTTTAGTAAAGTCTCATGAATAGGAAAAACTAAATTGCATAAATAAAAAAAATAGAAAAGACAGATATAAATAAAATTATTCTTGTTATAATTATAACAAATAAGTAAATTATATTTCCATATCATTGTGTAATTTAAAAAATTATTACATAAACTAAAAAACAAAATATTTGGGTTAAAAAGATAATATTAAAAGATTTAATGTTCTCACTTTATTAATAGCTCATAGAATTGTAAAACTGAAGCTTCAACTAATATTACTTTCCATGTACTTTTTTTGTGTTAAATTGAAGTGAAGTCAGTAATCAAGATAAGTTAAAGTTATGTTTGTGTAATATTTCTAACCTAAAACCGCTTGCGTGAATTATTAAAGCTACTTGTTTTTTCTTAAAATATTCTGTAAAATTTTATGTTTTACGATTCACTGATTTGAATCTTAATGTTAATTAACTCTTATGTTAACTCGTAGCAGTCCTATATACAATGTATACTTCATATGCATTTAATCGATTCATTTTCAAGTGCAACTTATTACATGATAAATATTTAATATTTATTCTCATATAATGTTAAAAAAATAGCAACTATCAACAACTTGTTAAAATCGCCATTTAAGAAACAATAATATGATAAAATAATGATTAAATTAATTTAAAAAAAAATAAAAATATTATTATATATAAAATTACAGCCTACACAATTAAAATATACAACACTGCCAAAATTTTTAGAAATTGTTTTAAAAGTTTTTTATTTCGTTAAAAGACCTTATCAAATATAGTTATTGTTAATTGGATAAAAATGCATAAACTAAAATCGAACTTCGCTATAAATTATACATTCTAAACAATTTAACAATAATTAATAATCAAAAAGTTTCCGATGTTAGAAATATAATGTAATACATAATGACAAATGGACGCAAAACTTCAAACAGCAACAATCGCATTAATCGCGTTAATTACATTGATGACAGAAAAGATACTGTTCGTGTCAAGTGTTCAGAGAAAGAAATTAGCGGTTGCTTGTTTCAGAAGCATTAAAGAACGTGAGAAGGAATGAGTGCGGGCCGATAATGTGGGTGACCGACGATGCGTCAATATTGAATCGCTGGGGAAACGTATGCGAGCGTGAAGTGGTCGTGCACCGTTTTGAGACTGACAACGGGACCGATAAAATTTATCGTCCATTCCTGGGAGCGACGTTCGAGAAAGAAATATCAGTGTGAAAAAGCTAGTCGGATAAGAATGCTTTCTCGAGACGTAGGTACTTTCTTTCTCCGAAGACAAGCTAAATCGTACCGTCGACGACTAGAAATTCCACTCTACATTCAAAATACCCCAAAAATTGAAGAGTTTTCCGCTAAATTGTCAGTTATTAGAGTTTTGTAAGTTCGCGGACGTGAATTTAGCGTCGAGAGATTTATCACACTAACAAGCCTTTAAGTAGATAAGGTCACGAATTCAGGACTTCGAGATTTATTATACTAGATTTTAACTAATATCTCTGATTAATAGATCCCATTTGAGATTTAGTACTTCCGAAAATATTTCAGTAACTAAATTTGCGGGTATAAATTTAGGATTTTAAGATTTATGCGATACTTACGAGCTTTCAAATGCACGAGTTCGTGAAATTTGGTATTTTGCGATTTATTCGCTTTAATATGATTCTGCAGCTTAGATTTATTATGTATTTATGTGTTATAGGAATCGAAACAATTTTCATATAATTTTCATATAATTATTGTAGTATATATAGGTACATATATCTACGTGAAACATAATTTGCATAATATAAAGGTGTAATTATTAATATTCTGGCTTTCAAAAAAAATGTTGTGACACTAATTCATTTTAATAACTGATATCAGTATCGAGTCAGAAATTTCAGTCTGTTAATTTATAAAATTAACAAACAATGAAAAAATATATTGTTTGTAAGTAAATTTCTAGTGGTATCATAATTGTCAAATTTATCACATTAATTCTTGTCGAAAAGTTTTTAAGAGCTCAATTCTTATTTCGTGGAACAAACGAAAATATCAAACTGTCACTGGTCGTGATATTTCCAAAACAGCCAAAATGGAAAAACTCAATTAGAGGTACACTTCTAGTTATCTCGATCTCAAAGATATAAAGATTGCATCGCTCTTGCAGCTGCAGCACACAATCTCTCTCATTATTCGTAGCTAAACAAATAACTGTCCCGTCTAAAGAAGATGTCTCTAATTTGTTGTCTCTAAAAAATGATAAGCTAGCAGCTTTACTATCGAAGTAAACATTTATTACATCTGCTATATTTTGTCCATAAAAAACTTTTACTTGTATCATTGTATAGCATATTACTCGTTTAATTTTTTTCATAAAATATTTAAAAAGAACGATTTTTAGTGTCTAATTTTTTTTTCGTGTTAAATAATTTTTATCATTGGTAATTATTCTTGAGTTCAAAGTTTTAGGAACAAATGTGTTGTAATTGCTAAGACATTTTTACAAAAAAGACCCTTTTCGATTAGTATTCGTTTCTATTCGTCTCCCTATGTTTAATATTCAACATTTCTTAATGCTCGGAGGTTGAAAACGATTTCGATTATCGGTGGAAACTCATCGCGGACGCGGGAAACTGCTTTTCGATACGGAAAAAATGTCGAGGATGGCGAGAGGGGAAAGGAGAGGCGAGTTGATTTCAAATCAAGATAGTGCCGGAAGCGAACGATGCAGTTGGGCATTCGCGATGAAAATAAATCAAGCCCGGGTTGGACCGACCGCCGCGCCGGGGGAGTGTTTCTCTCCTACTCTCTCCCTTTCGCTCTTTCGCATTAATAAAACGCGAACGAGCAGCGGGGAATAATAATATGATTGACAGAATTATGGTTAATTGACACCTATCGATCGTTTACGATAATGGGCCAATTAAAAATCAGTGCTCTTGTCGGTTGTTTACGTCGCGCCGACGACTGCATTCATGCTCTCGCCTATGCAGTTTGTGCGCGACGTTGCGCTGCCAAATTTGCGAAAATTCCAACGGCGGTCGCATTTGCGATGCAAAATAATGCGTTAAAATTCCGCTCGGACTGTCGTCCACGGTTGTAACTCGGCCGACGATCTTTTTTGTTTTTCCCTTTTTTAATGCAAGTTATGCGACGCCAATGGAAAAAGGGAAGTGGAGGATATTCAAATTTCTTTCAGTTAAAGGAATCTCTCACAGCCCCTATTACCCCTGAATTTTGTAGGAATTCTATAACTGTGCTTATTTTTTTTTCTCTTTATAAATAATAATATAATCACACATATTAAAATTTTCCTTAATTTAATCGACAATTCAAGCATTATTAAATTAATTAAATAATCATATAATTTTTCTATTTATGTTTTAAAACAAATACGTAAAGTGACTTATTATTTAGAAACTGTTCCAAATGAGGAGGTTTACCACCACAATGCTGGTGCCAGGGATTAGTTTCTTTTTCTACATGAAACTGAAGCGCAAGATATATGCACGTGGACGCACGTGCACATTTCTTTTACGGTTGGTTACTGAAGACGTTTGAAAGTCGAAGCGGGATTTCGATGGGCATCGCGGCGTTGCGCATCGTCGCGCTAACAAGACGATCTTTAAAGGAGGAAAGCGTTTCCCGAGTCACCAGTTAACATCTTTGTCTCGTATTCTTGTGCCTGGCTTGTGAATATATTCATGAGGTAGTCGGCGTATCGACCAAAACTTTCGGGACCACCATCGTGAATCGCAGGTGTAAAAGAACGCAGTTAAGTGCCGCGAAATGCGCGCAAATGATATTTTGATACTGATACAAATTTGAATCTATCTCTGGTGATTGCGTGAGAACTCAGGTAAATAATTTTCGGCGATAATCGACAATAATTGGGAGAAAAAAATAAAAAAATAGTTGGCATTCCAAGTGAATGTATATTTATAAATATAATCATGAATATAATGACAATGAGTAGAGGAAAAATATTACGCAGTAAACAATAAGTAAGAAAAGTCTTGTTAAAAAATTATCTTGATAAAAAGTACTCTAATATTCTAGGTCTTCCTTTATTCCCGTTAAATATCAAAATTTCTTTTCTCCGTCACTCACAATTATTTTTGCTTCAAACGAAGCTATTTCAAATATTGTTTTGAAATCTGATTACGAACAAGAATAACCACGTTACATTAAAACGAAGAGACATTGCGAGAGCATGTTTCACGATAGCTCGATTTAGAACCAATATTTCGAATCGGAATCACTTTACGAGTTAAAGATAAAAAAAACGAATATCATATGTTAATATACATTTTCGTGCGTATCGAAGTTGCACTTGGTTGTTCCCATGTCAAGATATTAAATTAATCAAGAGAAGGGAATCATTTTCATCGCGACTTCGCATTATCGATACATCAGCGCGATTTCGCTCGAACGCGTGCACCGGCAAAATACACCGGCGCGGGCGGTGCTTTAATGGAGGCTGCGTATATGTATATAGCGGGCGTCGGATGTGTTTCGCAACGCCGCATCGCCCAAGCGTACAATAAACCGATGTGTATTCGAAGGGGCTTAACTAGACGAACTATTCCCGCGCAGTTTCTATTAGTAAATCACCTGCGCACTGCATGGCATAGATAACGACCCCGTGGCGCAACGACAATGCCTTCGACAGGAGAGACTTAATTAAGTATATATTAATTAAAATCATCCCCACCCCTTGCGCGCCAACGCCAGCTATACATATACGCCTTGTTATAATGTTTCTATCCGCTTTATCCGTCCCCCTACTCTATTTTACTGTACGCACGTTGCCGCATATTTGCGAAAATTAAATTTTGATCGCCACGCATTCGATATCGAATTCCAAATATAAATAGGCAACGGCTTAATATGTATATAATTTATACAGTATATAATAAAGATAGCGATCTATACCTATACTAATAAAAATATTAACATGCATCCGTCTTAAATTTTCAAATACGCGCATGCTACAAACAGATTTGTCTCTTTTACGAGAAATTCGCGAAATATGCGACATGTCTAGTTTAGAAATTCAATAAATATTTAATGCTTTATTATAATCATTATGGAAGCTTCGAAAATAGACTACACAACAACGATTCATCAATTGAAGTTATTCAAGTTCGGCATATGTGGTTTCAAATAGGTCAACGAATCTGAAAAAGGAATGAAGCGCCGGCGGCGATCTCAGATTTCGCGTCAATTATTCGGGCTTAATAAAAATGTACGATACGGCAGGCGTACAAAGGAGGGTCGTCCGCTCTCCGCAATCCCCTTTCGCAAAATGCAACGTCAAGGAGACGAATCGGTGACATTGGAGAGAAGCACCCTTGTTAACGTTTCCGTCATCCGTCTCCTTTTGTCGGGGCAACTCTTTCTCTTCGGGCGATTTTAAATCGCACCGGTCGGACGCGTCGGATAATTTATAATACTATCTTTTTCGCCCGTGGATGAGAGAGAGAAAGAGAAAGAGAGAGAAAGAGATTAGCATTAACCATATATCAATTATAACGTGCATTTAAATATTTGAAGAATAAGCTTACTTTGCGATTCTATATAGTGCAGCTTAAGATAAATCGAATTATCAATATCTTGCTACGATATTTAGAATGCTATAAAGAAGCTTTTGATTTCACGAAATATAACTATAAGAAATGTATAATAATAGATTTTTCGTAATAATATCTTCGTGATAATAAACTTTCCATTCTGTCACGAGTTAGGCCATTTTCGATCGGTCGAGACACGTGCGTGTGTCGAGCGATGTGTTCGAGTAAGTGACATTTCATGTTTCGGCTCGCGGAAGACTCGAACGACATGCGGGGTACGTTAATAGAAATATATTCGTTTGAAGGAGTATTCCTGCGAAAGAGTCCCGCTGCGCTTCGCTCGATCGTGCGTGACTATCAGGAGAAAATTCGAGTTTAATCTTGTGAGAAATTGTAGAAGTAGATGGATGCGTGCGCGGAATAGAAATAGATGAGTATACGTATGGATTGATATAATAAGTAGGATATTCTGCCTGCGAGAGAAAAAGTATTCTCTCTTGACAGGGGGAATCTCCGAGACTATAGAAAGAAAATTCCAGTTTTATCTCGCGAGAAATTAATGTAAAAAAAAATGTAATGAGAAAGATCTGTTACATGATTAATAAAATAAGTATTAAAAAAGGGAAAAGAAAGAAAGTGCCCTTGCAATAATGAATGCAGAGGTTGCTATTCTCATCTTGGATACTCATCAATCTTTTCCAATTTTCCTTTGTGTGCTTCCGGCGAAAATTCTCGGGTAAAAGTGTCGTCGAATGCCTGCGACGAATATGAATAACGCAATGTGAATACAACGTTTATAAAAGAGTCGTAGCATTACGCCTTTTCCTGCACCGCCTGTCGGCGATAAATTAAATCGTGGTCGAGTGCCACGTACGCGTATTTTTCAGAGAGCGCGTTATCGTATATGCTTGAGCGACCCTTGTGTCCCTCTCTTTCTCTCTCTTCTCTCTGCCTCTCCGTTTCGCTTCATGTTCCATCGTCTTCGCCTTATCGGCAACTCTCGGATTTTAATTTCGCCTTAGGGCGACAGCTCATCCTCCGATAAATAATGACCGATAGCCTCCACACAGTCGCCGAAACGTCAGTATCTCCGCGGTGCTTTTATCGGAGGAAGTTCTTTATTCTCTCTCACACCGTTTAAATTTTTACGTATCGAAATGTCAATCGAGCTGTTCTTCCCGTTTTACGTCAGTAAGAACCTTTATGCATTTTTTATTTTAACGACACATTGTGATAATTGCAGCTAGAAAGTAACTTTCAAAGACGGATCAATTCCCAGCATATACTCATTATATGTAACACTAAATATAGCACCTAATTGCTTTTAAAGTATAAAAAGTATCTATCGCGCGAGTTTGCAGCAGATAAATTTTTTATTAGAGGATATCGTATTCAATGTAAAATCAATAAGAAAAGATTACTAACAGTGCGCTCAATAAGATAGTGAGCTAATCCAACTGTGTATAGGTATATATAATATTTTAAAACAATGTATTTCATTCCGATAAACTGTTATGATATACCAATTTTACATTATTATTTTTAGAAAAAACATTCGTAATTTTTCTTTATCAGATTGTAATACCGGAAGTTATTATATTAACTATTAACTTAATGCTGATAATTATTTTTCTCGAATAAAGGGAAAAAAGATTCAAAGTTTGAGAGTATCTCATCGAAATAAATTAGTCGAATGGTTATCTTTGGCACGAGAAACAACGTATCACACTGTTGTAAATTACACACACACACAGATAAAGTAACAAATTGCTCGGGTAGAACCTGATCAAGCGCAGAATGAAAACCTGGACAAAAAGGACAACGATCAGAAGAGAACGAGGGATCGAACACCTTTATCGAACTATCGACGATCCTCTCATACCGATTCTTGCGCGTGTAATTTCACGCCCAAATCGCGGAAGTTATGGCAATAGGGTTGGCGATACAAGCCGTAAATGGGACCGCCTGACCGTGAACGCGCGTACATACATATATAGGTCTCCGACGGGTTCGAGGCGGGCATTTTCTCTCTACGGGGCTCGGTCTCTCGAAAAACAAACAGTTAAAGCTAGGTGGTCCCTCATTAAGTTGGCACCACTCCCGAGTCGTTCCCCTTTAATTCGAGCCGATCCCGGTGCCGCATAGAAAGGGTCCCGGAAGGGTCTTGGGTCCCGTAGAGCTCCATTACACACACGCAGGCAGCAGGCAGGTATACGTATATTCAAGTCCGTACGGCAGCGCGAGTGAGATGTTGGCCATGCGAAATCAATACATTTGATACGTGTCACCGTAGGTATCGCCACACCGACATACGCTGGTTGTAGAACACGCGGCTGGGCCTGCTGAACGCATTCATATTTCACGCGTGCCCGAATATCGAGCATATCCGAGGACGTCATTGCTGCGACCGGCTGAGAAAGCAAAGAGATATTTTGTTTTTCTTTCCTTAAAAAACAAAAACCGACTGTATCGATCGCTTCTAGAAGGTGGTTTTCAACGTTAATCTTTGGGAGATAATAATTATTTACGAAGATCCGAGTCGGATAATCTCCCAAAGCGTGGGTCCACAATAATTTGTGGATGCGAAACGCATGACCGAGATTCTCTCATGACAGGAAATACTTTAAGTATAACCAGAAACTTTGTGAAACGCAGAGTAAATATTAATGGACATGATTTATTAAAGATTAATGTCAGGAAGAGAAAAATAACGCCATATGTTTTTTTAAATATCTCGATAAAATGCAGCTTTAATTTTTTGCTTACTTAATAATATTAACTAAGCAAACTTACTTAATATTAAGTAAGTAAACTTACTTACAAAAACGACTGTTGTTTTAATAACATTAATCTAAATTTAGACTGAATAAAATGAAAAATTAACTTTTATGACATAAGTTCTTTTTATGAAAAGTTGTAGTATCACATTAATAATTTTCTAAGGGTTGCGAATGTACCTATAATTATTTTGAAAGACTCGTAGCTTCGGAGAGCGCACGTAGTTGCCGACGTGCGCACAATATTCGTAGCATAAGGAAAATGCCCGATAATGGGATTACATATAGGGAAAGGATTAGCGAAATCCCTCGAATGCAAAAGCTCAGTCTATAATCTGTACAACATACCGGTATCTTCGACGCAAATCACGAGCGAGAGAACGAGTATATCGTACATAGGGGTAAAACCATCGATGTAATCGGTCGATTGATATATAGGTTTTTTAAAAACTTTGATGTTGTTTCATACAAAGAAATATAATTTTCCTTTATTTATTTGAAAATTTAAAACGCAACTACTATAATTATTTTTTCACTCTTTTTAAGAAATTTATTAATTTTGATATTTTTAAATTTCAATCAAATATAACACTGATATTTCTTTTTACTGTTGTCAAGTATCGATTTATTAACCGATATAGCAATTATAAGCGCGAAATATTATCTAGCGGAAAATATATGATATACCCTAATACACGAAAGAACCATTATTATTTTTTCTTTTTCTTCTTGCATCTTTTTTCCTCCATCTGTTGGATAACGCTATCTATTCGCAGATATATCTACAATCGAGAAGTTATATCTCCACAGTACAAACATAATTGTGAACAATTATTAATACAAATGGCGCGGTATATCATTATAGTCAAATTATAACGAAGCAAATGCAAATGATTAAAAAAAATGTATTTAAATTAATCAAGCGCTGTTATATATATTACTCATGTATCTGTAGTTCGCAGGATCTCAAAATTCGGTTTTTAACGGATTTTACCTAACAGTATATTCTGATAGATCATGGCATACTTTCTTTGTAAACTTTTTGAATTTTTGCAATATCTTCAAAATTGAAGAAAATATAGTAACACGAAAATGTGTGTGACGTCATAGTGTTGTTGCGGCAGCTTTTGAAGTTGACGTCATCAAAGAAACTTTAGCAAGCTATAACTTTCTCAAAAAGTTTTTTTTTAAATTCAAAAAGTATTAAAAATCAGCTTAGATTCTCTACCCAAATTATGGAAACCGCTTAATGAAAAAAATTTAGTTAAGAACCGAATTCAATCTTCGAAATACACATACGCGTATGACTACCACGTAAATGAATACCTGATGTACTCTATATTGTGATAATGACTTTCATCGTTTTGTATTACAGATACGCGTTAACGTCGCAGAGGAAGGACGATACGTGGAAAAATTACGTAAGTAGATATACACATCATATATATATGAGACATACACGCGTATATAGGTACATATATGTGCCTGCCAATTAGTCAATAACTGATAACAGATATATAGTCGGATAACGTTACTCATCTGTATCATAGATCTGGTTGGTCTTTGCAGCATAAATCATCTTTTCACCTTCTCTCGCTTCTTTGAGAGAGGAAGACTACGTCTACCTACCATATACATATGTATACACGTATACACATATACACATACATATGTATATACACACACGTGAATAAAATCTTCGACAAAGAAAATTCCTCTCACGCTTATATCACACAAAATCGTATAACTGACGTTACTGCGCGTAGAAATAAAATAATTTGACATAAGTAACATATACAAAAATAAAACGTTTGCGAAACATTTATTCTCATTTTTAGCAAGCTAGACGTAAAAATAAAACATTTAATAATTGTTGAACTCGTTTCTTTAGTAACGAATTTTGAGTAAAATCAAAACATTTACGAAAATTCGAGTTTTGTTATAATTTGAGATAGGATAAATAGTAAAATTGTAATGAAAATGATATAAAAATAGAAGAATAGATATAATTGTCAATGTTCTTATTTTATAACAAAGATATGAGGATAATAATTACTTCTTTTTATAAATTACTTCGTAAAATTCGATATCGAAGTATTCATTACTTTAATTTCCTAAAACTACAAGTTTTGTTTAGATATCGTGTTTAAATTATTCTTTTATATGGTTAAATGTCAATTAATTTATATCGAGCCTCGTAACAAGAGTGATTATAAATGTCATCACATTTTTATAGAATTGTGGAAAATTGGTGCAATAAATTTAATATCTAATTGCTAAAGAAAACTGACAAATACAACTCATCAAATGTGTGTGCTCCACGATCAAAATTTTTTTTCAGGATCGATATTTCACACACACATATAAGGAAAGAAACTTACAATTAGAACTGTCAGCTTTAGAGTAGTACAATAATTTTGTTTCGAAATATTTGCATAAAAATTGCTGTCTTACAATAGATTTAAGAAACTCAATTTATTTTGGCTTTTTCTACTGCTGTAATTGGCTTCATGTTGAATAATTTATAACCATTTATTTATAGATACGCTATTTCATGCTATTGAGCTATTTACTATTTCAAAAATACTGTATTAATTTGACCCGAATAATAATGAATATACTGACCAGACTCCGACTTGAGAAAGGATTATATATTAGCATTATCCTCTCACATTCCTGGAATACCTCGATGACAAGACTTTTTCACATGCTCTCGTCTTGATTCCTCCTTTTCGAATGCCCGTGCGCGCACAATTAGTCCGGTTCTCGAAGAAACATGCACTCGCACGCGCAACATTTAACCGTCTTCGTTACACGCGTCGGCCAACTTTATGACGTTGTCCGTGTAACTGCCGTGTTTACGATTTTATTGAACCCGCTCCCGCCGGTGTGTATCGCCTGGTATGGAGAACGCGCCTCTCGTGTGAAAAGGAAAACTTTATCGGGGCGATGAATTCTTGTGCTTTAAAATGCAGTTCTACGAGTAATAAGATTGAACATTGAAACGAATAAGTGAATAATCAAATTCGATTTTTAAGGATCGATATAAATGGTAAAAAAAATTGTTATTATTAATTTTTAATTATTCGAAAAACCTGAAAGCATGATCATATAAAATATAAATCTTTATAAATGGTTCATACAGTTAAATCAATTCTTAAATCAACTATGATAATATTAGTATCGTATAAAGCCTCTTTGTATAATTGAAATCAATTCTTAAAAAAACTTAATTTAAATAAATATTTTTAAATTTTGATGTTAAAAATTCTCAAGTTATAATTGTTTTGTAAATCGGATTAATATAGATTAAGCAAGAATTTATTGTTAAGATTATCATCATGTATGTGTGTGTATGTATGTTGAAGTGAAAAATTTAAAAAGTTGTTACAATTTCATAGATTTTTTACTTTTCTGAATTTCATAAAATTATGACCAAAATTGTAAACACAGATGAATGTTTTACATTAGGTATATCATTTATTCAAATCTATGCGCTAAAGTGTTAAGATTGGTGTTAACAATCTAAGTATCCAAAATTGATTTTAATATATAAAAAATAGCTTTCTTAAGAGAGTTAATCTCTTTATTTTCAAAATATTTTGAACATTATATTATAAGCTATTACACTATTTTACATAACATAACAAATTTACGCTTCAAAATTCAGGAAGCAAATAAAAACTCTTAAATAAAATTTGAACTTAATAAGTGTACAAACCTTTCAGTATTTTAAACCTGATTAATTTTATGCCTTTGAAGTTAGACCTGGTTTCAATCAATAGGCTTATCATTATTTATTTAAGAAATATAAGCTGGGAACAGATGATAGTGTATAGAAGATTAATGTTCGGGGTAGATAAGAGTCGTGTATGCAAAGTAAACATCCTACTCCTGCGAAGTTATATGTGTCCCAGTGCTTAGGTGTGTGTGTGTGTAAAGAATTAATCTTGCGGCATATACACACAATAAGCATTATTATATATTATATATATAAGAAAATAATTAAATATATTAATTTATATAAATAAGATTTTATATGTCATGAATATACCTACATATATATTCACGAATTATATAATATAAATACATTTAAAAAAATGATTGCCGATAGAAATTTTTACGTCACTTGAGAACTGAAACAAAATATCGATTTAAAATGTAAAAGTAAAATCTTCTATCTGTCAGACAATCGCCTGCGACGCAAGATTAATAGATCTCATCGGTTTCTTCACGTAACAATGCAATCACATAAGTTCCCTCGCCCTATGTTGCCTCGTAGACGACAATCGAATACAGTAGGTTAATAAATGCGGTTGGGGTGGAAGTAGCCAGCGATTCCAGGGAAAGTATTCTCAATCGCTCCATTACTCCGTCAGACGGGTGAGTTTCTGCTCGTTTTCTCGTCGTCGGCATGAACCGAAAGACAGTCAATGGCGGCACGGAGGGTTAAAGGAGAATGCGGACTCCGATTCGACAATGGGCCACCTACGGTTCCCCTACACCCCCACTAGCTCTTTCTCTTCCCTTTCTTTCGTCCCTTTTCGAGTATACTCGGAATCTCGACCGGACCAGCTGCCCTAATGCTGCGGAACTGACTGTAACGCGCCGGCAATTGTCATGGTCTTGTGAAGTGTAAAGCGCGCTTGGGAACACGCCACGAGCGATTCTGTCCAGGTTTACGTTGCATCCTCGACTGTTGACGTTTGCCACCGGGCCTGGTGTTGTCCGAAATCGCCGGCACGAATCGTTTACACCGAGATAGAAATGGGATAAAATAGGCATACGAATACCGAGGGAAGGACCGTGACACGGATTTGGTTGTTCGGTTAATTAGGCAACAACGGTAAATTATGGGAGGACAAATCTTGAGGCTTTATATTTCGGCTTTATATACATATAGCAGAGATTTAATATACTATTTTTTACGAAATAATTTCGAAACATACCGATATGACATACAAAGTATATGTTATATTAATAAGACATATTATATTTTTGCAAAACTTACATTACCTCTATTGTCAATTTTTGTTTCCTATAAGCAGTTGAGACTTATTCAATTTTTCAATTGATGGTAAATATTAGAAACGTGTCAGCTTTTCGAATTATTCTGTACATATTATTAGAATATGATACTTAATGGAAGAGATGTCAAATCATAATCGAATATGTTAGGTTGGTGCAAAAATAATATCGGTTTTTTACTTTTAATTTTAAATGCACATATCTCAGCTCAGAATAAACTTAGTCAATCGAAATAAGAGCCATTAAAATCTATACATTTTTGCCAACGAGAAACAAGTTTATTTATTCTAGTAATATATAAAATTCTGGAGTTCTGGAATCGACGAATTCTTTGAAGGCGTTTTCAGCTGCTGCTTGGTTTCAAGATTTTCTTCTGCAAGAAGCTGTCGAGATGTTTGAAAAAGTGGTAATTGGTCAACCGAAAAGGTCCAGTACTCTGCTCCACGCAATGCCCGACCACATGTCGCGCGAATGATGGTCCAGAAGTTAAATAAATACGGCTATGAAATTCTGCTTCATCCAGCGTACTCGCCGGACCTCTCGCCAACTGATTACCGCTTTGTCAAACATCTCGACAGCTTCTTGCAGATGAAAATTTTTAACAACCCAGCTGCAGCAGCTTTCAAAGAATTCGTCGATTTTAGAATTCCAGAATTTTATATTACTGGAATAAATAAACTTGTTTCTCATTGGCAAAAATGTACATAGATTTTAATGGTTCTTATTTCGATTGATTAAGTTCATTCTGAGCTGAGATATCTGCATTTTTAAAGTTAAAAGTTAAAAATAAACATTATTTTTGCACCAATCTATAATATACTTCATACGAATTTTAACGTTTTTTTTCGTTCCACAAAAATCATTTTTCTACATCTTTACTCGCTATTCTCGGATTTTCCTTTTAAATAATTTGTCTCTGTCTGTTCGCCTCTCGTTTAAAGCCCGGTGTAGAATCTGAATTCCTAAAGGACTCAAGTTTCCCGTGATTCGTTTCGCAAGCCCTGGCGGTTGTGGTTATCGAGGCGTTATCGGCCGTGCGAAACGACACCACAAATTCTGCACGACGTTTCAGGGTGCGTTTCGAGCCACCGCGCCGTTGGATTAAAGCGTCATCGCGGTGCCGTGTCACGGGGTACAACTGCGAACGACCCTTCGGAGAATAAACTCCCATCCAGTATTTATAGACTTTTGGGATTAGCGAAGAGACGAAGGGAGGCAACCTCTGCGCATCTCTTTTATAAACTTCGCTTTCGAAACACCTCGACGCGACGACGAGAAAGGAGTAGCGCCCTCCTTCCGCGATGTAGATCGCGATTCGCGTTGTTTATACGATGCTGTCGCATAGGGGATGCTCTTTTGTCCGCGGTTGATTCTCACCAGGAGATACCGTCGAATGAATTTCAGGGGTGGCAAAGTGATATACATGTCATGCCCGGCTGCGGTTCTGAACTTTACGAGTTCTTCTTGCCTCGCGCGATTCCAAAGACTGTGAATGTGAATGCGAATCGCGGTAATCGTAAAACCACTCGATACAATCTTCAATGCGATTTAACACTTTGATCGATTCAAAGTATACGAACACAAAAATAGTTATGCAATATAACGTCTTTATGCCAGTGTTTTCGTACTTTGAAAATTGCAATTCTATGACGTGAGAATGAAAGTTATCGATATTGAGCTAATGAATTAGGCTAATGAAGTTTCTTAAAGAGAAAAATAATAGAGAAATGATTGTGCAAAACTTAAATTTGGATATAACAAAAATAGTATACAAAAATAGCGTTTAAAAAAGATAAAATGTAAGTGAATGTCTAAAGAATACTATATGAAAAGAAGACTTAAATACTATTGAGTTTCACAAATCTTCTTATATACGTATAATTTTAAATTATATTCAATTAAACAAATTCTTTATTACATTAAAATATCTTCATTAAATTAAATTTTAAACTTTCTTTTGTATTAAATAAATCTCATATTATTCTTTGTCATATTTATACAAAATTATATTAAGGACCAATAATAACAAGAATTTTAACTATAATGTTGAGACTTGCATTGTCTAAAAATTTGATAGCTATAGAGACGTGAAATAATCACGAGGCGTCGTTGGTCCGCCGCGATACGTTTGTCTCGCAACGCGAAGCGTATAATACGATCATAAAGTTATTAACGCGTGCATATTACATGCGTGCATTCATGCAGCGTATCAGGTTTACAATAGAATACGGGAATTCGCCGTTCAATACTGTTTTCTTTCCAAACAGCAAATAGTTCAACACTGCAACATAAATTATCTATATAACTATGCATATCTAATAAAATCGTGCTGATTCTTAGAAAATGTATATAGCAACAAATACAAGATTTTTTTATATAAGATATTCTTTCCCTCTTAATTTTAATGACAGAGCCTTATTTATTTAACTACAGATTGTTTTTCTGAACAAAAATGTTTAAATATCAATATGTTTCGAGTAATTAGTAATCGAAAATAAAACAGGTTTTATGAGTTCTGAGTAGATAACAATAGAACTATTTAATAAAGACTTATATAGTAAAATTTAACTATGTTTATTGATAAGCTATACTGAATATAAATGATAGAAATAAAACTAAAGAAATATCTGATCTTAATATGCAAATCGATATATTTTACAATGATTTGGATTGTTTCTTTATATTTTCTTTTGTATACGATATTTTGTTCTTATACTTAAAATTATCTTTAATGTGTCTTGGTTCTCTTTAATTCTAAATATGCTAATTAATGGATACTATAATAATTGTTAAACTATTGTTTTCTTTTTGTTAAAAAGAGCAAAGATAGAATTAATTTTCGTTAATTTATTCAAAAGGTTAGATAAGTGAATATGAGAAAAGCAAAGGTGAAGTGTAGTCCACGTCAACAGAAACTTCCCGATGTTTTCTGCAGTTTTCGAGACAGACGTGCGTTTAAATGCGAGGGAGTTTGCGACCTCTCCCTTGGATTGTTTTCCTTCGTCGTGGATAATTTCCCGTCTGCCACTTGCACCTCGCGCAGTAATTTATTGTAAACGCGAAGGCGGACGCGCCGGTTTAAACGATTTTCCTGATATGGCAGCGAACGGACGGATGAAAAGACACGGAAACGCCTTCCATCGCCACGTTAACGATTCATTACGGAAGTGTAAATTAGCAGAAATCGTATCTCGCTCGGTATTGCTCATCGCCGGAAACATGCGATCATCGCTGAAGAAACATTAAATTCTTAATATTGGTATACACTTTAAGACAATTCACTTAAAACTGTTTGCGTAATTCACACATTTTTAAAACCAGGTTTTCATTAAAAATGTTGAAATGGTATGAGTTTATTTCAGTGATGTCTGATTTTTATTGTCATGTTTTGCTAAATGGATGAATCCATTTAGACAGCTCAAAATAACTGATACGAATGTATCATAGCATGAAGTTTTTGTCGTAAAATTAGCAGTTTTTTTTTCTGTTAAAAAATTTTGTTTACATTAAAATCGATTTTCTACGCAAATTTAATTATGCCATATTTTTATCCTATTTTTCCCGATATTTGACTTTTTTAGTAACAAAAAATCAAGAATTGAAAGTTTTTAGAAATTAAGCATATTTAATGTCAAATATCAGAAAAATAGGATAAAAAATGTGATATAATTAAATTTTCTTTAAAAAATCGACTTTAATTAAAATATAAAATTTTTTAAATATAAAGAATAACTGCTAATTTTACGACAAAAACTTGGTACCATCGTATCAGTTATTTATTTTAAACTGTCTATAAATGGATTCATTCATTTAGCAAAACGTGACAATAAAAATCGGGCATCACTGAATAAAGTCGTCCTTTCATTCCGCTTGTTGTGGATTTCAATATTTTTTAAACGCGTATGCATTAATAATTTCAGCAATAATGTTGGGAACAATAAAAACTTGTGAATGCATAACTATTATTTTGTCAAATAAAATGTGTCCGTATGAGAGGCAAATATTTTTCCAATGAAAACAATACTTTATTTCTCACTCGTGTGCGATTGATGAAATACGATACTGTTGTTTTATACTTGTAACAATATTGAAAAGCAATAGTTATAAATAATAGATAAGCCAGATAAACAAGTAGCACGTGTACATAGTACATGTCGGTTAAAAAATATTTCATAAAAGAGATTTTTAGCATAAATTGATTCAGATTTCATAATTTTATTATTGTTATATAAACTTCCATTTTTCGTCCATATCTTTGTATAAGTTTCAATATCATTAAATTCGTTGTGCTATTGATTTTATACATATATTTTGTTAAAAGTAGCGAATACAACGATAAGAGAAAAGCTATTTAAAAGCATAAAAGGATTATAAAGTACTTATTTAAAGTTCAACTAAAAAAAGGAAAACGGAAAACATCTTAAAAATATAAAACTATATAAATACTAAGAGCATTTTTCATATCATGCTTTTCGACGCATTTCTTCCAAATAAATAAATAAAAAAATATTATGTTGATATATAACGTTATTATCAAATTTATTTTTATCTGTAAGATTACGATTTTAACGTAATTTTGTTCGCTTATCTTATATCACCATCAGATGATATAATTATCTTATATCATCTGGCATTTTTAATTTATAATTAATAACGGTACTTACCTATACACTGTTTACACAATACTGAAAGGATGCAGAACGAAACGGAGTAGAGGTTGACGTCGAGCCGACGTTATTGTCCTTATAACGGTGTGGCCGTGTAAGTCGTGTAACCCACTGCCAAACAAACAACGAATAAAGCTAACGTTTGTTTCCTCATGCGTAGCGATATCGGGGGTTAATGGCTAAGAACACTTTACATCATCTCGAGATCGCGAGTTGGAGAAAGCGAATTCACCGAGCGAAAGCGTCCGTTTGACACGAATTGAACGCGAAGTCACGAATTCAAACGTTGTAAATCGCGCACGTGATATCGGAGCATGCGAACGCGAATCGCGACTATGTATTACTCTCCCGGAGTGAGATATCGATAAACTATGAATTCGGCCGTTCCGCCGAGAACGATATACCGAACTTCGCGGTATTGTGCAATTTCTAACTTCGTCGCAACTTCCAAATAGCTATCTTTTAAGTTTCAATAGCCGTTAACGCTGTACGAGCTATTTTGAGTCGCTGGCTAATATCATCGTAGTTATTAGTTGACTCTCGATGTTCGATATATAAGCGCCATTGTTTTAGATTAATACAAAACTTTTTTGCTTAAGCCGTTCAGAAGAGCAAGGAAAAAAAGCTATTACAAGCTAAGATCTCTCGTGTGCAGATTACTGTATTCTCGTCCGAAGAATTCGCGTACCGTACGCGCGTCAACAAATCACCGTTAACATCCGATAACCGGAGTTTCCTTCTCATTTAAGATAGGCGCGACTCCGGATCGTCAGACAACTTCGATCGTGTTCGTTCTTCGTTGTATCGTTGCAAAGGACTCGCTAACCGCGATACGAAGTTAGTCGCGCGAGAATAACGCGATCGCGAGCGGTGATACGACATTCGAAGTCGGGCGCGACGAAAATTCCACGTAAAACGCGTTTACACGACCGCTAGAAGGAGACGCGCGGCACCGCGAACGCGAAGAGAGGAGCATCTTTAAACCCGTAACCGACTTGAAGTTAGGCGCGGGGGGAGCGCGGGGTGGGGCGCGGGCAGGTCCGACCGACGGCGACGGCGGCTGCCTCGAAAAGCCGTTCGGCGTATACGCGAGGGACGAGGGAAGCCGAGCACGGCCGAGCGGCTCGTCCTCGGTGGTGGGGGGAGTCACCACCGCCGCCGCCGTAGTCGCTCGGCGCTCGACGGGTGTGGTGGGGAGAGACGCTCTCTCGTTCCCTGCGCTCGCTCAGTCGCTCCGTCGCAGCCGAAGGGAAATGTGTCGTCGCGCGTTGCCGTTCCCCTCGTAGCCGCGACGAGTGTCAATTCCGCGCTCTCGTTATAACCCTCACCGTCGTCGTGTGCGTCGACTCGCCGCCGCCGTCCACCCTCGCCGCGATCCTTCCCGTCATGGAGACTCGTAACTCCCGTGCGACACGGTGAAGCCGCGACGGGGCGCTATCGCGCGCGGCCAACTTCAGTGTGTTCCGCGCAGTGATACGGAAGCGTCTTTTCGGCGCAAACGGCTTCTTCGCGCCGCGAGATCTCGATCGAGGATTCGATTTCGCGAATCGGTATGCGTGACTGTGATCGTCCCGGAGTCTAACTCATCGTTCCCCCAGGATCCACCCGAAGAAGTTCTCTCGGAGACGGATAACCGACGGTGGAGAACTCGAGGGAGCGCGCAGCCGAAGATCGCGGCCGTCGGCAAGACGCGCGTGCCTCGGCCCCGAGATCGCTCGATCAGCATCCGCGCCCCAGGATCGTGTTCCCGGAATTCCCGGAAGTTACGAGATTGGGGATATATGTAATGAGGCTCGGACCTCGATAGTGTGTTTCGTGTGACAGTGAAACGGTGAAAGACTGTTTCTGGTTTTGTTTTCGGTTTCCGGCTTCCTTGTGCGATGTGCCACGGTCCCAACGGTCTTCGCCGCATCCTCTGTCTCGTAAGTACCGTATAAAACGGCTTCTCGAGATCGGCGCTTGTACCTCCGCGCTCGTCTTTCCCATTTTTCCCCCCTTCGAAAACGACGAACAACCGTCGCTTCGTGGATTCCGACACTGTCGCCGCTCCGATTTACGGGGGAACGTAATATCGGAGCGCCGCGCCGCTCGCCGTCGCGTTCGATCGATACCGATCGCGATCGAGCGCGAGCTCTCCGGAGCTTGGTGCGACGGCAACGGAACGCGTCGATTCGAAGCGTCGGAACCGAAGCGTGCGTGTGCGCTCGCGCGCGCACACAAGATGGTTTTTCCCCTCTCTCGTGTTTCTGTGAACCTGTGTGACGTGGAAAAGTGGAAAGCGCTGTCCGAAATCGGGAGTGCGTCGCGTCGGAAATTGGCCCGTTAACGTGCCACTCGTCGGCGGCGGCGGCGTTCGTTTTCGGAGCGACGACTCTCCCGATTCTCGAACGCCCGCGGCCGCTCGATCGACGATCGCGGAAGTACAAACGTCCGATTTTCTTTTTCAGTGCTATAGCTCCTCGATCTCGCGTGTGGAAGTTCGGCGTACCCTCTCGCCGGTGTAATTTCGCAGTGACGCGGGGCCTGTGTTTTCTTGAAAACGCAGGATTCGAGCGTCGAAACGCTCGGTGTGAGAGAATTCACGGCATTGATGGAAAATCGAGGATTCGCGGTATACTTATTTTGCCACGCGATCGTCGTTGCGAGTTCACGACGCCTCTGGTTTTTGCCACCGTTTACTTGTTGACGATGTGTTTGCCTTGTGTCTTTGTTAAGTGAAATGCGCTATAAGCGCGAGTCGCGACGTAAACACGAGCGAAGGATCGAATTATCGTTATTTACGTGCGTTATATACGCGGACGCCGAATTTCACACGCTCGCCCGAGAATCGATGAGCGACGATTGTGATTGTGCGGAGAAAAATGGCCCGGTGGAAAACTCCGCGATAACAAACGCGTGGTGCGCGAATTTAATTACTTAATATCTGGCGATGAAAATACGGAGGGGGCTTTAAACAAATTCCGCGCTGCATCATTCCCGCGTTATGCGGGGAAATCAAATTTCTTCCAAACGCGATTGTGCGCTTTTTAATGCTTTTTTTTTCACTCTGTTCTCCTTCGACGTCGAAAATCTCGTTTTCGAATTTTCATTCGCATCGCAGTTATAGCTCGAACTGTCGGTACCACGAGCCACGGTGAATTATATTTCGTGTTTATACGTGTTTACGTGTGCGTCGATATACGAGCTCCGATATTCCGGAGCGGGTAAACCGGGGGGAAGAACGGAAAAACAAATGACGTTCGGCTCCGAATCGGTCGCGTGCGCGGTGTATAAATTTGCGGCGAACGTGCAAATTCTCGTCAGAAATCGCGAAAATACGATCGTGTATGATTTCACGCGTCTTTTTTTGTGCGCGTGCGACACAAAAGGGTGTGCTCCCATCAGGTGTGCTCGTCCGTTTTAAATACGTGAAGGATTTGGATAACGACAGGTGTGATGTGCAGGTCACATATACGTGGAAAAACCTTAAAAACGCGTGTACTCCGAATTCTTTGAGCAGTGCGAACAGGGAACGTATTATGTGACATTTCGGAATGGATTCCGATCGAACTTATTCCGTTTTCTCTATCTCTAAAAAAAAGAACGCAATAGAAATCTAGGAAGAACTAAATAATTCCGATCGGAAATCGGAATCCATTCCAAAAAGTTCCTTAATAAATGTCCAGGACCGACAATTCTGTCGTGTCTTTTAAATATGTATACGTTAATTTGCTCCCGCGCGTAAAAGAACTCTGGCTAACGCGATAGACACGACAAAATTCGAAACTGTAGAAAAATTGAAATTTCTTAGTTGCCTGATGGTTGCCGGAAACTCGGAAAACGATAGAGCTGTCGTTTTTATCATATCTCGCATACGCGCGAGTTATAAATATGCATCTACAAACCCGCGTCGCGTTACGAATACGCGATAGAAATTACAAGTGGAATGACTTTAAATAACGTCGGTCGGAATCCGGAATCGGCAGAAAATATTAAAATCGTGCGAAGCTTTAAATCGGGGATCGTGAAAATGCTATCGTCAATTCGGTCGTATTTTTGGTGCGTGAACTTACAAATGTCGTGTGCATCACTGACTCCGCATTACATTCATATATTTCACCTACGCTGCACGTAAAAGTTTGTATAACGATGGATGCAATTATCAAAATAACAGAGTTTTTTTAAATTCATCAAATCGCGAGAATGCTATCGAATGCTATCGCTCGTATTCCATTTTCCGCGAAAAGTACAAACACGCTCGTCTGTTTCAACGTGCGACGTGTATGCATAGTTTAGATAACGGTGAATGTAATAAGCACGGAAAATGTGGAGAACGGCGAATTCTAAAATTCATGGGATCGCGAAAATGTGATCGTTGACTATATCGTGTTCTTTTCCGCGAACATATTTGCCTGCTTCGACTTGTCTGTAAAAATGTAAAGGGATCACATTTTTCAATTCGCCAGATCGTAAAAATATGATTGTCGGTTTCTACATGCGGATAATAAATGTGCAACGACGAAATCGTGTTAAATTTTAAGCTCAGATGTTCGCGAAAAATATAAATAACGATATAAAAAGCAAGCGTCCAAAAGTAACCGAAATGAATTTAACATATCGTGGGGATAAATTTGTCTGTTTTACTATTCTCGTTTCAAGAAGAGCTTAGATAATCTTTTGATAATAATAAGAAATTGTGCAAATATATTTTTGGATACGTATGAAAGATTTAGATAACAATCGATAACAATTAGTGACACACGTAGAAAAAGGAGAGAATTCTTAAACATACAAGCTTCAAACGTTTTAAAATTTTTATTAGTGATTTGTGTGAAAAATTAATTACCGATCGATATAATACTCGAAAGTTGTGAGAAAAGTGAACTTAAAAAATAATTATTTATTCAAAGAGTTTAAAGATGAATATAATAACGATGATTCAAATTCGGTCATAAGTTTGAGAATATCCTGCGATAAACAAGTACTGCTAATTAAGCAAGTTTAATTTTGTTTGTTGTGAAAGTGCGGTAATCGATTGTTTTCCCTGTTGCTAGAAAAATTTATCGCGAGTGATAAGTGCTAACATGTCGTGGAACATTATGATGTGCCAAGTATCAAGTATGGCAGAAAATTGTACGATACGTGCACGATGTTTTTGCTAAAAGTGGCGATCTAATATAAGTATTTGCGTTTCCACTCTTAACGAAGAAAGATGTGAAAAGGTCGATTTAAAAATGATAATGCCTCGGATAATGCAATCCTTGATTTTCCATCAGTGATTTCTTCTCAAATTTACAATGCAAAATCGAAATCAATTCTAATCCGAGTGTGCTACTACGAGAACTGCTAGGTTTACCTTTCACGCGTGAATAAATCCGTGCTCCGTTTTCGCAACGTTTGTGTGACAGAGGGAAATCTCGGTAACTGCGCGGAAATGCGGCCTTTGATTTTCAATCAGCAACTCCTCGCATCGAAATTTGATTTGTGTCCAATGAAAATAGAAGGGAAATGTCAATTCGAGGAAAGCGATGTAATCACGAGTACCTACGCTATTCTCGATTCTTGGCGATTGATTTTACTTATTCGGATCTCATTTTACGGTATCGTGATTTATCGCGGGGTGTATTATCGCGAATATCACGATGACAGTTTCTTATTATAGCTTAGTTATTAGCTATGATACGTGCAATTAGGAAAAAAGTGCGTATCATTCGCAAGTGCATAATTAATAATGAAGTTACCGTGCATGTCACCGCCTTGTTAACAATGGTATATGTAGAACAAAGTATCATTCTCTTCAAGGATTATCAAAGTACATATTACTGCGTGACTTTATTCAAAAACATGACCAGGTTGCTTTATTCATACTTATGACTCACCTGTGTCTCACAATTAGCGTATATCGAGTATTTCTTGCATCGGTAGTGTAATTACATTTCTGCAAGTGTCATTATAATTCTAAAAATACCTCATATCCCGGTTAGAGAGACTTTTTCATATATATCGGCAAACTTTATCTCAAGTTCAAAAAGATGTGCGGTACAGACGGCAAATGAAACTTGCGTATTTCGGGGCTTATAATTGCGACTACTGGACTGCTCTGAATTTCTAAGGATAATTCGTGTGACACGACACAAGCGTCGCGATGTCGTGTCATTAAGCTAAAGATTACCGGGAGCGAGCGACGGAAGGCTCGCTTTGACGTGTCCCGCGGGAAGACCTCCTGTTTGGTCTCGTTTTACAAGTCAATGCTCAAAGCGCGCGTGCACGTTGCTTCGAGAATACAAACTAGTCTGTTTACATGAAAGTCCGCGCGCGCACGGCCATCGGCTAGCCCGCTTCTAAGTAATTTCTCGTTTGCAGCTTGTTGACTCGCCGTTTCGATAATGCGATATCACAAAAAGCTGTGTTGATTGTGAAAAGAAAGTTTAAGCAATTGTGTAGAAATTATAACAAGCAAATGAATATAACGCAGGGATGTAATGAAGTTTGTAACACTGACCACAAGCAATATAATTTCTTGTATAGGACATTTTGACTTTTGGATGTTTATCTTGGTACCCATCTTGGTACTTCCAGTTTATTTTGTTGTGTGATGTGACTTGAGTGACATTAAAAATGTCTATTTTTCATCTGGTCACGAGAAGAGTCCGTGTTCCTCTTGCAATAGAATCTTTATATAATACAAGAAACGTACACTGTGTGTGTGTGTGTGTGTGTGTGTGTGTGTGTGTGAAGTTGAGTAGACAGCGTTTTCTCATTCCGCTGAAACTGTCATCCTCTTTTCTTGAAATACAATCCTTTTCCGTTTAAAAATAAAAGTGAAAGAGGAGACTGGGAGACAATTTATCGCGAGGTCTATTTGATTCTAAACGTATTCCGGCGTCGGAAAATGTCCATTTTCCCGTCCATTTCGGAGTTCTGGGACCTCTCCTCGCGAATGCAGAAGGGGAACAATGTAAACGTACCTGCGCAAATCTAGGCGCGATTAGGGAAATTGTAAGCGTAGATCTTCGCTTCATCTCGCAATGGGAAACGCGACGGATGAAATCTGGTTTGTGTTGCGGAAATCCACATTCGGCGCGATGTACCTACATATAGTTCGGTCGTGTGCGCGGTAGATCAACGTTGAACTTCGCGGCGAAACTGAAGGGAACATCGCGAGTGCATGGAATAAGTTACTGCCGCCGTAGCGGAACTTCGGCACGAAGTTCCTTGAAATTTAGGTGCTGGCGTCCGTGATAGAGAAGTCAGTTCGAGGGGAGCGCCTGGGTGATTCATTTATATCAATATTGGATGGGCGCGGAGCGATTAGGACTCGTCCCGTTGCGTCGGTATATCGTGTCCGTCGCGCACGCAATGCACGCACTCTACGCTTACGTAACACTTTGCGGCTTGTCGCGTCATTCAGGCACCGATCGCATCTTAATCCCTGACTAATTGTCGAGGACATAATGCAGTAGATGAAAAGGCATTTATTTCGTCGTATCATATTTGCTATCATATTTGCATTTAATAATGTTTCTCCATGAAACGCTAGGCGAAGATTAGGTAAATTTTAGAGTAGTTCAAGAGGTGAAGGTTTTAGCAATTTTATAACTTTGACAACAAATAATGATAAGAAAAATAACGGTTTATTATAGAATTATTACTATCATATTAAATGTTTTTATATATAATTTGATAACACTCTTTTTATTCTTTTTTTTTTTTTTGCTGAAAAGATTAATTAGTTAACATGGATATTTTGCCATTTATGTGGTTCTGTATTGCATTTCATACAATTTATGTCATGTGCAACAACATAGTTAAAAATAACCAAGGTATGTAAATGCAGCATTTTAATAAAGGTAGCTCGTGCTTCGCACGAAACGTACTTATTCATATTTCATTGTGACTTCTCTTTAATAGAAATCATGAAATAAATGTTTTTAAAAGAGTATGAAATCGCGCGCAAAGTAGCGGATGTCGAAATATTATGTAACTTTCATAATGACAATATCAAGAGAGCTTAATTATTTCCAAAATTATAGTATGCATTTTCTCAAAATAATTTATTCTGCCTGAACCGTTAAAGCCACCTGTCATCTCAATCGCATTTTGCTTACAAACTCGCGGTAACTGTTTCACGACAGTTTACGAGAGAAACGCATAAGTGCTGGAATAAATGTCCGTCGTGTTTTTCATCGTCCCTTACTCCAACCGCCCTTTTCTGATATCATTAATCCTTCGGAAAGAGAGGGGTGGGCAGAACGCATATGCCATATGGCATACGTTTGTATGATGTGCTACAAAAAGTGCAGGGTCATTCCCGCGAGTTTTGTCGGTGATAATTGACCGAATAGAACGAGAGAACTAAAACGAATGCGCTTCGAATTCGAGAAATGTGCACCTGACCTATAGTAATAGTGAGATAAAGTTATAAATAGTTTGCGATATTTTAACAATGAATTTTATAAATTAAATGATTTCGTTATGTGTTATGTATTATGTGTGTATGTGTGGTTATTTATTAAAAAACTTACAAAGATGAAATTACTTAAAACAGCAAAATATACCTATAGATATAAATTATCCTGTCGCCAATAGATTATTTTTATATTTCTTCAATATAAATATACATATATATATATTAGATATTGAGAGTTCTATATATTAGATATTGAGTTCTTAATAAGATTTTTTTTTATCAATGGAGTATTAAGGCCGAGTATTTGAAAATATTATTGATGCAATATGCATGTATTAACGTACCTATAATGTTTCCATTATACATCTGCATTCAGTTGAAAAACATTCTTTCACGAATTGTGGTCGGATCAAAATTTATTTTAAAATTTTTATTTTAATAGTCTATAAATAGCTATTTGTGGACCTATATAAAAATTTTTATTTACTGTTAGTCTCTGAGACTGATGATCTTGACAAACTATTTTTGCAAATAAAGTTTATATAGTAGCCTACGAAAGAAGATAATTTTTTCATGTGAAAAACTACAATAACTCGTTCGTGAACAAAGAGTCACAGGAACAAAGCTGACGCGCGTAGCTCAACTTTTTGACGGAGTCCTCGAATATCTCACGAAAATTTTTTCTGGCATGTGAAACGCGTGGTATGTCGACGCGTTTCGCTCTTTCTAACGTTAGTATGTTAGATCATATGTTAGTCATTAATTAATGTTGTTAGCAAAATGCGCACAATAAGTAATATGCTATAGGAAACATGGTGCGCTGCTAACGAATCATAATAAATATTTTTGTATAAAAGAAAGGATAGTTTAGCACACAATGTAACGATTCATAATTAATCAATATTTTATTCGAAACAATACATCATCCATAATCTTCTGGGTGCAAATAAAAGAAAAAAAGAATATGCTGCGATATTTCAATGGTTTCAATTGAAACGTTGAGAATAACAGAGACGTAAAACACTGATACATTCTACAATAGCTTAATATAAATATTTTCAATATCATATAGTAAATAACTTCAATATTATATAGTAAATAACTTGTATTAATTTACGTTGTAACCCCATTGCTAATTAATACATTCAGGATACATTTTGATTATTTTATGTTTTTTATTTCAATTGCTTTTCAAGATTTTTGCAAACGACCTTGTCGAGAATGTCACGTCGCGAATTTCACTTTACTGCTTCATTCATTCGTGGATCCATTGCCGACTCCGGTTTTTACACTTTCGCGCGGGATCCTTATGAAACATGCAGAGAACATCGTGATGAAAAAGTTGAGAAACGAGTGCAAGTGGCGAAGATATACGGGGAAACGGGAAATACCTGAACGTGGTCTCGACTGATCGTATTTCTACATCGCCTCCGACATATTTACTTCATTGCCTGAGAAACGGATAGCGTTTTAATATCGCTTTGACACACGAGAGACCTTCGATCGATAGGTCGAGGATAGAAAAGGATAGAAAAGATGTAGGATATAGGGGATTAATTAAAAAATAAACTAATTCGCTTTTTTTCAGTAAGGAAGTGATCAATTTAAATTACTTGGAAATATCTTTGACCAGCGTTTGCAAATTAAAAAACTTTTCATCAGTCATTGCTGTAAAATATAATTTAGTACTTTATTTTTTTTATAAATTTAAGAATTTATTCAAAATTATGAAAAAAATACTTAGGTTACGAATCTGCTCGAAAATCACAAATATTTAAACATTCTATGTGACTTTTTATATAAGTATTATCTTATTTATTGTGCAATAAATAAAATGATCCGTGTCTTGTGCAAGATATATTTTCTCCCAACGATCCGACATATTAAGTTTGATATTAGATAAACTCTATAAATCTTTTTTCATATTCAGTAATATAAATAATATGATGTAAAGAATAAAGAATAATAATGATAATAAAGAATTTAATGTCGCATCATTTAGGAATTATTATTAATGTAAACTGACAAATACTTAGATAAATTTATCGCCGTGTAGTGAGCTGCAGTATAAAAACCTTTCCATTGGATTATCACGAATTTCGTCGTTTTCCATAACGAGCAGATTTACTGTGGAACGGTTCTTCTGCTCTCGAGATTAATGAGTGCAACGACGCCGCGCCGCAACGGCTGTTTCTTGCGCGTCTTTCCTATTCTTGCGCGGACCGAACTGGATTGAGCACGATCGTAATAAAAAAAAATCGCCCGCCGATCGCCGTCGTGTCTCGGGCGAGCGAGAGCGCTGTGCCGATAAACTTAGTAATGGCAGAAAAATTGCCGCGATTAAGGTCGAAAACACATCCGCGACCGCCATTTTCTCACAACACCTGCGAATTACGCGTAATTGCCGTCCTCCTCTCTCCTCCTTCGCTGCTTTCTCCTCCTCGCACCCCTCATCAGGCTATCTGTTCATGGGAACACCGAAACAGTTCATTGTCTAAGGCTGGATAAGTAGCAAAAGGAAGGTTGATGTTGGTATAGTTATTGACATTCCAGCGATAAACAAACTTCCCTAAGCTTTTACAGGAAACATAATGAACGAGAGAATTCACTACGCGCGCATAATTTATGAAAACAGTTCGGCAAGTTTGCTTTATCTAGTTTGTCAATATATATATTAACAATTATGCCACTCAATAGCTTTCTCATTTAATTATAAATAAATCAATAGGTACCACTTGGGATGTATATGAGCTATTTATAGTTCTACTCAAAACTGCAATAACGTAATATTAAAGCAATTGCTTTAAAAAGTCAAACATAGTTCAAAATTTACATACATAAACTGATATGTTGCATCGAGGTCAAGATAGATATAGTAATAACCTGCTATATATAAACCGTTACATTAATTAATTGAGTAATGTTTTGACAGTCTCGTATTAAACTTCAGAATATTGTAACACACTTATTTCGGACAGTTCTATTATGAAATCAGTATAATAATGAATAAAAGAAATGTTTAAGCATTAATGATTATATGTCTTACTCTACATTCACTTCGTCGCGAGAACACCGTTAATCGTCACGTCGAATCGGAAATAAAGGCACGCGTGTATGAAAAACCGCGTACCGAATCGCGGAAGTTTCCGCGAAATTACAGGCCCCCAACGATAAAATTTCTCCGTTCGCGGATCAATTCCCATGATCATAGCGGATCGAGGAATACTTTTCGCGCGGTACGTTGCTCCGCACTCGCATTATCGCAACCGATATCGTACGAGTTTCTCCCGTTGCGGGTCGCGTAATTTGTAGCCTGGCGTTATGAGATGATGGACGGTTGGATGATTTATGATGTTTTAGAAAAATGCATTTGCCTTGCGAGGAAATCGTTGCGAACACGATACAGAATACGTTGGATTATAATGAGAAAGGAAGAAAGATGGAAAGGAAAGAAGTAGAGAGAGCATTTCTGAAGATAAAGAGAAGAAAATATTTATTAATAATATTTTTTATCTTTACGTTTCGTTAAGTTTAAATTGTAGTCTTATCAAGACGGGATGGATCTTTGCAGTGAAGCAAAATGTTATGCAATCATATATTAATCAATGTTTTATCCAAGATACAAGTTATATGATATGTACATATAATTTAATACGATGTAATATTAAGTATCAATAATGTTCTTCTAATTCTTCGATTCCTAAAAACACGAAAAAATTCATGTTATGAAATAATTAATTACATTACATTTCTCGTTGTGGTATATAGCGACGTTATCAAAATTACATAATATTATTCAAATGTCAAAATTACATAACTAGAACGTCAAATAGGTCGCACGTCGAGAAATCGATTCACGCTCGCAAAATGCCCGTTATGAAATAATCAACGTATCACGGACGATAATAAATGATTGTTCCAGCGTGTGCTTATTTTCACAATCGCATGGATTACAACGAGAAAATCTTAATGACCTTACCACGTCGAATTATATACGTTGTTTAATGGGGCTTTAACATATCATGGTGTTATCGAAATTTTATTTGGTGTCGTAACGCTCAGAGTTATTACCGAGATAGCTTATCTCTCGTGCCTTCTCATGAAAATCCTTTTCGCGCCATATGCCATCAAAGTATATCGAATGGTCGATACTTATTATCAACGTAACTGGCAATGTTTAATCTCATTCAAGATTAATTATGCAAAATAATATCTTTACTGTCACATATCTATTGACGTTCCATAATCACCGATTCTTTAGTAATCAAATATAAGCTATTTTCTTTTCTGGTGAAAATATAATAAAAAGCCAATTACTTAAATCACGAGAATAACTTTTTAGCTATTTGTTTATATTAGTATAATTGACATTTTTGAAAATATTTGTGATAAAGATTGAAATAAGGGAGAATATATTGGAGCAATTCGATAAAGAACTAAAAGTGAATTATATTTATTATTATAGAAAAATAATATCGTTTTACATCCTGGTTGTACATAATATCGTTTGCACATAAAATAAGTATATAGAATATTCATATGTCCTTGACCGATTTGATGTCAGAAAGCTTACATACATTCGGTGTAATAGAAATTCAATTGCGTGACATGCAACTTGCAGTAACGCGCTGAAGGGTATACAAGATATCGTGCAATAGATCAATCTTAGGTTGCAGCGTATTTTTACATCGGGCGCATTTACATTTTTAACGTACACGCTATTTTTATGTTTGCTTGATATTTCTTGCATTTGCAACTTTATAGTTTTCCTAGTAGGACGTGAACTCAAGTTGTAGGTACATAATATAAGAAACGATCTACATTACAGTTAATATAACTTCAATTTTTTTTAACTTTCATTTTATTAAACTTATTAAATTTTTATTTTTTTTTTAGAGAATCAATTCTACAAAATATAGATAATTGAGTCACAGCGAATCTGTATAAGATTAAATAAAGTGGTTTTGGCAGAGCAACTGTATAAATGAAAAAAAAAATGATGCAAATCACATCTTAAGGATTCTTTTGCAGCAGTTAGATCAAATCAATTCTCCTTTGCCTCTCATTTAAATTGCCCGTTTCTCTGCCACAGATCGGCGCTTTCGAAGCGAATGGCTTAATTAATTAGTCTTCTTGCGGAAGCCGCGACGGAGCGATCGCAGGGTCGCTAAATCGTCCGGTAAACCGCGGTAAAGCGACGGTGCGCGCGTTTCTGCATATCTAATGCAAAACCTTTCGCAGCGACTTTGAGGGGTCAGCTTCGGTCGATTCCAGAGTGCATGCATGTGCGTGGAGTCGTACGTATGTGGCAGGCGGGCGCACGTATGCCGTACGCAGCGCCTGAATACGCGTGCACCCGCTCTTTCTTCCTCTCTTATCGGCGTACGCGCGTACGTGGGTGGCGTGTCCGCGAAGTTATGGTGTCCGCGCGCTTTTATGGAGCGCCTATAGGCGCGTATATAGAAGGCCCCGCTGTCGTTTCGCCTGTTGTAACTCGCGTGCGTGTTACGTGTACACTTTGTAGCGGCCGCACGTACGCCTGGCGTTCGTCGAGCAAATAACTACACGTGTCCAATTAGAAGCACGAAACTATTCGCGATAGTGCCCCGCGTGACGTGTAATTAACTCGGTGCTGGATGGGCCCGCAAGATTTCGTGAAGTTCGCGATTATTTGCGAATAGCGCGTTGCGCGAACCGTCCGCCGTGATACATTGATGTCGTTTTTTGGGGGGGAAGGACATAGTCAAATCAAATTAAAACATTTTCATAAACTTCGCGTGTTACAGGAGCAACGTGGTGTATGTAATAATTACATTTACATTGTGTGGCACGAAGTTTATTGTTTGCAATGAATACTTACATATGCGCAAAAAAAGAAGAAATAGAATATAATTTATATTCGAGTATCAGAATTAAATTTATATAAATTTAAATGTAATATTAAAATATCTGAAACATTATATGTCGAAGATAATTGTCACTATAAATTTATATTCCATAAACTTTATTTTTTAATACGAAATAAGTACAATTTACGGTAGACATGCGACATTAAAAGATGATGTCATTAAATGAAAAAAAGCAACTATAAACGATGATATAATATCTTGCGACACGCAGAAATCATATCTATAGAAATGAAAATTAACAATAGAGCGACGAGCCGAGAGATATATTCTTGCCGCAATTTATAAATTCTTTCTACTGTATGGTAAAAGTTATATCGCGAGTATTCGATCCCCTTCACGATTACATTTATCTAGAGCTGTTTTACAGCGAGTACAAGCTCTCGCGCGTGTATCCTTAATCTGTTCGTTCGTGCGCTTATCGGCCCGTCACGGGAGGGGTGACAATAAAATGCTCGCCTACCTAATCTCACCTTTAAAAAAAAACAGATGCAATGTTTGTGCGAAAACGCACGCGTCCTCACCACTCTCGCGAGGGGATGCAACGCAACTCACGTGTTCCGCGCTTTTTCGTAAGCGTAATTTGAGCGTAATTATCGCAGCCAGTAATATTCCTACCCGCGATAAACCGTTTACATGATTAATAGAGACCGGTATTTCGCGAGCCTACGGCACTCTCCTCTTCTTCTCTGAGCGCCTCGCTGCCGCATCGCGTATACTGGGTGGCCTGCGAAAACCGCATTCCTTTTTAAATCTATATAATGCGTTACTTAACTTTTATTTTCTTGATAAAATATATTCCAAATATGATTTAGAATTATTAAATTTGTAATCTGCGATGATAAGATAATTTTTTTGATTTATACAGATTAACTATAAAGAAAGACATCATTAAAATTGTATTTGTGATAACGAAATCATAAAATGTATTCAGCTATTAGATATTCAAAATCGATTAGATAGGTTAGCAAAACACTTTCCGAAAATAAATTTAAAACCAACTGCATATTTTATATAATTAAAGGCAGACTATTAATTAATTTATTAATTTATTAATTTTTAATTTAATTTTCAGTATTAAATACACGAACAATTAAATTTTTTACTGATATAAAGTCTACCTAGAAATAAGTATAGAACAAATGTAAATTATTTATAATATTCTCGAAACCAGATTCGACAATACTGCCTGTTTCTAATTTAATTATTAACATGATTAATTCTCTCGTCTAAATTTTATTAAAGTAAAATCGATATTTGACTTGTCTAACGAGTCATCGATAAAAGATAGTAGCAGATAATTGCCAGACACCCCGTATATGCGCGTGTATATATGCATGCGCTACGCTCACACGCGTGTTCTGGACGGGCACGCCCGCGCGCAGGACCGCTCTCTCGCTCGAGGTATGCTATTATCATAATTGCCACCAATAACGGCCCCGTGATTGGCGCACTTCACGCTTTCCTGGTGCTCCTTTTCGGAAGTTTTGCATCCTTTGGCCAGGTTACCCCGTTCGCCTCGGCTTTCTTTCTGTCTTGTTCTTCTCCCCGTTCTCTCTCTCTCTCCTCCCCCTCCCCTTCTTTCTTTCTCGTAACGGCAATTCTTTTTGCATCTCCAACTACAATCTGTGACTTCGAAATTCCCAAGGGGTGCAGAAAAAGGAGACGTAGGGAGAAGCAGAAAGTCTCGAAAATGAATGGTGAGCAATTCACGAAGACGAGGTCGGGCGTGTGCGACATTTCTCGGCCCTCGATGTTGCCGGTCATTTTCCTGTCTTTTTTTCTTTTCCATCTGATCGATCGACGAAAAATGTTATTTTGCATGGAAGCGAGAAATCTGAATACCTACTTAAACCCCGAGGAGGGTCTGCGAAGGTGCCGTCGTTCGCTGCGTGTTCGGTGCGTGAAGGACGATCTGATCGTCTCACGCTTGCTGTCGGATTTGCAAAAATTCGGTCCGATCTTCGTATCAACATCCATCCTTGCTGTGTGTATCTTGACTCAGGAGCGGCAATATTATGAATACGATGGGATCAAAGATTAAAGGAAAAAAATTCAATGGCGGAAAATCTCATCGTATGATATCGCCATCCTAAAAGCGTTTCACGCTTTAGTCAGACTCGTTGTCAAGACGGTCAAGACACAAACGATAACAAAGATATCGACATGAAAATCGAGTCAAAAAGTGCATCTGATCACTGCTCTAGATAGAATAATGTTTCTTTATATTACGTTAAAAAAAGGGGTTTTTTTGAAGTTTTATAGGATCGAAGAAAAATGGATTGTGATCATCGATAGATTAACGCGATTGATAAACGAGCGAATTCACACCCCGGAATATTGGATATAGTGGACTTTGTCAAACTCACGTGCGATAAGCCACGTGCTAATCATGGTGATGTGTCGAGAGTTGCGCGTCAAAGATTTTAATCCTCGAGCATCGAAGAAAGAGAGAAAAAGAGAGAGAAAGAGATTGACCGATTTGTTACACCTACCAGTATGAGGAACATCTAGCAAAGTCGGAATTCTCCGACATATAGAAGTGCATTTGTGCACGATGAATCCCATCAAAAGCGAGCTGCATCGAACGATAGATCCTGCTCGAATTAAACGCTGCAGAAAAAATTTAGTTTTTGCTATAGAAGGTACGAGTGTAATTAAAAGCATGCGTCAAAAAATTCTGGTTGCGAGGATTTTGTGATTTCCCTTTATACAGTTGCTCTTTTGAATTCATCGAGGCGTATGAAGTATTTTACACGTTATTAATGAAATTTTTATTAGAATTTGGTTTATGATGTTTTGTGAAGATACTCCCATTGGAAAAGATTTAGTGATACTTTTAGTAAAATAAAATTTGACAAAATAAAATTTATTATATTAAGACTATAGAATGTAAAAATTATGACGTTATATGTTTTCGAATTCTTTTGCATCTAAAATCTTTTAAAAAAATCTATGTAAATAATACAAACTGTAGAAACATATATCCCTTATAAATTCAATTTTGCATTGCGCCGTCATAATTTGCACTCACACCAACCGCACGTATCATTAAGCAGAGAAAAGATTAATTTCACTCTAGTTTGAGAGAAGTTGCGATATTGCGTGCTGCGCGATAACACGCCCAGCACCACACTTTATGTCGCGAACGCCACCGTGCCCCGTGGCAAAGTGGCTTTCGACGTGAATGCAGTTGCACCGAGCGAGCGACACACAACCTTCGGCGTTTTCCGCGCGCACCGACACGCCGACACGCCGACACGCTCTTTCAGGTCGCCGAAAGGCAATATCGACTAGCGAGATACGTCCATACCAGACGTCGCCGCCGTTGAATCTTGCGCCGAACTCGCTGGCTCCATTACCAAACTGTCAACGCGCGCTTGGTGCTGTTAAGCGTGGACCACGCGAATTTCACCGCACAAATTTCCCTGCTCCACATCAGCTCGGAGATCGCTAATCCGCACGGACTAAAGCGCAGACGTCTATACTGTAAACTAGACCGCTAACGTTCCTTGTTTATAGTGTAGCCGAAGTCCGCATTTACACGCCTTCCGAGGAAGTCGTTCCAGTTCTAGGAGTTGCGCGAAGTGTGATATTGTGTTCTCTCCATGGTTCACGTAATGCAAAATTGTACTTTGCCCAATTTTTGTAAATGACGGTGGAAATAGATAGCCACGGTAAATGTACTCGTATATAGCAGTCTAATGATGCGTTAATTAAACAAGAAAAAGGAGAAGCACAGATAAATTGTGATATTACAATGCTTTATATATTTATTCTCTCCTCCTTTCTCTCTCAAGTTTAATTCTTTTATTGCCTTTATAATCGATTTATTGAACTTATAAAAATGCAACGAAAAATATATGACGATTCTTATTAGAGTTTCATTTCCATAACGTGACTCATGAAAGTGTAAAGAGGCAATAAAAGGGTCGTTGCGTATCCGTGGTAGTTGGGGTGATTGCGGGACGTAGGTTAAGTCCGGAATGGAAAGAAGCGGGCATTTCAACGGATTCCGGAGGGAAGAAAAGCGTGTACGCGTGCTGCGTGATTACGTGCAGTTACAAGCCCCTTAAATCGCGTAAAAGATAAGGCCGGCTTTACATTAAGCGTGCGTCCGACAGAAGTGCGCACAACCCCCGTAAATAGCCGGCCTCCACCTTTCTCTCGCTTCTTTTTTTTTCGTCCTTTCATTTGCCGCTCTTGACGTGAAAGTCATCAGAAGATTATCGATTTGACGTAATCGCGTAGGTCTAAGTGTATACACTTAAAGTATCGACGCGTCATGCCACTCCCATAAATAATAAGAAAGGATCATTATTAATGGGTTATAATTGGACGTTAACTCCAAAAGTATTTACAATTGCTTAGATGAAAGAAAATTTTGAAGCTTAATACTTAAAAACATAATATTTGTTATTAATCTTCTCCATTTGATCAACGATCACTTTCTGAAATAAGAATGCATTAATTCGGTTAAAGATTAAATTTTTATTATTAATTAGAAGCATCGCGTATGCCTCTAATTAACATCGTAATACTCGCAAGACTATGATCATCAACGGAAATAGTTAATACTCAGAGATGGTTTTCTCGGTCCAAGGACGACGAGTGTCTGTCTTAACGAGATACCGCAAAAATCATGACAAAAAAGAAAACAAAATATTTATATCGCGGATATATTCTGACAAGATAATCGCACATGAACGATAAAACGGAATTTATTTCGATTTTAAATTGCCTTGCGTATAGATGCTTAATGAGGGAAGAAATAGCCACGATGCATTTGTTTATGACGATAAATTCTCGTTTATTGTCGATCCGTTGCATATAATAGGCTCGTTTCATCATGGCAGTTATATAGCAATAATGTGATAGAAGGGGTTGCGAAAGGAGATATACATATGTAAGGTACACCTTTTTGTCACTCATGGATTTTCATTAATGATTACCTGAATTGTACTACGTAATAACTTTATCAAGCACTAAACTGATTTTGGAATTTTTAAATTGACGGAACTGCAATATTAATTCAATATATTGTTTCTAGAAAACTTATTGCTAAAGAAGTATAGAATATATTTATTTTTAGTATGAATTTTATTTAAAATTTAATTTAAATTTTAAATAAAATTTATAATTAAATTAAATTTTATTTAAAATTTGTTTATAGGAAAATCAACTTCGATTTCATTATTCAAAAATAGTGATATTTGTAGATGTTTGTGCTAAATATTATATATGTGTATGTACATGTAATTGCGAATGTAATTGTGTGTATATATCTATATATATAATATATTTAGAATATTCAATATATATTTAAAAAAATTTTATTATATTATTCTCTACAGATCGACGGCATTCGATTGCGAAATAAATGATAACAAATGTTTCCATATTGGTAGACGGGTTTATTTGCCGCACGACGAAAATGTAATAATCTATAACAAATTAATTATATTCTTAAACAAGCGACCGAATATTATTGCCACCGCTGTTTATTGTTGTTTGTATCATTAAGCCGGCCGTACATACGCGAAGCCGCCACGATGAAACCTTCAATTTAACGAATCACTAATAAATTCGCGTAATTGTGTTGCGAACACGGTCGACAATTACGATATAATTGTTATTTCATTTCCGCGTCCGAATAAACTAATAAAAGATTCAATGCCGTGCTGTGCCCGGCAACGGCCTCGCTCGATATCCGGTTAATAAACTGAATTTTGCTTGAACTTTGCAATTTCCAAATTTTATTCGAAATGTCGAGAATCATACAATTCGTAGGTAAAAGAATTCATAAATGCATAATGATAATTATGCTGGAATTCACCATAATGGATGAAATGTTCAACTGCTAACTGCGTAATGTTAATTGTACAGTTAACATTATTTCTGATATACGTTCTCATGGAAACTTGAAAAAAATCTATTAATAAAGAGATCTTTTTATTATGAAAAGCGATATATTTCAAGTTGTTATTTTATTTTTATTTCTATTCTTAATATCTTTATTAAACTATGTTGATCCTAAAAAAAGTTGAACTCCGAATTAATATTAAAATTTAAAATTAGAGAATACCTTTTATTTTATCGAAGAATGTAGGTCGACATTGACTTGTAAATGTTTCATATTTTTTTCTATTTATTGTGTTATTTCTATTTTTTATAAATTATGTAAACAGGTGATTTTATAGTATTACACAGAGAGATGATAAAAAATAGATCTTTTGTTCTTTATATACAACATATAAGCAATACATTTACGTATTCTTGATAGTATGACAATATTTACGGAAAATAAATTAGTTTACAATGGAAACAAATTAAGAATTAACATGAAGATCGTATGCTGCATAATAAAGTTGAGGATTACACGTAATAAGGTTAACTGGATGTGCGAAAGGATAGGAAACGACGTCACGACGTTTGAATTTGCTAACAAGGAGTCTTGTCGATATTAAAATCGTGCGCACGTCGATATTAAAATGCTGACTCGAGTAACGTTAATTATAGTCGAAAACAGCACAGACGATACGCTCACGAGATTCAACGTACTCCGTTTTATTGCCTGGCATAACGAGCACGGTGTAACACACGGTCGTTTCTAAATAAAATTAGTGTTCACCAAGCGCCCTCCGTTCATGCCGGGTTGTGCAATGCGTATCGAGGAGGGTTCAACCCCTTACTTAAGGATCGCGCGTGTCGCGAATTCGCTACCAACTCTGCGGAGCTCTTTTCTGTTGGATCATAATGCTAAATGTAAAGAAGTAGATAGCGAATGTTAGTAGCGAGAGAACGTGACATTTTTAAATAATTAATGCATTAATTGCTTTGTGTATACTTAAGTTACTGTTGCTACTATTGTGACGAGATCAAAGAATATGGTTAACAAGACACCTACTATATTATCTGCTAGATCGATCAAGCGACGAGCGGAGCTATAAGCCAGCTATAGCTCATCATGGTTTTCGTATCGTGGTTTTCCGAATAACAGGAGCAGTGGAGAAGGGTCTGATGATTTTTCCGATCAACAAACGTGTTTACACGCCTAACGATCGTATCTCGCGGAGTGGAAAGGAGGTGGCGGGGTGGCCGCTCTCGCTGCCGGCGGGAACTTTGTTCGTTCCTGTCTTGGGAAATATCGCGGAAGGAACATCTGTGCGCTCGTTTTTTTGCCTCCCCGAGGATCCTACAGCGTAGACGGGCAATAAACCATAAGTCGGTGACGGCTTGAGGAAAACTCCTCGAGAGCTTGTTTCCTGCATTCTCTCTGTTCGGCCGAGAGGCGCCCGGTCTCTAAGAGACGTTCCTCCCGCCCGGCCCTTTCGCCATCTGCGCGAAAGCGTCGTGCCCGCACCCCCGCTTTTAATCGTTATTGTCTTAATGTTACTGTTACGACGCACTGCGGCACACGGTGGTGCTTGCTGCTTCCTCGAGATCGTCCCTGCCGTCCGAGGGATAATCCTGAAATTTCGTATTATAGCCGCAATTCGCACAATTCGCCGCGTTTAGCATTCGGCGACCCTTGGCATCCCCTTTGCCACCCCTTCGGTATACTGCTGCTGTATTTCCCCACGAGCCTACTTTTCCATCCCTCGTGACGGGTTTACGCCACTATGTTTACTCGATGTATCTTTAAACCCGAGTTTAAACCCTTGCAATGACGATTTATGAGATCTTGTAATTATTTGAAAGAGGAATTTATTGCTGCGGTAAATCAGAAATTAATTGGGGGTCTATTATGCAATAGAAAGGTGATTGACACGAAGGTTATTTCCGAGGTTATTTCTTTTTTTCCCTCAGTCCTTCTCTATTTTTGTTTCTTGAATGAATATTGGGTTACATATTTCAGATACATATTTTTAGTATAAAAGAATCATACAAAATTATGCATCTTGCGAATGCATTGTATTATATGATGTAAAAATACAGCTTTTTTGTACATAGAAACAATATTATATCATATCTTCTGAGCTGTATTTCTCGTCTGTAAAATTAAATTAACTAAATTAATTAAATAAAATTATTGAATGATTACTTATAAGAGAGCAATAGAGATTCAATGATCAAATGCAAAGATAAATTCGGAGCAATGTTAAAACGAGAGAAATTTAATAATAGAGAAGAGAGGGTTTAAAAAGACCAATTTATTTAAAAAAATTCAGGAGACACGTACGTATCGAAAATCATACAAACGCTCAGGATATCAGATATCATATATTTCGATTAAAACGATGCTATACGTATTCCACACGTGCATATGTGCATATACCCACACACAAAGGCCACGTATCCCAACGTGCGATTGCAAGCGCGATCGGAGATAACGATCCTGAAACGCAAGAGGGTCCTTTGAGAATCACGTGACATCTGCTGTGGGGTGTGGTGTAGAGATGTAATGGTACCATATTACAAGCGTCAAACCGCACGATGCTGTCTCGAAGCGACGGCCATTGTGATTGCGATGAAAGTCGCGTGTGACCGAGCAGTTTTTTGCTTCGGAAAACTTGGTTGTTCGTGTGTGTTCGGAAAATTTATCCCTATATTTTATTTAATTCTAGATTTTGAGTTTTTCTCCCTCTATATATTTTATACATAGGACTTTTCTAAAATTTTGACGTCGAATATTTTGTCATTTTATTGTCAGTGTTATTTTTTAATATTATTTATAACTTTATCTCTATACTGGAACATTAGTCTCTATCCGTGTTTTTCTTCTTTCTTCTTCCTTCTAATACCTGCTGCCTCCTGGAGCGGCACGGGGTGACTCCAGGAACTATAATTTGCATAAATTGCACGCAACGGCTTTCCTACGAAGAAAATGCGCCGATGATGCTGCGTGCATGTTGCGGTGCGCTCTTGGAGAAAATTTACGGCCGCATGATAGGCGACAAATCAACGAATGACAGATTTGTTTACTACCTCGTAATATTGATAGCGAGATGGTATTTTTGCACAATTGAACTTTATGACATTATACACCACATCGTATAAAAGGTGACTGGAAACTTGATATGCTACACTTTTAGCACAAGAAAAATTTACAACTATTCATTTTTTCAAAATTTGTAACACTTGTAATCGTAGCATTTTTTATTCTCGTAAGATCAACTGAAAATCGATAGCTTTCTCGATAGTCATCTTATTTCGCGTCTCTTCCAATGCAAGTAATATAACCTTCTTTTTTTTTTTTACTATCCCGATTTAATTGCAGTACCGATTTAAATCCGATCAGGATATATCAGAATGATCGTCATTCTTCCTAGCGATTAACTCGGGACGCTTTTTGCCGCGACGTCGGACCCTGTGCACCATGTAGGGCTCCGCTCGTGCGTGCCTCTTACTTCAAAGCGGGCACGAGTTTCCCTCTCCCCTTTAAACGATGATGACGAGACGCTCTCGCGTCGTCAGGCGGAAATTTTAATTCAGTCACAAGTTGTGTTTGTAACGGCAGAATGTAATGCATTGGATCGTAGTTCCTTCGGAAGATATCTTGCCCGTCGTTTCTCAAAGAAACGATATTAATCTTCGTCCTCTGTCGCGAGATGGTCCCGCGGTCTGATTAATGTTGCGAATTAGTGTATAGAGGGACACAACAATCTTACATTATGTTATAGAAATACGAACGTTCTGACTTTAATTTTGCAAAATTTTAAAAAGTGCAATATAGTTCTGAATGTAAGTATAATAAACATGCATAATGTACCTACCTATATGTCGCCTAATTTTAAGAATTAGAGTTTTGTATATGTATATTAACTTTATAATTATTTATAAATTGTATAAGTCGGAAAAACAGATAAAAAATAGAAAGAATATTACCTACATTATTTTTAAGCGTATATTCAATTGTGTTTAAAAATAGAAGATTCATGAAATCATTGAAGATTATCTTACGAGTTTAGTTTGAGCTTATTCGCTTAACCTCTTCCGAGAAGCATATTATTTATCTTTGCGAATTGGCACAATCGTCTATCATTTCTATCGGATTCCTAATGTGTTAACCACGAATCGATTTATCCGGCGTGCAGAAGAGGAAAAAGTACGCCCCGCGAGATCTCTATCGGAACAATGGGCGATAATAACGATCGGATATTTATTGTCCAATTGAGTTGGACGATCGCGGTGAGATACTCGATCGAAGGGGCGCGTACTCATGTGCATTCCCACCGCAACTTGCAGCCATTTTTAATTCTGTCGTGCGGAGTTCTTAATTCCCTGCTGCTGCTGTTGCAGGTTGCAGCTATTCGCTCGTACATCGCGTTTTTCGAATTACGCTCGCGTCGCATATCTCACCGACGGGATCTGACCGCCGTTATTATTATGCTCCTTTCTCCGTGGGACCCCCTTCCCTCCCCTCCCTTCTTCTGCTCCTCGTACCCCTTTGGGTTAGGCCGTAAAGCAGAGCCGGTGCGCTCGGAAACCCTTCGGCCTTTGTTCGCGCGCGCTAGCAATAAAAAGACGGCCCATTACTATTGTGATCGTTGTTGTTGTTATTACCGTCGTTATTAGTAAGCGAGCGAGCGAGCGCTGAGAATTTCACGGGTTCCTCCGCAGCAACATCGGCTGCGAGAGTCGATCGGCGCAACGATCGCACTCGATGTGTTATTTTTTTTCCCCTTTTCCTTACCCTGACAAGAATAAAGCCGTAGCGAGGCGTCTCGCTAATTATCGCAATTTGATGGTCAAGATTTAAAAACTTTACAAGCGCGACTAATTGCCTACGTTGAATGTTTCATCGGTTCCAAGCGAGGTTCCAAGACTGCTCGCGCAGAATTTTATCATTGCTTCCCTTATCAGATTCTCATAATGGAATTATTGCAATTTAATGACTAGAAGTTATTTATTAAAATTTTATGAAATTTCTCCTATACATATAAAACAGACTAATTTATAAGGGCGGTAAATTTTCTTTAGCGCTTTATAAACGTTTTTGTTTTCGCGCAAATTAATTTTACGCGGAAGGTTTATTATTGAAACTGAAGTAGCAATTAACGTTTCTGTGAAAAGCTCTTGGCGAAATAAAATCGCCGGTTTTTCTAGTGATAATATCTATTAATTTTTTTACGCGCGAAATAACACCGCCGGCCGGAGAATGGCATGCGCGAGAAGACAGGATCGGAGGCGCGAATACGCCATTCTTCTTGGTAGCTTCCTTCGAGGGACGGTAGTTTCCGCTTTATGCTCGCAATGCCTGCGCGATCGCGAGCTAAACTTGAGCTACGGGACGTGTAATTTCGGCCTTCTACTTGAAACAGGTTTTACGTTCGTCCCTGCAGGGTTACCGTGTACAGCTCCCAGGGTTGTACGCACGGCCGAGCGTATTTTCTCCTGCCCGCAAAGTGTAAAACGAGACTAACTTTCCGCCGGTCGGTCGGCAAAGTTGCAAGGATACATAGGTATATCCGTCATTTATTAGTGGACATTAATAATTTCCATACTCGCGAGACTCGCCAACGTAATTATGATGATAGCGCGTGAGCGGTTTACAAAGTTCCCTTGTCCGTACACTGGAATTCTATGCATTTTCCTTTTACTTCCTATTTCTCATATGTTCTCTCCGTATCGTTCGTAATTAAAACAACCGTGAAACAAAAATGAAACAACAACTGTTCAGAGTTGGACGCTGGAATACTTAAATTTGATGATTGAAAGTTTCGAATTTGGCGTTTTAAAAACTTTGGTTAATTTTTTCGAATTCTTAATTATACATAATCGTGATGGAATTTGCCCAAATTAATTAATGATCTTGTAAAATGTAATACATAGATTTCTATCTCGAGTCGAATTCACATACTATGTTTCTCGGCAGATTTTGATTCTTATAAAGAATCAGTGCGTCCGAAATCGCAGCAACTTTAATCACCGATGGTATATCTTTACGATAAACTCGGTCTCTTCGAGATACTGGAAGACGAGACTAATGACAGTCGCTATGTAATAGAGGGTATCGTAAGTTTGGCGAAGTTTGACTTCGGGAAGAAGTTCCGGAAGCAGCGAGAGGATAGTTTAAGCTAACTTGGAGCGCGATGAATCAAGAATGCGTCACGTACATTCATCGAGGTTCCATCTTACTTTCCTCCTTGGGGATTTATTTCTCTCCCGGATTCCGTCGTTAATCCTGTACGTCCAGTCTCACGTTTTTTTTTCTTAACGCAGTTGAAAAATGCGAGGTGCTTTGATATCCTAGGACCTAGATCTCCATTTTACCGATAGAAATTTATTTGTAAAACAAAAAGAACGTATTAAGGATTATATTCATGAATCATTCTTTGTTATCAATAATTTTCAAAACATTCTTATAGTTTTGTTTGTGTGAAACATTGTACAAATTCACACATTTCCTTTCCTACGCTATGCTATCGAGAAATAAGCAATGCTTACTTTATATTTATTGAATGTTTGATTTATATCTTTTTCGTTAAGTATTCTCGAGTTAATATTTCAATATATCGATTAATACATACCATTACACGGGGCAAATCGAGATTTGCTACGCGAAATAAATTTCTCTATTGTCTACGCAAGCAGAGAGATTGTAATTTTTCATCAAAGCAGCAATATGCAAATTGTTCTAATAACACGACAAGATTTACAGTGCACGTGATTCGCAATACGAGGTTTGCAATCGAGGTTTATGCGAGTGTCCTTGTAATGTTTATAAAATCCTGGTAAATAATTAGCCTCTCACGCGAGAGCCAACAATAACGAGCGGGGAATATGAATCGGCGGATACCGATCGCGCTCAAAGCCGTGGCACCGCGCTGCTATCTCGGCCGCATCGCAAAAATCGATCTCTCGACTAGCGAATTTCTCCTTCAGCGAGCGTACCGGAGATCGCACCGATCGATAACGGCGACGGACAATTAGCTGTTTCTCGATATCGAGCGGGGGCGTAAGAGTGGATCTACGAAGGGCGATCAAGGGGAACGGCGACAAGGGGGAGAAGCACAAGGGAGAAGAAAGAGGACGGAGAAAGCGGGCAATGCAATGACGTGTTCGGTAATTAGCGTATTATGCATTCGGCCGCGTTTGATTTATCGGGAGCCTCGAAGGGGAACAGGATGTGCCCCCGGGGCGCACCCAGGTCCATCTCACGCAAGTGCCCTGCCCGCCTATCCTTTTTCCTCTCCCTTTTCCCTTCTGGGTTTCTTCTCCCTCTGACACGCATTCCTCTTCGCTCCTGTCCTTCGATCTTTTGATCTCACAAGTGAGAGGAAAGGGTCTAGATGCTAGCAGTTTTTTCTCTTCTTGTTTCTATAGTTTTTTCTCTTTTGTTTTAAGTGTATTTCCTGCATCTTCTTTTTTTCATGTTTTTTTCGTCTATTTGGTTTTCAATAGAGTTTGCTAGATCAACATCGTTCCTCTATAGACAGCCATTATCTTTATAAACTCTAATTTAAAATTATCGGTTTATCACAGTTTTGAGAGAGATATTTAATAACATCGTAGAAAGTGGTTTAAATATTCAAAATAGGTATTCAAAGAGAGAGAGAGAGAGAGAGAGAGAGAAAGAGAGAGAGAGAGAGAGAATCACGAATTAGTTTGTACACATAATTTTTTTCTGAAATAATATGAATCCGAATCGTAAATTAAATTGAAATCTTATCTGCTAATGAATTAATGTCTTCTTTCTTATTTTTATCTTTCTTTCGTTTTGGTGCGGATTTTCAACATAAATCCTTTAGCGTTAGAACTTCTTGTGTTCTGTGTCTATCGTTACTTTCTTTTTTTTTTTTTTTGCTGTTATTTCATCTTTCACTCAATTTTTTTTCTGTCTATATGTGTATATATATATTTTTTTTCAATTCTTTATGTTCTATCTCTCTCTCTCTCCCTCACCCTTTCTCTCTTCCTCTCTCTCTCTCCCTCTCTCATTCTTTTTTCCATCCTCCGCAACACGACCGCCCATCCTTCTCACTAACGCACGGAATCTCTCTCTGCCCCGCCTGTTCATCGCAATACTCCTTTCCTCCTCTATTTAGTCGGGGGGCTCTCTCCCTACCCTTTTTTCCTTCTCTTCGTTCTTACCCATACCTCCCCGCTATTATCCGCTTTCATTGGCCTTCGGTGCCCCGCCGCGGCAATAGCGGAGAGCGCGGCTCCCTTACCTTCACGTCTGGGGATAAGTACGGGTTTGTACAACAGGGTATCCCTGAGTTTCAACGACGCGCCGAGTTTTCGATACCGATCCGCCATTGTGCGATCCTTTACGATCGCGATTTATTCGGTGCCAATCTACCTGAGAGTGCGCGGCATTTCATAAATAGATAAAGTGATTGGTTTTGACGCATTTCCATCCATCCATCCAGCTTACATTTGCAGATATTAATTTGTATATCCGTCATTAAAATATGTCTGCGTTAACTCTGATCATGTCCAATTTGACATCGTGCTTTCTTCAATCAGTTATTCAAATGCTCAATATTTCATAAATAGTTCAATTTTTATGGAGTGTGTATACCTATTCTACCGAAAGATTTACTTATTCATGAAAAGGTTTTTTAATTCTGATTTGACATAGATTAGACATAAATTTAAAATTCATAGAAAGTAATTGATTTTTTCGAGATCGCATGATTTATGTAGCTTTTACTTTCCACAGATCAATACTAGACATCTCTCTCATCCGTTTTACCTAAATCTTTTATCGAATCTGGTTTTCGCAAACCTAAAGAATATAGACTTCAAGACAAACGGCTTCCACAAATCCCAGATTTATTAGATCCAAGCCATTCTGCAAGCCATAAATTTGTCCAGAATCTACATTTCATATACATTTACGATCGGTATATGACGGGGGGTTCTAGATTTTTTTCATCAATCCTAAGTTTTTTTTTTTGAAATTTTATTTACTTCATCAATTTTCAGTTTAAGAACATAATTTAATTTACGATTCCTCTTCAGTGCATAGGGTATATCGCATATTTTCTCGGCCACTTTGTGTAATTGTATAGTTCAGAGATAAAATAGATCACTCTCACTATAGTTGCTTGCGTCAAATATTCTGCAGGTGGTTTATTTAGGCACCGAACATGGCCAATCGTATACACAGCAAACCGTTCATCGTCTCTGCATCGCCCGCACGCGATGGCGATTTAGCCGTTTAGAAAATATTTTCCTGGCGAGTCGATGAAACCTTTTTCGAGCGAGGAAAAACACTTTGCTGGCTGAAAGCCAAACGGTATGTGGTCGGATGCACCGAGCGCGAACTCAAAGAGGGCGGGCGGGCTTGAGTTCGCGAAGAATCGCGCGGAGTTTCGAGTACTCGAAAGTTGGAGAAAACGAGGCGCGAAAGCCGATGCCGACCGGTTCGTCTCGCGTACAATCACAATCGCAATCGTCCATTTTGAGACGAGCGCTTTTCGGAAGAGCGAATCGAGCTAGAAACGCTACTGCCGTCTCCGCTTGGCAGAAAACTTTCTTGAGCGAGGGTGATGGCAAACAAACTCTCGGACGCTTTTCGTCCTCAAAACAAACTGGCTGGTTCTCGGCGGAATACGTAACGCAGGTCACAGCGGAATTTTCACCGAAATTTTCTCGTTGAAAAAATCAGATATATTTACATACACATATCTATACCTATATATTTTTAAATATTGTAAAACAAGAGTATATATTATACTGGATTTCCTAGAACTAATGACATATATAACCGGGAAGGGGGTGATTCTACATAAAAAAAATAAGTTGAAAATATAGAACAAAACTTTTTGACATCTTATATATCGTGATTGGACAATTTATTAGTAGCCTATGCGGAAAAAGTGCGTCAGGTATACAAGATGGCGATTTCTCGGTACGAATAATCCTGCGTCCCCTCGCGCATCTTTTTTACGGAACAAAGATCTGAGACACTCATAGGAGGACGTCCCTCGCGGAACAAGGGTATATCGCGATGAATAACGCGATAAAAATAGAAGACGTCGGGATATTTTACCCCTTTCCTGGTGTCGCGGTAGGATGAGTTTTATGCAAACGATCACCGACGTACCACGTCAGCTTTCTCGGATATGCCTACGCGCTGCACTTTTCCGTACCGGACAAGCCGTCGCGGAATTTCAACCCTTTACGACCCTTTACGTCGAGACATGCTGAACATAACTGTCTTGACATAGCGTAGGAAGTCCTATACATCTTTCCGGAAAAGCATCATGCATGATTTATTTCTGCGAGCTATTTAATCTTTACCGTAATTTTCCTAGAATATGAAAACACTTTTGCGAAGAATTATAATGACAAGACATATTAAAATATTTTATTTCTATTTATCATTTCTTAATGTGTAACTTCTCTGAGATGCACCGTTTAAAAATTATATATACATATATTATAAATTAGGACAGGTTTGTGTACATTAAATATATAAATTGCTCTACCGGTCAATTCATCATGTTAAAGACACTCTTTCCATCGGATAAAAGTACGTTCGCACGCGCTATAAGTGAAAACAGTTAGAGCCGAGAAAATGAAAGGGGTACAGGAGCAGAGTAGGTCGAGATGGAGGCTGACGATGTATCACGTGCTACATAAGCATAAAAACAATTTCATTAAGATTGCGATAAAATAGCGGCCGATAAAGCGCGAGATAGTCTGATATCTGTGTCGCGCCAGTATACCGGGATATAAATTGCGGGACTCGCGAAATCACTTCGAGGGATCTTTAGCAGTTGGATCAGACAGGGAGTGACAGGGTTGCGAAGATCGACGTTCCCCTCCACTCTCCCCGGAGAGCTATTATTGATATAATCACCCCGTCGTGCGTGTCACCCTCGTGTGGCGACGAAGTCATCCACCTTAGACCCTATTATTGTTCCTACATCATGCTTTCCTACACGACTGGAGTCTTACTCGACACGCTTGCAGATTATAAAAATCGATCGCGGAATCCGTCGCATGTCGGGTTTTTACAACGAATCGACTAACGAAGCGTCTCCGTTCGAATTGGTGTTCACGTAATCTCGTAAAGTGCTAAAGTGCGTTCACGAAGGACGGGTCTTTGAGAAAGGCAGGTCGCTCTTATTATAGATATAATCGATTCGTACGTGCGTGTCAGATATTACCTATGTTGATTTGGCTTCATCCCTCACCTTATTTATCCATTATTGGTGCCGTGCATGTGATATACGCACGTTTTCGCGAAGGCTCAGTCATGCGCTATTTTCTCGGTGTTAATTGTAGGCGCAGAATGCGATTTTCAAATCGACGGTGCGTACAATTTAATCTAAAGACATAAAAAGAATTTAATTTAATTTTTTAATTGATTATTCTTAAATTATTTCTTATCATTACTTCATAATTAAAATAATTTTGAAAATTGCATTGTGCGAACGCTTACTATTGTACATTATATTAATTGAATACATTAATTAAATAACTATTTTAAAAAATTATATATTACAACTAATTTGTTATTGCGAAGAAAAACAAAAATATATTTTGTTTTGTTGCGATGTGCAGAAAGTCACGGTAAGTAGATCCGGTGTTCAGAGCATCTGTTTTTTACTGTGATGCCTTATATCCGCGTTTTCTGCAACGCCATTAAATCTCAGAATGTGCACCGTTGCACTTTGGTTTCGCACGACGCTGTAAAATTATTCAATTGCCGCACGAGTTATATGTTTCGAAGAAAACTTGGAAGAAAACGTTTGTCATAAAGAAGAAACGAACGGAAATAAGCAAAAATCGCTTTTGCGTTGTTACCGTTACTTTAATGGATCACATGGATTGCTGGAATGTCGCTTAATTATTCTCTTCCGCTCGATGAAAGTATATTCCTTGAGCGTCCTAACAATTTTTTACATGAATCAGTACTTTGACCTACGTTTGTAACTACAAGATTTCTAGATGCGTTTATAATTCATGTATAAGTAGATGTTTTATGAATTATAATTGTTATAGTAGCAAAATATTATTTTACTGAAGTTAGAAAAGAACTAACGTTATTAATTAGGTACAGTGCGGATTTGAACTTTGAAATGGCGATGAGATGAAAAGTAATTGCAAGGTTGAGAGAACTCGTTAAAGTTATATTTGCTTCTCATTTCATAATAATTGATAATAAAAACTAAATTATAGAGTATTACTTGTATCTTACATATGACATTTTTGCTTGTAAATTAACCGACATTCAATTTCAAGATATCGAATTTATCGGGATTTAGATAATTTATCGAACTGACCGTAATAATGATTGCGCCACATGTTTGTGGCCCTGATTGCAACATCGATCATTGTTATAATGATAACCAAAACAATAACGTAAAGGTGCGCTTTGCGTTTATGACGGTTTCACTCCATTAGCGTTGTCATGATGGCGGTGATGGAACACGTGTTTCTCTCCCACCGCAAGAGGGAACATTCTTATTGTTAGTCAGTTCTTAGCGTTATGATGTCTGAAATCCTCGGCGAGATGATACCTTCTAAATCAGGATGCAGGTTAATAAAGCTTTCGCGTATCCCAGTTTCGCGCGAGTAACGCTCCGTCGCTCGGCGCGCGGTATTCCACGGGTAATAAAGCGCATTTACGATATCCCCGACGCGACATCATCCGCCCTTTTCTGTTCTCAGGGTGGCTGTGAGCTCTTTTCCCTTATCGTGTCGCAACGCGTTCCGTCCATCCCCGATCCCCGTCATAAATGAGGCAGGCATTACTCGAATAAAAGTCTTATCTGGATAAAGAAACCGATTAATTTTTTTCGAAACCATATTCGGTTTTGTCAATATTTAAATTGGCAATATATCTTTATACTCCGAATTATTAAAGGATCAATAATAGGGATAATATACCATTTATAATTATTATGTTTTATTGTTTTACAAAACATAACATACATTTACAAAAAAACTAACTTAGGTACATTTTACGTATGCGTATCATTCAACGTGTATCAATTTTTAGTATCTTGCTCGAAAATACTAATTTTACATAATTAAAAATACACGAATCCACATCGACGCGTTTAAGACCTACACGAAATGGCATTCTAGTCAAGCCACATTCGTCGCTTTCGGTAGTCGCGAAATTCCAGGAGGCTCATTGTCCGTCAAATCGTCGGCTTCTTGCGAAACGAGCACTCTCTCGAATAACGACGTCATTACTTTGCGCATCGTAAGACGCGCGTAAATGGTAAGCCGAATGGGCTCGCATCGCGTCCTCATAGGCCCCGCGTTTTGTTGCTCTACAACGGCCCCGACGGTCGTCACTGTCGAATCGGAAGTGGCTTCTAAATCTCGACCATGCCCTACCGAATGGATCGTTATTCGTGCGTAATTGTCGTACGTATACGCGTTTACGAACGTCACCATCAACATGCGCCTCACACTCTTGCATCCCTGATTGCCCGTAAACGCTGACTTTTGATGTGGTACGACGAAAAAGAAATAAAATTTATTCTGAAGATACAATTCTGCTAGAGTTGACTTTGATAGGATTTTTATTCCCTAAATATAACTCTTTACAGCCGAAATTATGCGTTCAATTAATTTTATATGCACTCGTAATTTAATCTTTATTGATATAACGAACATTTTATACATTATGAAATGTAATATAATTATTTTAAATTTTGCATTTAAAGACCTGAAAAATTGTTGAATACAAATACAAAAGCTAAGCCACAATATAAAAAGCATTAAACGATTTTTAAACGATATATTCTGAAATTGTGAAAAAAATCTCTTAAAAAGTAATATCAGTTTTATTTATTTATCTTTGTTTCACGTGATTTTCGGAGGTGATCTGGAAATTATATATAATATCCAGATCATAATGGAAACTGTCGGAAAAACGATGAGCGATATAAACACGATATCTGTCATCGAGTGGCGTGTATCCGTTTCTGGCGCACTTTCGTCCGGTATTAACGTGGCTTTAACGGGCCACCCTCGTTGTTACGGGAAGGACACGCCATTCTCGCGTTACCGTCCCCCACGACGCAAGAAGAACACGGAAGGGAGACGGGAAGAAGCAAAAAGGACGACGAAGATAGTAAGAAAGGAAGAGAGAGAGCGAGTGAAAGACAGAATGAGACAGAGTGGGAAGATAGAAAGTGCAGGGTGGGGCCGGTACGTTGTGTGTTCCGGTCAGTACGGTCTTTCTCTCTCTCTCTCTCTTTCACCGTGGCCTCGGCGTGCCCCTTCGTAATTTATGTTTGCTTTATGGCCAGGAGAATAAGGAAGCGTCTTATTAAAGACAGCCGCGTTGCTGCTCACGAGCTGCCTTGCTCACAGACGAGCATGGCCGCCGCAAAATATTGTCTCTCCCTTTCAACGTGCTACGTGCAAGCATCTGGTAATAATGGATCTAAGTGTGGTATCGACGTGCACGGCACACGAAGAAATTAATTTCTGCGTTCGGAAATTAATTTCTTCGTGCCGTGTGTTTTAAGACTGGCGAATCAATAGTGGGAAATATTACTTCTGTGATCTTTCTTCAGTTACTTTCGTGAATTTAGCAGATTCACATGTCTGCCGTTTTATTAGGAAGCCGTCTCGCGTCAATAATTCTTAGACTCGCATTAAAACTTAACTGAACTTTCTTTTTCGCCTTCTACATACTTAATCCGCAATTTAGCCGTAACGAAAGCGAGGCATAGAGAGAGAGAAATAACGCTGGGCAGATATTCGATTCAATAGGAACTTTCCGGTGTCGGCCTTCAACGCACTACGCGCCGATTACCAGAATGCGTTTCCACGTTATTAACCCGCAGGTGATAGCGGTACAAAAGTAGGTACTACTCGGCGTGTGTAGCGGGCATGGTCAGAAACTACCGAGTATAAATCCGCTTATCCCAGCTAGCGCCGACGTCCGGCAAACAAAGCTACGGGCTCTCCCGTGGGACTTCACATGCTGACGTGCCGACGAGAGAATTCTCAGGTAGATTTCAGGTAATCCTGGTGCCGTGTGTCGCGCGGGCGCATGGCTTTCGGGAACTCCGGTGCAGAGCACGGGCATAGGCGCGGAATAAGGTTTCCCTCGGGGTCACATCGAGCGAGCCGAAGAAAAGAAACAGGCTCCCGTCGTTTCTCAAAGAACTCTCTTCGAGCTAAAGCTGCCGGGGATGTAACGTTATTTACTAAACTAACTATTGAAATACAATACATGCGATACTATTACACGTTGTGCAAGTGCGTGATTCGTCCATTTTATTTCATTTTAACGATGGAACTCTATAAGTCTATAACGTGTGAAGTAATACCGAATATTACATTGCAGGCGGCAAAAATAAACTAATATAAATTAAATAATTTATATTAATAAATTAAATAATTACAAAGAATGCAAGACACTTTGTATAACTAATGTTATTTTATCGTGTCCGTCGGAACGCACATAGAAAATTGTTGCAGGCGATGAGAAGGAATGCTGCTGTTACACGTTGTTGAAATATTCGCGCTATCGAAATACTTGTAGCTGAAAATGAACGCCAATCATTTCACGCGCGAATATGACAACGCGCATCGCGTTGTTTCTGATGTGTCTCGCGGAATTTCTTCCGTTACTTTTTTATTCTTGAGAGTTGACATGATAGAAGGAAAAGCCTGTCTCGTCGCCGTCGGATTGCGATGCATTTTACATAAACGTCGCAAAAGTTATTTTTGCGACCAGCGAGTAGAAGGCCGCGAGGCCGGCGAGGCCCATTAGACTCGCTATCGCGGAAGGCCGAGCAGACACGCGGCTCTCACTTTTATGGCGAATCGCTTTTAGCAAGTATCTAAATGACGATTTCTCGGCTAAGCGACTCGTCCCCTCTTCGCCGTCGACTGATCGTTTCGACTCTTTTAATACTTTCCATTACGGATAAGCCGGCCTCGAAAATGTAGACACTAGCGGAATATACGAGCGAGCCGCGTCATTCCCGCTTTTAGTCCCCGAAAGCCGATCTTAACCGCGTCGACAGCTGAACAAATCGCGGAATTAATTCCGCCAGTGCGACGCGCGACACGACCACGTTATACGAACACTGGCAACGTACAAATCTCGGAATGCGGTATATGCGTTGTATGTGTCCCTCTGTTAGCTTCACGAGCTTGATATTTACTTTTAGCTGGTGAGCACTGGCTAATATTCTGGATAATTATTTCTGTTTGTTGCTTTCGTTATTGCGGAACAAAATTTGCAGGATTAAATTTCAATGACTGCGCGTCATAATATGAGAAATTCTAGTTACGCGGTCACGAGTTCTTGTTTTAATAAGGAATGGAATTAAATTAAGTTAGAATTAAATATAGATGTAATTTCATGCATATTTGAGAAAAATTAAAATCTTCTAAAATGGTGAATACTGCTCATCATAACGTTAAGGTAGTCGTCTTGCTACGTGCTAGTCATATGACTGCTTGTAGATTATCACGTTTAGAAAGACACTTGAGATAATTTTCCTGTGTGAAAAATAGTTTTATGAATTAAGGTGTAAAAGTTTACACGTGAAAAAAAATCTTTATATCGCAGAAATAAATTCTGTTATATTTTTCGTTTGACTCGGTTTTGATCAGCTGTGCATCCGAGCTGTCAGAGAGGTTACATACAAGGTAACATCTAATACCCTCCTAATATGAATTGAATTGTGCTAATTACTCCAAAAAGAGTTTCGAATTGCAAGAAAAGAATGCTAGTCACTATCTTTAGCCGGCCAAGGAAAGCGTATCGCATAACCTATCAGTACGGTGCCGTTGCCAAGTCTACCCAACCTCACCTCGACTATACAAAAATGTCTGCTCGGCTGCCTCATTTTTACGAATATTAACTAACAAATTCTAAATGAAATCTCCGATGATCTATATATTTTATAGTTGCGTTAGATTCCTTGGAATCTAATCTACAAAAAGAAATGTTTTTTTTTTTTACTTTGTCTAATAGAAAAGTGTGAAAATTTTGTGACTGAAACCGTGACGGAGGCATTTTTATTCCCATATAGGATAGTGAGGATAGTAGTAATTGTACGATTTTCGCGACTCATTTTCTAGTCTAATTTATAGTCGATAAAGAGCCGCATAAAAAATATGGTGCAAAGCTGATCGCATATTTTTATATAATATCCGGGATCTAGCACTTTATCTAATACATGCTCTAATAGTCTAATAAGACGACTACCTTAAATTCGTGCTACTGTAACTGTCATATGTTATATTTTAATTTATTTTATCGCAAATTCTTGTTTCGTTTGACCGCATTTTTGTTTTATGTATCGCAGTTCACGCGTCAACATGTGATTTTTACTGAAATATTAATAAATTATTATTAATTGGTTTTATCAAAGTAGAAATAAAATATCCTCTTTGATCATCTCTGTATGGCATTTGTCACTATTTTTCTAGCAATAAAAGTAGCCATAAATAGAACAGGTTTCATCAGCATCTTCAGTCGCAATGCCGGAAACTAATTGATTCGGGAAAATGTAGACACGAGAACCGGATTGGGCAACTGTACCGCGTAGAATGTATTCCAACTATTCGCAATCAAAATCCGCAAACCGCTTCCGAACAATGTTTGCAGGGGCCGGTACTAGGCCGTACCGGAGCCTGCAGCCGCCGCGTTCTTGATCGGAGCCGCGCGTCGATCGTCGGCGAGGGTATTAAAGGGACGTTAATCGTCGCGGCCGGCGAACAATGGCGACATCGAAATTACAGGTATACGCCCGGCTCGCGCGCGGCCTCGGTTCAGCCTCGGCGCGATTCTGATACATCGATATACATCTCGGGCGTACGTGTGCGCGTGCATACTCGTGAAGGGGGTACACGGCGCGTTTTACGCGTTGCTACGCGCGTGCGTACGTGCATGCACGCGCGCACCCTCGATCCCTCGGAATGCCGACCGACGAATGCACGCGTACACGCTCCGGGTGCGATTCCCGCGATGCGAAACGTGTCCTCGCGCACCTCCACCAGGGTCAGGAAAAACGGCTCTCTCTCGTCCCTTCCTTTTTTTCTTGTCTTCCCCGGGCCATTACACGCGCAGAGATAAAGGAACCCTTAATTGAATTTTTTTGGGACCGACATAAATGCGCGCGCACATGTAAGTTGAGCGCAGGTTGCTTTGAAGTTTATCTTCCCTTTGTGTATCTAACACCTTCGGAGAGATTGAACCAATTCACTGTTAGTTATTTTTCTACCGAAAAATATCAATCAGGAATTGCACAATAATTACATAATTTTTATTTAATATTTCTACTGGAAGAGCTTCGGTTATAATTTTAAATAAAGTATTAAGAAGCTCTTGAAAATATTATATAAATATTATATTATCTCTAGCTTAACTGTGATAAAAATGGTAAGAAACAAAGGATTATTTTTAATACTGTAATAAACTTTAATTTATCTAAGTAGTATTTAGTAAGCAGTAAATTTTTTAAATTAAAGAATGTTTTTGTTGTGAAACAATGATTGCAAAATAGCAATAAATATAATAATTATTTTTATTTTAAAATATATGCATATTTGCATACGCTAGAAAACGAGCTAGAAAAGCTTGAAGATTGATATGTCACGAATATCCACGAAGTCAGTTGAATCATTCCTGAAAATTTACGGTGAGGCTCGTAACTTTCAGGCTAATCTAGCCGTCAATGAGTCAAGCTTTCACGCGATGTCTTCGCGAGGATGTAACGCGCGCCCGTCCGAATTTACAACGTTATTAAATCATGTAACAGTGCGTTAATGATGTAGGGAATTTAATGGCTGCTCGTGTCTCCATGATTAATTATTCCTAAAAGCAGAAACTATTTCTGTTCAGTGCGTTACACACGTAGTCGCGTATGTACAAACGCGTATTAATCTTTATTAACACACTGCCGCGCATTCCGCGCATTGCACAGGGGATAATTCAGTTATTCCGCAATAGTGCTTTTCATACTTTGCACGACGCCGAATTACACCGTCAAACGATAATCCCACGCACAAAGCCGGATATTTCGTTGCTCTGTGTAATTTCATATCACCGTGTAACATTATAGCGAACGATCGAGCCAACGGTGTCGCCTTAGGCCCTTAGTATTCATGCCGCATATTTAGCGCTAAACATAGTCAATCTGATCACTGTACCTATATCATATTTTCGCAGAACACGACCTTCGTGTCATATATTAATAAAATTATCAGAATCAATTATCGCGATGCTAAATATATAAATATAAATTTAAAGACGCTCAATATTCAGCGCTAAATAGTAAATCTCAGATTTGGATAATTACATTTAATGCAAAATATCTAGTTGTGATTTATTTTATGGAACTTATGTGATGAAACATCTCAACGAAATTTAAAGCCGCGAGAATCACGTTCAAACGTTAACGCGCATTGATAATGTGGATCTCTCGGGCGCGCATTTCGTATTCGAAACAAGATTAACATGTCGTCCAATTCGCTGATGATTCACGATCGTTTCGTCTGTTTCGTGGACGAGGGGGACGCACCCCTCATCTCTCCCTGTCACCTCACCAGTTATTACACAGCTTTTAATAATAGAGACGCTCGCGTATGCACGCCTCTCGCGCATAAATCTCGCGCGCGCCCGCTTGAGTTCGCACTGACGATTAATGCCTTTCGATGGAAGTCGCGTCTCTCCTTTGTCCATCTTAGTCCTAAGATTAGGCTAGCGGGTGTAGCGTATAGCTTGTATTGCTTTGCCGCTTAATACACAAAATAACCCGTCTCTCGGGAGACACAATGGAAAATTTAAATAGCTAGGAGCAATCTATTACGAATTTACATTCGTATAAAATGACCCCGACATTATTCGATCAATGTTCTATCTTTATACTGTATATGTACTTAGCGTGTAAATGACATTAAAATACCAATATGTGCATTTTGCATGCTTCCCTGCTTTTTCTCTATATATTGTTCACACTCAGCATTTTTAGCCACGCACGCCGTGAAACTGCTGGTGATTAATTAGATTAGAAAACGAGATTCGGTCGCGAGAGGAATCGTGTCACGGCGAAATTCAATACGCTTTGCATACTCAACACACATGTCCTACTGTGAAGTCGCGACGAAGTCATGTTTCGCAAGCGTGAAAAGATTTTTATGATACCAGAGCTTGTTAAATATTACACAAGGCATTTTTCTAAAGTTATCTTTAATTGTACTTCTTGTTTTAATAATTTTATTATTCGCCATGCTTGAATCAATTGGAAGGCGGTTTACACCGTGTGATGACGGAACACTTTCGGCATATAAACATCTGAGCCGCTGTGTGTACACACGGAGTGACGCTGCTCGACATATATTTGCACCGCTTCAATACATAACCGCTCTTGTACCGGCAGTGCGCGGTAGTCATGTTTATATCGTAAACATTCGCCGCGACCCACGTCGTATTAATAATATTCGGATCGCTGCTTGGAGTCGAGCGTCGATCGGGCCGCTCCTCGTCGTAACCCTTTCACGCCAGTCGAGCTTGTAATTCGACGCGCGTGTGTGTCGGAGTTATTGCATCCACCACCGTGGATTTAGACGACAAAATCGGTCACACGGAGGAAGACGCGTCTAGCGAAAATTACCTGTGCAATCGCGATAATCGATCTGAAGGATGCGAAGTGGCGTGATGTAATTGAATGTTACGCAATTTTGGAAAAAAAAGTGACAAGACAAAGATGGATAACGATGAAAAAGTTTAGAATCTCGTTTATCAATGAATAAAATATCCGTGAATTAAATTATCTGGGAATTTTGTCGAAGTTAAATATTAGGATATTTTGAATTAGAAAGTTTTTCGTGCATCTATATACTATTTGTAAATTTACTTTGTCCGAATCTCTATAAAATATTAAGATTTAATTATATAAAGTGTTCGAAGAATATTGAGTGAATATTTTTATCTACGTATTATAGCACATTTTCTATTTACTCTTGCAAAACGGCAGCACGATTGACATAATTTCTCTCCCACAGTGACCTTCTGCTGCATTCTTAAAGCGTGTTCGTTCACACGGCGCGGTGCACAGCGCATTTCTTTCTCGTTCACGCTTGGCCAACCACGTGAATTTCATCGACTTTATCATCGACATACACTAACTTACGAGTTAATTGTACGACCGATTCGCCGATATGCTGTGATTCCGCTCGTGCGAAACGGTCATTGTCACTGACGTAATAATTAGATTGCATAATGAACTCCGCTTAAGGATCTGCGAGACCTTTGCAAACGTAAAAGTGTGTCACTTTTTTTAGGATCGATAAAATCGAGCTACTGTGTCATTGAGGGAGTCAAATGTTTTACATAACATTTAATATAGTTTATCATCATGTAATATTAGAAATATCAAGGATGTATTTTATATCTATTTGAGCAATAATTGAAGCATTATTATGATAAAAGAAATCTTTTAATAAAATTTTCGATTTATTTTACTTATATTCATTCATTAGATAATTATTTAAGAATTTAAAAAATCAAATTTTTGATCCTATTAAGAATTTCATATCCTTTAGAAACCTAGCAACGAATATTTTTCTTTCGCTTTCTGCGCATAGAAACGAATTTTCCACACGAGTCGTCACCCTCGACGCGCGAAACAACCCCGAGAAAGCAGGGAGGATCGGCTCGACGGTCGCTAATGAAAGCGGCTAATTAAAATTAAATTAGGATTAATTAGGGATCCGGAGTCGTCGAACGCGAAATTAATTTCTCGTCGGAGTTTCGGAGATCATGAGGGGGCTCGTATTTCCTGATCGTACAAAACAGTCATTTTAGTTCGAGATAGCCTGGGTACAAGAGAAGATAGTAAACTCAGATATAATATTTGGGACAGTCTAGAACTGAATATCCTTTCGCAATTCGCATAATAGCTTTTAAGGGCAAATATAGAGACGTGAGGCTTGATTAAAGGTATCGCGAATTTGAAGAAATAAATATATTTATTTATATTTTTTTAAATAAAGAATGAAGAAAAGACAAGTATGTAAAGTTAAAAATTTGTTAAGATTTTGTTTATGGTGAGACAAATTGTTTCTTATTTATACGATGACAAAAAGATAAAATAAAATATTACAAAATGTGTGTAATAAGTACGAAAGAGTGATATGATTTAACTCATATTTATGTGCCACGTTTAACACACATTTAGATACTAAATATGTCATTTTACTGATTTTACTAAATATGATTTCTTTTTAACGAAATTGTGTTATCAGGTAAATAAAATTTAGAGAATTAAATTCTTGTGTTAACACTCCAAATATGACTATTTATTTTTTAAAATAACAGGAAGAGTTCGCTATTTTTGGACAGAGGAAGTAACGGAGTGCGACGGAAGAAGAGTAAGGAAGGGGGAGAGGGGTAAAACAACGCGTTTCTCCCATAATTCGAATGGCCGCTCGTGGTACATATATTGTATATATGTCCGATCTGATTGCATGCCGCAACGATATTAATCATACTAGGTTGACGTACCCTCGCCCCTTCGGTTCGCGTTATTTACCTCCTTTCAGCCCCCTGCCGACCTCCGAGGGTCCAATGAGACCGTACCTATCGTGAGGTATCCGCACTCTAAGGGTTGCCACCTCATGCGTCCGCGTGCACGTTCTTTGTCTCTTTCTCTCTCACTCTCTCCCCCCTCTTCTCTTCTCCCCTCTTTTCTCTCCCCACACACGCACACGAAAGTGCGCGCAGGTCTGTGACTGTGTGCAAGGCGGACGAATTCCTGACACGATCGCGATGTGGAATTCTCATAAAAAATACTCTGGGATTAATTAAAAAATGCCACGTCGCGGTAACCGCGATAAAAATGGAGGACGTTGACTAAGGGAGCCGGATCGTTTGCTGAAGGAAGAAGATTGTGAGAACGAGAGGTATGAGTGGGGATTATGTGGACCGGAAGATTATATTTAAATTCTTCCTGAGGGCACTAATCGATCCTCTGTCCCTGTTTCTTCTTTACCTCGGGCTCCGTTTCGTTTGACGTCGGGTCGACACTTTTCGGTTTACGACGCTCGACATTAGACATTCTAAAATAGACAATTTTGATTGAATTATTTTATTAAGTTTCGTAATATTTAAATTTTTTACAAATTACAAATCTATGTACCGTTATTATGATGATTGGTACCGGTTTTTTACATCGTTCAACGAAATATTTTCTTTTTCCGAGAAATGAGACTTAGGAAGGTAGATTACTACTCTTGAAGGGATTTAAACGTCACAGTAGTAGTATACCATCGTTGTGTTTCTCAAAACGTTGAGAAAATATTTCCATTACAAAAAGTTTCCCTCTTAAAAGGTCCGCCCTAATCACCGAATCGTGAGATACGAGAAATTGACGACCGTAATTTTGGAACATGAAACCCGAGGAGAGCAATGTAAACTAGGCGGTGAATCTGGCCAATGGTATCGTTTCGTTTGGATAGGGATCTATGTGGGATCTGTTGCATCACAAGTACGCGTTGGAAACCACGAAACGTTTCTATTCATCGACATATAGGCGGCCCTTTGTTCTAACCGTCCGTTAGATGTGTCGTTTCTTCGTTTTTCCCCCTTCGAGGGTGACGTGTAAAAACTGCACCCCAAAAGCTGTTCACCCACATACGGCCCTTTAATGGACGTGCCCTGGTTAGCGCCATGTCAATGTCTCCGCCCGTTCCTCCGACCCTCCGAAAACGGAAAGGCATTTCCTATACCGAAAGTAACTCGACCGGATCTAATCTACTATATCGTCCGTACTTCATTAAGGGCCATTTCTAGTGACGCGGAAAGGTCCGCGATTTACGTACCCCGAATCACATTTGTCTCGTTCGTCGCTCTGAAAACGCCCTGATTTCTCTTTCGCCCTTCGCCTAATGGCCGATCGATTGATGTCGTCGGCAAGCATTTATCTTGGACAAGCGGTTAGATTAATTGTTTTTCGTGGATTGTGTCTGTTTTGTAATCGCTTACTTTGCAAATATATATTGCACAAGTCGAATTATAGGTATAATATCATGTTTAGATGATCGAGCGGTTTTTAATATAAAATTCCATTAACGTCACTTCTGAAACAAATGATTTATATTATAGAATAAAAGGAAAAAAAAACACTCAAGCAAATAGAATAAATCGAGCATATTTTATTGATATTGTATTTTAAAGAATTGCAAATGGAAATTGGATCCTTGGAGCAAAATTTCTTCAGTTGCATTGCGATTGAGCAACGGAGGGGCAAAGAGAAACAAAACCGTAACTTTGTTCTCATCGGAAGAAGTTAGTGCTTCTCCCGAGATCGAGTTGAGTTGATGCGGTTAACGAACTGTACAAGCCACGCAATGAACGAAATAAAGGAAGGCAAACTGTTTTCCGGTTCGACGACGAGAGGGAGGGGAATCGATCGATCGGGAGAGATTGATCTAACCGAGCATCGGGATCCTCTTGCCGGGTCCTCGTTATTATTCACGGTAGACAACGATCTCGAATCGGGTGCAGTTTTAAAGACTCTCTTAAGTTTTCATTTGTTGGTTCCGAAGTCCCAGCTAAACTTAATTACCGGCGACGTTGAGGAGAACCTGCCTCGCGCGCCGCGCGCGCTCTTCCCCGCGTAAATCATCGGCGCGGCCGATCGACGCGGGTAAAAAGACACGCTTTGCCACTCACGGTTCGAGTCCCCGCGGGCTTCCTACAAATTCATTTTTCGAGTCCGGCCTCAGCACCCTTACCCGCGGCACGGAAGATTTTAATGGCCTTTAAATAACGATCCCGCTCGTGCCATCGGCATCCACCTTCTCGTATGGTATACTGCATTAGCGTGCCACCGGTGCAACGTGTGTTCACTGCATGGATTTTACGTATATATATATATATATATGTTTTACATATGACTCGTGTATAATGGACATCGAGAATTTTCGAATAAATGATTAAAATTCGAAATTAAATTTCTAAAAATGTCATTATATTACTTTGCCTCCAAAAGCTTAAGGAGAAGTGCATACACACCGAAGCCGTTAATGCGCATCACTGTACCGTCTTTTAGTCTCTCCACCTGCCCCTTCCTATCCTTCGCTCGCAGCGAAACGTCAGTCCAAGCGAGATCCCGCGAGCATGACGAGCTGGAAAAAAGCCGACCATTATTTACGCCATTTCGATGCTTAACGTCGCGCCCTACGGCCCCCTATTTACTTGGAAGTGGGTGGTGCTGACGTATATCCCGACGTCACCTTCGCGCCGCCGTATAATCCGTCGGTTAATTTCATTTCGCCCGACGTGTAATTATGTCCAACGTGAGACTGGCGTATAAAATCTGAACATGAGAACTGATAGTCAATCGCGAACTTGAAAGAATTATCTGCGGGGGTCTAATGGCTTTTTAATTTAATCCACAAGACGTTTACCAAAGAAATATATTATTTAATTATATATTACCAAAACTTCTATAGAGAGAATTTCAACGTATATAAATATATTTTCTATTATCTGTTGTGCAATTGATGTGTCATATTTATAAATTGTCAACTAAAACAAATTAAAATCAACTCATTCTAAGAAAAAAATAAAATATTTAAAAATTAAATTTTAAATCAGATTTTTTAACCAATTTGTTTAAAGTTAGCCTAAAAACAGGATTCTTTAATATCTATATTTTTATTTTTTAAGCGTAATTTGTGGATTTAATTTTCAATTCTTTGCATTTCAAAGGTCCATTTTTCAACTGTGAAACAACCGTAATCTTTTGAAATTTATAGTCTAGCATTTATAGTTGAAGAATTGCATCGTATATCCGATATACATGAAGGTACAAAGAATATAGACTTCGTGCATGCGCGCAGAAAATAAAACGCGGCCTATCTTTCTCAATGATTATTTCAACTATCGTATGCCACGGGTAAAAGTTCCCATTCTTTCCCATTGGATCTCCGATCGCTTATACGACGCGATGAATGTCTCACGTCCAACGACATCTTCTCACGGCATCGTCCTGAAGAAAACCAACGACCGTCTTCAGTTCGCGTTCGATCGCGTGAAGAGCGAGACAAATAGGCGCGAATCATGAAACACGGACATCGGTACTTGTTCTTGACTATTAACATCCGTTGGCGTATCGAAAAGAGTAGTGTTGTAACAAGTCCGATAATGGCAGCCAATGTGACTAAAATCACAATAATATCATGATGTTTAAAATTTATTGACAGTAAAACGAAGAAAATATTTTTAAAATACAAAACTAATAATTAAGGTGTAATTTCGAGTTACATTAAACCGAGAATAAAAGATTTTTTTGCGAATTTATATTTGGGGATACAAATAAATAACAAAGCTTTATTTTATTTTAGAAGAATTTTCAGTATATACTACAACTACATATACGCGAAGATATTTATTTAATTTAAAACTAAATATTTTAAATACTGAGCAAAATGATGTATATATATACGTTATATAGTTGAATTTTAGATTAAGTAAACCGTCTCCTTTTTTTTCAATTCAATAAAAGGATATATTTAGGATTGCTTCGTGTATATTTTACAAATTTGTACAATAAAATGTATATCATTGTATATCATGATTCCTGTGAAGAGAAATCTTGTACGCGACTATTTAGAGAGGAACGAGACTAATTTGTCGTGAAGGTCGGCCGCTACGTGTCTCCTTCGTTCCTCGGATTTGTCGCAACCTCGTAAACTCGCGCGACAAAAAATTCCCACGTGATGTTTTCCTCGTTTTCACGACGCTCGTTAAGTTTCACACGCCAGCAAACGCGCGATATGCACCTGAAAAGGAAAATCAGGAAGTTGTAAAAATGTTGGAAACACATTATTACGAAATGATTCATATATCCAAACCTTAAAATATATTATGATTAGAACAAAGGAACGTTGTTTCATAAACGTATTATATTTTTCTTATCGTGTTTATTTATAAAATTTGTAAATAGAAAAAATATGCTTTGAATTTAAGAGCATTGTTTTACTTTCAAAAACTTTTGTAAAATATTAATGTACATTTTTATTTTTCGAAAAGTACCTGTGCGAATATATTCTAATCAAATTTAAAAAATAATTATAACAAATACAATAATATTTTATATATCTTTGTCTCAAAAGTCTCCACATTTTAGATCAACTTTCAAAACATGGAATCATCAGAATATTGATCTGAAAAGTCACATGAATAAATAGTATAGAAGCTTGTAATAAGTGTAAAAGATGTTGAAGCTCATAAGATAAAAAAGTTGGAGCACGCAGATGTGTCCATTTCGATCCTGGATATACGGATGTACTTATGTAGCGTCTCCATTCGTCTAAGTTAAAGTCTATCGTTAAACGGAACATAAAGATCGTTGCGGGCGATCAATAACGCTATGCGACATTCCGCGGCGACCGGCTTCCTGCTGCCAATTATTAATCGGCCGACCTGACTTCTCTCCTAGACTTCTTGCCCGACGCGGCCGTGAGCTCTCTGAGAACGTATGCGGCGAGTCGCACGCGCTCGCGTACATACGCATACCCGAACCATTAATTACAACTCATTAGAGGAAGCAACCGCCATCTGTCCCGAGTGGGCTGTGAATCACTCTTAATCATTTCATCTGGAGTCCGCCAGCACGGTGCGCGGTGACCCTCGCAGTTTCCTTTTTAGCTCTCTCTCCTCTTTTCCTCCTCTTTCCCTGTCGCTCTTAATTTTTTTTACATTTTCTTTTCTTTTATAAATGTTTCTTTACATATACGCTTGAATGGAGATGAGAAATAATATATCCTTGTCTATTTAACCTGCAACCTCGATCCTACATCGCAAGATAAGTTACTCTAGTACTTAGCAAATAGACTTCAGCACGCTAACTGAGACTTATAATGTAGATTGTTTAAACTTTTTGTTAATGTTAATAATTCGATTTTAAATGATCGTACTAATAATCAAAATTATGTATTTATTTTATAACTGAAATATTTCTAAACTTTTTCAATTATATTTGTTTTAGTTTCTCTACATTTTTGCTGATATTATTTGGAGTATTTTTACGTAACTCTTCTTTTCTCTGATATTACATCTATTTTGCATTGGTTATTTCTTTTTTTTTATATCCCTTTTTCATTATTTCGATATCTCCCTCTGCGTACGCAATCTATATCTATCTATTCTTTAACCACATATCTATCTGTATAGTCTTCTTCTCGTTTTCTCTTTTTCCTCCTCATCGTACCTCCCCTTGAATTCCATTGCTACCAATCTGCACGCGCGCAAATCGGAACGAGTTCGCAAACCGACGATTCTGTCCGTTAGATCTCGCAATCGAGTTGAAACAGATCCTTTTTCTCTCTCACTTTCGCTTCCTCGCCTCAGTCTCTTCAATGCGGAGTAATCGTGGTTATTTTTAGGAGCAACTATCAACTCGCGATCGCGAGAGACTCGATTGCCCTTACCTTGACGCGCACCTGCCTATCATAACACGTTAGCCCGCGGATTAATGGATATACGCGCATTTTTATGGTCGTGAAACGTGAGGCGCATTACGCGCTACTTACTTTGTACCAATGCACCACATGACGTACACGGGTTCTGTCGATTATCCTTGTATCCCTTAACAAAGACCGAAGGCGTATACGATGCGTAATTCATCGTCGTGGTCGTCGAGAAACCGCACTTTCCCAGCAAAATGCTTCTCTCACACCTGTGCATGTTATTTCGAAAGTAATCGGACACCGCCCATCTCATGCAATTTAGCAGCGAGAATTATTCATTACGTAGGAATAACTCGCTCTGAGTATAAAGGTCTCAAGGGAAGAGACTTAAGAAACGCGATCTGATGTGTGTCGATTTAATTAATATAAAGCCGACACAGGTTTTTATAACAAATCTTCAATTTAAATCTCATGTGTTGCAGAAAAATTTAAAATTGAGAATTAAAGTTATAAAAAAACACCTAATCGTATTTTTTTGTTGTGAAAAAGGATGAGAGAGAGAGAGAGAGAGAAATATTCGGAAGTATTAAAGTGTTTTAAAAGTACAGACACTTTAAACAAATTTAGAGCAACGAGATAAATGCATTTTTATTAGATATTACTCTTGTCTTGTTATCTGCTTTTTATTAATTTTATAATAGGTACGAGCATAAAAGTGCATCGAGCCATTTAATTTGTGATTACTTTTTTCAATACGTATTACAATTATTAACTCCAAACGGTATAGATGTGTTTAATGAACCCAAATGTCAATGCGATGCATTCGCTCGAAAATCAATTTTATCACACGGTTGTTCCATAGATAGAAACGTTCAGCTTTTCGGCCATATATCTTGGGCAATCAACTAGGACAATCAATGTAATGTTAGATAATTTCAAATAATTTCTGACTGTAATATAATGTCATATTTGTCTACTAAAACGTAACGTCAGATATTAAAAGAAGAGTATGATCAATGGCCTAATTAAAATCTAGATAGCTACAAGAAATTGTTTTCAAATTTTTTAAGGAATCTGCAGACGAAGTCAAATAATTTCTGATACAGTAAGTATACGAAATTTTAAGTAGAGTTTCCGAGTTCGTGCGGCGTTGTAAGATAAAAAGAAGGCGAGCAGCGATGCGAGTCTGCCGACGCACGCAGAGGGACTGAAAGTAAAGGAAAAAGGGAGGGAGGAGAGAGAGAGAGTGAAAGAGAGAAAGAGAGAGAAAGAAGGAGAGAGAGATGAGAGGAGAGGAGAAGAGAGGAAGAAGAGGAACCCGACCTCTAACCATAATCTAGCATTATGTCAAGTGGTCTCTCTACGCTTGGAAGAAGCGCTTCGAAACGAGTTTGTTCGTTTCGGCGGATTATCCTGCCCGTGCAGTGCGCGCGTCGGGACCGCGTACAAAGAACGCGAGCATATTTTCACGGTTAAAATTCACGGCCGGAATTCACGGGGCGACGTTACGCCGGCTTACCGGCGTGTATCCGTTTAATCTATTCCACGGTCGGTGGATGTTGATGCAAATGGCGGGAATAAAAAATGGGTGGGGAGAAAAGCCCGAAGAGAGTCGGATTCCACGATCGAGCGGGACGGCTAAACGTTAATGAATTCCCGAACGGATATATTTCTAAGGCTTCCATCATCTGTTTGTCCGCACCTGTCATTGCCAAGTAAATGCCGCTCTTCCTCCTTCTCTCTCTTCTTAATTTCTGAAAAATTATGATCGTTTAGGATTTTATGCTCGTGTCACTGTGCGAATATTTCTTCATTAAATGGACTTATATTGTTCGTTATTACATTCTTTATTTTAAATTTTAATATCTGCACGTAAAATTTTAACAATTTAGGACCCTTCGTAACATTCAATTAATTTCACTCGTTAATCTTTTCTGCTTTCCATTCGTTTCTTCCATCATATATTTTCGTTTAGTAAAGAGATATCAAAACATACTCTCTTTCTACTTTATCTGTTCATCTATTTTTATCTTATCTTTTGCGATCTATTTAAATATTATTGCAAAATTGTATTTATTATGAAATTTGCATGGCCATTGTTTGCGGATATCCATAAAGAATGTAATTCCAAGGCACGAAATTGATCTTTTATTCTGATCCTCTGACTACCTCTCTTCCTTTCTCATTTTCTTGCTCGCTGTGCGGCTTCCTTAAACACAATCCAGTTCGGAATATCGCGTTCCTTTGGGCAATTTTCGAGTGATATTTGATAGCTGGGAAATCGTACAACCGTCCCTTGGCGATTTAACTCCAAACGCGAGTTTCTGCGAAATATTACGCTAGCGACGGTTAAATAACGCACGACGACGAACTTCGGACGAAGTTTAGCAATTTCTTTATGCAATTACGAAATCCCAATTCCGAGCTGTAATTTCATATCGAACATGTCGACTGTAGCGTAGATGATTCATAACGTTAACATAATTCACCTCGAGATCTAGAGTGATTAAAAAACGATTTAAAACATGATAAGATTAAAAATGGATCGAATTAATTCCAATTGATATAAATTGCATAGATAATGATCAAATTTTCAAGTGAATAGCATTTGTATTTCTTTTAATAATCAAAATGACTATTATATTACTCTAGCATTAATAAATTATAAATTAAAAGTTATATTTATTGGCGAACGAAATAAGTTCCTACATTTTATTTTAAAGAGTTTGTTCAAGTATATTAAAAGTAACGGGTTATTTGAATATTCTTGAAGCTTAATTATTATACTTTATGGAATTTATAGAACTTATAAAACTTATATGTATTACTTTTTTTTGTCTATAACATTCTATAATGTAGCAATTTTACGTTCTTATCCGCTTCTGGGTTTTATATGGATTTATATTGCTAAAATTGAATTTTTCTTTAAAGTCTAAATTTATAAAACTCAATGATTTTATACATTTTTAAATTCTTAATGTTATATTAATAAATTATATCTTAAAAAAATTTGTTGCCTGTTTGAAAAAGACACCATAATTGGGAGCGTCAATTGAGAGGAAAATTACAAATTAGCAAGTAGTATGATAAATATAGCATATGATTAGTAACACAGTCATTATCTTGAGTGATACTTTACCATTTTTTTACTACTGAAATTCAAACTGGATTTGAACAGAACAGTCGTCTTCGAATAAGGACGAGCCAGCATCGGGCGGGTTTTCCGCGGAAAAAGCTAGCGTGGAAAACGTTTCCCTGGCGAGATCCGTGTCCGGTTGTGCAGCCGTTGCATAAATATGAGGGAGGTACGGAGCACGCGGCGACATGAAAATGCGATGAAGGCCCCGCCGCGCCGATGACAAGACAGGGGCGGTGAAAACGGGTTTGCGGGGGTGACGGTGAGATGTGGCGTCGGGAAACGAGCTCGAATTTCTCATCCGCGAAGGGTAACTCCGGCGAATTTCCGCCGCGGCGAGAATTGAGCTAAACGGCAGAATGATGTTAAAAGTCAGCTTTTGAAATTTAGACGTAGTTCCGAGTGTCACACTTTAACCCTTTCGCTTCTGTTGGTTATACGAGCGAGAGGGTAATGTTTAAATATTCCTTTTAATTCTAACGAAGAAGTATAAGTATTTGTCGCTGTTTCTCTCGATAGCTGTTTAAAAATTGATATATTTTATAACTTTGTATTGAAAGAATTATTTCTCTTATTAGCAAATCCATAGTAATAAATTTATGTAAACCTTAATTAATATATATTTGTTATTAAAAAATACTTTAACATGTATAATTTCCTAAGTTTTAGAATATTATTTAATGTAGTTTAATAGCAAATGTTACTGAATTATGACGCATTTAATGATACATTTTGTACTTATTAATACATATTTGCATAAATACTTCAATATTCGATTATATTAACCTGCTAGATTCAGCATTCCATACCGTTTGCATAGCGTTTCAAATTGTGAATTCGAACTTTTGATGATAGTAATCTAGCGAGTTCGGTTGGAAACGACGGAACGAGAAAAATGCGGTACGGAAACCGCAAAATGGAGTTGTGTGCCTGACAGTTTAAGAAATTGTACCGTATATAAAATCTCGGTCACATAATGAGAACGTTTCAGTAAATATGGAGCGGCCGCTATCAATATGTAATGCCGTCTCCGCTTCTCTCGGCGACCGAGAAATACAAAATTAAATGCAATACGTCTCCCGCTCATAAATATCCGCGATATGACAGCTGTAGGAAAAATAGAAGTGAATAGGAAAGCAAAATTTATACATCACGAAAGACGAAAAAACTTATGTACCGGTTATAAATATCTTGTAATCTTTTTATTCTATAATATTATTTAAGCAATTGCTGTAATTGCTCCATGCACTTGAATTATCGTTGGAGTTGAAATTTTGTCTGTATTTCAAGTTTAAATGTTAAATTTTAATATGTCAAGTTCTTCTTTTTAAACTTCTTAAATATCAATGGTTATCAAACGAATTTCATCTGTATGTGAAAAATATTTTAGAAAGAAATAGGTAATTAAATTTTTCATATGCATTTCATATTACTTTTAAAGAGATTTCGACTTTGCATAAACTGTCAGGAGAGTCAGACATTGCTTTTAGCGCGAGCCATTTCGAAGATCAATAGCGGAAGTTCTCTCCACTCGTATTCAACCGGTTAAAAGAGCGAATGGCATTTTCCATTATGAGTTCGCCATTATACCGAAATGAGTTTATGAGTACCATGAACTTATGTTTCAATAACAGTAACTTCTTAAATTATCAGCGCGTGCACGAAAATGCAGCGACGTTGCGGCATCGTTAAAACGAAAAGGGGAGCTCGGGACGAGTTCCGGAGAGAAACCCGTTTTCATCCCACCCGCTCTCCTCCACCCTCGCGCCCTATGAAGACACTCGTACGGCGGCTCGAAAAAATATCAGTTGGAGATCCTGGCGTTGTTGATCATTCATCTCCATAGTCGTAAATTTGCATATTGTACAAATTTGACGCAGAAAGAAATTCCACTTCAACAAAAAAATCCTGCTTAATTTTATTTTGACGTAAACGTTATTTCGTGACATAACGTACAATTTTTTTTATTTTTAAAGATTTATATTTTTATCTCATTGTCAAAGATAATCGGAAAGATATTTACTTTATAATAAATGCTCTCAAGAAAAGTATAGAAATGATTATTCATCAGAAATTAACATATTAAATTTTAAAATATCTTTTATGTGAACGTGCGCACATCTATTTATAGATACTTTTTCTTTTATTTTTTCATTATAACTATTCCATGTTATATTTTTAGAGTTTTACGAATGAAATTTTTTTAAAGTCGAGCAGATTTCCCAAATTACTTTTTTCCGGTTAGATAAGGCATAACGGAATAAAAATACGGTCTTCTGCGTAAAGATCGCATGAAGCGAAGGGTTAAAACGTTAGCGGAGTGAAATTCGCAGATTACTTCGCCGCAGCTCACCTAACCGAGAGATATCATTTGCTCTCTCAAATATTTGGACATCCTTGCTGGATCTCGTCTTCTCGCTCGGCCGCGTTTCACCTGACCTTGTCGCTTCTTTTTTCGGCGCGCATCCCACTCGGGGATCGGCGAGAAAAAAGGAGAGGCATGTGGAATAAGGGGGCGAGTATGGATGGACCTCTTGCACTTTAGTCCGATTAAATAGTACGGTCCTGGCTGGGCGGTTGGTAATTACGCAAAGTGGTCGGCGGTCTCTAGTTACTTCGCGTTTTCCGGCGAAACTCCACTTCCGCCGTCGTTGCCGCTCCTGCCGACCCTCGTGATTTCTCGAGGAAAAACGAAATTTCAACCATCCACCATTATCCCTCGGTTTTGCCATACTGCTGTCAACGATCCATATCAATCCGTGAGCTTCACTCAAAAAATAAAGAAATGTCTACAATGTAATATCGGAGCACATCGATTTTTTATCATTGAAAAAATATTGTTAATAAAATATCTATTGCTGCGGTATTCTACACAGTGCTGGCGTTTGTTTTAATCACATTTGAAATATGTGAGTTCTAATAAATTGAAAAATAAAATAAACGTTAACAATAGCAAAAAATAGCAACACACAGATTCGTGTAATTTTATATAGTTCGAAAAAAAATAGAGAGAATTACGTTAACTTATATAAGTGTATTATTGTCTTCAGAGCAAGTAGCTTTTTAAATTAGTTACAACATTAATAAACGCTAAATGCTACAGAAGAGAAATTCTTTCTTAGAAATAATTTTCTATTCCCTTTTTATTATAACAATCATAAGAAAACATGATTGAGAACATTTCTGTGATGAAGAATCGGCTGCACTGTTCTCACCCCACATATCCGAGGTATATAATAAAATCTAGATAAAATCGAAACCCGTGGACAGGCATAATAGAATCGTGGTGAGGGCAATATTCGCGAAATATTTAGCGAGCGGAATTCGCGGTGGGAAACGCGGATCGCGCAACGCCGAGTGGACGGAATAGGATTGGATGTGCATATCGGGACGATTTTAAAGTGCGCAGGGGACGAATACGCGGCCGGTTCGATCCGCCCCGATCGACGTAATATATATATCTATCTTTGCGGTTTTGCGCGGGTTTGCGGTTTCGATTTGCGATCGGCAAATGGAATCACGCGTCCTCCCCTCCGCGGCGTCGAGTCTCGTACATTATAATCGAGCGACCGGATTCGCACTCGCGTGAATTCGAAGTCTCGTCTTTCGCTTGCTTGGACGGTCTCGCGCGACGCCGACTCGGGACCGACGTAAAAACTACATCGCGGCAGGAAGCCGAAGTAATCAAATCAATTTCAACGCGAATTTGCCTGCTTCTTGCCGTGTCCGCAGTCCCTCGCATTTAGCAATGTTATTTCGCTCGCGAATTTGCGCGGGAACGCGAGAGCGCTCCTCGCTCCTCTTGCTTCTTGCCTGAGGAACGAGCGCAAAACATGCAAATGCGAGGAACAACCATTTTAATCGCGTCGGATTCCATCGAACTGCGGCGGTTTATCGGCGATTTCCTCTATATTTCACCACTCTCGCTATACTTTTTGCGACTTGTTGAAACATTGATCGGCATGATCGGCATCAATGGTTAGACGCTTTTAGAGCTTGCAGACTGAAATATTATGTATTTCAATTAATTCGCACACTGCAGTTTTTTCAATTCTCGATTACTTAAAAGTGATTTAAGTTATAATGCAAGTATTAATAAGAAAATTATTAAATTATTTAAAAAATATTATTTTTATTTTAATTATATATATATATATGTAAGAATAAAAAATTTTATTATAACACTGGCTGTCACAATTTATCTGCGAAGGAAAGTTTATTGAACTGCGAGAATCCAAAGTACCTACGTTAAAACGTTACGTTTTCTGCACAATAAAAGAAAGTCTAATCAGACTTTAGCGTCGTATCGTGTGACCTAATAAATATGCAACGCGATTCTTCTCGTGCCTGTTTCTTGTCGCGCACACTGTCGAGGGATTGACATGTAAATCATGCTGAGCCTTTTTGCCGGCCATCGTCGGACATCATTAAGTTTCCTGCACCCCCGGGGGCGGCGAGCACGTAGAGGCAGCCGGACGACGAGCAATAAACGTCTTGAGCACACGGTATAAATAATCATCGATACGACGACAGCCCGCTTGCATTAACCGTTTAGTCAATGCGCTTAACCCTTAACGGTCACACTGGGTCCAGTAGACCCAAGCGTTTTTTTGACTTCGAAAACGACCCAGTAAACCAATAGAAATGGCTCTTGTGCCGCCATGTACAGGTAGTTGGGACCTTCAAGTATCGATCCCCGTCGGTGGTATATTTTTCGGCTCGTTAGTTCTCTCTCGGTAGCCGTTCAAAGTGGGCGTCTCGGAATTGTGGGGTGTATTTCACCCAGTGTGACCTTTACGTAATAATTTGAGTTTTTGGAGTATTTTTTTTTTTCGTTTCTCGTTGTTCCAAAGTGAAGAGGCAAGTACACAGTTGTGTTTTTCGTTGCTTAGAATTTTTTAAAAAATTTTACTGTGTAATTATTCATGAAAAGTAGATGGCTTATAACTTGCGCTCCCGTACAATTCGCGAGGAATTGCTTGAGGAGTGCGAAGAACAGCCAATTCTTGGCGGCGATGACACTGATGGAGCCGAAGACCACGTGTCCGAGCAATATATATATTATATATATAAAATATATATGTAATATAATATAATAATATATATATATATATATTATTATATTATTATATATTATTATATATTATTATATATATATATTGTGTATCGTTCTTGCAGGTGTGCCTTGACCAAATGTAAATATATATATATATATATTTATATATATATATTTACATTTGGTCAAGGCACACCTGCAAGAACGATACACAATACCAACAATTCGCAAGGACATCAAATGCGGTATTGCGAATATCCTGCACCTCCAGGACAGGCCTGCATTTGGAGAGAACCGCCCAAAATTTGATAGGCAAAAAAGATGTCAAATTTTCCCGAGAGGAACTGATAAAAAGACGGGCTCCATGTGTCCCACTTGCCTTCGACCAATGTGCAACAAGCATCGCGCATATTTATGCGTTGAATGTGCCTATGGCACCGAATAAAAAATTGTAACCTTTTTATTTATTTAAAGTATGTAATTTGCAACGTAAAAATATTTTTTTCATATTTTTAAAACCATTTTTCATAAATATATTGCTATTTTTTCCAAGAAATGTCCTTTTCATTTTTCAGCAAAAAATCGCACCTTCATACCTCAAAATAAATATACTTTTTGGAACGGCCGCATAAACTGCAATAATCAGTGAAAAGTGCATCATCTGAGGATGAAAAAACCGTTTGAAAAATTAAGATATCTTAAAAATTGAAAAAATTACATTAGTTTTTGTGAAAAATGTCACTTTTCCGACTTTTTTTTTTCAACAATTTCTTTACATATGTTAAATTAATTTTTTGGAAATCAAACCTATACAGTCTTTTTAAGGAAGACTTAAAATACAACAGGATATTTTTTTTTTTTTTTAAAGGTCACCTACAATTTTTTATACACGTGCAAACACGCTTGGGTCTATTGGACCCAGTGTGACCGTTACGGGATTCTAGCGAGGTGTGACCGTTAAGGGTTAAACGAGATGGTGACGTACTGAAAACCGTAAAATACGGAAATTTATATCTCACAGCGAGGCATATAAAACCGGACGAAAAAGTCCGAATATGGCGCATCCCTGGGTATTGCGTTTTGGATTGATACCGTCGCAACGTTCGTATTTCGCCATGGATATTAAAAAATTAATTTGGTAAAGTTGAAATGTGTGTGTGTGTGTGTGTGCGTGTGTGTGTGTGTAAGCGTTATAATTTACAAATTTATTTATGATTCGACGTATTTATTTTCACGATATAATTTATAGATAGGTACGTATTTATTTTTACAATAATATTCGATACATTCGCTACCCGAAAATTTATATTTTGAATTTTACTGCGGGAGTGTCTATTATACACAGAGTTTAAACGTTGCATTTAATATTTGTTTTTCTTGTTTATATTTCATATTTTTTTTAATAATTACAGTAATTTTTTATATAGTTAAATACATATGTGCAATTTAAATTGTAATTTATTGGTTTAAAAAAATGTCTATAAAATCGTAATTTTAATACTACCTATACCTTTTATTTCGTACATAATAAAACGATAATAATCGGAGACTTTCTCGCCGTCCGCGTCGGTCGATTTTCTCGTTAGTAACAATAATACTACAAGCAATACAATCCTCAATATTTGCCTGTCATTCTGCAGGAGTTCTCTACTATGAGTGTTGTTGGATTTACCGATTTTTGTTATAAAAGTATTCAGATACGCGTAGAAACAGCTTTGGCCTTCCTTTTTTTTTCTGTCTCTCCTCTTTTCCCGTTCCTCGCGGCGCGTTTAATCGGCCCAGGCGAAAGCCCATTACATCGGATGGCTTTGTCACGCCGGTGGCACTCTGTCGGAGAATTAATAACCCCGCTACATTCACGACGTGTACCTACATACACCTCCCGCCCCGCGTGCCGCCACTCGAAACACTTCGGCCGAATTATTTGTTCGACACGATTCGATACGCGCGTTTCTGTCGTATCTTATCTCCGATCTAACGTCGCACCCTCGACGCGCGCGCGAGATGCAGGGACGAATAAGAGAGGAAAAAAAAAGCAGCTTGAAGGCGCAATACAGTATGCCGCCGACGCCTCGAGGCAATCGATCCTCCCCTTTTAGCTTTTTTCTCGGCTTTTTTAGTCATCATGTGACTTATTTTAATTCCATGTGCTAATACGAATACGTGAGCGAAATTAAAGTATCTAACTTGCGTCAGGGCAATACAGATTATTATTAGTATTTCTATTTTTATAAATATCAAGAAGGTTGATATCATTTTATTTGCTTCGTCGGATGTATTTCAAACGTCCTTCCTCTTTCACACATTAAAATTTTTTATAAAATTTGTCATATAATTGATATGATCTTGAGTAATAATGATCCATTTCGTTAAAATATTGGCTAATTTTATATTCCGCGCATACACCGAGGCATACACTCAATGATAAAATAACTTAAAAGAGAGAAATGCGGAAGGGTTGAAGAAGACATCTGTCTATATATTTCTCGCGGAAAGGATTGCGGAGCGAATTGAAATGAAGAGATCAAAACGGGGGAGGCGAGAAACTCGGAATCGGCTGCTCGATCTTCGGTCTGGCAGGATAATAAAAAAAATACAACGGTAGGAGGGTGAAAGACGAACGCGAACGGGGGAGACTCGCGGGAGGAGCTATCCATTAAAGGCACTCGCGGCCACCGGCAACCCCCATTTTTCAAGACTCTGTTGAAAGGGGGATTTGCCGCCTTTCCTGTTTCGAGCGCCGCTCGAGAGATATCGGCAGTACGCAATCAAGAGATGTAATATGAAAGCGTAATCGCACGGAGGACTTTGTAGAACGATAATAGTTCGCCGCAGAAGGAACGTTATCCGAATACAATAAGTACAACTATCGGCTACCGTTAGCGGAGTAATAATGTAGTTCTATTTTTCGTTGCTTTCTTACAAGTTCCCGTACATGCACGCACGTGCATCGGTGCTTCTTCCCGGCCTTCAACGGTGTATTGACCCGCAGCGAATAGGAGCACGAGGTCTCTCCGCAGATTATTGTTACCCGAAATACGAGCCTGTAGTTTGTCGCTCGGAGGGAGAAGAGGATAAGAAGACCCGCGGACCCGTAAATAATCGCTTCCGATCGGTAAATAATTCAGGCATCACGCAACGTTGGCATTTTAATCCTTCCAAACAATCTTTATGTTATACTTTATAGAATATAGAAAGTTAGGAGAGTTCACGTGTCTTCTTTCTATTAAAAGATTTGTCAAATAATTCAAAATTCATTTAATCCAGAATAAATCGCATGTAATGTAAAAATATAGTGAAAATTAGGCACTTAAACCAAGAGTGTTGTAAAAATTCTATTAACAATTGAAACTTCGGCTTAAAGACCGTGCGGGCCGAACATCTACAATAAGATAATACCAGGTTTTATCTTAGTCCCCCCTTTGAATATCATCGGAAGACATTACAGAAACGCGCGCCCTTTGCTGATAATAAATTCCCGCTCGGTTGGCGGAATTAATCGCGTCCGAGGTACGGGAAGCCTGCCGGATCAAGAGAGTTTTCTTATTCGCGCGATACCGTCGATTCGCCTCGAGCGAATGGCTGTCGGTTCTGCCAAATTTAAGGGCTCAAGCGATCCGGCGCCAATGCACGTTTAAATTGATGGCTTCACGGTCCCTTGCATTTCGCGCTTAGGTACTTCGTGTCTTCCCCTCCCGCTCGAGCGAAGCCTACCCTCCCGCCGTTCACGAGGGAGGCGCGATCTGGAGCTTTATCCTATTAATCAATGCGCATAAATTGTTTTAAGGGAATCGTTACCGTGCCATTCGGACATGCCGTACGACGTTGTTGCCGGGGTTAATGTCGCGCGCAGAATGAGGGACGAAAATCGAAGCGGCGAACCGGAATCATTAGATGTAACACGAAATATATAGACGGGCGTCGCGTTGGGCCGAGATTTATTGGCCTGGAAGTGGGAATTCCGCAGCTGCACTTGCCTATTTATTCTCGCCAAAACAGCCTGATCCGTAAGACTTTGTTCCGTGACGAAGCCACGACGCGATTTGCATTGAGCTCGATTTACACGTGTATTTCGACAGGATTAGACCTCTGTTATAAATACAAGCAGTATATTGTGCTTCACAAGTATGATAAGAATAAGTAAAATTGTAAAATTGTAAAATTGTAAAATTTCAACTTATTCTTCTTGTTTCATTATTCACGAAATGCAGCTAATTAATTATAATATATAGTTTGTTCGCGCGACGCGAGAGGAAGAAAGATAGGAATAGATGTGGGAGCGTACTGATTTGACACACAGAAACAGGCGTAACGCAACTTTATTTAACAGCCGAAATATAAAAATGAATAAAGAAAACAAAATTTTAAATAAGGTTTGGAATTTAGAGCGAAACCGTGTGGCAAGAATGTCCCGGCTCGAATTCATTAAAGTTACATTTTTGCGACCTAAAATAATGACCGACAACTGTAAGAAAGTTCCTGGGTTTCTTATACGCGCGAAAAATAAAGAATATAACAGAGACTATGGACCCTTGGCAACAGCGAACGGAAACGATAGATCAATAGGTTTCGTGGAATTGTTGTGACTAAGTTTTTGATGCATCGTTAGCGAGATAGCGGCTTACGTTTGGTCCCGTCTTGATTGCGTTCGAAATCAACACGCGTTCAAACATTGATTGTCGAAGAGGCTGTGCCGAGGCTCCGAGAACGGCTCAAGTTCGTTATGATGTATAAACATAGAGGAAGAGAATTGATAAGAATGTCGCGGTGCCCCTGTGATGTGTCTAGCCGCGCTATTTGTGAAGCTATCATAATCTCGAACATAGTTGCAAAATAAAACCGTTTAAATTATTCTAAATACTCTGGAACTTACAATTAGATGCAAAAATTAAAATGTTATTATCCAGATTAAAGGAACTATATCTTTATAGCACATATTTTTTAATTACTCATTGCTTGCAAAATAAGGTAGAGAACGATCGTTCATTCAGTAACAACCAGTTGATAACGAAAACGGATTCAGCAACTGATACATAAACCTGAGAAATAAACTCGCGATTATTTGCGGTTGAATGATTTCGCGTTTATTTCTGATAAATAATTTTGGCGCGTTGTGGCGGAAAGGCAGCGGTGAGCCTTTCATCATAGAATTCGCTCGCGATGCGAGAGAGCTCATTACACACACCGGGCGATTTAATTTGGAGTTAAAACGCTGGATTATGAGCTGGTCTGCTGATATTAATATCAAACGATTATCTCGCTCGATTATTGTTATCGTCGTGCGATTAGCGGGTGGATTTATGCGCGCGCATCCGCTTGTACAAGTTAATAATGCCAGTTATTCCGCCCCAATATAACAAATATTTATTATATTATCAGAATGATACTATGGTAAAGTAATTTTAGCCGCCCCAGATTTAACAAAAGGGTCTAAAGCTTATTCCCAATCTTTTAATTCCTTACCTCTATGTAGCTTTGTTTAAAGATTGAAAGCCAGGATTAAAAGCCAGGATAAACTTGAGTCAAATAAAAACTAAGTTTAAAAGGATATGACATAGATTAGAAGGACACTATTATATACTCGTATAAAATGCAAAGGCGTTATTAAATTAGTAAAGTTTTAAATGCCAATGGAGAGAGATCTCTTTGAGCAACCGAAACTTTAAGTTGGAAATGCGAAGAAAAATAGCGACGGTTGGTTGGATTCAATCACGGCGATCGATTAAAACCATTCTCCCACGCAATCGCCTTAGTTAAACTCCTTCGAAAGAAATCCGTCTTTGCTTTAAAGCTTTCCTCTTGTTCTTTCTTCCTCTTTCTATGTAGCTATATCATCCCTCTTTTTTTCCTCTCGCGTGTTATTATCATCTCTGAGTCAAATGGGAGGGTGTGACGAAATAAGAGCAGAAATAAGAAATGAGAAAGGCGAGTAGAAGGTAAATAAGGAGAAAATAATTCTAAGACGACGCCCTCCTAAGTTGACGTTTCTACAGGAAGCGTGAGAGAGACAAACGGAGGTGACTTGGAGGTGGCTTAACTTGCGTTATTCTCGTTGTCGTCGGAGCAAACGACTACATGCGTCACTGGAGGCATTTCCCTTCCTTTTCCTTTTCTATTTCCTTCTTTTTCCGATTTCTAGGCACTGCGGGCGACTTCCGGTTACTGCGGAAATCTTATAGGACCGGATTAGGATACCGGTATAAACAAGTGAACTTACCATCACCACAGAAGTTTACTTTTCTATATTTCACTCTTTCTCCTTTTTTTTCTCATAATTGTCTATTCAAGAATCAACTTGATATACTATACAAATTAATATAAATAAACTTTAGATTTAACAAACTAAAATTAATTTAACTTTTGATTTAATCTCTAAACGCGAAACACGGCATGTGATTAAATTCAATTATAAAACAGATGTGATTAAAGATTAATTGATAATTAAGTAATATATTATATGCTAATGCTAATTTAATTTCTATTTTTTATTTTCCTCAGAAAAACTGTTTAAAAGTTTTATATATATTTTAGCAGAGAAATTTACAAAAGTTTTCGATTCTGAAATAATTCAAAAAGTGAGTGTAATATATTCGAGTATTGTTTTTAAAATAGAAGTATCCAACGCATCTAATATGAATTTTAAAAGATTACTCTTTCGTATATAACCGTAAAGAATCTCCGAAGTGAATGAATAAATCGCATTTATCTCGTTCTTTTTTCCTTCTACTCTTCGAGATTTACCAGTGATACCGCCCACCACCCTCGCGCATCATGTACGCCGTAATAACGAATAATGCAGGGCAGTTAGACGGGCCCCGACCTCGCTAGTCCTTAAGTGAAAAGTGAGCCCTCGTTTCGTGAAGCACCCCTAAGCCGGGATCGTGCACGCGGGACACGCAGTGGGGATCAAGTCTTCCAAAGGGGGCGAATAATATAATCGTTACCCGCGGCGTTCGCGTAATTTTTCCTTTTATAGCATGGATCGCGATGCGTCTTCCCTCGGCGTCGATGACATCCGCCGTTTGATAGCGATTTAGTCCCTTCTGTCGCGAATTGAAAATTGCGACTTCCAGATATGAAAAATTATATTTTTGCTGTGAGATGAATTTTGGCTGTCGTAAATATATAGAGTCATATTTCCAGAATATGCATTGCAAATTTGTGCATAATATGCATATTATTGACCGAGTTATTGACCTTTTAAATTTTTGAAAATATTATGTTACAAGAAAATTACACTTTTAAATTTTTATTCTTTTCGATTTTGCCGATAATGCTAAAATTTTAAATGATGAAGTATTATATAAACTACATACTTTCAAATCATTCTGTATATTTAATTCTACGCTAACTAAAAACAATAAATTTTTTATTATAAATTAGTTTTTTTCAAATATTTTCTATATATTTTTTATATTGCAACACATCACGTAATGCTGTATCGCTTGCGATCCATATATCATGTCGCTGATGATAAAATCGATGTTAGCAGGAAGACGGTTTATGTCTCGACATTTCAAGCGAAAGTATGTTACTTATTACTGGCTGACGTTTCTATCATGAGATATAAGCTAACTTGCTTATAACTCCATTACTTATTACACTCGGCACTCTTGCAAGATCAATAAAGAGCTAAGAGCAGAGAGAAAAAAGCTACTTGATCGTATATCACTCATTCGATAACCTATGCACTTCATTACACTTAAGTGCATTGCGCGTCACATTCATGGCGAGATCACATTTATTAATCAGACACACAACATTGACAGCTCTAGTTTTATTTCTTCGCGAGACAAAAATATATCTTTTTTTTTTTCTATCTTTTAATCCTTTTTCATTTTCTTGATGATGTTATGTAATAACGTTTCATATTTTTAATAGTATACACACAGAGTTTTTGTTAAAGATATACTGTCATACATACTACAGTGAAATATATATAAAGCACTAGTACTTATTTATACCTACATTGTTTCATGATAATTTATCTTTTTCTCGATGTATTACAGAATATTGTAGCAATTTTTATATGCCCTTTTGCATCACATAAATTAACGTTAATCGCTCCGTTAATGGAAGCTGTAACGCAAAGAGTTGCAGAGTCTGCCCGCAGGCATCCATGTCGTCCACTATCTTTTGGCAGCCGCGTTCCTTCGTCCACCTTCTTCCTTAAGGCCAGGCCGATGGCTGCCCGGCCTCCCGGTTCCTTTGAAATTATAGGCGCTTTACGGTACTTGCTCATAATCATTTTATGCTTCGCCGAAGCACACCGACTCCAGAACGAAGCTCGACCTCCGCTGCACGAAATACCGTGGAGGTTATTTACACGGTAAATACGCGCCTCACGAATGAATCAAGACTAATTTGACAGTTTTCTAATTTTGCTCCGCGCGTCTTGGAAGAGATGCCTGCCTTTTTGCGCGATTTTAATTTGAACTCCTTGTGTCCGAAGTTTAATGAGAATGAAACACTGTCCTTGTCCCGTTATCGTCATTTCACGTTAGGTAAATTTCTATGAATTAAATTTATTCCACTGATTTTTTGTTTCATGACTCTCAATAAACGACGTTGACATTTATTCGTATAATATCAAATTCTAAATAATTCATTTCGAATTATTCGATCGTATTATAACGAAGCAAATTTTATTGTGGTTACACAATGATGATTATTTAAAATTTATGATATATTATAATATATTATAATTATTATTATAATTATTAATTTTATAATGACACAACATTATGTAATTATCCGTTATATAATAATTCTACACGAATTTGCTTTGAAAAATAATCGTCTTAAATTTTATGACATATATTGCGGTGATGGCTCTTAAGTCGATTATGCTCGTCATACACGGGCATGTATTCTATAGAAAGCACGAAAGCAATAAAAGACTTTGCCACATCGCCCATTTGATAAATTCATCCATGTCACGCTTGAAATAGCGTCCAATTTCAAATAGGTATATTACAGGATTCTAGCAAGTGTCTCAGTTCCGAGAGTCGTTCTCAAAGTCGAAGATATCGAATTTGCATTTTTTGCATTTGCATTTTCTTCGTAGGTAACGAATTTGCATTTTCCAGACGAATCGTGGAAACTGCGCGATCCTCGCAGCGACGACTATATTTCGTCTCCGGTTCTGATATTACACATGCATGAAAATCTTATCGATGTAGATCAGTTAAAACCCGGTTTTCTAATAATAAAATCTTTCCGAAGTAGGAATATATCAATCCAAATTAATGGAACGGTTTCCATTAATTCATTATCTCATCAAAAACCAATTTTGTTTACACATTTATTTGAAAAACATTTTCTTGGGCAGTTTTATTTTTTGATTATAAACAATCGATGTATAATCACTTTCACAATCAACACTAACTATAGGCGTTACTATCCTCCATGATAAGGACAGTGTTTTCTGGTTATTACATTTATACCAAAAACGCTTATATGAAACTAGATTGAAGCTATTCACATCAGTAATAATATAATTATTAAATGTCTTTAAAATTATATTCAGATTGCTTAATATTCCATAATTAGTAATGAACTTGCTTATATACGAATATCTAGCAAAAATAAAACCAAGATTAAATTGAAAGCTGCTCGTATTATTTGGCTCCTATTCAGGTTACAGAGTCTGATATCGGCTACTGAAATTTTCAAAGCACTGTGTCAGTTTCAACATCGCGTCGCGTCGCGCCGAGAATGTCTGCTCGCGATGAACTCCGGCAGAAGCAAGACACAGACGAGGATGAAGCGGAAGAAAGGTCGATGCTGCAAAGAGAAAGAGAGAGAGAGAGAGAGAGAGAGAGAGAGAGAGAGAGAGAGAGAGAGGAGAGAGAGAGAGAGAGAGAGAGAGAGAGAGAGAGAGAGAGAGAGAGAAAGAGAAGACGAGTGCAGCGCGATATTCGAGTGGCACGAGGAAGCGACACGACGGAATTTCAGAAATTGCGCCCGACATTTTCGCATGCAGTATGTGTATAGCCAACCGAGCGACAGCTTCCTTCTGCTCATCCTCTACGATCTTCTTCTCTCTTCATCTTTATCCTTATCCGTTTCTTGTACTCCTTCCAAACTTTCGCGATTGAAACAGAGAGATGTACCGGCGAGATTTGGAAATCGGCGATTCCGCTGAAGACACCTCGATGTTGCGATATCAGTTTCGAGTTTGAGTGAAGTAGGGTAAGATTGAACGTTGCGTAAACCTCAATCGTGAATTCTAAAATATATTCTTCATGCGTGTGTGAGTATAATTCCGCATACGCAGAGAATTAAAAGATTAATTAATCAAATTAGCACGTACCAGATAATATTATATAATTTTCAGTTTATATATATAGATAAATTTTTGATGGGTATAAGACATTGAGTTATTCACAAAATTGTTTAAAGAATTAACGGTAAAACGCCTTAAAGGCTCTCGCAACGCCGTTCGCGTTCTTTAATCAGATTCGCGGCGGATTTTCCGCGGAGAGAATTGCGAGTTAATTTCCCGTGCGGTCGCCTCCAGCCCATAACATCGGCTCGTTGTCGTCGTCAATTATTTTTAATTGCGCGCCGATCGGAGCTCCAGGCTTTGCGCGGCGTGCATTAAAATGCGCTTGGGTGTAAAATTGAAACTCGCGAGGTCGCGGTCGCGTACACAGTATCTCCGCCGATGCGATAATGTGATTTTCAACAAATAATTTTGATTCTCCCCTGCTCATTGCACGTAGCGCTCTCTCGCAACCGCCCAATTCGTTGCGAGCATTATTTTGCGCGGGGGTCGTCAATGATGAACGAGTTCGTGCTTGAAATCATTGCGAAACGATAGATTGGGATGGCCGGAGGGATGAAGGGGGAGACGAGTGATTGGAAAGGGGAGAGGCGGCCGGCAGGTGCGTGGCTGTTCAATATTCATCGGCGAGAGGCGTCGAAATGATTTTAAGTGCCTGCAGAAATTGCTGCGGCACCGGCGTTTTCTGATAATCTGCATTATTTCGATCGCTTTGATCGCCGCTGCTTTAATAATATGTAGATTTATGTTTTCATCCGAACGGCCGTGGCGGCGGCAACGGTAACGGCAACGGCAACGGCGGTGGCGGCGGCGGTGCGTCACTTCTCCCGTTCTGACACAGTCCGACGAGATGTGGAAATTATTATTGAATTATTTATTACGTTCTAAGTACCGGCAGAACGCGTCCTTCGTTTACTGAAACTTTACGTGAGGAACAGTGTTAAATGTAAAATAAATTTCATCGCTATAATTACGTTCGTCAAGGTGTTAATAATGCGATTAAATGGTAGAAAATTACTTCCGACATCTTATTACTATATTTTAAGGATCCTAAAGTAATGCTAAAAGTACTGTGAAGTGCCACAAGCAGTGCAGTCTTCAATTAAGAAATTTGGAAAGTCGTTAAAAGGATTCTAAAAGTATGTAAATTATATTTTGGGTCTGCTTGTGGTGGTTCTATTTCAGGTGAAATCTCTTTCAACTTAGGATCAACATGTTTAGAATTTACTGAAAATTCAGGAAAACTTTTTTGTATAACATTTATTCGGAAAAACATATTGAATTTGTATAATATCGAATGTAATTCTCGATCATGGATATTTGAGGTTTTTTAAAATTATCTCTTTCATAGTAAAGAATGAATTATATATAGGATATATTTTTTAAAAATATATCTTGCATTTCCAATATTTTGCGTATTTTGAGATCTTTAATAAAAATATCACGATATAAATGTAAAAATATTGAAACTATAATTCTAAAATTGAAAAATAATGACACGAAAGTATTATATATTCTGAAAATTATAGCTATTTTTCAATATTTTCCAAAAGTATTTCACAAGCAAGTCGCTTCAATAGGTATTTTATTCCAGAAAATTGTCTTCTCCCTATTTTCACTTTTATCGTATCTTTTTGGTGTACAATTTTGATGCCAACTACGCAACGGCATGCACCCCGCTGCACTCGAATGTATTCTTTTCTAGAGATCGACTCGAGAACTAAATGTGGCGATAGTTTGGTTCGATAAAAGCGCTTCCCGGAACTTCCGTAGGTACACCGCGAAATACGTCGTTGGGAATTCCTTCCAAGCGCAAACGCTCGATTACCGATCTGAAAAATCCGCGGCGGAATAGTATTAAAGGCAAGAAAAAAAGATATGGTCCCCAGGAGATTACTACTCGCTCGATTGTGTCGAGCGCATACATCCTCTTCTGCTTCTACTCTCCCTTTTCTCTCCCTTTCCTTTTTAATAAATGATCTTTCTCTCCTCGACCGCGCCGACCTCGGAGATGGGAATCGCGTTGTCATCGAGCTTATCGCGATTATCTCAGTGTACGGCATATCGGCACACGCATGCACATCGTATGCAGCATCGCGGCACGTTGCAAGGAAGGAAAGGGAGGGTAACATTGATGAAAGGAGAATAGCGCATTGCCGATTCTATTCGCGCGATGAACGCGCGGATACAAGGTTAGAGAAGATAGCATCGTCGGATTAATTATGCGTAATGCATGGGACGTATGCGTTTGTACGTTGCACCAACGAAAGAGGGGTGGAGGGGGACAGCCAGCGCATTCAATTATCGTCGTTACACCGGGAGTTTACAGATGTTTCGGCGATAATCGCTGTGCGGCTTCCACGTTCATCCGTATTAAGTGTTGAATGCCGGCGGCATCAAGAAGGAACGAGAAAGACGAAGCGAGAGGGTGAAAAGGAGACATGGGGAAAGAGGGAGGTGGGACTTAATTAGACTCGTTGGAAAAATTAACGCGGTACGCCGCTCGAAACGAACTGGCAGCACTCCAGATATCCCGTGTCGCTGTTCTTCCGCGGCCACGGAAATGCACCGCTGCAATCCGGCCGATGCAATCTGCGGAGTGGTCCGCCGTGATGCACGCGGCAGTTGTGGCTCGATGAACTTCCCTTCACGGTCATAATAGAGACGATTACTCGCTGGCTCGCGATGTACTTACTCCTACAAATTTTATTTCAAGAGATTTTGACAGGATTTTTTAATCTCATATGACATTTGAAATTCAAAATGTGTATTAAAGAGTTACTAAATTCTTTTTTAATGTGTTCAATTACAAAATGCCGCTCAAGAAAACATTTACATACTCTGAGGTCAAAACTCCTGGGAAAAGATGGCAATTAATGATAATACTGGTAATACTAGTATTATATAATACGAGTATTAACTAAATAATTCTTTCAAACATTAATTGGCAAAATATTTCAATTCTATAATATTTTTAAGAAAAAGATCTATCTAAATTTTGTTAATATCTGAAAGGCATCGTACTTCAAAATTTTCCCAACTTTCTGAAATTTTCTTACACCTAAAATATTTTTCAAATAAGATATTCGATACATGCATCATTTACTCGCTCTTTTGTATGGCATAAATATGCCATTTTTTATCTGTTTTTCCGTTAATTTTTTGGTTTACTATAAACAAATGTATTTTACAATTAATTAGAAGATGCCACTTTCGGTCGGGCTGGATCTTGGTAACTTAATAACAATATTTCTGTGTAAATTTTATACACTTTTTTTAACTTTAGTAAACTTTGCGCCGATCATTTGTCGGTCTTAAAACACAGCTCGTTGTTGGAACAGTAAATCCACATACTTAAATCGATTAATCGATTAACTTTTGATGCTACTAAGCATCCTCTTTAAATTATTAAAAAGAATTTATTGCGAAAAATAACACCCCAGCCAGGATTGGAACCTGGACCTTCCTACAATCCAAGACGGGCATTTTTGCCAATTTGACCACTGAGGCATGTGGTGATATTTATCGCAATAAAAAAATGTATTTTACCCAATATTTAACGTTTTCGACTCCCGCGAAAATGCACAATTTCACACGTAATCCACACGAGTCACCTGCCACCCCCTTCGGCGGCGACACAACGCGACTCTCGTTCTTTTTCCTCGCAATTCCGTATGGCCTTTTTTTTTTGTCGACAAGCCGATAGGTCGACGGGGCGCACGCGCGACGCCGCAGGAAAAATCGAGCGAGCATCGCCGGTAAACACTATAAATCAGCTTAATCCGCGCGTCGAGCGGAGCGAAGGGGTTGGGGATGTGTGTGCGTCCCCGCGTGAATGTAGGTTAACGAAGGCGAAAAAGGAAAACAATTTTGGTGTCAGCGTTTCGAAATTTGCAAACCGCGCGAACACGACGCGATCCTATCGAATAAAAACAGCGTGCGTTGCAATGGGTGAAACAAGACGAATTAGAGTGGGTGATCCCAGGAACCACAAGGCATACGCACGCGCGTACCATAAAAAAATAACATAAAATATAAAATAATCAAAGAAGTTATTTGGATTTCTCTTACTCTTTCTCTGTTAGTATGATAATTTAACTCTAAAGAAATTCAACTTTTAATCTTTATAAAAGAATAAGAATAATCATTTGCATCATTGTCTAGAAATAATATCTGTTTCACACACACGACATGCAAGTTTTATTGACTACAATCTACCAAATATTTATATCTATTTAACATATCTATCTATACGTTAATTTAATTTATGATGTGCACTGCGCGTATCTTAGCCTAGAATCTGCTTTCGCTGGTCGCGAACATCGCGATTTCCACGTAATCGCGACCGTATGTCGACGCGCGTCTCCGCACCAAACAAAAAAATATATAAAAAATAACAGAAAAGAAAAAGGGCGTATAAGAATGGTCGCCCAGTAAAGTGTGCGATTTACGTAAACTCAATAATAACGCGGCGGCGTCCGATCTTGGCATACCGAACGTATGTGTTCTCGGAAATCGCGATGCACTCCGGGGTGAGCGTAATACAGTTCGCGCGAAATGCAAGACCCATGCGGGGAGCAGCACGCTCCAGTGCACAGAGCGTGATCGTTTCTTTCTCTGCTTTCAGGCGTAGTCGGAGCTCGGAACCACACGATGGAGTGCCGCAAGGGTCGACGGAAAGGAGGAGCTCCGATCCTCGGCAGTCTGCTACTTGCGTGGCTCTTAACCAACGGCTGCGCCGTCGTCGCGCGAAATATAGGTGAGTGCGAGAAAGTATTTACGATTTCGGACCGCGGTTCCTTGCCGCGAGAGTGGCCCTCCTCCCCGGGAGCCCCCCCTCGATCTTTGCGCCAATTAAGGGGCCGGCTACAACGCGTGCGGATATTTACGCGCGGCACATCCCGTAGAACTTCTCGCGAAGTCGCGACTCGCCGCAGGCAGAAGCCAGTTTTGTGCCCCACCGCCTTCCACGTGTTTTCTTTAACTTTGCAGTGAGCACATTTTAAATTGTCACACCGGTGGTGCTCGCACCGTTGTGCAAGATTGTAACTGGCTGGCTGGTTTTGCTTCGGAAAATTTTAATGGTGAATAATGTGTTTTTTAAAAGATTCTGATTTTGAAAGTAAACATTTATAATACGCATATGTATGTATAATATGAGCAAGGCGTTAATTAATAAATAGGAAATTATCAATTATCAATTAATTATAGAAAAGAGAACGGTTATAAACTCTATTTTCACTGCAAAAGAAAAAATATAAGGATTGTGCATAAGTGTTGAATTATTTTGCTGTTTATTTATTGTTAATCAGGTGAATTACTTAAATCTGATAAAAAAAAATCTCTGTCCGAGTTATATGTCGTCTATTTCAGTCGCTTTTTAAGAACTTAATTATATGACGTAATTTGTGCCGGACTCGAGCGTGTATATTCTCTTATAAATTTTAAACGGGGTACAAAAATCGCCTCGAAGAGGTTAGTAACGAGGGTGGAAGTGGCTGTGACGTGTACGCGCAGGAACGGAAGATCGTTGTTGCCGTAAACCCCGGAAAACCCCGCGAGATGGATGGGAGGTTTCGGCCGGCATGTTAAGTCCGGGAACATACCATAGCACGCTCGTAGAATTAAACCGTTCTCGTGCTAATTGATTTAGGAGATCCCGTTGGCATATGTGTGTAAGTGTGTATATGTGTGTGTGTTTTGCTATGTTGCAATGCGGCACAGCTTCTTGGTAATCCCTCGGTAACAAGAATCTTATATTTTTTTATAAGTACTTATTGTTAGTCGATATCTTTGTCATAAATTGTGAGAAAATGTCATATCCTCTTCTCTTTGGAAAAGATATCTTCTATTTTTTATATACTCGTAAACGATGATAAATACTTTAATGTGTTTGGATACCTTGATTGATAAACAATTTTGTTTTTAATACTCAAATATGCAAATCAATCCTGCAGTTTAAAATATTTTTGATATCTAGACTGTGTGTAAAACGTATTTACTTTGAATGAGCCAATTACAATAACGAATATCTCTTAAAAATATAGCGTTTTTTTTTCTATTTTAATGACAATTTCAATTGATGGGCATTTTTAAACTGCCCGATTTATACATATATGCATTTCTTCGGCATGCATTCTTATATTTCAATCATGTCTATGTATTTTTTTGTCATTCTGTCACCGTAAGTGACATTACGTACTGCACACGCGTGAAAGTAAAAGTTGCTGGAATGGCTTTTCGGGGTTTGAGTACTCCGTCGAAAAGAATTCCGCTCAGACGCTGACACGGCGGCGTCTACAAATTTCTCTCGGGACCATTTCCGCGCTCGCATATTAGCCCGACTGCGAGCCCAGCTGCAATCTCCGACGACGTGTAACTGATCGCGGAAGTTGAAGAAAAACCCGCATTGCCGAGGCACACCAGCCGGCGCGGCGCGGCCGAATGCGCGAGGGGCGTTATTTTCTCTTCTTCATAAATCCAAGGCTTTCCGGCGAGAAAAAAAAATATTCGAGTATCCGCTACGTTGTTCACGATGCGGTTAGGAAACTTATTGTTAGATTTAACATTGAACCACGGGACCAAATAAGAGTTTTTGAAATCACGTTTTAAGAGCATAAACGTAATTTTTTAAATGAATATTTTATCGAAGAAAGATTAATTAAACATTTCTTTGCAGCCAAATGAAATGATAAACGAACTCGATACAAATATACAATTAAAATGTCGCAGTCGTTTCGTTAATTTTTGTGAATACTTGTCGATTCGCCATAATTAATTAAGGCGAATCGTACTCTTAATTAAGGCAATAAGCACGGTATCTTGGCATCAGGTCGGTGCTTCGCGCAAACGAAAGAAGGTGAGGAAATGAAAAGAAGAAGGGGCTGGCTTGTGCGTCCGATAGAGTTAGAATGTAGCGACGCATTGAACGCGAACATTAATGAGTGGCGGAATCTCGAGAAGCAATTTCAGACCGACGTGTTCAAGAGGGGTCGCAGTTGAGACATATGGGGATCAGAACGAGAAAGATCGATGAAGATCTGAAGGGACTGGAGAAAGACGACGTGTCCTCTCTATTTCTGTGCGATTATCATACACTCCGATGCACCCAATCCATGCAGCTATCATCCCAGTTGCGTTTTCAGTGTTCTGCCTTCAACCCTCCCCTTCTATCTACTCCCTTTGCAGCAGATAGACATATGTGCACGCACATGTGAATACACGCACATACGCATGCAGGCACGCACGCGGGCGCGTGAGAGAACCGCAATAACGGATGATAGATAAAGTCAGAATCGCTCGCGTTGTGCAGCCGAGACTCAGAAGAGGCTTTGTGTGCTCTCAAAAGTAGATAGATAGTTAGGATGTCGTGGATTCGATACCGTACCTACTCGACTGCATTTTCATCCGAAATCGCGGAGTCGAGGTGTACGAGTCGAGTGGCGGAGAATTGGCAGCGCTTACGTTGAATCAGGCTTTCGCATTTTGAGTGCAATGCGCATCTTTGGAAATAATTGCGATGAGACAAGATGAGTAGGTACGGCACAATAATACTATTCATCATCGGGTTAGTTTTTAATTATATATAACTGTAAAATATATTAAGACATTTAATAATTTCAAAATAATTTCTATTTTTATTAAAATGTTGCGCGGGATTATTGACTAATGATTGACAGATGATCGACAAATGACCGTAAAATAAGTACGAGATATAGAGAGATAAAGGGATAAATTAATAAAATTAAATTAAATTAAATGGCGCGATATCGCATTGACAAGATCATATTAATTTTATTGCGAGAGAATATTGCAAAGCCTTCAATATTGAGAGCTCGAGAGAAATTAAAACCGACGGAAGAATTCTTCACTCTTCATTACAAAAAATTAATTATTTCTTGGAATGAGTAATTATTGAAAAGTTCTCTTATATTTCATCATATCTATTTCAGGAAATAAGGGCTATCGTATTTCTCTTTGTAGTTTAAATCGCTTAAAAGAAGTGCATACTTGATGTTTTTAATTTCTTAAAAAATTATAAATTTCATGAGAAGTCAGGTAGTGTTAAAATTCCTGTGCGCTTTTATTCTTCCGCGTCTTTATTCGCCACGCCTTTCCTTTACATTTTAAGCAAGTATACGCGCATTATTTCAGTTATTCAGCAATTAGCTTTTTACTACCGCTCCGCCCGTCATAAAACCGAAAATGATTCCTCTTAGCGAGCGTATAAATATGCCGGCTCTTCGAAAAATTACATAAAACCTCGATAGCCGCCACTTTGTAATCTACCCTGATGGCCGCCGTAAAACGTTAGTTAACGGCAGGAAGGATGATCTCGATCGGGCTGACCTCGCGAATAACGCGCGATAAAATTTGCAGTGGCCGCTATCGGAATCGAAGCGACGCACGCCGAAAGACGTCGTTCACTCGTGGCTACTCGTTCGCGACTACTCGCAGTACTCGCTCTGCTAGAATTTTTACGAAGAGCGGAATTTCCGGTCTTTACTGATCAAAAATAAAACAACATGATATATTTGCCCCTGTTATATTTGCAGCAGAACACTAATTGTTATATTTCGATTGGATTCATCGATCAAATCGTCGATCAAATTTTTATCACTCGTAAATGTCGCCCGCGATACATTTGTGTTATATATATGGAGTATTTTGTGTATTGACAATACAATAGAAAGATAAACGATTCGATCTGTAAGAATGATATTTCCCTGATGTTTAAAAGGTTAAGATTTACTGGCTACTCAAAATTACCTGTTAATTTGTTTATAATTATGGAATTTTTATAATTATAGAATTGATTAAAATTTGATGACCGTCAATTTTAGATCTTTCAAGATTAATATTGTCACATTTATATCGTCTGTAAATAAACAATACCGTATATGTATATAATATTTTTCTCCAAGTGCACTTTTTGGCTTCGATTGTTTTATGTCGTCTATTAATTGTATTCTACAGGATAAGGTCGTAAATGATCATACATATTATTTATATATGAGGTTCATTACGTAGATAGTTGTATATTTCACTTTTGGTATAGTTTTTTGTCTCTCCTGGAAACTTTACTAATTGTCACATTTAGGGAAAGTTTTTCAATAGTCGTTTAGACTGAAGTTTAGCTAAACTCACTCTTTATCTTTTTCTAAAAGGCATAGAAAAAGACGAAGAGTGAGTTAAGCTAAGATTAAAGTTAAGCGACTATTAAAAAAACTAGCCCTTATTCATTGACGATATGTCGATTATAATTTACTGGTAGAGCTTATTCATAAATTTTCAATATTAATCATTTCACATCGAGAAACGTTCAACATTCAGTTATTGCTCGCGTAATTTGATAATTCGTCATTGGCCATTATGGTCGTAAACAGTTGCCAGTTTGCTTTATATTCCCACTGACGTTGTGGACCACCTGAGACATATGCCGTAAAGAGATTTCACCTTCTCCTCTTCCCTGCCTTGCCGTTGCTCTGCGACGATGAGAATTTATATGCGCGGTAAGGGGGAGGCGCTGCCGGGCAATTTACGGCCGCCACTTACATGGCGTGGCGCATTCTGGGTAATTAATATTTACGCCGGATAGATCGGTAATCCTATTATACACTCGGCACAAACATCGAGATAATAAAAATTGTGAGCAACGCGTGATTACAGAGTGCGTCGCGTCCCCGAGGCGGGCCGGGTTTCTCTCCACGAGATAAGATTCCTCGAGGAAAAATTCTCACGCTTCTCCAGCAACCTTCAAGTTTGCAACTATATCTTTCGATATGCTAAAGCTAAAGAATGAGAGAAATCTAGGAGATGTGTCGAGATATTTGATATCAGGGGTGCAGTAAATAGCATTATAGATATAAAGTTTATTTTAAACGTAATATTTGATTGCACAAATACACACATTTTGTATCAAATATTTATATTAAAATTTACATGTAAATGTACAATCTTGAATATAATATGTTAAGAACGATAATCATTTTTATCATTAGTAAATAATATTTTGACGTAAAAGTATGATAAACAGCAATACCTATTATTACAATATAATATGTTAAGAACGATAATCATTTTTATCATTAGTAAATAATATTTTGACGTAAAAGTATGATAAACAGCAATACCTATTATTACAATATATCTATATATCAATATATATCGTTACAATTTTAGTCTGATTATGTCGATTAATTATACTGCACGATTAATTTAACTTCCGAAGTACGATTCTGTATTAATATAAGAATTTATAATAATAATACGCATTCATTATTTTTTTAAATTCCACAAAAAGATGAGCTAATGAGGGAAATGCATATTTTGAGATGAAATAAATTTGATACAAGCTGCAAATTAATACTGCAATTAAATACTAATGGGATATCGATAATATTTAAAACACGTTCAGGAGAATTAAATGCATATTCTGTTATCAAAATACCTGAATCCATCATAGCTTAATAAATACTATTATTAAATACTAATGTGACATGGTAAAATCAAAATCGAAGAAAACGCAAATAAACTGACAGTAGTCGAATAGATTATGTGACACGTCAACTTTGTTAACAACAATTAGGTCAATATATCCGCAAGCCATATTAATCAATGTAATATGTTAATGAAACTTAGAGACATGACAGAAACAGTGTGCTACGCATTTAGACATAAGGTATTTTTCACCAAACTACGATATCCGTTCTGATTCTGCGAATTCAAATAATAATTGAGTACAACGTTATTTTCATCTTTTCGTGACAAGCGATTTTAACTCCGGTCGCTCCGAAGAATCACGAGGGCGAAATTCGCAGTATGAGAGCGTCATTCACTATGCGCGTTTCCTTCCACTGTAAAGCTTTGTCAATGCGACGAATATATGGCGTCGGTGAGATAAGCAAAATAATTCCGACGTCCATTGTTGTTTCGACGGTCGTTCCGCTGGCGAACACAGTCTCCGCTGCGGAACGGCGTTGTGCCAGCAAACGACCGGCCGCGGCAACTCTCGCAACCCCCTAGCGTCCATCCCCGTCTGAATCGACGACTTCTCTTCGTCTACCTAACCCGGAGAGGACCATGGCTCGTAACGGACTTCGGTGCCGAAGATTTGTGGCACATTGGCAACACGCGGCGGTCCCAATTTACTGCGCATTACCTCGCCTACCTCTTCACCTCGCATTTTCCTCCGCCAACGTTATCCACCGTCGTCTCTTTCTTGCGTCTTGAGCCGTTTACTCTTTCTTTTTTTCCGGCTCGTGTATATCGACAGTTGCACGATTTTCTCTACCTCTATTCCTTTGTTTTTCTCTTCGTTGCTTTTTCGAACTCCTGCAATTTTGCCATCCCTTTTAGTCCTCTTTATTTTTATTCCTATATTTTCCCGTTTTTTTCCTTTTTCTCTTTTTTTTCGTTCTATTTTCTTACTCATTATTATTTTTATCTCTTTATTCCCTTTAAAAATTTGTCTTAATATTTCCTTCTTTCTTTTCTCACTCTTCTTATTTACATTGCCATATTTATCTTCTTTTTACTTTTAATCGTGTTTTTTTGTTTCGATTCCACGTTTACAACACACGTAGATCTCCCTTTGTTTTCTCCAATCAAAATTTGTCTATTATCCCTCGTTTTACGGGCTTGCTATGCACGTTCCTGAAACCAACGTGTACAAACGGCGGCGATCACCCTTCCGCGTTATTCCTTGTTCGTAACCGCCGCTACGTGACTAATCTGATTCCCACCCACGTGCAAACGCGGACCGTGTTTCATCCTCTCTTTCTCCTCTTGTCCTCGCCCTCTATGCTTTAACCCTCTCGCACACTGTTCCCGCTGACTGCCGAGTTCAATGAGTTTCACGCGGGCGCGGACGCGACGCCACCCGTCTAAATTTAAACAAGCGACGCGCCAGTGACGCGATGATTCGATCGTCGATATAGCGAGTGCGGTGTTAAGTAACATCGAGGCTGAGAGCAATCGATAAAGTGCCTCGACCTCACGCCCCGGTAACCCGCGGAACGGAAACAGATCGCGACGAGACTATCTTTATCTTGTATTTTTAGAAATCTGACACGTTGTCGTAGTAAACAACTACGACTGTTTGTCATTCAATCTGCAATGTAATAGCTTCAATAATAGCTAATAGCTTATAGAATTTTCTGATTTTAACGCGGAATAATTATCTCCGCGTATAAAATTTTACATTGTTGTTAATTTCTTTAGCTACTTATCAATATAGGTATTCTATCTCTTTAGATTGTATTTTTATTTTTAATAAAACACTTATAGGTAATGTGTATTTAGCACATTATAAAAGTTTGATTTTCAATATCCTAAATTACACAAGAAAAAGATAAGATATATTACTGGATCTGGATAAGTTGAATTCTATATATGCTTTTATATGTGCAATTTTGTGCTTCTACGATTTTCATAATATTTCTTGATGAGTTAATTAATTATAGATCGCTGTTTTTTAGTTATATATTTCAGTAAGAGATAATCGATGCATTAAATTACTTAAGGAATTACTAAAGAAACGGTGGAGTTTCCCTTTAATAGTAGGTAAAGCTTCTTTAACAAATCATGGTGAGCAATTAGATCGATCCATTTGTGGCTCAAGCAAGGAACTTTGATGTATTTTTTATGCCTGCACCATTCCACGTTTAGAATGAAGCACTTTAGGATAGAATGATCAAAAGAGATCAAAAGACAGAATAATTAAGTAGGTTTTTATTTATTCTTCTACTCACGGATAATAAAAAAGCAAGTCAATTGTGATGTATTAAGTTTTATAGTAACTTTCGGTTTATTATGCGTTCGTAATTCACAAATATTAGTTTAGAAACGAGAATCTTGGAATTAAAATCATCAAATATTCTCGATATAAATGGAGAAAGATGCAACACACACCAGATCATTTTCTGTATGAAAAATGCCTTTCAGGCCGGTGGAACGTGGCCAAACGAAACCCGCGTGTCTTCGCTCGAACGGGAATCTCGTTCGCTTGCCACTCGCGTTTTCCAATTCGCGCCGAATAGATCAGTCGCGCGGAAAATAAGAGATTGTCGTGATCTTCTCTGCGCCGCGCCGCGCGCCGTGAGACTACCTCGCTAGTAGTGATGGCCCTTGAATCAATCTTGATTTCAATTTTCAATCAAACTTAATCAAGTGTGGGTGTATTGCGCAAGAGGTATCGCTATACTATATACAACTTTATATATCCAGAAATATTAATCGATGATTATTCACGTTTTATTAAAATTAAACTATTTTCATCTTATATTAAAATTATATTAAAAGTTAATAATTGATAATATATATAATTGAACTTTGTATATTTTTGTTTTCAAATTGTTGGAAAAATGGAGAATGGAATGGAAATTCTATATGTTTACAGTTCACAGTCAAAAGATTAATTAAGCATTTCTTATTTATATAGAAGATCACATTAAAAAATGTTGTTGTATAGATTTATAACTTTTTTATACATATATGTTTTTGACATATGCAAATATTTATTTTCTGCATATATCAAATGATACGTACATGAATATAAATATTATTAACCTTAATACGTTTATGACCCAAATAATGCTTGTAAAAATATTACAGCCATTACTACTTCCAACCCACAAAAGAACATCGATAGAATAGAATGTTCTCTTTGTGCAAATTTCATTGGTGACAAGTGGCGCTAAAGTTTCGCGTGACGTTCACTTCCGGCGTACGTGACCTAGTTCTAAGATGCCCCTCTCGAAAATGGTTGTCCAGACCGAGACGCAAATTCTTGCCTGTTTTCTATTCGCATTGCAACGCTAACGGTGCTTTTGAATGTACTTGGAAATCTATCTTTTCTTGTATATATGTATATAGCCATTTTCCTCGTTTTTCGTCTCACCTCGCATATTCTCTCGACTACACAGTACAGGTACAATTCATAGAATTAGAATAAGCGTGATTTTTGCTGATTTATATGATCTTATTCAAACAGAGATTTAATATTTGTAATTTTAATTTCGCGTTACGTGATCAAATAAATCTTTATCATTGCACTATTATCATATAACTGAATAAGAAGATAAAAATATATGTGCGAACGAATTTTCTCACATATTATACTTCAATTATTTTCTGGCGCCGGTCTGTCAATTTTCGCATACTTATCTGATTGAAACATTGCCGGATATAAGATAATAATACTGTGTTATAACATTAGAAAACGTAGTTGTGCAGAGGGAGTTTGATGTAGTTCACTTCCGGATATTTAATAGTACGGTTCTATAGACTAAATATAAAATCTATACATATATGTATAATTAAATTGCATATGAAACTTCGCCGCACAGTAATTGCTGGCGTAATCATCAACAGTTCAAGTCCCTATTATTTTTACATAACGTTACATATTTTAGTTTTTAACACTAAAATAATAGTAATTTTTATTAACTGATATAAGAATTTTTTATCTGTAATTGTGTTGTAGCGTTATCAAAAAATTAAAAATATCCTTTTTACGATGCATACAAGAGATTTTAGCATATTACTAACTCGTTGAAATATTACAAAACTCTGCTAGCAATAAGAATATGACTTCTATATTTAAAAATGGCAGTTAAGTCCATAAATTTTTATTACGTTGTATAGCAGCCATTTCAACGAGATCCATATTTATGTGAAGCATGTGAATTCAACGCGCATGATTCCAACAGTAATATTTTTGTGCAATTTATAGCTGTTTCTCATTATTTATTTCTCCTATAAGCTTCTTTTTTCAAATAAAATCGTGTATTATTCTTTTCTACCGGCGCAGAGATTAAACGCACGCATAGAACACGGAGAACGTACAAAGCGCACGGTTTTCTTTTCATATCTCTCTTAGAGCGAATGGTATCTCGCGCTTATTCCACATGCACTTTGCGTATCCGAGCGAGTTAGCGGCGCATATTAAATCACTCACCAAACAGCACCGAAATCAAACGGTAATGCGCCGTTCTCGAATCACAAATCGTGAACAAGCGCAATTTCCTTTTGGCTCGCGAGAAATCTTTATTCGCGCAGATTAATTTGCCTCGCCGTCTCGTCGACTCGTGACTACGATTTATGTACGACTCTATCTACCGTCAATCCCTTGTCAAGAAGCGAAGATCCATCCCTCACCCGCCTTGAAGAAGCCGATGGCGTTTCGCCGGCGAGCGAGCTAGAAGCGCCATCAGTTTCGCCCCCGCGCGTCTCTGAATCAGCCGGTGTAATCGATTTCCGATTTCGGAGTGACGGCAATTTTTCAACGTTCCGTGAAAAATAACTCCGGAATAAGCTACCGACGCCGGCTTTCACTCCCTTCCATTCTCTGGTGATACTTCCATTTCTTCCAGTATGATAAGTATCAGGTATGAAATATTTGAACGATACTTATAGAGAGATCAGATTCTGCATTCAAATAATCGAAGTATTCCTCTGTTTATATCTGATGATGATTAAAATGTATTGTAGCTTAAAATGTTTTTTGTTTATAATTCACGAAAAACGGCAAGATTTATACAATACCGTCATATAGTTGAATATTTCGTTATTCAAGTATTTTTGTACAAGATTTAAAGCTATATTCCAAACAACGTATAGGAATATATATCTTTATCCTTTTTCCTTTTTTTAAGCTGCATTTATTGCATTCTTTCGTGTGCACTGTGTGGAAATTGTCGAGAACGTAGAATAAGAGAGCCAAGTCCGACGCGAGAAACGGAGGTGGCGTTATCTATTTAATAGATTACGTTCGGCTCTCTATTGGGCCTGCGTTAACTGCTTCTACGGTTCGAGACGCGAGCAATAAAAGGAGGATAATGGAGGGTTTAAAGAGGCGGAGAGAAGAGGAGGCGCGGGTGACCGGGCAGCTTTTCGCTAAAAAACGAGAAAAATGTCGGCCAGCTTTATTAAGACGCGAACGGGGGGTCGCGATAATAAAACGATCTTCCGTGCAACTTCGGCCGATCGTGCCATTGTTTCTCGTAATGCTCTCTACCCTCTTTCCACGGATTTTTCTTCAGCTTCCTGAAAACCATTCCTCACCATTCCTTGCCATTTCACCAGCGCACGTTTAGCGCTCCCTTCGCTTCGCCTTACCTTCGCGCTCTTGACCCGATTTATTTGCGTATCCGCGTTTGAAATCACCTCTCCCATCGGTTTCATCTCCCTCCTCACATCCTCGTCGCTCCTTTCTTTTCGATCGCGTCCTCGTTAACATTCATACGAGCACCGCTCGAGACCTTTTTGTTAAGTCAACTCACCCCTCGAGGCGTCGCCGGGAGAAAGAGAAGCTAAAACCATCCCTCCTCGCTTATCCTTCTCTTTGGTCTCTGGGGGTAACCGCCAACCCCCGGGCTTTTCCCAGCGAGGCGCGTCGGTTTGTTCATATTCGTGTACGGTTCGCTTGGAAGCTTTTCGGGAGCTAAATCCGCGTGTAAGCACCGCGCCGTCTACGTGCTCGCTCTGACGTTCCCTCGACGTTCGGCTGCGCGTTCGTCCACGACGCGGACTCCGATTGAAATCCGAGAGCGCTGCCCCGTGATAGCATCGTCGTCGTCGGTGAATTCGAATTGTCTCTACTGATACTGGAATCGATTCCCCAGCGCGACTCAATATGCGATAGATATTAACCCATCGAAGTATATATATCACACAGAACAAGACACGACAAACATTGAAACGCGTCGTTTTGAATTTATGTTAAACGAGAGACGAAAAAATATATAAACGAAATGTACGAAATAAACGAGAGTACTCTGTTTTATTTCTAACATGTTAAAGCGACACATCTTACTTAATATACAAGTGCTTAAATAAAATATATCAGTTATCTTACAATTAGTCTTCGACTTTCTTACTTTGCAATTTTTTTTGCGAAAATCTCGACAGTTTCTTGACAGGATAAGCAATTTAAAAGATCGCGTATCTTCACAATTTATTAATACAATAATTGTTGAAAATTGAAGAAAACCAAGTCGATTTAATTTCTAACATCGCGACATTTGAAAATACCGAAAATAAAATTTTGCGGTCAAAGAATAGATTCTATTGTATAACATTTCTCTATATCGACGATTTGCTCGAGAACTTCTCTTTCTCCTCTCTACCATCTGATCAATAGAAAGATGCGAAGAAAAAGCGATGGCCTATCTGCTACGACGGAAGTTTCCGGTGAAGTTCTCGCGGGCGCATTAATGCGCGCCAAATTAAACCGGAGTTTCTTCACCGTTGCGGAACTTTAAACCGCTTTGTAAACTCCGGTACTGCTTGTTCGAGCGAGTGTAAAGCGCCTCGCTAAAGTATCGCGGCGTATTACACGATACTGCCCTCACCTCGATGTATCGGAACATCCTGATTTCGCCGAAGGCTTGAACTTCGCGGCGGACAAAGCGAAGGTTACATCGCTCGTCAAGCAAGAGAAAAATGTTCGGAAAACCTCTAAAGCGTGGAAAGTATTCGCCAATGTTATTCTTAGCGGAAAACCATCATTGAATATGCAACGAGCGCCACTAAACTTTCGTTTTTCTATATTTGTGCTTGTGACGCTTCAATGATGAACAGATTTTTATTCATTAATCATTATAACATTTAATTTCGCGATGTTAATTATGTTGATTCTTGCATGTGTCTGCAATTTTTATTATTTTATATTCAAATCAGTAGTTGGATTATTTTTCGAATATTTTTCTAAGCGGTTACATACATAATTTTTACATACAAGCAATTGATTAAAAAACGCATACATTGTTTAAGATTAATTAGAAATTAATTAAGATGTTTTAAACATTTATCACAATTTTTCATAGCAAACAAATATGTATGCAATGTATTTGCATTAAACATCACCCTTTCAATAGATCGAATAGAGCCACAGTTAAATGTTAACAATGCTTGTTAGTAGATATATTAGTTAAATATAACATAATATGGCTCTATTTGATACCAGCTAAATTTATTAATTAACTAAGTTTAACATTAAGCATGTTTGGCGTTAGCTATAACATTAATTACGAGCTCGCCATTGTATATAATATCGACACGGCAAGCATTCACTACTCTTACGAGCAAAATCGTCCCGTATTAACAGCGCGGCCACAAAGTAACCCCGCTTTACGGTGCATTAAATGCGAAACACTATGATGTCGTGGATCTGGGCGAGCGTTCGATGAGGTAGGCGCACGGTAAACGCAAATACCACGCGGGAGTTAGTACAAACGTACACGTTAGAGTATGACCCAATGAATAACGCTTATCGGCCAGACCGTATCTGACTTCAAAATGTGTAAAACGTGGTGCGCGCGATTGCAGCTACAACTGCAACTCCGGAATCAGATTAAGCGGTAGTCGCACGGGTTACATTAACCCTTTTGCCTGCAGCGTCCTTAATTATGAAAATACTTTTTCTTCTTTTACGATACGCAAATATATAATCGCAGAGTCACTCAGCATTATTGCTCTAGTTTATAAACGCATTTCACATTATATTTTTGATTACATTAATTGTTTTTTTATTTACATTGTGGAATATTCCTTGCACGGTTTATTGTATCCAGTAATTGAACTAAAACATGAGAATATTTTACAAAAACACAACAAACAGAGAAATATTATATTCTATAATGTAGGAAGTAATCATGGAATATTGCGGCATAAGAATTTAATTTAATAATATTGAAACAATATTAATATTATATTGTTTATGATATTAATATGATAACATCATGTTAATTCCTTCGAAAAATATAGTAACACAATGTTTTTTAAATTATTTTGTGATTTCTAGCAAGACACTGCAATATTATATAACATCATAGAACAATTTAATATCATGAGCGATATCACAGGTGGATAAGCTCGCTGCATCTCCGGGAGAATATCGCCCGTTCGCGATCACACCGTTAGACGGAGAGATAAATCCGTAAAAGTTATTCTCATCGAGTTTCATTGGTGCGCTATTATTTCGTAATATCTTTCGATTGTGGGATTTTACGGCGGAATCGGCGTCTCATTTACGCTATTGACAATAACACAGAGAGACGACGAAATTCTTCTGGTAATCGCGGCGTGAGGCGTAAACAATCGCGGTTTTATAGTGACTGACCCTGCACCTCACACATTCCTACGTATGTGAGTGCACTGAATATATTGTGAAGAAAGTAAAGCTAGAGGGGTAAGATTAAAAAAAAAAAGTTTTTTTTATCAGTTAGAATTCAAATAACAATATCTCCATTCTAAAATGCTTTCCCACTTGAACGGAAGTACTTTCGCTGACGCCGAGTTTACAAAATGAAGCGCAAGATATATAATGATAGCTCATTTATTGAGATTAATTTAAAATATAAGAAATAGGATATATATTCGGCGTATATTTATTTCATATATAATACGCTGAATATTTCGTGGCCTTGGTGTTTGTTTTTATAGCGTTTGTGCTCACGTAAGGTTGTCGCACTATCATTCGTACGCAAACATTCGAATAGACAGGTATAGTATATAGGGCTAACCGCCCCATGTCTCGGCGCGTTATTATCCTTGGAGACACGATTGCGACAAATACTACGAGTAACGCGATTTTTTATGAACAAATAATATTGTATGTAATAAGTATTCCTAACGAGAAACCAATCGTAATTTTATTATTCGTTACGTGATTATTTTCTACAAAAAATTAACGATTATCGCGTATGGGAGGGCAAGGTAACGGCCGCTCGTCGTAATTAGTATGTGTATATGCCAAGCTAATTAATCTCATGTTTATGAGTGAATATTGTGTGAGTGCAATGAAGAAATCTGAGAGGAGGAAGAGGGAGTCATCGAGTGACGACGGAGCAGCCATGGAGTAATTCTCTTTTTACATGTTATTTCGTTGAATTGTCAGAGCAGGTAATTTCCGTAGTCTTGCATTTCGGTAACTCATTTGCATAATTTGCGAACAGCCCGAATTATGCACTTCCACCTTCCACCCGGCACAACGTGAAAGATTATCCTGCGGAGTTTCACGCGAAACTCCGCTTTCTCCCCTGTCGGGTTAGTTAGCTTTTTTTCTGGTAATTACCATCCCGCGCGTGGTATCCGAACGGCATGCATTGTTGCAAAGGGGCCGCCAAAGAAACTACCGCGTTGCTACCTGATTTATGAAGTTTATTAAAGCCTACGTGCCATGTCAGGCTGAAACATTAATATGCACAATGTAGGTAATTGTTTTCCAACCGTTATCGAGATGCGTCCGTCGTTTCTAGAGTTAGTTACGACGTATTTACGCACAGCGCATTTAATCAAATTTAATATTAAATTTGACTGAGCGTTTCTCGAGACTAATTATAATTAGTCGTCCAAAAAATCTTTCAATGTGTCTCACGCAGAAATGCATTCTGCCGATCAGTTTTTTATATTAGACGATTTTCTCGCGTTCGCAATTGGTAGGTATAACCGTAATCGCGATGAGTTTTTTTCTCTGCATTCATGCACGAGAAAGAGAGAGAGAGAGACCAAGAGAGACTAGTGCACACGCTATTACGCCTGTTATCAAAATACATTAACAGAGTTCGCTATCGTGCTCGTTATCAAAACAAGCGGCAACGTTTCATTAAAAGTTTTCCGCAAAAAGAGAATTACCGTCCGCAACACATTCGCGGTAGTAATAATTCGAAATACTGCGCGAGAAATCAAAATGTGTTGCCGAGTGCACGTGTGCTGATGAGTATCACTCTTTTATTTTGTTTATTGTTTTACTTTTCTAATGTGAAAAATATAATATATAACAAACATGAAATGAAAGAAGAGTAAAGAAGTTATTTTGAGCATGTAATAAATTGCTTTTTTACATTGCATTTTATTTTAACAAGGTAATGATAATAATTTAAAATTATTTTCTCATGGGAGCAAATGATGGATTTGACTTTACGTGCGCATGGCTATATTACTATTTCAAAAATGTTATTAAGTGTGAGTTCATTAGTATTATTATCTAGATTCAGCTGATGTTCGCTGAAGTTAGATTGCATTTATCTCTATTATTTTTACCAACAAGGCAGTTTTATCGCGCATCGTGAGGTCGAGACGTGTGTAAGTAGATCTCGAGCGGATGGGAGTTCACAGTTCGCCGGGAACAAGGACGATGCATTGCGCGGATTCCCGACCGCCGCCGGGAGCGAGCGAGAGGTTGTCGTAGCCGGTGCAATTAAAGCCGGATATATTGTTCCCGAGAAGAATAATCCGTGGCGCGGTTAGGCGTTCTCGCAACTCTTGCGTTGAGAGACGCGTCACGAGACGAGAAGTAGACCAAATTAGGGCAACACCATTTATCGAATCGTGGATGCTTGCATTTCTCGCTGAGAAAACGCGGTTTGAGAAATTGCACCTGGAACTTACGCTTCTCATTCGTAGAGGGAATAGTTAACAAATTAGTCAATTGAAGGAAAAGTTATCAAACGATCGTTATAATTAAAAGCATACATGCTGAAGTTTTAAATGTATTTTATACATTCTACAAACAGTACAAAGAGAACATGTAGGTTCTCTAATTCAAATACTTCAAATACTCAATTAAAATCACTCCGCACTATAAGCGTTGTATCTATGTATGTAGAGATTGCGTGCAAAAATTCAAATAGAAGAAAAACAGAAGGTAAAGAAAATCGATTTTCCATAAAACTTCACGAAAAGGGAAAGATTATATATATAAATGTATATATATAATACATAACTTTCCAGATTTGCGCGTACTATTTTTCCTAAGAAATAAGAGCGATTTTAAATTAAGTAAAATTTTTTTGGAATCCAGAAATGTCACTGTCGCATCGATTAAAATCGATCGACCGAGATAACGGCGGACTCGTTTTAACCGAATTTTTAAGACCGGGTGACACAGGCCGGTGAATCTTTAATTAGGAGCCAACTCATTGTTCCGCGGAGTGTAATATGAGCCCACACCGCGTTCTTTATGCACTGTCGGCAAATTCGTGGCTTCCGCGAGCGCGGGGACGCTTTTATCGTGCTAATTAAAGGCGGGCCACATTGTCCCCGAAGTAATGATGTGCGGCGATTCGCGCTCTAAACAGCCGATTGTAATGCGATCGCCATCAGCCGAATTGGCTGCGCGTGTTTCTCGATGTTGTTTCTCCTCGCCACCGCGCCGCGCTGCTACGAACCTCTTTATTATACCCGGCCGATATTTCTGCGTAATTAAGTCACCTTAAGAGCCCACGTAAGGCTCGTTAAGACCGTATCATTCGCCGTAGATGCAAATTGCATTGCGAGCGGCAATGGTGCACCAAAGGAATTTCGAACACGAGGAATGATATTGCGAACCATAGAAAATGAAATACATCCAAAAACTTAGAAAAAAGATTTACAATATCTAAAGATTTAAAATATCTATTTAATTATATACATATATATATTTAGATTAATTATAGTTGCAAATATTGTTATTAAACTTTATATTTTAGCTTCTCTTGTCCGTGCCAAAGATTAGGTACCTATAACTTATTGTTAGAAAGTAATTAATTATTAAATTAACTTATCTAAATAGGGCTAGATTTTTTATTCTAAAATTTTTTTAACTTTTTCTTTATTTCGGAGGAAATAATTTTATATTTATTAATAAATTTATTCAGCAATTAACACATTTGCTATCATAATTTTCTTTTTTGGAAGGAAAGATGCATACGGTAGATTACAAGAGTCTGAAAATATAGGCATCATACTTTCGCAATTATCACGTCTCTAAATTTTCGGGATGCGTCGCATGATGCAGCCTTTAGACGACGCGCGGTTGTGACCACATAATAAACGTCTTGCGCGGAAGTTATCACGTCGCAGTCGCTCCGCTCGCATCCGCCCGATCTACCGCGAGAGCGAGCGGGCGGGTCAACTCACTCGCGGCGTTCTTTCGGCGTATAATAAGCAACGATAAAAAAGAGAAGCGGCGAATTCGCGAGCGGGTTAACGACTCGGACCCGCAAGGAGTTGCCGCTATAAAAATCTTAAGGAGTCGAGTCACTCTCCATGCCGAAACGGAGAGCAGCGCTGCCACCGATAGCGAGCACAAGAATGTTATCTTTATTGCGCGAGGCGGACGAGCGTTATATATTTATCGGGCAACGGCCGATTATGGCCGATGACGCGGATAACGGACTCGCTGAACCACAAGACTTCGATTGCAGGGCTCACTTCCGGAAATAATATTTCCAAAATCGTTACCTTCGATGACTTCGCATCTCGTTTAAACCTGAAACGGTAACACGAATAAATTTTGAACAAGTAACGAAGAAAATCGCATTCCGTAATAATGACGAAACTTAATGAATAGCTTCCTATAGCTTTAAGATTAAGAAATGCTTTTAAGATTAGGAACAATTAAGGAGTCTTCAAAAAAGATGAATAATGAAATCAACTTTAAAATTTATTTATTATCTTATTTATTGTACCTATTTATTAATTGACGAAGAATTATTTTAAAAAAGTGAAAATTTGCAATATACATGCATGCAAAAATTTATAAAAAGGACGACTCATTGAAGATGTTTTTAAATTGCATCTTATAATTTTATTATCTGAGTAAGTATATTGTTTAATTCCTTGTTTTTGTGCAAGAATTTTATCTTTATTACGAGAATGACAGGTAAGAATCAATTATTGTGATAATGCGGATAACAGATTCGTTGGACCGCAAATCGCGGAATTATATCTAGAAATGATACTTGTGAAATCGTTTCTTTCGATGACGCAGCATCTTTCGTTGTGCAATTTTGTGGTTTTAGATTGATGATTATGACGGTTGTACTCTGATCACGTACACATAGTATTAATTGTATAATAGGCGGGATACATATGCTTGTACAAATTAAAACATCGAGCTTAATGCAACATTAGACAGTTTACAAACTTTTTAGTAATACGTGTCTAATCAACCGTGTTGGAAATTGGCTTTTTTATTAATTAATTTTTCTGATTTAACGTTTAATATATGTTAAGACCGTTAAGATATAAATCAATACAAAGGAAATAGCCATACGGTCCAAGCTTGGATCTTAGGCAGCTCAATATTATTTTCTATATGTATTTAAATACACGTATTTTCCAACATGTTTTCTGATTTAGTTGCGAAAAGATCAAATCATGCTTTTTCTGCAAATTAGTTGTCGAGGGTATTATTTCTCGGAAACCATTACAGGATCTGAAGTCGTTATTATTTTCTTTTTTTAATCCTTACTACGTGCTTGTACGTACGAAAATGGCACACTGTGAAACAAGATGAAGGTGAAAGAGTGCAGGATGGGCGAGAGAAACAGGTTGGTGCAACACTTCACTTTAAAACATCGCGTGCGATGCACCAACTTCTTTCGGTAGTCTGTACGCTTTTCTACGAGTATTCCTCTTCTTTTTCATCTTCCTTCTCTTCTCCTTTTCTAATCACAGTTTTTTTTCCGTGAATATGGGCCTTGTTATCTTACACTCGTCTTTATCGCTCACTATCTCTAATTCCCTTTTTTTACATCATTTTCTCTCGTTTCATTCTCGCAAACGATCAAAATACATTTTAGTGTTTATCTTTGTCCATTCTACTATTCGATATGCGATCTTTAGTTCAGCGTACATTCACCGAGCAATAATGAGGTAAATGCGCTGTTTTGCGTGGAAATCGGTTTATTTCCGCGAATATTCCGTATAAGCTTCGATTACACGCGAGTTGGCAATCCATAAGTAGTCCAAATGCATCGAGGGAAAACGGCAGTTTATTGTTAGATTTTTTATGGAAAAGTCGATCATCGGTGTAACGCACGCATGTATACATGTACATCTAGAACGAACAATTAATTGTCGTGCGAGCCTGCGCCAACTTTGGGCCACGAAATTATTAACCCGCCTATTATGTCGAGCTTGCACGCTAAGCAAACATTCGAGCATTATGTCCGTGATTTATTACATCGCGCGTGCATTGCAGCGTAGCTCGCGCCCTGGAGTTTACGTATTGGGGATAGAATAAATATAGTTATTCGCCGAAAGCTGCAACGTTGAATAGTTCTGTGATGTGAAAGAAAGACGATCCGAAAGAGAAAGGAGAGAACAAACCCTTTACACGTAATAATTTTGAATATAACTTCGTCAATAGATAAACTCTCGAATACCGTGATATCGCAAGTTCACAACCGATTGTATGTTCTTAACTTCCAATTATCGATTATCTGACTTTACATTTTCGATTTTCTTTCGCTCTGTTTTCAATTCTCAATTCTAAACTCAGAGCTCTCGGTTCCGTACTTATTGTCAACTTTCGACTTTCGTTCTTTTTATCTCGCAACTCACAATCAGGACTCTTAATTCGCAGTTCATGTAGTCATTGCGCAGGAAAATACAAATAATAATAAAAAAAACAGTTAAGGAACTGTCATATTTAATGCAATTACGCTTAATATTCTTGTACATTTCTAACACTGTACACTCCTTTCGCATATTTAGAGAATAAACGAGCTAGCCATTGGGACCGACGCGATATTGCAACGGCTATATTTGTGCTCGCGAATGTACTTTCGACTATATACCTACACAATGTTATTGTCATTGCAGCCGATCGATCGATTCCTCCCGGCGTGTTCGCGGAAAATTAGCGATAATGACGCCGAAAAAACAAAAACGCGCGCGCATCGCGAGCGCATCGGATCGCGCAAATTACGCACGAAACAATTTTAATGAAGCCGGCGCGCCATAAAGGATTACAAATTCAATCTCCTCGCAAACGAGAGAGATGACGCGCCGCTGGGCATTCGTAATAACAACTAATTTACGAGCGTGATAATGGAGTGCGAATTTTCGCCAATCAGCTTTGAGCATCGCCGGTCGCGCTTAAAAACGCGCGCGCCGTCCTTTTTTTTTCCCCCCCCTCTTCTCCCTGATTTATTTGTTCGTTCTGCGCCAACTTCTCTGTCTGTTCGCGATCTCGCTTTCGCGCATGTTTTTTTTTTTTACACTTCAAACGCAATTAGTGCAGTCAACGTCGGTGGATCGACCGACGGGGGATTATAATGGCGGCGCGCGTGCAGCCGTGCGGCTAATGAGATCCGGAAAAATCGGGCCTTCGGTTTAGCCCACCAACCGGATTGTTAAATGACACTCGTTTGTGAAGTCAGCTTCCGCGTTTCAGCCGCGTTCGGCGAGAAACTACCTCTCGAAACGACCAGAGGGACCGACGCGACGTCGTCGCCGTGCCGGAGTTCTCCTTTTTGTTTTCGCGCGCCACCGCGCGGGACTGTAAACGAGGTCGACACCTTGCACCACTATTTTTCTTTTTTTCTTCTTCTTTTTTCGTAAGCGAACTCACGGTGTCGCGCTCGTTTCAGTCGAGCAAATGAATTGCCCGCGGTTCGTCATTAACCCCTCCACTACCGAGGCATTAATGGGATTAACGCATGTTAATATGAATGGTTTTTAATTGCCACATTAAATTTGAGATCTAATTGCAGCACTAGAGATAAGAGAGACAAGAAAATGAAAAATTGATTTTAAAATTCATGAAAAATTTCGTGAAACTCGATCTGTAGCTACGTATAGTTCACTGTACCCGTAGTTTTGTTTGAATTTCGGATAATGTGCGACAATTGCGCGCATTGCATCTCGTTCACGCGGCGTTTCTATTTTCTAACGAGAAATGAGCGTTGTTCGGGTATCTTTTTACTTGAAAAATATTGCACGTTCGCCCTCTGGGGTGGCTGCGTGTGAAAGAATCGCAAACAACGTAGCGAGAGCACCTCGATTTTTCAGCAACTTTCTGTGTCTCGTGCCCGGAAGTTGCGTATGACTGCACGAATGCACGCACACACACACCCACATCCACCCACACGCGCGCGTATGAAAGTGCACCCTGCACTCTAGTTTGCGCCACTAAACGATAGGGGTTCCGATGCAGTCTGCAATAAAGAAGAAACAAAGAGAGGTGTGATACAAAGAGGAAGAGAAAGCGTCATCGCAAACGAGCCGGTGATTCGGTTAAAAGTGCTGCGTTCAAAAATTGCGTGTCAAAGCTGAACGTTGCGTAATGGCGTTCATACGCCAACCTTGGGTTATAGCGGTCAAAAATGCAAGCGTGTTCTCTGGCAAGATCTTTTCTTGAGATTCAATCTTTCCGCATGATTTATTTCATCGCTTTGTGCGGCTCTCGATTCTTAACATTTCTCTTCCATGCCTGTGCAATTGTGCACGCCGCGCTTTCCTCTATAATAGTATACGTTATATGTGCATGATATGTATCTATTATATATATATTTGATATAACCATTTTTTATATCAAATTATTAAAACTTAATTTAAATTTATGCCATATATATTGCTAGCCTTTAGAAATATAAATTTATTATTTTTATAGTTATTTAGACATACCTATATATGTTATATTTATCAAAAACTCGAATTATATCGTCCTCCACGAAGCACGTTTTATTAAAAAAATTATTTCTCTGGTTTCGTAGATCTGTATACCTATACGATTTTTTTAATATTAGGCGCGATAGCAATAAAAGTTCGATCGTTCGCGAAACCATAAAGACGACGTTGATTAGAAGTAAATTCGCCGTTCCGAGGGAAAAGACCATTGCGATTGGAGGCGATGCGATGGTGGACAACTGAATGCCGAACGTCCATGGATAATTGAACGGGAAAGAGGGAAAGAGCCTCGGAAACGACGTGGCTTTTACTAACGAACGCCATTTGGCCCGCGAGCGGTGCCTAGCTCTCGAGCCGGGCGCTCTCGCTCGGTTATTTGTTCGCCTCGCGCGTGTGTGGAAAAAAGGAGAAAAGAACGGGAAACAATCCGCCGTCCGAATCGGACGGATGTGCGACGCCAGAAAGTAATGCGCCACCAATTTCTGCCGGATCAATATTTATTCCACGATCAAATTATTCGCGAGCAGATTGGAGCGATGGAATCAACTCCCCCACTCTCTTCCTTTCTCCCTTTGCCTCTTTTACCCGTTCTTCGCGATATTTTTTAGAATAAGTATTGTAGAACGAATTATTATAATATTTAAAATATTTAAATATATGTTTACATATCTTGTTGAATATTTTACAAAAAATTTATAACAATTATAATTTAATAATATGCGATAATCTAATAACAATTTAGGAAGTGACACTTTTATCACGACATTATTGTAAAAGCGTGATATTTGTTTGCCCTCTTCTAACGGCGGTTTGGCTTTTAATCGTAATATCGATATATTCTCGATATACATGGTAAAATGATACCGTCATTAGATTCAAAGCTAAATGTTAATGTGCAAATTACAGTCGGAACAGATAATGCAGATCATATCGTTTTCGATGAATAATTAACTAAAATAAAGTGAGCTCAATTACGGCAATCTCACAATCAGTTATAGTCTTTTAAATCGATTTCTTTTCTGTCGTGACATCGATATTTTGCGATTTAATTTTATGCTATCAGAGTGAACGACATATATACGTACATACAACCATTAAACATTTTTTTATTTATAGATGAAGCATATTATTGATATATCATGATATTCATAGAGATAGTTGCTCTATTTTCTATTGCTTAGAATTTTTTAATTATTATTTCTTGAAAATAACACATAAAATCCGCCCACATAAAAATCCGTAGGAAAAAGATTTATTTTAATTCAAATGGAAAAGAAAAAGGGGGTTAATAATAAAATAATTAAAAGCACAAATGCATATCACAAACTAAAAACGCGTGTGTCCGTGATTTAAAAACGAAGCGAGTAACTTAAATTGAGAACATCATCGCGAAATAGATGAAGCGTGAGCTAGCTCGAATTTGGTTGAATGAAAACTGCGTGCACTAAAAAAAAAAAGGAAAAAAGAATGGAACGAAAGGATAAAAAGGGGTGGCATCTATTCATATAAGGGAGCGTAGAAAGGCGAGAGGATCTATGCTTTGCCCTCGTCGCGATCCGACAGAATTCTTAGCGCTGAAAAGAAGGAGCCAGCTGTTGCGTAATAATAATATTAATAACAAAGATAAATTTATTTTTTTTTAATTACTGCCCGTTCGCTGCGCGTTCTTGTGTTGTGCGCGGATCGAGATGACAGGGATCGTGGAAAGGAAGGGGAAGGGGAGGAATTTTAATTAAAAAACGCAGCGATTCTGGTAGAGAATTAATTGTGCGAGCGTATTGTTTACTATTTGTCGACGCTTCCAACGCGGCAAATTAATAATTCGACATGGATCATATGCATGGACTACAGCAAATTTCTATGCACTCGATTACACACAAAGAAAGATTAATAATTATTTTGCATATCGTCGAATAAATTATCATCGATTGATTAACTTTGCATATGCAAAAATCTGCACTGGATTATATTGTCGTCTTGCAAAACTTTGCTATATTTAATTCTATTCTAATATGCAAATAACTAAAAAATGAATAATATGTAAATTCGACTCTTTTGCGATGTAATTCGTAATTAATCTGTATTTAATATCTAGAAAAATATAAAATTTAAAAAGTACAACATATTATGATATTTTGATATTCTTTTTGAAAAAAATTAACGTCATATTTTTCATTAAATTTGTCTCAAGAAAAAGAGGAATAAATATCTTAATGGAAACCAAATATAGGACATTTTAAGCATTGAATTAGCGAAAATGATGAACTATAGCTTCCAGAATTCATAATCTCAACACACGCAAGCGAGTAATTAATGATTCTAAATATAATCGCTATAAAAATAATCAATCTTTCGTCGTCCCCGAGTAATTTCCACGTGAGCCTCGACGAATGGCGCAAGTACGTATTTTAAGTCCCAGTTACTTTCCGAACAATTGACCTCGTTTAAGGGCGTCTTAGAGTTCGACAAAGGGACGTTACAGCCTTCGCGAGGAAGGAAAGAAGGGCTGTACGGGTCAAGCCGGAGTGGTTGCCTGCAAAAAAGGGTCTTCGCACGGTACGACGCTTTATTTCGCCCCGAACTCTTGTTCCTTTTCCATTCCTTCTCTTCCCTTCTTTCCGTTTCGTTCCTCCAACCATTCGCTCCTTCTCGAAACACGCCGGCGCCGCATTGTGCTCCGAAATGGCGGCGTCTCGCGTGGATAGTGAATAAAGGGAGGCACGAAGAGCGCGTAGGATGCAATTAACTCAGAACGAAGAGCTTAATCCGCGAAACTCCTTCGTCGTCACGTCCCCCTCGTCCCCCTTTGCATCGCAATCGCTTCTCTCTATATCTTTCTCTCCATCTCTGTTTCTCTCTCTTTCTTAGACGTTCCTTATAAAATTTCGAAAAATTCCGCGGCCGATCGAATTAAACGCTAGCGTACTCTTCTCTGCCTCTCTGTCTGCCTCGAACGATGATTTATGAAAGATTCCGGGCGATTATCCGCTTACTTAATTGACCGACGGCCTCGCGATCGATTCCTAATTCATCATGAAGGTCCTTCGAGAACGGCATTCCTCGCGCAGGCTTCTCCTTGGGACATACTATCCCCACCGCGATGGACCGTCCGTCGGCTTTAATGATAATTGCTGGCTTTAGCGTGACCGAAGTTTTGCGGTAATAAAATGTCTTGAGACACCTCGCCTCATCGCGCGCGTGGATGGAGATTTATGCGATTAAATCCAAAATCGGCCAAATCTTGCCCTTATTCTTGAAAGAACGCAAATTGGTATATTTCTGTATCACATCTTTCCTAAAAATTATAAGCAGATATATTAACCTAACGGATGAAACGTAATGTTAATTTGAAGTTGCCGCTAATTTCACGGAAAAATAAGATTAGCTACTATAGCTAAATTTAGTCGTAAAATATGGATAACCAACATTTTTGCAGCGAGAGCTATATTTTTTGCAGCGATAGCCATAATTTAGCAACAGTAGCAAAACCTTTTGTTAAAATTTAACAAAAGGTTTCGCTACTATTGCTAAATTATAGCTATCGCTGCAAAAATGTTAGTTATCCATATTTTACGACTAAATTTAGCTATAGTAGCTAATCTTTTTTTTCCGTGTAGGTATGAATTATATTTTATACTTAATTATATATTTAAATAATTAAGAGCATAAAGCTTTTTATTCAAGTATTTTTATACCAAAATATTATCATCCTTGAATTTTCAATTAAATCGAAAAAATTTTTGACGTTTTTTTAAGTTTGATAAAAAATAATAAATTCGCATAAACACAATTTTTATTGACATATTTCAACACGAACGTTGATGAGCAGAAGGAATTTGATAGTTAATTGCTATTACGTGTCGTGGTGCCAAATTTTTTCATGATGACAGAGCCAGCCTTCATCAGCCTCTCACCCCATGTCGAAAAGACATTTATCACTCTCACCGGAAGTCGCTGAGAGGGCGAAAGGAGAGGGTGAAATATAACCAGGAGACGCGCGTGAATATTTTTTTTTATTCCTATCGACGTTTAATTAAAAGTTGGCGACACCGCGCATAAAACTGAAATTATGACAACAATAGTTTCATAATGATAATAGAAAAAAGATCACGTAGAATATTTTTGCTTAAGTCGAACAATGTAAAGTAATAAGGAACAATAAACATAAGCTTTTTTCAGAGATTATCAAATATGGAGGGGAAGGGGAAGAGTTTCCATCGTACAAAAATTGTATGATTTTCAAGATTAGTTCAAAATTAGATTCCGAGAGATAATGAAAAAAAGTTTAGTAATCAAATTAGTCTGATTCCGAGAGATAATGAAAAAAATATTTCACACCTCATAATTAAAAATTCAAAAATGTACTTCGAATTTATGATGAATGAGTTCCATTTTGCATAAGATTGCTAATTACTACTTTTCATTCTGTTAATAACTGAAAGAAACGAAGGATAGAAAAACTAGTCTTTGTCACTTTCAGAGGAGAAATACAAGAAATGCGAGAGCGAGAGAGAAAGAAAGGGAGGATTGAAAGCGTGCCAGTCCGTGTGTCACTTCATTCGCGCTCTACAACTTGAACGTTTTTGAGACGAGATATTTCCTCAGACAGAGAAGTCTCATAATGAGACAGGACCGTTCCTTATCGGTCCTTTCCGCCCAATTAAAAACGAGGTGCCCCTAACCCAGAACACGATCGCGCGCAATGGCTCGGAAGTCATCCCCGTCGTGTCTGACGAGGGTGTCTCGGACATCATTAAATCCGGAGAGCGCGCCGTCGCCCTCTTTTCCGAGATCATCAGAACCTCTCCTCTCCACTCACCGATAACTTCCACTCGCAGATAGATAATGAGCGCACACCGCGAGAAGCGAACGAACGGATCGCGATGTCGCACGACGTAGCTTTCGTCCACCGTTGCATCCGCGACGCGTCGCGCGGTGTGTTATTTCATACCGCAGCCCGCCGGCAACTTTCCGTATCACGTGGATTCTGTGGATAGACGAGAGGGCTTTTTGATGGCTTCTTTTCTCTACGTTTTTGTGGCTTGATCTCCGGACAGAACCGATGCATCTTCGGCTTCTCGCCTAACGTTAAGACACGCTTGTCGATTTCTTTTTTTGTTACACCTTTTTTTTAGACGCGTATGTGGCAAAAAAAGAATTTTCCCACGAAATTGGTTTTTATTGGCACTTCTATTGATGTGTATTGCTATATAACTTATCGTTTATCAGATAATAATAACATTTAGTTTTGATTTAGTTTAGAAATTTGTCACACGTAAATGTGATAATTTTCTCCTAGACTTCAATAATACTTGATGTATTATTTCGCGAATAAACATCGGTTAATATTTCAACGTTTCATGATACTTTTGGCAGCGAAACGTAGATACCGTCGGTAGTTTAGCATAACGGCCGCTCCATTTCATCAGCCTCGTCGCAATCGTTACTTTCACGACTTGCAATCCATAATAAGCGACTGAGAAAAGCGGGAGGGATAGGCAAAGGTTGATTGTGATTCCGTGCAGACGTTCGTCGGAATTCATGAAACTAGAAAGCCGGGTAGTCGAGCAATTTGGTAGTTCTCCCCGTTGAAAACGGTCTCGCGAGGCCTCCGTATCGTCCCTTCTCGCCCGTCTCTCATATTCTCGATAGAGGGTGACAAAGGAGATGGCGGTCGATGCGTCCCGGATGGTGTCGTCGCGACGCCTGTGTGGACGGCCGGAAGTTTATTACGTGGATACAGCCGTTCTTTCTTCCTCTTTCCTCCCTATCTCTCCCACTCACGGATACTGCTGACTCGTGGAGATGAATAAGGCGGCCGGGGTTGGTGAGATGGAGGATTGGGGTAAGAACAGCTAGATAGCACGAGAGACAAGGGGAGGAAAGTGGTCTCGAACCATCCGTGTTTCCGATAGACTCCAGTGGAGCCACTTAGCAGGTCTGCCTCGTCGCGCGCTCGGACCTTTTTTCCGGTCGTCTTCCTCCGCTTCGGGTTCGCCTCCTTCGTCTTTCTATGTATAGAGTGTTCCTTCGCACGCACCGATTAGCCCGCTTTTTAATGAAAGCCCGAGGAGGTAACTCGACCGAAATTTACTCAACGCCGAAAGGCGGCGATTTGTACCCTTCTTGCCTTCATCCCTTTTTTTTTTTCATCCAGCTTCTTCATGGCGCGATGAAAATTGAGTCGTATCAAGATATCTGGAACTATATAGCTCCGGCATGGATCTATCGGAGAGCGTCTCAAATTTCATTCAACTGCAGCTGTTCTCAGAAGATAATAAATTGAATAAGGCAAAGAAATTAAGTAATCGATTCTTCTTATTGTTCGCAATGAATTCAATTAATGTTATTATTGAGATTATTTCTTTTTTATTCTTAAAATCACTTCTAGTGCACTATTAGCGCATGATAGGTACCTACTGTTTTGAGTACCTATTTGATTTCTTTCTGTTCTTTGAGATAACAGATATCGTCAGTGTACCATGGACGTTTCCACAATAATAAAGTGACGTTTATAATAATAAAGAATTAATTACTTTACTAAATAACGATCGCCAATTATTCGCCCCTAGCTGTAAACATGAAACAGTGTGCGCTTTGAAGGAGGGCATTTTATACATAGATAGTGCGTACACCTCGCCTGTCAGTTTCGTCTTATAGAAAAGAGTAATCCCGCCATCCACTTTTCGTCCCCCCCCGGGGATTTCGAGAACGCTTTTCCGCCCGGTCGACCGTCCGCGCCGCCGCGCGTCGGGTATGAATAAATATTAGAATTTTGCGGATAAGCCCCGTTTTACGAGGCGATACTTGTTTCCGCGAGGACGACGCGGACGGATCGATCGAACGACCGCTCCCCGTCTTGTCTTCCTCCACTTCGTTCTCTTCTTCCTCTCTTCATCCTCTCAGCTCACGCCGACGGCGTACGGCACGTTCCGCCTATTAGCGTATTATTATATTTCAGTTCACTGGCTGGAATCGCGACCGATAGTTTTATAGATAGAGAGCATTCACGTCGCGCTTGTTCAAGCCATGTTTCTCGCGCGTATCCATCTTAACCGATCATATACATGTGTTATTTTATTTCAAATTTCTTAATGTTTCGTGCAAATTTCTGTCGCTTTAGTTTTTGAATCTATGAAGGAGGGATAGAGCAAACAATTTTCTATGGTTATTTCATAACAAATCTATTTCTTTTGGTGTGCATGCAATGTTTTGACACGTTTTTCTCCGCTTTTTTCTTCATCGTAAGAAATGGACAAACCTCGACGGAGGTAAATGACAGGAAGGGATGTTTTATAGGGGGTGAGAAACGAGATTGATGCCGTGGTTGATGTTGCGAAAAGGGATATTGGAAGACTAACACGCAGGCATATACACGGGCAAAAATACACACACGCGAGAACGTAATAAACACACATGGGGACGCAGCTCGGTGGTCAAGATGGTCCCAGATGCGAGCAACGGGAATACATAATTACAATGTCCTCGTGCTTGGGGAGATACTCTCGGAGGTTAGCTGACTCCACTCGGTAATTTAGACGATGTTACCCACGGGACGAGCGAGCAAACGAACAATGGGAAAAGTTGAAAGGAGAGTGGGACGTTTATAAAGAGCTGTTCCTTGTGCCAAAATTTTCCCTCTCGAGAATCATCACTAAAAGGAGTAACGCAATTTTGCGGTGCAATAACTCTTCGAAAAACGACAATAATCGATACTTTAGCCGGAACCTCTTCTGAATTTGACCTCTAACATATTCTATCTGATATTCTGGTGGCTTCAGGTTAAAATATGTATGTCGTCGAGATACCTATACAAGTAAACGCGCGCATAACACCATTATATTCCTTTTTCCTAACAAAACGTCTTCATCTTCGTCGCCAGGACTCGCTGCCATTAATCTCAAATTGCTTGAACGGGCACGGGAGAGTCGCACAACTCGCAATTGCGGTGAGGAAAGTTCCGGCGGAGCAAAAGAAGAGTACAGTTTCGCGCATCGGTCCTTCCTTTCTTTCTAACCGAAATCGTTCCCGTTCTTTTCGAGCACGCCAATGGCCGCCGATGGTCGAACGGCTTTTTTTCCCCCTCGTCGAGTACAAACGACTTACCGAAGTCTCTCTGTTGAGAGAGAGAGAGCGAGACAGAGGGAGGTGCACCCGATACTCGCGACTGGCGCTCACGTGGAACGACCCGCGTTGTCGAGTGCCACCGAAAGCACCCCTGAAAATTGTAGCATCCTCGAAGCCACACGAGCGTTTCACGACAGGACAAACGATGCGCGCCCGCATTCTACCTTCCACCTACGTTCTGCTTGCTCAATCGCATAACAACGCAGCCCGAATCGTCGATCACGAGGAGGAAGCACGGATTTTTCCGTCCGGCGAAAGTGCTCGGCTCACGATTTCGTTCAATCGAAGAGACGTAGCAATGCAAAATGTAGGAGAAATTTATGAGATAAAATATTTGACTTTTTCTTGAACAAGTTTGTCAATAATGGATTGATAGTCTATACAAATGTGTTTCTGCATATATATGTATACAATGTGCATACTTTTCTGTCTTTAAAATACATAAACATAAAACGACTACTAATATTATATTTTTTAAAGAAAGATTCTGTATTATTTTACATCTTTTTAACTTCTCGAAAACTAGAAGATTAGACTCGCAAGAAATTTACGAGTATAATATAAAAATTACACCCTTTACACTTAAATACCAGGTCGGCACGAAAAAAGCTTATTATTCCTTTCGCATGGATAGCGCTAATATTTCTCCGAACCTCGTCGATGTCATAACTGACGTCGGTTTTATCACCCCGTTATAACCCACGCTATTAAACCTACGACTGTGCTATAGAATCGTACGGCAGCGCGAAACTAATTACACCACGCGATAAAAAAATATTTATGTGTCACGTCGGTCGAAGTCACCACACACATTTTGCCTTCGCTAATTACTAGGTAGTGGAGATGGCGATGGTGGCGAGAGACGCGAGAGTAACAAAGATTACATCACTATCGAGGAGATTAGGAGCGAATTGTAAGGGCGGAAGAGGGGGAAATGAGGGGCGAAACCCGAGGGAAACGGGCGCCCGGAGGATCGAGCTTTTACGAGCTTAGCCCATCTCGTATCGCATTTCCGCGATGTTCGTCGTACATACATCTCGTCCGGCAGACAATACGATCCGCCGTCGGGATAAGACGCCATCCCCCTTCATCGCGAAGAGCGATGGCCGGCCGCGCATCGAGTCCTCGCACCCTCACGCATCGTAACCAGCGGAACATACACGTTTCATGAACATAACACACGTCGCGCTATCGCTTCGCACGTCGTTTGACACCCTCCCACTCCCTCACGCGGTGCAGAACGTTTAGGGGTTGCAACACCTCGAAGAGAAACTATTTTCGGATCATACCACATTGAGAAAAGTGAATTGCGGCAAAGAGTATCAACAAAATAGATATTTATATTGAACGAATTAATGGCTATTTTTCCTAAATAATGAACTATCTGGTTGACACGCTGATATCTATTTAATTAATATATTCTAATTATTTTTAATAAATATTATTTTCAATTTATTTACCTTCGTGTAATTATTCGCATCATATCTAATTTTGTTATAGTTATGCGGTTTCATATAGTTATACGAATATTTCATCTAAGAACTAGTTCTCCAAACGTCGCATTGAATTTCGTCGCCTGGCGTGAATTTGCGTAGGTATTCGACACACGCAAGTCCCCGGCTTACGCACGAAGGAACAGGACTGAGATGTGCAGTAGTACAAGCTTATCTCAGAAAGCGGGAAACGCAATAGAAGTAATAACATCCCTTATTACGACGTTACACGCGATATGGGATCGTGAGTTCGTGTTACACAAACGTTACCCACACTTAGCTCTGTCACCTTGCTTATGTATTTGTATTACCTAACATATCCTATGCGCGTATATTCGCGCGTGTGTGCGCGCGCGTGTATACATGAGCGTTGTACATATTGCGAAATGCATTACGTATCAATACGAATGTAAACGCTCGCCCCTTGTGCGACAGTATCGTATGTATGCGTGATGCACTCACTGACCTCGCGAGTGTTGCTGCTCTTTGTGTATTATGGGTGTATTAATATGTATATGTCTGTTTGTGAACGCGAATGTATGCGTACATTGCTTAATGCAACGGTAGATTGTATACATGAACAAAGGAATGCCGCTGCTAGGCGCATTCGAGTGCATAGCGTATACGTGTGATGCGTATTACATCGATAAGCTGCGCTTACTCGCTTGGTTAATATTATATAGATGTGCATGTGAGCGTACGCGGATGCATTACAGGACCGCGTATTATGTTTACGCGGGTTAGATGCGCGCGTTTATGCGCAACGTTCGAGTTTGCGAACAAGAAACATGCATTCAGACACATTATGTTTATTATTTCGTGTGGCGGTGTCGGACAAGTGAAAAAATAACAATTACACTCGTCCTGTACTGTAATCAGGAAAATAAAGCTCACTATAGAACTAGCCCACTACAGGTATCTAAAATTATGTGGATAATTGGAAGCAAGAAATTGTGTCGCTATTAAGATATTTTCTCGGATATTTTCATTATCAAAACTGTGTTAGTTTGTAAAACATTAAGCTATTATTAGTTTGTTCCACATATTAAAAGAAATATCATTGAAACGCTGTTTTGTCGTTGGAGTTAAATAGAAACATTAATATTTTAATTCAAAGATTAACAAACGCTGGTTACATATACAACTGCATTTTATTTCTGGTTAAAGTTCCACTTGTTAATGAACATTTAAAAAATATAGCATTTCACATGTAAGCGTTGACCAGCACCTGCATGTGCAGTATACATTAATACATTATACAGTATCGCGTGGATGCATGAACAATTGACGTGACGGGGTTATTAATAATAAAAACTACACCTCCCGTGGCCTCGCTGGCCAATCAATACGATGTTTGCGATATAAATTCAGTACATTCGATATCGGAAAAAAATTTTGGCTTGAAATCAATTTTGAACTCGTGTGATAACTCGCATTTTATTTTACGCCAGAGCAAAATAAAGTTTACCTGTTGTAGGTTGAGAATACAAGTTGTATTGTTATAATATTTATTGATTTTTTAATATAAAGTCCAACTCTATAAAAGAATTTCATTGAAGTAAATATGAAAGCGCAACCCGCGTAAAAATTGTTCTGCATCAATGCTCGAATAACAAAAACAGTGATGTATATCGATATTTAAAAAAAAAAAGGTAGCAACAGAGCAAGCCACTCACAATAATAATATAATACGTTCGTTTTAAATTACTCACGAAGCATATGTATGCGAATGAAGTTCACGCGTACGTTCGCGCATTAAATTATCTAGAGCAACATATACATATCGAATGAAACCGCAATAAACGAGAATATTAAATTAAAACTCCGAATTAAATATAAAATTAAAAACGCAAATGCTTTTAAAGTGAAACTTACTTAAATAAAAAATATGGTTTATTTTATTATTGAAATTTATTTAACAAGAAGTTCGCTTGTTCTTTAATATTGATTTAATAAAATTTGCTAAATATATTATAGTACTATCGCATATCGCTTCGGGCGCAATGTTTCGGTAATACACAATCGTACATCCCTGATATATGTAGAATGTAGATGCATGCATGCGTGCACTCATGTAATCGCGGCGAAGGGTTGATAAATTCGCCGGAAGGAAGTCGCAAAGGGGTTGTTCGACGACGTGCCTCACCGCATCAAAAACTTGAGATTTCGCGGGGACGAATCGCGAGCGTACGAAGGGCTGACGTCCAAAGGGCTTGTTGCTAATAAAATTTACTCTTACGTAGAATTAGCGCTTACCCTTAGCAAGGCACAGAACCGACAGGATGAATTCTTGGGATGGATTGTCGTAACGTCACCGATGTGTGTAATAATGAGGCGGGCCGCCGATTACTTTGCAGCGGCTTGTTATTCGCTAGAGCGACATCAAGGGATGTAAATTAATGTCAAGCGTAACGTGAAAGATGAAAATTAATATTTTGAGGGTACACTACAACATTAATTACGCTTCGTAAAAGGATTATTTCATAATTTTGACTATTATTTATTTTATTATTTTTATAACGTTTGAAGACGAAATGATTGTTAAATATATATTTCAGTGACTTGCGTGGCATAATTAATGATATAGAATATTAATTTAAAAGAGAAAGGGAGAGAGAGGCCTAAATACTGTTCTTTTGTTATTATCTTTTACTTATTAGGTCTTTTACTTTTTAGGTATGTCTTTTGGGGGGAGGGGGGACACTTTCTGGTCAATAGGTACGCGTTTTATCGCTTTTATAAAGGGTATACAGGTATCGGTGAACAGAGCCTGGTAATTTAAGCAGATTCTTTATATTCTTCTCAGCTTTACTAATGCCTTGTCGAGAATACGTTTCATCTACTGATGGGCAGAAAATATTCTAGTAAAACGATCTCAATCGAAACTCTGTCACCATTTCGAGATTCTCCATTGAAGAAGCATCTTATTTGAATTTGCTTTTGTCTCGAACGTAGAGCTCAATTATTGCTTGACGAAGCGAAGGATTCCATTCGTGATCATAAAAAAAAGGATATAAATGACTTTTTTTTATCGTTTTTTCCATCAAGAGTTGAACGGTTTTACGATTGTCGGAAAATCCGTTTCCCGTTTCCACCGAGATGTGCAGATTCTTTAACCTTTGCCGCGCATCCAATAGCTTTTAAAAATTAGAAAGGGTAATAAATTAATGCCTTATTCGTTGAACCATAACATCGCGAAGATATAGAATTTATCGCGTCTACAAAGTTCTAATCGTCTTCATTTCTTCTCTTTCGCATTATTTCAAAATTAGGTAAATATATTTCAAGAATCAACGCACGGTAGATTTAGTTAATGTTATATTTTAATAAGAAATATTATACGAAAACACACAATACTTGCTATTATTAACGTTTCAGCAGATTTAATAAATAACGCGATTTTTCGAGATTAGTTTTCAATTAATGTACCTGACCAAACATATTTACCTAAATCCATAATCGAATAATTCCATGATGTTTTATTCATCAACAAACTTATTTGTAATTCGCGTTTAATTAAATGGCCTGCGTTTATAAATTTTAGTAAAGCGTAAAGACGAAAAAAATACGTATTGCTAAACCGATTTCACGTAAATTGCGGTTTGAGGTTCCATACGCCATTAAAAAGCTTCCACTTCGATTGCGCTGCAAATAAATATCGATAATCCCTGAAATTTCTGGCGGGCTCTCAAAATAATTTCACGACTGAGGGCGGTTTATCCCAAAGCGATCGAGCAAAGGCGCGACGAGTTCTCGAGGGTGATGGTGTGCGATCTAACCCGCGGAGGAACGCGAGTGCCGTAAGAAGACGGCGAGGAGCGTGGGGTACGAGGCAGAGAGGCTTGATGGAAGTTTACAGCTGTTTGCGTCGGATATCGATGATCGTGAGGGAGGCGGCGATGCAATAAAAAGCGAGCGAGCGAGCACGACGTTGCGGGAGACGGAAAAGAAATTTGCCTCTAAATTCCGCCGCTGCGTAGGGGGCGTGAGGGGTGGTCTCCGACAAACCCCCGTGCTGAACCACCGCCCCCGGCCCGGAATAAGTAGATCGAGATTCGAGGCGCGCCTTTGCTGACGCTACTCGGCTGGATGCCGCTGGAACGCAATAGAATCCCTTCCACCAACAGGATCCTTCCAGGATACCGCGATATCGCGGCTAAACGAAGCGCTTTCCGACTGATTTATCCACTCGATCGCTCAACCCCCTCCGTCCCCTCTATATCTATATATACCGTCTCCTCTACCATCCTCCACTTCAACTGTCTCTGCATTCTCTTACGGCGCATAGGGCGCGGCGCGACTTCGCGGAGAATTTTTCTTTCTTGCAAAGAGTGGCTCCAAAGAAAATTTAAGTCCATAGAGCGCCTGTAAAGTATGTCGGTATTCCGTCGTGCGGAAAATGTTTCAACGCAGAAATATCGAGGGAGAGAGAATGGATAGAAAATCGTGTTCGATAAAAACGAACGACTAGAAGAAATTCCTGACAATCATGTGTCATGTGTCTCTAAGTTACAAGATTGAAATATATAACTTTCTCTGCGACTTTTGACATTTATTTCGAACGTATTTAAATTATACAAATATAGAATGAAAATTACAGTTCTAAATGAATTAAATAATTTTCCATTTTTTTCTATTTTTCAACATTTATTTACAGGGTAGGACAATAATTTTGTCCACATGGATTATCGACGCTATTTTTAGTATTTTTAGATATATGAAAATATTTTAATTACGTACTTGTACGGTATCAAAAAAAGGGCCATAATAATTTAAGCTAGTACTAGTAATAATTTTTGGTAGAGGCGTTTCATAGATTTCAAGATTATCTCCATTTTTTATGGGATTATATGATTTTTCTTACACAATATGACTCTTTTAATCATTTCGAATATGAAAGTATATTAAGGTAAAGTTGTCAAAAAAATAACAGTGTAACGAGATATTTTATATTTTATTCTGGCATATTTTGACATGAAATATAAAGTATCTTGTAGACTATTCATTTTTTGGTAAACGTATCTTAATACATTTATGCACAGGATAATGAGATGAATTAATTGGTGAAAAAAAGATATACGAGGCATGTCCGGAAAGTAAAGATACAAAGATCTTAATTTTTTAAAATATTTATTTTAAAAGACCATTTTTTAAAATATTTATTTACAAAACTGTTACTAAGAATTACTTACATATATACATAACTTTATTTTCCCACATAGTCGCCGCCATTGTCTAAGCACTTATTAAGTCTGGGAACTAGCATCTGCATCCCCGAGTCATAGAAATCTGCCGCCAGTTCTTTAAAACACGTCATGATTTTTTTTTTACTTTATCATCATCGTCGAACTTTTCCCCAAATGTTTCTTTAGATGCAGAAATAAGTGAAAATCGCTGGGTGCGTGTTACCACTGTGCTGCTGGACAGTTTCAAGTGGGATGTTGGATCATCCGACGTATAGTCCGGACCTCGCGTCCAGCGATTTACGCTTATTTCTGCAACTAAAGAAACATTTGGCCGGGAAAAAGTTCGACGACGATAATAAAATGAAAAAAGAAGTCCATGACGTGGTTTAAAGGACTGGCGGCAGACTTCTATGACTCGGAGATGCAGAAGCTGGTTTCCAGACTTAATAAGTGCTTAGACAATGGCAGCGCGACTATGTGAAAAAATAAAGTTGTATATATGTAAGTAATTTTTAGTAACAGTTTTGTAAATAAATATTTAAAAAAATTTTTAAGGCCTTTGTATCTTTACTTTCCGGACATGCCCCGTAGTTACTTTAAAAAAAAATGCAATTACATACCTTTTTTAAAAGCAACTGTGTGCTTTTTTACACTAATTAATTTATCTCATTCTGTGTACAAAAATATTAAGGTACGGTTTTAAAAAATGAATACATTACTAGATACTAAATATTTTGTATTTTATTTCAAAATATGCCAGAGAATAAAATATAAAATATCTCGTAAACGACGTAAACTGTTAATTTTGTGATAACTTTACCTTAATATTTTTAGGGGAATGACTAAAGGAGTTATCACTGGCTATTATGTAAGAAAAATCATAGGATTTCATTTAAAACAATGGAGGTTACCTTGAAATCTCCGAAGCGCCTGTACTCACAGAAAAATTATTACATAGCATATTATGGCTTTCTTGATGCAGTACAACTTTCGTAATTAAAATATTTTTATATCTCTAAAAATAGCGGAAATATTTAGGTAAACAAAGTTATTGCCCAACCCTGTATATTAATATGTAATAATAATAATAATAATGTAATATAAACTGACTATATAACTTTCCATCATAGAAATTTGCACATGTGTACCTAACTCATAAAACCGCTTTGCTTTCATCGATCGCATAAAACAATTCTCACGTTACTTTCTTCGGCTTTCCGATTGACGATATTGACAGAATCGCGTGATGCCTCAATCCACGCGGTTTACTCTGCTCGGTGAAAACGTTTTCGCAGTCCGTAAAGCAGACATCGGCCGAGCTCGATAGTCGGCGAATCGCCGGATTTATAATATATCCGCCGACGGAATCTGAATTACTTTAGAGGCGCGGGCAAACCTCTTTGATTCCGGATTCCGTGAGACTCCGTTGCCCAACAAATCGCCAGTAATACGAGAACCGAACGAGTCGGGGCGTGGACGTGGAAGAAGAAGCGTGTGTATATCCGTCGCTTTTTCCGTTGCCCGCCTATTTTCGCCACCACAAATCATTCGGCACCCAGGAAAATATGTTTCTCCGACGTGGCTAGACCCGCATTAAAGGCGGCTACGAACCCTCAGGGACGGTTTTTGAATTTTTCAATGTCACCGCATGATAATAATTTCATTCTTTATTAGTGTAATACAAAATCACAATTTAAATCATATCTTTACACCACTGAAACATTGCTAAAATTGCTAGATTAAACATTTGATTTCATTATTTTTTTTAAGTTTTTAAAATAAACAAGTTGAACGATATTGATTACATTAAGATTTGCATATTGCAAGATATTTTTTGTGCGTTACAAATAAGCAAATTTTCTGATAATTTTTTGTAATAAATATTTTTAAGCTAGAATTTGTGATAGCTTTTTAAATTCTTCCCAGTTTTGAATAAATGCAGAATTAAAAGTTATAATATTGTTAATATTGTTAATATTTTTTTTCTAAAAATGCAAAATTTCTCTTTTTAAGGTCATAATTTTTTTTTATTCATTCCTCAACTATTTACAAAGTGGCTCCTTCCGTTTGTCGCAACCATTGAGCAATCCAGCCCTGTGATGTCCGTGTAACTTCACACGTTTGTAAACCCATTAACGGATTTAAGACGGTCTCCGGTTGTCTTTACTAGTGACCGCCGCTTTTCTCACTTGTATACCGGAAGAGAGATTTATGGGCCACTAAATGATTCTACGGAATTTAATTGCCACTTTATTATCATGGTGTATGCTCTTATAAGATACGCTACAGGATAAACACTAAAATTTGAAAAGCGATCCTCTTCAAAGGATAGAGTTATTGAAGTTTTCAAACTCAATTTGCGTGATATTAATAATTTTATTTAATTCTCTTATGAATTGTTGTGTCACATCTAATAAATATATTTTTTTAAATTTAATTAAAAAACTTTACTATGTGGGACAGCGTATTTTTAGTTAAAAAATTAGTTGATTTTTTAAATCAAGAAATAAATATTTTATATACAAATAAAATTATTTAAAAATAAACAATTTTAATTACCTAATAAAAATAGTGAAATAAATTTTTTGTAACTTTTACATTACAAGTACATTTAAAAGTTTCAGAAACAGTATTGACAGTATTATAAACATTTTAGAATTGATATGTGATATAAATATCTGCCGATAGTTTCTCTAGTATTAAATTAAAAAAGAGAATAAATCTGATATGCAACGATTGTTCATAGACATCGAAATTGGCAATATATCGGATAAGAGCCGTGTAAACATTTTGCGATATATGTATTAGAATTCGATACTACGCTGAGTGTATTTTTGTAATTACCGAAGTGAGAGGATCCCTAACGATCTTACCGCAATGAAAATACTTCAAAAACCCCTTAAAAAGTACTTATAACGACTTAGCACAGATTACTTTTTGTGTTAAGAACTATATTTCGAGCACACTTTAAATATACTTGATTTATCACGAGTCGTGATAATTCTTTCACAAATTTTTGCATGTGAACAAATATTATATAATAAGATTTATCTATCAACAATGTGTATAATTGTTATATTTTATTCATTTATTTTCTTCAAGAGAAGTAAAACTGTCTTTATTTATAATTATAATATAATTTCCAATAATTTTTTTCCATATTTTTAAGATTGATACTTAAGTTAAGCTCATTGCGATTTTTATCGTAATTACTTATTACGTTTGTTTAGACACATATGTCTCCACTGTTAGATTTTCTAATCCATAGGCAACATCCAGAAGGTAAAATCTGGAGATATATTTATAATGATTTGAAAATATAAAAGAGAAAAACAAAATACTAAGAAATTTGTTAACGAGTGCATTAATCATTTTCTTTGCACATCTTTCCTAGCACTTTCGTTCAATTCAAGCGTTTTCTAATTATGTCGTAGACTAAAAAGAAATTGAATCCGAGTAAAGAGATTTCGAGGAGCATAAGAAATATGGAAAAGCGTTTCTTCGTAAACTCCATCTGGAGCCTCTCCGGAGGGCTTTAAATGTCTGAACAGTTCATTGACATAGCATTAATAATACGCGCTGTCACGGATGTCGACGACCGGATCAACAGAGTCAGCAACGCGATGACGCTGCTTCTTAATTGCCGGAACGCGAGCGCCTCAGCTAATTACGCGCTTTATGTAAAATGTTTAGACGCATCTGTTTTTGGGCCGCGATGAGTCAAGCATTTTTGAAGGCCCTTAAATGCGATGATGCTTAAATTTCTTTTACGCGTAAATAACAGAGAATCTCGAATTTATTTTATAATTTCTAAGCTCTTATTATTAATAATAGAAAACATTAGTTGTATGAATAAACCTTGAATTTTTATATCATTACATTTTTATAAGCTACACAACAGGTATCAAAGATATTATTTAATATCTTTCGTATAGTAAAATACACAAGTAATATCGAAATTGGGAATATCCAAAGAAACTTACAACGCAACGGTGCGAGCGATGCGTATATACATTCGCGAGCAAGGGGTTTAACGTGCGGAAAGAGACCGCGGGAGCGGAGGTTCGCGATGATTTGGATTCAGCCCCGCGGTATTATCGTTCTAGTCTATGTACGGTATTGCCATCGGCAGGAGTAATAGTTAAGGACAATGGAATCTCGCGTAGCGATAGTGTGGCAGCGGCGGCGGCGACGACGCCGTTGACGGCCAGCTGATATAACGTATACGTTACTGCGGGTGACGGACAATAGCTGGTAATTAATTACCTACAAAGTACAGAGAGAGAGCTGCATTGTAGTCTGTATCTGGTATTTATCTTGAAACATCAACAATGCACCGAGAGACGCCGACGCGAGTGGTGCGGCTAGGTGCCGCGTGTGTGAGAGGAAGAGAAAGATATAAGCGAGCGCGAGAGGAATCTCCGCGCTTACAAAGGGATTACCGCCGTAACGCAGCATCCAATGTGCGTATTCGCCATCGTTTACGTACTTGTACGTACTGTGTGTGTTCGCCGTTACTCACTCCCGGTTCCTGGGATTTTGCTTTTGGGATTTTCTATCAGACGTTGAGGCTTGCCGTTTTTAATGTTAACATAAAAGATAATACTTATCCGTTCGTTAATCCACTTTAATACATATACTTATTTCTCTCACATATTCAGATCACGTGTATCTCGTACAAAAGTGAGAAATGAGAAATTAGTCATAATAGTCCTTACTATATGTATAGTTCGATCTTTTAATGGGATATAATATTTGTGTTCTTTACTATATTTCTTTCTTATAGCATATCTCTGTCAGATATTCAAAAGTTTAACTATTTCTTAATAATAATCATATGCAAATTACTGATTTATTCACTTGAGGACATGTTTTATGATTTTCTACAATAAAATTCCATTCAGTGATATCTTGATATTGTCCACATTTGTTATATTTAGCTTTTATCATCTATTCATATATAAATTTTCTGAAATTGCACACACATAGCTGTCTATAAATAATAAATTAATTTATTAATTACTCGATCAAAATCGATGTTTGTAAAAAAAGTTCTAGAATTTTGGAGCTACAAGATATAGCTGAAATAATTTAACTTAATCTCGTTTTAACTCAACGAAAATGGGTTTTCGCTCATTTAGGAAATTCTTGTGATGTGTTTGCGAATAGAAAAAGGGTCGGAAGTGTCGTTGTATGTGGAACGACGCATTCCCAGAATGTACCACCGCAGTACATCGTCAATTCGCAAGAGGTACATATGTAACTGTATAGCTAAGGGTCGGAAATTCTCGTCGCATTACCGGCCAATCGTGTGCACGGGCCGTCATCTGGTACGCCTAATGCACGGCACCTAATGCAGTCGTGTTTCGTGCGAGATACTCACCCCTTCACCCTCGTTTCAACCCTCTCTATGTTACCGCAAGCTCGGGACACGAACGGTCAGATTGAAATCAGAGTCCGCGATGGGGTAAAACGGCTCGTGCCTTGCGGAGTAAAAGGGTTGAAGTATCATTCGGAATCGGCAACATCATTTGTAATCCGAGTTTATCCCTTTGGAAATATGTCAATCGATTAATCGTTCTTTTGACGCTATTTAGCTAATGCAGCAAATATTGAAAAAATTTAAGATATAAAATAATATTATTATACACGCGCGGAATACACGAAAGCAGAATGAAAGTAAATTTTTTCTAGAATTATTAAAAATTACTATATTTTAATAAGAATAATATCTTTCGATGAAAAGATTTTACATAAATTAATTTTTTCGTGTATATAATATTACGTTTTTGTAAATACATGATATATAAAAAAATCTTATAATGTATATAAATCTTACTATATGTATACTACATAACATAGAACTTACATGTTTTTTTTTTCTGTTCTAGGTAAGTCCACTTTGCGTTTTCTTCAGCACAAACATGCTCCTCGTCAAAATGCGGTAAGACAAGATTGATTTTTATCTATAATGCAAAATTTACTCCGTTCTTTTGGCCATCATAAATAATTTCACTATTCTTCTATTCAAACGTAGATAATCTTTTTTTTTATATAATTGATATAAAATTATTCTATTACAAACTTTTGTAATAGATCTTCATAGTTTGTAGTAGTATTTAGAACTCTTATAATCTTTCTCTCGAAACTTGTGATAATCTGGCCGTCAGACATAGAAATGTCATTCCGATATAACGTGCACCTCTAGACACGTTCCGATCCCTTTAAGGGCGTCCTAATTGCGACGGCTGAGATCTGGGATGCGATCAGTCCGGCACAGTGTTCCTTCGAGAGACACGAGGATCGCCCGTTAGAAAATTGTGTACCGTCCGGTGCGGGACGCGTGTCGCCGCGGCCGCGGCGCGCCGCAGCGCACGGAGAGAGGAGATGCAATCGGCCATGTAAAACAGGGCTGCTGCCAACGTACGTCCACCCTTTCTTTCCTTTCTTCCCCTTGCCGCTTTCTCTCTCTCTCTCTCTCTCTTTCTCTTTCTCGACCAGTGCAGTGTAGCGTTATGTAGCGTTGTGCAGCGCACGAGTGTAGTCACGAACAGTCACGAAGGTGCGAGGGAGTAGATGGGGACGGCCTCCCGTCGTTCTCCTCTTCTTGTATTCCCCTTGAGCGATTAATCCTCCGGTCAGTACCGCGATTCCGATTTGATCTCGTGGCGCCTTTCGATACCTCGCTTCGTATTTATTAATCGGGGCGATAATTTGAGTATATTTTAAGATACCCGTCGCGCACAAGGTGAACTTGATTCACCGCTCGATTTTCAGTTACACAACTAACAGGTAGCATGCGACCAAATGAGATTTATTACCTCGCTGAAAAAGCAGGCTTTCGTGCAAGTCATAGTTGATAATCTACGCGAAACGCGTATAGCGTAGCTCGTTCTATTATAGTTTAATTTTTGAAAAGCTGAAATGTGATTATCGATTAATATAACTTTACAAACAACAGAGAAGCAAATAAAGCACAATTTATTATTGAACAATAATAATTGGTTTAGAATCACTTGTTTGAAAAAAGTCTCCATAGAAAACGTTACTATTATATCATCACGAAATCATTGCAATAGATTTTCAGACAGTATACACACTGCGAGGTGGATAGAAAATATTTTCGACAAATTTGCCTGGTAAAGAGAAAATAATAAAAGTTTCAGATTTATAAAGGTTGTTCACTTCAATTTAATTCTACGACGATAAGATGCGAATAATCGCGTGAATGCGACAATTACGGAACTCTCAACGCGCGTCTCACGCCTATCCTCTTCATCGCAATAGTTGGCGGCGGTCTCGTCTCGGGAGAAGGACTTTCGGGACAGACTTTGGCCACTCCATTCGTCGACCTCGAAGTACCTTGGCCGCTTCCACCGTGTACGCGCTGGACTCGTTCCTGAGTGGCTTCGCGATTGGAGTACTTAAGTAGGACACGGCCAAAGCGTTAATGAATCTCTCTCGGGACTCGTCCGCGACGTAGAATCAATATAACGGACTCCTTCCCTGCAGAACGACGCCGAATCGGCGAAACGCTCGATCACGTTTTTCCTTACAATTTTTTTTTTTCGAACACGTGATCTTTTTAGCGTTAAAATGTTAAAAATATTTAATAAAAGCAAATGTGAGTTTAATGTTTTTTACTAGGTAATGCTTGTGTTTTGCATTAATTCGATGTACGTATCGATCATCGTCACATACAATATTCTGGTTAATCAAATCATTTATGATTTTCTCTTATCTTGAAATAAGAAAGAGAATCAATGGAAACGTGTGATATTTTTAAAATATTTAGAATGTTTCCACGACGATTTAATAACTGATTGTGAGTCATTTTTCGTTGTGTCTAAGATTTTTTTTTTGTTCAAATATCGACAATAAAAGATGGGCGAAATGGCGCATTGTGGAAACTGATTCCCAGTTGTCAAGCTATCACCAACCGAGCGTTATGTCATCCGTTATATTATATCCGATCCCGTTGTGACGCAGAATTATGATTCACGAGCAAAACATTTCGCCGACCAAGGCACTTTTTCTTCGGCTTCCTTGACATTCTTGAAACGCCGGAGAAAATAAGGCGTCGTGGTTTTTTTTGTACGTGTTTACGGGGGAGATCTTTCTTTCGCAAAGAGATGATTTGTGGCGCCGGCTTTTTTTCCATTCCCAACAGGTTGCACGGCATGTCCGAAAATCAGATCGTAATGGATTCTTGATCCGCGACCTCATATAACCAGTATTGGAAAGGATCGCTGATTGATATGGATATTTATTATTGTAGCTAATATTAACATACTGTGTGTGTGTGTGTATGTCGACATTATATATCTGACAGACACTAGCGAAGATCGTTGCATGTTGCTTCCTTTTGTCATATGTAATGTATTGTGTGTCGTATCTTAAAAAAATATTTACAAAGAATTATATTTTACTTTATACGCAATACGGTAAATGTATGAGCTACATATATGTATACGTCGTATACTTGGAAAAAATAAGATATTATACTAAAATTATACTATAAAATCCAAAATTATACTATAATTTTTAAGACTAGATGAGAAATTATTTATTTCTGATCTAGTAATGGGTAGAAAATTAATAAGTCCGTACGTTCAAAGATCTATATCAGTTTTACTTTTTTCATTCAAAAAACGTTCAATATAATAATTTATCCGAGAATTTATCTAATTTTAGACGCGGATGCATTTATTATAATTATGTATATTACATTTTTGTAACAAAAGATAACCTTTCGTATTTTTAATATAATATACTTACCTATTCATATAAATGCACCATTTATATGAAAACGTATCCTTGTAATTTCTAATCATATCTAAAAAGATTAGTCACAAGTGTGGAAGCTGTCGAAAACGAATCATAATTTCATGTCCGAACGGTAAAGGATTATTTCAGCCCTTCTTGTTCCAAATGTTTTGTTTTGTTTGGAAAGTACGGCGTTTATTCGCGATGCTTTTTTCGACGCGCACGTTTTATCCCCCTGTCGTAAATATGTACCCGACGTCCCCGTGTTATGAGAGCATCGCAGAGAGTCTCGCACACCGAGCGTATTGCAAGAACGAGGGAAAAAGAGCGAGAACGAAACCGAATCGTCCCCGTCTCTATATTGCGTTCGGTTCCCGCTCCCGGCCTCACCTTACCCTCATCGCCCTGATTTTACAATCGGTACCCGGTGCAGGCCGATACTGCATTTTATCCCTCGAGGGTGGGTCGCCTCGAGGGGCGCCCGGACGATTTTATTGGATGTGACATTCCCACCCCGTGAGACCCTCGATCTTTCGCCCCATCCCTTTCGTCCGGACAGAAAAGGGCTTCAAATGGCTGCAATATCCGCTTGTATTGACTCCTGGAATTGGGAAGACCTTCTTGTGTCCACGGAGTTGTCTCATCTTCAGCGCTTTGCTAACTCCTTCGCTCGCGCGTGGAATAAATTTTAGTGTCAATTAGCATGTTCTTTCACAAATTACTCGTATTTATGTGAGACAGCATATATATTTACTGCTTGTTGAAAATGATTGTGCACAAAATAGATCAACAAGGCACGTATATATACATTGCTAATATTTCTCAGAAGATGAGGATAAACTGGATATAAAAATGTAAGACCTGTAATTGCTTCGCAAGTAATTGTAATCATATAAACAATCAGTATACAATTACTTGTAACTTAAAAATTTGTGTCTCGATCTCTTTTTAAGGGAATTTTAACTCCAAATGAATCAAAGAGAGATCGTAAGCCATAAGAAAGATGCATGTGACTATTTAACAAGTAGCTGGTATCCCTGTGTTAGATCTCCGTCCCTCGATGTTTGTGTTGTTAGTGATCTAACGCTGTGTTTGTTAAAGTACGGATGGTCAAGTGCATACCGCTTCGAAGTGTCGTCCTGCCGGAAGGATTCCTAAGGGCGTCGTCTGGTGGGACGACCCGACACAGACTCGACTCGATCCGACGAAAGAGATTACGACCCTCTCTCTCACCCCTTGTTTGCCCTCCCTCGCGAGCCACGAGAGCCGAAATAACGTCTTCCGCGCGGCGACGCGCGGCTACGGAGCTGTTAACGTCGCACTAAATCTTGTCGAGGGCGCAGAAGGGGAATTACGTTTTCGTTTGGGCACTTCGCCCGATGGATTGTAAATCGGAGTGGAGAAGCTTTCTTATAGAGTTCCGAGGATCCCTTTTCTCTCTCGCAATCCGCTTCCTGTCGCTGCAGTTTATGCGCTCGCCGCGTTACCCGATTATTTCTCGGCCTCTCGTTTATGCATTATGGATTGAAAAGCGTACTGATAAAATGTGTATGGATTAAAAAGAATTTAAATTTTGCTTCGTTTTTTTCATGGCATATGCTTTTCTCACGAAGCACTTATCTTCATTAATTATATGTCATACAATTATTATTCGCTTTTCTTTTATCATACCACAATATCTTTACGGGAGGTTCCAGGTTCAAACCCTGGCTGAGGTAATATTTTTCGCGATAAATTCTAAATTCTACGATAGATAACATTCTGCTAATAAACATGGCCAGTTGGGTCGATTTAAAAAGAATTACTACGTTTTTAATTATTGGCTGACGAGAAGTTCTTAATTTGTTATAATATCTTTATTTAATGTAATTGCAAAAAGAGTGTAACAAAAACTAATAAGATGCACTCGTTTTTCATTTATTCGAAAATGTTGCCTCAATGCTAGAGTAATCGCATAGAACTAGTTTTTCCCTTTGGAACGTTTTCGATGTAAGTGCTTTAAAATAATTCATTCTTTCTGCTGAAAATGTTGTTTATCTCAAGCGTGTTTTCGTCTTAGAAAACATCGTATAGCAGGTATGAAACATGTTCGCTTATAGCTTCGTTTGGCTCACCGCCAAAAATCTAATGTCTCTCAAAACGTTCGCGATATATCATTGGAGGTGCATCTACGTTTTTGCAGAAATAATTGGGTGGGTTTTGAGTCGCCGCCTTTTTCGATTATAAATCACTCGGTTTTTCGACACTGTCTCGCCAATTTTCCGCCTTGCCGCTTTATCATTTCTCGAGTTTACGCCTTTCCTTTTCTCCTTCGAGAGAGATCCGTAAATTTCTTTGTATTGCCTCACGCCTCAATTTACATTTGTACGATCGAAGATATTTTGCATTCAATGATGGACAATCGTCAGCGAGAAGAATCGCCGTGACTGGCGGCAATCTCAAATGTGACGTTACATATGTTAATAGGTCCCATAGATCACGACGGTGGACAGTGCAATAACCCAGATTCAAACGTCGATGATTTAGGACACTATGCAAATGATACCTGGTGCGACAGGATGCAATGAAACTGTCGGGGTTTATCATCCTCCACCCTGTGCTTCTCTTGCATCATCTTATCTGTTCGAATGTAAATCCAAAGTCTGTATCGAGGGAAAGTACGCAATTGCTCCGCAGCATAATCGCAACACCCGACGCACTCCAAAACGCAACTTTAACACATTTATCATGATATATTTGTTATATATATATGTAATATAATATATATTATATATATGAAATACGATATAAAATATAAAATATAACACACGCGCGTAATCAATCTCTACACTAATATATTACAAATTTTTTTGCTTACCTTAGTAGATTAATGTTAAAGATGATTGTACAACGCACGAAAGTAGACGTTTGCATGCGTCCGAGTGCCTATCCGCGAGCACGTGATTTACAGGTCTCTCAAGGAGGAGCCGTTCTCGCAGAGTTAAAAGAGCGTTTACCCGTCATTGTAAGACGATAAATCAAAACAAGTCGTCGCGCCGCGCCGTTGCGACTGGCACTCCTCACGCTCAGGAGAACGTGTGCGAATGACACGGGGATGGAATTAGCGTAACACGTATTCACACTTGAAAGCTCGCGGAATCCTCTCCCGGAGTTGTGGTGCTCGTGCCGAAGGCGGGGGACGTCTTTTTGACTGACTTGCGAAGCGAGGCGCAACTGACAAAAATACGAACAAGAACGAACGCGGCCCCGGCAGCCATCGTTTAAAGTATCGCCAGCGATTTATCATTGGCCGCATTAATGGCACCGGAATTCCGTGTATTCCATTTGTATCTGTCCCCCACTGGCCGACCCCGAGCCGGAACTCTAACCTTGTGCCAAAAGAAACGGACCTGCTCGATCACCTCCCTCCCGTACTACCTTCTCTATATACCTCTCTCCCTAACGGCGGTAAAAGCCGCGTTATTAATTCAGGAAACGACGCCCAATGCTGTTTCCACGGGGGGGGGGGGGGGGTGGTCTCTCAGTCTTGATGTAGACGCGCGTAACCCCGAGAAGAAATCTCTTTCTGCTAAAATCATGACCTTTATAGAATCTTTCAAATTTAAAAGGATTGATATACTTGTTTGATACCAAATTTAGAACTTTTGATATAATAAAAATATTTTGTGACATAATGCTGTAAAAATCAGTAAAAAAGCTATCATAATATAACTGTCATATTTTTTAATCATTTTAGAAACAAATTTTTCTTAGTTGTCAGTATTTTAAACTATTCGACTTGATATTCAAATAATTCACAGTATTTCACGCCTGTGTTGTCAAGTACAAAGAGACACTGCCTTTCCAAATTTTTCTTTTAAAAGGAAGATAATTATACAATTTTACGCCCCAGATTGACTTAATTTTGGAAACATCTCTCTCTCCCTCTCTCTCTCTCTCTCTCTCTCTCTCTTTCTAGAAACACACTTCATGTGCAGTTGGGGAATGGACGGCAGCATGGTCGGCTAGATTTCCCTCTGTGCATTTTCCAGCGAAGGGGGATGAAGGGCAAAGCGGTCGGCTGGCTTTTCTTTCGAGCGTGCGGGTAGCGGACCTGCGGCTATATCCTGATTTCGCTCGAGGTGGAATCGGGCAGCCCGCGGACCATCTGTCCATTTCCTCAGAGAATGCTACCGTTCGCCTCGGGGAGTCTCGGCCGACGGCCGGCGTTCGAAATCGAAGCACAGGATCGACCTTCGCCAAAGCGAGCGCGAGAGAACAGAAAGAAAGGGAGAGAGAGAGAGATTCGGCGATGATCTTCTCTCTTTTCTCTCTTCTCGTTCCGCTTCAGGTTTCGCTCCGCTCTCTTTTCCGTCTCGCTGTTTTTCTCATTTTTCGCGGAACGCCCTGGCGGTTTTGTTCCCGCTACGTATTTTCCACCCGTTTTTTATTCGATACCGGATAAAAACGAAGTTCGATCGGGAGACGCGATTCTAGGTATATTAGCCCTTTACATCGCATCGACGGAACAAATAGACTACAGGTCATCCGCAGTGCTTCCGATTTTCGTTTGGCAAACAGCCCATATCGTCGATAGTACCTTATGAGATATTAAAGTGTAGTCATGTGTAACATAAGATTATTACATTACGATATATATGCATAAGCGCAATTGTTCCAAGTGTATAATGTATTTGTCACTTAATGACCCCTTCATGAAATAGTTCTAATATTTCTTACAACGTATATCTAATATTGGGATGCATTCAACGCCGTTTCTTCGAAACGCGAGAATGTATATGTATCTATATGTATATTCGCAAGTTGCAAAAACTCAGAAATATATACCTACTAACGTTAGCAATAAAGGCATATTTTGCACGAAATTGATGTTGACAGTGAGAGGATAGACGCGCGAGCGATACATTTCGAGGAATTTGTAGTTAATTAATCAGCCATTGCCAATCGCAGAAGATCACGATTCTCTCTCTCCTCTCCCTCTCGAGAAATGGTAAAAAAACTTTGTTCTATAAATATATTTTTTCTGTCGCGGACATCGTGAAAATAAATCGGTCCAATTTACATTGTTAAAGAAGAAATTATATTTGTCCAGAGGAAAAATTGTTCGCAAAAAAAAAATTTTGCGAGAAATTCTGATGTCAACCGTTTGATGTAATGTCATCGCAGCTAAATCGGAATAATATAGTTTTTTTACAGGTGTGTCGATTTGATTTGACCTAATATCCTAAAAAGGTTACGATAATGACAATGGTTTTATTGAAACCTATACAGCAGTAATCTAATATTATATAAAATTATAAATTAATAATATTCAATCCTGGATAGGGGCTAACGTACCGTTTGGTAGCGTGAAAGCAAAAGCCAAACAATATGAAATTTAGTATCAACCAATTTCGTAAAGTTTTACCTGCCAACTGCAATAACGCGGCGCGCAGTGACGCATAATATTTGCATTACATTTAATGAAACGTTAAACTCTTGAACAAAATACGCGTGAAATAAAAAATATAGATGCGAGGCGAATTTGTAGAAGCCGAGCGGGAGAGTTACGCGGGGATGGTTTGAGGGAGCCAGTTTGTTTAATCCGACAAGTGTCGGTAAATATGGACGACAAATAAAAGACTCTGAAGCGAAAATTTTACAGTGTGCACACATAGGAGGTGGAACCGAAATTATACAACAATAGAGTGCTTGTTGGAAGCCTGACGCCAACGCGGATGGAAATTCAGCTTTAATATTTCTTTTGCGCCCGGTTAGACATCCCCCACTTTTCCCTCGGGGCCGAGCGAGTGGGCGCCCAACCCAATTATGTAAATTCGCGATTACATAATTAAACAGTTACCGCGACGATGGCAGGCAGAGGTGTGGGGAGCACAAAATTCTCCGTCCCTCAACTTGCCTTTCCCTCTTCCTCTCGTACTAGATTTTCTCTCTGTCGTGGATATTTTGACAAATCTGGCGCCGTTCATGCCTTTTACCTTTACCCCGTTGAAAAGAAAGGAGAAAAGGTCAATCTCTGAATAATTTTGTTACTCATCAATCATTTTTGACAGTTGATGTCTTCCAAACACCGTATTAGCCAACGGATGAAAAAACCTGCATATTTCAGAACATGAATGCCTTTAATTCAATGAATGTCTTTTCTTGTTTGACAAACTGACAAGAATATCGAAAAAGGATGTCAATCTCGTTGCCAGGAAGAATAGATCACTAGGGTTGATGATCTAAGCGACCCGTTCTTGCTCTTTTTCTTCCCATGTGGCGTACCTCTTGTCTCACACCTTGTGCAAATTATCACGGATAATCGCGCAGACGCCGTTTTCCGCGTTGCATGAGGCAAGTAACCGCGTAAAGCAATAACCACAAATAGAATGAGATAATGGGGTCATCAATTTAGAGTTTACGAATGTTAAAGAATCTCCGAGTAAAAACCACATAAATGTATGAATATGTACATATATTATTTATTGAAATTAAAAATATTTTTCATACCAGTTGTTAGACACCTATATTTTCTCATGTATTTTGATTATGATTATTTTTATATTTTTATATTTGCTCTTCACGGATGAATACCATCGCGGTGCGATATGGATTCGCATTTTGCTACCGCGACGGAAAGGAAGAGAAGGAGATACGGTTTGGAAGAGTTGCATGCGCGTGTAAATGTATCATAATTTTCTCGTGAAAGACGGTGCAACGATCGTCGCGCGCTCGTTCTCGTGATCGTAAAAAAATACGAACGTAAGACAAGCCGCTCGTTCTTTTTATCTTCATCGTCTATCTTTGACTTAAATTCGGATAATACGTTATCTAACGACGGGCTGAGCGGTAAGGGCCTCGCGATCCGGCTTTATTGCTTCTTAATCCCTACGCGGTTCTTATTTATTTTCCGCGTTCCCTCCTGCGCGTACTCTTTTATCGACTCGTAATTTACACGTTATCGCTGTCAGGAACGGCCTCGAACTGGGCTGCCGGCTTATATTTGCGCACCTCTCAGCCATGATTGCTATGGACATTCCTCAAACAGGCATTTTAATCTCTGCCACAACCGCTATTTGGACATTTCCTGGGATTTGGGGGACGCCTTTAGTAATTACGTGTACGAATTGCCATTTCGCATCGATCCGTTCGGATTAAGGATAATCATTTTACTTCGCTCGGAATCGAACCACGACGAGGGCTGAAAAGTAGATCCATTAAGTGATATCTTGTCATTTGAGTCAGTATAATCTCTCAACGTACGTTCCATATATTTTAACAACAATATTACAAATGATTATTTTGACATAAAGTTGTTGAAAATAATATTTTTTTGTACCGCAAATATGATATTAATTAGGTATACATATTTTAATAAAAGTTTTCAGTTTTCTTAAATTATAATATACATTAATGTGTATTTGCTAATTTATAAATATTTGCAAACTAACTAATATAGATATACTTTCACAGATCAGGTCTGAATATAATTATATTTCTACGAGAATCGCAATTTCGTTTAAACTTTAATCATATATTAATATATTAGAAAAAGAAATCTCTCTCTCACTCTTTCTTTTTCTTCCACTTTTTCTCTCTTTTCCTTTCGCATCAACATAGAAAATTAGTTCTAAGCACAAAAAGGATAGCATATATATAGAAAGGATCACGTCAGATCAAATCGATAATTCGGTACTATCTCGAAAGAAAACTGGTATTTCAAGAAAGAGTTAATGGTGAAAGTATTCTCATACAAATGTTTCTTTCTTTTGCAATTATGCATGGGGTATCGATCGATACCCTGGACGTCGATCCTTGTCTAAGTCGGCGCGTTCCCGAGGATGAGCGCCGCCCGACTCACCTGCCGAGTATGCGTACCTGTGCGTTCCTTTTGCTACCTAGGTGGTCCGGCCCGCGTACACGGGAGATCATTTTTTAAAAGAGTTTTCAGTTCAGCGTGCACGCGGCGCGCGCGAGCTTTATTCTTCATTATGTCCGGTTATCCATCTTCGAGCTTGCTGGTCGTTTTTTCGGTCGGCGCGGGCGAGAGGGAGAGAGACAGAGAGAGTGAGATAGGTAGGGTAAAAGAGAGAACGAGAGAAAGAAAGGGGGAAAAAAGATGGCAAGGGCCGGCTTTCGTTAGAATACTGTCTAAACCGACCACGCGCTTTCCCACATGAGGCGATTTTATTGCCCTCGCGGTGTGGTGGTACTAAAAAGCGACGGTAATAATATCATACGATACACTCGGCATTCACTTAGCAGTTAACGCGGTTTGGCTTATAAGAAGCTTATTACTCGCGGAACTTAACGCAGAAACGATGCGAGAAGAAACTACATTGCGATTAGCAACAGTGATTTCCCTTGAATTACGTGATTTCTGTGGAGTACTTCATTATTCAGACCACATTCCTTCTTCTCTCATCATGCAACACGCATTAAAACAGATTACTTCAAGGATTTCTTGTACAATCACATGCGCTCTTGTGACTTATCTTATATGATGTATTCTTCACGCGAACTGAAACGCGTTTTAAATGCAGAAATTCTTTATGTATTTTTATTTTATGAAAATATTTATATAATATTCTGTTATTAAATAAAATATATTCTGTACTTTTTTGATAAATATCTTTTTAATGTTAAATTTTTACTTAATAAGCTAACGTTAGTCGCCATGTCAAGAACTTGTCCGTGGTAAATGCAATATCGATATGCGAATCGTTGTCATAAGCCTCGACACGCGCCGCGCGTTTCGACGTCGCGGCGCCGCGCCGGCTGGTTTAAAGGGAATTTTTTTTTTTTTTAAAGCGAGTCGGAGCACGAACGCCCGGGGACAGACGAAATTGCAGATAATTTGTAATTGTGGCGGTGTATAGCGAGAATGGCCGAGAGGGAAAAGACGAGGAGAGACAAGAGGATGGAGATAGAGTCAAAGAGCGAACGAGAACGTACGAAAGGAGAAACGGAAAAAAAGCGGAACAAAGGAAAAATGCGAGCGAGACAGTTGTTTTCCGACGTAAACGAAATTACAAGGAAGCTAACCCGCGCGATGCGGACTCAATGGTCGTCGAAAACGTTCCCCCGCTTTCATAGTCACGGTCTCGTTCCACTCATCCCTTTTCCTTCCTGTCTCTGTTTCTACGCCGCTTTCTCCGGCTTTTATAGCGCTATAATTTCGCGTATTAGGCCGCCCGCGATTCGCAGCTACGCATTCCATTGCGAGACATTTAGCATAAATTATGAAACGATTTGTACTCCGACGCGAGCTTTGAGAGTAAGCTGCAGGAAACAGCTGGCATAAAACAGTCAATCCCGATTAAATAAAGAATTGTAATAAAGAACGTTAATTTCTGCAGAGGCAACAGAAACGTCACTCGTTACTCTTAAGAAAAATCGCAAATTATAAAATATTGTCGTAAAAATATCATAAAATTGATATATAAATGATATTCTCAAGACAATATCATAAAATGGGTATTGCCTGGAGACTGGAAATACATGCAAACACGCATACACGCTGCAGTAAACAATGTAATGTTACGAGAACTGCAATTTTCTGGATTATCCACGGCGGTATATTTTTTTGTATAATATAACGATAAACTGTGTAAAGTCGACGAGCGTTACATTTGCCTCTTCCTCTTGAACCAGTTTTTCCTCTTGAAAATCAATATTGACTTCATCTCTATCGAAAACTAGATTAGTAACAGAAATTGATACATTTCTGTTTGACTTTTTTGGAGTTTTGTATTTTTACAGATATATAGGTCGCGCGCGCATACAACACCTTGTGTATGTGCATGTGCGCGCGGCAGAACAATTCTAGAGATAAATGTAAAAGGGGGGGAAAAAAAAACAAAACGTACGCGATACTACTTTGAAGTCGCCGAGCTCAGTAGAGAAAGAGGGTTTCGAAGAGCCTGGCAGAGATATCGCCGTGCTGTTCGACTAAGCGCTTCCAAGAGCCAAACCCCTCGAGCGTCCGGCAAAGAAATTCCGCTCGTATTTTCGTGCAAGAACCCGCGCGACGTCGCTCTTGTACGATATTAAAGTTCGCGCGCGGCGGACTCGACAGAGGGTGTAAAAAGAAGTAAAAAAAAAAAAAGGGAAGTAAAAAAAACCGAAAAACTGGTATGAAAAATTCATACGTGCCGTTACGCCGCAGCCGTATTAGCAGCAGAAGTTAAGATAATATCGCGGCATAATACGTTCGCGCGAAACGAGAGAGTATTCTGCATATACGCGCGAGAGAGGCACCGCTCTCTCGCAAAATTCCCCGAGTCCCGCGGCCATGGCGCGTCCGTTGGTTTGCCACTTAATCTTACGAAGCCCAAAGCGCGCGGAGGGGCACCACCAAATTCGATATTTCACGCTTTGTTCCAATTTGTTCCGAATCACAGGGTAAACGACTTTTAATTTTCTTTTCAACCGTTATGTTTTCCGTCATCTACTTTTAATTTATTTTTCAAAATGTCTTCTACTTATAACTGAGCATGGATTCATGTTTCATGTATATAATGGTGCACATTTCGAAACACTCGTCCTTGATTTTAATGACAGAAACCTTGGCGAATATATACAGTCTATTTTTTTAGCGAAAATATGTAAGAAGATTATCCGTTGTCGTGGTATTTTAATTAATAATCTATTAATGGCCTTTGCAGCCAGGTTTCAAATTATAATTATATTATAATTCTATTAATAAGTTTACTTAAAATTAACTCAAAACTTATTGGTTTATTCAAAATTATTTGAAAGATCAATCATTAGCATTGCTGCTGAAATATTTTCGTAAACTAAAAATTAGCTTCAAATTAGCCGAAAAGAATACAGTTACTCTATTTATAAAAGTTTCGAGAAGATCTCGATTCTAGAACATACGTATATAAATATCATTTAAGCTCCTCACGTTCTTTTCGATTCCACTCTTCTTCAAGTCGTGACTCGTTTCGCTCTGCTCTTCTGGATTGCGACCAAACGAAGAAATCGAACGAAGACAGATAGAAGCGAATCTGCACATTGGCGGCCTCATAAAGTGCCGCAATTTCCGGCGAGGACGACAGGAAAGGGAGAAAGACTTTCCGATTCGCTGCGCGGCAACGCGCGCGCGTTTTAACTTGCGGTGCAGAGAAAGTTGGCAGAAAGTTGAAAATTCGACCACATTCCCTCCCTCGAAAGTTTTCGGTCGGTTGCCGGAAATGGACTCGTTCGAGGCATCGTACTCGTCCTCGTCGTCGTCATCGTCATCGCCATCCTCCTCATCCTCGGAATTTCTACCTTCGGTTTTCCGCTGCCGTTTTTATTTTTCCGCGGTACGTCTTTTGCACGGAGCTTTTTATTGGCCGCCACTCCACGATGCTCTTGTTTACTATTTGCAAGTATAATTTCGTAGGGTTTAAGTTAACGACTTTCGCGTATACATTAGCTGTAAATATCCGCGAGAGATGCTATCGCCTGTAATTGGTTCTCCACCCTCGCTACCCTCCCATGACCACCCTCGTGCGCACGATCCCTTCGCACGCGCGCGAAATCAATTTGGCTGTTATTTGAAAACTTTGCTGCTCGGTCTTCCCTTTTATGTTTACACTTTACAGTATAAATTATGATCGGAATCGAATCGATATTCTCGCCGAGAAAATGATTCTCGATCGTTAAGCGGCCACGAACTGTGCGTGCTTATTTTTAATTTTTATATAATCAATTATATTTATTTTAACATAATCGATTCAGGGGATGACTTAATTGATAATAACTGAACGTTGTAGGTAATGTTTGCGTTGTGAACGATAACATAAAAATTTTAATAGTATTTTTTAATTTTAATAATAAAAATTTTAAATGCAGTTTTATTTATTTAGAATTGCTAATAAATATAACATATATGTGTATGTGTAAATAACAGTCAAGCTCCTTGGAGCTCGGAGCTTATATTAACATCTCATTTTATCTACGTTATCCGAGTGACACCAAAGTTCGATAAGCAGTCGCCCTCTGACCTCCGTTTGTTTATCCGTTCGCCATTCCGTTCCCCATGAAACCTCTTCGCCCCCTCTCTCGCGCGTTCGCATGCTGCGTCTCAAAACGAGCCCTGGATTTAATGTCGTAATTAAAATGCACATGGTATAAGCTGCCGCCAACGCTGTTGTCCCGCGGCGATGACTAAACGAGGCGAGGGGTGAAGGGAGTTCGAGAATGGAGGCGGAGATGGGCCACTCACTGGCGTTTTAAGGGAGGCCCGGGGCGACTTGCTTCTGTCCCTTCCTCCTCCCCCTCCCCCTCCCCCTCTTCTCTTCATATTTTGCTTGCTCTCATTCTCTCCGTCATCTAATACCACTCGCAGAATCACCCCTGAGAAATATTATAATACCGCGTACTATTTGTCCCAGCGCAAAGCACGAGAACACTTCCCGGCGAGCCACGGGTGTAAACGGTACCGTTAATGAAAGCGGAATTAAGGCCGCTGTCACGCGGCCGCGCCGCGCACGCGTCTTTCTCGAGCGACGAGAGCCGAGGCCGCGGTTTAAAGGGGTCCGTGAAAAATTACGTGTGCTTGCTCCGTCTTGAATTATGGCGAGTTCCTTCCGGCCGCAATTTCAAGCTTGCTATTCGGAGCAAGATATTCTCGCGTTCTGCCCTCGTAATCGCATGTATAGCTTGGCTGTTGTATAATTGAAAAACGAGCGTTACTTATGATAATCTCCAAAATTCTAGTCACGTGAGTAGTCTCTAATCTTTTATACTTTACTTTTACAGTTCTAACCAGAAATACGTTTGATAGGTTTTTATTCTAGCTAGCGTGACAGAGTTTTCAAAAGATTATACTAACTGATGGAAATTAATAATTTACTTTTGAAACTTCTTGAAAAGTTAAAGATATTTTTGCTGATTATATATGTGGATATAATCTTAATATATGTGATCAAACATAGATATAAATTAATAATTATTAAATATTGCATTATAGATTTTATGGTATTGTATTAAATATCTTTACGCGCGGGCCGCTTTTCAGAAGATGGTCTCCACTAATATGTACAACATTTATTTTACAAGCTTTAAAGTTTTTACAACAGAAGCACAAACGAAAGCGACTCGAATTTGCCGCAAAAAGAGCCTTTTAAATGGAAACTGGCTGCACTTGCATCGTGTTAGCATGAAAGCGCGGCGGTTCTTTGTACCGTACTTTATTAGAAAAACGCGATAAAACTTTAACATCCCCCCCCCCCCGCTCATTCTTCTCTTTTTTTATTATTTTTACCTGCGGGCGCCACCGTTGTACCAATTAACGTTTGTACTTACTGAACCAAATAGCTCTCGCATTATAATACCTCTCATAGAACGGTTATGGGAGAAAAAATAAACGGACAGAGAAGGGTCGGGGCTCTCTGTGTGTCCCTTAAGCCCTTCTTTTGAAGGGAACGAAGTCCGAAGAGCACAGCACAAGGTTTCTCTGTTATTCCCGTCACGACGCACTAATAAAATTAATGATAGGTACATAATTTCCCCTCGAAAAAAAAGGGGAGCACTCTTCTTCGCATTATCTTTAAAAGGGAATTTTTATCTTAACGTTACACGCATAAGTTTTTACGCATTTTAACAATGCACATATGCTCAACTCGTATAGGTACGACATCGGTCGTAAAAATCGCTCTGATCCATAACTTTTCAAGAATCGTGGATTTCCTAATTGTCAAATTTCATACGCGTCGAAACGGCGCGATATAAATCACCGAAGCATTTTACGTATAACGGGTCGAATTCCGATAAAAGAAGCGGAGCATTGCTGCCGTGACGGCGGTTTCTTCTGCTCCATTCTCACTCGCGTGACACACTTTTTGACACTCTTTGACACGACGGCTCTTCGAAAGATCGTCGACCGATATCAACACTTTTGAGCGGCTAACGCGGGCCCCGCTTCAAGTCATTACGTGCACGTAACATTCGTTCCGTTGCACATGCCAGGCGCGCGGAATCGCCGCGCTAAAAGAAAAACCAGAGCGTCACGAAAACCACCTCCTCGGATTTACGATCGGAACTTCTACACTAAATGAGCGATCTCGCACACCTTTCCCGCATAAATTTTCCTTCCCCTCGCGAACGAAAGTATTTGACCGAATTCGCATATTCATGGCGAACATGCACGATTACGATTATTTCAACGTGGATCTGACGCTTTCGTGGTTACTGGTTCGTAGGAAATTAACTGGTCATTTTTCTTAATTATCGCATTACTCTTAGCAGCAAGAAACGTCGAAGTATATGATTGTATAATTGTACGCGCTCTTCCTAATATTTTCATAATTTTCACCTAGGCATATTATAAAGCCATACAACGAAAATTGTTCTTTTACGATTATTATGTGATTTTCCTGGATGTGTGCGTTAACGTTAATTCAAGCTGAGTGAAAGTCGGTGCTCATGGCGATTTTAATAGCGAGATCTCTCATCGAAGCGAGTAAGTTTATGCGCGCCATTTCGTAATTTCATCGTTAGCAGTACAGAATATGCAATACAGAAATGCTAATTATGCGAAACCCGTTAGGAACGGTTGAATCGTCGAATAAATTTGAATTTTTCGATAAGGACCAAAAATAACGACGCGCAGGTTTCTGAAAAATGAAAATAATCTTGTCGCGCAACTAAACTTCCCCTGCGTTTGACGGACGGGGGCGATGTTTATGACAGGAGAACCGATTATTTTCTACAATTTCGTCTTTCCTTCCGTGCGTTCCGCCACACCATGCTATTACGTGGCCTCTCTAAAACGCTTACGCAGCAATCAGCCGCTTTCTTCCTCCTAGCAAAGCCCTCGTAATACCGATACGAAACGTTATACGAGGATGATCGCGGAGATAAAATCCACGGTAAAACGAGTTCCGCAGATCGTCAGATAAAGGCTCATACTTACTGAAAAATCAATTATTTACCACTTGCATCCCGCCGCAGGAGCGAAAGGTTCAGTAATGATCTTCTCGCGGGTATTTTTTATTGAAAAACAGCGAAACAAAATTTTTGATATTTTTTTTTATTACTCTTATTAGTAAGTAAGAACGAAAGGTTCGTATTTAAATTGTTCAAATCAAAATATTCCCAACATACGTTTAGACATTAGAGTTTAGATCATCGTAAGAAGACGATGTCAATTTAATCTTTAAACACATAAATTAAATATATAAATACCTACATATATATCACGTTTCTCGCAGATTATCTAAATTTTTTCTATATGCAAGCATTAATTGACAAATTCTAAAGGTACGATGTACATTGTTCTTCGTAACTTCACCTTCGATTTAGCTGCAGTGTCAAAAGTGATAACGCTCATCGCGCTCGTTAAGGATTAAATTGATCCGAAAATTCCGGAATAACGATCGAACTTCCGGCAACCACCGTGTCTTAATCTCTTCGCTGCATCTTCGAGAATCTCTGGAAGCATCGTGCATCGGTTATGACTCTCTCTCGCTGGTATTTCGCGCTCGTCATCATAGTGTTGCGCGCGGTATCTCTGTACGTGCGCGCGCGCGAGTGTGTTTATGTGTGTGTGTGTGTGTCACGGTCGCGTCCCCATCACGTAACGAGTAATCGTAAACTCGGCAGGGATTTCTAGTCACGTAACGAAAGTCCATTCTGCCTGGTGCATGACGGTGTCGCGTTCACGCGCGAGCGAGCGTAGGGCGAAGCGCGTTCCCTCATCTGGCGGCGGCGGCGGAGCCCTTCGCGTTATCCGCGCGGTGAATCTCGGGGAGACGAGGCGAGAGGGAGAAGAGACGAGATTGGGATGAGAGAGTCGGCGCGAGAGCTCGATCTTGCGCGCGTAAAACGTGATCGGGTAATACAATAGATGAGAGATCGATTGCGCGCACCGCTCATCCTCGCCATCTATAAACGAGCCTCTCGTCATCGTCGAGTCTTCTATTTCTCTCTATCCTCTCTAATAGGTTATCTTCTTTCCTCTTCTTCTTCAACTCCCTCACCTATCACGGCGCGTCTCCTTTCACCTTCTTGAGTTGCTATCGTGACTCGTACGTGACCTACCGGGTGTACTCGGGTACGTGCATCCTGTTATGTAAGGAGCTTAAATTGAGTATCAATTTTCACCAGCCGACCGTTCGCTATTCGTCCAAATATTCCCATTAACAATTTTCTCTTTCTTAATTTTTACTTCCTAGACATGTCTAGATTGACTTTGGCTCACGTGTCTACGTTACGCTTGACATTTTGAAATTAATTAACATTATAAATATTATACATACACTTAAACTTATATGCGTATGTATAAATAGGTTGAACAAATAATTAACGATAGATTAAATAAATATAATTTGAAGAATCTTTTATAGTTGATACGTTGCAGCAAATATCTAAAAGTAAGCCAATTTTGAAATATTAAGAACGTTTATTTTTCCATAGTCACTATCTTTTTTAAATGCAAGATATTGACATCTCTCTAATGTGGATTTCTTCTATTCTCGTTGATGTTACTTTTTAATTAAAAATTAAAACAAGTGGTTGCGTATCGCTACAAAAAAAGCTTTCTTTTATTATTCTTCTCCTCCCTCCTCCTCTTCATCTTTCAAATGGATTCAAATCGAAGAAGAATAGATCCTCTATATTGGAACAAACTTTCATTACGTGGAAATTTCGTATATAGTTCACTATTAACCATTATACGGAGTCGTCAGCGACAAGTGCAACACATACGATGACGTGAGTAAATTCCTACCGACGCGACGAAGACGATGACAGTGACAACGCCGGCAGGACAGAACGATTTCCTAGAAGTTAGTTTGTGCCCTTCCGGCACGAAGCATGATGATTCTGGATTCAACGGAATTGCGGCGATGCCATGAGGCGCATTAAGCATATTTATCATGCACTTTTCCTTGGAATTTGATCGTGAACACTTCTCATCCGTTTGTCCTGGATTCCCCTATCCTCCTTTTCTTCTTTCTTTTTCTTTGTTCGTTATTCAATCGCGATGAAAGATCGCTTATTATGCCCGGAATTGCGCCCTAGCCACTTTTCCTTCCGACAATCTCGTGAGATATGAAGACTTAACTGAAAGCACTTGCTTACCTACTGCAATTTTAAGCATCGATTCTTGAACATAAATTCTTAATTTTCTTGAATTTATGTGAAGAGAATATTTCATAAACAATTATTTTCCTGACAATCTATCGAATTATTAAATTATTTAATTCTTATAATTGTTATTATACAAATCCAGATAATTACTTCCCCTTCCTTAAGCTTAAACATGTTATCTCAAGGATATTGTTAGATCAATCTATTTTATTTTCTACGGAGATTTGGCAATTATTATAATAATTTAATTTTTAAAGACTTTCTAACATTCTTGTTCTTTCTGTTTCAGGTGAGTTACATGGGTTTATTTTACTTTCATGGCACTATATCAGCAATATCGACAAGACATGGTACGATATCTATACTTATTTTGCTCCTAATTTTCAAAATTATTACACATTCTTATTTCTGAGTTAAATTTTTTTTTAATATAATGAAGAAGCATGAAGATTTCGGTAGTATTAAAAGCAATATAAGATTGAAATATTAGGAGAATGTCCATTAAAACAAACGAAGGCAACATTTCACTATTGTGTCAATTTTTAATGCATTTTAAGTAATGCAGTAGTTAATTACGCGACGAATATTTATTCATATGAAGCATAGATATTATATAACGAAAGATTCGGCGGTATATACACATTTTACACATGCATTTATGCCGTAATAAAATCTGGCCAAACTATGTAAAAAGAATGGAAAAGGAAAAAAATCGATCACACTGACGATTCGTGCGCACAATCGTCAAGCCCGCACAAATATTTCACAATTCCACGCTCGATTTCGGCGCGCCTATAAATTTGACAGTCCGAAAAAACACGCTCGTTCCCGCATTTCGCGAAATCCTGCAATCCGCCGGTGTTTGATGCTTCTCTCGGTCGTAACAACCGTGGCTCGAATGAGCGACGCGGAAACGACATCCGGTTGCGCGTAAATCTCAGATTGACGGCCCCGATCGCGTACACGTTCCTCCTCTTCCGCCTGACAATATCGATAAAAATTGCGGTTGTCTTGTCGACGATGCACTTCGAGTATCTTGATTGATTTCTGATAATCCCTTCGCCTGAAGAAGATCAACGGAATTTCTCGAATGATTGAAGAACGAAGAGTTGATAAGCAATTTTCAGCAAGCAATTAATAATTTGTTTTTCTTTTATAAATAACGCTAGTAAAGTTAGATTTAATTCAAAACTTTGCAGGACTTAAATCGAAACATTTGTAAATCAAATGAAAAAGCTAAAAATATACACCATGTAATCGATATTTTAAGATTTATATAAGAGTTGTAAGAAAACATTATAAGGAAAAAAGTATATGTGTATGTGTGTATGGATATATGTACAAATTATATGTATTATAATATGTGATAATTATATATAATTATATATTGTATATAATTATATATATATTTTTTTTATCACTAAATATTTTATCTTTTTACACATATGAGAAACCACTATCGCTCAACTCTGTCTCGCTTTTTCCTCTCTTTTTCTTTTTACTGTTTGCAATTTCCAAAAATAATACATCACTTTCCTCATAGCTCGCTAAGTCGTGCTTTTAAATCATTAAGTTGATACACGCGAAGAAAACTATGAATCACTGAAATTAAACGTCACATGTTACGCTGTTAACTCTTTTTCTTTGTTTAAGAGCAAGACAAGAATTAACGCTACAAAATTTATTTATAAAAACAGCGAATTTCTATCTCGAAGAAATATTTGAGAATTATATCGTTGATGTTTCCTCTTCTTTTTTCTACGCAGCTCTCTCTCTTTCTCTCTCTTTATTCCGATTTAAATAAAGAATGAATAGAGTATGAATGGCTTATTATACCCAAGTAATTTTCGGAAATTCTTACAACATTTTGAAAGATAAGGATAGACAAGTTTTAAAACATTTTTACATCAAGGGTACCAATCAATGACGAAATATTTCCATTCGACAGCACGCATTCCTAAGAGTTAATAAATTTTTATCAATAAGCCCCCATCATTAATGTTCATCCATATATCCGGTAAACTTGATACACAGCAGACGATCCTGATAAGCTCAGACATTACCCCCGGAAGCGACTAATACTTCGGAACCGTTACGATCTCACAGCGGGATGTTAAGCCGACGCACGCAGCGCGTACAAGGTACAAGATAGCGTGAGAAAGAAAGAGAAAGAAAGAACTTAGGGCGAGTCGCGCGATAAAAGGTGCAGAGAGCCGTAGAAGGAGGGCAGCCCGTCCCCTCGACGCTGGACCGATTTAGTCGTCTGCTACCTGCACCACCACGAAAGCCCGGTGCACGGCGGAAAAATGCATTTCCCAACGGTTGGGAAATTTATGGCGCACGGACAATGGCGATCCGACGTTCCCGACAAAGCTTACGCGTTACGCTCTCCTTTCCTTTCCCCTCCTCCGATCCCGATATGTGTACCTCGTTTTTCCCCCCCTTCACACACGCCGATCCCAATAATTTCTATTCTCTGTTTGGGCAAACGCGTTGCACAATGCGTCGCGACGTCTCAATTCTCGAACAGAACCGCCCCTGACTGGCGACCCGAGGCGAATTTACAGGGCTCACTGTCGGTGATCATCCCGAATGAATCATCCGAGGTGAATGCGTTCGATGCGAACGAGCTTCCGTTTAAATCGACCAATCTTTTACGACTCGCGCAACCCTTTCAGTGCGATATTTCCATTGCGAAACAGTAGACGCGTTGAAAATTCTTTGTTGTGTACTGTACTGTATAGGTATACGATTTTCTTAAGCGGTTTTAGAAATATCCATTTATTAAAGTTTTTGCTGTGTACTTTACGATGCATTAAACACACTGAAATTTAAAAGCCGTTCGCAAATTAAAAAGCCAGCAATCTTTAAAATGCTTTGACACAGTAATTATGTATTTTATTATTTATTATAATTTGATAAAACACACACAAAAGTAAATGTGTTTTGTCTTTTAATTTATAAACGCTGGTTTTGACTTTGCAATTTATTAAAACTGCTTCATTTTTAGTCATGTTTTTACTTTTTAGAAACTTTTGATTGATGGAAAGTTCACAGTGTCACGCTAACACATCGTTTAATATTATAAATCTCGTAGTTTTATGAGGCTATATCCAGAAAAATGGCCAGAAGATTATCGAAGCAGAAATTCAGGTGTTTAAAAAACTTTTATAATTCGGACGATAGTAATAGTCCGAAATAAATTAATGTCGCGCATGTTCCGTGTTGGCGTTATCGGATCGCGCTTATCGCAATCACTCGGCGCCGCGTGGCACAATTAAAAAGAGATTAGTACCTCTCGCGATTAAAGCACGAAAGTGCGTACGGAGGCGTCGATGATAATGGCCGAGATGCCACGTATGGTGATCGTGCTACAGAAAATTAGCCCCGCGGAAAAATTCGATTGGAAAACGATACAACTCGACGAAGACGATGACGATGATAATGTGGATTCTCGTTTAACCGGCTGTCGCCCATCGCAATTACGCGAACGAGTTCTTCCGCAAAAATGTAAGCGCACGAACGCTTACGTTGTGCGTTGTGCCAGGTGCAGACGTTGCGATTAGCTTGATATCGTTGTCGCCTTGAACGCGTAATAATAAATTACGTACATGCCGCGTAAAACGGATATAATTAATATATAAAGTAATAAAATAAGATAGTGCAAGATAATTAAAGATACACTGAAAAATGGTTTTGGTTATAATAACCAAGGCTTGGTGAAATAGTTTCAACTAAAGTCTAAACGGTTGTGATTATGACAAAATATTTGGTTAATGTTAACAAATTTGTTAACATTAACCAAATTGTTTCGTTATAATCACTAAACCTTTAGTTGAAACTACTTCACCAAGCCTTGGTTATTATAACTAAAACCTTTTTTTTAGTGTATATATATGCAATAGATACGTGAAAAGGGAAAACGCCTTATTTCTTCTTTATTAATATAAACATAACAAATATTTAATTTTGTACTATATTACTCGTTCAACATTGAAATTTTGTTAATTTCAAGTCGACGATACAATTATATATAAACGTATATTACCCCAAATAATAGCATGGAAGTAGCATTGAGTAGCATGGAGTAGCGATGGAATTACATATTATATTATATAAATGACGCAAATACAGACACACATTGTACTTTAAATATTTTCTATATAATTAATAATGCTTATTTTTAAAAAGTCTTATTCTCTCGCTTATTCTTCTTATACATTTATTTATATGTATACACACATACATTGTTACAATATCAACATTTGATGTTTGGTATAAGTGCAATATCTTTTGTTACATTTTGTCCCAACATCTGGACAAAAATCAAAAGGAATATATTCATTAGCCAGATGAAGAGCACAGAAATCAGAAAATACATTGCCGAGTGGAACTCGATCCTTCCGAGCGCAATAAAATTTACTTCGATATTACTCTCTGATTTTACGATCATTCGGAATCCGGAATAAAATCCAAGCGAGTTGCTCTCACTCGCTTGCTCATTGGAGCTTAGTTTTATTTTGCGTAGCGTATCGCCGGGGGCTTTTAAATCGCGGCCGTGACTTAAGAAACCGGACATTGGTAATCCCCTCGTTCGATGCCGCCAAATCGAACTGGTTTTCCAAACGTGGAATCTTCGTCTCCCCACCCTCGCTATTACCGTAGGAGAAGAAAAAGGATCTTAAGGGTAACTTATTCCGAAGTAATAACGGTCGCGGTATCGTGATTACATGACATTTAATCGGCCGATGATCTTTTACGATATCACCGAGGAGACAAAAAAAAGCGACGGAATGGGAGGAGAATAGGGAGAGGATGGCGGAAAAGGTTTTTATAGAGAGTGCGAAACTTTTACGAGAGCTCTACTAGTCCATTAATAAGGTTATCGGCGAAAAGTTTGGGCTTTTATCGAGCTTACATCACATTAAATACATTGGGATAGTGGCGAATGATCGATGGTCGGTATTGTACTCGCTTGCATTTTTATTTTGCGGATATCTTAATGAGGATAGTTTTTGTGAGAGTGACAATGGACGAAGAAAGGATTGCATTACTAATTATAACTTTGGAAAACCTTATTATTCTTTATTTTTCTCTACATATTATCATTTCTAAAAATAATTTGTTTTATCTTATTAAATGTGATTTTGTACAAGTTATCGTCATTATTATCTTGATGAATAGTTCTTTCCTTTGCGCAGACTGCGTGGATGCATGAAAACTTTATTGATACGCGGAGTACTCGTTGATTTTACGTCATAACTTTCAGATCTTACCTCTAGTAACGTATTGAAATTATCATAATAGAAATGCATTGTTATTGTACATCCTTACATCCTATAACGGAACAGGCAGCGCGTAGATTTGTGTAACATCTGCAGGTAACAAATAGCATATGTTAAAACAAATATTATATCATCAATTATTAACATAATATTTAGATTTTCTACTAAAACGTATACGAACATGCAATTCACTATATATCTAATCGTTATGCAACATTATTTCCTGACTCTGCAACACACGAGTGTATCTCTCTATACATATGCAAACTAATAACAAAATAAAACTTACGCTTTGTATTCAAATCCTTAAGGTAGGATTGCCGCAAAATAATTTTCTTCGGGAATATTGGGCGATAATTTTTTGGTGTTCCATTAAAGTCGTAAAACGCATATAGGAGAACATGCCTTCCTTTAACATCTTCCTGCCTGATTGTGGAATACATGTTCCGCCCCCGCTGCCACCAATAATCATATCGTTAACATGACATCCTCAATTCGGAATCACTTCAGTAATAAGATTCCCGTGGTTAGGACGGGGAAAGTCATCGGACACCCCGGTTATAATGACCAGCGGCGCCGTTTACTCAGCTGGATCCGAATCATAATAATCCCGGAGCGGCCGTGGACCGGCAACGAGTACACGGCCGTGTTTGTTCCATTTACTCGAGGGTGCTCCTCAAGCGAAGAACTTTACGGTGCTCCTTCCACTCCCGGCGATATGCGTCTTCCTGCGGGAGCGGGCGGTCGTCCGGGTCGATGTGTACGGGCGCGAGGCTCCCTTGTTCCGCCGTCTCGTTAACCGCAATAACTGCGTGCAGAAACTGCGCGGAACTCTAATTGTTACTTGGCAAGCAAATCGGATAGATATGCCCTCTCCGCCGCCGCCGCCTCCCCCTCCCCCCTCCCCCCTCCCCCCTCCCCCGACGCTGGTTCACCCCGGTCCGTTCGTCCGGTCCGCTGGGTTATTATCAGATTTCTCTCCGGTGGATTCGACCCGCGAAATACGTGCGCTCTGTATCGCGATCATGGCAGCGGGAGAGGATGCATGGAGCGAGAAACGAATTACCGCGGCCCGTTAATTACGCGCCTTCGCTCCCGATCAGCAACAATGTGCCGCGCGGTTTATTAATCGCAGGACGGATAATTAGTATGCTGAGGCGCGCCGGAATTCTTCCATTACCGTGGACACCGTATTAATGCCCGCGCTAATTGACTTGCGGATGATTATTTGGCTTGGGGGAAGTTATTTATACACGTGAATTATCTAACTTGCGGTATTCGTCTTTTGTTCATATTTTTTCTCTTTTCTATTATCGTTGAATGTTATATGTTACTCCACGCTGCAGTATCTGGTATCGGCTTAAAATGTTTTCCTTCGATTGATAGTAACCCCTACATTCTTTTCCTGATAATTAATCGCGTCGGAAATCAATTTCGTTCGATCATCGAATGAATCACCATCGATAGAGCGCAAACTTATTCGTTTCCGTGTTTCTCATCCACACGCCAACAGCATTACCTCTCTTAATTTCATTACATCCTCTCTGCGTATTTGTTACTGTTTTTTCTCTTCTCCATCTTATATATCCTATGGTGCTCCGTCTTCCTTCTCCGTCGTTTCTGTAATCGTTAAGCCGACGGGCCCCGGATAACCGAGCTCGGCTCGGGATTATTGTAGACCCTCCTCTCTCTCCGGTCTCGGAAGTAGTTAAAACTTGGAGCTCGCAGAACGCAGCCTATCTCTCTCCGTTAGCGACGCCGCCTTAATGTTCTATATCCGACGATGTCCGTGAGAGATAATTGACTCGCTGGTGAGAGGATGCGGCCGCGGGGATCGGTGGATCGTTGAAAGAAGGGGGACAGATCACGACGGGATGACGATCGGCCGAGTGGACTGGACGTTAATGTCGTTAATTCGCGATCATGCGTTCGCGGAGACGCGTAATCAGGCACGCTCGATGCGCGGCTCAATATTCTTCGATTATATCGATTAGGGCTCGCATCCCGCATCAATGCGCTATCACGTATTTTTTTTCTAATTAATATCGCATTAAAAATTGACGTAATGGCAACCGGTTGTAAATAACTGCGAAAGAGCCAGACGTTAACACGCGAGATTAGTAATACCGTGATTAGTTTCTCAACGCTGCTTATATTATAGCGTTATATCCAGACACAGATTTTTCAGAATAGTTTATTGCATGATCGTTTAGCGCAAGTTATGGTGATGAAATGAATTTGTGCATTAAATTTACCGATATTACATCGGCTCTTGAAATGCGCCTTGATCGAAGCTGTTGATGTAATTTCTCTCGATGCTAGATCGTGCTTTGTACAATAGTATCTATTACAAAGTTAGTAGACTGTATCTTCCACGGCGCGATTTTGGACGTGGAATCTGGCATATTCATCTAATAGAGATCCGAAACAAAAGGAGCCGCTAGACCGATGAAATCGCGATCTATTAATGTACTCTACAGTAAGGTGTATCAATTCGCGTGGTCATATATGAGGCTTGAAGGTCCGTATATGTATACCTACACACACACACATAGGTACACACATTTTTTTATTGCATATTCATATAGCTTACCTCGAGAGCTTTTTAAAACACTATAATAAAGTTATTTTTCGTTAAGAATTTTCTGAGATATTTTAAATTTTGTCATATATGAACCACGCGAATTAATGCATCTTACTGTAGTACGTGTCACGTTATCTCATTTCCGCCTCTCTGTCAAACAATTTGACAGTATCTACTTTTATGTGTTTACATAATAAGAAGATGTGTTACCGTCATTCCTTGACATACAGAATCGTATTCCGATAGTTCCTCGACAGGAAAGTCGTGATATTGACAATTCAATTACGAGATCAGTGATCGCACAAATTCAGGTTTGAATCCGCTCACTGAGCGCTCAGTGAGCTCTTGCATCTGATAGGCGTAAATTTTTAGATCTAGAGGAATATCCCAATCAGATGCAAGAGCTCACTGAGCGCTCAGTGAGCGGTTGTAGTACTGAATGCACCCAATATACATAGAAAAAAAGGAAGTGTCAAATCAACACTCGATATGCTTGTATATACGCAAGAATATATAGTCTTGAAATAAGATTATATTGCGTTAAACGAAGAATTATATAGTTGAACCAAGAAAAGAAAGTTGAAATAACACGTTGAAATTTTTATAAGAAGATTATAGTGATCTTGCGTATATATGAAACAATATAATCTTCTTATAAGAATTTTAATGTGTTATTTCAACTTTATTTTTCTTGGTTTAACTATATAATTCTTTGTTTAACGCAATATAATCTTATTTCAAGATTTCCACGTTAAAACTAAAGATATTTTAAAATCAAGAATATTCTTCTTTTTTCTATGTAAAAGAAGGATTTAATATATACTATTTTTAATGGTCCTGACGCGATTAGAGTGACATTTATCTACGAAATACGATCCTGACGCGCATCACGTCATGTAATAAATAACTCATCGGGAGCTTTCTTCTTCGATTCTTAAAAGACGCGCGATAAAAAATTAATTTCCGCCATCGCGCGCCGTCAGTCGTTTTAGAGGTGAGGGCGCCGCGATAAATGCATCGTGCCGCCCTCCAAAATGCATTCGCTGGTCGGAGTGCATTCTGTTGGTAGCACTATACGCACAGATTGACGAGGCTGACCATTTTTGCCCGTCCAGCGTGAACCGGGATAGCCGGCGACCGAACGCCTGATAGGCGCACTTTGAATTTCTTTTTTCTATTATTACGGCAGAGCAGAAATGAGAATTGCGTGTTTAGCGGTTGATGCGACAGCTGCGACGGGCAGTCGAGATGAACAAGAGGTGATAATACCAATAAATTCAATGGGATCTCACTGCGCCGGTTTAACGCTAAGCATGGCTATCATTCTCATTTGCATTGACATTGACAGTGGATAAGCGATTTTCATGATTTAAAATTTGATACATATTAATTGATATTAACCAGAAATTATTAGCAATATAATTTAAAAAGTTATTGCATATTAATACAGTTTTAATTGTTGACATATTAATATAATGTATTTAGTATTTTTTCATTACAATTGATGTGGGCGTCTTTTCTTCGATTGCATCATCTTCAATCGACGATAAACTTGCGACAACTTACTGCAGTCTTATAGAACTATTTCGGATGCACGTATGCCCTCAACGGGTGCGGAAAGTGCTCCATATGGCGAAGCACGACCGCATCGATTTCTCGCTTTAAACAGACCGCGAGGCGCAAGAGCGCCGAGTTACGTTCGCTAAAACACACCGCAGCTCGTGAAAACTTCGCAGGAATTAATCATGCGACCGCAAGCTGTGTTTCCGCCGTCGCGGAAGTAACGAAGCGCGATCGTTGCGTATTTTGGCGTAATTAACGAACTTTGCGAACGCGTGCCCCTTCTTTTGTATCACGCTGAATTACATGAGGCGCTTATCAATTAACACTACGATACGTAGCGAAATATGTAGAAAAGTATGGCTTTCCAATGACTAGCTTAATAAGCAGCAATGATGCTTTTTCCTTCATTATTTGCGATAAAACGTGTAAACACAAATAATTAAAAACTTAGCATATTTTAATTAATATAGACGATATGGAAATGATTATTAATATAATTATTTTACTGATAACATAATATAAATGTCCAATAAATAAGTATAAAATTACATGAGTAAAAAAAGAATCAATAAAACAAATTTTAAATGAAATCCGGAACTTCTTTTACGAACTTTCTAGAAAACACGTTAAGAAAATGAAACATTTTTTATCGATGTTCGTAAACTGTTGGGAATTAAAAATTTTGAAGCGATGCGATTGAAGTTCGAGCACACTCGTTGTATTGGCGCTGGCATGGCGATTGTTTCCTCGGAATTCTGAGTCTCATTTTGTCCGAAAGCTCTAATGATGCGAGATTGAGAAACTTTTTATTACCGCGAGTGCGAGAGTGCTCCGGTAATTCCGTTGATTAAAACCGCTTGTTATCCATAGTTACGCGCCCATGAGCGCCGTTGCAGATTATTTGCCGCTTTTCCGAATATAAAGTTGCCGCTGTATATCGCGGTCGGGATTAAAGTTTATGCGTCCACATAGCGACAAGCTTTTTACAAACCGTATTGATGGAATAATGCATTCTCGATGATGGCACCGCAAATCTCCAGCGCAAATCAAATTGTGTCGCAAAAATCAATTAAACTGCGAAAGGTTTTCTCTCATCCGCAAAAGAATATTTTAAAATAATCCTATATCCGCGATGAATAAAATACATGTATATATCGCGAGAGAGAGAATTATGCCATAAAGTACTGCAATTTTTTAAAACTTTAAAAAATGTAACATATTCTATCTCCTCTCTTAAAAGTTTCAAGCTATATCTCTGTTATGATAGATATATTTGCGAACTTATAGTACTGTCACTGAACTATAAAAGGATTATCTATGTACCGTGTATGCGCATATACGTATATTAGCTATATTTATTAAATGAATGACGGAAGTACAGGAGTAATAAATCAATGAGTGTTTCTCGTGCGACGGGGGAACCTGTACTTTTGTTACTTTATAACGTCAAGTTTTTGCGTCAGTTGATGCTTTTCTCATAAGCGCGGCAAAAAGATGAAAACCACTCGCGTGCTATAGCAACAGCTGCGAAACGTCGAGCGTCACATAACGGATTAAAGAATAGTGTGAACGTCAAGTATGTGCAGTGTAAAGAGCCGTCGAAGGAAGGAAAGAACGTGGATGGACGATAAAGTAACGGAATCAATGTGTGTAAGTTGCGAATTTTCACAATTCACCATGTCCGTGACAAATACGCTTGTACGCAAATCTTCATAATCTCACTCTACTAGAAATTATATATTTTTTATTTATATAATAATTTTATTCACATATCAAGTTCACATCAAGTGACAATACCTTCTGCTCCAGCAGGCAAACAAGTACAACGCGCGCACTCTGCCGCGCTTCTAAGAGGAATTGCGTTTTTCTTTTTGACGGAGTTTTCCCTGAAATTTCGATACTCGGTATTATGATATTCATCAGAAACATGAGGGAGACTCAGATCGACGAATGCTGGACAAGCGGGTGTCTATGCGTGTGCAACAATGCGTCGCACGCCGCGACTGCAACAGAGAAACATTCGCGAGGAAAGCTGCTATACACACGAGTGGGAGAGAGTGCCCGATATAGCCAAGCGTGGCGAAATGGCCACGCGGTACACAGACTGCACGCGACATATTAGCAGGTCGGCATCTTTGTGCACAACGGTGCGTGACTGCATGTATGTACATAACCGCAGCTCCGTCTTCAAGAACACGGGCCTCTCTGTGCTGCTTGCATCTTTCTCTATCCCTCTCTCTCCCTCCCCCTCTCCCTGTCTCCCTCTCTCTCACTCTTCCTTTTTCTTCTTATTCCTCCAACGGCATTCGCCACCTGACCGCCGAAGAACTGCCAAGACGGATGAGACATGCTTTGAACTTTGAGTAACTTGATATTAATTTTACTCTGAGCAGAGTGGCACTCTCGTTTATTTCGGAAGCTTTAAGGAATTTGTTAAAGTAATGCGTCAACTTTCACGTATTTTATTTAACTCCTTCACGTTTTGAAATTTGATTGACATAACTATGCATACATACATATACTGACGGATCCTAGGAGGGTTATGGGGTTAAAGCTTCTTTTTTCCAAATAAAAAAATCAGTTTTGCTAAATCTGTTTTAAAAATGGAGTCAACAGTTTCACCACGTCTTCATCGTCGAAGTAATAGCTAAGCATGATATTAACCAAAAAATATCAAACCAAATAATTTTGCCGACACCCCCTCCCATTATCAACGTCAGGATCTGTGTATACGTATATACATATATATGTACAATATATTCTTATTGTTAGTTCTATAATACGCTATGTACAAAATCAGATCATTGTTAACTAAATCTGTATTAATATGTCTATTACCCCCCCCCCCCCGTGCTTCTTTCTTACTCTTCTATAGATAGTAAATAAACTTTAAAATATAACTTTATATTTTTTTTTTAATTTTACGCTAAAGGAAGAATGATCTTTCCTTTATAGAATAGAATACATAATTAAAATTTTGCCCGAAAACGATAGATATTACAGCAATTTAATCTATATTTTAAAAAATTAAAATAAAGATTATTATAGACTTTTTTTTTTCTCTCTCATTCTATGACATGTTAAGAACTAAAATTATATATTAAGCACAATAAATTAGAAATTTTTTAATTTCAAGTCATCCTGTGTCCTAAAAGCGCAATTTACTAAAGTGTTGCTGTATATATAGTTTTGTTAAGAAAACGTGATCTCAAAATTGGCCATAAAATCTTTAGATAGAAACTGTGGTAAACCTGGAGCATTGTATAATATCTTTAACACAAATTACGGTCGACTACCATGATCTAGCTGCAAGACTCCCGCTTCCATGGGCGCGCTTTATTTCACCTCGCGCATGTTCATCTTAAGGCTTTTATCGTGGACGATAATAAATCCCTCTGTCGGCTCGCCGGCACCCCGTTGGCGGCCCTTTGCTCGGCTGACTCGAGGTGGCCGAGAAAGACGACAGAGCCCACCCCTTTTCTCGGACGGCCGGAGAAAGGGGTGAAAGATAAAAGAGGATCCTTCGTCGACGCGTTCTACGAAACTCGAGCCGACCCATGGCAGCCCCTTGCTTCCGCTCTTTCTTTCGAAGGGGTTTGCGGACGAGGCGCTTTGAGCGATCGCCGTGAGCGCGATGCTCACCCCTTTGACAATACGCCGGGCGTGCATTTAGCCACACCACCCCCGCGACCGCCTTTTGTCGGTTTTTAGAACGCGCTCGCTTCATTTTCTGTGCCAGTAACGTGTGTCGCGGCACGTTGATCAGGAAACAAATGAAGCGTCGCGAGAAGCGAGAGAGGCGACTCAGGCCGTCAGGCGACCGACCGTGCGAAAGCTCCTTTCCTTCCCCAGGCAGACGAAAACGTTGACCGCCCGTAAAATTATCTATAATTCGCGTATAAACTATTAATTCCCTCGAGAAGCCGTCTCTTTTTCTTCACGAAGAACAAAGCTCTGCAGTCGATCGTGAAGCGAGATAAAACTTAGAAAGCAAAGTTCTAAGCTAAGGCGATGCTTGGCTTTTTTGCCCGTGCCCCATCCGGATTTTAAACGCTTTGATGGCTATCCATCGTCCGATGATCGTTGGGGAAATGAAGCACATAGAAATGGAGTTTGTAAAATATTTGCTTGAAGAAGCGGTTGATGAACTCCACGAACTATTTGTGCATTGACAGATTTTCGGACGGTCTTAGGGTCACTTCGACCAACTCCGATTAACTTTAATCGATGAAAATAAAAGATTAAAAGATTTGTTATATTAAGAGCAGCTTTTATTCGCGAAGTGGTAAATCACGAAGAGATATGTTAAAAAAAAATAAAAAAGAACAACATACAGTTAAAAGTCTAGTTAAAAGTCTTGCTGTTGGCCAAATTGCTGATCGAGTTAATCGGAGTCGATTAAAGTTAATCGGAGTTGGTCGAAGTGACCCTTATTTAACTACACTTATTGTGAAGTTATCACTGTTACACTTCTGTTTTCCATTAAAGCAGATTTTACTCAGTGGATATGATAATATTCAAATAATTTTCGCATATTTAATACATTAATTCCAGAATTAATTATAGAATGTTAATTATAAAACATTAATTATAGAATATTAATTATAGATTTATAGAATACAACAAGAATTATTTAAATGCATCATTTTTAACGTTCCCAAAATATTCGTAATTGCAAATTGAAAAATTGTTGCCGAGAGACTTTATTGAGCCTACATAGCTACTTGTAAGCTGCGCGTAAGGGCGAGAAGTCTAGTTATACCTATACTGCACTTTCCGGGACATCGACATTATTATCGTAACGAGGAGAGAGGCAAAGAGCCGTGGCGCGGGAGGAGGTAAAGCATAGAGGGTGAAAGAGAGAAAGAGAGAGTGAGAGAGAGACGTCATATTGACGTACATGCATTCCGGTTGGTGCATATTTGTAATGCAAATCTTCGCGGAGACCGCGGGGCGCGGACGGGAACGGCGAACAGAGAAGGGTGAGATTGACGGAGCGAGGGGGGAAGGAGAGGGAGGGGGATCGCGCAGATAGAAAGGGCCGTCCATGATATACACGCCGATGACAAATAGCCGGCGAGAGAGAGTCGACTCCGGTGCAGCTCCGCGCACGATATTACGGTGGGCTACGCCCATACATTTCGCGCTGCTCCACCGACACACCACCAACGTCGACCATCGGATTTCCTTCCGTTTTCCGTGGCAGTCCCGTCTACACCGGCTCCAGCCTGGAGCCGCACGGTAAACTCGTTGTCGACGCGCTAATTAAACGCGCTAGCGGATAACAGGTCCGAAGATACGTTCAATCGGGATATCGAGATCTTCACTCGCTCGCTAACGAATGTTCCCGTCGATATCAGCAAATTGGGGCCAATTGTGACAAGGACACAGCGTTCGCGATAACTCGAGGAAACGTTATTTTAACAAAACGTATTATACTATAATATATATTAATAATATAAAATATTTGTTTTTAAGAGTGGAGTTCAATTTTTGAAATTGAAATTAATTATTGAAAAATTAGATTTGCCTTATCTTATTAAGAAAAGCCTTCTTGTTTCGGTTTGTTCATGAAAGATATTAGCACATCTTTTCGTTTACATAATTAATCATATGGTTCAGTTGCTTCATGCTCGCAAAGAACGAAAGGAATCACTGAATCATGAAATATCTTTATGAACGTATACCATATAAGCGGACCGGACATTGTTAATGCAGCCAACTGCACAGCACTCTGTGCATTAAATGCGCCTATATACAAACACCTTGTACGCATCTCAAATCCTCTTACTGATATTACAATTTCCATATTCTGTATACTTTTTTCGGTAGATAAACGTACCTACATTTGTTGTAAAACTGGGTCAGATAACTGTACCGAAGCATTTGGGAGGTTAAAACGGGAAGTAATCTTCCTCATCGACTATTTCCTCCAGCAGTCAGTTGTTATCCTGAGGGAACGCGTCGTGTAAGCTCGCCGGGCGAAGTACGGTACGGAGTTTCGAGCGCAAAGCCTTGGCGAATCGAAGAAGTAAAAGATCGCTTATACGATCCGCGCTTCGGCGTGGATCGGTATCTCCCGAACGCGAACGTTACCGGTAACTCTCTCCCGTCCCGTTTCCCCGATAAAGTCCGTTCCTTACGAGGCAGCGAACGCGCGCCATTACCGTTATCGAGGGACGTCGGCGCCGTGGCATTGTTAAATCGCGTGTTTGCGAGTTTTCGACTTTCAACTCGTCCCCCGCTACGAGAGACTGCGAGTTTTCGACTTTCGGCTCCAATCCGAAGGATCTTACGCGAAAAATTTCTGTAATAGTGCAGACTTTCATGCTACAGGCCCTCTGTATGGCGTGGAATTTTTATGGTCAGCGTACTACACACCCGATAATACGAGATCTTTATGGTACGAGCTGATGCACTTTTGCGAAACGAAATTTGCGCGAGATAGAAATTTTATAATACAGGTTCCTTAACTTCCTTATGAGGGGTGCGGTATTTCTATACGGTACAGATCTGTTGCAGATTCGCTTATCCTGGAAACTTAAAGATCAAAACCGTGGAGCAACTAGCACAAAAGATCTAACAATATCTATACGTAGAACTTTACTGTATAGATATCAAACTTTAGTATTACATTTATTTTCTTCACCATTATTATTTAACGTTAACACATTTATGTTTACAAATATACGTCCATGTAATTTGCTCATTTTTAATTAAATTACCATTCAAATAAACTACTTCTTATAGCTACCTCTTTCTTCATTGCCGCAACTTTTAACTTCATTAATCGCTTCTAAGTGTAATGAGTAATGACTTTTTAACTCATGTGCTCGCCAAAATTGTACGTCACATCAGCCGCGCCACCTTTTCTCATTCTCTGCGCTTCATCGCGCATTTATTTCCCGCGCCGTTGTATAACTCCCGCAAAACACCGTCGCATTATGTAAAAGGGCTTCGCTGCTCTCCGCCGTTTCTTCTCCCCGCGTTTTCGCGCGTTTCCTTTTGCCCTTCCGCTTTTGAACGATGTACCGCCGCATCCGAGGGTACACCTTCACGCGAATTTCGAGCCCCTCTTCTTCCTATCCGCTCCCCCCCCCCCCCCCCCCACCCGGTCTGCATCCCGCGACATTTCTCCGGCCCTTTTGAACTACCGCTGCAACTGGCTCGGGAAGTAGGTGGTCGTTCGGCTTGATTCCGCGTTTCAAAACTTTTGCAAACAAAGCCCATTGTGCCGGGAACGAGATAATACATCGCGCTCGGTGCGAGCAAGCGGGCGCTTCCCTCCTCGCGTTCTCCTTTCACCCGGTAAATTATACCTTCTCGCGAATCTACCGAGGACTCGCGCGCGCGCGCACCAGACGTGCAGCGCGCGTGAAAATCGACAATTCACTGTTTACGCCGGGGCGAAGTTCAACCAAGTCCATGTCGAATGGGGGACGTCGACCAACGGGTTAGCAGCGAGATATCCGGAAAAAGCGAGTTAACTGCGCCAATATAGCCTCCTCCGTCTTTGCTATAAAACAATAAAAACAATATTTACACGACTGCTCCCACAAACTGTCGAGGTCTAATAATAAATCTTGAATTTGACGAGACATTTAACATGATAATATATTTCGGAGACAATTTGAAAAAAAGTTTTACAAGTTCTGTAAATTTTACGTAACTTTTCAAAGTTCTTCTCTTACAGCTATTTTACTTTTACTATGTAAGCAGGGCTGCGTTTGGCTTAACGCCCGCAACGCCCGTATAAGAATCATTTCATCCTTGTTGTTTGTCAAATGTTGAACAAGGAAGAATGATGCCAAGTTGTCGTCCGGGCGCTTATACGGAACGCACCCCAGCACATGTTACAAAAGAAGATAAAAATTTCAAATTTTTTGTCAATTTTTTTGCTTGCTACGGAATTTCTTATGTCGCTCGTCGACTAAAATAAGATTAACACGGCTCAAAAGGACGTAACGAGAAACTGAGAAACACAGACTAAAGGAAAACAGACCGCTCGGATACACGTGATAATCATAGACCGCGTCATGCAGTCTCGGACGCGTTTTCACCGCAAAAAGGAAAAGGACAAGGTTGTCTATGCCCTGTCGAGAGTACATTCGTTCACGACGGAACATTCATTTCATTTACGTTATTAAATATATATCGAAGACATTTTATTTTTTCAGAGGAAATAAAATACTTATAATTATACAATTTATACAAGAAAGGGTAGATATATATTAATATTATAAAAATATCTAAATATCAGTATGCAATTTAGTGGTGAAAATATGAAGATATTCTGCTCGCATGCGAAAAAATACACAACTAAAATAATTTTTTCAGTGAGTAGATTTTGAAATTAAATCCACTTACTGAAAAAATTTATACTTTTTATTTTTTCGCATGCGAGCAGAATATCTTCATATTTTGACCACTAAATTGCATACTGATATATTTAAATATTTTTATAATATTAATGTATATCTACCCTTTCTTGTATAAATTGTATATAATTATAAGTATTTTTATCTAAATCTAAACCTTATAGAGAATGTAACGTTCTCGATAATTACTTTGGACTTGCTAAAATAGCTGTGTCTGAAACTTGAACTCATTTATAGCTTGTTTGAGTTATAAAGCCATAAGAATGTCAGACTAAAAATACTAGCCGGACGGTCCGACCGATTCTCTTGAGCCATTGCACTCGTCCTTTAAATAGCGTCTATTCATAGGTAGGTCCGTGCTCGACGGAATGAATGAACGCGCTAGACGTGGCTTGGCACTCACGCGAATTCCGTAGACTCGCACACGCGACACGCTCCATGAACGAGCGCGTGCTCGTATAAATACATCTAGGCCACCTGTCTCTTTAATCCTGCCTGCTGAACCACCCCTTTCACGTGTGCATGTACGCGCCCCGAACGCGCAGACGGTGCGAGACTAATGGGCGCAATAGGACCACGAAAAGTCCCGTATAATAAGAGACCCTCGAAAAGACGGAAAAAAGGTGAAACCGGATAGAAAACGAGTAAATATCATTTTCCTTGGCGAAATACATTCTTTTGCGAGAGGGGCATATGTATAAATAATAAATGACACTCTGTTTCGTCACTTACTGTAATAAATTTTAATTGCAGCTAGATCCTGCATTTTGAATAGATTCTTCAATCTTGAATAGATCGTTCAATTTTTAATATGTAGATCGAGTGACGGAATCAAAGAATATCAATTCAGACTTCAGGATGAACCGGAAACGACTGCAAGAGCCGACGCGCGTAAAGCAAACATCGATAGATACGTGTGTACAAGTACTTGTGATGTTTTGATCGGTTGATCGGAGAACACGCAGCACAAGCGACTGGCTGCAATCTTCGCGAATAATTACTAACATCAACGTCGAGGGTGAATTAAAAGAAAACCACTTCGGTGAGCACGCTTCCTTTGATCCGCGCCCGGAAGTGCCTGCGTTTGAACGGCCATCGTACTCTCTCTCTATAAACCTCCTCTCTATCAGCCTATCGATCAAAGACAGAAACGTCGGCAGAACGTTTCGGCGTTAGCCATCGGGTCGAGCAGAGACGGATGCGCTCGCTCGTCGCGCACAACAGAGCGGAGTCCGTAATATCCGGCAAACATAGGAAGGATCGTGCTGCGTTTTCTATTACCGGCACGAGGAGCTTATTATCGTGCAGGCCGCAGAAACGTGCCGGTAACGACATCTCTTCATAAGGGAAGCAGCGGGACTGCGAAACAAAAGGGACCACATTTTCGTCGGCGGGAATACCTTCCGCCGAAAGCTCTCGTCCCCCTCGTTCGGTAATCCCGCCAGAATCTTCGGGCGTTTTTCAAACATAAAAACGGCACGCGTAAGCGCCATTTATCGTGCGAATTTCATTTTGACTTGACGCAATTCGACTTAACGCTGCAAACGTCAAGATATAATAAAACAGAACAGCTACGCCCGCGCCGCGCGCCGCAATGCGATTTACCGCAAGGATCAGCGCGATCATCGCGAGATAGTACGATTGCCAAGAAGCGCGGAGATAATCCGTGACCGCCGGCGATTTGAGAAATCTCGAACGCGCATCGCCGCGCGATCGCAAAAGAATGCCCGATACTGCGGTGCACCTGCACCGTTAAGAATCGATGCATACCGCGGCGCCTAGCCGGGATCGTTGCAACATTCGACGTACTTGACCGCGCGAACGGGATCGCCGTCGAGGTCCTTGGAAGCGAAGGTTAGACGAAGGTAGCAGTTACGCGAAAGAGGTGGGAGGGGGGAGGGGGGACGGTTATTGGGCGGCCCCGGCCGGGAGAGAGAGTACAATGACTCTGCGCTGCGGAACGTCACGCTGCACTCGACGCATTATCCCGGTCGCGGGACTTGCATAAAATATGGCCCCGCGCGGACACGTTTCATTGCGCCAACGAGAATAATTCGATTCCTCGTACGGCCCTCGACGATTCGAAACGGTAGCCGAGAGCCGAGGCGTCTCGCTACATTAGTTCTCGTTATCAATGCGTTACGTGCGGGCGAGCTGTTGCTTTGACGCTGTACGCTGCATATCGTATAAGTGGGAAGATTCCGCCAATAATTTATCGCAAAAATTTATTGCCGTGACGATCGTGCATTAACGAGAGTTTTGTTTGGTAAATCCTGTTCTACTTGTTAAATATATACGAGTAATAATTTCATATCGAGTACAGTTTATAACGGAAAATATGGCAATGAGACATAGTTAGTATACAATTTCGTGATAATTATAGAGGAAAGTCCCCTATTATGAGATAGGTTTCTAATATGAGATAACGAGGTTTCTTTTAAACTATTAGGCCCTATCTGGGCCTATTAGTTTAAAAGAAACCCCGTTATCTTATATTAGGAACCTATCTCATAATAGGGGACTTTTCTCTACACATTTTATTACATAAAAATTCTGTTTAATATTTTGTCTACAAATTTTATATAATTTTCAGAAAATTTGTAACGCGTATGCAGCTGCTGGTAAAATTAAATTAAATTAAAAATTATAGACGTTAAAAAGTAAACATACTGTATTTTAAATCTGTTCATTACATTTAAATTTTGAAGATATATTTGTATAAAGATTTTTCACAAATTTTTTTCTCTCTTTCTCTCATAGATTCTCTTGATTCTATATCACAAGTGCTTTTCGTTCAATTACTTTTCCACCGTTTTAAAGTAGTACTTACAATTAGTCTTACAATTAGTGCTTTAGATAGTTCTGTATTAAAATTGTACCTCTTCTCCTACTAACTGAAAATGATACTGAGGGCATTATATCTGCTTACAAATTCCGTTCATCGAGAACATGCGACAGCTCGAGAGCGAATTACCTCGGCTCGCTCCATTAGCTGTCGTTATCAATGCGTTACGTACGATCGAGCGCTGATCTGCGTATCGCGCGGGCCGTGTTTCGCGGAGGACCAACCGATGCTCTCACATGCATCGATAAATCGACGGTTCGTAAATCTTTCGGCTTCCGGCGTGGTGTACTGACCACCGCGCGCGATCGATCGGTTGGAAGTCACTCTGGCTATATCCTTCCATCGACAGCGCTCTCTATCGAGGATTAAAGCCCCGACGATGGGTACATCCTCCGCTAGTGGCCTTCTGTTTAACGTGATTTAAGGCCGTTACTGCGCGTGCGTGAATTATGAACGACAGCGACGATCAGATTCGGACGATGTTTCCATACCAATTAATTCCACGACGATTAGTAGGAGACAGAAGTCAATTCCCCTCAAGCTATAGGTATTGACTTATTGTTAGTTAGATTTGGAGATTGTTGCTATTATTTTTCAAAGTAGATTCTTTTGATTAATAATCTCTCCATGTTCTGATATAATCCTAAAAATAAAAATAAATTTTATAGCGGAATGGGCAAGGATTAATTTGATTCATTACATGACTAAAAATATGTCAGTTATTATATATTGTAACATAAAAAATATATTTTTAATCGAATACTAGACGGATTTAAAAAACGAGGTTTAAAAGTGGACCTATAACATTTAAAATTAAAAGCGAAAGATCAAAAAATTTAATGGATAACGAATAGTAAAACATTTTGCGACCGTTTTTTGCGGTATCAATTTTGCTAGTAAATTTTTTCTTGAGCCTACAACAAATTGAAAAGAAATTATGTCGCAATCGCGTGAGCGAATATGATCTCGACGATCATCTTGGCGTTCCCGGCGTAACAAATTATCTACCTGCCAGAGTCTCTATCTTGCAAACCCAGGTATATTTATCGAACGCGCACCTTTCATCCAGCGAAAGAGATAGAGACGTGTCGGCACGATCGTCGGAATTAAAGGTCTCTGCGCCGGCCAAGATCGTTAAATCCTAGCGCGATTAAGCTAGACCGCGTCGCGGCTATACACTTATACAGAATACCCCAGACCTACCGGGTGTTGTTCGATCATAAATTCTTAAATGAATTTAGACTCGATGTTGCCCTATAACGAAGCTACCATTTGATGAGATTCAATACCAATATTTTTGATTGTATAACGATAATATTAAATTTTTAGATGACTGAGAGCTCGACGAGACGAACGAAAAAGAGATACGACCAATTTTTTAATGTAATAAATTATTTTTATGGCTAAATTAGTATTTATCCATAAAAATAAATTGTATTTTTAATGGTGCGAGGATCAACCGGTTATGTATGTATTACGCTTTCAAAAATCGTAAATAAGAAATTAGGTATTTTGACATTCGTCGAAAAATCTGCATTGAGATTCTCAGTTAGAAATGCAGTGAATGTGCTGGACACACCGTGTGCATGACGCATGTATATCGGGATGCGCCAGTAGACGCATTCGTCCGTTCATCCGTCGGGCGGGATGCTGGAAGGAGAGGAAGGTCTGAAAACGCTTGACGGGCAGGCGCGAAGCGCAGGTGTCAGCCGAAATTGGAGCGTCTTGTACGTGTCTTATTTGGAAGTCACCCTCGCGGAAGGGGTATACAAACTGTATGTAGTATATCGCCGTCAAGAGGAGCGGCAGAGGAGCGGGATTCTCGGCACGGCAGCGGGGTCGAGGGACACGATGGCTCTGCAACAGCTAGCGACGTAGGAAGCTGCTGTTGCTACCGTCAGTTTATCCGTACGATAGCGCGGCCAATCAACGAATCAGCTCCTCAGGCTCTCTCGACGGTTGTCCGTCTGTCCGCCCGAAGCGGAAGCCATCCGTTTCCGTCGGTTTCCCAACAACGGCGCGCGAGGAGTCAGCCAACGCAGCGCTTGACGAATCGTCGGCGTTTATCCGCGACGCGCGCGGAATTCCGTGAGATCGTTTTCTCTATTCTCTATCGTCCCTCCCCCCCCCCCCCCCCCTCTCTCTCTCTCTCTCTGTCTTGCGATGCTCTAAAGTCTAAACCGAATTACGTCAATGCGTGACTAGACAGATTTAATCCGCTTGCGGTGTCCAGGCGTATTGAACATCACATTTCATTCTAACAACATTTAGCTTTCTAATCGTATTCTATAATATTTATTTATACAAATTTTCTTTTCTTTGATTACTAAAATAGGAAATAAAATAAAAATAAAGAGCATATATATATAGAAAGTATTTATGTTTTATTAAGAATTTATTTTATTAAAAAATAAATCTCCATTTCCATATGTATATATTCCCGTTTACATATACATATATGATATTTTTCATAATGTGCATAATACTTTTAGATATATGCAACTCAAACTCAAGTAGTATCTATTCATGGTAAGTTACTCTTGATTAATATCCAAAAAATTTAGTCACTGACTATACAAAACTCGTTAAAGCATTAATAATTATGTTATTCTAGATATTATTATGATAACACAAATATATTCCAGAAAATATTTAAAAGCTATCGAGCTGTAAAAATCGCATTAAAATACAAGATAAAATATCATACGATGAAAATCGATCTGTTCCTGAATTCATTACTATAATTACTCTCAACTTTTTATTCCTCGCTGTCACTCTCGCTTAATGTCACTTAACATCTCGCATGCGTATGCACTCGGGTGCTTCGGCACACGAGTGTGCATGCACAAGCAGGTGGGCCGCTGGTGCATGGCAAGACAATAATGCAACGGGACACAGTCATCGTTAATTAGCGATCTTCGACATCGTCTTCCCCCTAGCCCGCTTCACTTTTCCATTCCTTCGAGACGTGTGGGTGACGGCGACGAGCGGGCATACACGCGTCCAATCACGCGTGTGTTCTCGAGGCGAACAATGAGCGAGCGAAATCAATGGCCTGCCTCTTAAAAGAATGATCGCGATTTCCTCGTCTCCCTCTCGGTCCTTGGTGCCCCTCATCTTGCGCGCTCTCGGGTGGTTGCGTATTTATCAACGGCATACAACGTTCTCTCATCGTGCTTCCTTTTCACCAACTTTTTAATTTCCGTTGAAATCCGACGTCAGTCGGTGTGCGCCGCCTATAAATGGTCACGCGTTAATTGGTACGTTCTCTTGGAAAGGACACCTGGACAATGACGACAATGGCGAACCTGTCTAGTTAGTTCCGATCGTGAGTGGGATATTTAAACAATCTTGTAAAATTTTCGATGTTTTACAACTTTGATAGAGCGTAACAGAATTAATAAAAAGATACTTCGTCAAATCCAATTAAAGACCCATGTTACTTGCGCCATAATTACGGTAGAGAAATGGACGTACTCCAAAGTCAATTCGGTACATCGGAAATCAGCGCTGTCTTACTAGGGATGTGTCCGGGCGCTTTAATTCGGCGGAATTCGCCGAATTAGCGGAAATCTCAACGTCTGAACCCAACGTTCGGCAAACATTTTCGCGCGGAATCAGCGAAACGCGAAACACGAGTAAGCGCAAATCGAGGCGCACTAATTTGTGGGTGGGTTCACGCGTGACCGGCATTGTCCCGGCGTTTTCTTTAAGATACCGACGCTCTCTCGGGATTAAGTTCGGAAAGCGAGGGATATAATATCGCGTGTTTCTATGCTGTCGTCGACTTCGGATTACGCATCCCGCTTTCCGTTCGATTTCGTGAAACTCTCGAGACGATCTTTCGCCGCGATCGAATCGGCATTTCCGCTGTTGATGCTACAACCAATGCGGGAAGCATAATAGCCTGATCGTGTTAGGACGAGGGACTTTCGGAGAATAATCTAGATTAGATTCGGTCGCTTATCCAGCAATTCTAATAATTGGAATCTTTGGTTGCATTTTATAAAATTAAGAGAAACTTTTTTGTAATATTTAGTTATATTTTAAAAATAACTCCTTTAATTTCTCAAACCCATTTACGTTGCGACCGTAATTCACTACCACCGCAAGCCCCGTACCAAATGCAGGCGGAAATCACGTCGAGATACCCGCAAGAAAGCGAATGTGCGGCTTCCATTTCCTAAACGACACACGACGAAAGGCGCAAAAAGGAACTCCGCGCGGCTCGTTACGTCGGAAAACATCGCGGGCGGAACTACGAGCGAATGCGGTACGACGACGTCGGGAAAACAAAATTCAAATGCGCGTAATGCATCGGCCAGAAACGTCCCGTCGTGAAAAAGAAAGTCGGGCCGCGACGGAACTCGTCGTTGAAAATACGATCGTCGGGAGTCGCGCGGCCACAGCTGAGAGAAGAGAGAACGGCGTCGTGGACGTCGTGGACGTCGCCGGCGGTTTCTCTACACGTTTCTCTCCGGGAAAATGTCGCCTTTAATCGAATCCCATTAAGATTTAAGGGCGAACCGCGCAATAAATTACGCCGCCACCCGCTGTGAAACGCTATCGACCCCCGATAGGCAAAGGACCGTTCTCGTGCCCGGCTTACGGGTCTGGAATTATTCGGCCACCTCGATTACGGGCCTGTCGCGCGGCTCCTCGTTAGATCGAAAAGAGTCTGTCGACAGGTACGATGGAATACCGCAGCAACCATCGGGAAATAAGACCCGAGCGATAAGGATTCAATCGGGCAATAGTGCAAATTTATCGTTCCACGAGGCTTTCCGACGAGTGACAATTCACGCATACCTATAGTTTCTTATGAATTTTATTTTGATATAAATTACAAGGAGATTCACTTTTTCTAATGGTTTATGTGATTTATTATCATGTTCATGAATACATCATCGGATTTTTTATTAGAATATATAAGTGTCGACACACACAATTCTATTTAGAATTTCTATTAGAAATCTTTTATTAGAAAATATACCTATAATTTATTATATCAATTTTCATGAATACCTACATCCGATGATTAGAATAGAGTTGTTGATATTTATATAAATAGGTATTCAATTTACATGTCCAGTTTTTTCTTATAAAACAAAAATAATTTTTTGAATCTTGCTATATTTATTTTTAAAACCTAAAAGACACTGTTTTTAACATATTTGAATATATTTCTGTTTCAGGTGAGTTACTGTGACCTACTTGCTTTACTGTAATGCAATTTTAATGAGGTAAGATGTAATTTATTTCTAATATATGATTATCGAATGAATCAAGATTTCCTCTTTGTGTTTTATAGCAGATTAATTCCTTTTAAACGAAATAAAGATCGCTAGAGAGTTGAAGTAAAAATATCTCACATTGATATTTATAATTCATTAGCACAATGTTTCCTTTTTGCTTATTTATGTTACTTTATCTAATCCTTAACGATACAGTTAAGAAACCGTAACGAAATTTGATGGGGGGGGGGGGGGGGGGCGAAATGTAGGCCTTCTATTTTACGTATACATATATACAATGAGCAGATATAATCGTGAAAGAATGGATCCCAATTCCATAGGTGTCCTCCATCCGTTCTCCGAGTAAGGCTGGTGGCCCAAGGCCTCGAGATTGGTTATCAATGCAAGACGCGCCTCCGTAGCGCCAAAGAGAAAAAGTCGTGCCGACGAAACGAGTCGCAGTTGTTAGTGCGCCGGAAATCGTGCTCGATTCGGGTGACAGGATCGACAGACGACCTTCAGAGTTGAATGCAAAAATTCTTTTTCTAGTTTAGAAGCGGAAAATAACGAATTATATGTATATTCGTCGGTTCTCGCTGTGATACAACTTTGATATCGCAATCGTAACGCATTAGATTTCCGGAAAACAATATGTTTTACAATACCTGGTTTCAATATTTAATTAAAACCATCTATCTGCTTTCATAAATTAAAATAATTAAAAAATAAAGTTAATTCTCAAACATACATTATAAACGAAGATATTTTTATTAATATATTTATTAACATATCTAACATTAATTATAATGAAATGTTTCTCATAGAATATATCTTTATTATGAATATCGTGCATTTTCACAGCGACGTTTAGTAGAATTGCGATTCAATGATTAAAATTCATTATAAAATACCAATGCATATATATTACAGTAATATAATATTCCAAACACGCAAATTAAATAGCAGTTGCGGCGAATTACATTTCTTTAAAATTTTCGAAATAATATGCATTATGTAACTCATTTCCCTCTCGTATTTCACGTGAAAAAAAAATTCGTTCGACGTTCAACGAATTTTGATTGCAATGAGGTGTTTAATTTGATAAGTATTTTCATTCCTCGTAGATCAGACCAGCCGAAGCGACTCTCGCGACAAAGATCGTTACAAACTCGTGATTACATTGAGTCGTTAATGTGCGCCGCCGTGGCGCAAGCTACGGCTTATGTGTGCACTCACACTAAACGAATCGCATTACGCGAGCGCCATTATCGTAGAATGTACTACTCGCCTTACTATCGGAATCTGAAATTTCGCAGTTGCCTCGCACCTGCTGCGCCTTGCCGCGAAATTATGCGCGCCGCAAATCGTAGTCGACGTAGTCTCGCGTGCGGAGCCGCGGCGGAGAACACGCCGCGTTGCGCCGCGCCGCGCATTGCGCGGCACGGCGCGATCGATAGTCGATCTCTCGCGCGGCATGCCTCGCGCATACCAACGAGCTCGAGGAAAATCAGCTTCCTCGTTGCATCCCGCCTGTATCCGCCGGCCGCGCCGCGCCGCACCGCGCTATGTGGCAACAAAGTTTTAACGACGCGCGGCGAGGATCTCTCCTACGTTCAAACCTTCTACGCGTTCCTGCGCGGGTTGACTTAATTTTCGAACGATCGCTTTATTGAATTAGCATTGTCAGGTTTTGATACTAGATTCTTCTGATAAACCTAGAATCGATTTTTTTCAGTGAAAAGTTTATCTGCAATCTCTTTCAGTATTTAATATTTTATATCTTTATAATCTTGTGTAAAATAAAGCAAGTGAAATAATAAAAGATGGAGTAAAAATGTTATATACCCTACATATATAGCTTGAAACATAAAATGATACAAAAGCGATACGCAGAGATGACCTAAAGCGAAATAGAAAATACTCGACGAAAAATTCAATGACAAGGCGATCAAAATTTCCCCGCGAGCAAGCAATTTCGGTGCCGATGCCCTCGCCGTTATTACGTAACTTTCGAAACCATGAAAGGTTGATCCATATACGTCGTTCATTAAACGGCAATACGGCGATGCGGGCGTGAACGTTCCAAAGTTTTAACGACGCGCATTAAGCGACGAAGATCGCCATTCGCGTTATAGGTTCTCTCGCGATTCGGATATCGAAGTCGCATACGTGAGTAATTAATTGCCCGAACGGAGGGAATAAAGAAGCAAACGCGATATAATTCTTTTGGGAGTTAAGAAAAACGGCCGTATCGAAAGTTCTGAACAAATTTAATAACGTTACGAAAGTCCCGCAACTTCGATAATAAAATTGCTGTCTAAGTATCGTCGCGGGATGGCCTTCAACTCGGCAATGTTTCTTTCATGATCTAGCTCGCGGACTTTCGTTCTTCTCGCGATTCTCCAACGCGCCCACGTGTCAGAAAAACGTTACTTGCTAAAAAAACATTATCTACTAATTTCTGAACTGACCAACGTTTTCCAAGTGAACTGGTCCAAACGTGGAGAACGAAAAATAATAATTAATAAATTAATAAAGTTATTTTATTAGTTAATAAGAATTAGTTAAAAATAATAAATTAATAAAGTTATTTTATTATAGGTGATTTCTTATTATTTATTGCCATAATCGCAAAACAGTAAAAAACTTGTTTTAACGCATTCTAGAGAGTGTGACCGCGAGAGATGGCACGGTAATTACTATTAGACATCATGTATAATGAAATGTTAGGATATCATGGAATGTTTAATTTTTTAAAATGATATCTTCAGAGTAATATTTTAGAAGATATCAGAAAAACGCATATTAATTGTTTAAACTTTACACGCAATATTAGTGCGCTGAAGATTAGCATTTTTAAAATTTTATTTAGCATTGTAGGAAAAAAACAGAATAATAAGATAAATACATGAAAATGTAATGTGGGAAAAAAGATATAATACTATGTACACTATGCTGCAATTGTTCTCGTAAATGCGAAATATCCGTGATAAGAATTTTTTAGGATTTAACGTAGTAACGTAAAAAGATATTGCAGAATATAAAATACATGGCCGGAAAATTGTAAAACATCAAGACTTTTCGCGATAACACTGCGTAAAAATTACTATATGCGCACACAACATGTATATTTTAAACGTGTATATTTTAATTATTCTTTATCTTCTATAAAAGACCGTACACGGACAGGTACTTTTTACAGGATTTAATTTACTGCAGTAGAACAGTACCTAGTTAAAGACATCATAAAACACAAGTAATTGCATGCAACAGTGTTATGTTTTTTACAACGTTTTAAGAAATGCTATAACGAAGAGTGCATTATTAGAACTATCTAATAAGTAACTGTAAAGTAACCGATCTTTAAGGTTTATTGTATACAGGAGGAAAGAGGCAAAAGAGGAAAGAAATCATGTACAGTATAATTTGAGAGAAATTTAAAATTTGGAAATTTTTAGTATGAAATTAAATGTTTTTGCAAAATTGTATAACTGCTATTCGAAGTATCGTCGCAAATGCGCAAATCTATAGATAATTTTGACGGATACTCCGCATTATAGCATTTGCTACGATACTTCGAATAGCAGTTATGCAATTTTGCAAACATTTAATTTCATACTAAAGATTTCCATATTTTAAAATTTTCTCAAATTATACTGTACGTGATTTCTTTTCTTGTATACAACTATCTGTAATTTTCCTGGAAAAGCATTCCGGTCCGAGGAACTACGTTTTTTTTTTTCCAAAACTTACCTCAATGCGCTCAAATGTATTTAATAAAATGTCCTTCCACAAATTACACAAGATAGATACCTTCCCTAATGTCATTGCGTGAAGCAAACCGAGGCCAAGAGAAAAACAGCCCGTGGGTCGCAATCGCGACACGCGATCGCGATATTCTCTCGCCCAAGGCGCGCGAATGTATCTTTCCTTTTATTTATTTATTTTTCCTCAACTGTACTTTTTACTACGACAAACTTTCGAGATGTGCGACGATCCTCGGCGGGAGATACGGGGAAGAAGGAAGGGAAACGGAGAGAAGAGGCGAGAAAGTCGTTTACCTGCACGCGCATTCCGACAGATCGAGTTTGCGGGAGCTAAAGCATCAGGATAAGTAATTAATAGTTGATTGAAGCAAACGCGCCTATACGGAGAAACGAACAGTCGGAGGGTGGGAGGTGAGGGAAGGATAGGCGGAGGGAAGCGAAGAGGAAGCAACGAGGCTGTAGTTAGCAATAAGGCAGATCTCGGCAGCGATACGAAGAACTCTTCGTGATAGCTCGATAGCTCTGCGCATCTCTTTTTCTCTCTCTCTCTCTCTCTCTCTCTTCGGTTTTTTCCTCTCTTTCCCTCTCTTTTATCCTCCCCTTGCGCGAGAACGCGAGATTGCCGCACGTGAATGATAGCGAACGAAGAGTGGCGCTTCGCGTTAAATATGCATCGTTCGGGAGATAAATTGCGCCTTAACCAAGAGCCAGTCGGCCGGGTATTATAATAACCTAATAAAAGTGATTAATACGGGACCGCCGCGATATATTACCCTGCGGCACCGTCAGGGATGCGCCGTCGGGCAAGGTTATCCTGGCGTGAGACGCGCGCGGGCGTCCTCTCGATGGACGGGATATTCTACTTCCAGCAGGCACTGCTGATGCTCCTAGACCCTGTGGTCGAAAATGTGTGTTCTCATGTATGTGTATGTTTATCTGTATGTGTCGGTGCGCGGCTTCCTGTGGTCATGTGTGGTGACGTCGGTAGATGGTTGCGCGGTACCATTAATTTGTGAATAACCGACTTTCTGGCGGAAAATTAAGGGAGCATCGCGGTTAGAAGGGACGAAGAATAAGAGAGTCGTTAACGTCTTTTAGCTTCATGTTGGAGCCGCGGTAGTTTATAACACATTAATCGTGATTCTCATTAAGATTTTTCACGATTATAACTTCCCGAAAACAAGACCAAATATAGCGTAAGTACACCCTCGAACTGCAGTGTAATACTACAACCTGGGACTATAACGATTTTGAAGCACCACTGTCAGTCCCTTACAGATAGCAGAGGCCGACTCTGTCCTTTATATACAGATAGAAATACAACAATACAAAATATTCAAATGAAAACGCGGACAATCGCGAAGTTGTTGAATTCCGAAACCCCGCGCACAAGGGACGATAATATACGGACGTTATTTTAACATTCATTTGAGTTCGGAGCACAACGACGGAGTTCCATCAGGCAGCGAATATTCTACGTCGCGCGCTACACGCGGAGTGTAACCCGCTCGGGAACTTCCCTCCCTCCCCGCGTCGCGCTTTTATTTTCACCCTTTGTCGGATTTACATGCGCGACCCGCAGACTCCGCGCGTGCTGTGTCGTTATTGCTTTTCGGCTTGTTCGTTACACGCCGTATATACGAGTGTTCCGGCAAAGTTTTCCCCGAGGAGGGTGAGCATTTCCGCTCGCTCGCCCTCTTCAACCCCTTTGCCCTCCTCCTTGCCGTAGATATCGTACCGTCGCGTCGCGTCGCTCGCGATCCGACTCGATTAGAGCCTCTAGGTCTAGATGTTACAAGAGTAGTGCAAAAGTCCCCAAGCTTTGATCTCGCCGACTGGACCTTACGTTTGAAAGTAGGCAAATTACGTTCCGATATTCACTATCAGTACTGAAAATCTATGATTTACATTACGTACAAGATTTTCAGTACTGTGGCAATGAATATCGGAACGCGGCTAAAGACAGAAAGTATAAGAACAAATATCGACTTTAGGTCCAACATGGCGGACTTTTGCGCTACTCTTGTAAATCTAGAGCTCTAGACTCGATCGGTCTCTCCCCGTTTGCGGATCCCATCTTCCTTCGAGATCACGCGTGGAACGCGCCGCGATGACGACGGAGTGCATTCATCCGAAGCGCGTTTTAGTGTGCACTCGCCCCAGGATCGCTCGTAAAATCCTGCGCGGAACCAATTTTTCCGGCCGCATCCCACCCATTTCTCCGCCGCGCTTCTCCGAAATAACGTCGATGCAAGGAATAGAGGCAATTTCCGATTTGCACGATCGATGCGTCAGCCAGTGTGACTGTCGCAACCCGCGTAAAACCGAACCCGTGCGATACAAAAAGTCCCCTTTACGCAAATAAAATGAGTTTGATAGATTTTGCAAATTACATTTCACGGTCTTGAAAGAACATCACTATAAGAAAGATTTCATTAACAAGCATGTACAAATTAATTTCTTATAGGGCTTGTTGTGAGTGTGTAATGTGTATGTATGTGTGTGTCACATTCTATATATTTTAAAAGGGCAATTTTAAAGAGTTTTTGTTATAAAACTGATATTATTTTTCCACATCAGTGTTTTATATTTCTTTTTAATTTTGTCAAGGCTTATTTTTATATAACTATATGTATACTATGTGAATTTATAATGCTCACATGAAAGAGGCATCTTCAGAAATTGTCGTCAAATATTTTCGAACTTACATAGGTATATGCCATATACCAATAAAGACATTTCTCTTATAAACGACGAGTTCAGGAATAAATATTCGAAATCTATTATCAAACACTGCGTTTCTCCGTTTACATGACGAGCGATATTTTATCCGCAATTTTAATAAGCTGCGACAGGAGCAGCGCATGCATGCACGATGCATCACCTTCGTAATGCCGGAAGATGCGGCGCGCGAACTGAGTGCCGGCTTTCTATCCGGCAGGGATCGAAAACTGCAGCTCAGCCGACCGTAATTGAGCCGTTGATTGCAAAAGTGGCTTAGAGCGCGGCGTTTTACGAGCGTCATTTCGGCGCTTCGCGCGGCGTCGACGTCTCGCCGCTCCGCGTTTTTATTTTCTGCTACGAGAGAGAGAAAGAGAGAGAGAGAGAGAGAGGGGGGGAGAGAGAGAGAGAGAGAGAGAGAGAGAGAGAGAGAGAGAGAGAGAGAGAGAGAGAGGGGAGAGAGAGAGAGAGGCTGTTTCGCGCGAGCTGCAATTCGCCCTAGCTCCTTATTGCCCCCGCAAATTGACCTAATTCTCGCTACGTGCTTGCGGCTGCTCTATAATCTCTTTCAAGTCGTAGGAAATCTGATCGTCCTGGACGAAGCAATTTTCCGCGCGAGGTCACGCGACGGATTCCTCTGTATAACTTGAGCGAGTGACTGAGAAGTACGTAAATGCCTGAATAATTTTGATTCCTCTCGTATGTCATATCAATTCCCCTTTCTCTCTGATTTAAACGAAATAGGAAGAAATTAGAAAGCTGCGTTAAATTACCTATTTTATATTTTTGTTCAATTATTAGGTAAAAAAATTCAGTGCGGATTACTTAGGAATGACTTGTAATTCGAGACAATTTTCTTCCGACGAGAATTCCTATTGATGAAGATTGGATAAGAACTTAGAAAAGAGCTTTTCTCCGTAAATGCGAGAGGTCGATATAGAAAACTATTGATTTTCCAGATTTTAATTTTAAAAATTTCAAACGCGAAGTTGTAATTTTGGTGCAATGTTAACCAAGTTATAAAACGGGTAAAATATTAAAGTTTAAAGCTTTTATTGATTTTCTTCAATTGCTTACGCTCTTTCTCTCTACTTTCAACTTGTCCCACCTTCATTCCAGACAAGTCTGACGGTTGCGAGTAATCTCTGTGTCTGATTTATAGTTTTTAATTTGAGTCTCATTTCAACCCTCTTGTACGTCCAACGCGAGAAGAGCGCGGGGAATGAGAAAGTCCGGAAAAAAATTCGGACCAATCTTTTCAATCTTAAGTAGTACCGTTTTTCTTTGTCCACGTCCGAAAGACAGAGATTTACTTTGCAAGATTGGGTTTATGTTAATTCGATAAAGCTTGCATTATACTTTTTATTTAACATTTTTGTAATTTTATGTTTTCGAACTCTCGTGATTTATAATACGATCATCGAACATTGCATTTTTTAAATTTTAAATAAATGTTTTATAAAAAGAATGGGAGAGAAATGATATAATTATCATTAATTAATTATTTGTAAAATTAAAATTGATATTTTGATACTCCACATTAGCAAATCATAAGTTATCTTTCGTAAAACTTTTTAAATAAATTTTTTGACGAAGTTTTCCAATCTTCAAATATATCTAGTTTTTTTTATTTTAAAACGGACTTTTAGACTGCCATTTAAGTTTTAAAATTTTTTACTTTCGTATTTTTTATTTTAGAACTTACAATAGTAGATGCGTTTTATCGGAGATTTTATTAGTGGCAGTCATCGATTTTCGAATTCACGGATTCTCTTAAATGAGTATCGGTTCTTCAGGTTTAATTTCGGGGTCGGGACCTGGATTTTCCGGCTCACCGATTTCCGTAACTTTGACTATTGTAGTCCTAGTTCTAGTCTTCTAGTAGAACAAGGCGCGATTATGGCAGAAGATCGGTGTGCACAGATGGCGAACGCGTTTCGTCGAACTCCTCGTGGTACTCCGTTCTCCATTCGCGTTCGTGCAGACCACGAGAGTGACAGCTTCTGCCTTCCTAGAAGCGCGGACGAGGGTCCGACAAGAGCGTGTCGGTAATCGTCGTTCCTGGATGATTGCGGCATTCGTCTGTGCGAGAGGCGGCGCAGGTGTCGCAAAATTCGCACGTTCCAGCTGGATATGGGCTGGCATTATCCCGCAGGAGAAGAGAGAAACGGCGGGTTCTCCGGCTATCGTCGACTTCGCCCGTTTTTCCGACCGTTCCGCCGTCGAAGGGCGTTGGAAAATGGACGCGATAACTCTCGCGCCGACAACGAGACTTTACGACGTCGTTAGATTTTGTTACCTATGTATCGCTGCTTCTCGATACTTTTGATAATGCAACTGTATCATACAGTCCCTATCTCAATTTTTGCCTCGCATTGATGATAATTAATATTTAATTTAGATTAGCTCGGTATTCATTTAGTAAAATCTCATATATATAGAATTCAGTCAATTTAATATTAATTATTATTGACAAAGGTACGTAGAATTCTTATTTTATAGTGGACGTTTAGTTTTACAACTGTAGCTATAGTGTATAGACAACGGTGCTTAATCGAAGAAGCATTATTTAAAAATTGGATTTTAACGAAAATGGATTTAATCTTGTTTCTCCCGTTTGTATTTCCAACGTTTCAAATTTTCGCTTTTTTATGCACTTTATGCCAAGTATGATCATGGACATGGAAATGTGTTATACAGAATTTTGAAAGCTTTAATTATAATTCCATTTAGAAGGTAGAAAAGCATGACAGGAACGATTCCGGAATATTCCGACAATTTGACAGAAACATTCAGACAAGTTGTTAGAAATAAAGTACGATATTCTTTTTCTCTCGTTAGCTTGAAACATTTTCTCTCAAGTTTGTTAATTTTCTCAGCAATGAATTATCCAGGAGATAACACTCCTCGTGTGCATGTTAAAACTAAAATATTTCGTCAAAATATTTATGCAATGCAACTGACTCCATTTCACGAATAAAATCATACAGATTCCTTGGATGGGTTTTCATTCAAACAGTGCAATCCGCGCGAGCTTTGAGGTTTAGAATCTTTATCGTTTATTTGGAAACACAAAAAATATACATACGATTGCGTTATGTTTCGATCGTCGAGAATTTCAAGATTTTTTATTTTCAAAATTAGAATAATTCGTAGCTCTTCAACTTGTTAGAATTTTACGTTATCAAACCTGATTTGATTCAATTTTAATATCTTTATGTTTATATCAGCCGGACGTTAATCTATGTTAAAAACAAAATAAAAGTGCAATGAATTAAAAATCATCACTCGGAACGGAGGTGGAAGAAAAGAAACGAACCATTTGACGCGACAGCGTCCACTTCCGAGATAAATCTCGCGGTTCGCTCGGTCGCTCGCACCCGCGGCCTCGCTTTAATGCACCGCCGTTACTTTTAATATACTAATCACGCCGTAACGTATTTTCACGTGCGCGCGGCGAAATTCGCCCCGGGGCGAAATTTCACGTCGGGGAGTAATTTCCCCGTACGCCGATATTTCACGCGCGTGCCCTGGGCCAAGATTGGCTCGATTCTCCGTCGACCCCCCTCTCACCCGCCAACTCTCACATTCTTTCCCTTTTTTTTTTTTCGTCTCTCCTTCGACCGCGCCGTTCCTACCCTCGGCCCCCTTTCTTGCCTCACTACCTCCGGCTTCCTTTTCGGCCGGAACTAGCATCTCTACTGTCTTAAGTAGCCGTAAAAGAGACGCTCGCCCGTGGAATTCGTAAGAGCACCTTGCTCGCTCCACCCACACTTTGCTCGATTTTCTCTCTTTATTCATTCTCTCTTTCTTTCTCTCTCAGATCTTTTTTATCTCGTTCTCTTCTTCCCGGCGGGCTCGCGTGAACACCAGAAACGGCTTGAGCGGAATTTCAAGCGCGAGGTCCACCTTCTGTTCCTTTCACATTGACATGCGAATTACGCGTGTGTGTGGATCATACTAAAGTGACGGTTTACTTTGGTTTATTCGATGTTATGCCACAAGTTCGATATCACCGCATTACAGAAGTTCGAACCGAAGTCTTAATACGCAGAATCGTTATATCCTGTTTGCGGAATTGATTATGCGATTGAATTGTATGGTATTTATGTTATATATAGAATTGTATGATATTTATATTATTATTGACGATGAAGATACCTATAATTTCTATAGATGAATTCGGAACCTTCAATATTTATGATCAACAAAACATGGACAGGCAAGAAACGCAAACTATCCACGCTTTTAAGATTTTATCTATTTACTTTGTTCATTCTATTTCAGAAAGGGATGATTATATATATAAAAAAATAGATAAATTGATAAAATACCAGATTAAAAGTTATTACTTAGTAATCAGCATATAAAAGGTTGTTATACAAAAGTGGAAATTCTAACGAATAAACTGTTAACTATTATATTGTTTAAAAGAAAATGAGAGAGATATATATTATACATATAAATAAATTTTTTGACAGAAATTTGTTCTTCGATTTCAACATAGATCGTTTAAATGTTACTGCTAATATTATTAATTTACTATTGATTTAATCATGTATCACACTGTACAACACTATTTAATTTCTATTTATATGTATTTGTATACTCAAACGTGTCTTCCGGTTCCAATTATCAGATATCACAAAATTTTAGTCTGCGCTTCATACTCGACCGTATGGTCGAACAAAACTATCGATACCTGAAAGTATCCCTAGTCCGATGAAAAAAAAAAACGCTCCGCGCGTTTTTCCGGAACGTTGCCCGCGGCCATCACAGGAACGGATAGAAGTCGTATATATTTATGAACGTGCATGTTATACTCTGTTCACTTTTTCCCTGGCATGATTTCAAAGCAGCCGCCCTGTTTCCCGGTGATCGCGCAAAAAAAAGATGTATTTTCCTATCTCTTCGTATTATTCGCTGGCATTTTAATTTCAATACCGCGAACGAATTGCGGTTGGCCTATGGCGACCCGCGAAACATGGCGAGCGAACGAAACTTGATCGATCTATGAACCGCTTATCACTCTTGAAGCCTTTGACCCATGCTATCTGTTTATCGCATATTTAAAGCACTAATCGCAATCGCTTTTAGTTTTAGATCTGCTTACAACTCATAAATGTTGTACAATGAACGATATAATATACAAGTATAACTTTAAGCGACATAAATATAAAATCTAATTAAAAATCTTGTAACAGTTATATGTATAAATGTATGAAAATATATAAATCGAAATATAAGGTAAGATTGGTGCGAAATATTTAAAAAGTTTCAGCAAAATATATAGACACATTAAAATAATAAACATAAAAACTGTATTTTTTATTATTTTTAAATCTATTTTATTTTAATAAATATTTAACGCAAATCTTAACTTATAATCTTTAGATTTACAGAGTAGGTATTCCAGATTCCTTTTACATTTTTTTAAATCTACAAATCTTTTGACTAAATTAAACTTGATTTTTTCTCTGCAAAATTCTGATTAAAGTCTTTTACCGCAACTTTTTAATTTTGAATTTTCAATATCTTTGCAATTAAAACCGATATTAAAACTTTCTTAAAGTAAATTCCACTTAAAATTTTTGAAAAAAGAAGGGTTTTATCTATTTACCGTTAAAGTACCTATAATTTATTTCGCTCTAAAAAATTGTAATTTGCGTTTAATCTGTTTTTATCAAAAGATAGATTTATATATAATCCGTTTTGCATAATTATTCTTCAAACGGAGTAATTCACGATACAGTTCCGCTCTACATATCCCATATGCAACTATGCATGTAGTTATGACAAAGTGAACTACATACCGGATATAGGAAAAGCCGGCAAGATCGATCGTCTCTGTAATCCTTTTACAATGTTATCGCTTGACAGCGCCGACACGGGAATATCGGAAACGGGTGAAAAAACGAGACGTGTGCGATATGTCCGTTTCGCGGTTTACTTCCACATGGGAGGGCGGGAGTGAGCGGAAAGGTCGGGAGGAAAAGAGAACGAGTGGCGAGCGGCGAGAGATAGAGATGGAGAAAGACAAGAAAGACAGCACGTACGTACGTCCGACGTCGGCCGAGTCTGACGAAACTTTGCTCGACTCTGCAGCTCCGGGAATATCCCGCGGAAACGGAGGATTAATTCTCCGTCGGAAGTTTCTGACGTCTCAAACGTTCGAACCGGGCAGGGGAGAAGCGTTTAAAGTATTATCCTCGAGACGGTTTCCCGATGCCCGGGTCGAAGCCGCGAGAGATGGCGGAATATCGAGAATGCGCGCGCTCGATATCGACCAACTCGTTTGGCAGAAGTAACGCTTTACGCTGTCTAATGCATTCCCGAAGGTAAAAGAGGCTCTTGTCCAGTAAGTCTTGTTCGCAGAATTCGATAGCGCGATTGTCGCCGAACATATGCAGGCTTGTGCAATTTTTTTTTGCGAAAAACAATGGGGCGATGATATATGTTAGTTTACTAAAAAAAGTTATCTGTAATAATCGATAATTCTTGACACAATTTTTGTTATTGCTTGCAATCTTTTATCTTTTATTAAATATATTTAATTAAAGCTGGAAGGATAAAATTTTTAACAAAGCAAGGAAAGTTTTTTTTATTACAAATACTTATTTCTGATAACAGTTATTAATGATATCCATTGTAATGTTTATTATATAGATATTTATTATCTTTTATATTTTTATTTAATGAATAACTGATGTTTTTTAAATTGATTTAAAGGACTAATGTAGAAGATTAGGGTGCGATTAATAAATGCAGAAAATTTTTTGTTTTTATTGCGTTTCTTTAACAGAGATACAGATTAAAATAAAAGAGATAAATTTTCTGCATTACCTGTATTATTCACTGTATTTTAAGCCGCAAGTTTTACAAACATGATTGTTTTAAGTCATTCATTGTCTTGGTTTATTTTGAATTATTTATTTTGATTCATTGAATCAAGACAAAATTGAATTAATTTAAGATACTTAATCATAGCTCGCCTTTTCTTTCGTGTTTTATCATTAAGGGGGAGATATAACGAAGGTGCCATAATTGGTCGCCTTTAATAGGGGTTAACTCCGTAAGGACCTATCCATCGCGCCATTAATTAAACCACCGCGCGCGATTTACGCCCAATAAATATCTGCCGGCGTCTAATATCAATCTGCCAGACATCAATCATAGGGGCAATGGATCACGCGATGACTTAATTGCGATCAGATCGCCATCCACCCTTCTCTCGTGACGCCACCCTTCCGTGCGAGCGACTACGTCGCGCCGCGTCGCTCGCCGATATCCCCGCGGACGTTCGTCATTAGGTCGCGACTTATCGAGGCTGGCACGCGTCCTTGTCGCAGCCCTTTTCAACTACCCGACTCGAGGAAGACTCCACGTAAGACTCTTATCGGTTCCGACCATGCCGGAGCGGATCCGTCGAGCGACGACGTTAATAATAATCTTTTTCGACGGGTGCGCGCCCTCCTCATCCCTTTCGCCACGGCTTAAGATGCATATAAATATTTCCGAGGCCTTGAAGAGCGGGGATTACCGCACGTGAAAGGGCGCGCATCGCTCTTGCCGGTGGCCCTTTGTCAGCTCGCTTATTCCGCGGCAAGAATCTCTCTTGCGCGCCATAAGAATAATAAGGTGAGAATGGCCGTGGATCGCAAACGTTTATTATTACCGTTTAATCTCTCCAGATTTACAATGAGCGTATCTTTTATTTATCTGTTACACCGTAATGTATGCTTTCACAAATATTTCCTAATATATCTCAGCCTAACGCATGTTTTATCAGCATAATCCGCGACGCATTTCAGATATATTAATTAAAGTAGGTATAGGAAGCAATGCTAATATAAAAATGATTTTTTACGGTTATTTTAGGCACAATTAGTGATATATACAGCTCGTGCATTTAGATTCCACAATCTCCTTGGATTTTACACAATAATGCAATTTCCATATTTATTAAAATCAGACGTTTATCGCCGATCAACCTACTCTTGTATTTACTTTCTATATCTTGCACATGTGAAATTAAATTTGATCAACCGGGTTCCGGAGAGACGTATATAAATAATTGAGCCGCTTCAACGCAGAAAAAATGTGGATGCGAGCGCGCGCGCGCGCGCGCGCAGGGGACTGATTATCATTCACTGGGAGTCATTGTAATGGCACCCTTCATGGGGTTCTCTGTTTTAATGTTCGTCACCGACGCCGATCCCCCACCCTGTGGCGATGCAGCGGGGGCCGTCCGCCTCTCGAGGGGCCGTAAACTCGAAATATTTATTTCGAATGCGGCCTGTAAAGTACGCAGGGCCCCGCCATTACAAGTCATTTTCATGGGGCCTCCAAGATCAAACGAGCTGATATTTACGTTCTATGCCTTTATACTCGTGTGCTCTCGGCGGGCCCCGAGCGCACTGCCCAGCTCCGCGACGATCGAACAAAAAAAAAAAGTAGAATGAAGAAGAGTCCGACCACTTTTGTCATTACTCTACAAAAGTTTATGCTGCATTCCGTTAATTAATCACACGCGTGCGTTCGCGAGTGCGATAGGATCTGTGGAATAGGAAATTTATGTTAGTAAGTTCCAATTTATAGTGCTATATTTTCTTAACGTTTTATTTAAAGACCGTTGTTGTCGCCATGTTTTAATTTTAATATTACGCGGCTTAAACTAACGATAGGAGTTAAAAAATTAAATTTTTTCAGTTTTCAGATTTTTGCCGAGAAAACACATACTTTGATTTTTAAATTATAGTTTGATAATTTAACTAACATTTGTGGTTTATAACGTATTTAATTGATAGGTAACGTTAAATAATTACAAGATCTTTAATGAAGTTTTCACAAAACAAGATATCTAAGAGATATGAAGCGCATATTTCAAGATTTTTATCTGAAATATTATATTCCGTGGTTCACATATTTTTCAACATAAATGTACTGAAGATATTGGAAAATGGAACGGAAAGTCGAGACGAACTAAGAGACTCTCTCTCGTTTCCAAGAAATGATCGATAGCATCGAATCGAGCGCGAGAATCGGAAATGCAATACTCTGGCAAGGATTCGCGGAGGCGTACAAATTCAATGAGAAGTAGGTCGATTCTCCTGTTTTTCGAGAGTAAACTGCTATATTTTACTTCGAACCGGATGGTAACGCCCGTTTTGGAGGAATTCGAGCATTTGCCCTGGCGCCCGTTAGTTTCGGCTCCCGTTACGAGTAACGTGGTTCGAAGAAGTAAACATTTCAGCTCGAATTCAATCGAGAAATTTATGGGACACCTTTTGAATGTTTTCCAGAAAGCATAGCTTGTGGTATATCGCATTTGGCGAATACACTTTGAAATCCAATTTTTGTTGCTTTGCTCGAAATATAACTGGAAGTCAGCAATCCACACCTATTACCGTAATTTATCTTTTTTACAATTAAAAAAATGTTACGTTTCTGGAACACATTATATTATATTTTTTTCAGGGTGTAGTGCATTTTTCTGTTTAGAATAAATAAAAATTTTCTTACGTCGTTATTTTAAGAATATTTTATTATTGATTATTATCGAATTCAGCTTCAAAAAATATTCCAAATATGTTTTATTATATTAATTTATACGATTTTATATAAATGATTATAATTATGAACGATCAAACACTATTTATACGATTCACTTTCTTTTGCCGTAAACAATTCTTCCGGGTTGCTCAAAATGCATCATCTGAATTCGCCTCAAGTCTTTCCAACTGTCCATAAACGCGCTCGTAATGGTCACGGTAGTCGCGGGACGAAAAAAAACTGGCGAGGTACTCAGTTGCACGAGGGCATCGTGAAAAAGTGGAATAATCATATTTAATATCGTCGTAAAAATGTGCATTTATGCACATCGAAGACAAGACCGCACTCGAGCGGGACACAGATCGAGGGGAGACAATTAACGGGCAAAGGGCAAGGGGAAAAGATCGGGAAAAAAGGGGGCGAAGGAGCGACGCGAGACAAAGCGGAGCCGGCATGTATTATTCCGCCCGAGGCGATCCGCATTTTTATTGTTACAGCCTCGACTTAACGTCGTCGGGCATAAAAGTCACGCTACTACCGGCCTATCGCCGATTTGCATCTGTCCGACCGGAAGAGACCATCCTCTCTTTCTCCCTTTCTCAGTGAGCCACAGTTCGTAGCTAATATACGGCGGAACATTGCCGAAGTAAAAGCATGGCGCACAGAAGTTGTAAATCTCACGCTCTCGCGCGTTACCTTTATTATATATATATGTATATATATTTTATACGCGTATATAGTCGAGTTTCTTTACATTTTACCGGTGGCAGCTTGTGTATGTGTTCTAACTGCAAAATAGATATCACAAGTTGTATTACAAGTTACAAGGCTCTTAGATATATTTAATTCTTGTCTAGCAAATGTTAAACAAGGACGAATGATGCTCACGAGCGTCACGAACGCCAAATGGAACGTATCCAAAGAATGCAATTGCAAATAAATAATGAAAGAAACAATAAAAAATATATCTCTTAATAATTACACGTTACGAGTTCTGGTAAAACAATCCGTAACAATTGCGAAATATATTTATTTTCGAGAAACAGTAGCTCAAAATTGTTAATTAGAAATAAAGAATTATAAAAATTTGAGGTTTATTAGAAAGTTATGGTGATAATTTACTTATGATTATTTATATTCATATGAATCGAAACGTTTAAATCCGATACTCTAAAATTATGCGATCGAAGATACCTAATATAGCAGTGAATACATTTGCTTTTCCGTATATATTTAGCCTGTATATTCGAGTAGACTCGATACAGCCTCGCGATACTTTCTCTCCCTCCAGAGAGACCACTTCCTTCGCTTAAAACTCTCCATATCGAGACGAGTGTTTCTCGGATTAACGTGGACTTTTGTCGTCTTAATTAGCTTACGGGACACACGGCGGACGCTGCTCATACGGCCGGGCCGGTGGTATAAGACCACGGCAACTGCAGCGTCTCGAGGTCATCTTCTCGGTAATCTGCGTGCACTCCTAATGAGCCCGGCTATAGGAAAGCAACGCTTATGTTAAACTTGACTCCGGCACGCCGTTCTTTTTTTCTGTATCTTTCTCTCTCTTCCTGCCCTCTTTCTTTTTCTTGAATCATCCTTTTGTTGACCTTTTTTCATTTGCCTGCGTGCACGCATTTTCTTTTATTTCATTTGCCTGGACGAAAGCGGCGGAGTGGTATATAATCGATTTAAATTGAAGAAGCCTGCATAAAGATCGCGGTAGTTAATTCACGCCGCCACGGTGTGCGATAAATCGCGATGCATACCGTGCGACATACAACCTTGAGAAGTGGATGTTGCAAGTTTAACGATGGTAATTCGTCCTCCCTCCTCCCCCGTTTTAGTTAGCGATTACTGTAATCTCAAGACACTGAACAAGCTAAATTACAAAATCAATTCTGGAGCTTCAATGACTAATAATCAAACTTATATATAGAATAACCAACTTTCAAGCGTTTTGGTCCGTGGATTTTTGATTGTGCAAAGGAGATTTATAAATTTTGTAGGATTTTTGAATTAATTGTAGTGATCGCAAAATATAAAAAAAATATTTTATATTATTTGCATTAATCCTATAGATCTCTATACATGCAAAATTTATTGAACATAAATCTTGAATTCTACGGATCTTGGTTTCTTGGTAGAAATACTAGTAGCCATAAATCTCTTGCAATACCCGGATTCGTTCAAAATTAAAGGAAATCCATAAAATTTATTTTTAGCGATTCAATGTACAAAAAAAACGTAGGCTCTATAGATTTTACTTTTCCTGAATTTTCTTATAAATCTGTAGTACTTCACTTCTCTCTCCCACAGAGATTCTTCGTTTCGTGGATGTTCAGTGTGATCAGCCCTTATGAGAGTTGCATTTTTCCTCTCTAGAAACCAATTATTTATCCCACGTTCCGAACGGTTCGCGACCCGGGCCTGCCCAAGTTGGTCGCACAATTCCCAGCCGGAAGTGGCAGAAATCGCTTTCGCAGGCTTACGAGAGCCATGGGCATTTCCACGAACTCGTCGGCCGTTTTTCACTGGCTCCTACCAGCAGCAGCGTCGGCGGAGGCGGCGGCGGCGGTGCTGATGGAGGGTTGGGAGTTGACGCCGCGGGGGTTGCCGGTGCTACTTTCGTTATTTATGAGCGACGATATAGCCACTCTCCTTGCCGCCTTCGCGAACCCCAAAGCGCCGCAGCGTTCCCTTTCCTCACTTTCGGGTGTTTGAGGTCAAACTTCGGTTTCCAGAGCAGGGGTAAACACGTCCTGCGAAATGAGATCCGCTAGTGTTATACTATTATTGCCCGTCCCGCGCGACTACCGCACTGTTGAAATGAAACGGGACTCCCCCATTTGAGCGAATGCCAAATCGAGTTACGATACGACACCTTAAACATCAACACTCTCTTAAGCATCTCATTGTCACTATAATCGCGTCAATGATTGAAGATTGAAGAAAATCCAACAGAGCACTGTTATATTGTAAGAATATATATATATTTATAATAAAATATGAAATTTTTTATATTTTTGTTTTTTATGAACAATTATGTATCAAACATTGTGTTCTGCTACGAACATTCTTCTCCCTCTATTCAGCCTATTTAATCTTTCTTTATAGCTTTCTAAAAGTGAAGAGAGTTTAATGTAATTAAATAAAAAGTGTTTGAAGAAGAATGGAGTAAATATAAATTACACAATTTAAGATACACAAGCTAATCAATTTACCGAGTGCGCGCAGTTTCCTTCGTCTTCAACTTGCTAGCGAGCGTGTTGGAATTTAAAACCTGACTTTGTCTCTGCTGCCTTCGGCGCTCTAGGCCGAAACAGATTTTTCTTTAAGAAACAAGAAAATTGTGTGGAAAGAAAAATAATACTTACAAAAATCTTAATCTTCTGAGTTTTAGTTTATCTTTTACCTTCAGAATGAAATAGACATACATAGTCTGCTTTAGTTTTTTTAAATTCGGGTAAATCAAAATATGAAAATCATGTTTTCATATTAGATTTATGACATTTTGTAAATAAATAATTTTACTATTCACTGATTACTAGATATTGATTTTCTTGTTTTTTCCTTATGGTATCTCGATATTGATATTTTGTTAAACAAAAAACGTTCACGTAATTTTATAAGTGTATATATAATAATCAATAATTATTTTCTTTTGTTACAGGTAAGTTACTATGGATGAATTAGCGACGGTGAAATTATGGATTCTTACGAAAACACGGTATGATAAAATAATATTTAATTTAATAGAAGAATATGCAAATGTTATCCGAGCTAACTGAATCGGACAGTTTTATAAAATCGGAAATCCAAGAATCGATAATGCGTCGCATAGAAATAAAAGGTGAACGACACATCGATCGCATCTTCTTCGCGCAGATTCATCTCGCAATCAGTGTCTTTCTCCTATACTGCCCGTCCGTCCCATTCCCTACTTCACCTCGACTCGCTTTCGATAAAAAAAAAAAACCGGCGGCGATCGTATGTATGGGGGTTAATTTCACTTCGGTCTTCCATACACACGCACGACGTTCCGCGCTGATGGATTTTCACCTCTCACCCCTGCCGACTCATCCGGTGTTAATTATACGGGGAATGAGGACGAGTACGCGAGGAATGCCCGGATACGCCGTTGAATTTATGACATCGATGGAGACGGACACGTCGGTGTAGCGCGTCGTGCAAGCGATCTCGAAGAAATCGGCGACGATTACACGCGCGTGGGATAATTTCAGCGATTACGCCACGATTAGGCGTTCTTCGACGTGAACGCGATCGGCGAAGCAGATCACTATCCTCGTCGTCATAAACCGCGTCAGATCGATCTTAATTTTAGTATAATACCATCCAGGTTCAGGTCAATGCGCAGACACATAGCAATGATACTTAATGCGAGGAATGCCATGATGATCTTGCGCTAAATAATTCTTTTTTTTGTTAAAAATACACTAAATGCGATGATTGTTGTAATGGGATTTTTTAAATGTCGCGCGCGACCGTATAGTCAATATAAAAATCTCTTTCAATTTTATTTTACCGTCACTGTGAATGAAATATAAATGTGGCAAAATAATAATGACAATTAGGTTTTAGACAATTCTTAGATCATCCTAATTTTTCTGAATTTTGAATGATTAAAAGTGATGACTTAATATTCTTAAATCATCACTTTTATTGCAGATATTATATAACGATGATATCGTATTTTTCAGACTATTTTTTTATATCAAGTATAACTCACAGTATAATGATCGCAATAACTGCGAATAGTGGTAACGTCGCATATGTTTCTTTCCAATTTCCGACATTTTCTCAGGTAATGATGCGCGCGTACGAGCGTATATCTTACTTTTGTCTTTTTCGCCAGAGCACGATTGTGCCAACAATTCAAACGCAATTCGGAGGAAGCGACCGGGAACGAGCGCATTTCCAAAATTTCCGTCGGAATAGCCAGAACGTGTCGGCGCCTTCTGAACGCGTACGCTCGACCGCGAGCGCGATGCAACGGCGCGGCGCGATGCAACGATAACGATAAAGCGCGCGGGACGCGGTGGGCACCGACGCACAACGTGCGGCGCAGCACGGTACGGTACGGTACGGTACGACACGGGACTGCACGGCACGGCATACCGCTTTCGTTCGGCATACTGCAAACGGGATGCTGCGCACGCGGTGTCGGTTATATTACACGTCGGTATAACGCGCGCGTGATTTATGCCGCATGGCGGAGCGCGGCATTAAATGGATCATCCGACGTCCGACGTACGGTACACACGCGCGGCCGGCAGTCACCTACGTAGAAATCCGCGATTTATAACGCGGCGGAGCGAAGGGCAGCGCGTATATTCCTCCCCCGTCCCCATTGCCCCCCTCTTTCTCTCTTTCCTCTTTACTGCCACAGCTCCTTTTTATCGCGGCCGCGATTGTTGCGGCGCCGTGTCCCGGACGCGCGCGATTGCATTCGACACTGTTGTGTGTCCATTGTCGGCAAGATTAACAATCGCAGGTCTGATTAAACGACAATCGATGCTCGCGCCTTGCCAGGAATTTCTGGTGTTTAAATCTCCGACGTGTTTCCGAGAGAGAACCGTCGCGTTTCGATGAATTTATCCCCCTTGCACTTTCGACAGAATTGAAAGAGAAGTCAAACGAATTTAGGTCAATATCGAGAAAGGAGAAAAACACAGGTACTGTTAATTAAAAACATGACAACTGTTAAAATCTAAATTTCTGATTATTTCTCACTACTACGCATATCAGGAATTGTAAATATTAGGAGCATAAAATAATCTTGATAACTTTAATTTTTTCCGGCTTTAAACAAAAATTTAGAATTTTGAAATTCCATTTCGCTAACACATATTGCATTGAAAGTTGCATTCTATCAAATATTTGTGAAAAGAAATCCGACGAGATTCATCAGAAAATTTGTGACCGAAAAAAGCGCTGTGTATCGCCGGTGTATCGTGGGAAGTTGCATTCGGCCGGAATGGAAAGTTCGCGTCAAACAAGTATTGGAAGATATTACGGCGGGAAAGCATAGCCTGCCAAGTGAGAAGTCCACGTCGACATATAACCAACGAAGATGATATTTCGCAGCCGATAATCGCATACATAGAAATCTGCGATTTACAGCACAATGGTCGTAGGGCAGCGCGCATTTCCGCGTCTCCGCTGGCGCTGCTGTGAGATCTTCTTGTTGTAGGTACCTACCGCGCTTCTTGCAGCTGTTCCCGTAAGTGGCGGTGTCGGCTTTCGCCAATCGATCGAGCGTATCTGGGAACTCTGTCGTTGAATTAATTATGCGCTTTCACAACTCTCCAAATTTGTAACAGTGCAGGTATTGCCAGGAAAAGGAGCCGCGAGGGATCGAAATGACATCGCATCATTTATCAATTCGTAACTTTCCTTCTTCGTCGCAATTTTAAAATTTATTCATATTAAGAAACTCCAGGTAATGCACATTTGTAATGCGATGAGATAATCGTCTAAAGCAATTAATTAAGCTTGACAAGAGATTTAAAAATGCTGCAATGTCATTACAATCAGGCATTTTGCATCCTACACTGTTTTATTTATTTGCTTATTTATTCATTTACATAATTTGCACAAGTATAACATCGCAAATATGTAACACAATGTCCATTTGCGACAAATATCTCGATAAATCCTTAGTATTGTTCCCTACACACCATGTTAAGAACAATGTTATCCGACGTATACAGTTGTGGCACGAAATTCAAACTGTGGCGGTTTCGAACTTCGGAAACGCGATATCGACGCGGCGCGAAACGCATCGCCGTCAAGGATCTCTCATAGCGTTTTCCATTGGGAAAAACTCGCAGCACTGCGAGTGTAATTTTATTGTTGTAATATAAAAATCAGTTTATATATATTCAGTGTTTAATGTTCTACTGTGTTTAATTTGACAAATTTTTGCCAGTAGAACATTAAACACTAAAAATATATGAACTGATTTTTATATTACAACAATAAAATTGCACTCAGTGCTGCGAGTTTTTTCCAATGGAAAACCCTATCAGTTTTCCGTTCCGCGGCCGCGCCAACGCTGACCTCGTTCACTCTGGCCGCGCCTTTACGCGCGAAACGGTGACGCGGGTGACCTCTCGCCGTGCAGGAAACCTGTTTCTCACGTTTCAATTTTTCCGCGAGCCCCGTAACAGTACGCGCGGCACACGCGGTTTAAGGGTTAAGGTCGTCCTCGTGCTCGCGACCGGTCCGTTACTATCCGCTTCTTCGGCGCCTCAGATGCTCAAACCGCCCGCCGACCGCTTCCGGATAGTAAATCATCGCGTCGACGTTTCGCGTCGATCGCTAATTTAAATATCAATTCGTTCTCCGCGCGATCTCCTCTTGTTCACAGTTTCCACGTTACGAATGCTTTACGCGTTTATTTAACATTTATCTTTTCGCGGAGCAATCTATTGTTTACAATTCGCTCCGTGCGATGGTATACTATAGCGGAAAAGTAGGACTTAGGGCGCCCATGGTGGCGGAATTTGCATTATTTGCTGGAGTGACAGTTATTATTTTCTAGTACATCTGAGTACATCGTAATGGAAAAGAATAGCGAAAAATCTATTTTAACTGTTTTGTAATATAACGAAAATTTTTTCATCAGTTAAATTAAGATTCAAGTTACTGAACGACAGGTTACGTAGCTCGAATATTTGACAGTTATTCCAGCAAAATGTGCGATATTTCACCAATCACGGCAGCACTAGTCTCTCCGCACACAGCGAATAGATTTGTATTTCTTCTGATTCAAGACGAAAGAAATTTGCCTGGTTGTACGAATGTCGAGTGCATTGTTACAGCGTTAATGTTTGCTTAAGGCTGGTCGCTTTTATCCGGTTTCTCGCGAAGCGACAATCTAGGATGTCACATTGTAGAGAATCTTCAAGTACGTCGATATCAGGTTTCTCGAGGACAACCGCTTTCATGTTAAATGCACATTTAATTAGACCCTGCAAGCGCACGAGGCGGAAATTCTGGTACTTAATCATTCTGTGTTTCTCGTTGTATGCAGAGATAAAAATCGTGATTAAATAACCGGTACTGTTGTTCTAGAATCTATAGAGCATTAAAACCGAATTTGTATGGCCAGGATACATCCTCAGACGAGTCTGCTCTCATCTTAAAGATAATGGAATACATAAGAATAAGAGAATAGAGAGAATGCTATTATAAGCTCAAAATAAATAACACACATATACCGATTATTGCAGATAAAGAGAGAACAAAATATAACGAAATATAAGCACTAATTTTAAATAATTCATATAAAACTTCAGATAAGGCAATATGAATAAGATGTACTAAAAGAAATATTGGCATTTGTTTGGAATTGCAGAAAGATTTCAGGCTAGAAAGTTGGAAAGAGTTATATTTTCTTTATTATTAAAACTAAACTTTTCACCGCGCGTTTACGGATTCAATGATGGTCGCGATATACCGGCGGCGAAGCGTCTTAAGGGCCAGATTGGCTGTCAAAAAGTGCAAGGTCGTATCGCTAAAAGCCCCGCCGGACGGGCCCAAACGGTGCCCCTCGGAGGACGCTAAGTGCAATGTCTCCGAGGTGCAGCAGCCGCCGCAGCCTGCGAGAAGGATGGGAACCGGTTTCTCGGCTGAGCAGGCTCCTCTCCCTCTCACTCTCGATCATTCGGTCTCTCTTCTCCTCTTCGAGCCGAGCAGTCGATCCGAGCCGAGCTCGAGGTCACTACAGGCCATCGCCTAAACCAAAGTAAACCCCATTTCATCTCTCTTTCCCTCCGACTAGAGCCCTTCCTCCTTTTCCCTCTATCTCTTTTTCCCTTTCTCTCACCTCGCACATCTCGCGATCTTCTCCACGTCTCCCTGGCTCTTTCTCCTCCGCCGTTCTCCTTTCACCTCGACTCTCTCTCCTTCCTGTCTCATCCAGGCCTGGATCATCCACCAGCCGCGACGTCAAGGGACTCACAGGCCCTGAGCTGAACGAAGACCGCTGGTATATATCAGGAGAAACTGGTAGCACGTAGTTAAAGTGGTTTTCGACATTCGTTGGTGCGTGAAAGGAGATTTGTTGGCATTCGCATTGAGTCAATTTTGCCGTTGGCGTTTTTCGCGTTACGATATTATTGGCGATTACAAACTATTACAGGCCTGCGCTTATCTCGATGTTAAAATAACGTCACGGATAACTACGTATCGGCAGCAAATCAGGTCAATTACATTTTGATGATATTAGTTCGAGCTCGTGTTTAATTATTTAAACAAACATATATTTAACAAAATATTATAATACACATACATCATTGTTGCAGTTGTTGAATTAAATACGAAATTGCAATTGATTATTGTTCAATCGCATCAGAGCGTTATGGAAAAGTGATTAATAATGTTGTTGGTATAGACCTGCTATCTGCTATATATCAACTGAATATACTTATAAGCTCATTATTTTGAAACGATTATTGATGATATATACATGGTTCTGAAACTAAGCTTTCAAAATTTATCTACATAATCATTAATTTATCCTTTTTTTTTTAAATCTGAAGTATTCTAATTAAATTAAATTTAATAAAAACGAGCACATACACACATATTAGATCTGTGTACATATTTCGGATATTTATATTTTTTTTAGTATACTTTTTTTTTTAATGTATTGCACAAATTGCGAGGAAGGTTTTAGCGTTTATATTCAAATACATGTATTATATGCCATATAATTTATATAATGCTATTATACTAATATCTTAGGCCGGTATTCATAGTCGGGTCTTCTTTCAAGACCGTCTTAAGTAATGTCTTAAGACGCTAATACGGTCATTTCATTGGCTGGATGGAGTTTCAAGACTGCCTTTGACCAGACTTAAGACAATCTTAAATATAAGATCCGACTATGAATACCGGTCTTAGATTTTTACATTTGGCGTTTCTTATATGACATTTTAATTGACATTTTTTAATTGACATTTTAATTGACATTTTAATTTGACATTTTTTCCACTAGCATTCTCATTACCATGCGATATCTGAGAGGGATTTTGTTCATCTGCATAACATGATAAAAATATCAGGTGATAAACAATATCACGTAAATCTAACTTTGCATATTACAGTATAAAAAATGAAGACACACTCTCTCTCTTTCTCTCTTATACTAATATCTTATTATTTTTACATTTGGCGTTTCTTATATGACATTTTAATTTGGAATATTTTCCACTTGCATTCTCATTACCATGCGATATCTAAGAGGGATTTTGTTCGTCTGCATAACATGATAAAAATATCATGTGATAAACAATATCACGTAAATCTAACTTTGCATATTACAGTATAAAAAAATGAAGACACACACTCTCTCTCTCTCTCTCTCTCTGTCTCTGTCTCTTTCTTTCAGAAATTATGTGACAATAGGAGAAAACTAACGCAAGAAACGTCAGCTGGAAATGTCGTATGCAGCAAGTTTCAAGTGTGAACCTAACTCTATAGGGTCTCTGAAACTCGGTGTGCGTCCCTGCGGTCTTCCACACCACCGCCTTGATATTCCTCTTTCGGCCACTCTCCCGTGCCCTCGCCCCGTAGCCGCGGGGGTGTGAATTACGCATCCTCCTCTCCTCTCCCTTCGGCATCACGCGTAAGATTACAGCTTGGGATCGAGGCCCCCATCCGCCCGTCCATCCGCCGCGCCGACCGGAGCGATCGATCGATCGATCAGCCCGATCTATCGGCCCTGGCCGATACGGGGCCGGCGCGGCGATCAGGCATCAACCTGCTCTCGGCTGTCCGGGAGGTGCCTTCTGGTGAGATGCGAGATGATCGAATACCCCTTTGTGAGAACACGTCGTGTGTAAGGGATCCCGATCGGTCGTGAGGCTCCCGGATATCTCCGTATGGCATTATTAAGTGTAACGGCCACTGTGTTACGCGCGTAATGACGACACGATCGAATTAAATCTGGGTCGATGCTCAATCGGTGCCTATCATACCGGGAATTCAAAGGATTTCGAGAGATGGAATAATTTGCGGTCACACTGTCCGCTGGCGAATTTATAGGCAAAGCTGTAGACCGTTTATTGACCAAATGATTTATTTAATGAAATTATTATGTTTATTTTATTCTCAATTTTTGGAAAAAGACAGGTTCATATATCTGCGTTCAATTCTTCATATGACAAAATACGTGAGTTACGTAAATTAATAGGATATACAATCATTTGGGGATCGAGTTTAATATTTAAAAATTATAAAATTTGACGTTTAATATTTTTTATCTGAAAACATTATGTATTAAAAAGAGAAAGAAAGTTACATTGCGAGGATAGTGCGAGGGAATTGTGCGACACTCAACTCGCTTTGGCGCTTCTGCGTTTTCTTACTCGCGTTCTTCCACGGACGCCTCCCTCTATGCGATATATAAATCCTGGGATCCCCTCAACCGGTTCGCGAGGAATTTACGCAGTAAGAAATGTCGAAATCCGTCGCGTCTTCTTTTCCTCTTTCCGCTAGCACGATCGCGGTTAGAAGAAACGCTCGGAAAAAGTAGGTAGTTTGTCGATCAAGTGTCTAGGAAATTACGAAATGTCGACGACGTCGATCGATCTTTAGTTTCCGCCGACAAAATCTATTGTTGTTTACTGATTGATCTTTATTCGCAAGCGTGAAGCATAACCACGTAAGTTTCTACGAATTAAGCGAGAGATTATATATATCGAATCAATAATACTAATGTTATAATCTTGCTAAGTCGCGTTTCTCGCAAATTAATTTGCAGGAATGCTCGCAGATATAATTTTTTATTCTCTACATCATTCAAAGATATAGTTTTTCTAAAATTCGATATTAATATCAGCGTGATAACTTTTATGTTACGTCTTTTTACTAAATCAGAAAAATCACACGGTTATATTTAATTTGCCCAATGCATTTTTTCAGGCTGATAACTGGACCGAGCTTTATAAAAATTTTATCGACGGCATTTCTTGCGCTCGTCATCCGCGCCGCTAGCTTGCTGGCGTCATTTAGCACGCCCGGCAACTCTCGCTAGTGATATACACCCCTGGCGCTCCGCTTTTCTCGCCTCGAAAAAAAATTTCCATACTAGATACACAATACGCCCATAAATCACCGCGTTTCACGGAGAGATACCATCGGAGAGCCAACCCCGACTCGAATTTCGCCGCGATCGATTTTACACCGCGACTTTCCGCGCCCTCTCCTCCAAATCCCAGCTGTATCTTTCGACGCGCGAAATTACATTAAAATAATTTTGCACGCTCGAAACTGCGCTTTCTAATTAATGACAAGCCGAAATATGTTTATGCATGTACGTAAATTCTTCGTAGTGTAAATTCATGATGTATCGTCTTTTCAAGTTTTATCATTGGAAATTTAGTTTCGTGAGAATTCAATTATTACTAAAATATATTTTAAACAATAAGGCATTTATGTTATACTTTATATGCAAAAACTCACGATTTAATTTAATATTTATCAATGCCGTTTCCCAAATTTTAAGAATAAGAGCTATACATTTTTACGATAATAAATTTGATTCTAAAACAATTGTAGATTCTCAGTAATTAGTTTATTTATTATATTAACTCATTTATTATATTAACAATGTAACAAAATTGATTTTTGCTTCTCTATCATTACAATCCGTACTATAGGTATTTTTTCTCTATATCGTGTGTAATTTTGGGCTACAAATTACATAAGGGATGAATAAATTAACGTCTGTTTATCCTTCCTTCTATCTTTTTTCTCTTTCTTATCGTGTCTTCGCTAATCCTAATTATTTAGAAGAACCCTTATGCCAAAAGATGTTTTAGGTTCATAGCGACTCGCCCTCCAAAATTTCGCCGACGATAGGCAACGCCACGCCGCGCCGCGGCGCGAATTCGCCTTGTACGCGAGAAATCCGATTATTACTTGGTGAGCGAGAAGAGAGATGGGTCTAGGTGGGTGGGATTTACGCGGCAGCACCTTACAAGAACAAAACGCGATAGGGCATACCCGGCGACCCGTAATATCGATCACCGCGCCGATTTCGCTTGTGTTATCGGGCGTTTTCCACGTACGGCATACGTGCGACATCGCCGGAAAACCCTCCCCAGTTCTTTTTTTTTTTTCGGCAAAAAGATCACCCTCCCGAAATCTGTTCGCGCTCTTATGGTGCTTGCGTAGAAAAACATGCTCATCCACCCTCTCCTCCCCCCCCCTCCCCCGTTCCGCCACCGTGCGACTAACCATTCAATATTTTCAAAAACCAATTTCGCGTTAGAATGTTTGCTCTGGTCTGGTGCACCGTTGGTAGAACGCTGAAGGGGACGAGGAAGGGGGAGATTGGGGGATCGCTGGATCTCTCGAATATCGGGGGCACGTGTGCTTAACCACGTAGAACGTATACGCTGTATGGCCCTAGATATATCTATACGCGCCTAGATCGCAGGGAGAGATGAGAGTGGCCCCGTAGAGTACACCAATAAACGATAATCCGGAGCAGCGGCATGACTGCTATCCCTACCCTCCTCTCTCGCTCTCTCTCTCTCTCCGACCATCATTTCTCCCCTCATTGCTGTGTGTGGCGCCTGCAACGACTGCCGTGCATTTAAAATGGACCGCTCGCGAGAAAGCGCATGCAGGATCGCTGCTCCTTGGGAGAGTCGGCCTTAACGTCCTGGGACCCTTGCCGTGTCGGCGTCCCGAATACGAGGTGGGGATTCCTTCTTCGTCGCCGCACCCTCGAATATTCAATCGGACGCATTAGCGTGGCGGACGGAGTCGCGGAGGGGGTGACTGTGACGGAGGGAGGGGGGGGGGGGGTCAGAACATAATCCTATAGCCACCACACAGGTTGCGGGTGTTGTGCAACCGGCAGATATATACATGCGCCGACCGGATACACAGTGTCGAGAAGGGCGCGGGACTCCGTCCGATACCGTGTATGTTTGCGCAACGAGTGGAGCGTGAATAAATCCGTGGGGCGGCAAAAGCGAAGGCGCGGCGGGATGCCGCGCGAGAGATATGTGGATTACGTGTAATTGACAAGAGATATGAATCTGTAATGAGAGAATTCATTATTGAACCGTACTTAGTTGGATGGGTGAATTATAGCTTTTATTCGATATCGCATCGGGAATGGGGGACGAGAAGCGTTTTCGCGATGACTAATACGAAATTCCACGTTTATATCTTTCGTATTTTCTGTTGAAAATGTTTGCGCGACGGTGTCGCATTTGTTATAATTTTTCTCATTATTACTTTTTCATTATTACTTCATACTTCCCATTATTACTTTTTTTTAAGTAATATTTTTTATTTATAGTAATATATATTTATTTCTACTGCTTTTGTTATTTCCTCTGTTACTTTATACCGCGTCCATTTCTATTTGTCGACCCCTTTCTTTATATTCTTGCGACACATGCAGCCACTTATATTATAGTATGTGTAATAAACTCCGTTCCACGCCTCTACTCTCTATCTCAGTTCAACTCGCGTCGGTCCCACGTGCGTCTAATGGCAGCGCGTGTAACATATGCGTCTACGGTACGTAATGCAAATGGTGGATCGTTAAGAGCGATGATTGGCGGGCGGTGCAGGTTCGAAGATGCCGACGTAACTCAGAATCGTTATTATCCAAATATCCTCTGCACCTCAAATATTTCGTACAAGGGGTAGAATCGAGTCATAAAGTCCGGGAGAGGGAGTCGCGTAACCCGAAATTTGAAATTTTCGGGTAAGAGCTGTTCTTTTGTCAAAGAGAGCGTTAAAATTTACCCTAGAAAATATTGGAATGTTGGCCTCGATGTTTGTTCAGACCTCTCTATTTCCATCGGGTATAAAAGTCATTTTTTATACGTGAAGGTATATGTGTCACTTTTCCATTACCCGAGTCGAGATAATTAAAATTTGATTCAAAGTGTTCAGACATGCAACAGCATTGAAAATGTAATGCTTTGTTTCTACGTAAAAAAATATTCTACTTTGCCTCGTTTGTAAAAACAAAATCACAAATTTTGCTATCAATTAATATCGTCAATCAAAAGCATTTTAATTTGATAAATACTTGACTTGCAGCTTTGGCGTTATCTTCTCTCTTTTATATTTTTAGTATTTTTAGCTACAAGAGAAGAGAGCGAATTTAATTTTTTTATTAATAAATTAAATATTGTCACATCACGTGAGTTACGTTGGTTATAGTGAGTTTATCTGGTAACATTGAATAACAGATTCTAACTCCATGGCATTATAAATGATCAGTTCTACGTCGTTCATTCATCCCGATCTCGAAGAATACACATGATCAAGCTACCTGTGAAGTATATTCGCAAGGCAAGAAACTGATTGACAAAAGAATGAAATATTTTTCTTTCTGTCGAGAAGGGAAGGCTGCTCTTTCTCGCGCATAACGTTTCACGCGGAAACTTGCCTTATCCTTGCGAGACGTAGGGTGGAGAAGTGGTTTACCGATATTTCGCCATGCCCGGGAATAATATTCGCGTTTGAAATACGCAAGCATCCTGGTGGCAGCGAGTGACGTCGAATTAGAAACGCTCGAAAGTATCGATGCTATCCGATATTTTGCTCAGAGATGTCAATAGTTCGGATCGCTTCTTGATACGCCAATCGCTATGAATTATTCCGGGATTCTTGATGTATCGATACATTACATACGATTACGATTCAGCTTTCTTTTATGCTTGAGTGCAAGAATGTAATTGGAAACATTAAATGTTAGTTAGCAATGCCTTTCCTAAGTTGGTTTTGGAAATGTGCATTTTCCTGCGTATAGATATTTAAAAAAATTAGAGAAAGAGAGAATTAGGACTTTGACAGTAAAATTTATATTCTTTAAAAAATGTGGAAAGTAATATGCGTTGGTATTTCTAAGCATATATGCGTGAGACGTGAATAATCGACACAGAGCAGTGCCGCGACAACACTTTCAACGATGCTGATAACGGAACGCGTCTAACGCGCTTTCTTGTTGCAATTAGCGAAGATAATTTCGGGGCGCGCTACAGTATGCTCGCTCGTTCGACGAGATACTAAAAGCAGCCATTCGGCGAACGCGCGATGCACTTTCCTCGTTCTCGCATACAGAGTACAGACTAGCTACGAAATGTGCCTTAGGAGTTCCGTCGGATAGCCATTATGAGGAATTATCTTCGTCGCTTTCGTGTTATAGTCATTTTTCAATAAAGCGTGGCAACGATAAAGGCAAAAAGTTGGAAACATATCGATGCATTTCTTGTGTACCGGGATAATTTATCGAAATTAATGTAAATGTGCAAAACAGTACGCGGGTATTCGTTTCTCTTCTTGAGAATCTAAAGTAGGAAGATATACATTTTTCTGCAAGTTGACTTTATTTGATTCTGCATTTGGATTGCCTTTTTTATATCCATCAAGGTATATCGGGAATATGATCAATGCGAAGTGGTGTAAACTTAATAGTTTAAAGTTACATAAAAGTCCAATTAAACTTTAACCACTCTTAGCTCAACAAGCTTTGCAGCAGAAAAAAATCTGAAAAAACGTTTATTTGAATTTTCTTTAGAAAGATTCCAAAAATCCTGTGGATTTCGAAGGACATGCTCCTTTCTTAATTCGGTCGGTCGAGAGGAAAAGGTTTCACGGCGAATTTGCCGGCAGTTTCACCGATGGGTTTCCCTCGGGCGAAGTCGCGCAAAAGAAGTTTCACGATCCGGATAAAAATACGCTGGCGGTGCTTGCACGTATATTTCACGGGGACGCGGTGATCGAAACAGATCGGTTCCTGACCCGAGGCTACTCTCTCCTTCTCTCCCTCCCTCTCTCCCTCTCACGAAGTTCCGAGCGCCGTTTGAAAGTCTAATTTTACGCGAGTCTTCGCGCCGGGTCTCTTCCGCGCGCGTCCATAAACGAAACCGGCGCGACGGACCTTAAACGATTTACTTCTTTCACTTGCTAATGATATTGCCAGACCCGCCGCGCCGCCGCGCGCGGGAAAAGTCCCAGCTGCGATCGCATCGTTCCGGAGTACTTACGGAAAGTCCGGCGCGCAACGAGTTTCTCACAATTCATTCAAGTGTCTGTTGAATATATTGAGGTGCCAGAAATAAAAATACTTCATTGGTATTATATGTAGAGCGTCTTCTTAGGAAAGATAGAGAAACTTTGGGGTACATATCGCCCACAAAATAAAAAAATAAAATATATTCAATTTTTTGTTTTATTTATAATACTCTTTTTGATCGTTTATTTGTTATTAATCAATATATAATTGCAAGACCGTGCCTTATTTCAGATTTAGCGTAATTAAATCTTTCAGAAGCAATCATCTTTGCTTCAAAGAAAAGATGCAGTACGAAACAACGTAAATGCCTTTCTACGAGCGTGACGAAATAATCGTGCGCATATATAGATGATTACACGAATAGCGGTGTTCTGTTCACCCGTGAGTTTGTTAAAAGTCAAAAGTACGCAGTCTGTTTATGGCTTATCTGGCGAGCCGGTCGCGGTCAATCCTACGTTCGCGTAACTCGAAGCGGCGTAAATCCTGAACTTAGAACGGTGGTTGATCTCGCGCGCGAGGCGGTGCGGTCATGTCCAGACCGATGGAGGAATGCGAGGTGGCCATCTTGAACGGTGGGGATGCCCCCCTTCTAAGGAGGCCCCCGAGGACCCTCCTCGCACATATCCATTGGGGAAGGGAAGGGGGGCTTCCTTGCTCTCCTCGCATACTGCGGTTGCCTGTCCGTCGCTCTCGTCCATCCCGCACGTCCGCGTACAGCCTGGCACAACACACCACATATCACGTACACACGCACACCTGCATTGATTTGCTTTACACACGCGAGCGCCGATGTCACAATAATTATTAAAGCATAAATCTTCAACGTCGCAGCGGCAATTTGCGGCCCCGGCGAGCGCATTTGCGCGCATATGCTTTGCGCTACGCGATTATGTCGGGGATATCTTATTGAAAACGTTGAAATTAATTTTGCGGTTAATTAGAAAAAGCACGCGATTAATTTTTCTTTAGAAACTGCAGTAATGTGATGAAACTAATTTGAGCGTTTAATTGATAAGCGGAAATGAGATTAAATCGATATCAATGATTTCCTCATGGATTGCACGAATATTCTATTTGCGATAGTCGGTGATAGTTCCGCACATTGATATTTTTAACATACTGCAGCTAAATTAAAATTGCCGACAGACTTTGCCAGGATATCGATTACATCGACTGTTATTTTTAGGAGCGATGCCAATGAGCATTGCCCGCGAGCACATCAGTAGCCTACGAATATATTTACGATCGAGAAATAATATCAAGAAAAACAATTTTTAACAAAAATAATTTCGCGGGGAAATCTTTTTACAAACGAAAACAACCCGAAATTATTTTTGTAACGACAATAATATATCCTGGAGGTAATACCAGAGAAATGTATTATGGAAGAATGCGCTTTTTACATTAAAAAAGTAATAATTGAATTGACGATATATGATTCAAATAATATAAAAACTTCAATACAATTATAAATTGCATTGCTATATAGAAGTCAGAGATTTCAGGCTAAAAAATGCTCTCAAATCATTTATTATCTTTATATAATATTAAATATGCGCGTTCTATATAGATTTATGTTGTTACAGCTTAGAGTATAGGTCTTTTTTTTTAAGTACATTATAATTCTCTGGATATTTCAATTTTCGCAAATTATAGATTCTCGTGTTGATTTCGTACTGACCAATTCACAATTACCTCAACTGACTTCCTGCTGAAATTCGTGGCGTGCTCATAGTGCTATCTAGAGTAATTTATTATGACACAGTAGATCAGGCTGAATAAAAAATATACTCTCAAATCATTCAGTATTTTCTTATCGTAGCATATAATATTAGACGCGTTCTGTATACAGATTTATGTTGTTACAGCCTAGAAATATATAGGTCTTTTTTGAAGCACATTCTAATTCTCTGGCTATTTCAAAATTTTCGCAAATTATAGACTTTCGTGTTGATTTCGTACTGACCAATTCAATTACGACTTTCCGCTGAAATTCGTGGCGTTGCTCACACTGCTATCCGGAGTAATTTACTGCGACAGTGGGTAATACGTAATAGTAGGTAATAAAAGTTTGCAATATTGCTCGCGCCAGCGTACACACCTTTGATATACAACGTACAATCCGGTGCCGCGAACGGTCGCAGGAGTTGTTAAACGTAAATGGTTAGCGCACGACACCACGTTGCGCTTCCTTCATTTGTGCAAATTCGCAATAATGGCTGGCCCGGAATCAGATTTCATAGGAAATTTTACCCCCTCCCCTCTCCCCTTCCACCCGTCACTTCGCGGTTCGAACTTTTTACCGGACGCGACGAGAAAGTTTTCGGAAGCCGCGGCTCGAGAATGCAGCCACTCTTTCCCCATCGAATATTGGCCAATGCCAATCAGGCCGCGTAAAAGTTACGCGGAAAATTCTACGCCGGCGGGATTTCACGGAAATTTCATAGGTCCGATAGATCGATCGTGGTGCACCGCGATGTAAAAGCGAGCGACTTTTGCAGACAGTCCAGTTACCCAGTAGCGACTTTTCACAAACTGATGTAATTTTTTTACACTTACATCTCTTATTAATCTCGTGGCTTGTTAATATAATTAGTCACTTAATAATTTGCTAATTTATTATCATGAAATATAATGAGAAGCATAAATTTTCTGAAGAGATAATAATTAATGGGAGGATTGGAAGAGAGGAAAAGACTGAAAAGTTTGAGCGGCGAGCAGACTCCGTTTCCTAATGAACGGCATATCGCTCGTCCGCAGGTATCTCCTCAGCTCGCTTGACAGGTGCGATGTGAAGACAGATATAATATACGTTACACGGTTATGACGCACACACGAAACTTTACTGTCGTACATAGAGAACCCGGCATTCCGCCGTCTGATGCCGACGTCGTTTTTCCCGCGCCTCACGTAAGTCATCGGAACTGCGCCTCCCGTTGTGCCGAGTCGGCACTAATTAAGAGTTGTACCTAAATGAGCCTACATTGGCGTAGACAGAATTTTTCACACGAGACCCGCCTGAGTATATGATCAAAATTTTCTTCAGCGTTATAGCAAAATCTAATGTGTATTTGTCACGATTAGATTCGTTACTCCGAAAAGTAAAATTATTTATTTATTCAAAAAGTTGAAGATCTCTGTTCAAATCCACGTCATTTCACGTTAATTTCCACACGAACGAGAGTTAATTGTATATAATACACTTAAAATAAATTAAGAAATTAGATATAATTAAGCATTGTACGCTGGTAAAGCTGTCCCGCGGCAACGATAAACCACCGGAAGGAAAAATTATTTCTTCTGCAAGTTACAGTCGCATTTCCGCACGCTCGAGGCTCACGGTCGCGATCGCATCCGCCGCTAAGCGCATCCCCGGTCCTAAATCAAGATACGTCCCGCGTGGCGTGCTCGGCCCATACAAAGGCATCTGGGGATCATCGTGCCTCTCGACCCGATGCGTTTCACGCATTCTCGCGTGCGCCCTTCGGCGCGATACGATGGCCGCCGCCACGTTGCACGTTTCTCCTCTCCTTTATACGCTGTAGACGGAGGCGCTAATGGCGAGCGTCTCGCTTTCTTGCCGGTTGGCCGGTTTCTCCGCTTGCTCTCTCTCTCTCTTTCTCTCCCCCTCCCCTTTCTGTCTCGTTCTCTTCCTCGAAGGGTGCTCCTCACGAAGAACTCCGGTCGTTATCTCGAGGAAAATTCCCTTTTCTCGCTCGCGACCGAAGAAATTCCACTGTGCACGTCGATTACTAGCGAACGGGGGTGGTAAACGTGAGTGTGGGACGTTGGTCGGAAGCCGAGAGCGTAGGAGGGGCAAGGGCCGCGAGAGTAAAAGTGCGCAACGTGGCTGGAAGAGAAATTGCTTCGTTTCCGAATCTACTGTGTGTGTTCTGACTTGATTGGCTCCCTCCTCGTTTAACCTTTCTTCGCTATTAGATAGGCATACCGTTCTCTTTGGCACTTTGGCTTTTGCGAGGGCGGAAAAAAAAATACGAACCTATTTTCGAGAACCCGTCGTCTCCTTTCCGATTAGATGTCCGTGCACGAGCTGTAGGATAAAACCGGAAGCACCGTCGGGGTGGAAAAACGCGCCGGGGTAAAGGGACTAAAGAAAGCACAAGGCGCGAGGTAACGATATTTCCATTGGCTTTTCGATTGCGGGACTTTCATTGCAATTTCGGATCCAACAATCCGATTGGTAGAATCCTTTTATAACAAAAGTTAACTTTGTTCATGAAATACCTAAATTTTAACATCAAAGTATACCATATGAACAACTACGTGTATCATTAAATATGTAATTAAAATTCTGGAATTTTAAGCGATGATATTACATTGCCTTTTATAGCACAATATATCCTAATCTGCTCAGGAAATAATTGTGTTTTGTAGACACGAGTTCCTATAAAATAAGTAACATTATTGATATTGATATAAGAGAAAAATTATTGACGATATCGATATAAGGATTGCAATTTAAAAAGTTATTTTTTTAATATTATATTAAATAGAACCTAGAAAATGACATTAATTTTGTCATTACCGATATAATATGCCGTAACATCGTAACGGATTCTCTTTGCGTGTTTGAAATGTTAAATTTCACATGTTTTAACGTACTGAATTATTTGCGTGAAACACATGATCTCGCTCGTTATCCGCGGACCATTGGACCGTTATTATTTTCGTGTGCTATCGGTCTGTTTGCCATCGTAATTTAAACGGCGATTTTGAGCTACGACACGTACAACATCCGCGAAATAAACGCGCACCTGGTCACTAATTGCGTCTATCCTGCCGCGCTACAATTCTTTCGGTATATGTTTTGGAGATAAATAATGTTTGCGCAAATCTCTAATCGATTCGCTGGCGAATCGCGATTGTTCTAGTTTTAATTGCTTCTCTGTCGCATGACAAGTCGGCATTACGCTGCACCTCATTTTAAGCCGTTGCTATTGTAAAGGCAAACACTCCAGAATGAGAAACGAATGGCGCGATTCGTGTCTTTCCCCCAGATTTCTCTTTGCTTCTGTTTGTCTGTAGATTTATTTGCTGAGCACGAAATATGTACATTGTGTTCGAATAGTTACACTATGGTGTAGCGAGACGTTTAAAATGCGCATAATAAAAAAGAATAAAGCAAAAGTGTATCGACAACAAGTTTTGCATAATACAAACTAAAAATTGAAATTTTAAATTTTATAGAGTGTGTCTAAAATATACCAAAATATATGTATATTAAAATAAAATTTCCATGGGGAGAAAGATTTAATATTAATATTGTATAATTTTGAAATATGCGACATAAAGATGCCGTCACAAATCAAGCATTTAATAATGGTCAAATTTATTAAAATTATCTCTTTAATCTCCCGAAACTCACGATATCATACGAGAACGATGCTTGCTCACAATCGACTAGGTTCGATGATTCAAGCGTGATTCGCATCCGGCCATTAATTAGGCCGGCCGCGAATAATTAGGTCGCGGCGAATAAATTTGGTTTATCTCTAATTATCCTGGCGAGAGTCCCATTCAAAGGACCCGAGGCGGACACGACGCGTATTATTAGGCAGCATCACTCGGTGTCTATAAACGGGGTAACGATCGTCCGGTTTAATTGCCACTAAAGCAACGGTCGAAAGGAAATTAACGCCCAAACGGGATCCCTCCATCGCCCCTTTTCGTCACCGACCGAAGGTGCTCTGCCGTCCTTAAGTCCTAAAGCGATACGCGCTTGCGTATAAACGCTTTTTTATCCATACGCTTCCTAATTAAGGATGATGCTTTTTTGTCGCGTTAGTAAAAACAAATCGAAGACGTAATAAATATCATATAATGTTTCTTCAGAGTTCTAGACAGTTCCTCAAAAGTTTTAACGATTACGAAACCAATAATAACAAAATGAATGAGTTCTGGCAATATTTTATTTTCTGGATGAAAATTCTTTAAATCTCCACGAATAAAATCTTTTTTAGAAATCTATTATTAACTCAAGAAATCTGGATAATGCTTTAAATCTGTAAAAATATATCAAAAAGTATTGGAACTTAAATTGATAAAAAGACTAAAGTAAAAGAACTGTGATTAATTTTCTTATATGAAAAATGTGTAGTTTGCATCCACATATCTTTGGATCCTTTATTTATACTTAACCGCCAGAATTCTTTTTAGAATGTGTTAGTAATTTCACAAACTCTTTAAGGAAGAGACAGACTCTTTATTAATTATATCGAAATTCTGAAAATGGGGTACTAGCTTTATAGAGGTCGCGAATTTCACTTTCAAACTTTGCACGCTGTAAATACAGTTTAAAGCCCGACCTTCTCAAAACCAAGTCTTTGATCTTAAGAGCGAAACTTCACGAACTCCGAAGTATACTCTGGAATGGTGCAGAGCGCGAACACGCCGGTTCATAGATCTCGATGACGAAGGGAAGAGATGGGAAGGTAGATCTACCGGTTTGATTAACCGGCAAGAAGAATAAAGAGGCAGAGAGAAGAGAGATGGCAGAAAGGGAGAGCAAGCGAGTGAGGAAGAAGAATGGACCAGCTTACGAGGAAGCGAACACATCGCGATGAAGCGAGATGAAGAAGAATAAGACCAGCAAAATAGAAAGAGAGAAAGAGAGAGAAAAGAGAAAAGGGAACAAGTGAGAAAAGACGGCAAAAAGTTGTACTGCTCTAAGAAAAAGAGAAGGAAAAGGAGCAGAGGAAGAAGGTGTAGGAAGAAGGTAGACGAGAAGGACCTTCGCATTGAAAGGAGAGCCCTATTCTACGAAGAAGACGAAGGAAGAGTTGAGAGTACCAACGGCGCTAATGAATGTTTAGTACGCGGAAAGGCAAATCGCTTTTTTTCACTTTCCCCTTGCGTCATCCATCCATCTCGCCGCCTTTTCTCTGCGAAAGGCCATCGCGAGTGCGGGACGGTCGACCGGGTCTCCCTTTGGGTCATTAGTGCGGCCGCGTGCCACTTTTATGGGGCACCAGTTCGTAAGAGACTGCTTTGACGAATAAAAAGGAAGATGAGAGACCCTTCGTCGCTGATGCTTGCGAATCACCGTGAAGGAATACGTCAACATACTTCCTTCCGGATTGCCACCCTTAGGACGTGACGTTGCGACGCGATGCGCGTCTGGAATGCATTACGACGCGACGTCAACCCACTTTTTGATCTATTAGGATGGCACCGACGGTGACAGCTCGGAAAAGCTTATTGAAGATTGCAATGGACATCACATAAATGGCCTGCGTTTTTTCTCTTTTTGTTTTAAGGAAGCATCGCGTCGCGATAATTGTATTAGGTACTATAACGATCCTAAGACATTGAGTGCATGAGTGCATTTACTAACAAAATTCTTTATAAATTATTTTTATATGTTTTACGAGATTACTTTCTTGAACGAAAGTAAGAATAAACAGATTTGTTTTGGAAATTCGCGGTTCGGAGTTTATTGGATTGATATATTGCTCAATATTTTCGCTCAAGATTATCTTCAACTATATGATGCTGGTATCCTAATCGTTGAAATTATTCGAATTTTTGCAGTTCTTGACACGAAGACATTGATATCGCAATGCACAAAACATTTAATATAATTTTATTTATTATATTTTATATAAGAAGTATTATTAACAAATTATGATAAATAGTAATCTCATTTTTATTTGATAATGATATCATTTTAATTGCTATTATATTTTAATATACAAATATGGTATAATTTTTAATTTATGAACAATTTACGAATTTTCTTTGAATTATTAAGCAGGCACTTTTGCAATAACGATTTTACTTAACGTATAATTACAAATATAGATATGTATAACGCTAAAAATTAAAATTAGAAATGTAGATTAAAATATTTATACCTACAAAATAAATAGCGAATGAAGCACAGTATATAATACACATCGCGAGGGTGGCATGCGCTTCGCATAAAGAGGCTACGACCTCTCAATGTTCGCCGATCTCTCGGTGCGTAACTACCGCTGTTTGTTTACTGTCCACGCCAACAAGCGTGAGGTTATTAATTATCGTTTGACGTGCGTCGATGAGGATGGAAGAGAGCGCGTCCAATTAGTCGAAGGGCACTCGCACACGCTCACCATTATACTCCGCAAATCGATGCGATTTCCGACGCATGTCAATCAATAAACAATCGCGAAAAATAAGAATAGCCCATATTAACGCAATTCTAAATTGGAGCTCCTAATTCATTTGTTACACTCTTTGAGTATAACTTGATTTAAATTTTCGATGGTTTCGTTATTTGAAAATATAATATAATATATGAAAAATAAAATGGGCTACCAATGGAATTTATACAAAGAGTTTTCACTGAGCTTCGTTAAAAACAAATATTTTATCATTAAAAAATACGTTGTTAAAAATTTCAAGTGTCGTAACTTTGAGATAATAATTAATAATGCTGGTTGTGTTCAAATATTGGGATGGACCGAACATTTGTAAAAAATGGTTTATCGTGAAATTATAGATATATGTTTCCTTTATACCTATAGTAAAACAGCACACCGAAGGGTCAACACGATGTTTCCGCGCAATTAAGTCACACTGCACACTGTTTCTCGTCAGCGATATCGAACGAGCACTCGAAGACTTCTTCAATGGGTCCTTCGAAGTTGAAGGACTTTGGTAGTCCTTCCAGATTACCGAAGACGTTCGAATCTCGAGATGATCTTAACCAGAGGCCCTTTGTGCTCTTGTTCCGGCCGGTGACCACCATACTTCAGTCAAGGAGTATTTAATAGACAAAAGATGTCAAAGATGTCCTGCTTTCCCGGCGTCTTTTCGGGCTTGCCGACAGCGTCGTGCGCGACGCGACGAGAAAAGTGCGACGCCACCGGGAGAAAAGCGGGGTGTGGTGTGGCATGTGCGAGGGCAAGGACGGCAAGGTAAAGGTGGAAGGGCTTAAATCAATAAATCGCGCGTAAAAGCCCGCACCCCCAGCTTCCACGGCCGTCTCGGCGTTATAACTCCGCGCGCGCGTGAACGTGGGAGACAAAGGGACTCGACGACAAGGTACAAGGACGACGGAGCTCTCGAGAGGCGGATGGGCCCCGAAGCCGCAGAGGAGATTGATGTTATTCGATTCTCGGATTCGAGATAAGTTAAGGGCGAAGCGGGACATCCACGAGGGGCATCTACATATAGATCACGGAATCGCGACTTCGATTTACGTTTCGAGTGTGTGCGTTGCCTTGCGAAAGATTTGTGTATCTTGAATCTCTTGAACGGCAATTCTAGGACTATTATACATAGATATAAAACAGCACAGATTTTAATACTATTTACGATTTACGATATTACGATATTTCTTTCAAGTCTTTCGATATTCTTTGTGCATCACAGAGAGAAAAAGGATGATCTTTGTTAATTTAAATAAGAATTTTATTACTAGTTAGAAGTTTTGTATCAGAGATAAATCTAGCCCAGCTAGATTCTTGAAGTTTCGTATACGTAATTGAAATAATATTACCGACAAATCGGCATTTAAAATCTTTTTACCCCTTGCGTAACTACATCATGTTCCGCACTTTGCTATCAGTCCCATAAATCCGGCATACTTCATACCGCGCCGCTATAAATATCGCTCGAAAATTCGAACGGCTCGGATAATCTGAAATTAGATACGAGCATCGACGATCGGCCTGAATGTAAATCTCGAAAGCACGCCACTCGTTTATCTTCGCGGGCCTGAACGGAACGTGAGAGACGTTCGACGTGTTTTCTTTGTCATTTGACACGCAATCCGCGCCGGATATATTTCACACGCGCACACGCGGCCCTTCGTAATTAGAAAGCCATTCAAAACTACGCGCATCCACTCTACGCTGATGGATACTGACCATATCTCACGGGCGATGATGACGGGCACCACCTTTCATGCACGCGGAGAGCGCGCATCCGTGCACAACGCGGGGCGGCTGTGAAAGCGAGATGCTGCTCGCGCTCGTTAAAGCCGATTCCCCGACTCTTAGACGGTGAAAAGGGTGCGAGATAGTTGCGCCACGCCGATAATCTTGAATCTACCGGTGTTAAATTTAACGCCTTTTCGCACCAACTCACGGAATTTTTGTTACTCTTCATTGCGGCACGCGGGCGCTGACGTTAATCGCGAGCATGTCGATTTGCATATACTCCGATATACAAGATGTTCTAGATCTCATCTCGCGATCTTTGAGCAACATGGAGTCTGACACGATTATACATGCAGTGCTAACGATTACCAACTTCGATGGTGTATGGATCACCAATAACTCATCACGTACGGCAATTGAAAATTAATTAACTCGCTGGCAACAATGCGGTGTAGTATACATTCGCGCTCATGTAATCGTTACATTTCCGCGTTTATGTAAATGTAATATCAGTTTGTGATACAAACGCGAAAAGGGGAGACGACCGCGTGGGAGTGGCTTAATAAACGTTGATCGAAGAAAATTGGCGAGGGCCCGAAGTCGAAACGCTTTACGAGCGGAGCGCGCGCTACGTTGAGTCACTTTCATACCCCGGGGGGAACTGCCGCTCCCAATTAATTCGCTATCCGGAGGAATGTTTCATTAAGGCGTTTATTAATCCCGTCTTATTTCTATTAACACGGCTGACCTTCGCTACGAGAACTGTCTTGAACCCTGAGAAAGTCTGCGCGAGTCGACGCAACGCGGCGGCGGCCGCTGAAAAATTACGCGAGCCGGTTTAATCGCGATAAATTGCAACAATATCGCGCGCTAAATTACGGTACCATCGCCGGCGAATAATTGCCATTATCGAAAACGCCTGTGCTTCCGCACTAATTGATTTTGCGATATCGTTCAGCGACGGTATCGCGCACGGTTTTTTTTTTTCATTCCAAAACGTTAATTTAGTTTCAAGAATATATAGTTATATCCCTCACATGTATTCTGATATTTTATTAGCCAGCACAAAAATATCCCAACTGCCCACACAATGCATAATATATAACAAAAATATTAAATCTGTATATATAATAGATATAACATTTAAGATATACTGTTCAAGATAATAAATATGTACCTATAAAATTAATTGTACAAGATAAAGATCTAAAATCGATTATCGTCTTTCGTTGACCGAACACTGGAATTCAACCGAAATAAACGTTTATGACGCCGAGTTAGGCATTAACCGGCTGGGCGGAAATCGAGCCGGGTGCAGTCCAGAAACCGGAAGAGCAGCCGGGTCTCGACGTGGCCGATGGGGCGAGAACTATCTCGCGCAGATAACGGACGGGTCGTCAAAAGCGAGAAAAAAGTCGGCACGATCGGCGCGGCGTCCCAAAGTTTCGCCCGTCGCGGAAATCGAATTTTCGAGCTGAACGCCGTGCGCCAGGCGGGAAACTTGAAAATGGACTTTGTAATTTGCCACTCGGTTTGACTTCGTCGCCGCCGGGCGCGGGTCCGCTGCCCGAGCTCGTCGCGGCTCGCCGAGCTCTCGATGATCTTGTTTGCCGATTTACCATCGTCCAAACTTTCAACGACATTAGACCGCCACTTTCGCGCGCGCCAATGCGAGTGCAGCTCTGATTAACTCAATACCAGAGTATCTTCTACAACAATAAATACTAACGAGAAATATTTTCTGTCTAGTGTCTAGTATATAAAATCGTATTTCTTGGCATTTATAAGTTTGCTTTTTAGCTACCGAACATTTGTCGAAAGTATCCTACATTAGAAGCATCATTGGCCAGTATTCATAGTCGAATCTTATTTCAAGACCGTCTTAAGTAATGTCTTGAGATGCTAATACGGTCATTTCATTGGCTGGATGGAGTCTTAAGACTGCCTCTGACCAGACTTGAGACGATCTTGAATATAAGATCCGACTATATGAATACCGGCCATTGAATATATGTGGAAACATTGTAATATTTCTTTCCGCATTTTTATGTTCATATAATAATAAAATATTTCAGAATGTATCACTCACGGTAACGTACGTACCAGTGATGTACGTGCCTGACGTTATAAAACGTGCCATATTACAAAAATTCCATCAATTTTTCACCTTGCGTTTCTACAATGCATTACGGACGTTCTGCGATATTAAACTCTGAACGTTTGATATGACTGCATTTATCGCGATCGGGTATATTGCCGTTCGAACGCATTGTGACAAATATATACGTCGAGGAAAGTATTCAATATCGCGCAGTGATTTGGCGTGACTTAATCGCTCGGCGACACGGGCTCGCTGATGCATATTGGTGAATGCATTGCAGCCGGGTGCAGCGTCCCGATGCTTTTCCCCCGATGAATGCGCGCCGGAGTCGACGCGGAACGCGAGAGCTTCGGATGCATCTGCGCGCTCTGAAAGCAAATGTATCCCGGAAGATAAATTATCTTCTCGTTCGAGTGACTTTGCGTCTCGCTACATTCGCGAACGAGCCCGCGCCCGATGCCCTGTCACAGAGTGCAACGCGTGCCGGTCATGTCACATGCCCCCGGAAACGCGGATTCTGAACCGCGCCGATCACTCCGTAGATCTCCGTACATTTTCTGAATTCGAAGATGCCTCTCGGTTTGTGTAACGCATAATCTGCCCGCTTATATCCATTCACCGATCTCTACCGCAGACTGTTCGTTTTGACGAGCGCGCGGGGATTAAAAGAGTATCATCAGCTTTGATAAAATATATACAATTGCATACATATACAAATTAAATTAATGCACACTTAAGATTTAATTTTTTACATGCATACTGAAGTTGTACACTATGTTCCATGTGTTGTGTTTAGTTTAGATTTTAATGGATATTGGATTTTAATTTAAATATAATTCGCCAGGTACTGATTGGTTTTCAATATTCATATTGAAATTGAGATAATAATACTATATTGTGGTATATGCAAGTTTTACTTTTGAAATATCATACTCTCATGCTATAATTGATGTAAATATAATAACTGCAATACATATACGTGACAACAGACAGTATAATACTGTATAATGATGTATAATACTGGACTGTCCTTTGTCGCTGAATCGTACGGATGCACGCTTATTTGCAGATCTTAATTATTTAATTTCTCAATAATTATTGCAAAAATCACAAAATAGTACACTTTTTCTACTCACAATCAGTTTAATCTGCTCTACCTGCACATGTGAGCGCTGTGTCAATAATAATCAAACACTCTGTGTATTATAATTAGTGATTTATTTCGATTAATGTTTTAAGAAGACAAAACGATCATCTTATCGAATTATTGTGAAAATCCCAGTAATCAAAATGTACATTTATAAGGAAAAATTTAAGCTACATATATATAATGATTTACTATGGAGATACGTAATCATGAGGTGCAATTTATCGTGATCCAATTGATTGTCGATCTGGATGATTCGCATTATTATCAGGATATCATTCGAGCTCGCCTAGGTGTGACGTAATGTGTCGTGCCTGTTGATCGAACGACACCATCAAATTGTGCGCAATGTTGCGTGCACCAGCGACATTCGCACGCGCCACCGTCAAAGGGACACGCAATCGATCCCGTCCCCACCGACCGTCCTCGGTGCGCGATTAGTGCATTAAATATAAACTCCATCGTGTGACGCAACGGGTCGTACGAATAAAATAGAACACGTACATCTGCTTTTATTTGCTGACGTAAATGCCTGGAGAGATTTCCGTGAAATAAGCTAATGTCTAAAATTAGAAGTATTTGTTTCTACAAAAAGGGTGTGTGAAGACATTATTACGAAGATAATTTGCGAATTTATCTTAAAATTAGCTACCGATATTTCATTGTCTCAAGAATTATCCTTCGCGAATTGATAACAAATTGCACGAGGCTGCATAGAGGCAATTTCAGCAATCGCTTCCTTGATCGATCACCCGATTCCTCGTAGCGTGAACTCAATATCTCGCTTGTTTACAAGCCGCTATCATAGCACAATGGCGTGACGAGATCCGACATGATCACTGGCATTGTCGTCGAGTCCCGCAATCTTGTCAGTTTAAAAATTAATCGAGCAATAATTTAGTATGCATTTTAGAACTCTCTTTTTCACAAACCTTTTCAAAATTGAATAAAAAGCGAATAATACTCTCTTAATCTCTGTAAAACTTAATTCAATCACAAATTAACAAAATTTACTTTGAAATCAGCGACTTTATCCGTTTAAATTGAAGGTAATGACAATCATATTATTATAATATTTCTACCGAAAAATTAAATAAAGATTTGTTCAGCAATTAATTTAGATAATCTAATCAAATCGAGATTATCTTCATTATTTTATTGAAATGGAGAACAATAGCTTTCATACGATCGTAAATACGTACATTCAATTCATAGGATTGACAATTATGTTATTGCACCTATATTTATATATGTAAGGAGTAGTTTCTATCTATTAGTTATTTATAAAATGAAGGAGCCGGTTTTAATTTTGCCAGATAATTGTAAATTTAATTTATTTTTCGGCAATCAATGGAATTGTCATTCTCGTTTTTCCATAGCAACTATAACGTAACTATAACAATAAAGTAATTGTAACATAACTAACGCTGGTTAGACAGGTTCTCAAAGTGCGGATATACCTAAACGAATTTCTTTTCTAATTTTCATGCAATTTCTTTTTGGTGGCATCGAAGATATCTTTATTGTCATTATTTATCGGTCACTCGGTATAGCAGGCTCAGTACTAGCAGCACCAATAGTCCTATCGATATATGCACGTAGGATACAATACAAGGCGGGTACATTGTGCCACTCGCCTAAGCGCTAATACTGACGCGAGGGTGGTTGCGGGGCACCAGCGGAGACGGGTACGGAGTCGATACAACTACGGGGAGGGAGGAAGGGAAGCGAAACAGGCAAGGGGAAACATGCTAGAGCTGATACAGCTCTCGGCTGCTTGCAGAGGATCGCAATACCGCGACATTGTTCCTGTTTGTGGTGGCTCCGCCGAACGTGTCGCGGATACGAGCTGCAGTGGAAACGAGAGGGAGGTGAGAGTGGCGAAAAGGGGTACGACGCGACGCGGACGGTGAAAGAGGAACTATCGTTTGTGCCCCGAGTTTTCCGGAGCAAGTAACAAGATGAGCGTAACAAGCGCATGCCAGCCGTTTGTTGGAAGTTAGTTTGTTTGATTTCGAGACTCCTGCGCGACGCGTTTCTTTAAGCAGGCAGAGAGTGGAGAGAGAGATGAGATGCGCGCATATATGCCGGCGGTATGTGCATCGTTCTTGGGTGCGATGATAGGTCGCGTGATTGTCCGGGTTGTTGGAAAACTGCGTTTTCCGATATAGCGGAAATCGATAAGATGCACGAAGCAATGTATGATAATCTATATATGCAGTATATACCTATACCTAAAAGAATATTATAAAAGTTTATATATATATATATATACATAATCTCTTCTAAATTTGTAGATAATTTCACGCAATTCATAATTAGGTAAATAATTAATTAGATATATATAATTCCAAAAACATGTAATTTGAAAAATGTAATACTGGAAGAATCTTGTTCTCGTTTGTTTGGAAGCCAAAAAACATGAAATTTTATATATTTGCTACTTCAAATTTAGTCCTTTGTTTAGACGTCACTTACGAGTTAATCGACTTCATCTGGGTGTTGAATCTTATTTAAAGTTCGACGGGAATCTGGGACGGGAATCACTCACGGGTCAAAGAAGAACATTTGACGTCTCCGTTTAGAGCACTTTCGCATTCGCAAGCTCTCCCTAAGCGGGCGTAATGGATAGAAAGGGCTCCTTCGAAGCTCGCTACCGCAAATCCGAGATGCCGGCGAATCCCTGACAGTCACGTCGATTTTTATTCTCGACTTTCATATCTCCCTGTACTGAGGCTCGAGCGTGTTCAGTAAAAGGAGCTGACGAAAGTTGACACAAAACGTCGGATGTTCTCCGCTCAATAGCTAAGATCGTGTTGTCACCTTTAATACGCACAATCGATTTTCACATATTTCGAGAACTTAACTATTTGAAATATTTAATTTCAATTCCGACTATATCATAACTGTTGTGATAATCGAAGTTACGTATGGAAAAATTTTACGTTATTTATTTTATAAACAAAATTAAGTTCTTGTGCAGTCATCGCAGTAAAAGATATAGGTACATAAAATGTGTAAATATTTGAACCTACTCCATTTATAATATACTGAAAAAATATAATGTTTTAAATTCTATTTATCATAACCGAATCACAAATTATTTTCGAAAAAAGATGGCGACTTCCGGTAAGTTTATCTTGTAAGACGGAACTTCTTGTCGGATATAATTTTCAGAAACTTTAGCCCCAATTTGAATATATAAGCGGACAAGTGAGAATGTCTATATCAAGCGAGCAAATCTATATAACTTAATTACAAAGCATTGCATAAAGCCATTACAAATTTTACCTTTGCAGCTAAGCAATGAAATGAAAACTTTGTAATGCAATTAGGATGACAAATTCAAATTTAACCCATTAAGGACTGAACCTAAACCACTTGACCAATGTTGTTTAAATTTTGTGTGCGTGTTATAAACGTAAAAAAAAATGTGTATTATTTTTTTTTTATTTTTTATTATTTTTTTTTTTTTTTTAATGTTTTTGTGCGCAATGCATTATTGTTAATTTGTTTATCTAAAAAAAATTTTGAAAGTTACTGGTCGATAAATCGACCGCTAGTACCAAATGGGTTAAATTGAATTTGAAATGATATAGAATATTTTTACACTTTTCTCTTCTATTTTTCAATGTTAATGATCACTTTTGCGAAAACATTATTACATTCATTGTCCTTTCACTTTGGACGATTTATCCGCGATGATCATCAACGGACAATGAGATGACCGTCATGGAGCATATATGCATTCGCATTTGGATCGACACATTATGGTTGAGACGTTATCGAAACAAGGTTAATCGAATTCATGCGGATTATCTTTGATGTTTTCTGTTTCAAAAGAAACATAGTCGCGTCGACGTGAATAATTTGCGGTCCAATATCAGCTCGACCTCTTCTTTCGCGGCAGAGGGTTTAAAGGAACCCACTGGGAAAAGCGCCAGGATGGAAGGACAGGGCGCATCCGCAGTTTTGCATGGTAGGAACGATGCATCACGTGGTCAGCGCAGTCCGCGTTTGATCTTTGAGAAAATTTTACATTAAATTCATGCTTTGGGGAATTCAGATTGTAATATACGTAGAAATTTGTGATTTATACCGCCGTAGTGAAAATTTTCCGTTGGGAAATCTATATGTAGCATTTTGATCGAATAATACATGCTGCGTGTAATTCCAAATAATCAAAATTATGTCAAGATAATTTACATGTTTAATATTTTATGAATAATACGGCACGTATCATATATATGTATTATAAAGGAGTGTATTTTGTATTAAAGTTAAATTTCAAATGTGGAAATGTGTTATTTGATTTGATTGAATTGATTGGCGTAGTATATAAACTTTATTCATGTAAAAGAACCTATTTTGTCTGCCTGACGAACTTAACGTAAATAGGCTAAATTTTATTTTATTTTCCGATGATTCGGATAAAAAATCTATCAAGTACTCTCTCTGTGCATTCTTTCCGTCCTTAGTAGATATCGATTCAGCTGGCAACCGTCTATTATCTAGGCGAACCTGAGGCTTCCAACCTCTACTATCTATCGTTTTCATTGTCACCGCTGATCCGTAACATGGATCTCGTCTTACCAACCGCTATATTCCCCGGCCTCTACTCTTTAACGATGCTGTATCTCGCATCGAGATCCCGCCTGCCCACCGTCGAGACGTCTCACCCTGTGGAGACTAAATGGAGCGCGACCGACCGCAGAGCGAGGGTGAAATTCGCTGCATAATTAAATATATCAGCGTGAACCCTTCGACCGAGACTGAATACGGTGCGTTTATTTCCTTCCGCGAACTGCGGAGTTATAATTGTGGAGAATGTATGGAATCGCGGTGGAAAATTGAACAATATTTAACAACCGTCGAAAATAACCGACTCATCATTTTTATTAGTAAAGATAATAAAAGTAAGAATTGAGGGCTAATTTGAAGACTGGAAACTAAAATCTAGAGACTGTCTGACAGTTTAAAACATTTTCTTTTCAAGACGTCTCTTAGACGTCTTTCCGTTGTCTATAGGTAAGTTACGAGAGATTGAGATTAAAGAAATTTAAAAAATAGATTGTTTAAAAAATTTTATATATCTTAAACTTTTCTGAAATTAAACCTTTTATTATTCAGAAAACTATTAGATTTGAGAAATACATATATTCATTAAAAATTTTTGCTTGTAGTGTTAGATATGACTATAAACGTAAGTAAATACTTGCTCGCGGACAATGGTTAGCTATTGTAATAGGAAACTATTGTTCTTCTCTATGGATTTACTCGCGTAATGTATCTATGTCTTTATCTTTCAAGTGGGAGTATATCAATATCGTGGAAATAGAATAAAATGTTTTTGCGATTTATAGGTGAATAAATTTCTCAATAACTATTACTCAAACAATAACTATAGCATTCCGCTATAATATTGATGAATAAATAGGATTTTGAATTTTGCAGTTAAATATTATAGACGTTAAAATTTTTGCGCAATTAAGTTAGAAGATGGGTCGATTAACCGGAAGGATCTTGTATTTATCTTATACGATATGGGAAAGATCGATCTTCGTCGACGTATCGAGAACATTGGCACGACGTACTCGCGGATGGTATGTCGAGGAATCTCTCTCTCTCTCGTACGTGCAGATAGATCATGTGCGCACGTGATCCAGGGATCGTATGGCTCTCGTATTCTGGATTCGCCGGCCGTGCCGCAAGATGAAACGGATTATTGCTTCGCCACGTTTATGTACCCTCCTCGATATATCTGTCCACCGGCCCCTAGATAGCGACATATTAATGCCAAAGGGCTCTGGCGACGGACCCGGATATGTACCGTAGGTACTTGAGACTATATATGCACGCGCACGTATATACACGCGCGGATTTCGAGCACCGAATATATATATAGCCAATCACTCTGCGCATCTTCTCATCATCGAAGACGAGCCTCCTTACGCCTCGCATGATATGTCTGCGAAATTGGATCGAGTGATCTCAAACTGATCCTGCGAGGTTACTAGGTCATCGGAAATCCTGTCGAGAGATCATTTACGAGCATGTATATATTGAATAATTCAGAGTCCTGTGAGAATTTCTGATTTAGGAAATAATAAAATAGAAAAATTTTATCTCTTTTGATTATTCAATTGGAATATTATTATTAATTATGCGTTTATTATTATTTTGTGAAATCATAAATAATATGAGGCTTTTTAATTATGGAAGTTTTGATTTAGAAAATTGCGGAATGTATATAAAATGATGGCATTTTGTAAAATGTATAACTTAAAATTATTTTGACAATTTTATGCTTATAAAAGATGTAATGCACTACGATAAAACAACGGTAAAAGTAGTAAGTTAAAAAACTCATTTTTCACGTACGCACTCGAGAACATATTTTGTACTTGAATCCATCCGCGAGAGATTTATTATGCAAGAGACTTTGCGCCTGCAAGTTCCACTTTTCTTAGGCTCTTTATCGCCATTATTGATTTTCGATTATCGGCCACCTAATGCATCGGACGTTTTTGGGTTAAAGACCACCAGCATCCCGTGTGCTCATCGCTTTCCGCGACTCTCGATAAGACTTTGCGATCATGCCATTAGATAGAAGAACCGTCACACTTTGGTGCAGTTGCATCCGACTGCGCCAAGAACGAATTCACGCCCCGAGAACTTGCGCTTGAAAAATAGTGGAGTGACTTCAAAGTTAGTTATCAGACTTGTGACTGTAAAGTGAAAACGCGGCAGTCGCCGCAGAGATAAAATTTTCAAAGGAAGACGATACATAGAAAAAATAATTATATTTCTAAACAAGTAATAAAAATAAGAAATGCAATTTTATATAAATAAGAAATAATTTAAAACATTGTATTTAACTATAAATGTTGTTAGACATGTGATACAAGGACAATTAAAATCTCGACACTGTGGGTGCGGAAAATTCTCATTATAGTGCTGCATGTGTCGTTGCCTTGAAAAAAAGCACAATGTCATCCCGAGATTTTAATCCGCGAACATCCGTCGGCCTAAGAAATTCCTGCCGACTGAATTGCGGGCGTGTCTAATTAGCGCGGATGATTTCCAATGTCGCGGTCCGCGCCGTCGTTATTTCGGGAGACTTTACAAGAGGCGCGCGTTAAAAAGCGCGCGGGGTAGCGGTAGTCGGGCGACGATAAATTGCCGTAAAGATTTCGCTGTCGTCGTTAGAGCCGCCAATTAAGCGGGTGGGATAATCGGCATCCACTTCGCGATAATTTACGGAACGACGGGCGGCTAATTTGACGCGCGCGGCTGGAGGCGTGCAAAGAATCGACTTTTGTTCACGGATTCACATAGTAAAAAATGTAACGTTAAAATTTGTTTTAAAAAGGAATGCGGAACAAAATGCAAGACCTATAACATCGTTCAGAGAAAATGGAGTTGCCAAAATTGTAAATGTTATATTGTTTAATAATTGTTTGCTTCAACTTAGAGCGACTTTACAAAAATACAACCTTTTTCTTCATAATTCTATAATAATTTTATGTACTGAGACAAATCACAGCTAAAACCCGCAGATTAAGTTGGAAATTTTGATACATGAAAAGCAATAACAAACGTACGTTTTTCGCAAATTTTTGCTTTAAAAAGGTATAAATTCAGCTTTAAAAAATCATAATTTAAAATTCTACGTAAAATACATATGTATAAGCAATCTAAGTAAGTAATGATGACATAAATAATCAGCATTGGTCCAGATATAAATCTTGAAAATAAAATTGGTATCAATCATTTTTGCATGGCCCAAAGCAACACGCAAGGCAAGCATTTAAATAATCCTAATTTAAATAAAACGTGGTCGCGACGCCCACGTTTATCGAAGACTCGCAGCATCATGGCACGATATGTTTTACCAATCGTATTCTCATTGCTTTCTTCCACTCTTTCTTCTTTTCTCGAAGCTTCACCGTCTGCCATCGGTCTTCAATCACGCTCGGATCTTTCGTCTCGATAGCGTGAGCGTAAAGTGCAAGACGTGTCAGTGACTCTCAACCTGACACCCGCTGCTTCAGAAGCCACATCCCCGAGGAAGATCGATCGCATTCAGGGAGGACACTGACCTGATTTACGATGTTCCACATCGTCGGACAGAAAAGTTCACGACGATCAACCTTCTTCTTTTAATTAAAAAGACTATATAGGCTATAAAAATATGTTGCGTTTTTCCTAAATCGTAATTTTCCCAGCTATAAACTTTTAACCACATAATAGCCGTTCCAGTCATAAATTCTTTTATTATATAAATATTTCCGGATCATAAAATTTTCAATTATCAGTTTCTTGATTGCATCTTTAACAATCATATACATATTCTTCCAAGTTTCCAAATACCTAATAAATTCATTAATGTAACAATGTTAATATAATGTTAGTGTGTTCGCTTCATATTTAAAATTTTCTCTATTTAAAAATTACAAATTTTTTGCTCTTAGATGTTCTTAGGTATATCTGTACATAAATTTTTTAATCAGGGCAGAAACTTTTCCGTCACTTTCTCAATTATGCAAATGACACATGATACTTTATGTAACGCGTGAGTTTGCAGAGACACGATTAGAACATCGCGAAAATCGCTCGTATTCCGCGACTATCTACAAGGCAATCAATTTTCGTCATTGACGAAAGGAAGGAAGCGAGTCCACGGATACGAGGGAAAAGGTGGAAAAAATGGAGCCTCGGCGGGTGTGACTTAATGTAGTCGAAGAAATAAACGGGACAGCGGTATATATCAAAACGCGGACAGCCTCGTTGCGTATAAATGATATAAATAAAATCAACGTGGGAATACCGGGGCTATTTATCATCTGGCTAAAATACCTCGTGCCTTCGTCCTCTCACGTCCCCATTAATAACGACGGGAAAAGCCATTTTCTTGGACGCAGCTTTACTTCCAGCACATTATACTTAATTCGTAAGAAAACGCACATTTAAGAAAGGATTCCAATGTTTAACTTAATTAAAAATGCAGTATATATATAGTAATTTCCTGCGATTACGTTCTATATTATTTAATGCAATGATCTAAACATTTAAATTCGTATAATGAAGTTTTCTTAAGACTTACTATATAATAATGGTTTACAGAAATTATTGATACATCTTAATTATAATATATACACCAGGTTATAGCCATGTAATGTGTGTTATAATATAATCAGCCACATAGCTCTTTATAGAGTTTAATACAATACTTATATAGAAAATTATATGGAGGATAATCTAAAGTATGTAGTATGAGACCCCCACGAACTACATTTTCGGAAAGGAGAATTGTGAAAAAGTCACGTTAGGAAAAGAGGTTGGAAAGAATTGAGAAAGTCTCGACTGCCAGAGAAAATCATAATTTAGAAACTTATAATTTGATGAAGTCGTAATCTGGAAAGTTTATGATTTAGGGAATTTTAAACTGGAAAATATGTTGCGCTTAGCAATGTTAGAAAATTGGCAGAGTTTACATTCTATAAAAGAAGGGGCCCGCAAGGAGTGAGGAGTTTATCACTTCGATAAGAGTATATCCACGATTTTAATATTCTATCATGCATCTATGCACGCGCATTTCGTGAGGTAGGTACCGACGTCACGATGTTTATTACGAGATGCATTCTCGGTTGCCTGCACATGCACGCTGGTCGCATATGTGCGCAAACGTAATGGAGAGCCCCCCAGGAAAGCCGCGAGATGACATCTGGCCAAATATTTAGGTGTCGAGATAAGATGTGTTTGTGCTGCATTGCCTCACCCTCAACTAACATGCGTTGTTTCTTTTATTTTTCAGGTAAGCAGTCTGGGATCCCCTTTATGCTCCTAAAATTGGAAGCACCGCTGCAACATGGTAAGATAAATTTACGGTGTCAATTATCACTGCTACTACTAAACATCCAATCGGCCAGTTGCATAATGCAACATAATTTGTGATAGTTTATGTTTATTTAATGCAGTGTGATTTTATTCCCTCTTTATCATTGAACACTCTGATTATTTTATTTAATAGTTGCATGTTATATCTCTGACGCAAAAAATTAGAAAAAATATATAATATAGATATGTATATGTACTAAAGAATGTTAATAATATTCGAGTATTGACAATACAGCAAGAATGATGACAGTATAAATAGTAGATTAATTAAACATGACATGAACCATTAATCAAACCTACTCGGTTGACGAAATTAATAAATCAACGCGAAATTAAAAATCCGTCACGGCGAGAAAAAAAAATAGTCGCGTGGCGTTTTATAAGGAAATCGATGTAATGCGACGGGATGAATTACGAATTATGGAACGCATTGCTCATCCGGGAGGACATCAATCCGGGATAATCGACGAGTCGCGAGATTCCTTTTTGTCGCGCGAGATGAAGCATGGCGTCGGTTTGTTCTCGTCGTGCGTTGGAATTTCGTTCGCTCGCCATTTGATATCCGCCCTATGATTTATACTTTTAGTTTCGGCTCGTCGAAGTTCGTCTTTTGTGAAAAAAAAAGTATAGAAAAGCCATGATGTATCGCTCAATACAAGTTGAAATAATGCCGGTTGACAAACGGAGTTTTCGGTCCAAATTATGTAAACTATGCTGTGGAGCATAAACATTAATGCAGATGCAATAAGCACGCTTCTGTTGCGGTTATATTGAAACTTCACAAAGCGTGCATTATTTCGCATGAAACCCATATCGCATCATTTTACGATAATGTGACGTATACACCAGTATTCCGCTAGTTTTATTAGATTAGATTTTCTTAGTTTTGTGCTTATAGAGAATTTCATAAAAATATGTATATTTTAAATTGAAATATTTAGTAAATTAAAATAAAAATTGATAAAAACTAAATAAGAATTTGGAATTTCTATAAATTAAGGTATATCTATATATCTTTGCTATTTAAATATATATAAACAGAGAAAAAAAAATTGTTGAAAAACGCAAAATGTGTTTCATCCAACTGAAATATTTAGTCCGATACGTTCAACTAAACATTACTACGATGAACAAAATATTGTTTCTTATAATTTGTTACTATTGCAAACAAAACACTTTGAACCATACAAAACATTAATTGAACCAACCAATTTTAAACAACTATACAAATTTTGCGCGTACAACAAATTTTTTTTCTCAGTACACTTTTATTTCGCTATAAATTATCATATATCTGCAATATTATGGTAGATTATTTCAAAGACTTCGAGATTGATTATTTTAAGTATATCTGATACGAGATATCGATCCATTGTTGCAAATTCGATGCAACATTTAAGAAATTGTGTTCCACAAATGACGGCAGTTTTCCGCGATCGACGGCGATCATAGACTTCAGTCGAAAACGATTCTATTCGATCGATATACTGGAATGATGATCGGGACATATACGGGATCGCCGTGAGTTATCGCGTAATATTGCAGAATTTTCGACGGCGGGAAAGAGGATAATCATAACTTCTGTGCGCGGCGTCCCCGATAATTCGACGGTTATCAAGGATCGTCTACCGCCGTTCGTCGTCTACATATTTATTACGAATATTCGCAAAGTTCTTCCTTATTGCATCGTACGAACGCAGTATGGAAATGTGCGCGGCCGATCGTACCTACTGCTATCAACGTTTATGCGGCTTAATGCACGTATCAAATTCATCACTCGCCTGCATCAATCTCATGGAAGATACATCTTCTGATCCATGTAAGAATTTTCGCACAGAAAAACTTATAAGAAAGGAAATTATTCATTGAATTTCAAATTTCTGAAAAGCACAGAATCATATGTATTACAAATTTTTAACGTTGAGACACAATTCATGCAGTTTACTATTGATTTGCTCTCATGGCTGTTAGAATGGTCATGTTAATTGTTTCGACCGATAGAGACCGGGAGAGATGAGAGGTAGAAAGAAGAGGAAAGAGAGAAAAAGAGATACATACTTGCAATAAATTAATTAACACAAATAAATTCTACTAAATTAATTGAAATTAAATATGAATGAAAATGTTATATTGTGTACTGGTAAAATATATTAAAATTACATTTCTCTCTAATCAATTTAGTGATTTTTACATTTATATAAACGATCTAAATTAATGTATGAATAAAATTTAAAAAAAAATTAAGAATTAATATATGAAATATAAAAAATATATTTATAATAAACAGGGAATTGTTGAAGTCAGATTATTAAAAAATCAAGGAAAATGTCAACGAATGTTTAAGTTAATATTATTGACGCTTATATAATTAGCTCTGTAAAGAGATGTTTCGTTTTAGGAACGCATATTCACTATAGCCGTATCAACCTATTCTTTGTTAAAAGCAGATGTATGTATAGTTTTGGAAATACCACTTAATTAATTTCACTAACAATTGGTCGCGGACCGGCATTATGCAGCGGCGTTTCCCACGCCATTATCGAGCATTACAGTAGTTATCGCTGTTAACGCAGAAGCCGATGTTGTTCGTAGAGAACGTGCTCGAGAATGTGCGCCGTCGCAATGTATTAGCAATAAACTATATACCGAATGCAATAATAACGGATAATAATGATCGCCGTCGAGCGACTGTAACGAGCACAACGATATAATCGCTGGTGCAACAATGTTCCATCGCCGCAACTAATTATAACACTTTATCACAGCACGATTCGCGCGATGCTTCGTAACAAGAAGAGTTCACTAGGAAGTATTGAGCTCAATTGTTGATTTTCGCTTTTAATGATACTGCGAGAACGAAACGAATCGAGAAGAATCCGATAGGAAAGTATTTATTAAAACGTAAAGATTAAATGATCGATATCCTTTATACAAGAACATTGTTCGAAGTAAATTATTCGGGCTAAATGCAACCGTTGTAACCACTAGAAGATAAGAGAACACTTCTAGAAAACAAACTTTTACATAACTACTAAAGTGAATAGAATATTGTAAATTTGCGAATGTTATGTTAAAAATTAATTAAATATTGACATTATAAGTTAAAATTGAATTTTAATACTATACCTTCGTCGTATTATTATTTATTAATACTAAAATTAACTAATAAGGGGTTTTTACTTAAAGCACATATGAAGTAATTATTTAAAGTAAGTTCACATAGCACTTAAATGACACAAATTTTAAAGCTTGTTAGAATTATTGCATATTTAATGAATCGACAGGTTGAACCTCGCAGAAAAAACTCGTTACTTTTTTATGAGCGAATTTAACATCGTTATTATCGAGTGTAAGATCGCTAAAATCTCATTTAACGTTTTATTTCATTAGGTACTAGTAATGGATATATTATTGTGCCACTCTATGTCTTTATTGTCGCTGGGGGTTTTTAAAGCGTTAAGTCTCATCTTTAACGCTGCAGGCTTCAAGTGTTAAGGAGCAGAACAGTATTGAATGAAAGAATGGCAACGAGGGAGCTTTTCTGGCGGGCGAAGTAATTATTCACGTGGGTAGGGACACGAGGAAGAAGAGCTGCTTCAAGACGCACGAAGAAATTGCAGAAACAAACGTAGCGTTAGGGAATAAAGCATGGTAGTAGAGTGTGAGTTGAAGGTTGGGTGGATGGATAGTGAAGAGGAGGATGAGGGCGGAAGAAGAAATGGCGGGACAGCACGAAGGAAAGTTCTCGGTAGGAGATGCGGGAAGGAACGCTCTGAAACAAGGGGGCAAGGTGAGGGCTGAGAGATTCAGGGGGTTGTAGGATGGAACGAGCGATGTAGAAGAGGAAGGGTAGTGGTTGCTGAAGACAGTAAAGAGGGGAAGGTGAATCTCGTGGGACTCGTACCCGCGAAAGAGCCGCGGCCACTCAGAGAGACCTTTGGTCTTCTCTTTACACTGTTAAACATTCGATCGCGCAGATGCATGAATGAGCATATACTTGCTCTAGAAGTGTGATGTTTCTCAGACATTGCTCATTATCTCTCTTTGACTTTAAAATCTTGCGTAATAAGCAGATGAGGACGGTTAAAATAATCACCGTAAATATCAGTGATTATAAAAGTTTAAGTTTTATCTCAGTTCTCGCATACGTCATTATTTTGGTAAAACTGCAGATTGTTTGTGAAATATTTTAAAATTACTAAAATAAGTTAGATGCATCTTACATTAAATATTTCTATATACTGTCACTCTAACACTGTCCTTTGCAAAATGGAATGAGTGGCATATGTCAATATTTCGCTCAATGAATCAATCATATTTTGTTTTTAGGAATATTTAAACAAATTTAGACGAATAAATGTAGCATGATCTTCATAGTAATTATTACATAAATAAAATAGACTCAATATAAAAATAATAAATTTTTGCAATGTAAAAATAATAACTTCAGATACGATAATTACGTTTAATCTGATAATGATAAAACTAATTTCAGAAATGCAAAAATAAACAGCTTAAATTCGTTATTAAAACGAATTATTTGCGATGCAAACGTAAATTTGCATCAAGCCGAATTCTCGTGAAAATATTCGTAACCGAATAATTTTTAGCAACGCAATGTACATCTGACTAAGCTTAAATTAATATCCATAAAAATAATTTTGCTACGAACATCCACTTGTGTTACATAAATCCTTTTAATTCTGAATATTACTCTCGATAAAATATATTTTCAAAAATGTATATATAATGTATTTCATTATTATATAATATATATGCATGAGTTTTATATAAATACGACTGAGTTATAATTGCTATAAATAAAGAGAAAAATATAAATTCTGCATTTAATTTCGAAATATGTAATTTGTGATTATGAGAGTTTTTAAAAATACTTTTTTCAAGAATTTAGCTATCTTTTTACTTCAAACATTTAGATGGCTTTTTTTTAAGGAAAAAATATATTTCGGCGTCGAAGGTTAACATGGCGCATAAAAGAAACTTATTTGCAGCATCCTAGAAACAGTTTTTCGTCGGAAATGAAGTCACGCAACATACGTATGCGTATACGAGAGAACGCGCAACGAATTTCAAATATTTGTTCACGCACGTGTGAAAGGCTGCGTGAAAATTTTTATTTATTTCGTCTCGGGCAAAGCAACACACGCGTTTTATTCGTTCCAACGTTGATTCTCTTATAAACACATAAAACTACGGCATTAATGATTTAAAAATATTTATCCGCTGGTATAGATTTAAAAATATTTATCCGCTAGTAAGATTTAATAAAATATATGAAATTTATAATTTTGCAAGATAATGAGAGATCTTGTTCATATTAAAATTTTATTTCTACTTCATAAAAGGATTGCAGCAATTGAAAACTGTACGTTTATGATCACCGACTAATCAATTTATGTTTGACCCGCAAAATTTCTTAGTATAAATGTCATACATATATGAAACGTATAAATACAATTGGAAAATGTATCGAAAAATTAATAGAAATAAATTTAGGATTATTCATGCATATTTCAGGATATTATACGAATTAAAAATCTCAAAATATTGCTGGAATAAAATGCACAATTTTCCGACTTTGTAAATATAACACATCGATAAACGCAAAATAAATTATTAGATTAATGTCTCCAAATATTATATACCGACATTAGCGCGCGCATGGACGCCAATTACGCGGGCCGTCGCGTCGCCCAACAATTTCGATAAATCGCGGGAATCCGCTAATCGCCTGATATACGAGATCGTATTTCACTGCGTGAGAAATTTTTCAATAAACGGAATGTGTGCGTGTGAGTGCATGCTCGCGTGGAGAATAATCCGCGAGGTGCTTTTCCAGACGCACACGAAATGCGGCGCGGCGCTCGTTAGGCGCTCTTTTATTCGGACAACAGGACGAACAAGTTGCACGACCGGACCGGCGGACCAACTCACGTGGGTTAAAACCGAGCGACACGTACACGCGTAAAGACGATTTTAATTATTTACCTCGTATAATTCTATCGGTCATGAAATTTGAACGCCGTCACAACATGCCACAAGATTTTAAAGATAAAGATGTATTATCATCATATATGTTACATATTAAGAAAAAGTATGCACACCGCACACGATAAATCTGTTTAATGTATCTCAGTATAATAAGAAAAGAAAGCGACTAAAAAATTTAATAAAATCGGATATGGTGATTGCAAGAGAATTGATATAATACAAATAATTGAATTACGTAAACGCGATGCAATTTAATATTTACTTCAGAACGAACCCGGGCAAAGAGATCATAGATTGTTACCGCTGCGTTAAATGCGCGGCTAAAATTAAGTGGTTCTCAGCGAGTGTAAGAGGAAGAGAGGGTCCCAAACGAAATAAGAGGAGGTGGGCTGAAAGGTAGTAAAGGTTCTTTGTTAGCGGCTTTCTTGAAAAGCGAGTGGATCATAAGAGCGAGCTTTAAAGCATGCTCGTTCCTTAAATACAGCGAGGGACGCGTCTTGGGGATTGTTGCAATCGCCCCCTCCTCTTCCTCCCCATCCTATTCGCCACGCTGGAGAGCGCGGACGGTTGGCTAACTCGAGACTATAAAACTTGGTAGACGTTGTTAATGTTACATTTGCATAAATGATGGCAGTCGCGGGTTAACGCGATTTCCGCGTGAACGACGGAGCGCTATGGAAAATTGGCCGTCTCAACAACGAACGTTCCGCTCGATGCAATGTTAATCCTAGCCATTACTCGTATTTGCTTATTGGAGACGATTTAATGACAAACAAATCATTTACTTTGTTCTAGAACATCGGTCTTTCTACTGGACAGAACGAAAAAGTCAGTAAATGTCTTAGGAAAGCAATATTTTGCTATATAGGGTTTATATTGCCATAAAATTTCGTTCGGCGAGTTCGCGGCAAAGTAGTTACAGCAACCGTACGCCGCGCCGGTCCACGTAACAACCGCGATAACTTCGGATCGGAAGACCCTCGAATTCCCCGCGAATTAGTACCGAGGCGGAAAAGTTCGTTATTATCGGCCATTTACGAGGAGAAACTTTGCGGAATTTCGAGAGACGACGCAAGAGTTCGGCGATAACCGTCCGCTCCGGTCTTACGTCGGTAAAGGATAGATCAAAGTTGTCTCCGTCGTGAGACATCGACGTGATCGCATAGCAAAACGAAGGATCGCGCTCGCGTACTTTTCTTTTTTTTCTTTCTAGAATTCATATCGACAGCGCCGGCAAATCTCCGTGGAGAAAACTCGGAAAATACAGCGATTTCCTCAGTCTTCTCTCTTTTCCTACCCCTCGCTCTTCGGTATCTCGCATTTTTCTACAAGCAACTCCCACTGCCCATCAACTCACCATACCGAGAGTTAAATAAAATTTATCTCGCGCGACGCAGCCTCTCCACGGAATTCTACCGCATTCCGGTGGATGCTGAAGGTGCATCCGGGTTTGCTGCGACGTCGATGACGCGAGAAGAGCGGCGGACAGGAGAACGACGGTGGGACGCAGTAACGGATGTAGACCGGGAGAAAACTGGTGCTTGTGCTGTCCCCCTTGATTATCTTTTTTTTGTGTATGGTTTGAACGAGGTAATTGAATCTATTGAATAAGTGGGACAACGTAATGATTTTTTAATGGGAAAATTAGTGGTTGTTATAAAAGCGCTGAGAAAAAAAAATGGAAATTATTTTTCTCATTGAAAAATTATTACGTTGTCTCATTCTCCCAAATATCTCAATAACCTCATTTGATTCCATTTTAGTTTGACCGAACGGACGCGAGGTGCGCGACTAAAATAAGAGAATAGAGATATTGGAGGTTATTGACTTTGGAGAATTTGCTTTGTGAAAATTTCATGGTTTAATACTTAATGAAGTTATTTAAAGAGTGAAAATTAAATACTTTTAATAAAACTGAGTCAACTGCAGTATTAAAAAAAAAACGGCAATCTTATTTTCCAATTACTTGTTCAAATGGAGCTAAATACTTAATTTGACACTAAAAATGGTCTTTAAAAATATCTATATATTTCACACATTGCATTATTAAAAAGTAATAATGATATAACTGATAAATAAATATATAAGGATACTGCTCGATGCGCATGACTATATTTACGATATGAACTAAATGAAAACGATAAAGGAAAAAGAGATGCTTCTCCAAAGTGCATGCTTCGGATTTATTCTGTTCCGGCACTGACAACAACAAGAGGTGAATGCTTGGCCATCCGCTTGAAATGTCGCAATGCGTTCAAATTACAACTCGACCACCTTTTCTTTTATTCCGCGCTTTTATTCCCGTCGCGTCGAATACCGCTTGCAACTAGCTTGACCCAATTAACGATGCAGTCCGTTACACCCGAGGTTGCACCCGTCCGTTGTTCGGATTCTCGACTGCTTTCCGTCCCGACATAATCAGTGATACGATTTGTAATTCGCAAGAAAACAATGAGGAGAACAATTCAAACGCTCTGAAGTAGAAACGTTCAAGTGAATCTCATTGAAATTTAAGAGAGCATGAAGCTTTGACAACTTCTCATTATTTTCAGTCAACTATTAAGTTTATAAGCTTTAATTAAAGCGTAGATCAGCTTACAAATGCAGATCGTTTTTCTGAAAGACTGCTGTTATTGCAGAATATTATAGGCTTTTTATGCTATTTCTACATACGCAAATTCTTCAACAAATTTGAGAGAACTTTCTCTCTCTCTCTCTCTCTCAACGTCTCTCTTTAATAATCTCTTCAATTTTAAATCGCATATCATTTAAAAGTTTTTTATACCTCGACTTGGGATAATTACCATTTTATTTTAGCCTTCAATATCTCCCCGACTGAAGGAGATACTTACATAATGTGCATATCACGGAGAAGGACCCGGACGGACAGCCGGCATTCTTGGATACCAAGTGGCGCCTAGTCATCCCGTTGAACGAGTTATTATCTCAAGCCGAATAACAGGCAAGTCCCTCTGGGACTCGGGTCATTTAACGCGCGTCTTCGTAGCGAGCTGACTGCATAGTACGCTATCTTCATATACCATGTACATTATCTTCTGAATATATTACTAATCACGCCTTTTTATACCAATCAAAATTGATTATACGATAACTAAATGCGTGTAAAAATGTATAAACGCGCCAACAGCTTTCTTATAATCTGCAAAACATGACAAATAACTTAAAGATATATTTTCGAAAACTTACTAGTCAACTGGCTTGAATACAGTTCACTAGCGGTTAATTGCTGCTCATATAAAATGGCGAGGGAAATAAAAAGAACCGAAAATGAACGTCTACGAAAGTTCCCAAATATTTTCCCAAGCGCACCGTCGAGCCTCGGGCGCGGAAATATGTGCAGGTGGCAGGTGACCGCCGGTGTTTCAGACAGGTTCGTGTTTCTGATCCTTCTCCATGCCGCAGCAAATCGAAGCGGCTGGTTTTGACTCGTTACCCCTTCCGTAGCTCGAGTGACTTCGAAATATTTTTTTGCAACAAGCTTCATGCGTTATTGTTCTCTATTTAGTATTTTAAAATTTCTCTCAATTTTACATAAATTGAAACACAGTGAGGTGAAATATCTATTGTACTTGTAAGAATGATAAAATCGTGTCGAAACAAACGACTTTAAGTGGCCAATTTTTCATTCTTTTCCCAGGATCGAGTTATTTTATATATCATTCGCGTAATATATCGACGTATTCTCACCGCTTTTATCCGCGCAAACCAAGGACTACCTACCTCCGGTGAAGGTGGAGGTCTATATTGCAGTTAATCTATGTTCCGATTGTATCTGTTCATTGGGTTACGAAGTACCCGGGCATGGGCCTCCGGACATTAACTGCCGTTGTTACTGCCTGCAACGATCGCAGATACCGGCAGTTTCACCGTATTCTCCCTCCCCCCTTCCCCGTGTCTCGTATGTTTGCATAGGAGCAGTCTGCGGAGTAGTCTGATCGATAGAATGGAATGGAGAGGAAGATCGCGGCGCGGCGTACGTATAGGTACGGAAGAGAAGGGTCGATAGCGCGGGTATTAAAATTTGTGAAACCTCGTAAACCGTCAAAAAATTTCTGTTCGCTGAAGGCGCAAATTAGCGCCTTTAAATAGAGCGTTATATTCGATGTGTTAAGCGACACGAGTTTTAATGAATTTTACGTCATATAACTGGGTCATTTAACAGCATTTAACATTCTTTTCGATGCTCTTCGAACATATATCTAAATTCTTCAAAGAGAAATTTTAATCTACAATTGCGAAATATAAATATTTAGGAACGAATATAGATGCAAATATCAGATAGTAAAATAAAACAAATATTTGAAGTAATCAGATTTTTAAACATGAGAATTTATTGGTCAAAGGCAACACAAATCAATTACGCGGTATTTTATATCATTAAGTTGGTATATAGCTTTAAGAACGACACGCACAAATTTCACATGCAGTTGAATTCACGGACGCGACTCAAGTCGTAATTCCCAGGACACCTAGGATTCCCCTTAAACTCGAATGCGTCAAGTTGCAGGGCGAGACGTGGGATTAATTACTGTATAGCCAGACGGAATGCCTTGGTAGCAACACGAGCGCGAGAACAGTTGCACAGGAAGGATCCTGCGGCAGTAGTTCACCAACTTTGGACTACGCCCTGAAATACACAATGTTGGCCGTTACTTCGCACGAATCTGAATCTGATTAATAATCCGACGAACTGGTTATTGTCTCATTGCCATTCGGATCGCATCTGAATTTATTCAAACTACATTACGCTACGGTTTAAAATCAATGGTTTAAAAGCTGATATGATTGTGATGATATTGTAAATGTTTGTCTTGCAGACGATTAAAAAAATACTGAAAAAATTGTCCGTGACAATTTTTTCAGTATTTTTTTAGAGAGATATATTTACTACAGAGAAGTTAATATTAGCTTTTGTGTTCTAATACCGTTTTGTATTTACAGTTGTATCAACTGCAGGTTAAATTCGATGAGATACGGCAGAAATTTATAGAAATATCGTTATGTAATTTATAAAATTATGCACACACATTCGAATATTGATAAATTAAATATTAAAACATGGTGAACTTAAATAAGATGCGGATATAAATTAATGCTATTAATTTAATATGAACTGTAATCGTTTGCGCAATATTGCTCAAAAAATTTTTGCACAGAAATTTTATGATATTGTAAAGGTTCCAAACAATTTACATTAATTTAGAAATTTCATTAGCCTTTTTCATATTACCTTTTATTATGTCAAGTGGCAATTTTATCGTTATCCACAAAGAAATCTATTTATACAACGCGAAACATAGTAGCTAAAGGTATGGAGATCAGGTAAAGATATTTTTTTGTAAAAAGCAATGCGGAATGCATTTGCTGCATTCAGTGAAATTTTTTAAATGGAAAAATTCTTCTGAATGGAGTGTATTTAAAAGTAATTGAAGAAATCTACAGAGACTAAAAAACGGAAGTAAGTATACTTGGCACGAGCAAAGTGGAAGAGGGAAGCTCATTGAGTGTTTTTTTTTTCACTCTAAGAATATCGAAAAGCATAACGTTGAACTTTTGCATATATTAATTTCCAATATCATTAATTAAATCTATCATCGTGCAATATTTTCTTGACATTTTTCTTCTCATGAAGAGCGTAATGAGTTATCTCTCTTTTTCGCTCTCTCCCTCATGGCTGGTCAGGTGGCCGTCTTATCTCTTGGAAAGGTCCTTCGGCTTTAATTGCGCTAGTCAATTCCCCGACCACAACGGAGCCGCCGTTGGCCCTTTGCCTATCTTCCATCATCTTGCTCTAATCCCTACGGTCACCTAGACCCTAGACTGTAGACTCACTGCAACGTCGCCGATGTCATACTCGGGGAATTCGAGGACCGAACGAGGAGTCTCCCGTGAGAGTGACGCGGTGAATAGTGAACATCTTTGTTGTGGGATTAAAGGGCGACGCATCAATTGGCTTGGGCAATCTCGGTATATTTCATAAGTTAACCCTTCCTGTCCCTATGGTTCCTCGATATGGAATCGCATCTATCATATCTTACACATTAACTCTTGTTTAGAACGTCCACTTTAAGAGAAATTGATATGAATTAAAAGACAAATCGAAGGAAATGTTTTCTTCTGTTATTGGATTGTATTTTATAGTTAAACGTAATATAGAATATTACGTTTAACTAAATAATATGATGTTACATTTGAAAGATAAATTAAAATGATGAATAAATTAAACTTTGAAAGGTAATGAACTTAAATAATACATGCGGATATAAATTAATGCTGTATTAGTTTAATAATGAATTTGTGCAACTTTCCTAAAATAATTTTTGCATAAGAATTTTGTGATATCGTAAGGATTCGAAGTAATTTAAACTGATTTAGAAATCTCTTCAATTTTTTTACATGTTACCTTGTATGTTATGTCAAGTGACAATTTTATCCACAAAAATCTATTACAACGCGAAACGTAGTAGCTGAAGGTGGGGAGATCAGGTGCATGGAAATATTTTTTTTTGTAAATCGCTGCATTAGAAGAGGGCTTTGGGCGCCGTGAAATCCAATATCATTGGTAACCAACTGAAACGCCGATCCTCGTTAGGGGATATCGAACGGATCGCCGCCACGCGGTTCGTTTGTTTTATTTTAATCGGGAAATACGCAGGGAGTGCGTATGCTTTTCTGTCGATCGCGCGGCTAGCCGTAACGATTTTTCGATACGGCTTTTTCGTGGCGTTCAAAATATTTGCTAATGAAGGGTATTGTGCCTAGGTGTGTCGAAGCAACAAGGCGAACTCTCGCGCAGCTGCCGGCTTTAATTCCTGGGTGATGTGGCTTTGAAATCAACACGACCGGGCCAGGGCCCTCCCTTTGTATCACCGTTACACGAATTTACATACAAAATTGTTAAAACTAACTTTTTGCACACTTTTATTATATCATGCTTGCAATTACTGATTTTTTTCGTTTTACTATATTACGCTTGTAATTAGCAATCATACTCGCTTGGAATGTATTCAACTTATTGTATCTTAAAGACGGAATACCGAGACAATATTACAATGTAGATTATTTCACCAAGATTTGTATAAGGAGATAATCGTATATATTATTATTACGATTTGCAAATGTCTCTCCGAAATAATATGCTGGTGTATACTAGGCATATAAGTTGGTCGAGGCTCTTTTCACCCTAATGCACTTTTATTTAGGTTTATGTGCGATACGGTAGTAACACCCGGCGCGCGAATTTCACAGCGCGCGAGGACGAGTACGTGAAGTCGCTTTTGCCGTACGGAAACCGCAGCGAGATGAGCGAAAAAAGCCGCGCGCATAATTCAGCAGGTCGCTCCGCTCGTCGGAATCGTCCTCGGCAGGACTCGCAGACAGCTTTTTCTGCTGCGGCGAGGTGTACATCGGTACGCCAGTGCTTAATCCGCGCGCTAATTAAATCACAAAAGAGAGAGAGTCACCTCGCCTTGGCGCGTCCGTGATTCCGGCGGAATAAAAGCAAAACGGGCGAAAGGGATGCATTGAGAAAACAGGAAAGGATAGAGAGAGGGGGGTGGGAGAGAAAGGGAGAGAGTTTCGTCCACTCCTCTCGGCACGGTCGCATAAATTATTTGCGAGGCGGTACGACGATCGGCCACGACCAAATCTCGATATGAATCGCGGTAATCGCGCTAATGGAACTCGATTCGCCGACGAGACTGCAAGAGAGAGCCTTCGGCCCACGCACTGAAAAATTGAAAAGTCAACACGAATTACGCGATCGTATCTCTTCAGAATTTAGTATAGGTGTTTCCGGCGATGTAACTTCACAATCAACACACGTGGCAACTTTGTTGTCGATACGAGCGCGGTCAGCTTTATTCCGTGTGAAATTAAATCAACATGCGGCAATCAAGGCGCGTTAGCGATTTCATGTTCGTAGATTTCGTCGAGTCGGTCCAGTACATAATAATACAGTTCCGATGCCATTATAACTGAACTGACATTAATGGCGTTACATACCTATTTTGAAAGAAAAATTTGGTAGGTATATATCTCTGAATCTTTTTATGTACGTAGCTTATACAATAATCTTCTGTCTTAAGAACTATTTGCAGCACAGAAAGAATATATTAAAATATATCATTATATTGCTGGAATAATATGCACTTATACAAACTTGTGGTATATTAAACAGTTACTGTATTTTATAAAAATTATTGTATTATTGTGACATTAAACAAACTGTATTATTCTAGGTTTAATAATTATACAAATTTAAGATTCAACAAAATATCATACCCCGTCGAAGCATTACGTCATGATATTAATTCCGACTTCGATTCGCTGTTATCGTGGCATCAGATTTCTTGTATCTCTTAATCCCACGCAATTCTCCGAACATGCTTCCATCGCTCTGCATATGGACTCGAATTATTCACCGACCGCGCCGGAGCATCGCACTCATTTCGATGACGAACGGTCAACGCGTTTCGAGCATCGATTCGCGGCTGTGCTTAATCGTGCTCGTGAATTTATGAATTATTTCAACGCGTAATGCGCGACACGGCACACCGCATGAAAAACGCATCGCTCGAGTGTTTCGTCAATATTGGGGCGGTGCGCGTGTTAATTCTAGCGACTATAAAGTGATTTGAGAATACTACAGCGTACGTTCGCGCGTAGGTACTTCCGGTAAATTGGAAAACTCTCAGCACTGCGAATCGTTATACCTAGTAATCTATTTCCTAGCGCGAATACGACAACATTATGTCTGCATTCCTAATTTATATCGGCATTCTTTCTCAGAAAGAATATAAACTCTCGATTGAAGAGCCCGCGAACTTTATGCTTAGCTGATCCACAGAAAAATGCGCGAGCCAATTTGCGTGTTGTACAAGATTATACATATAACTGTTCACTTATCCTATGTGTCTTAATTGTTTTTAACGACAACATCAAAGATTCCTGTGATTTGTGTTGCAATTAAATACAAAATTTTTTATAGCCTAATGTAATATCGTCTTAAAAATGTGATTATTATAGAATAAGAATTTATAGCGGAAGTACTTTATCATTAAAAAAAGGACGATATAAATCTCTCCTCAATTAATTTCAGATAAATTTTTACTTTAATCTTATTTAAAATAATTTCAGAAGCAAAACTATGCCTAGTAATAATCTTTCATTAAAAATTTATAATGAAGAGAATATCATTTCTGAGTTCGCCAAAGAAAAAAGTGTGACTGATAGAAAAACGGAAATTATCCTTAGATCTTATTTTATGAAATTAAACGCCATTTTTCTCTTTAACTGCATTGTTAAATATAATAACAAAGCATATTTAGTATAGAAACGTATCGCAATACACAAGACACAGATTATATAGGAACACGTGTCGGCGATTATTCTCGCACTATTATCTAAGCGTCTAATGTGCCGCCGAAAATTCCATATTTGGGTCACCAATCAAGACTAAGCGAAGGGGGGCCGTCCCCATCCATCTGCATACGTAGGTACATCTGTAATGGCAGACCGTACACGCCTTCGCATAATGCCGGCGATGCATTATGCATGCTTCGCACCCTTTTGACGATTCGGAAAATCACGGTGGGTAAGGTCTGTGCCCCGTGCGGCGCGCCGTCTGTTTCCCCTCGCACGAGCGAGTACGTCTATAAAAGCGAGCGCGAGTCTTCTCATCTACGCGAGAGCGAGTCAACTCGAGCGCGAAAGCGCCCCGATCGACTCGATTGAGTCGTCGCCGGAGGATCATATTTTTATCGCCACGCTGCGCTTTGTTCCGCCGAGCGCATCGCCGAGTGCATCATCGACCGTCTCTACGCTCCGATGCGCCCGAAGATTCGATTTCTGTTATCGCAATCGTGCTGGAAATTAATCGGAAGCAATGAGAATCGCGCGCTCTGCGTTAATTACGATAAACGTGTCCTTGAGAACTCTGTTGAATTCCGCGTTATTTAAGAAATTCACAGGGAATATGTGTCAATTCTATAGGGATGTCCCGAAGCTATCGCGTTTTTCTTCAACTACGAAATATAATTTTTTGTTAAGGAAAATTTGATGAGACGCTTAATTATGAAGTTGCCTAACGTTGAAAATTACAACGTCAAAAGAGTAATTGAATAAGGAAACTTTGTTTTCCAGTTAGTTTAAGCTGCACTTTATCTTAAACAAGATTTAATTAAAATTTTAATTACTAAATCATTTAATGCTAAAAATTAAAAATAGATTTTTTTGCATTTTTATAAGATACACTTTAGTATATGTAGAAGACTTTAAATTTATCGCATAATTCATGATTAAAGGGACATTTATTAATGACATCTATTCGCTTTGTTAATAATACCTAAGAAACTCACTTGTTTTTCACGATGTCGGCTCATAATAATATAATGCAAAATTCTTTAATGATAAATTCAAAAATAGTGGAAAAATAAATTTAATTGAATTTGAAAAAAGAGACAGTGCAAAGCTGATAACATGCAAAGCGTATACATGTGAAAATATTCAAATCAAAAATCTATAAACGAATTCCAATGGTATATCTACTAGAATTACAAATAGATCGTTCTATTAAAAGAATATTTTTGTGTTACGCCCGCACAATGGTTGAATAGGCTCGACATTGCATGCGCTCGCTGCAGTTGCATCGTCGTGCTGCATCGAGTTAACAGAAGCGGCGCGAACAATGGGGTTATTTTTAAAAACGCGGCGCTGTCGATTGCAAAAAAAAATATTCTTTCAAATTAACGCGATGCCGACCGAAAGTTGTTTTTCAATGCGGACTGTCAATTCCGATGGATCGTGAGCGGATAAACGCCGCGTGGCGTTGCAATAATCAGTGACGATAATGCAATCGTATCGGAATCGATGAAAAATTGGCAATGCAAGCCATTAAAACGCAATATACTGATAACGGTATTGTTTCTGCTCTGTTTTCGATCTAAAAACGCCACGCGATGTCAATATTTTGTGCTCGATACTCTGGAGTATCATGCATATTTAAAGAAAATTGCATTTTTCCAAATGCAACTCGATTTCAGTTACTTGTGATTCGAAAGTGATTACAAAATTAAAATCGGTTATAATTATGGAAATTTGTCAAAAGCAAAGTTAACATTCTCCTTTTTATTTATATAAGCAAAATTTATACTTTTCTAATTAAAAATATAAATCGATTTTCTTGTATTGGCAAGTCAAATATCACTTCAGCGCGCGTATCAGACACTTTACTATATAAATAAAACATTCGTTCGTCAAGCGCATTACGAGGTTTTGTAAACTTTGTGCAACTTTCTCGCGAGGATAATGTCGTCTTGCGTAAGCCGCGTGGAATGCGTGTAGGTGCTGCACGCACGCATGTACGCACGCACGCAAGAAAGTGCTCGTAGAAGTCGCGACGGGTGTGTGTATATAAGGTGAGATCCTATGATGGCGGTGCACATCCGCCACGACATCGTTGCAACGATATACCGGTACCCGTCCAGGGAATGCGTGATCAATCAAGATTAATAAGTGTTAACTACACAGGAATGCAGAAAATAATAATGTCTACGATTAACTGTCCTTATTCGAGTAATAGACGAGAAAAATTAATCAATGTTTTTATCACGTAATTTATCTTCGAGTTTTTTTTTTATCATACTCCTTTTAATGTTAAGTATTTCTCAAAGAAGAACACAAAAGAAATAAAAGAGAGAAAAAAGAGAAATTTCTCTTGAATTGATTTGATTTATACTTTCCTGCTGAATTCTCTTTTCTCTTTTTTTATTTCTCGAACTTTTATTTTGATGTCTTGATTTAGTAATATTCTTATATAATATGCAATACATAAAAGAAGACATAAATATGGAGTCCACAAATCTAGGCCCAGACTTGTGCCGAATATGGGAGCCATGTTGTTGCGCACTTTATACACGTACAGCCGGAGGCAACCGACACGGAAGGCCTTGTCCGCCAGGGCTACCTAACTCCCCGTTCTGCCCACGCACGAGACGGCCAAGGCTCCGGGAAAAAGGAATAGCCCGAAAAAAATCGTGCCAAGGTTTCTCTCCACCTTAAAGATTCACGCTTTTCTTCCCTAATAATTTTTGCGAAATAAATCTCACTTGACCGTTATCTTTACGCTTGTGGAATATATAAACATACATAAAAGGACAATTGTGTATGTTTATCTCAAATATTGACGCGTAATGGTTGCAGACATTTCGATTCACAATGCGTGGAAATTGCGGGAAACTATTTTGCGTAATTCTCGCTCCGTACGGAATATGCATAATTAGCCATGTCGGCCGTCATGTTAAAGACAGCGGAAACAGTCGCGATTGTGCAGACGGGAAACAAAAGCCGGCGGGTACTGCCGCGGTAGCGCGAAAAACAGACACCCGCGACTTCTTATTTAGCGTGCGTCGCCTCTCTCGCGAGTGCATTCGTTATTTCGCGCGCGGTGCTATTTGCATTTATTCCTACATGCAAATAGACGCCGGCTGGACAGGATAAACATGCTGAAGAAACAAACGTGAGGAGGCGAGATGGCCGGGATACGTGACGCGTACCTCTGAGCCCTGAAAAATTCCCGGCCAGCGCGCACCGGAAAGTTCTTCCGCGCGGAAATTAATATTAGCAGAAAATAAAGCAAAGACCACACACTACTCGGCACGTAGCAGCGTAGCGTGTCATCGTCTTAATGTTTGCGAAAAGGATTCCTGCCGCGGAGAGAAAGGGGGGGGGGGGCGAGCGGAATGACGCGGTTTGTTTGCTCGCTATGTACTTTGTGGAGCTGCTTGCAACACGCAAATGCATCGTTTTCTGCAGAAACGTCGTGAATCTAAATCACGCTCGCGTCGAGATTTTTAATGAAAAAACATCCTAATATCTTAAGTAAAAGAAAATAAGTAGAAACGTAAAGTAATCCGATAAAAATTGAATTTGTGCTTTGTGAAAAAGGTATTCCTTAATCTTCTAAAATTTATATAAATTGTATATATATTAAAATTAAATTTATAACAATTACATTATTTTTGTCTATATTTCTGTTAAAGATATGCTATAAGTAAGTATTATATGTAAGACATACAATAATTATCACCGCAAAACAATTCACGGGGAGAACCAGAACTTTCTCAGTGCTAAGATAAAGAAAAAGATTCCCCTTTCGTTCACCCTTTCTCCGGAAATCGTCGCTTTCGTGGAGCGTCATTGAGAAGAAAGTAACTTTTCCGACGTCCCCCTTGCGCGATGCGCAATTATATCAAACCACTATAACAAGACACTCAAAACGCACTGGCGTGCATTTAAAGCACAAAAAAGAAGGGAGGGGGAATGTCGGGTAAAGGTCGTAAAAGGGAGTATAGTAGAATAGCATAATTGCAGTTTTAACGTTCCAACCGCGTACTCGTATTCTATCCTGCTTTTTTCTCAGAAATGCAGATTTTGTTATAGATTTTTGATGAGATTGCGTTAACCTTCCAAGAAATAGAAATTCAGAAAAGTTTCAATAAAAAGAAAAAGACTCAATTTTATTTATCGAATAATTTTCATAACAATTATAATTAGTATGGTTAATTATTAGATAGTTATGTTTCTTTGTGTGGAATATTAAAAAATTTAGATGAAACAAACTTTGTAATGCATAAATGTTGAACAAAATTTTTTCCTTTGACTTTTAAATTAACTTTGTTTTAAAATTATTTTAGTTTGAGATTTTTAATTATTATACTTAAGTATAATTATTTAATATAATAAATATAATTATCCTTATATAATAATTAAGTATGATTATTGTATTAATTGTACTTATAATTATTATATTAAGATAAAGAATTAAAAGTGCCAAATGGAATGCCGTTCAATTGAAACGTTACATAACATCATCATCAAGTTAGAGATATTTCTTTGAGATTTTGTGCGGATTTTATGAAATAGTCCATGAATTGCAATTATCGTCGATAATCGAATCACACCTCCGTTCACTTTGACGATATTCCTGCACAACACTTTCACAAGCATCCCGAATGACATCACGCATGATCGTTAATAGCGAATGGCATTCACGGGAATTATGGTTACGGAATCTACTTAACCTTTTCGAATGTTGTAATCGATAAATTGCACGATGCAATCGCCCGCGTCGCTCTTGCCGATGCCGCGGATTATAAATCACGCGTGTAGCGATAACTAATCGAATCGTTTATCGCGGTAGTGGTCAGGCTCTGAAACAGGATGAATTCAAACGGGATACGAGTGCGAATTGACACGATACGCCAATAACGACGAGATTTTCAGAAAATTCGGAATACATCACTGTCAAGATAAACCGCTCAATCGTGGGGAGTGCAGCGTTCATTTCAATCGCGCAATGATTGAGAGCAAAATCGATCTTCGCATGCTCGTCGCTCAAAAACTTCCGGAGGGGCCACTCTATTTCTCGGCAATCGCCATCGGAAATTCGAGAGATCGTCAAGCACTTGCGGCGTTCCAGCCAAGCTTCCGTCTTGTAAGTTTTATGATACTTTAAAGGGGCACGCGATCGTACGTTACGCCGCATCGACCGTGTACCGCCGCGGCACTCCATAATTTTTTACGTTGCCCCAGATGCTCTTAAATTAATCAACTCCCACACAGGGAGCTTCAGCGTGCGCAATTCAACGAGCTGCCAATATTTTAAAATGATTTTAAATGGAACATCATGCCGATTTATTAAATTAAAATAAAATCTCAGTCGATTGCCGCTTATTTAAGACCCTACCAACATCTAAAAAAATTCTAATATTCTCAAAATTATATAATTTGCAAATGTCAAAAGACAAATAAGATGGATTATAATAAAATACAATGCTTTTACAAAAAATTCACAAGAAATACGTTTTAAATTTTTTAGCCTATCGATATTATTATATAACACAAAATTTAAAGTTTCTACAAGTATTATCATAAATAAATATAAGATGTAATTAAAATTTTGTCGCATGGGATTTGCTATCTTTACATAATAACATTTGTATAAAAAAGTTAATTACATATGAAACCGACTTTCGTAACAAATACGAGCAAAGCACGAAATAAAATGACGTCCACCGTCCACCGACGTTGTTGCCAGCAATTAACAATGGCGTCTGTGTGTTATTAGGGTTGAAAAAAAGAGGAAACTATTCATGTGTGCTTGTGTACCACGCGTGGGTTACGCCCGATAAACTATACGGAAGACACGTTATGGCGCTCGCACATGCACGTCGATTCGATCTGGCGCCGCACCCTAGCACGAACTAATAATTAGACACCTTTATGCAATTCCACCCAGTTTTCTACTACTCAATTCCGAAGGATGAGGGTGCTCCCCTTATACGTGATCGCAGAACGAAGAAATGTCGAGCATGCTGTTTCGACATTTACATCAACCATTTATTGTCAACTAAATATTGACAACTTTTCAATTATACGATAATCAATTCCTGTCAAAAATAATAACAGCAAAAATTTTAAATAACAGCTTCAAAAAATTTGCCATATCTCCAGCACGAATAAAATCATTCACAGATATAAATATGTACTTTTATATTAAATGTCCAAGCAAACGTGATAAATTTTTTTTATAAATAACTGGAAAACTTAAATCATATAGTTACATCAAAAGACTTGTATAATAATTATTGTCGTAATTATAATAATATGATAAAGAAAAACTCTTCGTTGAAAGATCCACACACACAAGCCAAGTTTCTGATAATTCTCATTTAAATTAATTTGACTTCCAACTGCTAAATTACACCTGCATGACATTCATTAAATTTGCTGTAATTCTACGTGATTTATTCGTTTACCATGTAGCATTTATGTTGAGGCTAATCAAGACTTGTAGTCTCATTAAGCCGACGTACGTTGAAGACTAACTTTTTATTCGCTACCGACAATTCGAGTACCTGTAATTAATAACCGTTACGTAATTCTATCCTGCATACGAGTAACCCGCGAAAACTATCCTTACAGCCTTCTGCGATCGAATTAAGAGGTTTCGATGCCCGGTGCGCACAATGTTTCCGAGAACGTCTCATTATCCGATGCAGGGGCTAATTTAGAAGGCGGGTTTTGCAACTTTGCTGCGTCATGGTCCATTCAAAGTTTCTAACTAATAACATGAGCTGCAATATCTTCTACATTTTCTCACACCGCGCTCGCCGCTAATCATATGGGATCTGCGCGCCATGAATGTATAAAAGCACCTTATTATCAAAGATACAACGGCCAATTGTTTCTTACAATCTTGTTGCATCCGTCCGATCAATCGTGTGAATTAGATTAATCAGATCAATCTCTATTTCCGCGGACATTTCTAGAGTAAATTAATGACCACTTATTTTTTAATCTATGTGATTTCTCTCCCGCCTGTCATATAAATAATTTCAACTATTATCATATTGAAATTTCTCTAAATCTTTTGACGATTTAAAAATCTTCAATCATGCATTTACTGCACTTTGCCGGTATCGATTTCGAGATATAAAATGGAGCTGCAATCAAATTCCCTCCGCTCGTTTTTTTCGGCCGAAATTTGCATTCCACCTGCGGATTAAAAATTCTCAACCGTCGATGTATCGAAACTCCCCTGCGCGAGATCGCTTAATATCCGATTTGAGGCGCGCCTTGCAATTTTGCGGCGACTCGCGCCCGCTACACTCGCTCCTAATAACACGCGGCGATATAATCGGCGGCCGTTGCGCAATTTTATCGCGCTCTTACCGGATTAAAAGCGCCCCACGCCGTGCTATCGGGGCGATAAGGAAGGTCCACCCTCTTTTCTACTTTATTCTTCTCGTGCCCAACATCGACGGCTAATTTAGAGCCAGCTCAGCCGTGCAATTTTGTCGCGCGAGCCTCTCTTTCTCTCTTCTCTCACGAAATTATCTTTCGCTTTTTGGGGGATGCCAGAGGCGGACAGATCATGAGTGCCCCACGAGAGTGTTTCATTATTTTATGACGTCTAATTTGAGCCGCCTTTCAATTTTTGAAGTTTCCTGCAATTTTCGTGCGAGAATTTTTGCAAATTAATAATTATAACGAATATCTGATAGTGTGTACGCACATTGTGTAATTTTCAACATTAAAAGAGTAAATAATATATCGCCCTTTCGTGACAATCTTATTGAGTTTACCATAAAATTTGAATTTCTTGTGAAAAATTACAACGTCTAGCTTTTACTTCTCTTCTTATTCATTGCTCTTTCGATCGACATACGCCGTGACGGCACACAAGCGTGTCGGACAATCTAGCTAATTCGAAATCGATATCCGGCAATATCGACCGCGGCCCCGCCGAACGTCGTTCTAATAAAAGCCCGCCGATGATGGAGTTCGGCAGGTAAATTGGCTCGAGCTATTGTCGACGAAAGCAAGAAGGCACGACACGGGACCGGGGGGGGGGGGGGGGGGGGAAACAGTTTTCCGGCGTGATTGACTCGTCGTAGCATGATTTCGGCGGATTTTCTCGCGGATGGAGAGGGAAACAGTAAAGACGAGGAGGCCGTAATGGTACCGACAATCGAATCGTTATCGAATCAAAAATTCATTTCGCGCGAAACTTGATAATTCCGATGGGTTCGTCCTATCGTCAATTGAAATGTCAATTTCGCTACCGATTCCCCCCGTTGCCGATTATTTATCTACGACTACAGAGTCAAGTGCTCCCAACATTGCGATAAAAATAAAAAAAAATGAACATAAGTAATTGAATTGGTTTGAGAACACTGCCGTTGGAACACGTATTTCGTAAATAAGTTATAAGAATAAACTACAGTTTCATGAAAAAAAAAAAAAAAATGTAAAATGCATCAATTTATCATGTTCCAAAAGTTATCATTGAAAACTTGTGCCAAAAACTATATATTTAAATAATTTACGTGTGCAACGTTACAAGTTAATAATAAATGATTTAAAAGTGATTTCTCGCTGTAATCAAGAGACACGCTCGTTGAAGAACCTATTCCGTTAAATAGAGAACTTAACGCTCGTTGAGTTGCGCGAAATTTGTGACGTTGCATCGCGCGCGGAGCTAAGATCCCGGGCGCTGATAAATATAAGTCAGATTTGATGCAATTACCAAGTTTCGAGAGTGTTTCAAAGTGCAGTCTAGCCGAGAGAGACGCCCGCCGTGCTCCGGTGCATTGTGCAGGGGGAATGAAGGATCGCGCGCGGCCTCTTTGTATTCCGGCGAGAAACCCCGCGTGGGGACCATAACTTTTCCCGGGGAGACTTTATATACCGTAACGTCGTCGACCCGCGCGCGCGACGAAACCACCTGGACGGCGAACTTTCGTCGTCCGAGATTTCCGAGGTGCCGTACAACGAAAACAATGCTTGCGAAGCGACAGCGCCTTGCATGGCACCCGCGACGTAATGCGTCTCGAACTTTTGGCCGTGTTATACCGCGGACTTCGTCGCGCCGCGCGTAGCATATCACTGATGTGGGCGACGATGAATACGCGAATTACGCGATATCAAATCTAAAGTCTAAGGACTTGGAAACTTTATTCAATTCTATACGAATCGCTAATTGCTAATAATATAATTTTAATATCCAAAGTGTGAATATATATATATACAAATATAAATGTTTAGCAATGTTTAAAATAATTTTATATCTAAAATTTATTTTTGAAAATGGAGTAACGTCTGTAACGTGTTCAATTTTGCTTCATAGATGAAAGTATTCTTCCTCGCGAAATCAAATTTGTAAATCCCTATGGGAAAAAAAATCTAATATCTCAAGATATATCGGATCGAGCTGATTGATTGCCGAGCGTCTCTTCCGGGCGCCCAGAGGTCCATAGTCTAGATTGGAAAAGCTCCGAGTTACCCACGTGCAGCTGTGGTCCACCACTATCATCGTCGTCATTCTCTCCAGAATCTCTAATGGCGTCGCATGTTAAGTCGTTTAGCGCGGTGGTCCGGTCCCACCAAAAAATCTATTATTTTTCACTTTCTCCGTCTTTCTCCGCGGGCGGATCGAGCGGGCGTTGTTACTTCGAGGGAGAAAAACGTCGGACGACGACGCGAGGGTAACTATCTTAAAGTGTCGTTAGGAAGTCATCCATTATGCGACAAAGGCTGCTCTCGCTCGGCCGACTGGAAGTCTCCTCGGGCTCGAGAACACGCCTCTTGCTCATCTTCTTCCTCTCGGTCCATCTCATCGTCCGCTTCATCCCTCGCTCGACACAGCAAGACGAGACACTGCGAGCGAGCATCGCTTCGACAAGCGTTTTTTGCGACGCGCCGACCGACTTAAGAACGACGATCCGTGAGTATTTTGTTTGGGAGACTGTGTCACGACGTGACTAATATTTAATTCAGTCATGTGTGTTGTCAGTTCTTTTTTGTTTGCGTAATCGCGCGGTTTTTAATCCCGGCTTGACTAACGCTAATGAAAATTAAAAAAAGTTTGCGGACTGTTTTATGCAGTGCATTGATTGTGTTGATCATGTAAGACATGTCTTTTAAACAAGATTTGTTTTTCTATCATTTTCAGGTGTAAACAGAAATTAATGCATATTTCTGAAGATTGGATATTTACAGTAAACAGCAAATATATGTACGTATTTGCATCCAATATTCCCGCTAGCAAGGTTTGCAGTCTCTCTCTCTGTGAGAGTCTCTTTAAAAAAAAAAAAGGAAGAAAAATAAGAGAGGAGAAGAAAAAACAAGAACGGGAGAATTAGAGTGCGCTCAGAAAATACGCGAGTGCCGCCTGTTTCGGCATCGACCGCGACTTAAACGATTATACGAATGCGGCCGGGGGCCGTTCTGTGATTTGCATAGGGCGATTAGGGCTCCGTGGTCTGGCATTAGACGCATACCTCGAGCATTTAGACGCGCCAGCCCGATAACACGCGATTCGATGTTTCTTCGACCGCCTCCCGCCTCGTCCTTCGCCCGTTACGATCCTCCGCTGAACTTTGTTCCGCGAACGAACCTTCACTGGCAGAATTCACGTAAGCCACGTCGGAGCTCGTTAATTTTCAGTCATCCAGAAAAAAAGTAATTGATTCCGTTTACACTCGCCGTTGTGTTACGCGCGAAAGCCGTACAGCATATCCCTCGGAAACATTGCCAGAAATATGGCCAATTCGGGTTTTTTTTAAAACAATAATATGATTGTTAATTTTATTTGTAACATCTTAATTTTTAATGACAAATATTTTTGCGATTGAAGTCTTAATTGTTAAAACTTTTTTTTAATCTGTTACAAGATATATGTATATTTACAATTTACTTTTTGGAAATACAACAAAGATAAAACAAGGTTATTCTCATAATCAATTGTTTCAATATTTGATATTTATATATCATAATGTAAAATACTATTACAAATAATTTTTTAAATATCAAAGCTTTTTTGCGAATTTTTGATATTTTTGATATTTCTGACAGAAATTTTATTCTCATATCCCGAGCAAAAAGTTCTATGCTTATTTTTCCACTGACCCAATAATTTTTGGATACGCAGTCGCTTGAAGTTTCACTGCAAATGTTTTTTCGAAAAATTAACAACAATTTGCACAATAGCGAAGCACAGAAAGATCCGTTCCATTCTTCACGCGATAATGTTTGTCTCTTTTTTTTTCGTTATCATTATCGGCTTTTATTGCTAGCTTTTTTTCGCGTTGCAAATCACCGCGCACATATTTTTCATCGATTCCCGATATCGCGGGCATATATCGCGGAATCGGGATCAAATCTCGCGCGTTATTCCCGGCGGACAATGCCTCTCGCAGGACATTCGGGATGAATCAGGATCAAATCTCGAATACGATGTGCACACATACGCACACCCCGCGTGCATGTACATATATATGTACGCATGTGTGGCCCGCCAGGCGTATCTTCTTGACGTACAGTGCGTTGCGCTTGCGCTGTCGGTATCTAAATGTCCTAATGCCCCGTATTCTCGAAGGATTAAGAAAATTTAAAGCTTTGACATATCTGCGACCTCGAGAGATACATCACCGATTGTAAGGATGTAATAAACGCGCCATGCATTTTAACGTCATGATGTTTGAATTCTTTTTGTTTTACATGTGCTTCTAAAATTTTATTCATGCGGCACATGTGCTGTTAAACGTTAACATAAATAGAGTAATGGAATATTTTTTCTTCATAAAAGCTTTGAAAATGCGTGGCATTTCACAGAAACGCTATTACACAATTCCGATTTCGAATTGTTAGATATTTTCGATATCTTTTGAATTGTTAGATATTTCCGATTTTTATTTGTTCGAATTTTACTGTTACATTTGAACAGTGATTATTACGAAGCACTCTAAAATTCAGGAAAGTCGATTTTCGAATATTATTAGGTACCCTACATTTTACTATAGATATCGTAACGATTATAGCACGAAATTCGGCAATAAATTAGCAAGACCACGAGCGATGACGATGGTTCTCGCTGAAAATTTCGGAGCGCCCTTAAAAAGGTAGTGCTTTCAGAAAGGGGTGAACGCCGAAGGAGGAAATTCCTTGGGGAATTTCTTCGACGAGAACAGGACGAGCGGGATGAATCGGCGAAAGCGTGCGTCGATCGGGATCCGAGGGACTTTACGGTCCATCGCTCGTCTTACAAAGCGCCCAGCACTCCTGGCTTCTTTCAGCGGGCTAACGAGCCGAAGGGGCTCCGGTGCAAGGGAAAAAGAAAAAGGAACAATTACGCTCTCGCAGGGAAATGGCGCGCTTAAAGTGCGGCGAGCGCGCACAATGGCGTCGTGAGAATGATTCTATTTCCGTGTGCATGATAATTGCGCCGTTACAGTTGCAGTCACCCGTTAATTGCGCGTACTTTCCGAAGGACTGCATTATTCATAATTCGCTCGCGACCACTTGGTTACGCGGAGACACTTGGCTCACACAGCAACGTTTCTCAATTTAATATAGTCACTGAATTCTTATGGTATTCAATAGAAAATTGTGGAACGTTTATAATGGTATGTAAACTTCGAAAAGTAGTAGATATTAAAGTTGGAAATTAGCAATGATAATCAATAGATGAAGATTACGCGACTGTTATATTATAACGATGTACGATTATAAAAAATAATTAATGTGAACAAGAATTAAAATCTAAAAAATGGAGGCACAACTTGAAAAATTCATGCATTGAATTTCCATAATCTTTAAAACATGCACGATAAGAAAGTTCTAAGACTCAAGTCTTGAGAGATGTATTTGAGAATTTTAGTATTCAGGAGCTTAAATCTTCAAAGTTGCAAATATGCTCAAATTGAAATATTTATGTCTTGAACTGCTAGAGGAAAGTTCATGAAAGTAAAGATATATAGATATAGATAAAAATATCAAACTGTGCATCAGAAAAATTTATAGTTTTTTTAGAAATCGCGTAAAAAATTATTAGTTAAAAATTTGAATATCCAAGCATTAATTCTATTTAAAAAGTCAAGAATTTGCCAAACTAAATACTACTGTTCCAAAATTTTATTGCAAATATCCAAACACTATCCAAGTATGCAAAATTATACAAATGTTTTTAATTCAATAGAAAATTTAATAGAACAATCTTGATTTTCTACATACCTATCGCGCTGTCAGTTCCAAAATTTGCGTGCGACCGCGACACGATAAGGTGCAGCTACTTTTAATGCGAAGTGCTTTCAAGGTTCGTTGTGCTCATTTTTTTCTCATCAAATTTATCTTTTTATTCGTTTTTTTTTTGTCAGATATAGTCGTAGTTTTTTTTACTCATAATGAAATTTTTATAGTGAGTTCAAAACGAGGTCGATCTTGCCACGATCTCGATGTTTCCCATTCCGATTTGTTCGTGCCATCCATTGAATGATGGTGGAATTTCTTTCTCGTCGCTCGGCTTTCAAGAAGCTTTTAGAATTTCTCCGGAATGATCGCTTGAAAGCCCGCGAAAGTATCTTATGATGGAACGTTCGTTTCGCGTTCATTCCGCGCCGGTAATTACGAATAATCGTGTTTCGAAGTAATTCGACGTTTAAAAACACGAAGTACCTGAAGAACGAAAAATCGAAGATTTATGTGTTTTGAAGTTATCGAATTTTCAAAACTATTCACGCCAACGTTGTAAAATATTCCTGACATACTCTGCATTATTTTTTGTAAAATATATAATATGTCTCGATCTTTTCCAAATAATATATAACGAAACAAAATTAGATACCATTCACAATAGAATTACATTCTTGGATTTTAGAAATAACTATTCTAATTTACGAGAACAAATTAAAGTTCTCCGATTAAAGTTTGGATTATTATAATTGGATTATTTTATGAAATATGAAATTTTGATGCCTTAAAACGATATTCAAAGAAGTAGTTATACATTCTTAATCATCAAAATTTAGTTATCTATCACATATATAGTAAGTACAAATTGCATCATTATTATAAATACCATTTACAATAGAACTACATTCTTGGATTTTGAAGAAATAACTGTTCCAATTACAAGAACATTAAAGTTCTCCGATTAAAGCTTGAATTATAATTGGATAATTTTATAAAATATGAAACTTTGATGATCTTAAAACGATATTCAAAGAAGTTGTACATTCTTAATCATCAAAATTTAGTTATCTATCACATATAGTACAATTTGCATCATTATTTCGTGATTCTAAAATCGCACTAATAGATGACTTCAAGCGCCATTTTCGGCGAGTGTTCGATTAGTAAATGGATATACGGTGAGCGTACCGGGGATTTACGCCCACGAATAATTCGTGAGCGAGTTTTCTCGGCTCTAATCCGGCGAGCGTGGCGAATTAGGCTGAGAATTCCACTTGTGCTGAATTTCTACTGTTCGCTCGAGCGTCACTAAAAAAAAAGTCGGAAACTTTTACGCTTCGGGTCAACGGGTCTGCGTGTCCAGGCGATGCGTGTTCACCGAAGCGGCGGTACTTTGTGAGGATGACAACTTTGTATGGCTCTGATCATCGGATTTCGCGCTTGAAATCCGCCGAAACGAAAAATTCGTGCGTGCCAAACGAATAATTAAAACAGCTCTGAGCACGAAGAGCGATTATATACATTTTTGGATATTTTTCTTTTATTATAGAAGGCTTTTTAAGCATTTGGGTACTCCTAAAAATCGGAGTAATTTGAGATGCTCCGCTAGTTTCCAGAAACTACGACAAAGTTTCAAAAATTTTTACTGCAATATTTAAAAATAAAATTAATCGTTTTTTAATCGATATATTTTTTTATTATGCAAATTATAATAAAAAACTATATTTAAAATAAAATATAGTTATAAAACATAATAAATTTATCTTTTTCCTTTATTCTATGTGTGTTTCGTAATCATATATATGGAAAATAATACACCAAAAAATTTACATATTTTGTATAACTTTTTTTAATATTGAAAGGAGTCAAATCAACAATTCATGCGTTTTAATATTTTTCAAGCGAGCAAGCAAGGTGCCAATTCGTTTAGCTATAAATTCTAAACTTTAGCTAGGTCCCTTTATCACTATTTACAGGTCGCTTGCTTCATAACATATGGAGCCACGAAAATCGCCAAACGCGATATTTTTGTTTCATAACTTATGGAGCAACGAAAATCGTTAAACGCGATATGTTTTAGCTTTAGAGCAGGCACGTTGCTTTACGCGATCTGTATTCCTCAATTAATGCTATCATCACGCTCGAATAGCCCGATAGACAGCGCAGTTCCGACAAATTCTCCGATTATAGGCCACATCCCGCCGTAAATAAAGAGTCGGTGGCCCTTTATGGAGCGTCACGCGTATTATTTATTCACGTCACGGGATCGAAGAATGCCCGGGGATCCCGTACCCAATGGCGAGACTGTAGAGACGACGAAGAAAGGGGATGAAGGATAAGACGGCAGCCGGCGCGGGGGTAGAGCGGAGGGAGGCAGAGGAGAAGAGGCGAAAGAGAGCGACAGCGAGGATGCGAGGAGTAATAAGTCGAGATAACGAGCTTTTCGATTCTCTCCCCGGGTCGAAACGGAAAATTAATTAAGTGACTCCCAGGGTTCGCCAGGCATTCTTAACCTTGGAAGACACAATGAACGAGGAATCGTGCTCGTGCTTGTGCGAGAGCGAGAGAGGGCCCGTAGGAGCGACGGGAGAGATCTTTTGAAGCGGAGAACGAGAGAGAGGAAAAGAGAGAAAGAGAGCCTCGTCGGCTATCAGGGTCATTAGTTACGGATGTCTCGTCGAAACCGGCCACTCTCGTCTCGATAAACAGGAGACCCATTTCGAGACATCCGAGGAGGACAACAGGGTGGGAGGGCCCCTCGCGAGAGATAGGAAAAAGAGGCACGCGGAGGAGGCTTACAAATAATAATTATAGCCCCGGTAATATAACGGGCCGCGCGTCCGTTATCGAAGGACTCTCTCGGTGAGTGCACTACGTTGTTCGTGAGATATGCAGTCCCGGCCGCTCGTTTCCATCTCGTCATCGCGATCGTCGTTCATTTTTGGGCCTCCCCTTTCACCCGCGGCTCCGGACTCAACCTCTACCGATAGCATTCCCGATAGCACGCCAGCGACGTTTGTGGGGTGTACCTGTCGTTGGTTGAGTCGAGCGGGCTCCATAAATTCGAATAAATTCTTTATTTGCTTTTTATTTAATATATTTACTCAATATCGGTGTGTGAGCAAAATAATGGACAAAGCTTATTATCCCGAGAAATATACTCCTCGAAACAATTAAACGATTATTTCTTCGCTTCTTTCTAAATTTAATGTTATCATGCACATATGTGTATATTAGTAAATGTCTTTAAAGTTTCAAAATTTCAGATTTAAAAAATTTATTCTAATATAATCTAATTTCTCAGTGAATACATTAATAAAAATACAGAATTTTTAACTTGTTGATTCAATTCTTAATAAAAAATTTATAGAAAAATTAGAAAAAACTAAAAACGTATCTACAAGTTGTATAAATATTTCTTGCTCGAATATTCGAGGAAAGTAAGATACTTCGAGAGAAACCAGGTGTATCAGAGTCGCGCCGATCGGATTCGAGGCAAAATCCGGGATTCGTTCGGAATCGACGTCTATAGTATTTCGACGCCTCTGCGAGAATCGCGGCGGTCGCTTTGTCATGCTCGTCTTACTTACGCGAACACGCGTGAAAGGGTCCGGCAATCTGACTGTCCTCTCGGTAGAAGATACGAGGAGATTTTCAGCAGCTTAAGGGGAATTGCGGGGGACGGGAGCTTGAGCCGCGGTGGAGAGACGGGAGAGACCGTGCGGTACGAAAAGAGAGGACGCCCTGGAAGTTCCGAGGGTTCGGTATGGTGCACCGAAGTAGATTGCACGGGTGTCACGCTTAATCGGATAACTTAGATTCGAAAGCCGGACTTTGACTCCTTTATATAGTGCACGGACGTACGCGCACACGCGCCAGCGGTGCTCAACTGTTACTGATGAAAAACTGCCAATTAAGACTATACATCTAATTCGCAACAGTTGCAATTATAAATATAAACAACTGAACTACTGTAGTAATATAAGATTTTAGAGACTCTGACAATGAAATATATTAAAAAGTTTGTAAGTAGGTACTTATATTTTTCAATATAGATACTTATAGATAAATATTTTTAATATGTAAATACTTACAAACTTTTTAATATTTCTGTTATTCTCAGGCTATCGCGACAATCTTGTTGCGCTACGATCTAATTATATCGCGCAAAGTATACGTTACTGTACTTATTTATGACTGATCTTCAAATTTAACGAAACCTTGATATTGTCACACTTCGCGAAACACGGTTAACGAGATTTGGCGAGAAACTCGCGAATGACAAGTGCCGATGGTTTTGCGGTAAGGCTTACTCGACTTTCCGTGCGTGCGTGTCGTCCATATATGTGTATGGGTTTTCTCTCCGCCTTCTTCTGCCCTGCCCGCTGCCGATCTGTCCGTCACGGTACACGCGTGCACGCATGTGCGTGATGCGCTCGGCCTGCTGCTCCGCGTGCGTGCGAAAGCATGAAAATCGCGGCGGCGACCTGTAATCTGCCGTATAGCGACCGGCTCCGGAGTCGCATAAATACCGGAATTATCCAGATTGAAGTAAAATATTTTTACACCGCAAAAACCGATCGTCGAGAGATATGTGTACGTTCTCTCGCATTTTCCGAGCGTGAGCGCGAGTGGAGTCGCGGGTGCATGGCTTCCTGTGATCTCGGTAGAACCGTTTTATTTGCGAACTCAGGTAAAGATCCGACGATTTCCTTTCGATTCTCCAACTACCATTCGCTTTCTCTGTTCCGGAGGCCTTTATTTCACCGCTCTTCCGCTCCCGTCTTCCTGCAGTACTTCCGATAAAAACCGCGCTCGAAATTACATCCGCTCAAGGGTGAATCCAGACGAGGTACGGAAAAGAGTGGAAATCACGTCGAAACGCGCCGTGACGCTGCACGAAGTCGAGAAGCTAACTACTCGTCTATTCACTTCTGTCCAGTCATCACTGTATAATTTTAGCTAAGAATATTCTAGATTAGTTTCCTATCTCTTTCCGCTTTCTCTTTTTCTCAATGCTTTAAAACAATCAAATGATGGTAAAGTAAAGATAACTTAGGACACGTAAATCTAATACCTAATTAATTAATGTTAATAACGCCCAGAGAAACTTCTATATTGTATTAATTTCTTTCTTTAAGGTTGTTAACTATATAATATATAATAATGATATACAACTTAATATTTATTAAATGATGTTTTACTTAATTACTATCAAATTTCAATATTTGGTCAACTCTAGCATTTACAGTTGACTATAATCTTTTAAAATCCAATATAATTGGAGATAAGACTTTTATTGGATTTGACATATTTAATCAGAAAAAAAGATTCACGTTTTTAAGCGGGATTTAAGAATAATGCGACTGTTACGCCCCATATAAATTATGAATCTCCAAATTAAAAGCTGGCATAAACCCCCAACATCTGCAGCTCCTGCCGCCGCCCTAAATCACCCGGAACGCATTAAACACGTCACGGCCGTGTCGCAAGCTCTCCGCTACCCTTCAGCCGGGAGGAGGGTTAAGGGTGACAATTCCTTTCGCGCGACTCTTTTTCCACCCTTGTTGGTTGCTACTCGCATTGGAGAAAATCGTAACGTTCGCTGATAACGTCGTAAAAGCATTGAAACAATATTTTCTACGTATTGAAGAGACCAGCAACAAACGATTTTATCCACTTCTCCAAATTCATGTTAATGCATTTTAGCTCGATGATTTATTGTACAAGGCAGAAGAGCGCAGAGGCTTAATATTTTGCATTATAGTAATAAAATGTTTCAAGTAATTCTTTTTCTTCTTGGCCTTATATAACAATTGGTAACTATTGATATACATTCCTAAATTATTTATTTCTATAATTAGAAAAAATATTTTCTGTACTTTTGTACTTTTGTTCTTAAATAACTTGAATTATAATACTCGACTTAACGAGATCCTTTCATGTTTCGAGATGCTCCATAAATATTAAAATATGAAGAGATCAGATTCTCTAAAAAATTTCCGGTGATAAAGTATTTAAAATACATTTATCTGGCTTTAAAATTGCGCTTTGCCCAAATTTGCCAACCTGGTCCATTTAGTTCACGCGCGTAAACACAAACCTGTACGAGGATAAAATTTGTCCGACATTGAGTGTGTGACGTCGCGTCGGGGGTAATCCCGAGGGTTCGTGCCAGTGGTATCTCGTCGGGAGTTGGCCCGCGCCCGTCCTCTTCGGGGTGCGCGTTCTCACCGGAATGGATGTAACGGCAAGTGTAAGGGGGTGGCGGCGGATAATATTTTAAAACGAGCGCGAGTCTGTTGCGGGCATAGCTCTCTCGCCGGTGTGGCTCTCTCGCACAATGCTGAAGAGAGCGCGACGAGGAGAGCGGCAAAGCGGTGGGCAGAAAGGGGGTTGCGAGGGAGGGAGAGGGTTGTACGTAAAGGAAGGGCGTGCCCGCTGTTATCTGGCTTGTTCCCCGGATGAAATATCGGCTAGCAGTTTCAGGCCTTCTTTTCCACTCCTACCTCGATCTTCTTCTCCGAGTCTTCCTTCCTCGTACGCCTTCTTCCTCTTCTGCTTCTGCCTCCCTGCGCTCTCCCCCGCCCACCGGATTTCTCCGCGGCGCTCCTGTAAAGCGAAAACTTTTTCCGCGCGCGCTATTGTCAGACTTTTGATTGCGTTGGGATTTCCGCTCCCCTCCCCGTTTTCTTTTCTTCTTATTTAAATTTGTTTTTTTTTCTGTGGTTTTTCTTTTTCCACACCTTCTTGTATTTTTCATGTATCTCTCTTAAACTCGCCGGATTCTCTTTCACTCTCTCTCTTTTATTCTGCAATTTTTATCTTACCGATAACCACTTTTTCTCGCGTGTATTTTTTCTATTTTTTATTTCTAGCATTTGAACCTAATCTTAATAGCCTTCATGTTTCTCTCGTGATGCTGTATATTGTATTTCAATTTTAATTTTATCTTTCTGTTCGAATTTGCTCATTCTTCTGTAGCCTTTTTGCTTTCAGCTCATTATATTTTTATAATTTGACACATTCTTTATAATCTTATCTTCAACATTTTTGTCTCCGATCTTTTATTTATTTTATATCTTTTTATCTTTAAAATCGACTTTTACCTTTAAAAAATTTCTATTTTGTGATGTTATATTTTTCTGAACGCTTATTTCTTCGTCTCTATATTTCGTCTGCGTATATCTATTTGCGCCTCGCAAATGTCTTTTCTCTCGTAAACCTAATCGGGGACATCCTAATCTTCATCATTCTGGTAGGGCAACGTCTATGTCGATTCTCATCGTATCATTATCATACATCGCCAGGGGGCCCATCGATCACCCCATCCATGGTACCGGGAGCAACTTTCCCAAACGATCTCTCCAGAAAGACGAGAGATAGAATAAATAGAACCGAGGGATTATCCCATCAAAGGACAACGTATGCTGCCGTCTTCTTTTATGAGAGCGCCGAATATTAGAAGCACGCAACGGCACTTTTTTAATCCTTTTCAAGCGACGTGGAAAAACCAGGGCGAGAAAATGGGGAAATGGGAGAAATCTACAGATGGAAAAAATTTAGCAGCTTGGTCGTAAAAGCTTTCTCGGGATAGACTGTGTATATGTATATGTGAAGGTGGAGAGATGATCAATGCGCACTTCTCTTAACGAGTATAAGTCTATCTTGCAATCGTCGTAGTTTGTAATCTTGTCATCATCGTTGCATTTTTTCACTTCCATAGATTTGTATACCTATTATGTATTAGATCGTATGTTAACATGTTAACCCGTTTTCCCTAATGTAGACTGAGATATATGAGACTAATTGTGTGAATTAATGCGAACTGTCGTTCATAATGTAAGATGCAATAAAGCAAAAGCGTAGTAAAAGGGAGATTGGCAATCACTTCTTGAGAAAACTAGCTTAGGGCATAAATAATATAAGGTATTTTGAGGTTACTCAATTTTTTTAGCGCAAATGACTTCTTTGATGAAGTCAGAATCAGTTTTCCATTACAGAAAATATCAACATAAATATTTTATCAGCTATGCAAGTTAAAACTGGAAAAAGCAAAATATATTTCAAACTAATGTCTCACTATTGATTCGGCTAGTACCAGATAATACTTAATGTACAAACCACAAGTTTTCAATTATTCAAGTTTTTAAATTATTTATAATTCAAGAATTATAGCATCTCTCGATACTTTTAAAAGATATTATCGCCAATTTCTGTTTGAAATTATTTTACAATATTCTGTACGTATCCATCGATTTTTTCAGTATTTGCTTTTTGCAATATGACAATTCTAATTTGTTTCACAATGGAGTAAATTTTACAAAAATAATCACACAGTGACTGTAATCGAAAGCGTCAATCGTTTGGCGTACAATTTTGATGGAAAGGCATCGTCGTCCGTCGCGCTTTTCGCGAGCCATACATGTTTCTCTCGCATACTCGACGCACCGATGTTAATATTTGTCGCCGACGGCCATGCAATGGATCAAATAAAACGAATTCTCGTTCCTACTGAAGACGTCGTGATCCCTCGGCATGACGCGGCGGAATCAGCGCAGAGATGTAACGTGATCAATCTATCATGATAAATCGAGGTCTTACTTTTTGTGTTTTCCAGTATGAGACTCTTTAATGTCACGCAAAATCGCAATTTGATGATTAAACCATACCAATCAATTTGAACATCATTAGTGTAAGTAAACTTTACTTATCTCTCAAGACGTATCTCAAAAATGATACAGATTTTAATTATGTAATAATTGCAAATAAAATTTAAAAATAACATTTTTCCTAATGCAAAACCAAATTCAAATTAATTTTACACTTTAGATTTGTCAAAGCAATATTCCTGATGTAAGTTTTATGAGATATCTACTCTACAAATTCATAAAAGATAATAATTAAATAATGTAAAAGGGATATTCCAAGATATATAAAGGAAATTGTTTTCACTTAAGATCTTAAAATTATTCTTTCTATAAGCACTGATAAGCACATACAATTTATTATCCTGTAATTTTAACAAATATCTGTAATTCTATAAGAAATGCATATCTTAAAATAAAATAAGAACACATTGTTTTACGAAAAACAATACAGCATCTGATCACTTTGAATTCTAATCACATCGGTGCATCGTGTAGCGGATGGCAACATTTTTACGAAGATGTGACATGATGCCTCCTCTACTTCGAATCCGAGTCATCATGATGTTATCATCGGCTATAATCCTGATCGCGCGATGCACCGGAGAGACACGCAGTCACAAATATTCATGTGGCATAGCAGAGGCTCGACGGAGCTATAATCTGCCGGATTAAATTGTAATCATCGACTAATCTGTCTCGTAGGATCGCGATCTACTCGAAGCAGGGAATCAATCGAACCTACTGGCCTTTTATCAGACTCTTCGAGCAGATCTCGACGATGAGAAAAGAGACAGAGAGAGATTCGATCTCAAATTTATCTCCTGCGTAGGTACATACCATGTGTTTTTTCATAATTCATGTTATGCTGTCACAATTCCGGTTTCTTTGCTATAATGAGTTAATACAATTGCGCACAATTTCTATATAAAAATGTATTAAACTATTACTATAAATTACTACATAAATATAGGTGGATCAGGATAGATAATGTGCGTATATTTGCGCTAAGATTTAAATGAGGGTCACTAGTAATTTAACTTTACTAAAAATTATTACATAATTGTTATTAACCCTCCGTCTGACAACATGGGTCACTGGCGTTCGAGCCAAAACAACATCTGCTCGTAACTGTAAAATTTGCAAGCCCGCCAGAAAATATTAAATAAACGATGTTTATCAAAATGACTATAAAATCGTTATCTACAATGTTGACAGATGTTTTATGAATTTTTTCCGATTTTTTTAAATACTTTAAGGTTAGGGAAAATAACGTCAAAGACGACAGACCCACGTTGTCAATCGAAAGGTCCCCAAAAGAACGTTGTCAGACGGAGGGTTAACGTACTTTTTTAATCTATGTGTATCTCTTAAATTATTTGATGTGTAATTTTTTTCATCTTTAATTTGTGAGAGATATAGAACATTAAAAGGATATCGACGATACATAACTCTGCCAATGACAATCGCGGAGGTAAGACGTCTTTTACGACATCGTATTCGCTGCTCCCCGAGACCGTTGAAATTTCGTGTTAAATATCCTCGTGGGTTTATATTTAAACGAGATATTAAGTGCACCGTTTCCAGTGAACCATCCAGTATATCCCTATTAAATATAATATCAAACGAAATTAAGCAGCACTCTCCTGCCGCGAGGTTACCGACCGACTTCCCAGACTTAAGTCGACCGGCACCCTCTACGTGATGCAGCAAGGGTTCCGCACGATAAATCCTTGCCGAGTAAGGAAGCCAAATAACTTAAACGCGATTTCGCGCGCGCGAGTGTAGAAGCGTTTGGAATGAACGAGCCAGGACGAGAAAGAAGAGAAGGAGCAGGAGGTGCAGGAGGGAGAGCAAAATGGGGAGGAGAAGAAGGAAGAAGAGGTGAAGGAGGTGGAGACTCCGAAAAGTAATGTGAGAAATACGACGAGGGCCGTGGCGCGGGTCAAGAGGTGTACAGTCGAAACGCCAGGCGAGAGAAGCGGGAGGACGCGGACGGTAAGAACGGGCGGGAAAGATATTTGGAACGCTCAATTCGAGAGGTACAGGAAGTGAGATATCGGCGTCCCGACGAAGTAACCGAAGAATCTTATGCTCATTTTGCGAGAGCCGCCCGAAGCCGCCCAACAATTCCTTATCGGACTCGAGATCGCATTGTCACCACCACCACCCCCCTCCCCCACACTTGTTCTGTCGTCTGCCCTCCGCGCGGCTCTCGAGTGCCAGCATCTCTGACACTCGCACGACACTAAATCCAGCACAATGGCGCGGGTGTAACGCTATATAGCGTGTTCCGCGGGTCGATGCCGCTTTACCTCGCCCGTTCGCTTCGAATATCTGGGAAACTTGTATAGGACGGTGCAGAGCTAACGCCCATCTTCTCCAAACTTTTGAATGCGAATTAATGTAACATAAATAAATTGGGAACATCGAGGGGAACATATTTAAAAGAGAAGACAAAATGTTTACATAAAATTATAGATACTGAAGGCAATGACGAAGAAATGGAAAAATAGCTCAAACATTGATAATTAGGAATCATGTAAATAAACGACGAAGTCTAATCTCTCAGACATGCGGAACATGCTATATATAGCGTCACACTCACGCCATTATGCTGGATTGAGTGTCGTGCGAGTGTCAGAAATGCATCGAAGTATTAATAATGGCATAAGGTCAAAAGATGTCATAAGGCTGCCTCGTAAAGGCGACATATTCAAAGACTAGAAATTGACATTGACTCTGAACCATCCTGTATAAATGTTTATTCGAATGCACTCACCTTTACGAGGCAAACTTGCGCATTCAATATTGCGATGACATCTTTAGCGGCGTCTGGGGATCCATAAAGACTTCCAATCAAACAAGATTTGTTCGGCGGATAAGCATTACACATAGGAAATTGCTAATCGAATTGCGAACTGTGCAACACGTGTATTACAAGCGAAAAAACGGTCGTAGCTATTTTTACAACTTTGACCCTCGCTATTGCGACGTAATAAACTTGTATGGTTACATTGCAATTTATATTCATAGATTAACTTGAAGGCCGATGTGTCAAGTCATAATAAAAAATTCTTACGTTCTTTTAAAAAATAGTAGGTATTTTAAGAAATATACTTAAAATCACACGACGGCGCATAATTAATAATTTACAGCTTTGGGGTCGCACCCTTCTCTAACGTCACCCTACCGTTGAGCGCGGCCTTGATTTCTTTAAACGAATTCTATTTCGATGAGGCGAGTGTCGTTAAGGTAAAAATTAATAAATGCGGATGCATAAAACCGAATGCATCTTTTATATGAGATCCTCGCTTAAAAATAGCAAGACGAGTCGCTCCCGTTTTTCTGAAGTACTTTTAGAATATTTAGTAAAACGTACATATTGAACATTCATCGAATCTTTAGTGATATTCCTGGGCGACGTTGCCGTTGACTTTCAAGTCGAGTTTCGATCGATGCTATCTGGCCGAGCCATGAAAGCGCAAACTCTCTCCAAAAGTAGCGAAGCCTCCCAAGAATCGCCAAGCAGCACTCGGAAACGATTTCCCGAGGACTCATTCAAAGGTCTTTCGATGTAAACGGACGCGGATTCAAATCGAAATAGGCTATTTGAGCGTAATCGTAATCCTAACACAATTTTTATTAAACCCTTCGATCATGAGAGTCTATTTCAACAATAATTTACATACTAATTCTTGAACAATTTAATACGATCAATGTTAGATGTCACAGTTTAGAAAATTTTAAATTTTATTTTTGTAAAGTAATGACTCCATACAAATTTTATAAGCTTCTCTATTCTTGCTTGTCACTGTTCTGCTCAGAGACTTGTAAGATGTGCATTTGTTTCGTTGCATTTACAATCGAAAGTTATGAATAATTAGAGAGAGTGATAAATTATTTATAACCAGTAGTATGAAAATTTCAGGCAGTATAATTCTTCTTCCGCCAGCTTTGCAATGCAGGCAATTCAATATAATGTTGCCATATGCATATATAGTGTTTTGGAACTGTTATATTTTTCTTTCTTTATGTCTCTAGCAATTTCCTCTAATATATATCTCAATTGAATATTAATATTTAAAGAGAGAGAGAGAGAGAGAGAGAAAAAGAAATAAAAAAATGTCTAATATAAGATGCATCGATATCTTTTTCTAAATGATGCAGTTTCAGTTTGACCCATTTGTGCTCGTTCAAGGCTAAAAACCACTTCGAGAACTCGCGCGCGATAAACGTCGACTCGCTCGGGGAGAAATTCTCGATTCGAGAGGAACGCGCTCGATTCCATGGATACGACCGCGGCTCCTAATTCCTCCGGGCAGAACAGATAGAGGTGGATAGCTTGATACAGGAGGCGATTCCAATTCCAACGGTTAACGCCTGTCCGTAGAATCGCTACCAAAGGTGCAGTCTTGAATGTTTAAAGGGAGACGCCGCAATGTAGCCCTTATTCGTGATGCATTCCCACGGCGGTCGTAACGGCCCTTCGCGAAAAAACCGCCAATGTGGCTGCTCGCTTACGATTGACGCGAACCACGTCACAATGTTTCATAGATTTATTCGCTACTCGAAGTTTGGATGGATATGTAAAATACAAAATAAGTTATGATTTCTTTTTTAATTATGGAAAAAGTACCTTAATTACAAATGAAATGTAGGCAATAAGTTTTATGGAGAGTTAATGTTAAGTTAAGGCTAGGTATAAGATTAAATAAAGCATTGCTGACTTTTCTAATTTTGAATAACGAGATAAATATGAAAATTTTACAATTAATCTGTCGTAAATTTTTTCACGAATTTTTCGTTAACATTCTATTTAGTTTAATTGAATATCTATTGTTTATGCTACAAAAGCTATTTGGTAGTAAATTTTTAAATTTTAATTTAATCTTTACGATTTACTAAACTATGTGATTGTTCATCGGAAGGAAATGGAACGCATGACTTGATCGATTTATTAATTTAACAAAGAGTAAATATGACCTCATTAACTAGTTGAAATAAAAAGCGGAAGGCAGCCGTTCGAATGGAGACACTAGAATTCGTTTCTGTAATTAAATCTTTTGCTCGGATTCTCAATATTTTTGTTTTCTTTTTCGCCCAAACCATCCTCTTGCGCTTCTAAGACTTCTTGAAATAATGCAAAGCACCTCTTTCAGACGCGGCACCCTCGTGGCGCGCCTTGAGATCTTAATCTTCTTCAAACTTACGGATCTGCTCGCGCGGTTTGTTGCCGCTTTAAGATTACACGAGAGAGTGCCGAAACGGTGTCTCGCTGCTCGGATTACGGCACGTTTGTTCTCGGGTGCTCTCTCGGGGGATGAAATCGTCCCCTTACCTTCCGCCGCGCGAAGAGATGCGTATCCCGCATAGAAATTAAAGCGCGCGATAAAGCGGACTCTAAATCGCAATTAATTAAATCATTAGCCACCCGCGTTTCTTTTATAACCGCAGTAACTGCTCCGGGGATGTTCAAATATCTGATGGTCTTTAAAAATTAATAAAGAGAGAGAGAGAGAGACGAAGATTAAAGAAGAAAGAATGGAAGAAAAGAAGATATTTTACTACATTTTGGAATAATTATAGTTACTTCCAAAATACAAATAATAAATATGATATACAATGAAAGAAAATGGATATAGGACATAGAAAACATTTACATGTATAAATATAAATATAAAAATATAGTAACATATTAATAAAATTAACAAAATATTTTTGGGCTAACGCAAGAGTTGCTATGCATATAGTAATGCGCGATTTTCATTGACAAGGAACACAATTAACACCTGTTTATCTTTCTGTTTTCAGGTAAGAAGCCGTCGCTGCCACTCTCATATCGAGACAAATTCAAAATAGGTAAGATCAATTTGACAGATTATAGTGCCTTTACAGGTATCTCGCGTTTGCTAGATTCTTCTAGGAATCAGCCACGAGCAACGCCTCGAGCATGTTTGACATGTTTCCTTTAAGGTGCCCGGGCTACCGTCCTGACGCGAACAGACGGATTCGGCGTCCCTAGCCTAATTACAGGGCAGCTCTCCGAGCACCTGCACCTCTTCTCCTGTTTCGTTTTCGTGCTTTCGCAACGGACACCCGTGAGTCCAACACGGATATGTGAGAAACGCGATCCAGACTTCCCCAACCTCCTCCTTGTCCGGCCAACATTGTCTTTATGGCTACGGAGCCTCGAGGCATCAAAATTACTTACGGCCTCTATTATGTTAACTACTGTAAAATGAGACTAGGTTGTAATAATAGGAGCAATATCGCACCACAATGAATTACAAAAGATTGTAGAGTAATACAATAAATAAAAATCTATTTTTCATTTAATATTCAAAATAGGAAAGAAATATAATTTAAGCAAGTTTTAAGAAATTAAAATTGCATTATGGTTGTAACAAATAACTGTAAAAATGTAAAAAGAAATAAAACGAAATTGAATTTATATCTTTGTTAAATAATCATTCTTTTATTATTTTTAAAAATATATTAACTAAACAAAATAATTAAACATAAAACATTAAAAAATTCAATTGAATTATGTCGTTTATGAATCCCCAAGGATTTGCCTTCTCTGCATACACTGTAAGACGGTACTGATATACTCCGCAGAATTCAATCGCGTATTCTAAAGGATTTTAAGAGATAAACCAAAGATTCGCAGATGGAATTTCTAATAATTTCACGAAAACAAAACGATTGCAAATATAGTTTTTATAAAAGAAGTTAAATAAAAAGAGAATTTTTAATCGCGGAAACTATATTTAATTCGATATGCATATGCAATTTCCGGATATTAAAGTCGTAAAAGATTTATAAACGACCTAAAGTCAAGAGTATCAAAATTTTCAAAATTGTAAATTTTTCAAACCAGAATTTTTAAGCTTTTCAATCGTTCAAACTTAATAATTAAAAGTTTTATTTACTAAAAATACATATTAAAGGCAATCTAATAAAAATGATAGTCAAATAATCGATACGAATGATATAAATCTGCTTTCAAATTGAATGAGCTTTCAGTTGGTTATCTCAAACATTTTATGCGACTCGCATGCCCATGCAATTCTTCGATGCACGTATAGAAAGACTGTGCGATTACAATGGTCATCGTGATACGGGGTGTAATAGAATCGGAAACTGACATAACACCTGCGACAAAAGCCCATCGAACGAACGAAAATTACCTTTGAGGGATAAAGGAAACTACTGCAACGCGAATGTATGGTCTCCATTTTTTTCAATTACTAAACATCACAGACGCGCGCTTCGCGCGCGCTATTTAACTTTAATATTATACTGCGTTACAATTACACTATTAACCCCTTGACACACACAACTGTCAAACTATACGATAACAGCCGCTTACGAAGTAAGCGCAGCAAGAAAATTAATCGGCATCGCGGAAAAGCGACAACAATAAACTTCGATAGATTCGAGTATCGACTTTACATCTGCTTTTTAGAAATGGAGAATTAATCAAAAGTTTTTTTGCATCTTAAAGTACTATTCCATCGTGCATTGACAACGCATACGATGCCTTATTCTTTACTCCTAATATTTAATTTATATTCTAGACATTCAGCTGATATCAATGTACTTATAAAAACTTATTTTTCATATTTCTAATTTCTCTAACTTCATCTAACGTCGAAGCGTGACTTCGGACTCTAAAGAATTTTTATCCTTCTCGCTCCTTTTTCAATTTTTATCGCAAGGTACACGAAATAAGTATACCAAGTAGTCTTCGGTCTCACATCGAATTTCTCATGACGCCGCTATGTCGAAGCGTCCGAAGGATGCGACACAACGGAATGGGACGGGACGAAGGTGGAAAAATGCGCGCTCGTTCTTTAATTAACTCGCGTCGTGCGCCATCGAGCTGGCCGACTTTATGAGTCGGCGCCGTGGAAACACGTGCTACGTTTATTAGCACGATGGTCTTTGACCCGTGTCTCGGTTGTGCAAGAGGCGGCATAGAGGACACCGATCATGCAGGAAACTCTATGCGGAAGATTTAATATATTGCCTTTGATATATTTCTATATCGGGCATTGAAGAAATTTCTTTTGAATCGTGAACAAAATGATTAGAATTTTTAAATTGTATAATAAAATCAAAACGTAAATGTATTTTATGTGGACTGTCTTTCACACAAAAGGAATACATAACGATCGATAAAAATAGATCGATTCAAGTTTTTAAAAGTAGGTACCTATATAAAAATTTGAAATTTAAATTTGACATTTATTCGAAATACAGGCTGGTATTCATAGTCGGATCTTATTTCAAGACCGTCTTTTAAGTAATGTCTTAAGACACTAATACGGGCCTGTGATTGGTTTATGACATCTTAAGATTGTACTTAAGACGGTCTTAAATATAAGATCCGGCTATATGAATACCGGCCATAGATAAGTACTACATTTAAATACATAGTAGATCTTTGAGCATTAACATTCTTTCAAACATCATAAAAATCCCCGAAAATCTTTGACGATAATTTCACGAGTGTTAGTGTTTCGAATAATTTTCCTAAAAAATTTCTTCCCGCGCTCTCATCCTGTTCCTTTCGCGACTCTTAACTGGATTCTCTTGAAAACGAGAATCTATATTTGTCACTCAGTGAGAAACGAACATATTAATAATGACAGAAAATTAAATGTAACGAACTCGGGTTTATCACGGTCTTACGTAGTGAAAGAATTACGAATCGCTCTCGACGCTCGATTCTTCGGGAAGTATCGAATCAACCCGGCGCCGCCGCGTCATCCCGGGGATAGACGCGAGAGATAGGATATACATATACGTGTGCCACACACACGAAGACGCAGTGTCGCGTTTCAATATTTACGGGCTGAAATATTCACGAAATCACACCGGGGGCGGCGAATGCAAGCGAGGGAATGACTTGCCGGACTTGCGCGCGCGTTCAATTCGGATGACGTGTCGCGACGCATCGCGGCGCGGCCGCGGCCGCGGCGGCCTCGTTCGCACGACGCACGAAAATTATATACATCAAGAGATGTCGGCGTCGTGAATATTTGATCGGCCGTTACCGTTGCGCGCGCGCGCGCGCGTGTCATCAATTATTCCGCCGCGGTGCTTTTTCGTAGGCGGTAGCGCGCGATAACGCGTGTCGCCGCCGTGACAGATGTCCATTACCAACGCGAGCACGGCGATTTCCAGTGACGATAATTGAACCGCGAATGGTAGCCCCGCGCGAAGTAGTGGAAGCGTTGCGCCGCGTGCGCGTGGCGAACAAGGTGTTCGCAATGAAGGATCGTTTTCTTCCAGCGCGGCGCGGCGGCGGCTACAGGACGAGAATCATTAATGAGTCCCTGTTGTTGTTTTCCCGCGCACCAACCGACGTCTTCTTGCATATAGAGATGGGATAACGGCGCGCAGTGAGTTCAGCAACAACGGGGACCATTAATGATTTACTATACGAAATATCATGTTGCAGCTTGGTGTTGCAACTTCGTTTCCAATTCTCCAGAATGGTGGTTTTCATCTGTGGGATATATCTCTGGAGATGTGCGATTTATTTATTAAGAATAGGCCAAAATGTAACTTAGAAATACTCATAGAAACAGTCCTAGGTAACAATACTTCTAATTTCTTCGAATAAAAGTTTCGCTCTCAAAAGTCTACGGAGCACAAAATAATCGTTAAAAGTTACGTGGATTACGAATTGTTTTGCTAACGCAAGGTAAAAAGATACTGCGTTATTACGCAGACTGGAGACTACGTATAGGCTGTTGTCGTCCGGCGTTATTTCCAACGAGATACAGTTTCCAACGCGAAGATCGCGGCCTCTCGCCTTCTCGCGGCTGCGTTAATTAGCGAACTTTATGAATGCGCCAGCGCATATTAATCCCGTCATTTCCATACGTCGCCGGCGGAGCCGATTCACGTCGGCGTCGTGCAATAGCATTATGAGCGTATTCCATTATTTATAATGTAATCGGGTCCGCGCGCTTTTGTAGTCTGGCGCGTTACGTAATTAGCACGGGAATTATCGGCGGCGCGATGGCGACGGCGGTGACCGACATTTCGGCGAGGCCAATTTTAGCCGCGAGCGAAATTGTTGCAAGCAGAATTCGCGCTGTAAAAATACACTTCGAATTTAACTAGCCTCTAATTCCTTGCGCGACACACCAGATGAGCACTATATTTGCTCGCGTTACATATTTTATTGCTTTCTTTCTTTAAATAATTTCTTTCGTCTAAATAATGTAATAACGCTCTAACAATAGTTCAAAATAGCATTCAGTCTACTTAAAAAAATATATCGCCCAATAATACAAAAATGTTGATTTTCTTTTTTACACGGTCTGACTGTGAAATAAACCATTTGCGTCGAATAAACAGTAAGCATGATAATTCCAAAAATAATGTTGTAAGAATAATTGAATACAAAATCAATTACATTGCCCTTTATCCTTCCCCTATGATATTTCGCTATCGATACCATGATATATTGATGAACAATATCAGAATTAGCAATGCGGCCTATAGAAGTCTAACTCGTGATTTGTCGTACGAATCAGCTTGTATTACGAATCGTAATCAGGTTACCAATCTACCGCGTAGATTGCAGTACAAAACAATGCAGTAGAAAGCAGATTACACATATTAATTTACGTGCGAAGTGAGAGTACATATTAAAATTCCCGTATATTATTACAGAATTTATGCTTTATAACAACACAAGTAGGTAAACTCGCACTCATCGAAAATAATACGCTGCTCTAAAAAGTATTAATTAATAATTTTGTTTATTATCGATTATCGAAGTTGTCAAACACGCACGTATGCGGTGTAAACATATACGGTATATTATGCACGATATTATATCGGGCAACGAGAGAACCGGTGATACTGTCGATGTAATTGGATCGCCAGAGATCGCGCACATTGCCGCGGAATGAAAATATTATGAATGGGTCATACAGGAAACGCGATCGCCACTAAATAGGCCGGCCGAGAGCAATGGCTCAGATTACGCGGTGCTATCCTAAGTGACGTCATCGCGATAGCATGTACCAACAATGGTTTCTTATTTCCGCTTCTTCTTCTCAGCAGCAGTGGCGGACAGTTGTGCTACTACTGAAGCGACTACCTGGAGCAGCCGTTTTCTTTTTAGTGTTAAAATGAATATAAGTTTTACGTATACATTCTTTTTTAATATTACATTATTGCACTCGCCGCTACGACAAAATGGGAACATTTTGCCATAGTGGACCAGTTCGCCGAGGTATTCATTTCCATGTCTCGGCGAGGATGTAACCATTACGAGCTCGCCGCTCTCCGGCCGCGGCGTTACGACATCGTTACAAAAAATCGTTATTTCAACCCGGAGACGGGAAAAAGTAGAGGATCGCGTGGGCAAAGCGCATCCGGCGCGCGGATGAATGTCGCTCGCGGACGGTGACACCCGCGCGTCGATATCGGTTATCGGCGTCCGCGGGCATCGTCTGATCGATGACCCGCGCGATAGAAATGACGTTTCACAGGACGTCGTTTCGTTTGCTCGCCTATTTAATTTTTTTTTTTCGCGATCGCTCATCGGACACTTTAGCAAGCTTGAATAAAGCATCGAATTTACGGCGAGCTTTAGTAGAAAAGTTTGCATTGAACTGGACGGTACACCTATTTTCTGTTGGACAAAATTGAATTCGATTTTTCTTGCATGGAAATTCACACTATTAGGGAGGAGCTTTTTGAGTCATGGGGCTCCAATTATATTCTGCATTAATTTATTAATTTTTGTTATTAAGGTTGATTCAATGTTTTTACCTGTTTCAATTGCCCCCCCCCCCCCTTCCCTCAAAGGCTCTTGGAGGCTGGAGCCCCTGGGCTTCCAAGATTTTTATAGATGTCTTGAAAATTTTTTATCTGATTTTTTCTTTAACTGACTCAAACAGCCCTTCCTTACTCTACGGAGTTTCAAGGAATAAAATTAAAAATATAAATTCATAGCAAACGGCTCTCACTTTCAATTAATTAATTATTAAATAGGTTTCACTTTAGCAAAATCTTAATTTGAAGCTTTATATTATTTAGATGGACTTTTATGTCCATTAAAATTTTAAACGTGCATTTATACAAAATTATGGAATATAACATTTTATATATAAATCACTGAAGAGATTTATGCCAATTGTTAAATATTTTTAATTTATTGTTGTAACTTTCTTCATAATTTTAAATTTTCAAAATTTTAATCTTAGTTAATTTTCTTAGTCTTTAGCTAATTTAGGCTTTAAAGACAAACTTTAAAAGTGAAAAAATATTGCAGATATACTGTATATTATACCAGAACTCATCGTACCACATTCGTGAACCACATTCGCTTGTGAGAAAAATTGTGCCGATGCGGACCCCGGTGTAATCGGGTCCCTTTTGATCACGATTCCGCAACAGACGAGTATGAGAACGAAACGCTATTTCACATGCAAAACGCGACGACGAAAAATAGTGCGCGTGAGAAATGACTGTTGGCGCGCGAGAGAGCGCGTGGGATCCGCAATGGTCATTGAATCGTCCTCTCGAATGGACGATCGATCCCGTGGGATGAAACGAACACTTCGCACGCGCGTTTAATGCGCACGAACGTGTATAAATAACGGAATACGTTGATCCTTCATCAGCAACGAGGTATTTTCGTGTCTACCAACCGACAAATTAATGTAAACTCGAAATCATATTTAAAAAAAAAGGAGAATGAGCTTTTTTAAATTTGATACACTTCTCTCGACCTAATCTTTTTCTGCTCAATGAATTGATTTGACGCAGCGAGTCGAAATAAAATCACACTTTAGCAAGTTATCTTTTTTGAAATTTTTAACGATTTAAATAATTTAACGCAATTTGACAAAATAACTAAAATAATCGTTCACAATTAACAGATTTTCGCAAACTACGATAGGACATCGAACACTTTTAATATACTTCTGCCAAACTAGGTACAGCAATCAAATTTATAGTGGACGATATTAGCAGGAGATACGGCCCTCCTCTTCCTTCCCTCGCATCGATCGGAAGTAACATTATGGAGACGCAAGTTCGCTCGGGCTTTCCGCTCGGCCATGCATCTTTGGCTGCAACGGCTGCTGCACTTCGTGAGGCGCTCCCGGGATGCATAAATCAAAGTCCTCCGTGGAGACTCGCCTCGGTTACGCGCCCAATCCTCCTCTTCTCTCCTCTCCTCTCCCTGCCCTATACCTGTTCCCTCTCTCGTTCCAGGCCAGGCCCAGACGGCAGGATTTCTAATTCAAGCTAATCCTTTTTCGCCGCTCTAATTACATTATCAATTCACGGAGGACGGGGCAGGCGCGACGCGGCACGGCACTCGCATGTGTATTTACAAGCTGCACGGGTGCATACAGCGGTGCATTTACATGCGCTGTGGCCTGTTGCACGTCCCGGTCGCGTCGGGGCCCCCTGCTTCCGCGGACCGTTCCAGTCCTCTGACTGATTTACGACGGTCGAATAAATTATAAGAAGCGGATAGAAGAGAGCATTAGCCTCCGCGCAGCGCGCGTACACAGTCGCGGGCGTCAGGTGCTATTCGCTGCAGTGTCTCTGTGCAGTTTGCGCCGGGAGTAACAAGGGCAGGAGAGCAGAGAGGGGGAACGGGGGGCGAACTTTTTGGTTATCGTCGCCCCGACGCAATTGCATCCCCCGTCAAATTGAATCGTAACTCGATGGGGGGGGGGGGGGGGGGGGGAGGCGATACGTCTCGCGTGTCGCGCGTCAATTAACTCCGCCCACGATTACAAGCTCCGGGCCGCCGGCAATTTCGACGGAATCGATATTACTCGACTGGCGGAATGTTGGAACGGGTATACCTCCTCGGACGCGACGCTATGCGACGCCGAGCGACACACAACGCGCCGCGGCGCGGTGACACGACATCGCCGTCATCCGGCATCGCATCGGCGGGTTCGGCATCCCCGCGGAATTTTCGACGTCGCGCGGTTTCCCTAGGAGAGTCCCAACAATTTATCCAAACAATATATCTACGTTTCCACGTCACTAATCTGCGTTACCTTCACTTATCTAACATCTTCGAATAGCTGGCTGAATGCGGAAAAGTGCAACATATTTGCACATTATGCATGCATTTTGTGTAAATGTGTGTGCGGGACTCAAATAATTTCTAGAAGGTGAAAACAAATGCTAACAAGAGAGAATTTTGTTTAAAAAATACATTAATATATCGACGTTAAAATACATTTTATTAGATCTTAATTAATTATCATGACATCCAATTCTTGAATTAAAATTCTGCTAAAACTAAATATATCTGACATTAAGTGAATAAGATTTTCCCATCTATTCATACTGCAAGGAGATTAATTGCGAGAACTCCTCACTTTCTGTACCACTTAGTTTCCACTCCCTTCCTTCATCAAAATGACTCATTCAAAGTATTCGCTAAAAAATATCTTTAGTTTCGGTCTCGGGAAGTCCTGTAACTGCGAGAGAAACGCGCGCACGATGCTTGATACACCTTGTGCTAATCAAATCCCGCCGAATCGACATTCAATTTAGATGCGTACACTGATCGAGACCCAGCATTCGTCGCGGTCGACCTTTCGAATCCGCTGAAACTGTTCTTCGCGTTACTCTCGTGGGTGGTTGCGACAAGGTAATGGGAACGGAAAAGAGAGAGAGAGAGAGAGACACAAGGAGAGAGTAGTAGCGGAGAGAACGGGATATAACGAATCCCTCCGCAACAATACTCTAGCAGTGCACAGCGTTTCAAACGGGGCGTCATCGACGACGGGTATGTACACATGCCGCGCGCGCAATAAGGCTGTAAAGGTTTTGAGGTCTGAGACCGCATCGGGCTGACGACATCCCGCTGTTAGGTCGGCCCTTTCAAGTCGGCCGCCGCGGCAGCGGGAGGTACAGGCCGCGGCGGACCTCCGATATATTATTACTTGGAGTCATTAATGGTAAACTGCAATTCTCCTCTTTTTTCCCCTCCACGAGTCGGGAGAATGCCCGCCACGGACGTGACGTGGCGCGAGGCGCGATGCGACGGCACGGTGATCGCACGTCGCGGCGCCCAGAATTTGTCGAAAAAAATATTAGCATCGATCGTAATACAGTGCAAAAATATATATTGATCTTAACAATTTTTTTAAATAGTGGAAAATTTCAATTGAGTTTGTACTAAGCGAAAAATATTTCTATTGGTATTATAGAATATCCTTTTATGTATTACGATAAAAACTTGGGTAAAAAGAATTAAATATATTTCTCATACCTTACTTTTATTATAATTAACTGCATCTCGTGCCTTTTTTTTTAAGGTGTAAGCAATGCATTAGTAAATTATATCAAAAACAATAGCGCATATTATTAATTATATATTTATTCTCATGCGACAGTTGAGAAGAAATTTTAGCTTTACCATTTCCGCGAGCCAGACTGCTGTTTAAAAAAGACGTTCATGAGACGGAACTAGTAGAGTACGAAGGAATAATGATATTGAAAATATAATGCATTTTTGATTAGGAAGGGGGACATTAATAATGTAAGGCGGTTCTAAAGCGGAGAAGCGCGCGCGGTGATATATAAGAAAAATTCATTTCTGCCGAAGCCAGCCGTTGTTCTCCTCGGGAAGTCGAGTAAGTAATTTCAATGGAAATTTCACGGCGTTATACTTAGCTCCTAAGAGGATAGATGACTGGAAACCGCGCAAGGCAAGGAAGGATTTCTTGAGATCACGAGACTGAAAACGCGTTGAAAGAAGCCTTAGAGACGCGGTACTTCATAGAATTAGGTCTCCATTTGAAGAATTAGCGTTTCTCTTATAAAAATAACAAATATGCTAATGTAATTTGAGTGAATTAAGGACAAAATTTTTTAATTTTGCAAATTTGACTTTCAAATAATCTGTACAATTTTTGACCAGCAGAAATAAAAATATAAATATAATACGATATGATATGTTGTCTATAAAATATACCCGATGATTAGAAAGGAATTAGAATATACTTCCTGTATTTTTTATCTCGTGTTCCTAATAATAACATTCTTAATTTACTGATATTTGTATCTAAATATAACTCAATTATATTACATATAATAATTATGTTTATATAATTATTTATGTATCTATAAATATACAAGTCGTAACCACAAGTATACGCTCGAGATTAATACATAAGTCCTTGATTTACAATCGCGTAATAATAATTAATTAAAATGTACAACGAGATACTCGTGACGTGAACGATGTACTTAAACGATACATTGGTCAAACAACACGCAAAGTTGAATCGTACGCGTCCTAACCGCGGCCACATGACGCACGCGCGTCGGTTGCATTCGCATTGGTATAAACGAGTGCATCGCATCGCGCCGAAGTGCGGCTAAAAGGGCGCATAATAATTTCATTGTCCGACGCTCGAGTTCGCAACAACTTTTTCGGGTTAAATACCGAGAGAGAGAGAGAGAGGGCTTCACCCGCTCGATTTCACGCAGTGGTGGCGCGTTTTACAACCCGCGCACAATCCGCATGCAGCAAGTTCGGCCGCGGTAGCGACCGCATGACGCATAACGCGTCAGCCGCAGCTGCGGCGGGTGTAGCGGCGGGCAAACGTATAGTGAAAAAGGCACTTCGACAACGATGCGGGGGCCATGCAATAATTCTCTCATTCAACAACGAGGCGAGCTCAAACGTGTTTGTTCTGGTGAGGATCTAATTTTCATGACGAGCTCGATGTTGAAACGAATTACGTGAGGTTGCATGTAGCTTGTCACATTTGCTGCATTTTTCTGATAAAACTTTCATCCTGATCTAACAATAAGAAACATTTGTGAAGAATATATATAGGATACATATATAGCAATCTTTCTATTTTAATAGAATAGCCATAATGTCTTATATTTCAAGCGTCAAAATACTAAAGTCAAAGCTCGTGTGTTTCAAACAAATAACAATATCAAGGCCAATAAACGATCGATAATAGATGTCAAATTAAAAAAAGTTTTTAATATCTCATAAATACAAAGGAACGTTTCGACCAACACAGGGTCTTCTTCAGCCTTAATAAATGATTGAAAAATGAAAAATCGGATCACGTAATAATTGAAAAATTAATAATTAATAATTCAGCCGCGGGATTTTGTCTAAAGTCGATAGCAAATAACAAACTCACACATATCTATCATACATATATAATATCGCGGGAACAAAAAATAATACTTAACCAATTAATACGCCACAACTTCGAGGGAAATTGCAAACTCCTCGATCACGCTCAAAGAACTTTGGACGACCGGCTCGAGAGCTGTACCCGGCGCAGGCGGCGGCAGCGATCGAGAGCTCCAGAGGGCGAAGCGATAAAGCCTGAAAGGACCCTCGAGAGAGTTCCAGCGCGGCCGCGAGTCCGAAGATTTACACGAACGCAACGAGCAAAGAAAGAGACAGAGAGGATCCTCTCGCTTTCCGGTGCTTCGAACTTGACGAAGCGCATCCGTCGTGGGTCGTGGGTGAGTTGCAGTAGTGAAACACAGTCGAAACATCTATGTATATATATGTATGTACAGCGCGGCTCTCTCGGAACTCACCGCTCCCGAGGGAGGCAACGTCTTCCCGGCGTTCGAGCGGTGACCGCATACGCTGGGACCCAGGTCGCGTTTAAAGGGACGAACCGAAGGTGAACTCTCTCTCTCTCTCTCTCTTTCTCTCTCAGGCGAATCCCGAGGAGATCTCACCTCTGTCCTGGAATTCCTCTAAGTTGGTAAACTTTGAACGACTTCGCGAATATATCTCGAAGAATGACGTAAATTAAAAACTCCAAATTAAATTTTCTCACGTAAAACACTTAACTTCGGGATAATTCGATTCCGCAACGCGCTTAGGCGAATCGTTGCGTTTATCGCAGTAGCGTTTTGATCGAAACACACGTCGCGCCCGGTGCTCACTTCTATCTCATTCCTGGTTAATCGAGCATGTCGATGACGCCGTATATCGATTACCTGCCGCTTACGGTGTTATCGAAACGCGCTTAATTAACGGAGAACAAACTGCAGCGAGAATAACGGCGCGAGTCGAGCGTTAATCGCGATGTGAGGGGCAAAAACAGGCAGCTGAGAAATTGCCTTCGTGTTATAAATCTTTTTCTTGCCTCCTCTTTCTCTCAGCCCTCTGCCATTTTTATCAAGAATACGCTGGCCTCAACGATATTTTATCCTACTTTCGAGAAGCTTTCTGTCTCGCGTCCGGGCAGGAAAAAAAAAAAGTTTAAATTGAGCACATAATACGTGTTTTTAGTCCTCGGTTTTTTTTTTTCGTTGTTAACTTATGTGTATACAGATGTATGTGTATTGCAGATGTAAGATTAAATTCATTTCTTCATTTTTGCTTCCCAGTAAATCTCGAATGTTCCCATCTTCAATGTGTATTTTTTTTTTTATTTGGATAAATCAAGACGAGAAACGAATTTGTTGTTACGAACAGCTGGTCAAAATAATACTTGGGACTTCGACATGGCTTCTAGACTAACAATAAGTGGAATCGAAAGAAACGGAATTGAAGTTCTTGTTGTTGGCCCTTTATACCTCGGGCCGTATTCGCGGGATTAACAGAAATTTAGGGGCGACCTTGCTCGACGACGCGAAACGGCGTATAGCCACCGCAGAACACGGCGCCGTTCGAACTCGGTATCGGCCAGCGTAGCGAGCGAATGGGACGTTAAATCGAGGCACTCCTCTCGTGTGCCCTCCGTAATCCCGCGCCGCATCCTTGACCTCCGCCACCATCGTTTCCACGCACGCAGTAATTTACCGCGAAACACGCGCGTCGTTACTCAGCCGTCGCTTTGTTCTCAGATTTTCTGCAAGTAGACGTCTGTCCGAGAATGATTTTTTTTCTTCTTGCTTGGAGGATCCTTTACGTAATGATCGATAATGACGGCTGGACATGTGCCAACTAATGACTTCAGGAAAGGAATGCCTATGTTACTTATGCCTATACTGTTATTAAATTTGTCCTCATGTTGCATTAAACCTTTCATAAAGTCAAATGGGAAACTCACGGGATGTATTATAATCAATATGCCTCGTTATTTTTAATATAATTATAATCACATAATAATCTAAGCTTGAAATACATGTACGTCAAATATATGTCAACACGAAAAGAGAAATCTAAATTAGCGCGTCGATACATCTTACAGTATATTTAGCGCGTATTATAACAATGTGTTGGGAGACGCAGAACTGTGTAAAACTAGGTATAGGCTTATTTAGATGGCGGTATAATAATTGCCATAATGTAATGTCCAGAGAGAGGAACGAAGAATGAGGGGAATGAGGGAAGAAGACAGCGAAAGGGGGCAGCGACAAGGGAACAGCTTGCGCGAGCAGGAGACAAGGGGGGGAGTGGTGTAATAACTCTGTCCGTGAAAGCCTCGTCGTGAGTTCATTAGTTCCGTACCGACGCGCCACAATGCTGGTTTAGTCCGCGGTTAGGACTTTCCTCGGAAATGCTGCGGCGCCGGCAAATTCAGCGAATTTACCCGCGGATTTGTTGTCGAAGCGTTTACATCACACTAGAATATTATATTATGCGGCCTACCCTCGTCGAATGTGTTCATAAACTGAATTTAGCCGCTTTAAAAATAAGAGAACTAATTTTTTTTTATCCACGAGTTGGGTTTTTATTTTACTGTTATATGCATTTACTGTTATATTCATGGTATTACGATAAATAAGTTAAAATTTTGTTGAGACTCTTAAATCTCACAAGAGACAAAGTTTTAAAAAGTAAATGTACTTCAAAAGATGCATCGTCTGCTTTTTCAGAGAGAAGAGGACATAATATTTTTCCTACTAAATTGAATGAAAATATCTAAAATTGAGTTTCTCAAGAATGATTCCGATATTAATGTTTGAGGAAATTCATTAAAAATATTAAAAATTTTAAATATTCGCGGTTAAATATTTCCACAGTATTTCAAACAGAAACCCAAGATGTAGAATTTCTCATAAAAAGAAAAAAAGAAGATATATTTTATCTTAAATTCTTTTCATCAGAGAAATAATCCGAATGCAAACTTATAGAGATCTCTGCACTGGCACTGCAGAAACCAACATATGTGTAAACCGCAAAAATGCAGCCATGCGAATAGATTAAATATCGCAACAACGTAATCCCATCAGTAAATAACGCACCCCTATATCCTCTAGGATTTTCGCACATACGGAGGTTTTCCGGAAGCGGAAGCCAATGTGGATGCGGCTGCAACAGACGTCGGAGGTTGTGAGAGTTTGACAGCGCGCGTATAATCTCCACATTCGATTCACCGCGCGAGTTGCAGCCGCGCATCAGCGTGCGTGCAGTTGCATGCGAATTACCACGAATCGCGACAACTCTTTGGTCGAAAGTGACTGCTTAAAAAAAAACGTGTCGCGCTTTCTGTTGCAGAGAGGTACGACACCGCATACGCTTGCGAGGGCAAGACGCTGGAGATCGAGTGCGGCGAGGGCAAGCTGATTCACCTGATACGGGCGAACTATGGCAGGTTCTCCATCACGATATGCAATGAGCACGGGAACACCGAGTGGAGCGTCAACTGCATGTCGCCCAAATCGTTCCGCGTGCTGAACAACGAGTAAGTACCGCACGCGCCGTGCCTGTACATATCTTTCTTTTGTGATTGACTTTATTCGATTTGCCTTGAACACATACCTTTGATCTCCGTTTCCCTGCCGCGAGCAGAGCTGAATAGTTTCGCGAATGATAAATGTGCGCGTACGATTAAAAAATGATAAAGTTATTGAAAAAAATGCACATTGCCGAAAATTAAAAGATCTTGAATGAAAAAAACCGTGGCATCTAGTTCTTCATACGTCATCATTTCTTCACGAGAATTGTTTTTTCTTATTTGTGTTTACATGTTGTGTTTACATGTTTTAATGACTGATATTGTCTGAGCTTATTCTATTTTGACGATCAGGAAAATTACGTAAAAAAAAAGAATTATTTTTGTACGTTTAAAACGTAAAAGAAAGAATTATTTGTTCATAGTTGATGTAAAATCCATAATGAAGAAATTATTGCAAGTAATTATTGGAAGATTAATTAATTTTCTCACGGGCAAATACAATTCTGAACAAAGTGAATATTCAACGAAGCGGAAAACGAAACTAACCTTTACATTCTTACAACCATGAAAATACTATAGAAAAGATAATTATTAGAATTCTTGCTGAAGCAACGAACCATATCAATTTACCTCAATTATTTTTAATGAAGTACAGAACTATACGTTATATGGAAAAAGAACATCTGAAAAAGAGGTTGGCAAGCATTTTTCAGTTTTCGCCTTACTAAAAGAGTAATATATCTCTAAAAATATTTTATCCGACCTTATCCTGCGTAATATATTCAAGATCGTATTGTATATCGATCGCTGCGAGTATATATTTTTTGATGAAGCAATGCAATGTTCAACTCTGCTCGCATGACGCCAGCGGATCTCTCATAAATATTTTTGAAGAATGAAGAACAATGCACAAATCTCAATCAAAAGAGACGTTGAAATCGATACAACCGATAGTAGATCAGACTTATCATTTCGGTAATTATTCCACGATTCGCCGTGTCTCAAATAGATTCGTTGAAAGTTTCACAGAGTTTTAACGTGACATCCGTGTGATCAACGTGAATTCGAACATTAAATTCAATTTGCTAAAAAAATATTATGTATATTTACTCGAGCTACAAAAACTAATTAATTAATTGATAAAATCGTCTATCGGCGAATTAAACGAATAATTATTTTAAAGTTGAACTACTTTTAAGTGTATTGTTACAATGTTAAATTTAATTATATTACACATAAGTCTGATTTATCTATTATCGTACATAAATATTGAACCATCGATCGATTTGTTCTTCGTTCTCAGTGAGTTTATTCGAAGTGAAGGGATCTAATGAGCGTCATTCCTTACCGTTCCTATCTCACTTTAGCTTCCTCTTTCAAATCAACAAAATGGAGCATACATTAAGAAGGGGGAGCAAGGGGATAAAAAATCGAGCGAGGGAAACGAGGTCGGAGGCGAACCGCTTCACATGGTCGAGCGAACTGGCCAATTGCTGGACCATTGAAGAACGTGTCTCGCGATGGATCGACTAGGAAGAGTCGCAGTTATCAGCGATAGCTTCGCTATCACGGTCCTCGCGAGAATCCGCTTCGTGTCCCTCGCTCGCGCTGCCGCGATCGTGAAGAACATGCATATCCATCGAATCTGGAGGTCGGTCACTTAACGTTCGCGTTGTAAGAAAAGTGAAAATAAATTCGCCGATATCGTTATAGTTACAAAAATGGTGAAAAGTAAAAGCAAGATAAATTCGTTGACAATTGCGGTGATCGATCTCCATACAAGTACCACATTCTAAGAGGCGTAACTAGGAATGTAAAAATTGGAAGTTAGATATTGAAAATGGATAAAATTTGTCAGCATTACATAACAAGTCTGTTAGGATCAGAATATTTTTACTCATAATACATTTATGTGTGTACTAGTCTGTTTATAGGGTGAGATATAAATAGATTACAAAGAATACATGTTCACCTAGTTACGTCATTATTCGTTCTCGGACTTTTCCGCCTGTTAAATCTCTTTGATCGCAATAGATCGCGATTGTTCCATGGAATTACATTAATTAATATGGTTGTAAAACATAATCATGTATTTACGAAAAGCAAGATTTCCTTTATATTTCCCGATATTTTTCATATATCTATTTTTGTTGATAAGATTGAAAGTCTCTTATCTGACATTGATATCAGATATATCGGACTTGCGAAATCCAATTTGATTACAATCTATTACCTACATCCTTCCGTGGAACAGTCATCCTATCTAGAGAGCCTAGATAGATCTTCTCATGCGTTAAAAAATATTCTTCAGACTCCTGCCTTTTTTGTTTACTATTATTATTAAAAGTCTGTATTCATAGCGCAAAAATGTTTAGCTATCTGATGTTTATTTCATAATTATATGGAGTTTTATTAGAAAAGAGAACTCGCTAAATTTGGCGTGACATACGTAATGAAAAGAGTGTGTGAATACAGGCTGTTATTTATTATGTAATAAAAGATGATGTTCAGACGAAGCATTGATCGGGAATTACGTGATTTGCGAAATAGAAAGAAATAGAGGTAGATGGACAAAAATATGTTTAATACATTTTATGTTTAATGTTCTTAATTTTGTTATCAATAATTGTACAAGCAAAATTTAATTATAAATGTTGATTAATATTGACGAATCTTATTGAAAAATAGTTTCAATTAATTATATAAATTAATATTAATGCAATTAATTTGTGTACCTTTCATCGGGAAAACGACTATTCATATATTATCCATTATAATATCACTGGATAACAAATCTCACAAACAGTGAGTTATGTTAGTTAATTAATTTAGCTATATTTTTAATAGCTGTCGATTCATATAATCCATATAAAGTAAAACTAGTATATTTATTGTTTCCTTTATAAATATTTTATTTATAAAATAAAATTAATATTCATATAATCCATTATAAAATTAATATGAAAAAAATATTAAACATTTTGAAATTTTTACATAATATAAAATGGTAAATATACATGTTTTCGTGGCTGAGATTTTTTTCAATTAAATTACAGTGCAGTTTGCAGAAAGGAACAAAGAAACCATAATACTCTGAAAATTTTCATTCGTTAATGTATTAAAACAGAAAACATTATTCAATTAATTGATCATTCCGTGGAATTTCTATCAATGAAATTTTTATCTTTATTCTTCTTTCTCTCATCACAGAAGTTATTATTTTTTTTCTGAATAGATGTATATCTGAGAGAACGGATCATACCAGCATATTTTTCTCATTAATGATGGGATAACGTAGTAACGAAAAATTCGTAACATCCATGTTCAATTTGCAAAGGCTATTGATATTTTTCGATGCTCATTTGCGTCGAAAAGGGATAACCCGGTTTCCGGTAAATTTTAATCTTCTCACAGAATGATTCCTCTCCCATGTATACATTGATACCGAGATAAATTATTGTCGTTGCGATCGCCTTTGATGTGCAACTCTTCATTAAAATCGTCGTTACACGACCGATCAATGCTTCCGCCCATGCATCACATCTCTCGCGGAATCATTTGAGAATCAGCATTCATCATCGGCGGATCCTCGAAATCGTCGACATCGGGTTTACGCGGCCTTTCGCAACTTTCCCTTTACTTATATAAAATGGCAGAGATAATTGCAGATTTACGTATTCTGCCAAGTTGAGAAGATTGTTAACGTTAATATTCATAGTCATAATATGAAAATAATTAATCAGCAATAATCCTATGGATTGTTGATTAATACTCTGATTTTCCATTAAATTTAAAAGCTTTACGTTTTCAAAACAATCATTAAATTGTTATATATCCCTACGCAATATTATCTGATTGTGAGAAATATCAAACGAAAAAGAATCTCTCTTTCTGTAAGTCAATATTTTTGAGAAATGACATGTATAACAAGAGAATTACTTTCCCCATAGGATAGGATATTTGTAACAGATTTTATTATTAATTTACTCTAGATTGCAATATCGTATTCTGCAATTGTCCATACAAAACTTTGTTGATACAATAATAATCGGAATTAAATTATTACGGGATTGTGATTATTGTGAAGAGCTGATTCGACAATCCGATTGAGCGCATTAAATTGAACTTATGACCGAATAATGATTTTGTTTACATTGCTTCGTTTGTTTCGGTTTATTTTGTATATTTAGTTATTAACAATTTGTGCGGCGCTTTCGTTAATGCAGGGTGTCTGAAATAGGTTTTCCCGCGTAAGCATGTTCGCTCGCATGTACATTCGGTGGAACAAGACGCTTGGGTTATCTGGTATCCCTTAAAATCCTTTTAACACCCACAGCAAGCGACCTCACGGTCGATAATCGTATTAGCACGTTGTAAGCCGTTTCTAGTAATTGCCAGAGTTGGCAATTGTCATAAAAATAATGCAGCGTTTATGAATAAAATCCTATACGTATCCCACATTTGGAACACTGAATATAGAACGGCTTATAATGTATTAATCGTAATATTCAATATGTGTAATGTATGTTTGTATTTGTTAGCTATTTGATTAGAAAAGGAGTTGCTGGTCCTGGTCAAGGTTTAAACAAAATGGAGCAAGCATATCTAATTAAACGCAAACAGCTATGTAGTGGATTAATACAGCTATGTTATAACAAATAGTCATAACAAATTGCTTAATTTATTTATAATTATTATTACATTAATTATGTTATATTTGATTCCTCTCAATTCATACGTGATTTCTCTTTTTCACTGGAGCGTCGGAAATTTAATTAACATTATTAATGTAGGAACCGAATACTCAATACTGCATATATTTAAGAAATTTCAAGGCTTCTCATTTTATTTGACTTTTAATGTCTCAAAGCAATCTTAAACAAATATTAGTAAACATATTAAATATCAGTATCTATAAATTAATTAATATTTGTAGTGCTTTTTATTTCTCTATGAAATTACTAAGTTAATATATTCTATAATTTTTACGCGTTCATGGTTCATCCGAAAAGTTTAAATCAAACACGTAATATTTATTTTCAGCCTTCACAGTTTTCTCATAGTTAATTTTTATACATACATACTGCAGCTATAAGATTAAAATAAATTAATTACGTCATAAGTATTAAATGCGTGGTTAATTTTCAAATCAATTTTCAATATTTCTCGATATTTTTCATATTTGCGAAACGCTTCTTTAGTTGTCCAACGGTATAAATATCGATACTCTCATGATTTAATATAGGTAATCTTAGAACTTTCATGAAATACGCTCAAAACAATCAATTTATACTTTTTTGAGGATATAATATAATCATAGTTTCTAATTTCCTATAGTCGGCTAACCTTCCCCTTTTCTCTATCTCTTTCTCCAACTTTTCATGACTGAATAATCTCGCTATCAAAATGGCAAATGAATAATCGCTCGCGGACGCATTACGCATAACCAGGTCGAGGGAAGTCGTACAGGTGCATCCTGCACTTCAAACCGTGCTGCATCACGCGCCGGGCTACGAAATTTCTGCGCGTCGTGCCTGCGAATAATCGAGCGCGCGTGGCGCGGGAGGGCGGGCCAAAATCATTTGGGAATTCCGTTTAATCGCACCGCCAGCGAAACCAATTGCGGATTAACCGTCTGCCGGTTGCAACCGGGACAAAGCGAACGGGGAGAAGGGGGCAAAGTGTCGGCGTAAAGGCCGCGGTAGGCGGGCACGGAGGGGTGGGATTCGCGTCCGAGATTACGATTTAAGTGAAATTGGTGGATAACAGTGGGGGGGGGGGGGGGGTGAGGGGAATTTTGGCGCAACGATTAATGAAATTGGATACCGAACCGCGTGCCGCGAAATTCGCTTCGTCGCCATTTAGCGCAATGAACGCATTTGTTCTACGCCACATACGAGCGCATTCGCCAGGCAAAATTATAATAGACACCGAATCTTGAACGCGCGACTTCTCCGACGTTTGAATTATGCGGAATATCCGCAAAGCATCCGTCAGTCTAAAATGGTACGCTGTGATTGAAACTGATTGTAATAAGTATTATGCATTTGCGATCTCAAGTGTCTTTTTATACATTTTATAGAAAAAAAACACATTTTAAATAAAGCGGGGAATTTTTTATACTTTTGATTATAAATTAATACGAATTCGATTTAGAAACCAAAAAAGGCTGTTTTATAGATATTGCTAATAGTTATTCGATTATCATCATTTCGTCTATTTATCGACCCTTGTCTAATCTCATTGCTATTATTTTTTTTACACTACGCTGAGAGAATTTGAATTTCAAGATAAAAATAAAGAAGCTAAAAAATGAGATAGGTTTTTTCTACACTAGATACCTACTCAACAAAGTATGAGAATTTAATTGCCACCAGATTTCTCATTCGAATTCAATCGTTAATCTCTAGAGATTATCTCTTTTTTCCCCTATATTGTGAGATATATTGTGCATAAAGTCATTATGCTGTACACACATCGCTCCGTATGTGGCATCTCGATTTTTCACGTCAAATTTATGGAGAACTATAATTAATAACGCTCATTTAGTCGTCTCATGCGTGACATAATCAATTCGACATACAAGTATGAAACAATTTTACGATTCGTTGTGCGACTGACGAGAAAACACTTTTGAGTTGACCTATGAGTAATCACGAAAAATTACAGCCGTAATAAAATCAAAGAAATGCTTTGTGAAAGAAAATATTTTTAGAACTTTGTGAATTATGCATTTTGACGTAGCGCGCTGCGTATTATTTCGACATTTTTCTAATTCGTATTTCCGAAATTGTTTCAAACGTTGTACATCTTCGTATATCATCAAATATTAAATTTAAATATAATTGCTTCAATGTTTGATTCGGAACATTTTTTTTCTTTTTTCGGTTCTCTATGGCCGGTATTCATAGTCGGGTCTTATTTTTAAGACCGTCTTAAGTATACAATCTTAAGATGTCATGAACCAATCACAGAGCCGTATTAGCGTCTTAAGACATTACTTACGGTCTTGAAATAAGAATCGACTATGAATACCAGCCTATATATAATGTTTTGGAACTTATTGTTAGTTCTTCTAGGATTAAGCGAGCCGCATCGAAGGGGAAACAATAATTATGCCGACGCGAAGTATCGTCGCGGGCTGCTTGTTTGTCGGTACGAAACTTTTGTCCCGCGCTTGATAAATAAGTTTTTGTCCGCCATGCGGAATGGAGCGGCTAACTGCTAATGAAATGATCGCGCCGACGAAAGTTCGGAGTTCGTGTTTATCCTTCATCTTTCAGTGAGAATTTCTTTGTAATGGAGGACTGCCCTCCCTTGTCGTCGTTCTTGAAAACTTTTCTCTCGTCGGCGAATATCCTACTCGGGGGCGATAATCGGCGTCGGGGACGACGAGACTGGGTTGAATTAATCGTACAAATAGCGACGCAAACGATTGTTTAGTCTAGCGGAGTAATAGCGATCGCGATAATTTGCAAAAATGATGAAAGACGACGTAAAAAGTACTATACCGACTAATATGGAATCAACTAATTTCCTTTCGTCCTATTTTTCTTTCGTCCATGTTATAACAAGTTAGAAAACAGTAAAGAATCAGTTAACCATTAATTAGCCTCCTAAATCGCGAATGTTATCAATAACTCGTGATTTAACTTTATTTATCGAAATTTTTATCAGCGACAATACGCGCGGAATAGTTTGTTTGTAAATTATCGTTACGTTGATTGGAAGACAGCCGGGACAGCAATTATTTTTTGCAAGAGATAACTCTTCTCAAATCGCGACGTTAATCCGCTAATGGCGATGCGGCTTGCGAGGGAAACTTTATCGCCCGCAATGGTTTTGTTGCAAATTGTTGCGTTGATTGGAAGATACGTCGGAATGGAAATCGCTTTTTGTCAGATAATCTTTCAGATCGATTTGTTCAGGGCTTTTCATATTGCGCGATGCGCGAGCATTTGCTACAAATTGTTGGACAACGCAAAAATGTTAATTTCGTATTTTTTATTATTTTTGCGCATTTACACAGCTAGAGTTTAATGTTATAAGTTTGTTGTTATTTCTGGAATTAATTTAGACGTACAGATTTATTATTTCCAAATGTTCGCATCACGAGGATTTAACCGCGATATTTATTGAAATAAATTAAAAATAATTTTCCGCAAAAACATCTCCGCCCTTTCGTTGACCCAATCAATTTTTTTTACTTCTTCCTATACTATCCGACCAATCTTGCTTCTCAGCCATTCTTCCGATTGTATCGAACTTAATTGCAATCACACAAACTATATAATTATGTTATACGGAATTGACTCCCTCGCAATCTCATTTAATGGAAAATATACTTATACCTCATCGACAAAGCTTTCGTTGGTTCTCTTCGTTTTCACATTTCCTCCGCGACAACTAGATATGTCTACAGATTTTCAATCCAAATAATTATATTTCGATAATCGATAATTTCAAGAATCGATAATTTAATGAACAAAATAATAAACATATATTTTATTTTTGCCTACATTTCTAATTGATACTGCAACTTTAATTTCAAATAGCTTGAATATGTTTAAATGCATTTTGTTATATAATTTTACCTATAGAAAAATAATATAATACAATAAATCTTCCTTTAAAAATATCATGATATTATTTATCAAAGTGTCCAATTAAGAGACTGCAGTAACTTCAATTTTTATTTCCTTTTATCTTTCACTTTTACCTGATTCTAAAATGTTCTCATCAAAATCTATCAAGGTCTATCATTTATTTTTCGCGTTGCGGAAATTGCCACACGACTGTATTTAAGCTGTAAGCTAATTGCAACCTCAGAAAATTTTGTCGATAATCGCGTTAGACGGGCAAATTAGCCGGATCGTCATTTCATTTAAGAGCGTTTACGGCCAGGGAGACAGCGGACAAAGTTGTCTCTCGGTTTCTTCCTCTCAGTGTCCCGCAATTTCCATCTTTTTATTGATTCAGTTTTTCATTTTTTTTTCTTTTTTATTTTGTTAGTTTTCTGCAATTTTCTCTATCGATCGATTTCCAGGTTCTTTTAATGCATCCTTAATTGCATGTAATGAGAAGCGAGAGAGATCAAATTTTTCACTTCAATCAATAAGCTCGATTCGTGTAACATGTAAGAAATTTGCAACCACTGTTTATATATTTTTCTCATATATTTTACATAATAGCGTAATTTATATTTTATAGGTATATTTTCTTATTTTTCAAAATCCTATGTTATATATATTTGTTATATATAGCAATAAAACTCAATTTACATTTTTAAAAATGTTTGATATACCTACATATAAGAAAAATATAGAAAAATATATCTCAATGTTTCAATATTAATTATTTTTTAAAAATATTAATTGCCTAAAGGCTAACACATTAAATGATTTATATGAATGTCCTCTCAAGTTAAAACTTTATATAAGTATAAGATAATCGAAGATACACAATAAATTCCACGTGCATATCACGAAGAGAAATTAATTCAAATACGAATTTCAATCGCATTGACGGCAAAGTTTTCCGCGTTTTGTTACTCACGTATGTCTTTTTCTTTCGCCTTAATTTTACGAACGCCTCTTCGTTAACGATCAAGTCCTCTTCTTACCCCATTCACTCTTTTCCAACTTAGAATCCCCTCCCCTCTTTAATGTATCTTTACTATCTTTTCACGAGTTTTCACAATATATCTCGCCTCTTCTCGTAACCGCCTGTTTCGATGTAGAAGGTAGCGCAATAAATATCTCTATCCCCGGTATCTCCCGTATTTCTAAAGACGCCAAAAGTATCTTTTGAAAAACTTTCATAGTAACAAATGGCGGATGAACTGTTAAAGTTATTCTTATTCTTGTTTTTTTGCGATCTTTTTTTGATCTTCCGAAATTTCTGAATAATTATTAATTTTTAAGCAGTTGTTGTTAAGTCAAATTAAAATCATTGTCGATAGCATTTGAGCAACACGTTTCTTTAACATAATTACAATTTTAATTATTAATACACTCATTTTAAATATGAAATCAGTGAGTCCTGACTTGATTATGTTATATTAGTTTAATTAAATTATATATTTAAAATATTCAAAAAGATTTTATCACAAAATGCATTTCACAAAAAAATTGACTTCATCAACTTACACGCCGTTTGTCACTGCAAACCGCGGAAAGATTCTTTCGTATATATAAATGTTCGAAATAAAAGAGATATCTCAGATGCACGGCATTTTACTCCGGCCCATAGACAATTCTACATACATACGTAATTACATGTACATAGGCATGCACACTCGAGTACACACTACACACACGCGCGCGCGCGCGCGAACTCGTGTACCTGCCCACGCCCCCAAGTTCTCTCGACAAAACTCGTTTAATCCCCGGGCGGATTAAGAGAAAGAGACGTTGCAACGCGGAGGAAGAGAGGGAGAAAGAGGAAGAAACAGAGCTCCCGGTTAGGTACTTAAAAGTATTCCAATCACGAATACGCGGAAGAAGTCCGACGAATATTTCAACCGTCGTCGTGCTGTGAGCGGATTGGTAGCTCACAGGAATCAGAAAAGAAATGAGAGTAAGAGAAGAGGGAAGGGGGGGGGGGAGGGTGGGAAGAAATAAAGAACAATGTTTTCTTTTAATTTTTTATCGTCGAGCGCGTTTCGCCGCAGTTACGTAGATACGATGTTTATATAAGGAGTTCAGAGACAACATCGATGAAGTTTGAGCGAGGTTGGAAGGTGATGATAATGTGATGGGTGGATCCAAATGAAAAGTAGGGTACTTGCACCAAATGTGCAAGTAAACATCTTTGAAATTGCGATTATACTCGACCGCGCGATATGAAGATAATTGATATTCTTGCTCCATCTTGTTCTACCATATAGTCGATCAGTGTATGCATGCTACCAGTATAGTAATATTTAACATACGAGTCGTTCATTTCGAAAGAGAGTGGTACTAGTCACAATTTTGGAATTTCTTCAGGCATTAGAGCATATTGCTTTAAAATGAAATAATTAGAGGATTAACTAAAGTAATAAAAAATCACCGAAGCAGTAATGCCAACAAATATTTTCTCTTAAATTAATGTTTAACATCTTTTAATAATATAATAATTATTAAACTGACAAAAATATATGTGAAAAATAATTATATTGTTTATTTTGACGCCTTAAATTAATATCTTCTTTTTTATGTGATGCAAACTCATAATTTAAAAAAAAACTTGGACTTTTAGGCAAAAGAATACCTAACAATGTCAATCTTTAACAGTTTTTATTTTCCAAAGTTTGTGACTTATATCACTTTTTGTATAATGAACGCTTTCACTTGGTACAGCCACGCGCGTGTAATTCGCGCGAGCTATTGTACCGCTTCTGTCGGCCAGTTGACGGGTTCGGTGCAATATGCATCTTATTGTGTGATAAAAAATGTTAATTTCTAGATGCCGCAGGTCTTGATTCAATTTCACGATCGTGGCTGTACTATTGTGTGTCAGAGGAGAAATCTTGTCATATCTTGCACCTCAAAAATTACTTCAAAAATTATATATCTATCTTTTTAACTGTAAAATTTGTCAAATTATTAGTGATAAAGTGAGAAATTAATCTCATAGACATTTGCAATATCGCGGAATAGACATTACTGCGACTTTTTTTTTTAAGTTGACCTCAGATAAATTTGGGATTTGTCTTTGCAATTCTGTGTCGAGATTTCTCTGCGCACGGCTACCGTTAGAGGTACACGTACAAGCTTTGTCTTATTTAAAAAATATACGTATATATATGTGTATATATATAAGACAGAACAACGTGTGCTGCCATGGATCTTTCCTTTTTCTCTTACCGCCCGGAATGCCAAGGAGAGATGCTCCTGTGTTGTGTCTTTCCGCCCTTCTTTTTGGCTACCCGTTGTGTAAACCCGCGCAGAATCTCGTCTACTGAAGGAATTGTCCTGCGGGAAATTCCTAGTAGGGAAAGAGGCTTTTTCGTCGGCATTCGTCCGCTTTTATGTTCGCGATCACTATCAATCTTAAATAACGTGATGGATTGTTTGTTGTAATCATAAAAGAGAATATTAAATCTTTGTAAGGCAGCCTCATTCAACGCGTACGTGTGTTTCATATTTAAAAACTGATAAGAAAAATCTACTAAAAAAAGATTTTTTATAAAAAAGTTATTTAAACGTACAGCTCAAATATCGATTTAATATTTTCATAATAAAAATTTACATTCTTGTAATTTCCATAACATTTAATTTAATTTTTATTTTTATTAAAAAACGACATTTTTAAGAAATACATGTTAAATTATATACATTGATTATTAGCGTATTAATCATGTAGGTAGATTGTAGATAAATTAAATATATCAAATTCCTGACCAATCGCACTTTCTTATAAATAAGAATCTTTTGATGAATTTGAAACCAATCTTATATCGAAATATGAATTCAAAACTCGTCTTCAACTCATTTTTTTTTACCATTGCAACGCAACGCGCTTTGAAAATTGCGATAAAATCGCTATCATCTTCATCCGCTTGACTGTAACATCAATCGCCAAGCTTTGTGTACGAAATAGAGCTATCTACGAGCTAGAATATCGTCGCACACATGACACACGAGGACATTAAGCACTGAAAACACTAAAAATCGGTCGGCAGAAACGGGTCGGGCGCGCGGGGCGATCGCGTTTCGATTTATCCCGGCACGAGCGAATGAAACGCGCATACTCGTACGTTAAACACTAAAAACACCGAAAATCGCTAGACAGCTCGGCGACGAAATCGCGCCCGGGCGCTTCGATTTATCGGAGCGTAAATGAACGAAGCCGTGCTCGCTCGCTTGCTCATGCACTCGCTCGTTCGTTCAACGAAATTCTGGTGTACGCATACGAGGAATACACCCTCGCGGACAACGCAAAACCGATTAATTTCCAATTTCAGCAGGCGCGCATCGCCGATCGTGTTTGTGCCCCGCTCGGTCGCCACTCTCGCCCTCTTTCAACCCACTCTTTTTCCGCACTCGTAGACCGAAACTTACTTGCAATTTTCGAACGGACAAAACGTGGATGAAAGATAGAGATAGATATACGTTTCAGTATAAATATTAAATAAAGAACAAAAAAAATAAGACAGATCATTAAAATTAAATTAACGGGCTAAAATTTAGTTATATTAAAATTATTTCAAAACAGATCTTTTATTCGATACTTTATTACTTTTGAATTAACAGCGCAGAATATCAGATTCCTTGCAGCTGAGCATCTCGTAAAGCTGAGATTAGAAAATCCGCATCGAAAGCAAATCACAATAAGCCAATATCTCCAGAGCAGGAATTGTTACATTAAGTAATTTGATTGTATCGTTCGATCATCATATCCGGCATCCTCGTTCCGTAATCCGACGCAATATAACAATTCATGAGGAATTGATATGGCGCTCACAAGTATCCGATATCTCGAGTGACGTCATCATTGATATCGACGCTATCACCCGACTTGACTCGCGTCGCGGTCACGATTCTACAGCACTTATAAGCGTCAAAGCGAACGCCCCCGCTTCTTTTTTTCGTTTTTGTTCTTCCGACGGCGCGTTCACCCTCGGCTCTATATCTGCACCCTCGCTCCTTTTTTTTTTCTCTCTCTCTACACATCCGCCCGCTACACGCGCCATCGTCGAGTTTCAGCGCGCGGCATGCGTCCCTTCGAAATCCGCGCCAGTGACGGAGAGGTTTCGCTGGCACAAAGACATTCCTACGACGATTAAAAAGTCACTCGACTCCTTCTCGCCCGGCTCCTGAAACGGAAAACTCTTCGGCTTCCCTTTTTCGCCCGTGATGATACCGTATGATAGGCGTCGCGCCGGCTCGCGTTACCGCTGCGAGATCGCGTTCCTTCGTTCGCGTCGCAGGTGGACCTGGCGATTAACAGCTGGATTTTATCGATTAGAGCACCTACCGGAGACTCAATTCGGAAAATTGAAGAAACTTGAAATAAAGATAATTAAAATTCAAATATGTAATTGAAACATCCATATTTTCCACATAGTCAAACATCGCTGGCAAAATCTATATAATTAGCTTTACGCAAACGTCTCTTCTTTCTTGCACGCAAATTTTATTTTTGACTCAAAGCGCAACAATGCGAAATACTTCAATTTTATTTCTTGACGTACATACAAATAGATATTGTGTAATGAGAACGAGAACTCGTTAACTCTTCCGCGAGTAAAAATTTTTCTTTAACGTATATATTTACAATACGACTACAGTAAATCCAACTGTATATGTATAATAGCAAGTGTATATAGCTGTCTTTAAATCATGCGGATCTGCCGATTTGTTCTCTCGCGACGTGACGAAACTTTTAACGCGACGAGTTATGTTCGTCACGTATCCGCGATACCGAAAACGCCGTTTTAGGAGCGTCCTAAATGGCGCAGTTTCGGTCCGCAGCAGCTCGCAGTTTAGTCCACGCGCGCCGCGCGATGCACCACGATTCGAGTTTACGGGGGTGGTTTTCCCGCCGGGATGCTTCGTGGCTCGCTTACGGGGCGACAAGTTTCTTACCGGTGCGGGGCACGAAGTACACGGAAGCGACTCGCGTCCCGCAAGATGCACGTAGATATATATATATATCGTACAATGCAGCATAGTTCGCAAACACGCGCCTCGTTAAATCGCGGGGATTACCGACGACACGCGGGGAAGGGGGGGGGGGGGGTGGCGCTTTTAAGCTGCGCTTACGCGACCGAGCGCTTTTACTCGCGGATTATGTGCACGATTAATCCATTCGTTGCCGTGGATACGTATAATATATATATATGTATATCCAAGTAGGTTTCAAGCTTTTGCGACAGTAACAAGAAAACCTTTGAGAAATTTACTTTTCCTAAAATCGATAAGAGTAACACCGGGCATAAACAACAAAAATAATAAAATTAGCTACGTGCCTTTCCTCACTCATTGTTATAAATTATTTATAAACGGATGTTGACTCAAGTTAGTGTTGAAGACTTCGCTACGGTGATAAGGAGAGCTGCGAGGAACGATCTCTAACTCAAATAGAATAAAAGCAAAACGACCGGAGCTTTGTTCAAACAACGTGGTGCTTTCATCTGCGATTCCTTACAAAAACATTACAGTACGAAGATTATAGGAACAAGTTAGAAACACCTGTTTCGTAACGCAGCTTAAAGTTACCCACTTTTATTCACGCACTGGACAGAAATGTCGCGATGAATCAGCAGACGGAATAATAATAATATCGTACAACGAAACCCCGTCGAGCCGATATTAACCGCGAACGCCGCGGGGAAAAGGGCTGAATCACCGTCGAATCGATCATTATAGCGGGGCTACCGGCGAGTATGTTTGTGTATGCACGTGAAAAAAAGAAAGACAAAGCGAACAGGGCGGGGAACCGATGGGGAGGGTGAGAGGGGTCTGCCTTAATAATAAACGGCGCAACATCCGCGAAATGGCGATTTTTCGTGCCCGCTCGTAGTTTACCCGTCTGAAATTACGTTTACCCTCGTTATATTTCGCCGCGCAAGCCGGACGATACCCGACGATGGGGATGGAAGCAGACAGAGGGGTGTGCGCGAGCGTAAGAAAAAAAAAAGAGATCGATAGAAATATCCTACATGCCGCTACGAATTCGCGAAATTGATGAGTGTTTTGATTTTTAAAAATATTTTGCGTATAAATTGATATTCAGTAATATAATTTGTTCATAAATTTAATTGCGCGTAAATAATAAGATATTTAAGTAAACTTTCGATGCAAAAAGTACGAGCAATCTTTGGATATGCCTTTTTTTGATAAATATATACTTATGAAAATAGTTACGTAAATTATTAACATACATATATTTAATATCTTTAAATTGCCTATTTCTACTATAAACATTTTTTCCATATAATTATCAGTTAACATTTAATTCGGAAAGAAAATTATTTCTACGAAAATTAAAGTACACAATCTTTATATTCGTTTAAAATTAAAACCGAGTTGCTATTCGCGGTGAAATTGAAGAAAGTTGGATCTAAGGTTAATAGCAGAGACAATGTTTTAATAATGACGACAATTTTTCACATCTCGATTATCCGACTATTATTTATGTTGGCTAAATGTCAGTGGAAACGTCGATTTATTTCACTCGCGATCGCGCATTTAAAGAATAAAGATAGACGTCACTAGAAATTAAGTCACTACTTATACGACCGACGAATATTATATCCGTAGAAATTCGGAATTCGGTTACGAGAAATGGATGTTATCACTTAGCGTCAAGAACGATAGCTCGTCGTCACATCCTGCTAAACAAATAAAAGCGCCAGTGCGTTATAATTGGCTACGCTGTAATTTCGGTTGTCGATGAAACGCCGCCGATATGCGACCACATTTACGTCGCGATATTGGAAACTGTTATGCGAATCGTATAAATAATTACAATGCAGCACTGGCCGATGCATAATTAATAAACCGTGGTTACAACATAGATATACATTTATTACCGCGGCTTTAATCGGCGTTGTTAATATTGTATCTCGCTGTCGATCTTCTTCTTGTCAGTGACACGAATTCGGGCCGAAATAGACAAAATAGACAAATTCGCTATCGCGCTCGAAGCCGAATTTTCGCGTCAATAACGCAGGAAAAAAATACTGCAATTCGACGACCATTGTTGACGCCTAATACGCCGGAATCGTTACGCTTCCCGTTGTAACGAACTAATCTCGAACGGAGCCAATTACATCAGGAGCGCGGAGCTATGCATCCTGTCGATACTTCGCCTGAACTGCGACAACATATCGACAGCGCTTGATTCTCGCTGGAACGATAAGAATTTCGTCGTACCGTTTGTCCGCGATCGATTGATTCTCCGATGACTCTTCCGGCGAAATAACCCGCGCGTCCGTCACCGCGAAAACGCGTCTGTAAATTTCTGCTTTATCCCGGGGGATCTCGAAATTACACCGTGTTATGCGACGTGTCACACCCGTCTGACACGTCGATCGAATTTCGCGGGCGTGCTTTTAGTGCTTGACTGCATGCAAAAAGCCCCGCGAAAACTCATAATCCCGAAATAACAAGCGGAAGGTAACGCCGGGAAGACCGGGAAGACGTCTCATACCAAAATATCGTCACGCTCAGCGCCGGAAATATTCCGCGAGCACGCGAAGTTTCTGTGAACGCGGAAGGTACAAAAATGTTAATAATCGCTAAGATCTACCATCCAGCGCTGTTCGACGACTTGTAGCAGTCATAAGAAATTATCTCGTCTTTTAATCGGAGTCTACAATGAGAATTTAAGGCGTAAAATTTAAGCTTTAAGTCTTAAGCTGTAAGAAATTGACCAATCACAGTCAAATATTTTTTTCACATTCGACTGTGATTTGTCAATTTCTTACGGCTTAAAGCTTAAATTTTACGCCTTAAATTCTCATTGTAGACTCCGCTTCAAGTCTTTTTTATTTAAAAAATTAAAATATTTCAAAAATATGTAGATAGTTAAAAGTAGTTTTCAAAAATACATCGAAAAGGGAAACGCCTCAAATAATTTTTTACCATCGAGTGCTCCAAAAATATGCTCTAGCGACTTACAATTATGAAATCGGAGTACAAATGCATCTTTCCTTAATATGAAATCGAATTTGTTGAGCACGGATCTTGTCCTGGTTTCGTTCAATCGCTTAAAAAAAAGCAGAATGCTTTGTCATGCGAGGACTTAAATTTTCTGGCGTTCAAAAATCAAGGCAGAATAATTCAATTTCGGCGACGTCGGTCGCACTTGTAAATGAAATATCGCGTTACATCACGCTCACGTAAAGTGGTTACGTTAAATCTCGGTCTCGCCGAGTGATATTGCACTCGTGCAACGACGGTTGTACGTCCGCTGGGTAATCTCGATCGGGCGAGCGGGCCATTAAAACAAGCGCAACGATCGTCGAGTTTCGCGTCGCCAAACAAGCTCTAGGTGCAAAGCCCACACGTATTCCTTGGGATACTATCTTGGCGGATTAAGCAAAGGTGTAAATAAAATTTTTAGACTCTTGTGAATTCGCAAAGTTAAACGATGACCTCCGTTTTTTAATCTTACGATAGAAAATACTATTTATAATTGCGTTCATGAATAGACGGAGCCGCATAATTAAATAAAGATACATTTAGATAATCTAATTTCCTATTTAACCCGTTTCTTGAAGTTTTAAGAGCAATACTTCTCTCTTATCACGCTCCTTGCGAATGAAGTTGATTAAGTCTACAACGTTTTATCAGTTGCAGAATTACTCGCCATGCACAAAATATGATACAATGTTTCTGATCTAAATTCTGTTAAAAAGAAGTGCGATAGGTCAAGAATATTTTAGATTTATACATATAATATCATAAAATGAATTGTTTGTTGGCAGGCGATTATTAAATCGCGCTTTAATGCAAACTTTTTAAAAATTGCCCGGTATTTAGATCGAAAGAAAATACTCTCGACGTTAACTGAAACCTTCCGTGTCTCAAGATGAAACACTCTCCGTCCCTATTGTACCTTCGCAGGAAAATTTCCGAGAGAGTCCCTCTTTGAAAATCCGTCAACGAGAAAATCTTTAACGGAGAGAAGTCATGTCAAGCGTGCTCGGCAGTTCGGCGGGGCGGAAAGTTTATTACGACAATACTGCGATACTAAATATTTTCAAGAGTCCCGTAAGTTACAACGAGAACGCGGCGGCGAATTGCCGAGATTCTCTCGGCAGAGAATAATTCCGCGACCTAACGATCGCCGGGCGAGCCGTGCCGCTTTTGTCCTTTAAAGTGTCGCGATTTCGCGTGCACGAGAAAAATTTACTTTGTCGCACGAGTAAAATTCACCATGATTATTCTCCCTGTTAACGCGAGCGAGCTTCAAATACGCCATGAGAGAGAAGGATTTAACAAACGCAAAACTAAATTAACGGGAGAGAGAGTTCTGCTAAAAAGAGAAAAAAGATCTGCGTTATCTTTTCAGTCGGCGAAGCACACTTAAACGATGGAATCGGCGAATCGGTTTTAACACAACAACGTTACTTTCATTAAAAATGTTAATTTAGTTGAGTAAAGAGACCAGATCTCGTTACTTCGGCCATTATTTTCAAACGAATTATCACCACGTGTGAAGAGTGATACGAATTTGTATAAACATATCGATATACGATTTGTCGCATTCGCGATGCAAGCGCAAGAAACACAATTCGTTCGAAATGAAGGAACATTCTCTGCATGCGGTTAATCTTTGTATATACACCGTGGGATATTGTGGGAGGGCTGTAACTCGGTGCTGACACACTTCTACATACTCTCTCATGCACACATACGTCCGTTTGTCCGGATCTGGGACTAGAATCCTCGTCTGTCTTACCTCGAGCGCCTAACTTGTGCTTATGTCTGAAACTGTTGCGAACGTGTCATTACTAACCCATTGTCCTACTGTCACACGCTAACACACACGCGAACAACCGTGATATAACGGATCCAACGAAGCTCTGCGAACGGGAGAGCCGCGAGCATTTGTCCCGAAATTGCAGTGAGACTAACAAATCGCTTTTGCTCTTCGAGCGAAGATTTCGGAAAATGCTCGAGAAATTCAAGTGGGTTTAATACATTTCGTAAATCGATTACTAATTACTGCAAAAGTGTGACTTTGTTCCAAGTTTATCTTTCAAACGTAACGAAATCAACGAATCTCTATTTGTAAACTTTATAAAAATGGAAAAAAATTTCTAATTTCATTACTATGATATCTTTCGATATTTCATGCAAGTGTTAGATTCTTGCGAAATTATGCGTTCAAGATTATAAAGTATTACCAGGCAAAATATTATAAAATATTGAATAAGATTTTCGAGAAAGAGAGAGTCATGCTCGTGCAAGATAAGTCGCGAGATAGCAATATACGAGGAATCGTCCGTCGTGCTCGCCTGATTCTCAGCTCGTGATTCTGCGAAGAATTTGGAAATCGTTGTAAGGTCGTTCCGCTGGGTGACATTTTCGCACACGTGACGATTGCAGGTGCAATCATCGTAATTCCTGTTCGTTGGACGTGCGCAGCGACGTTTTCGAGGAAGACCCTTGTCCTGGGACCGGAAAGTACATCGAGGCTCACTACCAGTGCTTAGGTTGGTTCACATTTTTCTATTCTGACGTCGTTTTCGCGCGGTCGCGGATTTACGCGAGAAATCTCAAGGAATTCGCCTTTCGTTCGCGCGCTGCGGAAGAGCCTCATGATCTTGGAATTGTAATTTGAGGAGCAAAGAGGATTTATTTCGTCTTATGATTTCGTCTTATGAGTTGATCGTCGACTTTAGACGATACGCCCAAACCATTATGCAGCTTTAAAAACATTTTTTTATGAATAACTTTTTACTGCCTTTGTTGTTTTATAATTTTATTTGACGCTGAAAAATTTACGTTTCTATATTTTTGTTTATTAATTAATTCAATTTTTTGTTCAATTATTTTATAATTTTATTTGATTGATTTATTTCCTGTAATTCAATCTTCTATATAATATTGAAAAACAATAACAACTAAGTATCTAATATTTTAAATATTTGTTAAAATAAATATCACAATCCTCGACTAAGGTTTTTAATTTGTAACTAATAATACAATTTATGCCAACGAGAATTTAATCAAATTCTTTCAATTAACGTCTCAAAAATCGAGAATAAAAATTCCAAAAACTAAGCTTGCTAAGGCTGCTAGGCTTGAATAAAAGAATGCGTGTAAAATGGACGAATTTCGACGAAAAAGCCTCTGTCCAAGAGCATCGCTCTTTTTTCCCATCTATTGAAGAAACGAAAGAAACAAGGCTGGATCCATGGCGGTACACGTGGTAAGGGTGTACCATGGTCATTTTGTTAAACGCGAGTCGAATCCTCGTGCAGGTGCAACGACCAGCAGAACTGCAGCATCGTTGCGTCCACGCTGCAATTCGGCGATCCTTGCCCAAACACACACAAATATCTCGAAGCGCACTATCGGTGCGTGTCCGGTAAGTAAACTCTTTCATTTCTACGTCAGTCTTATCTTGTAATTATTTTGACGTTATTGGTTTCGCAGGAAATTCCACAAAACTTGCGAATCGTAATTGTTTTTAAAAGTATAAATAGCAGTTGTTTTTTAAATGCAATTAGAAAAATTAATTTTGACAATACATTTGATATATACACTTTTTTTCAGTCTAATATTTTTACAATATTTATCATTAACGCTTTTTACCAGGATTTAATAAGTATGATTAACTATTAGCATTGATTTAATAAATATCAGGGACTTAAATATTAATATTAAGTATTTAATATTTAAAAATAATAATATTAAGTATTAAATGTACATATTAATTTATCTCCTTTCTTATGAACACGTTATTTTCTAATAATGATATTCAAATCCTCTTCGTCCTTTATATTTGTCTCCCATCGCTGCTTTCATGTGTCCCGCGGTCGACCTCGCGGAGGTTCGATAGACTGCAATTCTAGTTCACGCCACCAATATATATTCGCGAACAGTCGGATCTCTTAATACACGTAGCTTCCAACGTGGCCACAGGAGAAGTAAAACCGATTCCTCTTCTCTCTTCGATTTGCACGTGCGCGTCTTACCTTCGCCCGCGCGATTATCGCGACGAATATCGGCGACGTCCGGTATTTTACCTTATCGCAAACCCCCTCGGACAATAAAGATGACCTCTATAGAGATAGTACCGCGAAATACGTGGACCATCCCGTTCTGGAATTAACTGTCGTCGCCATCTTGGGTTAAAGATCGTTTCCCCCTTCACGGCTAGATCTAGTCGCGATATTGAACCGTGCAGTCTAATCGTGTTCTGTCTTTCTTTTTCTCTCTTTCTTCTTTGAATCTTATATTCGCGAAATACTTCTCGGACGATTTATATGCTCAAAGAGTATTTAATTTTTATTCATAGTGTTTGCTTGGCAATTATAAAACTCTAGACCATTTTGGCGAACAGAAATTTTTAAAATATTCTTTGTCGTTAATGCTGAAAGAAAAAATAAATTTTTCCTAGACAAAGTAACTTTAATAGAATTATTTAGTAATTTTATATACAATATTTTATTAAATTTTAATTTTAATAAAATTGAAAAGTTATACTTGTTCTAGTCGGAAAATTATATAATATCTTTCTGATTATTTCCTTTTATAAAAATCTTGTTTCACTATTTACATTTTATTAGAAAATCAATTTAAATCTGCGAAACTATCTTGATCAATCATGCGCATCAAATATTTTAATAAAATTCAAATATTATTCAAATATTATTTACTAAATCTGATATTCTCAAAAGAAGATTTACTCAAGCGCTCTATCGAATGATTACGATTAACAAGAATCCGATATAAATCCGATACAGCGGATAAGCTCCTTCCAACGTAGCGAGCCAAGAAAAACAGAGATGAGAGTACCTCGGTATCTCCGAGCAGCGGATATCTCATTCCCTTCGGTCTATCGGGAATATACGCAAAGTACAGACAGTTCATTCAAACTCTATCGAATGATTAACAAGAGTCTAATATAAATTCGACGCGGTGGATAAACTCCCCATCATATCAATCCGAGAGGAAGAGGGAGAGAGACGGGGAGAGAAAGAGAGAAGAGGGATGACTTCGATATTCCTGAACCGAAGAGACCTCTCGAAAGCTTTAAATATCCTGCACCCCTGAAATCACTTTCCTTCTTAATTATACTCAGTCTTCGAGTCCGATAAGCTCGTAGACGAACTGCCTGATGGTCCCATCCTCTCCTCTGCAAAAGCTCCCTTGCAATGCCAGTCTTCCCGTCCTCATTAAAGCGATCTTGACGAAACATTCGCAGCGGCCACCACCACGACGACGTCCCGGCCGAGTCCGCCGTGGTTCATAACTTCACAGCCGAGTGTTTGGAGCACCGCTAAGCCGACTGTCAGGCCTCCCTCGAGGATTACGACGCCGGCACAACAACCACCCCAGCAACCACCGGCAGTGTCGACCCCGGCGATGCCGATAACGACGCCGGCGAGGTCAGTGTGCTATAAAAATTTAAAAACCAGAAATACGCGGCTCAATCGATTAAAAGCAGAGACAAAATTTTAGATTTTAATCTAGAATCATATTTATGTATATATACTTCAATATTACCGAGTGTCATATTTATCATGCACAAGCATAAAAGTAGAACAGAACAAAAGTATCGAAATGATAAATTTTTCCTCGCGTATTATTTTGCGCCATTAATTTTCTTCAATCACTGCCTGTACAACAAGAACAAATATTTTTCCTCACGTCGTTAATTTATATCCAGGTGCGATCTATATGGTCGTCGTAAAGTTCACTGTGTACGAGGATCATCGAGAATAACGAGACCCCTCCATTTTCAGTTCCACGTCAACAAGGTCCTCCGCCGACATCGAAGTCGATGAGGAGGATCAGGACTTAATAATTCCTGCGAATGGTTCTCCGGCGAATAACCCGGCGATGCCGCCGATTATGTTTGAGACCACTCAAGCTACGACAACGTCCACCTTCGCTCCCTGGAGAACCAGCCGAAGGACCACCGGTAAGATTTCTCCTCCTTCAATGGAAACTGGATAATAATATAATATGTGCCATTTTTAAACATTAATATTAATATCTCATTTTGTCAGCAAAACTAAACAATGTCATTTTGGTCTATGATTTTATGTACAATAAGATTGCTCGATATATGTATTTTTGGACATGGATCCTCAGGATCTAGAGATCCTCGAGAATTCCCTGGTCGATAACCAATTAGCCGATTACACACGACAATCTTGTATCGACAACGGCGATAACATCTTCACACAGTAACAAGCTGTCATATGTCCCGGTTATAGGTCCACAGACCACAGATCTATAAATTGACTTTGAGGATAAGCCGCTCATATCAGATAGCGCCTAAGCATAATAGATGACCGGCACATTACGGCTGTCGTGGTCATAACGGGGTCTAAGGTCACTATTGTCTTCAGTGTGTTTTTTTTTATTTTTCTCTTTTGTTACTGTACAACAAACACGTTCCTAAGTCTATAAACGCGAGTAAATAGCACACTTCTGGTTCGATCGCGACGAAGCACTAAGGTCCCCCGGGGAGGACCGAAATTCCATTTCCGAGCGTCGTTGCGCACCGAGCTGCGTCCTCGAGGACGCCGCGACGCCGGTATCGCATTAACGCCAAGCCGTTAAGTACAGTCGTTAGCTGAGACGATCACTTAAGACGATCGTGCTGACCGAATCGTGATCATATTATTGCAGTACCCAGCACTCTGTACCCGGAGTCCAGTTCGAACGGCCAGTGGTACGACTACGGTAGACAAGTGTGTCCTCCGGTGGTAGCCAGGAACCTGTCCTGGAACACGACCAGGGCCGGCGAAGTGGCCGTACAGAGCTGCCCCGGCGGTGCCAACGGTCTGGCCAGATGGCGATGCCTGGCCCGCGGAGAATCCGCCTTCTGGCACCGCGACAGTCCAGACTTGAGCGAGTGCCGATCCGTCTGGCTGACCACCTTGGAGAACCGCGTGACGGACGGCGACGTGATTCTCGGCATCAGCAGGGAGCTCTCGCAGGTCACGAATAACAGCCGCGGCCTGTACGGTGGCGATATGATGATCACTACGAAAATCATCAAAAACATGGCCGAGAAGATGGCCCTGGACATTAAGACCTACCAGGATCCGAATCAGAGGGAGGTCAGCGTCACCGAGCTGCTCCAGGGCGTAGTGAGGACCGGCAGCAACCTGCTCGACAAGGCGCAAATGGCGTCCTGGAAGGATCTCAGTCATCAGGAACAGATGAGGGTAGCGACGTCGCTGCTGATCGGTCTCGAGGAGAACGCATTCTTACTGGCCGACACACTTATGCACGAGAAGACCATTATGCATGAGGGCAAAAACATATGTGAGTACTGCTAATGATGATTGGTAATTGCTATACACAACAATTTATCGGACTATGCATTTATTATATCCTTTACATACCAAGTAGGGAGACGTTAAGAACCTCAATATCCTCCTCATTAATTTGCTATCTCTGCTTATAGCCAATTGCCTAGATAATTGCGTCATGTCGAAATTATGTTAAGAACTTTGTTTGCAATTGTCATTAACGTAAAATGGGATCACGATTTAATTCGAAATCTAAAGAAAACTTAGAATAATATTTTATAACTCTCTATTACGCGGTGTGGAACGTAAGTTTAAAATATGAGAGAGAAAGTAAATTATTATATGAAAAGGAATTATATACATATAGACAAGATACATCGTAGACAAATTTTCTTGATTTTTGAAAAATAATTTAGAAAATTGATTCGTAAATTAATCACGATGTATTTATTAATAAAACTCCAATTTGCACTCTTTTTGCTAAACTATCTAGAATTCGCGACAGAATTCGTTATCTAACTAGAATCGTCGTGCCTCTCCGAAGCAACTATATTCGTATCAGCGTTTCTAAAGTCACGGAACGAACGCACGTTGCATTCGCCTTCGGCGTACGTTGCAAACGATCGAATGATTTATATTGCTCCGCGCGCCCAACACCCGGTAATCTCCGGTATAGATAAAATACAGATCCGAATCCATCGTAATTCTCCGGTACCCGCCCGGATTACGTTATAATCCAGACCGCGCGGGTATGGCGCGCGGGCGCACGCTATTATTATTACAAAACGACGGTGGAATTACGAGCGACTTGATTTACTTCCCGGAAGTGCGTCGCGGCTTGATTGAGCCGCTGTGTACGTGCATCATCAGATGCACGCTTGATAAACTGCATAACAGCGGAGAGCAAAAAGCGTCGAAGGCAAGCGAAGGGGAGGGGAGGGCAGTTGATGAGCGACAGCCGGTCGGATGCTGTGTAACGTTTTCCTTTTCAAAAGAAAGATCGAAACCGCATTAAGTCCTTCTTCCTGGCAACGCCATTGATTGATACTGCGATCAATTCTGAGATTCCTCAATCCTTTATTTCGCGGCGAATTGCACAGCGTGTTAGGATTATTTCTCTTTCTTGCGGTAATTAAATTTTTTGGCAAATTTGGAACAATTGAGTCTCTTAATGAATTTTAAACAATATAATTCGTTGACAAAACTATTTTATCAAATTGCTCTTTTTAATTTTATTCAATTACGTAGATAATATTATTTTTCTTCTATCACCAATGGTTTCCAATTTGTGCTATGGCACGCGCTCCTGCGCAGGAATGTATTTTTTAAATTAATGATATAATAGCTTCTATTTCTATTTTGTATTTTAAAAAAGTGATATTTCAGAGTTCCATGAAAAAATTGTATTAGGTATAGCTATGACGTAACTTTATTTATTCATACAATAATGGTATTCCGATTTCTACCTTATTTGATAAAATTAAATTTTCAGTACACATAAAATAAATGTTTGTCGTACAAAGTTTGAAAACCACTGTTTCTGCCGTAATATAATTCGCGTCTTTCGCGAATTCACGGCTAGAATTCTCATGGAGTGCGTTAAACGCGCCAGGGGGAGAGATACACCTACTCGCTTAATTAGCCACGTGCGTGTCTTCACCACAGTGATGGAAGTTCGCGTACTGGACGCGCGCAACATCGGCAACGAGCTGGAAGTTTTCCCGAGCGAGGCAGCCCAGCAAAGGTGGACCGTCTCGAACGATCGCGTGGAACTTACCAGGGGCGCTTTGCTGGACAACAGCGAGGCCGGCATCGTTCGGCTGGTCTTCATGGCCTTTGACAGACTCGAGGAGATACTGCAGCCGCAAGCGGAGCCGCCGTCCGTTGTCATGAGCGACGATCCCCAGCCTCTGCCGCGGAGGAACACTACCCGTCTCCTCAACAGCAAAGTTATCTCGGCGTCCTTGGGAAAGGGCCGGCACATACAGCTCTCGGAACCCGTTCGGGTGTATTTCAGACATCTGGCCGTTGAGAACGTCACCAACCCCACTTGCGTCTTCTGGGATTACATCTTGAGGTAATTTCGCCTTCGCCTCCTATTTCCACTTCGTACAATACTAAAAGTGCCGAGGAGTCTTTCTCTTATTTCTTCATTTTCAATTTTCTCTTCCTGTATTTTCGCTGCGCTGTATACAACACTCGCCACTATTCGCGGAAATAGGAGGTATATTTGTTATTATTTAATCCGTGGAGTTTTTCTTCTTCGAACTCAATTATAGAGATTCGATATCCTATACAAATTCAGTATTTAATAAAAAGATTTACTCAAAATTGATTGTTGAATAACATGTTTTAATTTTTATTTTGGAAATCTAATTCCTAATTTTTAATTGCAACTTTATATAAATTTTTGATAAGAAGCAGGTAGACTCAACTCCAGAATACATACAATCATACATACACACATATATTTTAGAGTTGAGTTCTAGTATATATATAATATAATAAATGTTTATTTATTATATGTATGTAATTCTGGCTGTATACAGCCAGAAAACCTATAATTGAAACTATCCTCGCGCAGCTTTTGACGCGTCCTGTATATCCGATGGAAAAGTAACAAATATAACGTGAACAATGACTATCTCCTCCAAACGCGATACCTTATTTCCCACAGCGCTTGGTCGGACGAGGGATGCCAGATACAAAAGACCAACGAGACTCACACCGTGTGCGAATGCAATCACCTGACGAACTTCGCCGTGCTGATGGACGTGCACGCCGTCAGGCTGGACATCGCCCATCAGGTCGCCCTGCAGATCATCACGTATATAGGCTGCATCATTTCCGTCGTCTGCCTCGTCCTGGCCATTCTCACGTTTCAATTATTTCGCGGACTGAAGGTAATGTATATAACTGGCGCTGGCGCCGCCGATCGATCGGCATTCAATCGCGACGAAATGGAAATTTTTTGTCACTCCCTCCCCTGATCCCTGATTTGCAGTCGGACAGGACGACGATCCACAAGAATCTCTGCGTGTGCCTATTGATTGCCGAGGTACTCTTCGTTTGCGGGATCGGCCAAACTAATCAGAGGATCGTCTGCGGCATCGTGGCCGGCTTACTGCACTTCTTCTTCTTGTGCGCCTTCGCCTGGATGTTCCTCGAAGGTAAGTTAGACAATCTTTACTTACCATTGCAACCCTAACTCAGCCAACCTTTTATTCATATCATAATTTGTAACGCTTTATCATTTTATAATAAGCTACATATTTTTTATACATAGATTTCGCATTACGTTACAGGATTCCAATTGTACGTGATGCTGATCGAGGTATTCGAAGCGGAAAAATCGCGGCTTCGGTGGTACTATCTGGTCGCGTATGGCGCACCGTTGCTGGTCGTAGCAATTTCGTGCATAATCGATCCACTCAGCTACGGCACCGATCGGTACTGCTGGCTGCGCGCGGATAATTATTTCATCTTCAGCTTCGTCGGACCTGTGATACTTGTTATACTGGTAATTGTCCGATATATTATCGACTAAACAATAAAACAATCAATTAGGGAAAAATTATTGTACAGTATTAGCCATATAAGATATTTGTTATCACTCGCGTCATGTGTCTTGGCATGATATTTCCTTTTAAACTTTATGACAGATATCCAAAATGCAACGTAATTGATTTTAACGTCATCTTTTGCAGGCAAACCTGGTATTTCTATCGATGGCGATCTATATGATGTGCCGGCATGCGAATACCACCGTGGCCATGAAAAGCAAGGAGCATTCCCGATTGGCTAGCGCAAGGTAAGCACAGTGGTCCCTAGCTGTTTCTTTTTTTTTTTAGTAAATTATCATATAAATTGCAAACTGTATATACCGTGTACCAGTCGAGTGCGTCCGTTGTTCGTCACGTTCGAGATTTGATCCTCCCGTCGAAGAGTAGCAATCGAGATGTTTGTTTGGTGCTTTCGGTTTACACGTTCGCAAGCTTTACTTGCTTAAAGAGATCTCCCGAACGCGGATCTTGTTGTCACGCATCTTTTGGCGGCCATGCTGATTTTTTTGGTTTTGGTTTTGAGTCCTATGTTTGGAATGACCGCAGATTTCGTTCGTTCGACACACCACTGTATTGCTGTGATACCTAGGATATACACGAGTATATCGTTCGATTACACAGATTGTGAACATATTTGTAAACATGTGCAGGGTGCGCCGTAGTGTTTCCAAGTGTTGAAAAACACCATCAAGATAGCTTTCTAAATTTATTTTTTATTTAGATCTCTCTATAAATTCGTAAATTGTTTTGCCAGATTCTTGAATTTCATATCTTAATTCTTGTTTTTGGAAATTCCATGTCTCGCGACAAAGTAGTGCAAAGTGTCACCGAAAAATATTTTTAGTAAATTTTAATAATAATTTTTGAATGCTTTAAAAATGATGCAAAATGTGAAATTTTTCAACCTGTGGATATTTTGTTACTTTGTTATTATTTTGTTATTAGATTCCATAGATTTTGAATTTTTCAAATTGTATCTGTGGATTGTTAACTTTATAGAAAATAATATGAATAAAATGTGTAAAAATGTATATTAATTTATTTATCGTTTCTTGGAAATGATTCAGGGGAACACCCTGTATACTGTCACATTTAATTTACGGATCTAGTGAACGGAGGCATAGTCAGTAATTTGTGTAAAACTATTATAGAAAGAGCATAAATCTCTCGATTTTTATAAAATCGTGAAAATACGTAAATAATTTGGTGATGGTAGTGAAAAAGTTGTTGCAATCCCGATTCGGATTATTACAGATAACATTTTTCGCGATGACAGGTGCTAAAATATTGCTGTCGCTGTGTATTTCCTTGTTTACATAACTAATTGTCAACCATTTTTGCGATTGCTGAGCAAAAACGCTGTGCTTTAGCGCGCTCGGCAAAAAGTAATGCGAATCGAGCATTGCAAATCAGAGAATAAGCTATAATCAATTAATTAATGGTGCCGGAACAATCACCTAACTGCTGTCTTGTTTCATTTTTGTATTAAATCTTCTACCCACTTCTGTCTACACTGTTCTACATTCTTCTGCATGGCGTGGTTGGTTGGTAGTGGAAAGGAAGAGAATGCTCTTCCCAACAAATTGCAAGCGCACTTGTAAGATATTTACCATTTTTATTATTACTCACCAGTCATACCGTTAACATTGTCATTAATCGCCATCACGCTCGTTTCATTTGATATCATCCTGTTTTTTTAGTCCATTTCATTTTGATTAAGCTATCCGATTATCATTTCATACTGATTTTGTGAACGTAGCAGTAGATTTTAGTCTCTCACATCATACATCAAAACACTCAGCACCACGTGATATCGCAACACTCATAGGAAGCGCGATTTAAAATGTCAATGCGTTTATGTGTATATTGTAATTAATACAACATTGGTTGAAGGAATAAATATATAAGAGCAAACAAGTTTACAGCATTTAAAATTTATAAATTTTTAAGTTAATATTTGTAATAGAATGATCTAATTTACAAATAGAAGTTTTAAAACCTGAATTTTTATTTCAATATATATCATTCTGGAATTAGTTTAATACGTTGCAATAAAAGACAACAATTTTATTTGTGTGAGAATAAAATTTCCAAAAAATATGTGTGATATTATACATATATATATATATTTATTCCTTTAGTTAATTATAATATTGCTTATCTAATAATTTAAATCTCTGAGTTTATTTCAATCATGCTTATCGCTTATTTATGTCGCAGAAAGAATATTCCTGGTAATTATAATTAATTTTAATATATAATTTTATAATAAATAATTTAATTTTATCTCTCGTTTAAAATGTCTTTTGCCAAAGATGATTGGCACTTTTCCGATATTTTTTAACTGTCTCTTACAAGCAAAATTTTCATGTGAACTCATGATGTGTCTATAATAACTGAAATTACTATTGCTACCGGTTCTATAATAAATATAACACTTGTTGTTTATTACACTTGCATTTCCTGTGAGTAGACACGATAATTCACTGCATGTAGTATTCTCCTTAGTTTCGGGTATTACGCCTGATTTACAAGTAGATAGACGTGGAAGTACCGTAGAGATATATCCGCCTACCTGTGTAACGCCACACGTTCTAATCATAACGGTTTAGAATTTAGATAAAACGCCGCGATTCCGGCGACGCTCAAAGCGGCGTTCGCGTTGCTTGTAAAAATAAAAACTCCCATTCAGCATAATATCGCAATGTTTAAACGTCGCCGTCGACAAACCTTCGCGTGTCTCACGACGCTACGTGACAATTGCGCTATTTTTTTCCCTTCGACGTCGTAATGTCAAGCATTAAAACGGTATTTTGCGATCGACTGAGGAAACCTGGGATTAGCTGCAATTATCTTTACGTTTTTTTTTATGAGTAGCGAATAATTTAGGAAAAGAAAATGAAAATTACTGCTGCTGTTTAAAATGAAATAAATGAATAAAATTTTTTCTCCTTGTTTAGAAAGTTTCTAAAATTAGCAGATTATGACATTATAATTTCTTTCAATTGGCAGTCAGTTATGATGAATACAGTATCGCAAAATTGTCGCGAAAAATTGGAAATCTATGAAGTGTTTGTACTAATGACATTTTCTTCGTTCGTCCTTCGAGCTGCAGAAAATATCTCCTTATTTTTATCAAAGAATATTGAATCCACGTGTCAGTTCAAGTTTTTTATCAAATCACTAAGGCAAACGGATGAACTTAAATAGCACAATCGATCCGAGGTTTCCTTCGATGAGGAGATGTGATGCTTTACGAGATTTCGTTTCTTCTGAGAGAAAATCATGTTCCATCGGATCGCACACCCGACGATACGTTGGTCCCCTTTAAGCGCCGCCATCGCGATTCGTATTGTAACAACAGAAACTTGGCTGGCTGTTCTGCGATGTAATTTATTATTCTGTATCTTCTGATCAGGGCCTGGCTGCGAGGCGCTATCGTGCTGGTGTTTCTACTAGGTCTGACCTGGACGTTCGGGCTTCTCTACTTAAACCAAGAATCCGTCGTGATGGCGTACATCTTCACCGTATTGAATAGTCTCCAGGGGCTGTTTATCTTTGTGTTCCATTGCGTACAGAACGAGAAGGTAAGGGAATACGTCGGGGCACAGAAGTCCGCCTTGATTTAAACCATTCCGGCAACATCGCCGGATGTTCCCGGAGAGAGAAATGCAAACAACAAAAATCGGAGTTGTTCGTAAAATATGTAATAATTTTTACTTAAGAGTGATCCCGTGCAATTTTTTATAAGAACGATTTGATTTTGCATCGATACGTCTCATGTAAGATTCAGTCAATTTTATTGCATATTTTTTACGAATTATTTGTAATAGAATGTTACATGTTACATCGTTGCCTGAAAACTGTGTAAACTTTATATTTCTTTAGAGACAGTGAGTTGTAACAATTTTTTATAAATTATTTTCAATTATGTATATTAAATTTTATATTAACTTAAAATTTGAAGAATTCTCTAGTGCTTAAGTTTAACATCGATCACGATTAATACTAGTTAAGATTGCTGGAACGATAATCATGTTAACATCGTATTGTTTTGCTCATAAAAATCAGAACATGGAGATGAGAAAGTGATTTGTCTAATCAAGCGCTGTACAATAAAGTCTAATAAAGCGCAATACAAGTTACTGGCGTTTATTTCGCGTACTTTCGCCACCCGTAGTGGGCTCATTATAATTTTTTTCAAGAATTTGAGAACTGTTTTGTTATTATCGCGAGAAGCACCGATATTATTTTTATTTCTCGTTAAATCGGCACTAGAGTTTCGAGCCTGCAAACTCAGATTGCACAACATTTCTCACAAATAGTCGCAGACGGCCTTTTAAAAGATGCCAACTGAATAAAATAAAAAAAGAAACGCAATTTTTTTATGTACTTATTTTTTGAATGATAATTTTACTCGCATACCACGGTTGTTCATTCGAGGCCGTCTGCAGCGCCTGCGGTCTGCAATCTCCGTGTATCAGACTCGCAGAAATGCACATAACGCATCCGCACGCTGTCTCGCACAGGCCTTTAGTTTTTTCTCGCACCGTTAAACTCGTTTCGTTGGGTCGGGCGGGCTCTGCTTCGCTCTTGCAGGTGAGGAAGGAGTACCGGAAGTTCGTGCGCCGTCATTCCTGGCTGCCGAAGTGCCTGAGGTGCTCGAAGACGGTGACGGGCGGCGCGCCCGGCTCCACCGGCGGCAGCGGCGGCACCGCCGGTGCCAACGGCGGCAAGGACTTCGCCTCGCACAACACGTCGTCGAATCCCTCGGCCCCTACCACCGACAGTTCCGGGCTGTCGCCTCATGCAGCCACCAATGTGGGTACCAACATCGGCACCACATCACCGAACAATCACAACAACCTGACCGCCGCCTGTAACAATACGAATCTTTCGATAAACGTGAACCTGAACAATTTGTCGCTGAGGTCGCCGGTCGGGGCACACCAGATGCACATGATGGCACCTAGCAACCACAATAGGCATCCCGCTCAGCAAGGTATCCAAACGCCGCTTATACACCAAACCGAGACACACCGGATAACGAAGCGAAGTGGAATGGTCGCTCCGCGGGATCACAGTTATCGATATTACTTATGAAAATCGTGGTCTATTATGGTCCCGCATTATGTTCGTAACTTTTGCAGATACTATGCCGTTTTGATCAAACTAGCTCTTGATTTGTCGTTTCCCCTCTTTGCTTATTGTTAGTAAAGATGCAAACTGATAATATAATATAGAACGACGCAGTATTTGCAAAAATTAAAACATTTTAATTTTTATAAGAATATCGGTTACCGTGCTTTATCCATGGAGCAGCCGAAAGATCGGAATTGTAGGAGTCCGAAAGGGGAACGTGCGTCTTCTTCTCCCCCTCTTTTTTTTTTCATAATATAGTAATGACGGTGCAATACTTGATCAATCTCATGAAGTGTACAAATCGAAGTCGTTTTCTGATATTGTATATCAGAAGTCAGACTAGCATATGTGACAACGTGTACATGATCTCATAAGATCAAAATAATTTCCGAGTATCGATGAATTGCATTTCTCTCTGTCTCTTTCTTTTTCTGTATATTCTTTACTCGCTCTATTCCTTTTAGTATGATTACGAGTAACACACAAGTATGATCCGTCTATAATTAATTATTACCGTTCACTTTTTTGCCTGTTGCTCAGAACTCCAGCCTGCCTTCCTTCAAAACTTGCCCATTCATAATTGAAAGGTTGCTGCGGTTAATCGTCGTCGCGTGAATTACAGTTTCTGTCTATCTCTCTTGATCCTTTCAGCGCGTGTAAATAGACCTTGGTTCGTCACGCATTTAACGCTAAACGTAGTTATTTGGTTCCCAATCTCATGCTTATGTATTCAATTTAACAATCGAACAATAGAATTTTATCTGGAGACTTTTTTTCTTTTCTTAATGTATTATATTAAATTTGTTGCAGCATGTATATAAGGCAGGCGGTCCTGCTAGTTTATTTTATTATTTTTGCAGATAAAGCATAGCATACACTCATGGTTTTTTTTTCCTAGGACTGATTTGCAATAGCAGAACTTTTCAATAAACGTTTATTTTTACTTCAAAATTTATGTATTGATATATAGAACTAACTTGCTACGGTTATAATTAACTTTGCAATTAATTTCATTCTTTGAAAGTAATTCTTGTATATTATAGAAATTAATTTACAGAGATTTAAATTTTCCATGAATATAGGAATTACATGAATCAGGCTATTACTTTCTGAAAGTGTATGTTTATTAAAAATATTAAGTGTACATTCGGCTTTAACGCTCGAAACCGACGTAAACCTGAAAGCTTTTTTTGGCGTTATCAGCAAGTCACTTCACAAACTGACTCGCGAAACGGCGAACTAAAAGGCATTTAACGAACCGTTCAGCTCTTTCGACCTTGTCGCGCTCAGAGAGTCGAAGAGAATTGGCCGGCACAGAGTGAGAAAAAGGGAGAGAGAAAGAGAGAGAGACAGAGAAACTAGCGAAACAAAAAATGTATTCGAAAGAGAGATTGTTGAACGTGCTCGTGTATGCTGTTATAGGACAGTTTGTAGGAAAACGCCAGTCAGAGGGAAACACTAATGTTAAAAAAAATGATTGAAAATACGAAACATTTCATAAATTCAAACACAGTTTATTTTTAATTTTTTGCATTTTTATTATTAAATGCTTATTTCAAATTAAAATTGCTTTGCAGTATTTTATTTACAACGTAGAATTAATTTAGATACAATGTTCTTCAATTACTAGTATTAAATTATCTCATATATTTAAATTTATATCTATCTTTATATTTTGGCAAAGAAATGATAAGATCGAGATTTGATAAAATAAAATCTTTGTTTTCTTTCTCTAATTACATAAAATAACATTTTTCTTTGCGATTAGCTTTTCTCGATGGATTATTTCATATAATAACTTCAGTGTTAAAATTATTTAAGTAGGCCATTGTTTAGTACATCTCGTATATCATTTTGCGCTCGTTAAAGGAATAAATGAAATTCGGTTCTTCTTCTTGATATCAATTTAATTCGAGCGCCTTGTTAATACGATCTCGACCCTATTATACTTCCAATTACGAGAAGGTCTCTCACAATCAGTATTATCCGGCATTCTTTATTTAAAATATCAAGTAACAGATAACGACAATCTCTCGAGGATCTTGAGCACTAAATTATTACAAGTAACCCGAATTTTAAATTGCTCGAATCAATTAAAACGTATCTCATTAGCTCAATTAATCGCAAATTGCTCAGAAACGTATAAATAAGTTTGTCATATTTACAATTATTGCATTGATCAAGTTAATAACGGAGGAAAAACATTTCCATACTTTTTATTTTAATAATTAAATTAATTTTATTTTCTAAAACGTGTGATGTCATATTCTTTATCAAAATTAAATGTAATTCTATTCAGTGCTTTAGTTTTACTTCGCACAAAGCTAGTTTAAAGAATTTAATTTTTCTGTAAAGACTTTTTGAACTTCGATTCTCAAACTTTGAAGGAAGGAAAGAAAAAAGTGTACGTTTATCTTTTTACAAATAAATTCGGCTGAAGAGATGTCGTTTCCAGATTATCGATTTGATAATGCTCGACGTCCCCATTCTGTAAATAACGCGCGGAAGGCAGGCACAGCACGAACATTCGAATTCGCACTCTCCGCGAGCACGCTCGCCCGCAAGACTTCCTACTAACAGTGGTGATTTCCGTGCTTCTTATCTGGCTTCGGGGTTTGGTGTAATGCGGTTGCTGGCTACTTTGTACCCTCTTATGCCCCGGCCCGCTCCCTTTCTTACTACGAAGAGCGCGATTTCGCGCGATTCGTCGTTTATTTCAGACCTTCCGGATCGTCAATGAAATCTGTGATGAAGTAAAAGGCAGTAAGTGATATAATTTTGCCGAAACACGAGTATTTTACACAGGGAATTTTAGCTGCGGTTACAGTTGAAGTAATCTGGTAAGTCAAGTTAAATAATAGTTAAATATTAATAAACAAATGGAATTTTTATACTGATTAATGTGACGAGTTTTTAAATATAATATTAATATTATTAATTATTGTTAACAGAATATTTTGAAAGTTTTAATTATGTCTCTTAATTTTTAAACTCATTTAGGATTAATTTAACTAATTTGACTAATTTGATTTATTAAATAAATCACGCTCTTTTAATTTAGCTATCAATAAATCATTGCATTATAACACGATGAAAAGAACTGAGAAAATATAAGTTTGACTTGTCAGTTACTGCCTTTCTTCTAATCATATACTAGAAATAATTTCGAACGTGCGTGGAATATTGTAACATCAGATACAATCGCGCAATCATGATTTACGATCGTACTCATAATTGCGTTTTCTTCGTATTGCCTTCTGCCGTCAACCCTTCTGCTCATCATATTTGATATATCAGATGAGTTTTATTTAATCAGCAAGTTGATAATTACTCACTTATTACAGTTGCAATATTCGAAGCAAATTACTGTGATAATCAATCTTACTTATATTGCTTATAGTTTTAAGAAAATTATCTTATCAATTTATTGTACAATGTGTATAAATTTTTCATTTAAAGTATTGGCAGAGACGCAATTTCTGCATAATTTAAAGATTGATAAAATATAATTTCTTAAAATATAAAAAGTTTAGAGAAATAAAGAATGAAATAATAAGAGACTGTTGGTCGCGACAACCTAGTATAAAGACTTATTTTAATTTTAGTAATTATCCATGCTACTTTACTCGCATTGTCAACCAGATCGTCCTTTCACGACGAAGGAGTTTAAACAAACGAACTTCCGTCGACGATGGGGAAGGTATACGTTTAGAAAGATTCGTAATGTACTAGCGGACCTAATTCTAACTAGACACGCGAAGGGCGGAGTACGAAGGGATGCACTCTATGCAAGCACTTACACGTCGCATTTCACGTCGTTTTGTTCTCTTGCACTCCATGGCACTTCCGTATTCCGCCTGAACGCGCTTCGAGTAATTAAGTGGTTTTTTTCCTTCCATGAACAGGGCGATCGATGGAAAACGCTTTCTCGAAAATGTGAATGCTCGCGCATTACGATTATTACGTTGCACTTGCAACGTGCAACCGTTTGCACGAACATTTTTGCGTTTTCCGTCGAACTTGCCGACATGTTTCACACGCTGAGAAACGTATATGTTTAACCCTTTGCACTTGTCATATTACCGACTGACAGAGTGTTACGAAATTATTTGTGAACGCACTTGTATATCGCAACTTGAGCGAGCAAAATTATTCTGCCTGTTAGTGGAAAAAATTCGTTATTTATCTTTATAATTAAAAAATATTAGCTTTTTATTATATATTGTTGAAAAGCAATGTTATGAAGACGCAAACGATTTTAGTATATAAGTTTTATAAAGATTACATTAATTGTGGTAATAATGCAAGCAAGAAAGGAACGGTAATCGGATTTGTGTTTCAAGTGTGAAGGATTAAAAGGCGCTCAAATGCTCGCTCAGGCACTCACCCACACGATCAGTCACTTAATGGAAAATAAAGGGGGGGGGGGGGGGGAAAAGGAGAGGTACGGGCGAGGAAAATCCGCGCGAACCAATCCGTTACATTTGTCACACCTTCACCGCATCACACATGCTCATTCACCGGCCACTTTCGCTCTTTCTCTCTTTCTCTTTATTCCTAATCGTTGGATGCGTTTCGCTGATTAATGCCAAACCGCATATATCCACGCAACGAGGTAAAGTACAAAGACTCTCAGATATACTCTCAGATGATTGGCGACTATTTTGTTGCCGCAAATCTCCTGCATCCGCAATCATGCGGATTGAAAAATTTAGTATGAAACAATCCTCAACGCATTTATATCTTTTAAAAAGTTTAACTTACTATCTCTCTCTCGAGTCAATTTTTTAAATCGGAATGCCCATCAATGATGAATTCGTCAGATGATTTAATTCCTTGGGTGTGAAGAGCTTCTTTGACTTTTTCTTGTCTTGAAGATCTTTCAATCCAAGTGGAAAACTTGGCCATTTTCTTTGAAGACGAGTCACCCAAGCGGAAAACATTTTGCAGCACTCTTTCTCGACTTGTGTGTCAGAACCGCAGGTCGTAGGTTTCGTTCGGACCGGAAATCCGGCTGTAGCGGTCGCGTGACCCGTCCCTATAGAGTCTCGAAACAGGTGCAATCACGTGTCGTCCTTGCGCAACAAACTCTCGTCCCGCCGAAGGGCGAAGAGCGAAGGGCGAAGGGCGAAGGGCGGAGGGAAGGAGGCCGCGATGTGTCCGGGGAGAATCCTTCAGCGTGCGTGCCGACGTCGCGTATCTCAGCGCGCTACGTCGTAGATTTGCTCCCGCACGAGTTAAATCCGTTCCGCTTCCGGTACCGCACGCCGCGCGAGATATCGCTGTGGATGTGTATGTACAGCGCGCATATCTCCCTCGTGTCCGCTCGTGTCGCGCGAAATCTACGCGCCCCTGCTCCTCGTATCCACACAATTATGTATCCTAATTGGCGCACGAGGTCTCTTTTGTTCCGTTGCTTCATCGATCGAGAGGCTTAAGGTGTTCTCGGCCAAGTGATTTCAATTTGGATTACGTGTACGGTGTATTTATGGACAAGAATATAGCCGTATTTTTTTATTAATGAAGCTAGCATAAAATATAATTTTTTTAATTTTTATTATTTCATACTTTGATAATTAAAAATCACTTTTTTTATTTAAATTTTATTAAAAATATAAAAAAGTGTGCAATTTAGAAACTTGCACACGTTGCTTTCTCCATTTTTTTTCGCTTATAAGGTTTCCTCTACGAGAAATTTGCCAATTTATTAGCATATAATAGATTGGCTTTCTCATAGAGGAAGCTTTATAAGCGAAAAAAATGATGAGGAAGCAATGTGCAAGTTTCTAATTTGCACACTTTTTTTATTATATTGACAATTTTTTTCTAACTCTATTATATTCTTCAGTTTTTTCTACCCCTATTTCATATATAATTCTTTAACATTTGTTTGATTAGTTCTTGAGTTATACATAAACGAAAAAAATGATGAGGAAGCAATGTGCAAGTTTCTAATTTGCATACTTTTTTATTATATTGGCAATTCTTTCTATTATATCCTTCAGTCTTTTCTACCCCTATTTTATATATAATTCTTAGAAAATAGATAACATTTATTTGTTAATTGAAAAAATTTAAAGTAACGGATATTCTTATCGAAACAAATAATGGAGATATTAATTCTGTCCAAGTTCCTCCAAAGAAATAGCAAATTTTTCAATTCTTTTATCCGCGATTTTTACATCACGGCAAATTTATCTAGTATCTTCTTCTGCAATTCTGGCGAAGCAAGCGAAGTTGTTCCTAAAATCAATGCAATTGTTAGCTGAGAAACCCTTTGTTTACTGACCCGAATCATCTGCATTGACTCTACGCAAATATTTTAATCATCTAGTGATACATGTTGATTTTTCGGTCGGTGATTACGCATATGGGATAATTATTACCAGAGAATAATCCATCCATTGATACACGTATACACTGAATACTGAATCACGAGCGACACTGACAGGGCTGGCCCTGCCCATCAGTAAACGAAGGGTTAAGAGGGGAATGGCGGATTGGTTGCTTTTGCAGTATTTGGTATCCGGTCGAAGCTGGGCGATAGTCGATAGGCAGCCGGCAGTAACGGTGCCGGGTGAACCTGCCTCGACCGAGGCTCACATCGTGGCCACTCTGCCGTACGCACGTCACGCCTTCTTACCCTCAGCTCCCAATATCCCCAAATCTGCCACTGCCACTTGGGGCCACCTTAACAAAAACCTCATGTGGAAGGTAACTAATTCACCGCTAAAATTCGCTCGCTGTGTTTCTCAACTTCGGGGGCGGCTCTATCGTAAGACGAACTTTGCGCGATTGTTTAAACTTTTATATCGTTACATCCTGGCAAAAGGTATAAAGCACCTTTATTCAATGCACGTAAGTCAGTGATTAACAGATTATAATTATATTATTTAAATTATTAAAATACATATTTTAAAATTTGTTATAATTCTATGTAAAAATTCATTGTTGTCTCAAATTGTTTAAATGATAGTCGTTTCTTACTTTTGAACAATGTATGCAAAAGTCTAACAGCGTCGAACTACGGCGTTTCGAAATCGTAGCTTCGCTATTTGCGAATATCTCACTGATATTATGATCCATACGTTTGCAAGGATTTGCTAAACCGCTGTTTCCGCATTAATGATATCCTAAGTACGATCTTCACGTCGCGGTCGGGGCAAGCAGTTTGCGTTTACAAGAGCCAACTACGGTCTTTGTATTTACGAGGATCTTGTATTTGTGAGAAGTACACTGAGTATATAGTCCGCGCGTTTGCAAATACCTCGGAAATCACTATCCTCGTATCTGCGAGCATTTAGCTGTCTCTTGCAAGAATTTTGCTAACTATCATCTTAACATTTGCGGAAATATAAAGACCTCGCTAAACTAAATTTTGATTTTTAAAGTATATAGTATAAGTAATATTTTTGCCGAAAGTTTCGCTAAAACTAGAGCCGTCTCCGGTACACCGTGTGTCTTTTGGTCTCTCTCTTTCTCTCTCTCTCTCTCTTTTATTTCTGCATGGTGTGCGGTATTAATTTTCACTCATGCACAGCACCTAGTCACCCTTACGCATCCTAGGAGTGAACCTGATCCGAATATTGAGCATGGAGATGCGGACACACTTTGTCGACGTGTAAAGTGAGATTATTTTTCATGTTTGCGACATAGCTTGCGCCATAATTCTCCGTTTGCGATCTTTCCCCAATCTTTTTCTGTTATACATCAATGGAACTGAAAAACAAGCGACGTTTTTCTGCAATTTAGAAGTAAAACATCATATTTTTTTGTCTAAATATGAATTATATTTGTCCTTTTACCTTTGAGTTACAAAATGATGATACTTGTTTGTCGAATACAAAAAAAGAATTATATCATGATATTTAAATCGATTTAACTTTTTTACTTTATTTACAAGGTACAGTGTAAGTAGTAAAATCGCATAAATTATTGAAATTATATCAACTTCTTCATCCGTGAAGGAAAGAAATTTAAGGATGTATGGGTGATATCTCAAGGTATTACCAAAAATCTAAAAATTTCATAGATTGTTCTATTATTACGTCTGAGTATCTGTGTAAAATTTCAGCACAATTCTCTTATTGGTTTAAAAGTTATTGTAATTAAGGATGTATTGGAGGTATTTCAAATATATTCAGAAAGTGCTGTAAATTGTTTCTAAATTAAATTAAAAATACTCTGTAAAATTTTAAAGTTATTTAAGAGTTATTTAAGTTTAAAGTTGATAAAATTAACATTATCCCTTATGGAGAATCGCCATTTTTGCTGTAAATATAAATAAAATATAAATAAACCATTAAGATATTTCTTAAACTTTTTTTATGTGTAAAACATACATCATTGATATTGTATTTTAAGCTTCAAAATTTTTTGCTACAAAAAAATTTTTTTAATTGTTTAAACAATACTAATTATTTAAATGACAAAAAATCATACTCAAACTGTTAACGGTAATCCCTTCTAACATATAAAAAATTTTGAGTTGTTTTACATACATGCAAAGTTTTCTTTTATTGACAGTTTAACTTTTAGCAGGGACTGTACGTCCAATACATCCTTAATGGATTTATTAAGACTTTTTTGTTCTTATTCTTGAACTCTTTTTTTTTAAACGCATGGCATTAAGTACTTTTGTGTTTGGTTTTTATACTTTTACTTTTAACGACGCTCGTTAAGTTATCTCGATATAGCCAAACGCGGTGATTGATGAGCGCCGGCTGAAGTAAAACCAGAAGAGACGGAGATGTTATGGAATAAGCCATGTCGCTCTTCCGGTACCTGCCCCTGCCCCTTTCTCTTTTTTTCTTTATTCTAATGCGCGTCCGGCGCGCGGGAACAAATGCGAATACACGGTTATGACGTTTTATATCAGAACACAGTGCTCCATTTATCCTGTCATGAATTGTGTGTAGCTCATCTTGTGTGCCTTGGTTTACGTTACGTGTTATTCTTTTTTTTTTGGCTGCACAATGAAGAGAGGAGGATGATTAACCGTGAAATACGGTCCTCATGTAATGCGAGTGGAACTTTCTCACTCGTCTCTCCTCTCATGCATGCGCGATCATCAATTGAGCCGTTTCATTTGAAAGTAGTGGGAGTTAAAAAAAATATATGATATATAAAAAAGTTAAATAAAGATAGAGATTAAAATAATGTACCTAATCTTTGAGCATCTTTTGTGAGATTGGCATATACGATTTAAATATTTTAAGTAAATCAGATGTGCTGTGCAGGTAAAAAACACAGCAAAAAGTCAGTTTACGGTTTATTAAATGCTAAATATTTGAAGATATCTTCAACATTTTTTGATTAATTGATCGAGCGGCGAAATAAATGGCTCAATTGTGCAAAATACCCCCGTGAGTTTCATAAATTTAACACTTTTGCGTTCGATAATCCCATACGTTTAAATGGTTAATAGTGCCGTATATAGTGATAAATTATTGAATGTGATTTTTTACATAATTTTCAAAGCAATTAATTTTCATGTATAATATATCATTATTTACTCGTGAATATTATTTTCGTTTATCTGACACATAGCTCATGTTTGTCATTTATTATCAGGTGCACTGAGAAAAAAATATTTGGATTCAAAAAAATATTCATTAGGTGGCTCCTAACAGCTTATTTACTCAATATAATACACATATTTATTAGATAAAATATCTAATTCTAAAATATTTTATTTAATTCTAAATAAATATTGTATTATATTAGGTAAGTAAATAAGCTGTTAGGAGCTACCTAATAAATATTTTTTTGGATTAAAATATTTTTCTTCTCAGTGTATGCGTTGTTGTTGTTTTGCGCGTAAATGTCGTATATTTCTACAAATCATCAAAGAGGATCATTTCAACGTATTTATGTAGAATTCAATGGACGCGGAAGTGTATATCCTACCCTCCTCCACCTATATGTACATTTTGCCTATTGTTCTAACGTCACAAGCATCAACTCTCTCTCTCTCTCTCCGCAGAACATTTCTTTTAAGTCCTACTCCCGCGACTCCGGACACGGCGGCTCCGAGCAGGAGGACTCCCCGAGGACGCACAACACCCTTACGCTCGGCCACTCCGGCAGGAGACGCGGGCCGAACGACGTCGGCGAGATGAACACCGGTACCAGGACGATCGGCGGTAGACGCGCCGCGATGCCGTACAACCACACGTATACGGAGATCGTGGAGGGTCGCGGTAACGGCGGTATCGCCGGGCATCATCAGCTGCACGGTCATCTGCACGGGCAGCACGTGCATCTGCCGCGTGGCCTCGCCAACGAGGACGATCCGGTGTACGAGGAGATCGAGCGTGGCGGCGTCAGTGGTGCCGGCAACAACGTTAACGGCAACGGCGGCATCGGCATCGGCAGCGGCATCGGCGGCATCGGCGGCATCGTCGGCGCCGGCGAGATCCAGGTATCGGACATGTCCGACGAGGACGGCCGCCGACAGAGCGACATGAGCAGGCAGTCCTCCAGGAGCTACGGCGACCATCGGCCGCTGATCCCGTACTCGCCCGCCGCCGATCGCAACCTGGTGCACTACGGCCAGGCGTTGACGGAGCGCGGCGGCAGTGCAGTCGTCGGGGGCGGCGGCGGCGGCGGCGGTGGCGGCGGTAATCCCACGCACTACGCCGACTCGACGGAGTACGGGCCGGCGGTGGAGAGGACCCTGAACGCCTGTTGGGAGAAGCTGCGCCGGCAGCAGGCCAGGTACGAGCTCGGTGATCTGCCGCGATTGCCGGCGGCATACGGCATGCCGCCGCCGCAGGATCACACGCGAACGGTGGCCGTTCTTGACGGCCACACCGTCGTTTGTCACCTGCAGCCGCAGACGGACATGTACACGGGTCGCGGGATGCCCGGGATGCCGCCGCCGTCCTACAGCGAGTGTTAGGTCCCAACGACGCCGCGGGCCGGGGTACCTAATACCTTCCTCGTCCGGCGTACCCTCGCGCTGCAGGAACGACGGACTTTCCTGATGATGGGAGACACGGTATCAAGTCGATCTCCCGGTATGGCGTAAAAACCGTCTGGACGGTTCGGGACTACGTGGTGGTGATGGGGGGAGGGGTGACGGTGGTGACGGTATCGATATATGATTCGTTCCTGAAGTGAATAACCGGGTGTCGGCGACTCCCATCCTGGGACGCCGACGGGGGACACGCGGGAGACGAACTTTTGCCGCTTTTTAGCTCAAGCGTAAGCGCAACGGTGTCTTGATTGCAGATCGTCGCGTTTTAGCCATAATCGACGTGTCGCGAGCGTTCTAATCTAGGGAATGCCGCCCTTGTCACCGTTCAGGTGGAAATTCGGTCGGACGTCTCCTCGCGGACGAGCGGAGACGGAGGGAGAGAAAGGGTGAGAATGAGAGAGAGAGAGAGAGAATGTGAGAGAGTGATGTCGAGATCGGTGGGCGTCCAACTAAGGCTGTCACCTCGTCCAACGGACGCCCCGTTACTCTTAAGATTATACCGTGTACATGTGTGCGTGAGAGTGCGTATACCACCGCGACGCGGGCTCTGTATAACACAATTGTAACGGACCTCTCGTTTAGGCTAAGTCGACGATGATGAACGTGCCCGTCGTGGCCGGGCGTTTGGAATTGCAGGCGAACCGGGTGCGCGAATAAAAGATCAGAACGTAACGAGTCCCGATGAAGACGGGAGTTTTTGCGAAGTCCGAAGCGGCCGCGAGAGAAGATTGGCTTTCGAAGAGATTTATTTCTCGATTTAAGCGTGATGTTTTTGTTAGATTTCGTACGAGCGTAACGAACCAAAGTTTTATTATCTCGATGTTAAAAAGCAGCTCGTGGAAATTTTTGCAAAATGTCTGTCGTACATCTCATTCAACATTAATTAATTAATATTTTACGTTAATACTTCTGTTTGACATAGATGTTACGTTATCTGCAAAAAACAGTATAACTTTGCCACCTTCCAAAAATTTCGTTATTTGGAATTTAAAGTGTTCGCAATATCTTCACCGCTGCGTTTTTATTAAATCAATCAATTTTCTTTAATTATTTTAATAACAAGTACATTTGATTTTCCAAATGACTGTAGTGCTCGCGTTTGTTTATTTTCACATTTTTATTTTAACGAAAGATGACCGTTTCTGTTTTCTTCTTTTTTGCATGTATGGTCGTCTTAAATAGAGGAAACTGGAAATATTTATTTTTAACTTCCTAGGTATGCTGATTATCGATTTCAGTTTCTCATAAAATTCGCATGTCTTGTTGATATCGATTCGAATTGGGATTGCATACGTGCCGCGCGTCGTTTCTGCGGGTATCATTTCATCCAACACAACTTCCTACGGCAATAACATCCAACAACGGTGTTATTGAGATCGAATCGAATCCCTATCCTCGCGCGCGCGGCGGACTTCGGGGGAGGAAATATTACGTGAGCATCGACCGATACTCGGCACATCTGCGTCAACCCTTTCCGGACCCGTGCCACCGCACCGCCGCACGATTGTAAACGGGTCGGGGGAGGGTTACGGGACACGACAAACCGCGTATCGTAAGCCGGTATTCAGTGCGGTAAGTGGATTCAACCGGACGGCTCAGCCGTCACGCATCCGCATCCGGCGATATTAGGTGTCGTGTTGATCGTAGTATTAAACGCGGCTCACCGTGGCCGAATGTAAACCGCGTGTAAATCACAACGTGACGTACGTATCGTTTGCATCTAGTTACGGCGAGCCGCGGCTTTGATACGACCGTTTAACGTCTGTAGTGTCTGATACCCTCGTATCGCCGCGGTTGCGACGGGCCGAGCCCGTCTCTTGTCGGACCACTTCCGGGTCTACATACCGTAAAGTATTCGGCGGTGCAAAGCTTCTCAGGCGTAGATGAACGGCGCGGATCCGAAATCTAGAGAAGCTGACGTTGTAACATAGATCTAGACATATCGCCGCCGGCCGAATCGTCAACGATGCGCCGGTATCGTCGACAAGCCGAGAGTCGGCAGTGCCCGTATCTCGATCCTTACGCAGAATCGATGACGGCTTGATAAAGGAATTGGTATCTTAATCTGAGGTGAGATTGCTATGGCGACGTTAATTTTGCGTTAAAAGAAGCATTGAAATTTACCCAATGTCTCAGAATTCAATGAACAAATAATGATGGTTTCTTTTCTTTTTTTTTTTTTTTTATAAATGGATACTTTTTTATATTGTGACATAAAGTAATACAACTGAAGCAGTCTCGCCACACGTGACGGTATTCGTTGCTTCATTTAAGCGCCTCCTGGTTATTTATGAGCCGTATTTGCACAGTGAATTATTTAAGAGTTTCTAATAAATCGGCTTCAGGCATATGTGCAGTTTACGGTAAGATTGAGTAATTTTATTCTTTGTCATATATTTTTCCGCGGTTTTTTGAGAATAATTGTCTCTCACTTTTTATATAAAATATTGAGAATCACAAAGATTTATTACAGATCAATATTACTTCTTTATCTACAAAAGAAAAGAACTTAGATACATGCAGGGATATCATAAATATGATATGATCGAAACATAACATAATACAAATTATTTTAATATTTCTCGATTTTTATAAATATTTATATTTCTATATTATTGACATATTTATTGATGTAACGTGATTTATGCGGCAATTTTTTAAAAATAATTTTAATTAACGGAGACATAAAAATATGAATGATGTCCCCGAGCCATTAATAATTTATTAAAACTTAAAAACCGTCAACTTATAACTTTTCTTCACTTCAAATAATGCAACAAAACTGACTATTAGAAAATTAATTCTAGTTATATACGAGTCGTTTCTTTCTTTAGAATATAGAACACCAGGATACGTCTTAATTAATATAAACTGCTGCAATGCAAACGTCCGTTCTGGCATTATCCTTTTTATTTATCCACTTAAACGCAGCTACTTGCTTATATTCTGCCTGAAGCCGATTCTGCGCGAGGCTTCGTCCTGACATTCGGTGCGTTCCTCGCGCGAGCTTTCGCCGAGTTGTGTTTCGACGAGCAAACAACGAGCGTGTTCTCGGCGCTGATGGCCGGAAATTAGATTTCCTCCCGTGCGGGAAGAACAAAGGAGAAATATATCGAGGGGCAATGGCTGGAGCGCCTTTATCAGTCGTACGTGGCAGCTCCTCGTCGCGCGCCGCGCTTTGGAACGTTGCGTTTTAGTCCCAGAACGTTATTTTTATAAATAAAAAAGTGAATAAATAAATATATATATATATATATGTATGTATATGTATGTATACAGTAACGATATATTATTATTGTGAGGGGGAGAGAAAGCGTGAGAGAGAAATGGTAAGAAGGGCCCAGTGTCGTAAGTGGGCGGGTAAATATTAGTGATACAAGCGGATTTCCCGAGCGACGTGGAAAAATGCGCGAAAACACTTAGTCACTGTTTTTTACTATTTTTTAAAACAAAACCGTGTATGTGTACGTGAGAACGCGTGAGCTAAGCTAATCGTGTAACCAAGGGATCCCGCGCGCGCGCGCTATTTATTTTTATCATCCCCGAGTGTTTTGTATAGCGAGCGGAAATTGTGTCGAGTGGGAGTTTGTCGTTTTCCAACCCATCCCCCGTCGTCTTCAACGACGGAAACCACGAGGATCTTCGTCGGACAATGTCCGCGAAGAAGAGTATCGAAAGCGAGCTTCGATGGTCTTCTCAATGTGGTACATTGTGGATGAAATTACGTTGAGTGGACTATATAATATCTATAATAATTAAATACTTGCAAATATTTAAAATCACAATTTCCTTGCGCGAGAGAACGTTTATTCCTCTATAAACCTGGACGTTTATTTTATTTTGTATTGACACAATTTGTCCCTAATGTGAAATAAAATCTAAAAGAGATTCAAAATTTAATTTAATTAGGATTTAATTTAACAAGATCAACTTAGTTTGCTTAACACAAAATAATAATTTATGAGGAAATTGCACCGGCAAGTGTGATAAGTTCAACGTATCTTTGTCCGCTATGTCACGACTTCGTGGTTGCTTGATTTATTTCTCGGTCATGAGAAACACGCATATAGGAGAATTGTAATAGTGATAATCGCATTAGGGGTACCAGCTATGTTAAGTGTGTAAATGTGTCCCGAGCAATTAGAAAAGTATAATTGCTCATTCCGGCGTTTCGAAGCATGTGTCCATCAATGATTTTTTGAACCACCCAACACGAGGAATGTCAGCATATCGGTATAGCCTTTACAGCGTTTGCTACGTAAAAGTTTATAAAGATAAGAGCTAAGAGTTCTGCACTCACATCTGACACTAATTGGCACGACCAAATTATATATTACATACATTGCATCTCGAATGTCACATCAGAGGCGATTTATATCTGTTATTAGTGAGATTCGGGGAAAAGCAGGATAATAAGTAATTTAGTCTCTGCGAATGCAACGTGTCATATCACAAAGATGAAATTTAAGTGAGTTTTTACAGATTAACATAAACAAACTAAATGAAAAAACGCAGAAATTATTATTTTAATAAACGTTATAAATACTACTTATCAGTAACTTAACAAGATTTTTAGTTATAAAAATTAATTTTTTTAAATAAAATCCTTGCGAAGAATATCGTAAAATGGATAATTGTATCTTTACAAAAGAACTTTATAAGATTTTTTTTTGCGCCTGTTAGTCGTGTATCAGGATAGTCGTCTCTGAAAATTTATGTAATATAAATATTACAAAGTCTTTTAATATGTATAATCAAGGATGCCGACATCCCTTTACGATCGAATTCGATTCAACGCCGCATTTTCTTATCAGATCATTTCTTAAAGCTGCGATTACGATCCAGAGATTACGAGTTGCTTAGAGTTTAAGTTTCGCCATGACTGATTTACCACAGAGCAATTAAACCGAAAGAGGTAGCTTGTGTATAATTTTCTACGACCGGGGGAGAATTACGAGCCTCTCAGCCGCGCGTAACGTTTAATTGCCAGGAAATTGTTGAAAGCATCCACATTCCATCCGTTCGACGTTCGTGCGAACCTAGGAAGGGAGGAAAGGCCGTGGTTGGGCTCGAAAGTCGATCACAGTGTGTCAGACGAGACAATAGTCCGTATTCTCGACGCATCTTTAACGTGAAAACGATAACAATCTTGCGCGAAAAAAATCATACGTCTGGTAACTTAGCCGTCAAACTTGCGGCCAGCGCATTCGCGTTTAGTAATTAAACATGCGACGAGAATGCGGCAGGACGCGTCCCAGTTCAAAGTGTCCCGGCTAGAAAAGTTTCATCGCGTGCACGAACACATGGACACCGCGCGTGGACACGCGTATACGCGAAGCGTTATCAATGTCGCGAAGGACTCCGAGTGCGAGAGCTGTAATGTACATAAATGTAAATAGGGCTTTGTACATGTTGGAATACTTGTAATGTAAAGTGGAGCGCGAGCGCGAGAGATCGAGAGAAGCGAGGATGTGAGAGAGACCCTGAGATGGATGACCGATAGACCCGCGGAAAGAAAGAGAGCATACCTAGGATAAGTTTACTAGTAAGTAGCGATGCTATTACGAGCTATTATGTATTATCGGTGACGCGGCGCGGAGGACGCGCATATGGCGGATCTTAACTTAAGTCCCAACGCGTATTAGTTAATGTGTAAATAAACTAAGCGAAGGAAGTAAAATATTAAAAGAGCCCAAGTAATCGTTGGATATTTATAACAAACTCCACTAAAAGTAGGCCGACGACGGAGAGGTAAACGAGACGGTTGGGATCGAAACTCGCAAAGTCCATCTCGGACGCGAAATTCTATTTCAAAGTGATCCTTTTCGCAATTTCGCTAGAATTTATCATATTTATTTTTAATATATAAAGTTATATTTAAAGCGATCTTTTTTTTTTTCTCGAGAAAGAGGATTTGTGAGGGGACCTGGTGTTTTAAGTATAAAATTATTATCTCTAAAGCCTCGCTCTCTTTTGTGACTCGCTTTGAACGTAAAATTATATTCGAGGCGAATCTTACGAGAAGGTATAGTTTTATGTGCGAAAATTGAGTTTTCGGAGAGCGGATCTTGGATTTTACGGATTACGATCTGAGTGTCTCGAGTGAAAACCGAAGAGAAAGAAAGACAAAACGTAGTCGAGCACACTCGTCCACATGTGTATCGCTGCGCGAGAAAGGATCAAAGGATAAGGGGAGGACGCGTGTGCGGCGTTAATCGAATACGGACAGACGATGTACAGTGCATGTTTTATCCTTAGCCGTTTTATAAATGTAAATATCTTCCGCCCCCCCCCCCTTCCTAATCCCCGAGATCTCTCTTTTCACTTCTTCTTATTCCCGCCCCGCTTTCCCGCGGTAAGAGAAAAAGGCGCAAGATTAATTGATCGTTTCAATCGAGATGTTTCTTCTTTCGTCGTAACGATCCTTTATTATCCGCTCCATCTCCCGATCCTTCACTTAGAACCCCTTCTCCGTAAGTCTCCTAACTTCGTCCTGCGAGATACTTAGCGGATAAGCTTTCATTTTGAAGTGGAAGAGATGAAAATGCGTCGGGCAAAGCTAAAAAAAATCATCCTCTGTCGATTTATCGCCGCCTTCCAGGACCGATTAGAAACATTTTTGAGCCTCTTACGAAGTAATATTTGCGTCCCGTATACTGTATATACTGTAATTTGCAGTGAATGAATGGAAGATCGCGAGTTCACCGCGTATGAATTACTTTTACACTTGTTTCATACTTACTTTTTCAATATAAATCGCGGTCGCATGGGGCATCAAAGTGACGGTCTCTGCAGTAGGCGCAGTAATTGTGGTAGCGTTAATTAATTCTTAGCCTACTATTGATCTCTCCAAGCCCCAGAAACAGTGTAACAGTGAGATGTTGACTATACTATTTGGTATAGCTGACGATAGTCGCGTACTATAGTATTATATTATGCTATACGACTATACTGTATTTAGTATAGTTAATAATAATAGCCATATTATATTTCTTCTGCGACTACTACGACTGATACTATTTAAAGTTTGCTGGTACTTAGAGATGTGTCAATAGAGGGAAAAGGCTTAATCCGCTTCCGGCCATCTCCTTCTCCCAAACCGTCGAATCGAAAGCCGCGAGGATCGCGGATCTTAAGGTCCACGCGATCGCATATAATTCATACAATTCTGTGATTTTACCTTTTACGTTTTTCCTTCGTGATGTAAACGATACTTAACGCTAGAACGCTAACTAGAGCCATCGGTACATTCTCAGATGCCAATCCTTTGTTTGTCTATTGATATATTCCTCATAGTTAATCCATAAATAAGGTTTATATCAATGATGATCATCGATATTTTCTTTTTATTTATATATAAAAATGAATGCTTTTTAACACTTTGTGACATCGCGATTAGTACTTTCGTAGGCTATCTAAAGGAATTCTATTTCAAAACGTTCCAGCGTTAGCAATAAAATAAGAACAATTACTTATTACGATAATTGTTAGTTTTTTTTTTCAAGTTTCTGCAACTTTTTTTCTTTTGTATTGCTTCTGAAGTGTTCGAGATCATGTGTCGCAAAGTGTTAATACTAATTGCTGATTATGTTAGCGTTCTAAGGTTTAAGCACGCGCACACTTAATAGTACACGCATGAGTTTTCTGTACTACGTCGCCTGCCTGCGCACGCTAAAAAAAAAGAAAGTTTAACGAAGAGGAGGAAAGGTAAGGGTAGAGGACGAAGAAGAATGTAAAGCCTAGGTATCTCCGAACTAATAAGAGCCTCCGTTTCCTGATTTTTGTATGCTTCTTTAAAACTGTCTGATACAAGGAAAAACAAAGGATAAATAAATGTGTACCAATCTCTGAATAAAATCCATTCGCCTTTCTTTTATCCTTAGCCATAATTATACAGTAAGAACCATCGGAAATCAGATTATTCTCTCTTTCTACTTTAATAAAATCACGAAAAACATATTTTTTAAAAGAAAAATAAAAAAAAAACAGATCTAGTTGTAAGAAACGCACAAGAGATATCGAAGTGATAAATGTTATTTTGTATCAAACAGAAAGTAATGGTATATTCCTCCAATAATTGATTAACGAGAAAATATTTATTAATCCCGACAACAATTGGCTGGCTAAAGGATGTTAATTATAATTTAGAATTTATTGCGAAAAATATTACCCTAGCCAGGGTTTGAACCTGGAACCTCCCGCGAATTGGGACGACGCCTGCAGAGCGGGAGGATCCAGGTTCAAACCTTGGCTGGGGTAATATTTTTCGCAATAAATTCTAAATTCTAATTAACATCCTTTAGCTAGCCAATTGTTGTCGGAATTAATAAATATTTTCTCGTTATTCTATATCACTTATGCTTTTAACTCCTCGTGCAATTTATGTATCAATTACAAGAGATGTAAAGAAAAAATTGTGAAAAGGTGTAATAACAACAAGTATTTATTATGTATAAATATTTTATTATTTAGCGCCATACCTAATGAGAATTTCAATAACGTCGCTATGATTATTCCTACGAGCTATCATCAGCGGTGTGATTCCAAAAGAAGCCTCGCAATTTACGTCAATCAGATTGTGCTCCAAAATGTACTCAACAGCTTCCGCATTGCCAGTTAATGCAGCAACGTGTAGAATAGTTTGATCGACATTGTCTAGGAGAGTGACATCGGCACCCAGAGATACGATGCACTTCGCCGCATCCAAGTTTCCATGCTTTACCGCTTCGTGAAGCGGCGAGGAGCCTGAAGAGTCCCGTGCATTCAGAAGATTTGCATTTGACGCGACGAGCAAATTAATCACTCTTTCATGACCGTGAAATGCTGCATCAATTGAAGATTGAAATGAGTCGTAAATATCGTAAATCAAAATGTAGAGAGAAAAAAAAATAAACATTAATGAATATAAGAGCATGAAAAGCAGCTACTGACATTTTAATCAAAGAATATTAAATTTTATTTTAAACTCTCGCTCTTAAATATTAAAAGAGTAATATAAAAATATGAGACTAGAGCACGGTCGTGTATATGTCGTAGGCAAATAGTTATTTTAGGAAAATAGCTTTTGATTAGACTAAATGCTGTCTGCCTGGTCAAATGGCTTTCGCCCGTTTATTTATGTTCAAATGCTATTTTCCTAGGCAAATAGCATTTGCCTGAACGCTTTTTAGGAAAATGGAAATAAATTTTATTTTATAAAGCAGAAATACAATATAGTGGGAAGTTTCGTGTACTTCTGTTTACAAAAATATTTCTTTGATCACAAATTGTTGAAAACAACATTTCTTTACTCTGCGCCTTTTTTGGATAATTGTAAAGATTCCCAAAATTGAAACACACGCTATAGACGTTATTATCAATGTGAGTTTATGGGGACAAAATGATATACGAGTCAATCAATCAATCCAGTTGCTAGTAAAGTGTTTATTGTTATTCTTGAACATAGATATTTCAAGTAGTGTCAAAATTCTGTATTTTTCGAGGGCATTAGATATTCTTTCTAATCAATTAGTTTGGTAAAACAAAAAACTTTAATTTAAAAAAGCATAAAATTTTTGCAATAAAACATATTCATCATAAACTGTCGCTCGCTTTTTTTGATAAGAGTTTCTATTCAAAATTTTTATAGAAGATTAATGTCTCAATTTAAATTTTATCTTCAAGTTGATATACATTTATGCTTTTAAAATATTATATCATTTCTCGAAGGCTCTTTGAGACTTGGAATCACTTTCAGCTAATTTATCAGAGCCAAGTAGGCTGAATAAGCTTATTCAATCAAGTTCTATAAAAGAGCTGTTTGCCTTTTTGTAGAAGATGCAAAAATTATGATATACGACATAGAAAATTGCGGTTTCTTACACTACTTCTAATTTTCTTTTATTTCATATTTAATGCCATTAAAATTATTTCTTGTTATTCACAGATGTTAATTTATAGGATTATGAAATGCACACATTAATTCATTTACCACCAATAAATAATTGTTAACATATGTATAAATTAGAAGTAGTGTATATCCTTTAATGTGAAATTTTTATCTGTAATCACGGTTCTGTTTCAATTTAACGCTGACATTAAAATCTCTCACTTATAAAATAATGCCGCTTGTAAAAAAAAAAAAAACTAATCTTGAAAATATCTTTTCAGTATTTAATATTTTAATAGAATATAGCACACGGAAAGTGATAATTTCGTGAATGGGAGTTGATCTATGTATATCACAACCAATATTGCCTTAAGTTGCGGACGTACTGAGATTAAAGATGCAGTTTATCATACTGATCGAGATGCCGATCTCGCTTCAGTTAAACGGACACGCGATTTCAGAGCGCAAATAAATACAGACAGACGACGACGTGTGCATTGCGCGATGCGCTCGCTGCGCTACTGACGCCACTGCATCTCGCTCGCTCGCGCGCAGCACGTGCTGGTCGTAAACGTCAACTTACGTCAGACGCGACGTACTCGATTCAAAACCCGTTTCGTCAATGAAATTAATATATATTTCTCGACAATATCTTATTACAAATTTGTTGTAATAATATAATCGAGACCACAAAAACTTTCAGAAGTCAGCGCCGAGGAGAATGTCAATTTGATTAAACAAATAATGAAAAATTTTTAGCCAAATGGCTTCTTATACTAGAGCTTTTTTAATTATTATTTTTATATTATTTAAATTATCAAATACTACTATAAAAATATAATTTATAAAATATTTATACATTAATTTTATAAAATCATTATTTTATATTCATCTTCATATACAATGCATAAATAAGCACTGTACAAAGTTGAATAACTAAACAGTTTTATTAACATTTAAATTTATATCTAAAATTTAAATATGCTTGGTATATTGTATAAATATGATTATATTATCTAGATTATTCTATAAGGTTTAAGAAGTGATAATGTTATACAAGAAAAATGGACATAATTATCATTATTTATTATTTCTTCTCTAGACAAATGCACAAAATTATAAAAATTTGTTTATTAAACATTTGAAATATAAAAAAATGGGCACAGTAACAATTACTGTGCCGCAATCAACAACGTAGAACTACGTCAACTGTCACTACTTAATGTTAAAGTATACAGCGGAGGACAGTTGACGTAGGGTTACGTCTGTCCTGTTTGCCAAAAACGTAGCCCTACGTCAACTGTCCTCCGCTGTATACTTTAACATTAAGTAGTGACAGTTTTTAATCTTAATTTGGTAATTTTTAATGCTAATCGTTTAATTTAATATTATACTACAATATAAATATATGTAATTTACAATATAATATATAATACATAACATAATGCACAATATAACATAATACAAAATTATAAAATGTTATTCAAAATACATAATAAAGAAACCGTTATTAATAACAATCAACAAATTTTAATAACAAAGAATTTCGGAAAGCGTCCGAAATACGCATGATAACAAGATTTCACATAGACATAGCTGTTACTATCTAGGTATAATATCAATAAACAATAATTAAGCCGTACTTATATGTTTATTGTCAATTTGCGACAGAATTTAGTAAGTTTCATCTAAGCAACGAGCGACCAAAAATGTCATTAATAAATAAATTAATTATATTTCTCAACCGTTCATGTATAAACAAATTCAAAATTTTCTACGTGCAAAAAAATATGCAAAGCTTTAGGGTACTTAAACCAATAATTAAATTAGAAAATAGACCGCGATAAAAAATTAGTGTCTACTGACCAAGGCAATAAACAATTCGATTGGCGATATTCGCGATACTACTTCCCGAAAAAGGCATAAGATCTAACACGCGAATAATTCATAATTATTTATTATTTAATAAATTAATTAAATGCTATTAAAAATTAACGATAATTCTAAACACCAAATTTTAAATTTTAAATTATCGTAAATTATTAATGACTTTTAGGTACTCAAAATAAACATCTCAGTTTAAAAACAATAAAAATTTAAAAATTAAACATTTATCAGGAACGTCAATTTAATAAACTTCGTGTTATCATACGCGTTTCGTCAATTTCACGTAACTTACACTATTAACGCGATAATTTGGTTTACTAAGACCAGATAAATGCTATAAGTATAAACTAAAAATTACAAAATATATATCTTTAAGTATATAAATAATTCGGTAATTATTGTAAAAAAGTAAACATAACGACATTTATCTGGACATAGTATTACATAAATTTTACATTACATACATATTTAATTGTATTTCATAGTTTAAAACCGTAAATATTACACAGTTTATAACTATATACAATTTTACAAAAAAAAAAAAAAAGAATCTACAAAGACTAAAAATTTAAAATTAATTTTTAAATCAATTTAAAAAAATTTTTAGTTTTTGCGAAGCTATTTTTGAAATTAATTTTAAATTTTATTTAATTTTCAGCCCTCTTTTCTGTCATCAAATATGGAATTGTGTATATCCCTTAATTTCTTATCTGTAATTTATTAAGTAGTTTAATTATATTCAATTTTAAAAATAAAGTTTAACTTTGCAAACGCGAAAACTTTATTTTGTATTAAATATTATTTTTTATTAAATTTTTATTTTAAACTTGGAATATTTTAATTGTCAAAATATCAAGTTATTATGTTTATTGTTAGTACCTACCTACCCGTATTTTTATTCATTTATGCCTACCTATTCGCGTATTTCTACCTACCCGTATCCTTACTACATGCACGAATATGAAGTAAAACCGCAGTAGAGTGAATATCAAATCGTGTCCTATTGTGTGTTGGTTAAATCCAAAGAAATAACCTAATCGCGATTACGCAAAATATGGGAAATGAGCAATAATTTGGGAAATATATGAGCACTCGCAATTTAATGCGAACAAGTTAATGATTTCAATCGTATGTCGTATGTTATATACATCACATAATTGCACACTTGTCTCACAAGTATGCACCTACCTTACATACCTTAAAATTTTATTTTGGTCAAAAAAGACCTTACCTTACATGATGCGCTCCTGGCCAAATCCATTCTGGCTGTATATCAGCCAGAGAATGAGAAGGAGTCAAACTCCTTCGATACCGGCTGATTATCAGAGCCGGCAGATTACAACGTTACGGTCGATTACGAATCGTTGCGATCGTTAACAAAAGCGCGTTAATTATATCAGAAAAGATAAATAATTACGTTTGTAAATAAAATATTAATTTAATTTAAATTTAACTTAATTTTGCATTTGATTTCTCATCGATACGCGTAATTAACTTTTCCGACCAAGAAATATATCGAAAAATAAATCAATAAATCAATCAATAGAATAAATCAAGCAATTTTTAATAATTTACAATCCGAAACGCGAATCGCGAACCGTGAACCGAACCGCGAACATTTATACTTATTTGATCTCACTTCAGATATCAAGTGAGATATACAGAATAAATAACGTGAGATCCAACAGGGACGATAATTTCCTAAGCAATATATTCACGCAATAAGTGTCGTAATCAATATTATGAATTTATCATATTTTCACGCATGGACATATGAAATATATATCATCTCAGATTATATTATGCATTTTTATAATTAATATAAAAACTTTAAGAATTTTTTATATTTCTATATAAAACAAATTATTCTGTCCCGCGACAAAGTATTCACTGGATCTCACGTCATTTTATTTTGTTTTATTTATTGATACAAAATAAAGTTATTAAATGGATAGACTATAAAGAATTAGGATAAAATTGGCGTGTTATATATAATAAAAATAAATATGCGCTTAACAATCACATTAATATGACTCATATATAATAAGATTTACGAGAAGAATATGTACAACGCGAAACAAAACATCTTTTTTATTCATCCGTGACATGTATGTTAAATTTTTTTATGCATTTTGTTTTCTTGCACCAATTTACGTAATATTTAATCCTGGAAAAGAAAAAAATGAAAACGGAGGAAAAGAAAATAAAAAAATACATTTGAGAAAAAATACAAATTGTACGTTATAACAAACTTCTTCTTATATATAGATAACGGTTTGATTTATTTCGTTTTATTTAACCTATCTATTCTTTATTTATAGATATTTCTTTTGTTACCTTTAATTTCTTTAATTGCAAGCAAACTATCTCTATATCTATACTGCCTATATAAAGGCAATTATTTTTACTTATTATTATTGTATATCTAAAAAATAAATGATGGAGCTCCAGGATTAATTATTCATCCTAGTCTGATTTAGTCTACCCATTTTGGGGCAACGGATCTGTGACAAGTCGCATTTATCTGCAGCGTTATTTAGATGGGAATAATACATAAAATGATAAATATACAATCTAATATTCACAGATTCGTTACCGCATTATATAATAAAAAATTCGTCACTCACCGACCGATGCGCAATGGGTGGAGTTATTCTGTAACACAAAAACGAAAGATTCAAATTAAAGAGACGCTCAAAATGATCGACGTTTCAAAAAATAATTTTTACACGCGTCTAATTCGACTTTCAATTAGATTTACTAATATAATTATCTATTTTCCGGAAAAATCTTTACGAGAATTTATTTTATAAAATTTTATAGATGATTTCTCTTTCTCAAAGTTATTTCTAACTTTTCGAGATAAAGCAGCCCGAATAAATGGGAAAAAAACTATTAATTTTAAAATAAGAAATGATAGAGGTACTTACCCCACCCAGAGCGATCCAAGGTTGTTCGCCGGGGCCCCGATGCCTTTGCCAGGCCTCCTCCTCTCAGAACGTCCGGGTCGAGGTTTCCTCCTTCTCCTCTTTCTCCTTCCGTAGCCGGTATCACAGGACACTCACAGAACCAATATTTCGCGATCGAGAGCGCAGTATACTGTCGATACATAATCGCGATTCGCGACACTCCCGAGATAAAAAAATCGGCGTATTACAGCGCACTAATTTCATTATTAAAAACCGACAGGTTACCGAGCTGCTTTTTTCCGCTGAACGCAGCCAACTTCATACCGACGCCGCGCGGATATAACGCGAGTCGACTGTAACCCTAATTGAATTTCGAACAAACCGAAGATACACGCTCGAGACGCACGCTTGTGATTACGCCGCGTTCTCGAAACACGAAAGCGGCGGCCAAATTATATTCTCAAATTAATGAATAATCGCGGAACACGCTCGAGTATCCTCCGAGACCGAGAGGCAATCGTCGTCCGTTAACGGTTAAATAAATCGCGACGAAACGCGAACTATAGTCTGACGCATTCTACCCGATTGTCTTCTCACTCTCCTGCGTGCGATAACCTTTCTCCGAAACACAAGAAACAGAATTCGGCACATATTAACTCCGTATTCACCTCACTCGATCTAGAACCGCGGCGAGGAGGCCGGCGAGTCGTGCGTCGTGCGACGATCAGCGCTTCGGAATTTCGGATGTGTTCGGCGCGCTTCGGGCCGCCCCGAATCGGGCGTGCTCGTGACTCGACGCGCGCGAACGGCGAAAATCAGTCGCCCGGTCATGCAATAATTCGACAAATAGAGAATGCTGTATCTTTCTGTTACCTGCGGTATCATCCTAATACTTATCCGAGCATGTCTCGCGATGTAATAACGCTACACGTACGGAGCCGCTCATTCGGCTACCTGTCGGTTCGAGCATCGGGAAGTGAATGATAACGCGACCGCCGCCCTTGGCGACTGTTTTCGTGAACACCCCGCGACGCGTATTTTATTATATGAAAAACAAGGTCGAGCTCCCGCGTGCCCGGTCTCGCCGATAACATTTAATACAATTATGTACCTAGCGGGACAGAATTAACGTACGCCGAATATTCCGTTTCACGGTTACTTCCTGTAAACCGCGACGAGTCGTGTGCCGCGCAACGAACGACGCTTCGGACGTGTTTGTGAGTCGACGCGAACGGCGGAAATCAGTCGCGCGGTCATGTAAACGAGATAATCCGACATTAATAGAGAATTCTGTATCTTTCTGTTACCTGCGGTAACATCCTAATACTTATCGGAGCATGTCTCGCGATGTAATAATGAACGCTACGTAAGTACGCACGGAGCCGCTCGCTCGGCTACCTGTCGGTTCGAGCATCGAAACGTGAATAATATAGCATTGATAGCGCGACATGCGCGACCGCCGCGACCGCCGCGACCGCCGCGACCGCCGCGCGACCGCCCCGCCCGCGGCGACTCTTTTCGTAAACACCCCCGCACACCCCCGCGGCGCGGGGTATAGAAATCAAAGACGAGCTCCCCCGCGTGCCAACGGTCTCGCCGCTGCGCCGGCAATATTCAGCTGACGATAACATTTAATATAATTAATTTCGTAAACACCCCCGCGGCGCGGCGCGGCGCGCGGTTCGAGATCGAGTGAAATGAATCGTGAATACGGAGTTATATGTGCCGAATATTGGGTTTCTTGTGTTTCGACGAAAGGTTATTTACGCGTTCGAGCTGTATCGCGTGCAAGCGTGTCTCGAGCGTATATATATCTTCGGTTTGTTCGAATTTCAGTTCGGCTTTGTTGACTCGACTCACGTCTCGCGTTATATCTGATCTGCGACGTCGCTCGGTACGAAATTTTATGGCTGCGTCCAGCTGAGAAAACAGCTCGGTGACCTGTCGGTTTTAAATAATGATAAAAGTGCGCCGTAATACGCCGATTGTTTCATCTCGGAAGAGCTCCGTACGTGTAGCGTTATTACATCGCGAGACATGCTCGGATAAGTATTAGGATGATACCGCAGGTAACAGAAAGATACAGCATTCTCTATTTGTCGCATTATTGCATGACCGGGCGACTGATTTTCGCCGTTCGCGCGCGTCGAGTCACGAGCACGCCCGATTGGGCGGCCCGAAGCGCGCCCGAACACATCCGAAATTCCGAAGCGCTGATCGTCGCACGACGCACGACTCGCCGGCCTCCTCGCCGCGGTTCTAGATCGAGTGAGGTGAATACGGAGTTAATATGTGCCGAATTCTGTTTCTTGTGTTTCGGAGAAAGGTTATCGCACGCAGGAGAGTGAGAAGACAATCGGGTAGAATGCGTCAGACTATAGTTCGCGTTTCGTCGCGATTTATTTAACCGTTAACGGACGACGATTGCCTCTCGGTCTCGGAGGATACTCGAGCGTGTTCCGCGATTATTCATTAATTTGAGAATATAATTTGGCCGCCGCTTTCGTGTTTCGAGAACGCGGCGTAATCACAAGCGTGCGTCTCGAGCGTGTATCTTCGGTTTGTTCGAAATTCAATTAGGGTTACAGTCGACTCGCGTTATATCCGCGCGGCGTCGGTATGAAGTTGGCTGCGTTCAGCGGAAAAAGCAGCTCGGTAACCTGTCGGTTTTTAATAATGAAATTAGTGCGCTGTAATACGCCGATTTTTTTATCTCGGGAGTGTCGCGAATCGCGATTATGTATCGACAGTATACTGCGCTCTCGATCGCGAAATATTGGTTCTGTGAGTGTCCTGTGATACCGGCTACGGAAGGAGAAAGAGGAGAAGGAGGAAACCTCGACCCGGACGTTCTGAGAGGAGGAGGCCTGGCAAAGGCATCGGGGCCCCGGCGAACAACCTTGGATCGCTCTGGGTGGGGTAAGTACCTCTATCATTTCTTATTTTAAAATTAATAGTTTTTTTCCCATTTATTCGGGCTGCTTTATCTCGAAAAGTTAGAAATAACTTTGAGAAAGAGAAATCATCTATAAAATTTTATAAAATAAATTCTCGTAAAGATTTTTCCGGAAAATAGATAATTATATTAGTAAATCTAATTGAAAGTCGAATTAGACGCGTGTAAAAATTATTTTTTGAAACGTCGATCATTTTGAGCGTCTCTTTAATTTGAATCTTTCGTTTTTGTGTTACAGAATAACTCCACCCATTGCGCATCGGTCGGTGAGTGACGAATTTTTTATTATATAATGCGGTAACGAATCTGTGAATATTAGATTGTATATTTATCATTTTATGTATTATTCCCATCTAAATAACGCTGCAGATAAATGCGACTTGTCACAGATCCGTTGCCCCAAAATGGGTAGACAAAATCAGACTAGGATGAATAATTAATCCTGGAGTTTTATTATTTATTTTTTAAATGTACAAAAATAATAAGTAAAAATAATTGTCTTCATATAGACAGTAGATAGAAATAGTTTGCTTATAATTAAAGAAATGAAAAATAATAAGAGAAATATTTAGTAGATAAGGAACAGATAGGTTAAATAGAATGAAATAAATCAAACCGTTAAGAAAAGGCCATAAGAAGAAGTTTGTTACAACAATTTGTATTTTTGTATATATAACATGCCAATTTTATCCTAATTCTTTAAGGTCTATCCATTTAATAGCTTTATTTTGTATCAATAAATAAAACAAAATGATATGACGTGAGATTCAGTGAATATAGGTACTTTGTTGCGGGACAGAATAATTTTTTATATAGAAATATCTCAAAGTTGATAGTTTTTATATCAATTATATTAAATAAATGCATAATATAATCTGAGATGATACATATTTTATATGTCGTGTTAAACATAGTTTTAATAACATTTTGCAATAAAGTAACGAGATGTTCATGTGAATATATACATGATATATATAAAAATTTATAAAGACAAATGCGCGAGAGAGAATACGCTAAATTTATTATATTGATTACGATACTTGTGTAAATATATTGCTTCCGAAATTATCGTCCCCTTTGGATCTCACGTCATTCATCCTGTATATCTCACTTGATATCTAAGGTGAGATTAAATAATGTTCGCGGTTCGGTTCGCGGTTCGCGATTCGCATTTTGGATTGTAGATTATTAAAAATTGCTTGATTTATTCTATTGATTGATTTATTGATCAATTCATCGTTTGATTTTTTAATTTCGGTTGTTTCGTGTTTCTACATTATAGTATTTAAATTCAAATATTCACGCTCAAGATTAAACGCGACGATTTTGATTAGAACGCGATTAATATAAAATTCTTTACGGCCTTTGTACATAATTTTTTCTTGCTTTCTATTGTTTCGATATATTTCTTGGTCGGAAAAGTTAATTATGCGTATTGATAAGAAATCAAGTGCAAAATTAAGTTAAATTTAAATTTAATTAATATTTTATTAACAATCGTAATTATTTATCTTTTCTGATATAATTAACGTGCTTTTATATTAACGATCGTAACGATTCGTAATCGACCGTAACGTTATAATCTGCCGGCTCTGATAATCAGCCGGTATCGAAGGAGTTTGACTCCTTCTCATTCTCTGGCTGATATACAGCCAGAATGGATTTGGCCAGGAACGCATCATGTAAGGTAAGGTCTTTTTTGACCAAAATAAAATTGTAAGGTATGTAAGGTAGGTGCATACTTGTGAGACAAGTGTGCAATTATGTGATGTATATAACATACGACATACGATTGAAATCATTAACTTGTTCGCATTAAATTGCGAGTGCTCATATATTTCCCAAATTATTGCTCATTTCCCATATTTTGCGTAATCGCGATTAGGTTATTTCTTTGGATTTAATCAACACACAATAGGACACGATTTGATATTCACTCTACCGCGGTTTTACTTCATATTCGTGCATGTAGTAAGGATACGGGTAGGTAGAAATACGCGAATACAACCTCATTTTCGGAAAATGTCTAAATGACGTATTTTGGTGAATTGTCAAAAAGTGCGAAACTATCTTATTTGAATTTAATTTCAATTAATTTTTTAATCTCAAATCAAACTTGCGCGACAGGCATTACAAAAAATATTGTATGTGGCATGTGAGGAAGATAACGAATTAGTCGCGTCGTTTCCTTAAATATACTTTTTTCGACCCATATCATAAGAAACTTTTTTGCTTATTTTTGTGTCAGAAATGTGTTCCATTTTTTTATTTTAAATTTTTCTTTTGTAATTATAAAACCTCCATCTTGGTACATGACTCAAAAATTTTGTTATATAGGGTGATTCAGAAATACACCAACAAACTTTAAGGGTGAGTTTTCCACACATAAACAAGAAAAAAAGGTCATATAAACATATGTCCGGAAATGCTTGGTTTATGAGTTATAATCGAAAGATTATATTCAATGACAAGAATGGACAGAATACATCTACAATCACATGACCAGTCTAATACATCTTCAGCCCAATTATTTATTCGCTCACAATTCACAACTAATGTTCAAAATGTCTTCCACTTGTTAAATTTGTATTTGTTATTAATTGTATTGTTACGTCCGGCGGTTTGGTGGAAGCGCAATCTCGCGACTTAATGCCTCACGGACGTAATTTTGGATTAAGAGTGAGTGAAAGAATGAGTTTATCGCGTGTGCGTGTATAACCAGTATATAACCAATCGAAAGTTGTGGTCACGGGCCGAGCGGAAACGCGTGACACTACTTCTTCAGGCAGGAAGAGACTAAAGGCAAGAGATTCTTCACGTTTTTACTTTGCGTTGTTCCGTTATTGTAGTAAACGCATATATAGTAATGGAAGGATCGAACTCACCACCTTGGTGGGACCTTTTTATTAAACGTCTTAATTGATGTGCACGACCCGATCGTCTCGAGCGTCTCGAGCGTCCCATCTGTGCAACAATGCCATAATTGAGTCAATATTAATGGTAAGAATACTATTTCTCTTGTAGGATGTGTGCGGGAAGAAAGGGGGATCAACCTACGGGATCGTCCTTTTCTTTTTTGGACGCAGAGAGGATTGGGGCAAGTGGCCGGCAAAGATCCTGGGGAACCTTAGGAACCGTAGATCGCCCTGAGTCGAGAGCGCGCAACGAAGAAGGGAAATCTGGAGATCGCCCTGTATGAGAGCGCGCGACGGAAAAGGCACGGACGAGATATGGGGAATGACCACTTGCACTACACACACTACAGATTGGATCGGGTTAACTGCACTTCACTATACGTTCACGGAGCGACAGATTGATAGGTTTTAGAAAAGAATTGAGTTGTTGGTTTCATTGAAGTTTATTAGATCACTCAGTTAGATATCGGTTGTTAGAATTACAGGATCGAGATATAAATAATTAATGTTCACGGATTTTAGATCTAGACAGTTAAGGTGAGGCGATATTCGACGTGGGAGATCGGCGTGCAATCAGCGCTAAAAAAAAAGGGAATAAAGAAAAGAGAATTATCTTGCCTCAAAAGTCCCTACGTTGAGAACGAAAACAAAATCGGAAATGCGATAGGTGCACTGAGTCTAAAGTCAGACACACGAACGAGTGCCAGAGGCTAAGTCCGACACGAGTTTGTCCGATTACGATATGAGCACTGCTTGCGCTATTGCTGATTTCTGAATTCGAATACCCCGAGGCTCTCGCGATGAGCCCTTATATACCCTACGATTCGGTGGCCCCGCGCGGGAGCGGAGAGCGCAATCATCAATCATAGAGCTGTCATCTAAATGGTAAACTAATAAAGTTGTATAAACGAAACTTAATCACTGGTTTACATTATTCCCTGATATTCATACTTTATAATTAACAATTTGTTTAAACGCTTCTTTCCTTTATAATTATTGAATAAGTTTTTATGACCGCACTACGCGTGGCACGGCGATCACATTCCATAGTAGCGCGTGATCACATTCCACATGCGACGTAAACACGCGCGCTCATCGCGTATTAGATTAACGCCGAAATAATTATTATTTAGTTTAGTTAGGAAGTTTTATAAGTTAGGGTTAGTATATTATTAATATTATAAGTTAACATGTGTGTGCGGTTCGGCAATATGCTTTACAAAAGCGATTTTCGTGGTTTCACAGATTTACATGTCGAATTCCCTATCGTAAAGATTTCATTTAGTTGGTTTGACGTTTTAGAAGTTGAGGTGAGCAATCGCGAGCTCGTCGCGAAATTGAATTAACGCTGGTTTATTGGAAGGTGGTGAGATTTACGATAATTTTCACATAATTAGATAGTACATATTGCGGGTTTTGACAATACGTTCTGAAGAGAGGCGCAGCCGAATGGCGCGAAGGGCTGTCTTAAACAATTATTTTACGAATTATTCATTATTTATTTAACATCGTTAGGGGGGTTCGTCGACAATTGATTCAGGCATTGAGGGTGTTCGGGGAAAAGAAAATACGGTGTAGACCATGAGATTATCGGAAATAAATATTTGGATCAGAGCGAAAGCTGCGAGTCGCGCAATTCTGAGAATCACGCGCGCTGCCGAATTCCAGGCGCGCCACGTGATCGAGTGCTCCGCGCTTGTACCGGCGCGGCGTGCAGGCCGGTGCGAAATCACGCCGGACGTAACAGTATTATATTTTTATTTTTTTTAAATATAATATATGTATTATGTATTTTAAAACAAGATTATTTATTGGTGCATTAATTGTTTGCAGAAGTAAAACATACACAAATAAGTTATCAAAGTAGTATATTATTATACATACTAAAAACCTACATAACTTGGTGGGTAACAGTGGTAAGCAACACACCGGAGACATGATTCATGAATAAAAATAAACGTATCACAACTTTAAAAAATTTAAAACAAAACAAACATTCATTAATCGTATTTTGATTAAAACAAACATAAAATTATGTATATACCTTATTTAAAAAACAAACATTCGTTAATCATATTTAGATTAAAACAAACATAAAATTAGGAAAACCTCGTTTAAATAAGCAAACTATGCACGTCATAGCAGGTAAATTGGTTACAAAAAAAAAACAAAAAGAAAAATAGTGACTCTCAAATGTAACGTACGTCTTTTCTTAGTTGTAATTGTCAATGACGTGCAATGCTTGCTTATTTAAGCGAAGTAAATTACCTATAAAAAAAAATAAAACAACTGTATTATTTTGGCAAGGATTACTCGAATGATATTTACTATTGCACAAATGTTTAGACTTAAAACAGGCACATCGTTTTGTATTGCACTGTTTCTTTGATGGTTGGCATTGACATTTTGAAAACCCTTGCCCTGAAAACATAGATTGGGAGGCTTCTCTTAAAGAAATAAACTGTTTTTGAGGAATGTCACTATAATTAAAACTAACTGAAAATAGAGACGTTAAGTCGCCTCTGGTAAACTAGTTTTTCAATATGCCACTTTTTGTACCTATTCTGTACACGTTATTTTTCTGTTCACTATAATTCCTTCTAAATTCTTTTTGTCCAAGGGTCCTCTGTCAAATTTCGGGACAGCTACCGTTATGTACTTGCCAGTTTCTATTTTGTTGAAAATTGTTCTGCTTCTTTTGGTCATTTCTTCAGCACCTTTGAGCTGCCCCTCGTAAGATTCTTTTCGGTTTATTCTAATATTTTCTTCATTGACACAATGATTGCAAGTAACTTGGCTGCCAAATTCCTCGTCATCTTCGTGAGAAATACCGCAAGTAACATGCACTATTTTGTCGTACGTTAAACAAGTGTGTGCACCTGTACTTTCGTTGCCACAAACACAGCAGTATAAGACATTAGAGTTCATACTTTATTGGCCCTTATCAGTGTCCTGCTTTAAAGCATTTGCATCAGAAACGTCCTTTATTATAGGTATTTCGTCTATATTTTCTTCCGCATACGTTTGTATTCATGAAAATCTACGACTTCCTCGGTAGCAATTCTGATGCCAACATCACTTATCTTTACTTTTTGAATAGTGCCCTTTGCCCTTAAATCGACAGCTTCTTCTACTACCGCATTATTGTCACCATCGTCGCCATTGTTCGGTGAACTGTCTGTATTATTATTGGTAAAGTTTGTGTTAATGACTTCTAAGTCCTCTTCAGTTAATATTTTATCAATAAGGTCTGACGGCAGATTTGTAGATTTTAAGCCTATTTTGGGATCTGCCCCGTACAGACTTTTATAAGGTGATATTCCAATGATACGATCAAGCGATGTATTTTTCTGCCATTGTACAAAGTAACACCCAACCGACCAATGAGATGTTTTATGCTCTTCCATCCAAATTCTTAACATCTGCTCGACATCTTGGTTTAATCTTTCAACAGAACCCTGGCTTTGAGGATGCCTGGGTCGTCCATGTACAATTTTGCACTCTGGCCATAACAAAACCAACTGTTTAATTACCTCGGCAGTAAATTCCCGTCCATTATCACTTTGCAAAATAAGTGGAGCGCCTTGTTCAAGAAAGATCTTAAATAATTCAAAAGCCACCTCTGTAGCTCTTTTTGTCTGTAATGGTCGCAAGTACAAAAATTTGGTAGAATGGTCTTGGTAATTTAGGAGCCATTTATATTTCCTATCGGCGCAAGATTGAAAATCAATTAAGTCAACTTGTCCTCTGACATTAAAATCCTTCGATTTTATGGGTCTTATCACCAAATCAGCATGTTTCTGCGTTTTCTTTAAATTGCAAGTCGTGCACAATTCTCCGTACATTTCAACAGCCAGTTTTGGAATATTACATTTCTTTTTTAAATTATGAAGTACTTTATCCCTTCCCCCGTGTCCTGTTGCTTTGTGTTGTTCATCAATTTTATCAAAAAATTCCTCAATTGGCGTAACATAAATAATATCATCATCCAGGGACGTTTGTTTTAAAATAACCTTTGATACGCCGGATATTTCCAGGAGATCATATTTTCCGCCATAATATTTTTCGTGGCTCGACATTTCCCGAGTGTTGTTCTGACATTTTTTCTCTTGGTAACTTTTTAATATGTCAATGACTTCATTAATTTTTTGTAAGTCCCATGGTTTTTTAACTGTTTTCTGGACATATTTTTCATTCAGCCGCAAATAATATTCTTCTTTATCTACCATGTTGCCTCTAAATAAGAAAAACTTTATTAGATTCGTGGTCAAGATGAGTTCATGCAGCATAAACATAATAACTATAGCAATTAATATACTTACAAAATACGTTTGTCTTGCCCTTTAGGCCGGTTTTTTATCGTGGCTGCAGTAATTTATATGTTTTAAGATATAAAATGCGATTTCTTTACTTGAATATTATTCTAATGTCGATTATTCTCTCCCAGTAATAATGTGATACCTGCATGATAATTACAAAGTAAGAATAACTTTACTGTGTTTGTTGGAGAGGAGTACTTATAGTAAATAACAACGAAAGAAAAAAACGTACTTACATGGCTTTAAAATTGACGAATTTGAAGAAAACACCTTGCAGAACATTCGTAACATAACCTTACAAAACAATAATACTGAAATGCATCAATGCATTTCGCTGAATACCATTTGCCTAACAGCGGTTCAGTCAAATAGCATTTGCCTAGGAATATAGCATTTGACTAGGAAAATAGTACTTAAACACAAAAATAAACGGGCAAAAGCCATTTGACCAGGTAGACAGCATTCGTCTAGTCAAAAGCTATATTTTCCTAAAATAACTATTTGCCTACGACATATACACGACCGTAGACTAGAGAGAATATTCAAGACACATTAAAAACAATGGTAAACATTTTTATAAAAAATTAAAAAATACTCGAAGTGAGATATTTAATTATAAATATTTTATTTAATAATAAAGATTAGAATTCTAGATTTTCTAATTTATCCAAAGAAAACTATAATCGTAAAAAATAAGTCGATGGAAGTTAAATAAGTATCAGTTCAGTTGATAAATTACTCGCGAAGCAGTCGCGTTACCAATCGATGACTATCCGTATCTTAACTAGGTACAGCAGATTTGAATTGTGCGACTGACTCGATATGGACTTCTCCACTGTAGATAATGGCAATTCCTATGTGAAAAGTTAATGTTATAACTCTTCCAGAATAGAATTTTAAAAATAGACCTAGAGTTCCTGATATATTTTAAAAATATTTTAACAATAAAAAAACCAGAAATCCGAATATATTATGTAGTGCCAACTTTACACTTTTTTACTTTACGAAAATTTATGATTCTTTATTTTAATCAAGATAGAGTTAAATATTTTTAATAAAATTCTTGAAGTACTATTCCAAAAAATATAAGCCAAATTTCCGGCAAAAATTTTTTTATTCTTTAAAATTCGGATCATATGTATATATTTTTGCAGAATGACAAAAATGTTTTTAAAAAATCAATGTATTATAAATATACATATATAATTACCAGCAATGTGCAAAGCACTGCGACCATTGTTGCTTCGATCGTCGATACATTTCGGCAAATTCTTCAATAATATATCGATCGCATTTTCGTCCCCAGTTCGGCAGGCGATGAGCAATGGCGTCCAGCCATCTTTATTGCGTAAATATGCGTTAGCGTTAGCAGCTAAAAGGGCATCGATGCATTGACGCGCTGCAGGACCGCTTTTGGTGCATGCAAGCATCAGAGGTGTCCAGTCGCCGCGTTTTAAAGCGTCTACCGATGCACCTTTATTGACCGAACGATATATAAGTACTTGATATTACAAATCCATATATAATTTAATAATATAAATTCAAATTATAAATATAATTTAATGTTAATCAATTAAAAAAGGCACAACGTAAATTATTTTCTAAATACATAATCTAAGAAAAAAACAATTTAATGTAATTTAATTTTATGTACTTCAAAAATTAAACAATATCAGCTACTGATAAAATAGATAAAATTTTGTATAATTTATACGTAATTAAAAGCAGATTGCAATTTATTTGTCACGGCAAATAATTAATTGAGGAAGAGGAAACACGACACGAAATACCTTTACTCAATAAATACTTCAAAATGTCTTCCTGTGCGAATTGCGCAGCTTCGTGCAATGGCCTCTTCATGTCTTTGTTGGTGACGTTGACTTTAAATTCCGGCATGTCGAAACGTTCGCACAGGTATATCACAATGTTCATATCTCCCTCTCGCGCAGCCACGTGCAACGCGGTATCGCCGGATGCCGCGTGACGAAAATCGCTCCAGTCGCTAATTCCGTGTTTCTCAACCAAAGCCTCCACCTTGTGTACGTCTCCACTGTGACAGGCACGCAGAAAGTCGCGCGACACGTCAGGAACTTCCGTTTGCGATCGCAGCATCATTGAATATGCTTCAACGAAAAAAAAATTAAATTTCTAACTCAATGCAATTAATAGAAAGTCGGATGTTGCAAAATGTAGGAAATTTCGCGTGAAACCAAAGTGATAACGGCGATAATCGGCGAGAATTGAGAGTCTGCATGAAACAAGTTCCTGACACTGTCGCTGTCGACTTCATAGACGCGTGCTGTCGCCAGACGTTCAAACGCACAAACCTAGAAAGAAGAAAGGCTGTCGGTGCAATGCCCATAGTTCTTCCATATAACGAAATACACTCGATATCTTATTTGCCAACGATCGGTCACATCAACGATCTGTCGAAGCAGAAAACACGACTTTAGCAACAAACAAATAAGTATAACACATTAACTTCGCCAGCAAAGTTAATGTGTTACTTATTTGTTTATTGCTGAAGTCGTGTTTTCTGCTTCGACAGATCGTTGATGTAACCAATCGTTGGCAAATAAGATATTAACCAAATTGAGAATAAGATGGGATTTTAATCGACGTAACTGGCAATCGAGATATACGCGTTTAAGATTTGAAATTTATTTATGAACTAATAAATTTTTCAAATCTTTTTCGTGTATTTCCAAGTACACGAATATGTTACGTCAGTTACGTCGATTAAAATTCCATCTTATTTTCAATTCAGCAATAAATATGAATATTATTTAAAAAAGCAGTAATTTAAGTAATTGAGCAAAACACGAGATTACATTTTCAAAATTCTTCAGATAATTCTTGGATGCGACATAAAAAGAATTAAATTCTATTTAAATCTGCAAAAATAATAAGTAAAAGAATATAGAAAACGTACATATATGTATATGTTTTGATGACTTCTCTTCGAGATTTTTTCAAGAATTCTACAGTTTTACTTTTGCCGAGGATTCTCCAGTTATATCGTGTGAGAGACGAGACATGTACAGAACGAGAGCGAAGCAACAGAAATCAAGGACAAGCACATTATAGTCAGGTTCCATTATGAGGTGTAGGCATGTCAAAATTATCATACATATTGGCTGATCAGATGCCGACAGGGAGATACGTTGTCCGGTCCCGAAAGGTTCGATTATTTAAACAAACCCGAGTGATACGATCGCGGGTCACACCCACTACTTTAACGCGCCTTCGTGTAGGGACGACAAGGAATTCTCGTCCAGGTGAGAGGTCTTGTGCGCCAGGACGAGCCCTCGTGCTCCGTATCGCATCCTTTTTAATCCTCTCACTCCCGAATTATTTCTAAAATTGACAAAAGCCGCTTAGAGTGATACCTCTTTTTTTAATTACGCATATATCTCCTCTTCTGCCGATTTAAAAATAGAATCTGACTTTTTTTTATATTACATGAGTTTAAAAATTGTTGATATAAGACTACACTAAATATTGAAGAAGTTGTATTGCTAATTTATTTGTATTAAAGAAAGCGAAAGGGAATTAAAGGAAAAAGGAAATCTAATTTTTTATTAGATCTACAAAAAACTTACATTACTTTTTAATTGCATATAGTTGAACATGAAATGAAAAATTAATGTCAGACTATATAAAATTTAAACAGCATTTTTATTTCAAATGTTATAAATTGAAAAATATAAAATTTTAATGTAAGAAATTTTGTAACACAAGATTAAATTAGTTAGTCATTTTCTACGAAAGACATCACAATATCCTTTTTAATAATATTTTAGAATCTTTTTAAATTATTATATTATATGCATATTAAACAAATATAGTAAAAAAATATTATAGTTTACATATTAATATATTATTCTTCCAAAAAGATCTCTTTATCAAGTTAAAAATTTTATCTGTTGCTTGAAAACAGTAATACACGTATTTCTCATATTATACATATATGTATATATATATATATATATATCTCATTTACATATACATTTTCCTCTCTTAATATAAATTGTAGTTTCACTTACATTGAAGTACAATTTCCCGTCAGGCTTTCAACAATTTTCATTTAGCGAATATTACCGAGAGCTGCCTACTGAGTGGGCGGGGTGCGCAACCTTACCGCAGGGTGCACAAATGAAACGATATTCGGGGGGTGAAACGCGTACGTGAGCAACAATTTCCCTGCGTGCACGCGTCGAAACGAAATTCGTGTCGTATGCGCACGGAAATTACGAGTAACATACGCGCGCGCTTAACTCTCACACATGAATAATAAACGAGGCGCTAATGCGCGCCCCTTCGACACCCCTGTTTCTCTTCGTCTTAACCGAGCCGGCGTGTCCGAAAGCGCACGGTAATCAGACACCCGCGGTTACATCACTAATTCATTCGCTCATTTATACTCCATCACCTATATCGATTGCCAAGTGTCGTGTTTCGGAGTTTCTTTCAGCGCATGCATATGACGCGTTAAAAACAGAATTTTTTTTTAATATAAAAATTCAAAACAAGAAATTAAAATATAGATATAACTTTTGATATTGAATAATGAATTGCGAATAAGGTTTTTTCAAAGAATACGCTTCAGGGATTTAATTTTTATAAAAATAATTAATTTAAATAAAAATCTATTTTGCTTTTATGGTTTCATGTACTATATATTAGTTTAGATTTTTATTTAAAATAATTATTTTTATAAAAATTAAATCCCTGAAGCGTATTTTTTAAAAAAAACCTTATTCGCAACTCATTATTCAATACTAAAAGTTATCTATATTTCGATTTCTTATTTTGAATTTTTGCTTCTAAGGTTTTGAATTTTGCTTTTAAGGTTTCATGTACTATTAGTTGTAACATTTACGCGGATATTGAAACATTTCGATGTTTCAAAGCCGTCTAAAAATATTTTATATCATATAGATATCTTTATTAGGTATAGTTACATATTTTACATCTACCTCTATTTTCATTCACATCTTTATTCACACGTGTGCTATACAACGAAAGTCAGTCAAGAATAAGGATGGAACAAATAATTCAGTTTGACAGCAAACTTACTACTTTAAGAGATGAGGGATTTTATTACCGGCTATTTATTTAATATTAAGCATCTGGATATCATATTACGGTAGCTGCGTGCTAAAACCGTGAAGTTAACCATTTCACTAAATGGCAAATGGAGAAGCTAAATGGCAAACGAGAGGATATTTGTCCGTGGATCAAAGCGCGGTATCGAGTGGGCGTATCGCCCACGGGGGGGTCATGCAGTCGATATCTCGGTTTTGCCGCTTAACGAGGATCGCCTCCTCTTTAAATGAGACTCGATGACCGAGCGGAAATCGAAAGCGCGTCGCGATGACACCGTAAGAAAGTTACGAGTCCGAACGCTCGCCGCGCCGACCGTTCGCATTTAATCCGCCAATAGATCGTAACCACTAATAGATTGTGGCGTGTGTCAAGGATAAAGATGCCTCTCATCGTAAAAGTGCAACTGAACATGATTTCATGAAACGGACAAGTCATTACCAAATTCTGTTTTTCTTTATGCATTGAGTATTATATCAGTAATTGTTACATATATTAATGTGTGCTTATGGGATTACGTGAAAGTTTAATTATACATCTTTCAAGATAGGCTTAATTCTTTGAACTGTATCTGTACATTCTATATGATGTAATAATATTATAATGCATAAATACATATTTCTTAATAAATTTAATTTTACAAGTGCACGCACATATCTTTCAACATTGTTTTAATTCTTCTATATTTATTTTAGTATTAAAGATATTGACAGATTTAATTTAGCAAATGATTAATGCATTTTGCATTGAATATTTGCTGAATTAAATGGCACTAGTTGAGATCGGAGTCGTGTAACGCCAGTCCAGGGGATATGCCATCACCGGTGCACGCCGGCAAATGCGCAAAAAGTCGACAGGGTGGCTTTTCCGGCCACTTCGCCCCCGCGCTCTCGAACGTACTTACAGCCCACTGATCGAACGGATGGACCGGGCGCAGGATTCCCGTCGCTCAGCGCCTCGCGGGATCCTCTCTTTCGCGTCCTTCTCCTCCGCCTGACGAAAGAGGAAACTTCCTGCGGCCCCGGGTCGATCTTTCGGGTGCGGCGGTGCAATAAAAAACAGTCCAGTCAGCGGGGCGTGGATCGCCGATGGCACGGACGGCCACATCGCGCTCTCGTCGAGTTGGCGATCGCCTCTCGGCCCTATCGCGCGCGACGCCCGTTTCTTTACCTATTTATTCCCTCGCCGTTCACGTTCTCGGTTTATCGTCACGACTCGTCCGATTGGCATTTGCATCAGCAAGTTTGTCAATTGCTAAACTTTTTTGCGCGCTAAGCGATTTACAATGAGTTTCTTTATTTAATGACACAGAATCTTTTATTTATAGATATAAGAGAAAATTAGTTTGCATGTGTTCGTTTGATGCTTTATTTATTCCGTATATGATCTCGATTAATCAATTTATGGTTGTAATTGATTCAAATTTATGCAGATTGATTTGTATGATGCAGAAATGAATAGAGTGACGTACATGTATCAAAAAGCCACCTGTTATATTATTGACGTCTGTCCTATTCCTTCCGCTACTCTTTGTCTATTATTTTTATTTATACTACATCAGAAAATTTGGAAAATTGCACGCTTTAATATACAAACAAATTAATATCTATATTTCACTGTTAACTTTTTTAAATTTACTTATAACTGACACATATACGCGCGCTTATCGAATTAACAATATTTAAATATATCTTTTTGTCTTGACCGTATAATAAATAATTTACTAATTAATCTACAACTATCCATCTTTCTGCTTATATTATTATCTAATTCTTTAATATTTTTTATTATCTTTTAAAAAAGAGCACATCACAATTACCTACTTTCTAAAATTAAAATCAAACAAGCACACACATACGAACAAAATTTATTTATGTCAGTAATTATATATTAATATGTAATATTATTTTCTGTTACATAAAAAAATCTTATCTACTAATTTAATTCCAATTAAAATTCTGTCTCTTTCCGTTAGTCCGAAAAACAAGAAAAATCAAAATTATATCCAAGCGTTCTAAAAATGAGATATTTTAATGTTCTAATAACTGTATCAATGTAACTATTGTAGAATGAGCATTGTCAATAAAAACCGTTCAGCATTGCGCAACAGAAGAGAAGCCAGAGAAGAGAAAGTCGCGTCGACGAGATTCCGCAGTAGCTGTCATCACGTCGTTGTCATCGTCGTCGTCGTCGTCGTCGTCCGCGCTAGAACAATCCGGCGCAAGATGTGCGGCGGGGGGGGGGGGGGTGAGGGGAGACGATGCCTGAACAGGCTGGATGGAGGAAGTTGGTTAGCCGCTGGTAGCCAGGATATCAGTATCAACGCGGTGTAATCAGCGAACCACGCCCATTGGCGCTATGCTCGCTCCGTTCCGCCCACTACGGCAATTACACCCTCGAGTCACCCACTGGAGGGGAACATTAAACTCTCCCCCGTGCCCCCTCACCGGAATGCCTCACTCGTCCCCCTCGGTTCTGCGTCACCCCTCGACCACCTTCCTCACCTTTTCGTTCTTCTTCCCAGCTCTGTCCCCTCCAAAGTTTCTTTCCTCCACCTCCGGCTCTTCCTTTTGTTGTCTCTCCTGATTTTCTATTTCTAATTGCTGCTTGCCAGAGTGTAGACAAAATAGCACAAAATAATTACCATTGTCTCATTTTTTCATTCTTTTTCCAGTTTTTAACAGTGCAGTATCCGACCTATTAACTACATTTTTCGCAGAGTAAATGATATGGCCTACTTAATATAAAATTCAGACACTTTATATAAGATATCGTACTGTATAATTATGTGCAAGTATATATCAGTTTCAGGTTTATATTGGTTATCTAATGATTGATTTAGAACGTTATCGATGAGACAAATGAGACTTCGATGGATTAATTTCCAATAATTATGTCTTACTCATCATTCAATTACTTAAAAATAATTTCGGTCTCTGCGATATGCATCGTACTCTTTGGCTAATTCACGTATTCCGTAATGCAGCAGTCATCTTATAAACATGTGATACGATAAAACGAGCTAAAGTTGCATGCTCATCACGATTTCTGTGCACCGCATCGCTAAGTGCAGCAGGGTGTAAATTAATCACGTAAATGGCAGTAAAATCAAATTATTTGGCAAGAAATTGGCACAGAACAACTCATTTTACGTCAACACGAAATCTTGAATTATCACGACTAACTGAAATTATTCTAATCGATCGTTTGACATTTAATTTCCGCGGTAATCCTTTTTCACAAATATTGTGAGTTTTAAGTTACCTCGATTCTCTCTTAAGCATACAGTCTTTTTTATACATTTAGCTTGATGATAATTTTTCAATGATAACTTGAAACACAGCGATTATAAAATCCATGAAATACGGAAATCATTGATTAAGTTCACATAAAAAACAAACAAAAATAGAGAAAAAAGGAAGTAGGAAATTAATTCAATTTTGAAGAATAAGGATCGCATGACTCAAAGGCAAATTTAGATCGGTTTATATTCGATATTGACAGCGAAGATTGATATTGATAGCCTGAACGGTTATTGAATATTTAAATATTCTCCGGAAGATGACTAATCGAAAATGAGCAAAAATAAAAGATGAAAAGCAGATCATTGATAATAAAAAATATGATAATGTATTTTATGTTTTAAAATTATTCTAAAACCATATTTAGTTTAATTTTTGTAAAAGCTGAATATAATATCGCATGCCTATGTTATCATGAAATATCATATGATCATATATAGATGGTGTCAAATAAACCGTTCAAGTGTCAGCTTGAGATGCAAATTGAAAATAGAATTCTCTGTTCATATGTTAGAATTTGGCGATTTCAATGCCTGATAAAGTATTAATTCCTTTTATTCAATATGTCTTCTGAGGTAAAGAAGAACATTGGTGTAACTTTAATATATTTCTAATTGAGAGAGAGAGAGATTAATTCTAATTGAACTAAATTTAGTTTAATTAAACTTAGAAATTAAATTTAGCTTACTTAAATTAAACTGCATAAAATGATCGTTTCTTTGCAAAATTACACAGAATTGTAAATAATAAATAAATAAATTACTTGAATTAATAATTAGGATTAATCAAAACTGGTGAAAAATCAGATATTCATTAATTTATCAGAACTAGCTTAACGTCGCTAAATTTATTGCAATTCCGCGCTTGAAGAATAAGAAAAAAAAACTGTACCAAGTATGGATAAAACGACATTCGACAGACGTCCGGAACAGCATGAGAGGGCATTCGCTACGCTCTCTCGTGCCGCGATTTGTCCGCTCAATTTCACGGCCCTTTCGGGAAAAATGGGAAAATCTCTCCTCTCGGCCGCGGCAACGAGTGTGGGAAATAGACCGCGTTATTCTCCCGCGGTTGACTCTGCGACACGCCCATGGCGAACGCGCGGATTAAAACGTTCCTTTCAGTCTTACGCTTGTAATGAATGGTTTAATGCCAGCGAATAATCATAGGGGATTGTAGTTTAATTCAATTACGGTATATTTGAGTTGATGGGAAAAACACACAAACAAAATGCGCGCGCATGTATGTGACGCGTGGTACAAAATTAAATAAATAATTCAAATAATAATTTCAAATTTTTCTGTTTATAAAATTATTAAAAAGGCAGCAAATAGCTGAATTTATATTAGATATTTTCGTAATATTTTTCGTATTTTTAAATTAGAAAATATTACCATTGTGCCATCAACGTTTCATTCGGTGCAGTTAATAATATACATTCATATTCCTGAAATAAATTTTTGTCCTCTTTTAGATGACGATTTGATTTTATAACTGTTTTTCCATGTCACGTGTAACTATAAAATATAGCCGAAATTTCGATATATGTATATTTAATTGTTTAATATAAAGATTATATTTGGATAATACACAGAAAATATAAAACTGTTGAACTCTCTAATAAACTCAGCAAATTAATTAGAAATTACACTATCAATTTCTAAACATATACATATACATATTATAATATGTGGTCAATAATAAAGTTGTAATAATCTTTCTTTTAGTGCATTCAGCAAATGGTGACACTCTTCTCTTGAATTGTGTATAATTTATTCTATATAATTATTTTCTATTGAGTGACTTGTGCGGGCTTTTTAAATATCTCGAGGATTTGTTAGAGATCTAAAATTTAAGGCCGGTTGTTCCAACCTGTTGGTAAACCAACTAATTATAGTTAAATCATATGTCTACCTATCTTTGTCTAATTTGAAGAAAAAAATAAAGACATATATGATTTAACTATTAGTTAGTTTACTAATAAGTTGGAACAATCGGCCCTTAAACGTTAAAGAAAAAACAGTCTAACTTTAAACGTTAAAAACGTAATGTTAAAAAGCGATCGAGTCCAGAAATTGGTTCCCTCTGTCCTCGATAAACCTGCAGAGTGCCCTCGATCGACTGATTCGTCCTTTGCGACGGCGAGGCAGTGTTGAGGCCGCGCTGTCACCGCCGCAATCTCGGGATCGCCTTCCGGAGCGCGTCCACGGCACGATTATTAGTTTTCCGCCTCTCCCGGAAGCCGTCGGCTCGTTCTCATCGACCGCAAGATACGTGGTAACGTCGCCGTCCACAGCCCGTCGTACGTTACCACGCTCTATAGGGGAGAGCCGCTCTTTCCGCGTCCTCCGGGTAGGCGTGGCAGCGTCGGGAGAGATGATTTATCCCTCGCGCGAGGCGCAGTAACTGCCGAGATCGCCGGCTAAACGACCGCGCTGGTCCTTTTCGTGTATTAACCGTAATGCACTCTGCCTTGCCATTGTGTACACTGTATACGATCCCGATCCCCTCTCCCCCCCCCCCCTTTGAGCCCCCTTCAACCCCCCTTTGAACTACCATCTTTCGTTCCTTTCCACCTCTCGTCTCATCTTCTTCTGCATCTTTCTAACATTCTTCTTGAATATTTCTATTATTTACGAAAGATATTAATTTCTAGCTCTCGCAAAAAATACAGAAATGTTACTTTATAGAGATTATTGTTGCCGTAACTTGTTTTATTTTTGCTCCTTGGCTTCGAGACTAAAATTGGTAACTAATGCAGATATTGTTATTTTATATTGTCAACTCAAATGTGACTTTGTTATTATATATTAGGCAATATGTCGCATTGATATACAGAAATGATAAAATAATATAATTTTGATATAACGGAATATATTTATACTATATTGTTTCTCTGTTCATTGATATGTATTTCAGTTGTCGATTTTGATAACCATGCATGGCATAATCGTAAAAAAAACCATCGTGTTGAAAAAAATGCACGATAATTATTATTGCGCCTTAAAAAGTAACATTGATATGCTTTGAAAAGTAAAAAACTGGAAAAGTACAAAACTTATTAAATTTAATAACATCTCGTTGATGTTACGTATGTTCTCGTTACTTACCTAAACAGAAGGAGATCACCTGTCGATCAATTATCGCGCCGGGAAAAATTCGACGTTCGTGTATTTCCATCGCGCTTCCGCTTCAAAAGTCACGGCTGTTCCGAGTCAAAGGAGGCTAAATCGAATTAGTCGGCTGACACATTGACGTGTTTTGCATCGTGTATCGTCCTACAGTTGCAGCGGCCTCGGCCGAACCCGGCATATGGGGTCACGCCTACGAGGTGAACGAAAGGGGGGGCCCCCGATGCCCCCGATTTCGGCTGCGGATCCCTTTTAGAGGCTCGGGGCCCGCACGCGCCGCAGCCCTGCGAAAATGCGCAATCCGCCGATTTGGGACGACTAGGTGATCCCGTGGGAGCACCCGATGACGATGAGTCGACCCGGGACGGCCCCCTCGAGGACCGCGACGAAATTGTCAAAACAAGGCAAACGCGGAAGCCCTCGATTAGCGATCTCTCTTTCGATATACAGTCGAGAAATTCGACAAACTAACTTGGAATATGGAATCTATTATTTAAAGTCCGTTATGATAAAGCGGAGCCTACAATGAGAATTTAAGCTTTATGCCTCAAGCCGTAAGAAATTGACCAATCATAGTCAAATATTCTTCTCACATTCGACTGTGATTTGTCAATTTCTTACAGCTTAATGCTTAAAACTTAAATTTTACGCCTTAAATTCTCATTGTAGACTCCGCTTTATGCTGGATTTTGGATATAAGACTTTAAGAACCCAATTACATTCTGATTTAAGATTTGTTACGTCATCAACGTTGCAACCCTTAATTTCTAAAGATTCTTGTATCTATATTATACGAAAAGATGCATCTCCAATAGATCAATTACAGTTTAGCTGTCCGATCCCCCTTTTAAAGATCTCAGATTTACATTTTCGATTTTATTGCAACAATACAATCTGTACAAACTTTTCTTATTGTGTAAATATTTTTAGATTTCAAAGGGCTATCTACGTAAGTGTCACTTTTCTAACAAGCCGTCTTCTTTGACAGTAGTCATAGTTGTACCGAGTGGGCATAAGGTATAGAAGCAAACGATATAAATATATTTCGGATTATACTCGCACGTTTTATTGCCGACACGATATTACAACGTATGCAAGTCTATAGTCCGACATTTTGTGCGCTTCCGCCTCATTGTAATGTTTCGCCGGTGTAATGCAGCTGCAATGATCGCACGGCTGATCGATACGCGATATCGCTACCACGTAACAGTTGCCCGCTGCCGAGCTGAAACCCACTGCTTAACGTAAACTATCTACAGCAAAAGTACAGCAAGCTACGGTGTTTATGCGAAGTTACTATCTACGTGTACGTGTATATTTACAAACTTCCAGGATTTGTTATTTACAATGCGCGCTCTGAAGTCGGAACCCTCGTTTTTCAAGGAATTAAGCACTCCGAGATACGAGTCGATCGACTTTCGCGTATTTAGAAAATCTGGACCGATGCAATAGAAAGCGAATTGAATAGAGAGGAAGCTAACACATCATAAAATGATCACTAAAAATATAAGAAAAGATATTTGAGAGACTAGGGATATCACAAGAACTTTATACTATTTTTGTTTTTTATTTTTCACGCACAACGATGACTTTAATAAAAAAAAATTTCAACTTATTGTTAGTATTCTTTTGTCTTAGCAAATAATACAATAAATAAAAGTTATACGAGACAAAAAGAGAAAGTTTGTGTTTATCTTCTTATAATGTTTCACATTTGTCATAGTTGCTTTTAAACTTTTGATCAACAATATATCCAATTTTATAACGAGAACTCGACTTCATCATTTATCACGCGCGCGTTTTACACCGGTTATCGATCTACCTCCATTCCTTTCGTGTCCCGCCGTCGCACATCCAAGTTCATCGTCCACGACGTTCACTACCTCCCGGAGGACCCGAGACCGGCCCGATGCGCCGGCACCGCAAAGGCCCTCAAACCACCCCCGACCCCAATTTCCACTCCCATACCAGCGCCCAGAGGTGGCTGTACCTGGCCGGTCAGGTTCACCGATGTGTTCACTAGTCCCAAGGTATCGCCCAACACCGATGACGACGCTCCCGAGGACCCACCCTCGCCCGAGGATGACGTCGGTCTCGCGCGCGGCGCCCTCGCGCATTTCTCCAGGTGATGGTGGTGAGATCTGACTGCCAAACGGCTCACGTGCACCGGTATCGGCACCACGATTCTGGTACCGGAAGTATGTTGCCCCGTGGTACCATTGTGACGGCCAGAAGCGCCGGAGGGCGTCATGGCCGCCGCCGCAGAACCGACGCCGACGCCTCCGCCGCTCAGCCCGGCCTTCACCCGTTTCCACTTTGCACGTCGGTTCTGGAACCAGATCTTCACCTGCGCCAGAGTTGTATCATTGATTTTAAAGTTATGTAAGTTCTCTTCAAGAAATTGTACGTATAATATTATATGCTAATTGATATGATAAATAAAGGAGCATTAATAGATTTAAAGAAATTGAAGTCCGTAACATTGACCATCTAATTTTAATGTTATATAAAGAATATACGCGAGTACATACTCTATTTAAAAAAAAGAGAGAGAATGGAAGGGCAAAGTAATTGATCAATTTACCTAACTATTTACATTGCAGTTATGAAAAATCTCAGAAAATGTGCGTTTTATAAATTTGAGTAATTTAAAAAACGTTAGTAACTACACTACTCAACAAAATTAAAGGATCACTTAAAATCAGCGCTAAAAAGGACCAAATACAAAGTTACGTATCTTTGTGAAAAATGATCGCAGAGCGATGTTTGAAAAAGCGTTTTAAAGCTTGAACCCTCAGCTTTTGAATGTTTTAAGGCTCGTTTCGATAATGCTAATACCGGCGGCACAATACAGTTTTTTAGAAGAAAGACCTTAAAATGCACTACTTACTTCAAATCATTATAACTCAGTGAAAAAAAATGGTAGCGTAATGATTAAAAAAGCATTTTAAAGAGGAAATGTTAAATTTTACGATACAATCAATAAAATTTGGAGAATAAATTCCGTTCTCCCCGTACACGCCATCAAAGTTGAAATTTATTCTTTAATTCTGCAAAGTCTATTTTAAATTAGCGCCGTTTGTAGTAAAATCTTCACAGAGAAACGCTTATAAAGCTTAAATTCTCAGCTTTCGAATGCTTCAAGGCTCGTTTCTCTGCGAAGATTTTACTACAAACAGCGCTAATTTAAAATAGACTTTGCAGAATTGAAGACTAAATTTCAACTTTGATGGCGTGTACGGGGAGAACGAAATTTATTCTCCAAATTTTATTGTTTGTATCGTAAAATTTAACATTTTCTCTTTAAAATGCTTTTTTAATCATTACGCTACCATTTTTTTTCACTGAGTTATGACGATTTGAAGTAAGTAGTGCATTTTAAGGTCTTTCTTCTAAAAAAACTGTATTGTGCCGCCGGTATTAGCATTATCGAAACGAGCCTTAAAGCATTCGAAAGCTGAGGGTTCAAGCTTTAAAACGCTTTTTTAAACATCGCTCTGCGATCATTTTTCACAAAAATACGTAACTTTGAATTTGGTCCTTTTTAGCGCTGATTGTGATCCTTTAATTTTGTTGAGTAGAGTATAATAATTTTCACCGTTTTGGTAGTTCTAATATTAAAATTGATTCATTATAATAAATTTTAATATTTCTATAAAAATGAATTCTCTTTCGGGATTGCAAAGATTGGTTTCTCTCAAGACTCGACTGAATCCTGATTCGTCTTAAATTCTAACGATTTTAAATCGTAATTTATCCCTTGATATTAAGGTCTAACTGTACAGCTCATCGATTATCGCTTTGGTCTGGCACTGACCTGCACCTCCGACAGTTTTAACGCGTGCGCTATATGCGAGCGTTCTGTTAGGCTCAGGTACTTCTTGGCGTGGAACTCGCGCTCTAGCTCGAGCAGCTGTTCCGAAGTGAACGCGGTACGTCGCCGGCGAGCTTTGTTGCCACCGGCACCCGATGCCGACGAGTTCTGTCCGTTCTCTAAGGGCCTGCTAGGACTTGGGGCGGCATTGCCGACACCGCTGACGACACCGTCGGAAACGTCGTGACCCTCGCCGGAACCCGCAGCTCCGCCGACCTCTTCGTCGCTCTCGGCTGATGCACGACCATTTTCAGATCCTGGTAAATAATTGCGTAAATAATTATGAAAAACCTGCCCAATACAATCTTTTTGTCAACTATAATACATATACCAATTTGTAATATATTTAATATAATAGAAAACAATATAATATAATAAAATAGAGAATTTAATATTTGATAACAAAATAATTTAATATGTATTGTTAAATTTACATTACGTTTGTATTCACAAACAATGACATTGTTCAATCGCTCGTTACACGCACAGGTAAAATGCAATTCGCTTTCTAATTAAAACATTATGTTTGTGGTTAATCCATGGCTAAGCTTATATAAAAGCAAATAAGTAATAATTGTATTCAGTATTTGAAATGTACAGTCGTCAAATAAAACCGCACAATTCCGAGGATTGAAATCCACGACTAACTTTCGCGACATTAAGTCATCAACGGAGCTTGTCGCTATCGAGAGAACATCGCCGCGGTATGTATAGCCCCGGCGGCTGTTTAATATGCGGAGCAGATTGGTCGTTCCTTCATAAAAGTTGCGTTCTTCGATCGTCGGACAACGTTTTCCCGTTCGTAATTTCCCGTACAGTGTTTTTTTCCCCCTTCATCCGCGAGACAGTCGAGCGCGGCATGCAATATGCACCGAGATACGAAACAAAGTTACCACGGAGTTTGATGACTCCGTCGCGGGTCATTATTTATTGAAAATTATTCCTACACACCGCCGCGGTTATAAGTTCCATTCGAATAGCTCGTGTTTGACTGATTCGACGATCGACTGTGGATGGGAACGGAAATTTACGTCAACAAATGTCCACGAGAGAAACATTGATCGAGGATTACCTTTGGCATCGACATCGACGAGGACTTTTATATAAAGGAAACTAAATGGCAATTTTAAACATTTCGAGCTGAAAATACCTCGGGGAATTTCCAAGAGTTTCAGGTAAAGAAGACTAATTTGTGTTCTCTATAATTTATTAGCTTCGAAATCAATGAGTGAGTCACAGTCTATGTTATTTATTTGTATAAATACAACCGATTATAATGCTATTAACGCGTTAAAAAATGATAATTGCAAATATAATAATTGTAAATGCGCTATTTGAAAAAAAAAAAATATTATAACATAAAATCCAATCGAGATAAATTAACATGAGTTAAAACTTATAAACGTGTTATATGCCTTTCTCTTAGAAATGGTATATAAATAGAATCGTAGGTTTCTCTTCGCGCACTGGATTTTCTCGAGTCAGCAACCGCGCAACTTTTCCCATCGCAACGTGGCCGGGTCGCATGATCAAGAGCGGTCGTTATTTGCGGGGGTGAATTATTTCCTGGCTAAAGTTCGTTGTCAACGGTCAACTCGGCTATGGTCAGCCTGACTTATTCATCGGCCGCGATTCGCGTCTTTCTTATCCCGAAGTTCGCGGGCTGGCCGATCGCGCGCGCTTATGGCAGCGCGCAACTTTCCTCCACGCCGGTTTGATGCACTCTCCAGCCGTTGATTTATTCAGAAGGTTTCGATTAGGCGAGCGGAACGCTTCCGCGAGAGCGTACCTACACGGGCGTTGTCCCCTGCCTTGCCGTCTTTACACTTCGCGGCGGAATCGAGCGTGCGGATCGATCAGCGCGAGAATGATATCGTTACATCCTCGTTTAGCGAGCCTCAGCGCGACGAGGCTTTTCTAGCGAATATATAGTTATTGGAGCGAGGCTATAACCCGAAAGTTAAACACGACATTGAATCGACGGTTTTGTTTGCTTGAAACTAGCAATTCAATTCTTATGTGAACAGGTTGGAAGGCGATAAAGAATTGATAAATGCGCATATGACATGAATTGTAAAGAAAGTTAATTTTTCAATCGAGAAAGAAACTTATGATTCTGATGTAGACATAACAAATCAAGTATGCAAAGGAGGATTTAGTAAAACATGAATTCAATATAAAACTTTAATCGCATCAAAATAACTTTTTTAAATTAAAATGTGTAGTTTTTCTAATTTAAATATATAGAAAATATTATAAAAAAAATATTAACTTTAATTCAGTACGTTCAAAGCGATTTATGCGACATTAAATAATTTTGTTAAATATTTTAACAAATACAAAAAATATCTGTTAAACCACATGATAGGGGAGACCACATAGGGGCTAGTTGGCTACAGGGGTTAGTTGATACTTTGCTTATATTTCGGCTATTTTCGAACATATGTGCAAAACCATCTTTCACACATGTGACGTAAGTTGCATTTTGTTACGAGCAACAGTTTTGAAATAATGGCGTTAAATTGCATTTTTAACAGTGGAAGTAAATTCTCAAAATCTCGTAAATTTATTTATATTATTGATAAATGTAAACTTTTATGTTAGTTGCTATGGCAGTTCGAAAATATACTTATTCGAGTATACTTTAAACTTTAAACAATATATTTTTATATCATGTTTTATATATATGACCCGAGAGAACTTAATTGGCTTTGGGGTAAGTTGACACAAAAGGAATAGGACAAGTTGGTACGGCATGTTCGAACTCATGGCGTGTACAGCTTGTTCTACTTTTAATTGTTGTCATTAATAAGTTTTAATTACATAAATATGAACCAAAGATTTTATGTTTAGTATTAATTAAATAAATATGCCATATTATCGTTTTAATATAGCCTAAAGTTATAATACAGTAAAGATAAAGTTAAATTAACTTTATATATTTGTGGGAAACCATAACATAAACATTTGATTAAATCAAACCATATTTTTCTCGGCGTAGACAATTTACTTCATATTGTGTGCCATTGTACCCCGTTAACGGGGTATGTTGACTCGCTAGACATCCTCGAACATAAAACAAATTTCTTCTACAAATTTACTTTCAAACTTTTCAGTATATAAATTTTTATGTTGTCGAAAGATTGCACTTTCAAATTATACTAGAGATAGGCACAAAATGTTGTATAGAAAAGAACAAAAAAATAAAATGTAAAAAGTGTGCCAACTAGCCCCGGTCTCCCCTAATTAGGAGAAAAATAATACACAAAGCCGTTCAACAATCAAAAAGTAGAGTAATTTGCTTACTAATCGATTAAGTTACAAATTTACCCGCCAATTACACGAACACGCAACAAATTAATTGGGTCGCGGCATCTTTATTGATTTCACCCCAAGAAAGCTGCTGGTATCTGTGTCCAAAGTAATATTAAAATGTTATCGATTCGCCGTGCATAATAATAATCGGTGAAAATAGTTGGCGTGCTCCAGAGTTCATGTCTTATTTAATCCCTGGCAAATGGCAATTATTGAAATCTGTCAATGACGAAGCAGCCGGAAATCAAATCATTTAACGATCTTCATCACCGATTCACCGATCGTTCATGTCTAATTAATTTTCGCAATTTATTCGATTCGACCGTTTCCATTCTATCAATTGCTTGTTCGTCAGCTGATCTCCGACATTTTCTTTTTATTTGGGAGGGAAGGAGAGAGAGAGAGAAAAAGAAAAAGATTTGAATCTTTAACATGTATTGAATATCTCTGAACAATTAAAATTCCTACCTATATTATTAAAACAATTTTTTGGGGAATTCTTAAATCCTGACGTTTTTAGAATTTTTGAATCATAAATTCTTAAATTCCTGAATACGTAAATATCTTCTTATACTCTTAAGATTCTGAGATTTTTAAATTTTTATATTCTCCGATTCTTTGTGAAAGTTAACGATCTTCTAATTTTAGGATTCTTAAATTCTTTTCATTCATGACTATTTTAATTAAAAGTTTATAATTTAGATACATTGATTCTTAATCTCATTCATTTCAAGGATGTTAGCTTAATATAAAATTCCTTTAATATAAAAAAGTTTTAGAACATTGTCCGTAATAGCAAGTATAATAAACACATAATAGCGAAATTAAACGAATTATCCTGCGGCCATAACATTTCGCATAATGACGTGGGGTTTCGATCGATCGGCGGAATCGTGCCAATCTCGGTATCGTTGTTACCAAGAGGCACTGTTCTTTTTTTTTTCGCGACAAGTACGGTGCGGTCCTTCACGGAGCAAGATGCGATCCTCCCATATCGTGTCGGACGCGCCGCAGGATCTCCGTACTCGGGCAATGAATAACGAAAATTCACCGACCGGGGAAACTGCGGGAAAAGCGAAAAAAAGTTCGGGGGTCGAGTGCTATCGTTCGGTTGCAAGTATGGGATAGCAAGTAGTGGGGAAGCGATTTATGCATTTGCGGTTTTCGTCAAGTGCAGTGACTCCGCATTAGTTCGATTGTAATCATGGCAACTGTATATTTTTCTTTAACAATAATTAAACTGTGACGTAAATTGTAAACTAGCGTTAAAAAGTTAATGAAAAAAAAATGTGAAAAGTGCGAGACACTTTATATAATGTCACGTAAATTATATATATAGTTTCGTCGTTACACCAGCCTTAATTATGTCTCCGTATATTTTTCTTCGCTATTTTCATAACTTGGTGATAAGGTTTCAATAGCCACGTGCACTTCTAACCGTGCGGGAAATACGTCCGGCTTATTAAATGTTAAGAAGGCAGGCGAGATTCGCGACCTCGTTCCGGAATAATTTGCTCGATCGCGGCCCGATATAGCGCCCGGCGCGCGCGATCGATCGGCGAATCTCACCGGAAGCAATTATCGGGATCGAGCCGGAGGAAACGCTCATTCGCCGCTCGCGTATCACTCCGTGAGTGTATTTTTGGATGTGTGACATGAAATTTCAATCGGGTTTATTAACGGGTCGCTCTGTCAGTTTGTGCTGTACGATGATGTTACCGGGCATTGCGACGATCGATATAGCTATAAGCGCCAGTTCAACTGCTTCTTTTCTCTCCCCCCCCTCTCTCTTTTCCCATATACATATTGCATGCTGCAAATAAAATACTATCTATTTATTCTCACGTAAAAAAAAATAAAATACAAAAAGAATAAGTCGTAAAAACAACATAATACCTAATATTTGCATATGGAATTTTTTTGACTTTAATAACAGAATAATTCTTTCTATAAAATCTCCTGTTAATAATTTTTAAAAACTCTCAGATAGAGCACGAATGAGCTAGAAAATATGTAAGGTATGTTTTCCTTCTATTCTACATAATATATAATTATACGAAATAAATACCTATGTATAATTGAAAAAAGTTATTTTGAGAGATACAAGAAACAAGAAATAAAGAACTTTTTATAAAATATTTCTTATATAGATACAAGGAATTGTGTGTGTGTGTGTATGTGTAACTGGCAAGTAGTTTTTGTTTTAATTATAACTTATGTATATTATATACATTAAACTTTGTGTGTAATTAGAAGAAAATACAAAATATTAGATAATCAATTAAAAATTCCTACTCAGGTATAGTTTATCAAGTATATTAACATCAGCTTCTCTAACGGAGGGACAATTAGTATAGGCGAAAGTATAGGTATCGCAAATTTATTGGCAAATGCGATCTCTCATTGTTTACGTTTAATCGTCAGACTATATATTATTACAAATATATCCAATTTTTTCTGATTTTTAGAAGCAACGCTTTGCTATTTTGAGAATTTTCAATCCATTTGATATAACATAATTCATTGACGGACTTTCTTTTATAAGTGTGTCCTCAATGTGATTATGCTAATTGCTATATATCGTCCAGCCGCTGCTGGCAGTTATAGCCCAGGTTATACCGGTTGTATCGTTAATTTTGCAACGCTGGCATTATAAATATCGCACGATTCTCAACGTCGCGGCGCGGCGGTGCTGGTAGAATTGACGGTTTCCATTCACGGTAACGCGACAGTTACTTTGTTACACGTTTCTGGCTCGTGAAGACCCGTCCTTCATATAATCGCCTTCATCTCGGTCGTCGTCCTGACGGCTATGAATGACGAATGACGTGGTCTAAAAGATCCTTTCGTCTCGTATGCCAAATCGAAATATGATCCTTCCGCTCGTCCGACGTGCGATACGCTAATCGGCTTCCCGCCGCAGAATCGGTGAGTTCGATTAAAATTCAAGTGGCATTCGATGATTATCTTTCCGTTTGTCGTTTGATGTCATCGAATTAGATTCGAATACGGTACGGAAATGAGTAATTACAGTAATTACTTCATAATTTGTTTGTTTATTCGTGCTGTAAGTAGAAACTAATAATGGAAATATGAAATTATTTCTGTCAATAAAAATAGCATTAAATTATTTTAACAATTATTATAATAATTTCGTATATCACTTAAAAATCAGAATAGGTCACGAATGTTTCGTATATATTACTTTTTAAATTTAATTAAATTAAACTATAATTTTTTTTAGATAAATCACAGAAATTAATATAAATTTATTATAATGTTTATAATGTTTGTGTTGCCAGACGGAACCGTCATCAGAATATTAGAATCGTGAAGATAATGACGTGTATATTTTGAAAAAAAATTGGATTTCTATTTAGTGTCAGAAAATATATCTTTTTTTGTAAATGATTTTTAATTATTTATAATTTTATAAATAATTTTATTTGGTTTGGCGTATATGTCACTTAGCTCCACATCGTGTAAACCACAATTTAATTCATGGTTTAAAAGTATTATCTATCTATCGGCGAATTCGTTATTTTCGAGATGAAACAAGATTTTATGAACGATTATTTGATTACCCGAAGCGACGGCGAATCGAATCGTTCCGCGTCGCCGTGAATGGAACTGTAAATTTTGCATAGGCACTCAAAAGCTTCGTTCGAGTCTTCCACATATCCAATTCATGTAGCCAGCTTTCGTGTTCTCATGATGAAAATGCCGTTAACACACTTTCCGCCGTGTCACATCTGGGCCATTGATTAATAATTCGCTGTTGAATATCGCGAGACTCGTTCTCATTTCAAAGTACTTATCTGTTACTAATCTAATCTTCAATATATCTATATGATACTCACGGATTTGACATTTTCAGTTCTTTTCAGTAATGAGGTCCATATTAGCAAAAATGGCACATTTATAATTCTGAGAATTAGGTATATACCTTCAAAATTTGATTTACTTTTCAAATATATTATTTAGACTATATGAACCGATTACGTCCTCTTTGTGAAGAAAACTTAAAACGTTTTTGAATTAATGAATTACAGCTTTAATTTTGATACACTTGAAAATATATTATACAACTTCATTAAAATGAATTGAGCCGTTTATATAAAATACATTACTCTCTCAATGTGTTATTTTTGTAAGTGAAAGAACTCAATATCCTTTTAGTCTGTAGTTGCAAAAATTGTACAAGCAAAAATTTCGAAGGATTGAGACATTACCAAAGCAGAAGTTATTTTTAACTTCCTGTCATTGGATAATAGCTACGGCGGTCGATAAGATCTAAGCTACACGGCGTTGTGTATTTATGACGCATCGTCTCGATCGACGATCGCATTAAAATAACTGTTCGTTCGTGCTCGTATAAAAATTCACCGGTGATCAAGAATAAAAATGATCCCATTCAAAAATAGCGCGATGTGCAATTGATCGCATTGAACAATATATTAACTCTGCCACTTAGCTTCTTACATGCCGGTTTATCTATAAAGAACCATCTAACAGTGCAACAGTCGACATATGCAACAACTATTTTGAGTTTAATAATATTATTTTATATTTTACAATCAATTATAGATTCACAAATTATACAGGGTCTTTACAAAAATACGCAACTCTTTCAAATTACTATATTTATTGCACCAAACTCCCAGCTGCCAGAAATTGTTTACCACAAAAATCATTAATGTATATGTAATGCAGTAGCATAAATATAGTAATTTAAAAGTGTTGCGTCTTTTTGTGAAGACCCTGTAAATAATAATTTATATAAAACTGCTATAAACATATACAAGAAATATAAATACAGTGAAGTGTTTCATATTAGAAAATCTGACAGCGATTAAATACATATAAATACATATGACTCATTAAAATGTTAAAACTTTTGAGTGCTACATAACTTGATTTTTCAAAGTATGTACACTATACTTGTGTAATTCAGTTCCTCATTTTTTGAAATATTTCTGTTAATTATATTTCTTATATTATTTCTTAGAGAAAAGCTAGAGAAAAAGTTTAGATTTTAAAATTTATACGATCTATAGGTATTTTATCAATTTCAAGAGTCTCAAGATTTCTATTTCTAAAAAAAAAAATACAAGTTGAAGACATTCATATTTTTGGTCCATTCAACTCTAGCATCTACGTTGCTATTTAAGTTTAGAATTTCGATTCTTTAAATTCGCGATTTGTTTTCGGCATCGTTGAAGTGCAAATCGAATAAAAGTCGATATTTCAGAGTCTTCAAACCCCCTTGGCCTTCTTCCTTTTTCCCCGATTTCTGTTGACACAGGACCAGGATCAGTAATCTACACATTGCGCGAGGACGTAATGCCCGCACGTAGGTGGATCGCGATGAATTCGTGGAACGTCGTGATCGCACCTCGCCGTGACGATCGACGCACCGGTTCGGCGCGGTGCGTCATAAATGACCAATGACAGGTTCCCCGAAGCCATTTCGTCTCGCATACGAAATCGCCGCCGGTCGGCGGTACATCAATAAAAAGTGTGTCCGGCCACGAATAAATGCGCGCGTCAGTACACCATCGGAATTGTCCCCACGGAAATACGTGATCGGCGATCGACGGTCATGTATCCTTTGGCTTTCGGCGGTCGAACGGCGACCGGCGACCGGCGACGCGTTCGGAGCCTTCGGAGCCTTCCGTGAAATATCGTAAAAGTCCTTGAGATAAGTGTATTTCCCGCTTGTCTCTCGATTTATTATACTATCTTAATAAAAGCGATATACGTATTCCACTTTTATTACTCACACATCCTTACGTTGATCTACCGAAAAGTTTGCTAAATTTCTTCGAAATAATTTTCTCTTCGCTATCTTAACTTGGCACTACTTTTAAATTTTAATATAGGTGAACGTGTACAAAGAAAATTTTTTTTGGAAAAGTGAGATTGTGAAGGATCGTTGATTATACGGAGAGCGAGCTATTTTCTTGAAAACGCATTAGAAATTCGGCCGGAACATACATTGAGATATCACAAATATTGCCCACTTATATCGTCCATCACATCATATTGCCCACATCATATTGCTCACGTACACCTATACACATACAAGATGAGATCGAGCCACGAGAGCGTGATAATTTATGCACGCTACCATGTATCTCGATCCTTTGCGGTCGATCGTGGCGACTGCGATCGTGACCAAAGACACGCTACCGGAATTCGTAAACGCTCGGCAATCGGACCTACCGATTTCTCCCGTTTCGCGATTGGATTCATAGATTATGTGTCCCTCTTTAGAGACTACTGATTTAGCGATAATATCTATTTTTGCATTTCAGGTTTAATGATTCAATGTTTAATTATTTTATAATCTCATTACTGCAGTCTAATAATCTCTTCCTGAAATATCTAAAATTGTGCTATAATGAAGATATATATTGCCACAAGCACAGGATGAACTTATCTATTATGCACTAGCAATCAAATAAGGTCGGAGAGATTACACATCAGACTAGAATTAAAGAATCTATTCGTTGATTGCCTTTTATTCGTTTTAAATTACTATACTATCGAAAGACTTAAGATTGTATAACACGTAGAGTTATCATGTCATAATCTATCACTCAAGACAAAGTATTTGTGCATATGCTCTAGAAAACTAAGATTGTTCCTTAGCTTTTGTGCATTTAAGCGTTTGATATATTGCTGTTTTACTACTTGTGACGAATTATATTTTATAATTGTGCATTATTTTCCACATATTTACACATATATATAGGTATGTTCTTTTCATACGTTTTTTAATTTACTTTCGAAGGATGTAACAATATAACGTACTTTTAATAATACCTGCAATAATATTTTGTTTAATTTTGTCCAAATTATTTAAATTTGCATTTAATCATAAAAGGGCAATTATTTTAAAAAAGATTGTACATGCTATAATATACTAAACTTGTTTTTTCACTGAAAGAAAACCGTGTACAATCAATTCTAAAAAAAACTGCGATATCTACGGTTAAAGCTTTCAAAAGTACAAATTAATATATAACAAAACAAGGCAAATGAGAGCCACACGCCGATAGTCAAGCGACAATTATAATATTTTACAATAATCCAACGACAAACGTTTCGGTCCTTTGGTTTGGACCTTCTTCAGTGAGGTAAAAAAGACAAAAAATTCAATACATGCGGTTATACTATCGTCAAAAGTTCAAAGATCACAGAATTCGGACAAGCAGTCATGATACTAATAGTCAGCAGCTCAAAACGTCGCAACATGATAAAGTCGTGATATGAGTAAAGATGTAGTTTCCCGATGTGACTGTTGCCTTAATTTAAAAAAAAACACACATTTCTATGAGAGATGAAAAGGATATTTAACTGGTCAGCAACTTATACAGCAGTATTATCTGACAGTCAAATCGTTAAAAATTCTAGACATCGTCACTCGAGCGCAAGTAAGCAGTTATTCAGCGGACGAAAATAAAATATGTCCTTACAGTGCGAGCGCTCAACTTATATATTAAGTATTGAACTTTTTTGTCTTTATAACTGAAAAAGGTCCAAATAACCAAAGGACCGAGACGTTTGTTTTGTTGGATTATTGTAAAATATTATAATTATCGCTTGACTATCGGCGTGTGGTTCTCATTTGCCTTGTTTTGTCATATATTAAAACTGCATAATTCGTAAATTCGACTGTTATTTATTTTTTCTGCACGTTATTATATTTTCAAAGAAATCAAAGTAGTTCAGGAAGATTTCTTCCAAAATTTTTTATTTTTTGTAATTATATAGTGTTTTTTATATTGTTTTAGAGAACGTTAAATAGACGTTAAACTCACCGTGCCGGGATTTAGAAAGATCGTGAGCCGGCGATGCTGGCGAACCGACGCTGCCGTCTTCATCCTCGCTGTCGGTGAAACTACTCGGCGCACGCTGATTCGTGATACGACGGCAACTATCCAGTGGATAGTATCCCTGCGAATGACTGGACGGCGGTGCGGAGGGCTGCGACAGTCGGCTCTGATGCAGTTCCGGGTGAGCCGGGTAGCCGGCGGACGGATGCTGCGGCGGCAGCATCGAGACGCCGGATGCACCGCTGCCACCGTACATTCTCATCGGTAGCCAAGCGCTGTACAATCCAAGAGGCACGCCAAAACCTGCACAGACAATTTATAATTGATGTATTTAGATAAACGGTCAGCAGATTTAGGTAAAAAGGTAGATAATTAATAGATTTAAAAGTTGTGTGTGTGTGTACATATTATACATATAAGCAATATAAGAAGAATTGTAATATATATATAGGCAAAGATATATGTATAAAAGCGATTGACCCAGATTTTGGCAGAATGCTTTCAATATAATACAAACGTTGTTGACTCAATCTTAAAATACTCATTTATGTACCGATTTAACCAATTAATATTGTTTTAATTTAGTGATTATTATAAATACGTAATTGTAAATATTTGAGACTAATTTAATTCAACTATATTGAATGACGTTGAAAATATATGTTTTCGAATTTAAAATAATATCTCTCTCTATAAATTTTTTATTTAGATAAATAGTCTCTTCATAAACGCATACACATATATTTAATGTTTTTCATCTTTTGAAGATAACGGAGGCGTATTTCACGAGAATATAAAACATCCGCCTACTTACAATTAATATATAAAACGCAGTAGTTTTAAATATTTTACTATTGACTTCGTAGGTGTTTACTAATAATAAATCCGTCTGCTAATAATAAACGAATAGAATCAAAAGATAAATCGAATATGTTTTATGTTTTACTTCAATTCATTCAGTCTTTAAACAATGTCCCTTTTTTAATTGCTAAACATTTATTTTAGCGTCTAATCCATTTTTTAAGCGCACGTGTTTTTAATTTTAATTCCATTTTCGTTCATTGTCGCTATATTACTATTTTTGTTGCTTAAATTCTAATCTTACTCGCGCACACGTTTATCCTTCTTTACTCATTTTATAGCATGAATCAATTTTCTTTTGTGGCGACGAAATCTGTGTCTGAATGTGTCAATAGTACGCAATATTATGATTACAAATTAACGTGTAACGACAAAACTTGGAGCTAACTGCATCATACTGTACCATGCTAAACTGAATATAAGACACATAAGAAAAAACGGTAGGGTCTGAAGGTTTCAATTATGTACATATCCGTAATCGCAAATTATAGTCTGCGTAACGTCGCGTCGCCAGCACCTGGTATCTTTTCACGTTTCGGAGCATCGCTTAGACATTACGGCGCCTTTAGTTGGATGGAATAATGTTTCACAGTAATTGTATGTGTTATAATATCTTACAGCAATCCTGTATATGAACAATTGTATCTCAATTGTATAATATGAAAGGCACATCGGGGGTTGCGCGCGGTCTTCAATTAACTTCTTCAAAGCTCAAAACTATTATATGTCCAATGTTATGGCAAACAAACGTGATTTTTAACATATATTCATTCTTTCGCAGAATATAAATTTCAAAGACAATAAACGAGCAATTCAGAGTAACAATAGCTTAAATTATGATTTATGCAAACACGAGCCTGATCTTAGTTTATTTTAATTCATTTTTTCATTTAATTCGTATGTATATGTGACTCTATAAATGTAATTATTCACACTTTTTATGTACATATATAAAATATAGTCAGTATTATAATGTTGGTTACCGATGATCAGCCGAATTAACGCGCGCCATAATTCTTCCGACGGAAGATGCTATTCACAAACTGAACAGAAAGGAGCACGTGCACACATACATAGAGAAAGAGATTATATAAGATTATATATTTAATAATCTTAGCATTATCTAATCTTTAACAATTACATATTGGGTGAGAAATTTTTCTTTTACTACCTAATTGAGTTCTTAAAGTAGCTATCAATCTAATTAATATAAGCAAACATTAATTCGCGTTTGAAAATTTTATCAGATAATTTATAATCAACCGATCGGAAATATGCATATGGCAGATTGATAAAAATGCCACTATTTAAAAATTAGTTTTATAGATCAATAAGAACTTTAATTTTATGAAGAGCTTCAAGATCTACTACAAAAAATTGTTTCAATAAAAAATTATTTTTTAATTTCATATAGATTACGCTTGATATAATATATCATAACATTATAATAATACATTAATAATAATATATTTGACGCATCTTCATATTTTTTATCAACTTTGTCCCGTTTATTATAAAAGATTAGAGAAAACGCTGAATGAACTTCAAATACTAGAAATACAGCAGACGTGTAGATGTAACTCGGTCTCCTCGCTACAGTTATCGATTCGCTCATTTTTATGTATTTGTAGCCATCGTATTTTAAGCCGCAGTCGCGACGCTACTCACATCCGCATCTTTTCCGTCCGAAGAGCTTTTATAAAATAATTTAGCATACTTAATATGAATTTTCGTTGACCAGCTTCTTAAAAAAAGAATATCTCAATTTTAAGATCTTACTATTTATATAGAAAGTTTCAATCCCAATAATGCTGCTTCTATACCTTTATATAGTTCCGATATTTATAATGAGGAAACATTTTGCCGCTGGAAACTCTCTAAATTAATCGAATATACGTAATATTACTTCTACCCGTCAAAGACGCTTTTAAAGGGAATAAAATTCTAAATAAAGAGAATCACACGCTAAAGTTTTTTCTAAAACTTCATTTTCTAGAAGAAAGAAACAGCCATTTACGGTCCAAGCTTGGATCTTTGGTAGCTTAATAATAATTGTATATTATTCCTAATACGCGTATTTTCCAACTCGTTTAACTGCGCGCCGATTATTTGTCGGACTTAAAACACAGTTACTGTTGGAACATTAAAAACCTCCCTCCCCTCCCTAATTAAATCGATATCGATTTAATTTTTAAATCACTGTAAAGAATATATTGCGAATACTGTGTTTTAAGTCCGACAAATAATCGGCGCGCAGTTAAATAAGTTGGAAAATACGCGTATGAAATACATATTAGGAATAATATAGAATTATTATTAAGCTACCAAAGAGATCCAAGCTTGGACCGTAAATGGCAGTTTCCTTCTTCTATCGATATGTATATCTCGATGGTCTTAATATATATTAATTGTTAATTGTCTAGTGTCGCCGACTCAATTACACTGAGCAAGAAAAACGTACTTACCCGAGGGTAGCGTGCTCGCCGCCGCGGTCGCCAAGTAGTGCCTCTGATAGAGCTGGTATTCCCGATCCCGGTGTTCTTCCTCCTCGCTGCCGTTTGTCCGGTCGTCCCGCGTAACACCGCCGCCACCGGTATCGTGATCCTCGCGCGCGCTACCGATCAAGCTCTCGATCGTGAAGGGCCGCGGTGTCGGGCGTCGCGCGTGTTTCGGCTCCGCGACCGACGACTCCAGCTCGTCGCTCGCCGAGCCGACGTCGAGCTCAGTCTCCTCCACGCTCACGTCCATGACTCCTTGGGCTCGATGGACCAAAATCGAGCGGAAACGATCTATCCAATAGGTACTACGTGCGGAACATAATCTTTCCTTTTCGCGCACAATAGCCGTTTTCCCGCACAATGCCGTTTTCTCGCGCGGTACGCAAGGCGTTAGAGATTAAGAAATAATGTCCTGCTTTTGTCTTCTCTGCTGAATCTCGTATTGCGGGAGTACGTCAAGAAAGTGAATTGCAGATTTAATTGTTGTTGTGCACTAGATATGAGTAAAGAATGTCGGAGTGGCTTTATTCAAATTATCAGCATTGAATCAAACTGCAACGTTAATTCACGGTCGTTGATTAGTGTTAAGGTGCTTTATGTTTATTAATGATTGTTTTATAATACTTTGCAATATTGTGTTTTGCATTACAACAGCTATGGCACATTTTATAATGAGCTTTAACACTTTAAATAATCGTTACTATCTGTTTTTCCAATTATCTTCGTTTCTTCTATTTGATTTTTTACACAATATTGAAGTAAAAATTATTGTTAATCTATTATCACACTATTAAATCTTAGTCTTTTAATTCCATATGACAGTCAACGTGTTTAAGGTATTTATTTACATTTCATTGACGATAACTCTTGCAGTATATAGTCACTATAATTTCCGAGGTGTAGTTGCATTTGTTATATATGAATCAGTGTACTTTGGCACTGGTCACAATCTCTTTTAATACCGTCGAACAGGTTTAAAAAAGCTTATCAGCTTATTACACTTCGTTATCATTGATCCTTGCTTGAATTTCTTGATTTGCAGAAACATTACTGGTTATTGTAATTAGAGCACAGGTTTATGAAAATTATTATATCTTAGAAATATAAAATCTGTGTCGTGTGAAAAAATCGTATTTGACTATTGAAATGTAGTATTCGGCTCTTCCATGTATTATAACGGCGTTAAATAAGACTGACTGAAGTCATAAATAGTTAAATATGTCTGGAGCAATAATGTAATATGAAACACCATCGGATATTTGTCAAAATTCTCGTGCTGAACGTTATGTCGTCATTAATTATAACGTAAAGATCGATGCAGAATATTGTTAATCATACAGAGAATCCTGGGAATCCGGCAGGTTCCCGATCATCAATCCTGCAGAGTTTTAAGAGGAACATAAATTATTGTAATCACACTCGATGAAAATTTCTGGGATTCATGTCCACCTTTGTAAACCTTCTTCTTCTTTTTCTTCAACTTGATGACAAGTTCAATTATGAACACTTCTGCACTACGTTGACGATGACGATGGCAATCGCCGGACTATACACTGCCACGCTATATAGAGATATCGGAAGGCGACCGTATAACGCACGGGTCGACGGGCGACTGCCGAGGGTATAGGGCAAGGTATTTTAATTCGTGATTCCTCGGCATGCGCCGTGTCCCGACGTGGTGGATGGCGTGGCGTCGTCGTGCCGACTTTTGTCCGATCCTGATTGGTCGCATTCGGACCAACAGCGTCGTCCGGCCGCGCCTATCGTCCGCAGATCCACCATCTTGGGTGCCAGTAGGCTTTAATCCGAGGTACTTGCATTCGGATGCTTCAAGATTGGAAACGGTGCAGGACAGTTTAGAACGATTGTGGTGTAAGGTCCATTTTTAAATATCACCTTGCTTAGACAGCGCGTGATATAGTGCAATTAACTAGGTAAACAAGGCTTCTCTAAAAGATATGGGTGATGAAAAGCTGTCAGGAGTAGCTTTCAGAAAGTAAAACTGTCGAGAGCAGCTTTAATTCAAAATCAACTTTGATAGAGAAAACTTTTTGACAGCTTATTCTCTGTGAAAGTAAAACTATAATTATACACGTAGGAATTGACAATAAAAATTATTTACATAAATTGTATACCTATACATATACTTTTTATACTTGATATGATAATAATTTAATTTTATGCAATATATTAATAAAATTGTTTTTCTCTCCGACTAATAAATAGTTTTCTACTATTAATTCATATACTGCCATTAACAATAATAATTATATAATGCTTTGTATTATATTGTTCTATATTGTGTAAACAAAATGAAGTTCGACAAATCTTACACACATTGAGATTACGACGCGGAACTGATGAGTAATTTGTAAAGTTTAAAAAAGTTTTGACAGGTAATTGACCAATTATGCTGTTTCTGAAACGTGAAGCGATCGACGTTAACGAGCATGCTTCTTCCGCGGTCTATTTTGTATCTTCAACGTGTTCCCCATTAAGTTATCCTTCACGCCACCCCCGCAGGGTGCCTCCTAACGAGCACACTTATCAAGACTGTTGTCTTACTTGATTCATCCGTGAAGATATTGACACGCACTTATTCTTAGCATGTTGTTTGTTGTTTGTCTCGTTATCTAATGGTCGTGTTCTGTTGATTGTATAATTATTGATTTCTTCGGTTGCGCTTTTAACATCACAGAAGGAAAACATCTTAATCATTATGTTTTATATGTTTTGTCATTATGTTTATATCATATTATCCGGAATTAATTATTCCAGCAAAAGCAAGCTGATTTTTTAATCAGAAAAAATATTATCCGGTCAAGAATTTAGAATTTGGATAATAAATTTTCAGAATGTTAACATTGCTGTATAAAATAATTAAATTTTGTTAATACTGTAATATTAATATATGCATTTTTATTGATTATATTATTTTGATGCTACAAAAGTAAATTGTTGCATCAAAGCAATTTTGTTATTAAATTATAAATTATTATGTGGCAACGCGTCATTAGAAATATTACACGTTATTTCACGCGTCTCTCGTGCACACGTTGAATTTTAGAATGGATTACGCCCACGCGTCGTTTACATCGTGGATGACTCCGAGGCGGCTAATCGATGCATCACTATAGTAACGATACTATTTCGATACTCGTTAGCATGCCGTCACTTTAATTGGATCCTAAAGTTACCCAATATACATCGCTCACTCCTTAAGAGTTAGGAACACTATTCCAATGCTCTCTACCTAATCTATATTTACATCTTTAGTTATGTTGACTTAATGTTCATTCATTGCATGCATAATCTGTCTTATATGTATGTTATTATTATACCAATTAGCTCAGTGTCATTGAAATCAGGCCTTAATATATTCCAATTTGATATAAAATATCTTTTCAATTAAATTGCGAATTATATTTATTCTAATATTTATACCTACATTAGATATGTATGTCTATACGTTATATAATTTTATTATTGTTATTAATAACATAGACATATTGCAATTTCTCTAATTATCTAACAATAAGTCCTAAAGAGAGATTATAATATATTCTATAAGAATTTTTTTTAAATTAATAAACTAATACTATTGATTATTAATGCTCTTTTATGAATTTGAATACAACGGATGTAGTTTTACGAGCTGTCGTCAGAACGGTTTATGGCAAACGCTTGCGCTCATTTGCGCGACAGAGAGGCGGAAATAAGTATCGGCGAAGCTGAAGAATCGAGCACAAAGTGGCACTTAACGCCTTGTAAAATTAGAGAAGAAGCACAAAGGCGCAGGAAGAAAGGTAGGTAGAGATATTGCTCTCCGGCGATGAAAAGTGTTTAAACGCGATTCGTTCCGGTAGTCGACCTCCTCTGTCAAGTTGGGAGCAAAGTTTCTCGTTCAAAATAGCAAATTTGACAAGCTCTTTCTGAGAATTGATCACAACGTAAAGTAGATAAATGCCATGCCCACGGCTGAGATTTCTGAGAATTCTAAGAACAGCGTGTTCGATATAATTAACGATATTCCTGTTATATTTTTACATTAACGTACTTAACATCGGGCTGCATGAGCGAGTTGAAGTGAGTTGGTTCTAGACGCACTTTGTCCGATACGCCGTACCCGGGAAAGGACCAATGACTATAAATTCCGGCTGTGTACCAAGGAGTGGCAATCGGCCAGACGAGTTTCACCCTACAAGTAGTCACTGACAAATTGGGGCAGGCCATGTCGAAAATGCGAGGCACGCGCCAGGTCTCGGCGCTGCAGAATGCAAAGAATAACTTTATTCAATCCTTTAATGAACGATAATGACTAAATAAACTTTATATTTATTTATTACAAAATATAAATATATAGAAAGTGTCACAAAATTTTGGGAACTTATATTTTTCATTAAAGAAGAGTTCAATTTCAATTGCATTATGTAATCGCGATCGTCCCTCCTTCATAAGGTTTAAAATTAAAATGTAACCGTTTCATCACCGATGACAGAAAATGAGCTTCTAATCCTTTCGCATAATTTTCCGAAGTTTCAGTTGCGTTAAATCCGAGCCCGAGTGCAATTTCCGTCATATTCAATAGCGATAAAATAAAAGATTCCTGTGTGCTACATTGTGCGACTGTCATATATCACGGATAAAGAAAAACGTTTCAACCCACCGAGTTCCACGAGCCGCCATGTGCGTGGCTGCTGGTCGCGCAGAACGTAGAACACGAGAGTTCCGACCGTGAATGCTCAGACGGCCTTAAATCTCGCCTCGCTGCTCGCTTCGCGAAGCGGAGCGGAGCGACGCGGCCGGCGTCATTGTCGACGTCTTTTTGCGCGGTGGAGGCGTCGATGCGCGTCCCGCTCGACTCGTTACGCACGTGTGAACGGAAATGTCGACGCTTAAACGCTCGCGGCAGGCCGAGTTTTAATTGCCTGCCGTTAGTTACGTGGACCGAGAAAGAACAGAAGGAGGAAGAGGTGGTGGTGGAGGAGGAGTAGGACGATATGTATATGCGCGCACTCTTTTGAGAGTGCTCGCCTCGCTTTTTACTCCCGCCGCCAATCGTATCTGACGGCCAATTTGTCCTAGCATGCATCTTCCGCTTGATCCCGCTTGCAGTCGAAATCGATCTTCGCGTCCTTTTTCGCTTTCCGCTGATTTTCTCCTCTTGAAATCGCGAGATGTTAAATAGTTTGATTTGTATTACTTACTCTGATCTGTTCGAGTACACTGTTAAATATTAAAGGATGAATTAACCAATAATTTAAGTTAAATAACATTTTGTTATTTTTAACTATCATGTATGTCGAAATATATTATTTTAACACAAAACAGTGTTATTTTAACTCCATTGGTTTAGTTAAATTACCATAGTTTTACTTTAAATTAACGATATATTGAGTAGGAGCAGTGGCGATCTATAAGAATGGTTAAATAAATGACTCAAATTGACAATGAATATAATTTGATACTATAAATTTAAATAGTGTAAAGCTGAGGCAAATTTTGTGAATTCTTATTTTATTTAAAACGTATTTAAGGTTGAGAATAAACATTTTTAATTAAACAACCAAATTAAATTTCTTAAATCGACGTAACTGGCAATCGTTCCTGACGGTCATAATCGTCAGGACCTTTTAATTATTTTTTATTAAAGTTCCAGCATAATATAAAAAGATAAAAGTTTAGCTTCTTATAGAAACTGTAAAGTTAAGGCAAATTTTTGCGAATCCTTATTTTATTTAGAACATATTTAAAGTTGAGAATAGCGAGAGACATTTTAAATTAAAGTTCCAGTATGAAAAGATAAAAGTTTAGCTTCTTATAGAAACTTATTAAATATATTCTAAATTATATATGGTTTCATTTATTGTACACTAAGCATTTATTATTGTAACTTAAGCAATTATTTATTTTATTATTATTATTATTTAGCTTATAAAAGTAAATTCAAAGAATTTTTTAAATAGATATTCTGGATATAGAAATTTTATTAAAATTTACAAAAAGGCTCCGTAATCGTAATAATAATTCTATATGCGAGTGCATGTTACGCGGAAAATTCGCGCTTCCCCGAAAACCATGGTGGCTTCCCGTGAATGACCGGCTCTACCACGCTCGCCGGCGTAGGTCGGCGCGGGCGATGATTATTAAGCGCCAAAGAGTGTTCCGCGCGTGCGTTTCTAAACATAGCAACGCGAAATGAGAGAGGGGCCGGATTCGCGATTGGCGGCGGTGGGCGCGGGTGTGCGTGCTGGTCGAAATCGATGGTTAGCAAATTAGTGGGCGTCGCGGAAACCGAGAGCCTGGCTCGGCTCGGTATCGCCGCGCACCCCCGGTAATGGATTAACCACCGCACCAGGGCCAAACCACCGATGAGGGGAGCAAAGAGTAAAGGAGACCCGACGTTCGCTGCGCTTTTCGCGCAATTCACGCTTGTCGAAGCCGAAATTGTTATTTCGATAATTTCCTTCTAATCGTCAAAATCTCATAATATTTTTTGTTGCACCGTGGATTTTCGACTTGAGACAAAGTGAAGAATTGAGCTGTTCTCTGAGCGTTTGTACATCTGCGAGTGTCACGCAGAAAGGATGCGTGTTTGTACGTATAATATATACCTACGCACACACGCACGATGGCTGCATGCATCGCCGCGTTCATTTCACGCGTAATTGCAAGCGCGTCCCATTTTACGCCGAGGATGTTTGTGCTTTCTTGCGCATGTTGCATGTCTCAATATAGCACTCCGTTTAGTTGCGCCCCGTACGATTAACTTGATTTAGGCATACGCCGTTTAGCGTCTCAAACTACGAGACCGCCTCCGGTGATTTAAAGACGTCGCTCTTTGTAGCTGGTCTTTTTCTCACATTAGGGGAATATGATGATTAACACGTACGTCCGACACGCTGACGGAATGCAGTGTCGAAGCGTTGAGAACGATATAAGCTTAAATGGCATTTACTTAAACATCAAATTCCGTTTCTTCATTAATCTGCTCGCAAACGTCGTCATTCAATCGCCGAGCAAAAATAGAATATAATGTTAATAAAATTTTTATGTGGATCTTATGTGGGCCTATGGACCTTTAGATCTATAATCGCGCGAATTTATAAAACCTTGCCTTATACTACAAGTTCACAAATGTAGAGATTTATGTAGTTATAATTTCATAATTTTGGATTCACAAATCTGTCAAACACGCATGCGTATAATCTATGAATTTATAAATCTGCAAAAGTATATTTAAAAATTGGCATTTTATGTATGAACCAGTGACTTTATGTCGCATGTAACGTGATACGCAAGGTATTTTTGACGTGAGAAACAAAGGGCCCGCACGCGTATGCGTTAACTGCATTCAGATGCGCGTAAAGCAATCGAGGTGAGCACTTGCGGTGGTTACCGTCCGCGGCGCATGGTAATCAGGCAGGCCGATTGATTAGCCGACAAAGTACCGCCGACAAATTAAAAGAATGCCATCTATGCATCCCCGTATATCCGCACTTCATCGTACATGTTACCATACATATGCGCATACGCACGTGCTCCCACGTATCCTCGCACTAGCATGTGTGCGGGAGTACAGGATATTTCATGAAAAGCTGACTGAACATATACCTTTAAATAAATGACTAAAATATAATTATAAGATATAGATATAAAAATAATATTAAAAATATATTTTTCTAATACATAAAATCTTTCTAATATATGTATATATATATTTTTTATTATTTAAGAGAGATTATACGAATCTTTGTACATAATAAATACACAAGAAGTATTTTACATGCAATTAGTACACATATATTATAATAACTTTTTTTTAATATAGATAAAAATATTACAGGAAAACTTCATCTTCCATCTAAAAAAAAACTATTAGTTAATCATGTTTAATCATTAATTCTTTATAATTATCTCTTTTATATAATCATATCTATAAATCTTTATTTTTAGACGTGAATCACGTGAATCATCCTATACACGAAGGTCGTGCATAAGACGAATAAGAGAGAAAGGGAGATTATCTTGTAAGAAGTCTATCCTTGAAGCAGTCCAGTCTCGGTCTGCTCGATGCATCCGAATGTGTTGCCCTTTGAAGTGTACCGACAACCACACACGTATCAGCTCTGTCAACGTTCCATTTGTCCTCCGAGAAGAAAAATATCGTTATCCGCCCACTCAGTGCTTGTGTCGTCAAATAAGCGAGGGTGTAAGTGGATGACACGATTTAAGAGATCTGTGACACTTCCGTATTTAAAATTCTATTTAGCGAGTGGAGGAGTATACACACAGAACGGAAGTCGGGAAATTTTCCAGTTCGGATATTTCTTAATTTATCTCTTCACCACGAATAATATAAGAAGTTTTCAAATATGAGAAAGTTTTAAAAATTTTTAATATTAGAAATACATTTATATAATTAATATAATTATTTTTGTTTTTAACTCAATATATGAATAAAAAATTTTACTTTTAATATGATTATAAAAAATGAATATATTATTAGGAGCTCTGAAAAATATACTTAAAGAATTTTCTTTAGAAGAAGTTTAAATTAAAAACCAAAATATTTTTATACACGTCTATATATTACGAAAAACTAAACTTTTAAAAAAAATATATAAATATATTCTAAAAACTAATTACATTGAAAGATTTCAGATTTACGTACATCGTAGATTTGTTATATCGTGCATAAATAGGAAAATGGTCTTTAGCGAATTAATGGCGATTTATATAATTCAGGAAGTCGTAAAATTACGCTCTCGACACCCTCGCTTGATCGTTGAAAGCGTATCCAAGCACAAAGGATCGGTTGGAAAAATCATAGGATGCGGCGAAATCCTACAAATAATTCTGTCGAAATGTCGTCGCGCTTCGGTGGACACATAAATGCCGGGCTCGTTCGAGTATGAATTACTCGCGTGTCGAGTCGTCGCGACGACAACGTTCTAGTGACCATTTTTCTCGCCGGAAAATCTTACCCATTTACACACACAGTAATTCTTTTGTCGCTTGTACCTCTAATGATGTTTATTTCTCACTAAAAGATGTCACATTATATCTTACAAATATCTTTTTAAATATATTTATTTACAATTAACTTATTGTTAGTAAAACATTAACAATTTAATTTTATATGATTATTTATATAATAATCGTATACATATAATATATTATTATATTGGATTAAAATATATGTAGTCTTGTGATAATTTTTTATAATATTTATGTAGAATAAATGCGATAAAGAAACTAATTTATTATTTAATTTGATACAAAACATAAAATATAATATTACTTTGTTAATAATAACAATATTATGCTGTATAGGGTAAATTTATTGATAATTTTAATTACGTATAAATATAATTTTATTTAAAATCTGTACTATCTAATTAAAGAGATTTAATGTTTGGATTATTTCTTCCTTTCTTTCATTGTTCTATTTCAAAACTCAATTAATACTTACTATATTATTTGTATTAATGTTTTAAGGCATTGATATTTCCATTATGTGTGTTCATACCTATACCTATGTATACATATGCTATAATATGAATGTATACATATAAAGCGCATAAACGTTGTGTATGCTATCGAATCTAAGCGAAAAGACTTGGGGGGAGGAGAAGCGGGATGGATTCCGCGGAGAATACACGAGAGTATTGAAATGCAAAGGGCATAAAATATATTTGAAAGTTAAATACGAGTCAAGTGGCGCCTCAGTAGGGGGTAACCAGACGCGGTGAAGTCGGGGGCCCTTCTCACACCATGTAGAATTTCGACGATTTCCTGGACCTCTATCTGCGTGTCCCGCCGAGAATTTTGATGCCGTTAAAACTCTCTTATCTTGCGAATTCGTGCAGGAACGCGCACATTCGTTATTGCAACGCCTCAGAATGCAGGAACAGAAAAAAGATATACATCGAACGTTGAATTTTATAATTAGTATTATACAGCATTTAAGTTATCTTTAGCTACATTCCTTATTCTCTGTTCCTATTCCGTTTTCTTCTTCAAAATCCAAAAGCATATATAGTTACGATATTTCATATTAAATATAGAAAGCGCAGAAAAGTCAATATAACGATTTTAATTTGGGTTGAGAAGCAACAATTGGAAAAATTACTACATTTCTCAGAAAATTATTATCGTTTTTTTTTTCTTCAATAAAATCCATAAGTACAAGAAAAATTCGACAAAATATAGTATAAATTTCTAACTAAAGTTGTAAAATGTGTAAAAAGAAAAAAAAACAAAAGAATGGCACTTCTTGAGTACGTTTACGTACTTCTATACGTATATAGAGATAATTGAAGAACTGAAGAAATTAAAGCAATCGTAAGAAATTGAATTGAAATTGTGATTTCTTTTAACACACAGTGCAGCTAAGAAGAACAAATCCTGCTTATCTCTTCTCGCTGAAAACGACGATCGAGATGAAGCCAACGCGTTCGTTAGCGAGTTAACTCGTCTCATCCTGGCGCGTCCCGATTTCCGAGGATTCTCCATCGCGGCCGCCCCATTGTTCCGTAGCCTTAATGCGCGCGTCGCTGTAAACAGCACTACAATGGAACAACTTCGTTAGCATAATCGCGTCACAGAGTCACCCGGGCGGCCCCCCCCCCGCCCCCCCCCCCCCCTGTCTCACCGCGCCGCGGCGCGGTTCCCTTTCGGATTTTACGGGTGGTTTGCCCGCGCGCGTCCGGAGCCTCCTCCACCTCTTCGTAGGCGGGCCCGATCCGATCAGCTTCTGCGTTTAACCGTCGCCCGTCGAGTATTATTCATTGTCGCGATCCGATCGTTCATCTTCATATCGAGATTGTCATAGGCGCAGCGAGAGGGGTGCGACGAATTTGCACTTGCGTCCTTTCAATCGAGAAATATTCGCAGAAAAGGGGGAAAAAGTTGTCTGCAGTATGTCTTCGCTTGTCTAACGAAATCTTAGTCACATTGTAATTTTAACTATTGATATAAGGAGAGTATATGTATAACATGTATATATGTATATGTTATATAAGATATTAATTTATTTATTGGTATATTTGGTACACAAGACAATTTTCTCTCCTTTTGTCCAAAAAAATTGATACAATTTTTTTAAATAAGAATGTTAAAACAAAGATATGTTTAAATTTGGATTTCTGCTAAAGTTTCATATACGTTTCTCCAGAAAAAGTTTTGTCGGCGCCGATGAAGACTGCATATTTCTTGGTTACGCATCTCTCATCTCCTTCTTCTTTGCTTTTCTCGAGAGAGGCAGATTACAAGTTGATTGAAATGGATCATACTTGTCACTCATTGTCAGTTTATTTAATCGCGATAAGTAAAATTTTCAAAGTACTATAAATCCATAATTAAATAATAACTAAATAATAAAACTAAATTATTATTATTGGATAATAATAAAAATAGATACGCATATCCAGAGATTTACTCAGAAATATTAATATTATTATTCGTTAATTATGCACAGCAAATTTTCAAATTAATATAATAAATTGATTTAACTTTAAACTAATAATTATAGTCAATAAAATAAATCTATTACCAAAAGTGCGATTTTCTAAAAATATGTTACCTGTTCCAATTTATCCATGCAGATATTCAGAATCAAAATATCGATTAATTTAATTATAAAAATTATTAATAGAATAAAATTTCTTTTTTCTTAATTGCACGCGTAAATTCTACGAAGCAATGAAGGATTAAATACCCCGTGCTTAACGCGATGTCGATCGGTCAACTTCGCCGGCCGATTACCGACATTAATTCGCAATTATTATAATCCTCGACAGCATCGAGGCTTTCGCGCGCTCGATGCGGTTCTCTCTCCCCCAAAGCATCCCCCCGTTCTTTCCGCCTCTCGAGCCCCGGGGACGGCGCTCACAATGGAAATGTTAAGCGAGTCGTGGATTCGCAACGCTCGTCACTCTCGTTTGGCATTGGACAAGCGGGGTTCGTGTCTGCGGACGTCAATTTGCGCGACTGGAACGTCAAGGGGGTCGAGGGGGTTGATCTCGCCTTCTTTTCCTTCCTGTATCTTCCAAATGGAGCCTCTCTCTATCCACATTGCCCCCGTCTAGTTGCGCAGATATTCTATATGCGCGTGTGTGATAGCAGCAGCCCGACGATCGTGGTGCGCTTGAAATCAAAACACACCCCAGGGGCTGTCCGTCGATTATTATCGTTTGCACGCACTGCTCGCGATCATGACAATCGCTCGAGCGACTTTTGACGGCACGCCTAATTCGGTACTCAAACCTCGGTCCCGCCGAGTCTATCTTCGAGTTAAAATAGCGACGTATACGCGGGCTATACGATTGTTTCATCTGTCTTACGTAATTTATATTTAATTGTCATGCACGCATAGCAAGCTCTTGCGTAATTCTACAAGTAACAGACACTTTGCCTCTTTACTTCCAAATAAAATGCAATAATTTTCAGATAACAATCATTATCTCCTGTGTTCACTTCATTATTAATTTTTACTTCTATCTAGAATTCTCTTATTTAATTTTATATCGATTGCAATCAAATTGGTGTGTTAATTCTAAGCAAAATAAATTTAAGAACTTCTCGTCGCCAGCCAATAATTAAAAACGTATAATTTTTAAAATCGACCCAACTGGCCATGTTAATTAATAAGATGTTATCTAGAATATAAAATTTATTGCGAAAAATATTACCTCAGCCAGGGTTACCTTACCCTGGCTGAGGTAATATTTTTCGCAATAAATTCTATATACTCTAGATAACATCTTATTAATTAAAATAAATTTTTACTAAACGAAATTTTGTTTATAAAAACATTACCAAATAAAAATATATATTTAGCTTTATCTCTACGGAAATATGTTATTAAAACTTCTCTGTTTTGAAAGATTTCAAAAATTATATTATATGTGAATATTTTAATTTAGTTATATTCTTCTTTTTGATCTATTAAATAAATCAGCCAGGAGGAAATGATCGCGGACGAGATGAGCCGACAAGAAGAAATTACGTAATTTCGTCAGAAAAGCGTTTCAGAAGTTCTCTCTCCTTGTTAGTTTCTCCTTCGTGATTTTCTGCGACTGCGGATTCAACCCCCTCGGAAAAATAATCTTTTTCTTCTCATTCCCTTCATGTCTCTTTCTCGCACCCTTTCTCTCTTTTCTCCGACGTCCGCTGCGGATGTCAAAATATGACAGCTCTCTCGAGTCACCACTTTCGCGACAAGAGTTACGTCACAGGGGGTTGCCGTGGCCGATCATTAAAGTAAGGGTGCGCTTGTGACTTTTTTGTCATGTAGAGACATTTAAGTCGGTGTCTGCTCAATTTGTTGTTAATAAAATTAATACATAATGCAGAGCCTTTGTAAATGTTTTAATCGTTACATTCATTTAATGTTTAAGGCTAATGTTTGTTTTAAATAAATTTTTATATTGCGGAATAACATTTATATAAACTTTGAAATTCTTTTTTTTTTTTCAAATCTTAAAAGTATAAAAACTTAAAAAGCCGTTCAAAGATTTACGATTAATTGATTAATATATTTCAAGCAAATAAATTATTTATAAAAATATGATCTCAAATTGACTATTTATTAATTCTTGCTTTTCACATCTTGATACAAAACGTGTTATTTTCTTGATATAAACTCTCAAATATAAAGGAGGGTTGATAATCACTGGCGCGCCTCGCTAAGCTGACGGAAGCGGTAAATGGTTCGCAACCAACCCCCTCGACGAGACGCTAATTCATATTCATAGATGTAGCGTTTAGCATTACGCCGTTAAATTCCCCGGAGAGTTGGTTAAGAGAGACAGAGTGGCTAATATTTCTATTCGTATTTCCGCTCGTTGAGAAAGTGGCGAGAGTTCCTTTTTTTGATGAATCGATTATTCGTATTAACTTTTTGTTAATAACAGAAAATCGAGAAGAATTCATCAAAATTAGTAATAAATAGCAAAGCTTTCAGTCGTTATTAATAAAAATATTTATTAATTTTGAGAATTAGTTGTGAATGAATTATTATAATATTATTGCAATACAATAAACATATAATACAAAAGATACATTTCGCGTTATATGAAACTCATTAGTTTACGTAATTCGGAGGGGGGGGGGGGGGTATATCGTTTAATGTTTATTATAAAAATATTATAAATATTTCTCTTTAATGTTAAAACGGTAAAATATTTTTATTTTATCTTAAAACAAAAAATAAAATAAAAAAAAGTTAATAGAATTTCTTCATTATGTAACTTAAAGTAAAAAAAGCTCTTCTAGGCAGATTGATGTTAATCAATTCAATCGCGGTCATAGTTATCCAAAAGTAAGTAGATTTTAACGAAATCTTTTTTTAAACGCTATTGCAAGATTGTATAAATGTATATGCAAGATCCCCCCAGCTTGTAACTTATTATGCAGTAACATTGCTGGACTGTGCTATCTTGGTTTGATTAACTGAAACTGAAATATGTATATAACCGATGAAGTATAATAGAAATAGAAATTTGGTTTAGAAATAAAAGATTCGAAATTTACAGATTTAACCTTACAATGGTCATTAATCTATTTCAAAATTGTAATATTTTTAATTCCATTGAAAATAAAATTCAGGCTTATAAAAAAGTAAATATGAAGAAAAAACTAACAGGAAAAATGTAGAATTTTTTAAAGGCTCATCCTGTTGGCTCGATTGCCAAGTTTGCGTTGATAGTACATACAACGTCACTCTTGGCAAAATTGTGAATTATAAGGCACGAAAAATGATGTTAAAAAGCTAAATTATTCTTGCAACGTACAGCGTTATTTTTCATTTTAGTGTAGCGTCTTTATAACTTAAAATAATTGCTATATGTTAAAATACACTGAAAACTCCCATTTTGTTATAATTTAATATGTGAAAGCAAATATTTATTTCAATTCGGCAGCTGCCAAACAGCTTGTTTTCGTCCTTGATTAGGCACAAATTAATTCGACATATATGGGTTATCTATTGATTACCCAAATAAAAGGGGTATTTTCGATATATTTTACAAGTTTATTTTATGGATTACAAACGCTATTTTATTTAAAAACATTTTTATTTTAATGTACATTGCAAGAATTTTATATTTTCTCACTTCTGACGTCAGCAATCCAAGGCTATAGTGAATAAACAGGAACCTAAGACCAAAATGTAAAAATAAGCTTTAGCTTGTGCTATTTCGTTCATTCAAACATATATATACGAGTCTTGTATATATTTTTATTTTTAACACGTTGAGTGCTATGGGATTCACCGGTAACTGGGATTCGATTTTTCAGTTACGTAGAAATTACCAGTGACGGATATTATTCAACTAAAAATACATAAAGTATGCATATACTATATAATAACATTAGTAATTCTGCATAAACATTAAAATAATTAAAAATAATAAGTGCACATGTAAAGTACACTCTCTCTTATAAATATTCCTATATTTATATAAACTTAACGAAACATGACAATGTATGGTACCAAAGCATTGCAAGCAAAGATGTAAATTGTCGTTGCAATCTTCGTACAATACTTATATATTGTTGTTCGATTTTTTCATTATCCCCCTGCCATATTTTTCAACATTCTTTTTATAGAAATGTTAACAAAAAATTTTAACTCCGCACACTTTATCCTCTTTCCCTTTTAATTGGAAATATCTTGCTTTTAAAATTATAAAATTAAAAATTTTTAGTTTGATACTGACAATGAATCAAATGTATTAGAAAATTTATATAAACTCAGTAATTGAGTAACGAGTTTTGCTTTTTGAAATAAATCACATTGTGTATGATTTTTAAATGTGAATAAACCAGTAAAAATTTTATTCTGGCGCATATGAAAAGATACAAAGCAAACTTTTCTCGACAAACATAAACTTGGAGCAATACTTTCGGTTTATTGATCTTCTATTTATCTTATATTTTCATTTCAACTTTAAAAATAAATCAGCAATTTTTAAAAATAATTAATCATATAATATGCATCTGCATTGCATGCATATGCAATTAATTATATAATGATATTACATAATTTAATAACTTTTTTTCCAAAATTCATTAAAACGTTTATATTTTATGTTTACAATGCCTATAATACAAAAAGATTCTATTATATGTAATACAAATAAATATACATATTTGATTGCTGAATAATTACAAACATAAAAAGTTCTTTTAATAAATATAAATAATATAATCAGTGTAAAAATTAAACATATTATCTCATTTTTATCATTATAAAGAATATGGGCATATATTATTCACACAGGTCCTCCAGATTTTGGCTTTATATTCGATTTGCGAAAGTGGTGATAATTCGGGAGCACTTTCAGTAGAAAGTCCAACTGTCCAATTTGAGGCTGAAATACAATAAAGTAGAAAAACCATATTTGGGATCATAAAATAATGGAATAAAAATAATGATATATAACAATTACATATGGCTTGTCGTTCATTTCTCTACGTTGACATTGGCTGCCATACACTATTGTATTTTCTGGTACTATTTCTTGCTCTGTTAAAGAACATGCAGCTCCAATAACGCATCCATTGGTTAGTTCAACTTCTCGACTAACTTGTGCTTTTGGAAAAATAATATTTATACATATAGAATAAGTTAATCATAAACGGACTTATAATTAATTAATAGCGACATTGTATAATTCTTAAAGATCCTTATCTTCTATAGTCTGACATAAAATTAATCTTACTTGTACGATTTAATACTACAATCACAATATTTGTTTGCATATATTGCTAAAAGCAACTGCTACAGCTATATGTACCTTTTGCTTCTAAGATGTTGTTATCGCCAACTTTATATGATTCACAAACACAGTCAGTCTCAAATACATTATAGTTTCCTATTATTTGCACTGGTACCGTTGCAGGTTCCGGAACATCAGGTGGCAACCTATAGTGGCGTTAAGTTAATAATTAGTATGCCACTGCATTTATTGCAAAGGATGCAAAATCAAACTTGCCTGTTCGCTATAGTTGCCATTTCTTCAATAATATTGCCTTCCCCTATAATGATTGGACCAGCCTCCGCTAGAATACATGCTCTAGGGTGGATTATACTTTTCGCACCAATGGAAATATCCCCTTTCAGAACGCTCTCTTCGCACACTACTGCACCAGGAGCAATTTTTAAGCTACAGTGTTATAAATGTATCATACAATTTACTCAAAAAGATATCACTGGTGTCTAATAACTAGCGTTCTTTAACTAGCGTTCCCTCTCACATTAATTATCACTATCATGACTTAAGGCATTCATGTGGTGCTTATGTTAAAAGATGTTGAATCTCATCTTATTGAATATAAGTATATTATATGTATGTGTATTTATACATTATATTATTGTAAATATGTGCAATCAGGTTAGGGACTGACCTAACCTCAAAATATAAGAAATTTGGTTTTATAAGATAAAGCAACCTTTATTAGATATTAAAATTATGCAGAAAAGACACTGCCTCTTCCTTTTATATAATCGTTATTAAACTTACTTGGCGCGGCGATAAGCCGAAGAATGGCTAGCATTCATTTTCCCGTCCATTTAATCGGTGACAGTTCCTTACTACAGAAGTACAGATGCAACTGATGCAAGTGTGTATTGTGTATGCCATCTCGACTTATCGAAGAGCTCGCCATTTTCTCTCGATAGTATCGTGCAAGAAGATTTGAAAAAATTCCTTCAAACATACTCTGCTGAAAGAGATGTACTATTTAAAGAATTCTTGAATAAAATTGTTTATGCAAACTACAAAATCAATTATTAAATTATTAACAAAAATAAGACATACAAGAATAATATTGAAATATTGATATTCTTTCTGCTTAGAAAATAAAAATTTACTTTTTGATAATCTCTACAAGTTCATTATTTATAAAATATCCTTATATTCTCAAATTAAAGTAATTGTTATTCTTAAATTGCCATCAGAATAAAATTATAAATGTTCACATTGATGTCAGTTATTAAGATAAAATAAAAATTACTTCTTATACAGAGTGTTTAAAAAAAAGTGTCCCATATTTTGAGAGCAGGTAGTACTCATCAAAATAAGCGAATCAAAAGGCAAGTAAACATGGGTCTTAAATCAAATATTTATTGAGATATGGATCAATTTTTATTGTATACTACAGAAGGTGTCCTATGTGGTTCCCATTCATTGTCACACATTTTAAAGAAAAAAATACACATTTTTTGTACAATGTTTGTACGTCGTCAATACGTGTTGAATACACGAAGGTCTTCAAATGATAAACATTACCCTCTTCTTTTAGTTGTGTTATTTCTGCAATGTATATGTATAGTAAGGTTTAACCGTTAGTCTTTATCAGGAGGTTGTATAAGTACCAGTACGACGTTCCTTTAAGCAAAGAGCAGTACATTTTTCTTTAAAATATGTGACAATGAATGGGAACCACATAGAACACCTTTTGTAGTATACAATTAAAATTGGTCCATATCTCAATATTCTCAATAGATATTTGATTTAAGACCCATGTTTACTGGAAATTTTATTCTTATTTTGATGAGTAGGTACTGCTCTCAAAATATGTGACACTTTTTTTTAAACACCCTGTATAATTTTTTAAATTTTTATGTTAAACAAAAAATTTTGCATTTTTGGTTTTTCTCTAAATTATTTCTATTTAAAGATAGTGAATAAATTAAAGGTAAAATAAATAAATTTTCAAAAATCGTTGGATATTCTACACATTTTCTGCAAATGTTAAACACTAGAAAAGCAGTTATTAAATTTTATAAAAAAAGCAATGTCTAAAATCTGTCTGTTCATTAGTATAATATAAAAAATAAAGAAAGTACTTAAGTAATATTAATTATTATGCTAATGTAAATAATTTTTCATTAGAAATAAATTTCAAATATTTATATGAGATTAAATACATATGACTTTAATACGTTAACCATTTTTTGTTAAAATCTTGATTTATATTTATTAAGATGTACATGCGTAAAATAGTTTAATGTTATAATATAATAAAAATTAAAGGATCCCTACAATGAGAACTCTTATAATGTGCAAATATTTTCTGTATTCATATTTAAGCTATTTCAGGGATACGAGAGAAAAGGGAAACCTCGCGATTGTGATTGCGCAACAAAAGGGATAATGTATTCACACATGAGAAACACATGAATACCTTCGTTTAGATATTTAACATAACTCTATATTATCCGTCAACTTTTATATATATATTTATTATATATATTTTTTATATATTATATATTATAAAATTTAACTCCAAATTGCGATAATAACGTCTAATTGCAACGTGCGTGCGGGTGTATGTGTTGCGCCTTAATGTACGCGTGTGTGGTGTATATTGTATGAATGTATTGTGTACGTGTGTATGTATCTGTGTATGTGTGGTGTATTCTGTAGGTGTATAGGTGTGTATGGGTTGTTGCTCTCGAGTAAAGGGGATAGAGATGTGAGCGAAGAAGGGTCGTAGATGGTATATGCATCTTGCACTCGCGCGTAACGTGACTGTGTACGTGTTCGATCTACAATTAAACGAATCCTACGCACTTACTCGTTAATCGGCAGAATAATATGCATTCTCTTAATTTTTTCGCTATAAGTATATGCAACCGTCCGAAAGCGTGTCAGTCGGCGCACCGTGACGGATTCGCCGTCGCTCTCGTCGATCCTCTCTCGGATTGCGTTCGGCTCTCTCGGATGCATATTGAGACTTTTGCCTGCACACTGCGTTGCATAAACGAGCACGTTCTAATCTCGTTAAGAATAATAAAAGAATAAGTAGCCTTTTTTACTAACTAATTTTGTCAATGGTAACGAGATTGATCCATTAAAAACGTTTACGATTAAATTTTGTGCTGCTTGACACAAAATTAAGTCGTATAAGTCAAACTAATCTGTTTTTTTTTTTTTTAGAAAAAATAAGATAAAATTTAAATGTTAATATGATATAAACCTGTTGCAAATTAAGAAAATAACATTTAAAAAGCAATTTACATCCTTGCTTTTAGAAAAAAATATTATCGTTAATTCATTAATAAACATCTAAAAAAGATATGAAGTAACTATAAAACTGCCTCCTTTATGATGTCTAGATGGCTTTATTTTCAATAAAAAATTTAAGAAAACAGACTTACTATTCTTTCGTACTATTTTCAATCAATGTTATTAATGCAACTATATACTTGGTAATTATGCCAAAAATGCACATATACATTTATCAGATTGTAAACAGAAATATGTTAGAATAAAATTGACCTAGCATATGCATCCGAAAGTTATTTCTCACTTATCTACTTGTGATCTTGTCATATAATTAGGGTTGCGCAATTCTGATTTCATCTTATTCTAAAACTATTTTAAAATAATTATGCTTCGTTTTTCTGTAACAAATAAATATTTTCGAAGAGAATAAAAAACAATTATGCTCACTCGTCTCAAAAGTTTTATGATAATTGAAATCTTATGTATATGATAAATATCAGTATTTCAGTCAGTTGAAAGTTAAAGCAACTTGTTTGCTCATTCTTCGCTGCCTTGGCAATGACTAACAATAAGAATTTTTTAGACAGTCCAATTTAAAAATGCAAGAAGCAAATATATAATAAAAATTCAACGATTAAAATATTCAAGGCTCAACTACTCGAGAATTTGCGAGTTAAACTGGCCTAAAAATCCAGTGCTCAAAAATAAAAAAATCGAACACTCAAAATTCTGAAATTTGAAAAACGTGAAATATACGTTCCAAGTATTAAAATGTTAGATCTTATTTTTAAAATTAGTATTCTCCAATTCTTTTATAAAGTTTAACAAATACAAATAAAGTATTGACATTCTGTTGAGTTAATATATCATATTGATGAGCAATTCTAATATCATATTGTCATATTAAATACTTGTATGTAAAATTTGTTTAATCCATTTAATCCATACGATTATGAAGTCATTGCAAAAATGGTAAGTTATCATTTAAATTGAATAGTTGTCCCAACGCGAGGAATTAATACTCTTGTTATCCAATATCGAAAAGATAAAAATACATAAATACGCAATAAAAATTGAACTATATATATGTACATACATGTAAGGCTAACAACAATACATTCTTAACACTTTCGCGACCACTAATATATTCAACTGTAAATTAATACAACTTTAATATCAATACATTTAACCCATTAAAAATCACAATTATATTTATATTATGTTTATTTACGTAAGATGTGTTATTAAATGTAAATATAAAAATTAAATTTGCCAAAAAAATGTTGGTAATTTCTGTTGGTGATGCTTTTTAACATTACTTTATCGTATTTTTATAGCTTTCGAGATAAAAATATAATAATGAGTTAAATATATAATATTTCTGTTAGAGACCCTAAACAGTATAAATTATTTTACTTACGTAATAATATAAAGGGGCCGACATACAGTACAAAGGGAATGTTGCATAAATGATGATAATGTATAATCATGTATGTATAATGAAAATAAATGTGTCCGAAATCTACGTGTGGAAATTAGATTTTATTCATTTATATTAAACTTTATAAATACAAACAAATAATAATAATAATAGAGCGTTATAAAATTTCTATAACGTCTGGTAATTAAAAACGGTCTGTCAGACCCCGCTTATACCGTTTAGGGTTTACATAAGTAGCTGCAATATTTATAGTTCATCTTAAAGAAATTCATTATAGAATGAGACAAACAGTATTCGCACGTCAACGCTATAAGTAACTTTTAATTAAAATATGCTGTAATTACATACATCAGACATTATTACCATCCATACGTCTTCTTAAAGAATTTAATATTGCATTACACACAACGAGAGAATTAAAGATATTTATAATAAAAGTACAATGTGACGCGTACAAATACTTTTATTATGTCAGCCTGCTCCTTAACGACGTAATGTTATTTATAGCAAAAAAAATGATGGCGTACGAATACCTTTTTTTTATTCCAGCCTGCCACTTAGCAACATAATTTTATATTTAGTAACAACGCGAAGCTAGGCGTACAAATACTTTTTTAAATCGGTCCGGTACCGAACGACGACGATATAATTTTCATCTAAAAATATGCGGGCGGTCGCGAAAGTGTCGACGAACAACGGCGAGCCGTTATTTAAATCCATTTCTCTGATCTTCATCTTCGATCAACGATCAACGATCGACGACAGCGAGGAAAGCCGGTGACGGTGCGTATATATGTAAACGCCTCGTGAGGGTGTCTCAGCGCGCGACAACGGGCTATTGTGTCATTTTTTTTCTTTTTTTTTTTATATCCATAAGAAGTACGGGTTTACGTATAAAGAGACGCGTCATACAAGTGCCGTATAGTACCAAAAACGTTTTTAATGCGCCCACATAATGCGGTCGATTAGCTCTATCTACGCCTGCATATCCGTGAAAGTCGCATCCGCGCATATCGATTCGTATAACGTTTTTCTCTCTCGCTCTCTCACTTTCATTCTCTCTTTCTTTCTCTCTTTCACTCCCTCTCTTTTTTTTTCTGTCTGTCTCTGCGTGTATATGTTGCATGTAAGTATGTATGTGTGTATGTATGTATGTATGTATATGGATTCGTGAGCGTGTTACGTGTCACCGTTATCCGTGAGATCCGGCCGGGTTGGTCCGAGGACGAGATCACTCTCTCTATAATCGCCCATTATTCTCATCAATCGCGAGGACCGTCGAATCTCGATAGTTCCGCCGAAATATACTCTCATATATATATATAGTGTTTATATATAATTATTTATTTATATATTTATATATTTATTTATTTATATATGTATTTATGCTATAAAGTAGCTCAGAACTATATTCGAATCACTACTCGAAATCGCGGCGGCGATAGAACGCGTAACACCGCAGCCGATGTTTTGAGTTTCAACTAATTGCACGTAGAAGGATACGTTTATTCGACGAATATTCTTGCTAAGTTGAAAGAAATTTTGTCTATCAAATGGGTAATGTGATGCGTATTAATATGACAGTGTGATTAAAAGGGTAACTTTGTCGTATCTTTAAGTATTAGAAGATGCTGCGCACTTACTGCGTATATCCTCACTCAATCAACATTCGTGTTTGAACATTTAGCGAATAAATCGGTCCCTTTACAGACTGCATGAGCAGAGAAAAGCAGCTCCAATTGTTTCACAATTCATACATGTCGATCACAATAATGATAATCAATAAATCATGCCTTTTATAAGTTCCACAAATTCTGTTATTCTCTTGTTTCGATTTTCAGCTCCTAACTGGCTTTGAACTTCTCATCCTTCTCTTTTCATCTGTTCTTAAATTTTTCTCTTTCCTCCTTTTAACAGTCATCATCGAACTTCTTAATTTCCTAGCGTTTAGTCTATCCCGTATCATCATCACATATTTTTATCACTAATAATTACATCATTAACAATCGGTAATCGGTGCAGTAATTAACAGGGGCGAGATAAAGATAGAGAATGGAAAAGATGATCGAGTGAAAGTTTGCCGCGGAGAAAAACTGTAATGGGGACAAAGATGTCCCCGTAATCGTCAATTTTTATCGCGTTTATAATTACACCTAAACTCCGGCGCGGTTTCACGGTTCCTCGTCCTCTGCAATAAGCTCTACCCTTCGTCGCTGGGTTCGCCCGCCTGTCGTACTCCCGTGTTCGACGGTGCGATAATATCGGTCTGTCTATGTCGCACGAGCGGACCAACCGAGATTCACTTTTCGCGAAACATATCAAGTCCTCGATTATTCGCGTCATCCTCGGACCGTCCCGACGGGGCTCGGTTAATCACCGTTCTCCTCTCCCTCTCTCCACCCTCCGCTATTTTTTCTTTTATAGTTAATACAATATATACTTTATGTATGTATCGTAACAACCGATATCTCTCTCCGATCAGCACTCACACTCGCGCTCTCATCTCGTTTCTCGCTCACACACGCACATATCCTCATGCTCTCGCTCGCTCGCTCCCTTCGCACGCGTTCGCGATTCTTTTTTCTCTCGGTCTATATAATATTAATCTTATAACGACACGCGTATGTGTATACACCTCTGCTTCTCCGAGACGTATCGTTCGCGCGTGTATACACATACGCATCCACACTATATATATATGTATATATTTATACTTTATATTTATATATATATATATTTCTTCTGTATATATACTTTATGTTGCTTTTTTATGTATACTTTATATATAACAATGTTTTTTTTTTTATGTTTATTTAAGGCCCAATACGTTCATTACGAAGGAAATAATCTGCAACAGAAAGGAGACGAATATACGGTTAAATAACGCTTGTACCTGGTTTGCTCCCTGTCGTAAGCACCGTATGAATATAGAACTATTCAGTCGATTGTGTATAATGTTCCTGACGTCGTCATCATCGTCATCGTCATTGTCGTCGTCGTCGTCGTCGTGAAGAATGCGTGAGATGATCGCGGTTCACCGAACGCCAGTAGATGATCTACGCGTGATCGGACAAAGTGTGCTAACTTAAGTCAGCTTTGTAAATTAAGCTTCCTATCACATTTTCTTTGAAGAAGAAAAATAGAAAAAACAACAACGAATAATAGCTAAATAATGTAATGCTTATTTAACTTGTATATATATGTATAATATTCAATTTTCGAATTCGATATTATTGTATGTAATAAGAATTGAAAAATTTGCAATAAATATAAAATAAATCGCTGATTTCATGACCATAATCGAAAATAAGTAAAACAAAATTTAAATTGAGTTTGTGGCAGATACTATTAATTTCACTAACTATACTTATTTATCATATATTAACGATAAAACTATATTTATTATTCATTATGTACTTCCTTTAGTTCTGAAAGACACAATAATATCGTATTATTTTAAAATTTATCGTATATAAACGCGTTCACTTGACAACAATAAAGAGATCCGCATATATTTGTTTTATATTTTCAATTATCTAAAATCTACTTCGAAAGAAATGCATACGCCCTAAATTTGTTATGTCACATCTCGAAAAGGCAATCTCTCGTAAAATATATTTTCTAGTTTACCCTCATTCTATTAAAACGAGAAACCCCCCCCAACTTGAAAATTAGATTACAAAGGTCTTCTGTACGTAATAAATCCTCAAAATGTCTGTCAACGATTAGCGAGGCCATGTACCAGCGTTCCAGTCTCGATGTGTTTTCTTCTTCGCGTGATTCTATCGTATAACTTTTCCTACTTTCCTAGATTTACCTTAAGTGTGCTTAGCTTGACGTTTCCTAGGAAGAATCATCCGACTGAGGATAGGCAACCAATTGGTTGTCTTTCAAGAGAGGCATCATTCGATACTTTTATCTAATAATAAGACAGTCCATCGTGACATACATTTGAAAGCCTACCGGACATTTAATTTAATTTCAACGCTTACTTGCATGATAATATCATTTTCTACTATATGACATAGCGAATAATGCAATTTAACACAATTTTATTATACAAGCAAAGAATACAAAACGTCCCAAAAAGATATCACAATCGCAAGGATTATTGAAAAAATTATAAATACAAATGTTTTCTTTAATTAAATTTGATGTTGTCTTTAATTAAAATTTCCTTATCATAAAGTATGTACTGTAAATTAAATACAAAATAAGCTATTTTTATCTATCTCATAAGTTTCATAAAAGATAATTTTAATACAAAGAAAGAAAGAAATAAATTTGGTATTAATTATAAATTAAGTACCGTAATTAAGTTTCGCAGATAAATCGCAGGAAACTTAAATAAATAGATCAAAGAATCTTGTCATCGATATATACCTCTTTGGAACATCCTGCAGCTTGAAATCCAATCATTGGTAACAAAATGTCCACTCTCATCGACATTAAAACAAACTTATTCTGCGTACCTCTTATAGTTACGCATCCCTACGAATTATCCACTATAACGATTTTCCGATTCAAACATGTTAATTGTAATACTTTGTAATTATGAACGAGAAACATCTTAAAATATATATAGACGCATACAAAGTTTAACGTAGCGTTAAAATTGAGGCAAAATCTAACGTTTAACAAATAAGTTAGTATGTATTACGGTCAATAAAACGCTATCCGGTAGGCTGATCGGTTGAAATTCAAGCCACCTGATTTAGAGTAACCGCGGATGAAAGGGAGAATGAATCAGATTTTTCAGATTAAAAATTTGTATTTCCGTGAAAGTATCATAAATGGAATAACATTTCCTTAGCGTTTAGAAGAGATGGAGTAGATTAATACAAAGTTAGTAAAATTGAGATTTTGTTAACAATCTTTAAATTCTGATTCAGTTTCAATCATATTCATCCGACGTTAATATACTTTGATTTCTCGTTCAGGACGTCCAGGCAATATTGTTTAAAATCTAATATTTGTAGAAGAGATTTGATTTAACAAAAATTGATGTATGTGTACTATTATAAACACTATGAATTGCAAAAGAGTCAACTAGCTGATAAGTCATATTTTTATCACTTTTTGAAGGATCAAAGAATCGAGGACGTTTCAGAAGGAGAAACAGGGTCGATCTGATTTCGAATCAGATTGTTGGTAACCGTATATAAGCATATTTACAAATTATTATTTTCTAATTCATCAGTTTGAACCCTTTTAACGGCAGTATTGAGTTCTCTCGTTTACGGTTTTCAGCTCAGTATGCCCTAATTAAGCACCAATCAAATTATTGGAATTATCGTTAAACTAATAGATAATAAGTATAATAATCACTTGTATTGTATAAAATAATGTTTATAAATTCTGTGATCAAATTTTATAATTTCTTCATAAAATACAAGTAACGGTAGATAGATATAACCAAGGATCTTTAATATTTCCTTTCAAATATAATCAAATATTAAAGAAATATAATTTACCGATTAAAGGGTTAAAACTTGCATATTACGTATTTATTATGTCATATGCATCCCACGAGTTAAAATATTGTAAAAAAATTCGTACACGCGGACAATCGGGAGTTCGTTCACATTTGTTATTTTCTTAAAGATTTATTCCTTTTCTCTTTCTTGCAATTTAAACAGTAAGAAAGATATTATATACAATATAGCGCGATGTAAGACTCCCGAATGTTCAATATACTGGTACTCGGACAAGCGATTTTGTAAAAAGCGATATCAGGCAACTATTTATGTTTGCAATGAAAAGTATACTGATAGCTCGAAATTTAACCTTTTTGTTTGTGTGCATATGAAAATGTATTAAGAATAAATATTTTATGTATTATTATATTAATTTGATAAAAAAGAATTAGAAATGCTAACTTTTATTAAAAAAGCATCTATAGATACTTTCATACATTTCTTATACGTTCTCGTACGTAACATTAACTTTAATAAAATGATTCCAATTTTAAAAGCATTGTTTTCGTATAAAATGATATATTTTTATATTTATTTTATATTCCTATTAAGACTAAAAAATCCTGCAACAATTTTATATAATAATTAAATAAATATAATATAAAATAAATATGAAAAATTGAAATATTCCCTCTTATTATCACGCATCTTTTCGTTGAAATACATAATCTTCTCGTAGTTACATCCACACGATAGCCCTTATTTGCCTTTATCATATTAGTGATTATATTATTAAGAATTTCTCAAATACAAGCCCGCTTGTATTTTAACCGTTAATACGATTTTATTCAAACTTAATTTTGATAAAAGTCTGATAAAAACGTATACATATTTTTTTGATATCACGAAGACAACAAAGTTATTTGTTTAGAAGCAACAAAATTCATGCAATATCACTGGTCATTAAAAATGACCAATATTTAAAATATTAATCTATAAAAAGGTATATTTTTAAATCTTTATTTGGGTTTTAGAACACGTCGCTTTATAAACCCTTATATTTATAAATCCTTTAAAGTAGTATAAGTATCAACATCAATTTTACATTTCTAATTATTAACTTTAAAACTATTAAAATTCTTGTTTTGTGCACTAAAATTATCACTTTTGTGCATTTTTTCAAATAAAACAACGTCAAACAATTTTCAATTATTTTAAATAGCTCTATTTAACCATTCTAAAAAGTATAGTTTTCAATTATTTTATATATTTGATATTTAAATGCGATTTATTCATCTAATATAAGAATCGTAATCATGAACTGAAAACTGTAAAGCCACATTTAGTGCTAAATGTAACATGTGACTACGACTCCACTCTAAATCGCAGAACCCAGATAAGTATTCTGACATCGTTCTTCGCTTTACCGAGTACCTGTTCTTAATAAATCGTCTTAAAAGTAGTCGTCTTAAAAGCACAAATCTCCGATCCGAAGACTCGTGAAGCTAACATAATGTAAACGACTGCCATGATTCCCGTTGCCTGAGTTGCCTCTGTCCCGTTGTTCTCGACACAGGCAAACAAACTCTCGTTTCGCTCGTTTCGCGACGAGACGGATCGTCGGCACGATCAATCGATCGATCTGTTGACGACACTCGTGTTACCTCGTCTTTCGTCATCGAGATCGTTCTCATCCGAGCCGGCTCGCGGATTCTTCCTAGGAAGCGTCGCCACTTCCGGTCCCCCCCCGGGCCACGAGATCTTCGGGCACCTCTCTTCCGGGACGGTCGGACTCACCTTGACCGAGCAAGGTCCGGGGACGCCTACTCGCGCTCCTGTCCGCTCGGCAGCGCCGGGACGACGTTCCGCGCCGCGTCGCTCGTTCAGCTATCGACGCTGAAGAGTTCCTTGTGGAGGGCCGGGAACTCGAGGTGCGGCTGCGACCGTTTGAACTTCGCCAGCGCATCCATGTGTAGCAGCGAGATCTCCCGTAGCTGCGGTATCTTGGCGAGAATCGCGTCGCACACGGTCACATCGCCCTTGATCGGCGTAACGTGATTCCGATCCAGTTCCGACCTCAACGCTCTGATCACCGCCTGCGACAGCCTATTGATGTCTCCCAGGCACTTCAGTCCCGGTCGATCTGCGCAAGGTACCGTAAGTCAGTCAACTATGGCATTGCTTATATAGCAAAGGCAAAAAAATACAAGATCTCTTTTACTCTGTTAATTTCTTCTAATCCAACTCGATTAACTTTACAGACCTTTTATCGGAAAAATTGTTGCCAGATGTTTCCATACATTACTTAGTTCAAAGAAAACACGATTCTTTTTCATTCTTAATGTAACAGATAAAATGCTGATAAAATAAAGCAATGAAATATGCGTTTGTGTATGTAATAAAGTGTAATAAAATATATATTTGATAATTTCACAGTATTTATCAAGGCAAATTTAAGCGCAAGTATTGAAGTTTTAAAGTTAATGAAAGTTAATCAATATACGTATAAGTAGACATTTTTTTATTACAATTTCGAAAAAAATTTATCTAGTACACCTTGTGAGACACCCTGTATGTTCGTGCCACTCACCAGGGCTAAGTAGAACAGCCGCGCTATAGAGCGCCAACTCAGTTTCGGTGAGCTTCAGTTCGGCGATGCTTCTGGCCAGCTCGAACACGCAGGAAACAAGCTTCATTTCCGCCGTGTCCGTCGTATAAAACGCCTCCTGCGGTAGCAAGGTGTCGCCGTATAGGACGCAGTTTTGCTGGAGATCGAGGTACCTGCTCATTCGTAGCACAGCCAACTCGAAGGAACCTATTACATTTTAGCAGGATATTAGCATAGATATTACACTTTCTCATTTTCACTTATCTACATTATTTAAAGAACTGACGGAGATTATCTTCATTATTCTAATGCAACAAGAAACGATTAGGTACATATCTAATATCTAGGCACGGTAACTAGTATTTATTAATTTATTAACGTTTAAAGAAAACTGACGAATGGTCCAAAATTTTTTAAATTATTTTTTTGACAATAAAATAATAAAATATTAATATTATTAGAAAAAAGTATAAGATCACTAGTAACTGCGTCAAGTAAGCACAATGCAGTTACTTACCTGTTCCACTTAAGAATTAAAAGTAGAATAATTAATCTTCAGATTAAATTCTTAAAGTTTGCGGTCGAATCACGCACAAGAGCACGCGAAAGAGCAATAAAGTTTTATCGCTGGAAAGCGGGGAAACCGTGCTTATGCCGGATGCAGTTACATACCGGCCTTTAATAAAACAATCTGGTCGTCCTGCGAGAGCTTCATGAATCCAGGGACCATTTTGGCGAATTCGATGATCTGCTGGATGACGGTGGTAAGCTTTTGGGCGCACTCCAGCCAGAGCTGCTCGTGCGCCATGTTCTTGTAGTAGATCATTCTGGTGATGTCGGTGGGCTTTCGGAAGGACTCCTGGATCTGTTCCGTCGACACCAGGCATGTCCTTGCGTGAGCGTCTGCTATCGTTTTCGAGAGAAGCTCGCTGATCTGTGCCGGATCTGCGAAAGTCCGGCGGATATTCCGCTCGTAATAGGCTCCTTTCATAACGTATGCGTTTAAAAAATAATAGCGGTATAAAGATAGAAGAACTTATTCGGCGAACCAAAAAAGGATCTTAAACATATTTCAAGCGCTTATACGTGCAATCGTATGATTCATATATAAGTAGTAATCCCCCGTTGCAATAATTATCTTCATGTAATCATTTCATAAATTGTTTTTTTTGGTAATTATTAAATAATTTTATTCTTGTATTTATCATAAGAATTATTTTTATAAGATATTTGGTACAAGGACCCTAAATAGGGATATGATAATGACAACGATTTGAACAAAATGATTTATTCGGTGGATTGTTATGTTGCAAAGACATAGATAGTGCATGCTGAAGCTATGTTTGTGCAATAGAAATTCGTGCATATACTTATATGTATATCTGTTAGATATTGGTTAATTGAAGATAATAAAATATAGGTATCTGTATATAAAAATATACAGAGTGGCACACATGAAACCGGCCCCAAACAGTTCTTAGTAACTGTATTTGGCAAGTGTATTTTACGTTTGAGAGGTCGGTTTTATGCGCCACCCTATATAAAACAAAAATTTGTACATGGTTAACGTGGAAAAACATATATTTCGTTTTTAGAAAAATATATTTACTTATGTACATTTTGTATAATAAATTCAGAAACCACTTCTAAACAGAAATGCAGCCACAAAAAAAGGAAATATAAAAAGACTTAAATAAACTACATTTTGTATAATTGTGGTATATGAAATTAATAAAAGCAAAAATGTATAGAATTCCATGAAAAGAAATTTACGGAGTTTATAAATTATTTATGCATAACAGCAAAGATTAAAAATTGATAAATACACAAAGATTAATAAATGCTAGATTCTACAAAAATTTCATTTATATACATTTTATATGTATATACAATGAATTCAAAAACTACTTTCAAACAAAAAATTCAGTTGCGAAAAGCCAATATAAAAAAAATTAAACAAACTCTACATTTCCATAATTATGACATGTGAAATTAATAAAAGCAAAAACGTGTAGGAATTTATGCAAAAAGTTTACAAATTACTTATCTATAACATGCAGAGAAGATAAAAAAATAAATAGATATAGATAATGATTAATAAAATTAATGAAGAATGATTAATAAAAGCTAGATTTTACAATTTCTCTGGCAATGTAACCATATAATGGGTAAAGCGCGGAAAAGAACATAATTATTTTACATTAATAAATGTTGTATACGTAAAATAAACATTCAAAATAATATGCGTAATGCAAACATTCAACTTTCTAGATAAAGTTTTAGAAGACCAACATTTTACCATGTAATTAAATACACTAAAACGTTTATAATAATTTTATCGCGTCAGCAAGTAGATAGCGTCGTACCTTGTAACATAAAAGAACAAGTAATTTCCATTTTTGAATAACCCTTTATGAATTTTTCATGAGGTTGGACTAGTTTCCACGTTGATTAATGAATTTCGTTGGCAAATTGCCTTTCCTCAAGATTCCATATTATAACATAATAGTTTTACCTCACTATTACCTTAAATTATTTCAAGATATTACGGTATAATATTTTTAATCATTTTGGTCCATTTATCTTGAAAGAAAAAAAATGTATGTATGTATAGATTCATAAGTCTAGTATTAAAATTTTATGAATTGCAAATTACACAGGTATGAAGCTAAATTTATAATACAGTGTACCTATATTATTTAGTGAGATTTTCGAAGCTTTTCGGATTGCATTTTGTTAAAATATACAGTCTTCTCCAGATGTGCCAATAAGCTTAATAGTTAAGCAATTTCTTGTACAGCATTTGTATTTAATTTTTAAACTACATACATGTGTGTGCGCGTGTATGTGTGTGTGTGTGTGTGTGTGTGTGTGTGTGTGTGTGTGTGTGTGTGTGTGTGTGTGTGTGTGTGTGTGTGTGTGTGTGTGTAAAACATTTCTCAGAAAATGGAGTACGAACTTAGAAAGATTTATGAAAATAAATTCTGATAAATCCTTTCCTAATTAAATTTCACCACGATATATTCCCTATAAAAATGTAGTTGGTCCTCCAAACCTTCCCTGCGAGGGATCGAGCAAGTGAGCTAAGGGGATGAGGGCATGCAAAGGGACACAAACGTAACCTCACATCTCATTGCATGGGACATACTGGGCAGACTCGGCACTTCGTCATCCTCAGATGGGTTGCTGACCCTCTGTTGCTGTCCGCTAAGGAAGGTCGTCGAGTCAACCATCGTGTACGAGCCGTGGCTCAGGCCGGCAAGCTCGACGGTGGTCTCCTGCTTCACGGCGACGATTCCGCCGCCGCTCAGGGAGCCGCTGCCGCCTCCACCGCCTCCGCCCCCGGCAGCCCCGCCGGCGGCCGCGGTGGAACCACCACCACCACCACCTCCACCGCCGCTACCACTACCATTACCGCTACCAGTACCGCCACCACCGTTATTACCACCACCACTACTGCCGCCACCGCCTCCACCTCCGCCGCCGCCGCCGCCGCCGGTACCGCCACCCCCTGCGCCGCTCCCGGTCGTCGAGGCGGACAGAGACTTCCCTGATGTGCCGAAAAGTCAAAGTTCACGAGGGCTTGAATTGGTCTCGAGGGTTGGACCGAATAGGTCTAAATATTTCAGTTCTGTGAATGAGTCCTATGCAGGGGCCTATCTTACGGCTAAACAAGCTAGAATGTGTGCACGTGTGTGTGCGTTGTGTATATGCGCACCTCTTACTTCCCTTTTATTAAAATACAACTTTAAAAAATCTTTTTTTTTTATTATTAAAATGCACAGAATGTAGATGGCACATACATAATATATATTTTATTTAAATTTCTAGAAAGATATCTGTTTAAAAAAGATATTTCAATGAGAGAGAAGAACATCGTTCTAGAAGGAAAATTGCAAACTTTTTTTTAAGGATTTTGTTGTCGGAAATTTTTAATTATTAAGTTCCGATAGTTTCAATATTAAATATAGGTTGCTATAGATCTTGTCTAATTGTAAGTAATCACTAAAGAAAAGTTGAGTACAACTAAACACTTCTCTGTTAATAGTAATAGTTGATGAGATACTTTGTACAATTGAAAACGAACTATACAATCCAACTGAAACTATTATCAAAGCATCTGTAAAGATTCACATGAAGCTTCAATTAAAACTTGGAATAAGTTTCTCAATAAATAAAAAGATAAGTTTACTGTGTCATATGTCATCGCCAGATCTTTGTGAAATAAAGAACGTGACATTACGTTTAAATGTTGCGATAATGTTTTCCCTCAGCAAGACTAAATGTATTCTATCCTGCGACAATTCTGTCAAAATAAAAATTTCAGTTACATTACGATTACACAAATAGTCGTTGAAAAAATTTTGCACTCGTATTTGATACTGCATGACATTTTAAACTAACAATAAGTCGTGTAAAAGCCACAGTAAAAATACATCCATTATTTGATATTATGTTATTAACTCACGAATAAAACTGACGTTTCGTTAAACACAACAGAGTTTCAATAATATCAACATTTAAAAAGTGCTTTTATAAATTTTTCATATTTTTTAATTGTCGTGAAATTAGAAAAATTAAACTTTTTTTAAAAAGTCGTGGTGATATGTAGTTTTTTAGTAATTCTTTCTTCTGAAAATGTATGTGTATGTGTGTGTGCGCGCGCGCGTGTATGTATGTGTGCGTTCTCTTTGACAGCGAATAATAAACATCATCAGCCGGTTGCATGGTACATCATTGATCCACTTCGTTCCTACGCAAAGTTTCGTCACTATGTATTGAATTGAAGTCAGTCTTGATCGATCTCAATGAAAATACACGTTAAAAGTTTTGTTAATTAAACCCAAGTCAACTCGAAAACGAACATAATTGATTTTACGGCGGGAGAAACGTTAAGTATTGCACGGATACGGATAATAGGTAAATTATATGTCAAATAAATCTTTAATATAATAAAATATAAAATATATGTGAATTAGAAGAATTAATCAATATAAATTAATCGTAAATATTTTTACTATAATATGCACTTGCTCATTAAAATTATAATTTTTCATAATATATAAATCTTTATACAATCGTATATTAATAGAGAATTGATAACGTTCCGGTTATGTAAACTGAGTTGTACTTACAGTCGAGTAATGTAAGAAAAATTTTTGATGTGTAAATTAAGTGTAAATTATCACTGCACATATGAATACGAATAAATTAGAAAGATTACTTTCGTGTAAAATTTTCCTGAAACTAACGGAAGTACTTGCGACGTAAAAATGTGAATAATATTAAAAGATACATTTCAAAATTATTATTTTTTGTGATATATGATATGTAATATATCATTTGAAGATCATGTTGTCATAGGTCGTTGAGCTCTTCTCGATGCTGAGACTATAAAGTCGTGCAAACAAAAGCATATGGTACTATTTTTAAAAAATGTTGACCTTGGTATCTCTAAAAAATTACCTTAAAAAAACTTTTTTGTCTCTCATCAATAATGAGTTATCATAATTGCCTCCTCGAATAGTGCAATTTTTTCTTTAGACATTTTTTCGTATCATAAAAAACAAGTGAGATATTTCAGATGCTCGAGTTAAGTGGACCACTCTGTATGTATATTATGTATAAATGTATATATAAATGTACACTATAATAAAAATTACGAAGAAAATATTTGTGCCAATACTTATTGCAAAAACGATTGTCGCGCAATAGAACACGAAGAATATTTGTGGTTTTGCTTGAGAAATCATTATCGATGACAAGGACGTGAGATGGAAGGAACTCTGGTGACATTAAAGACGCGAACGCAATTAACTTCGGGTTAATGACAGTGCTCCGGAATGCATTTAGCGTGCCGGTTACGAAGCGAGAACTTAACAGTTGCGCTCAACAAGATTACAATTCTAATTTAGCGAATACTTATTAAAATGATCTTTTATGTAATGCACTCGTACCAATTTTTATCATTTGCCTAATCCGATTTTATCCTTTGCATCGAGATAAATCTATGCTGATAAAAATATTTACATAGAAAAATGTAAAAAATATATTGAAATTTTACGAAAGTCATCTCTGTTGGTGATTTATTATTTTAGAGTTTATTATTTCATTGAAATGTATACCGTTTTATGTCAAATAAAAGTTTTATGTAACTTGGAATCAAAATGCAAGAGATTAATAAATGTGAAAAAAAGAGATCAACTAATATTTATATATGTAAACTTTTTAATAAAACTTACGCATTGAAAATTTACAATTTATGTAAACATGATATTTTTGTTACTAAAAATGTATTTATTTGCGCCAGGCACAAATAATTGAATTATGCAGCGCGTTTCAGAACTGTCGTCGTTCACTTTTTCAAGAGTTCTTTGAGCAACTTGGAATACATTTTTTTCTTAATGGAAATTTGATTGGATATTTGTTTTCTCATAACTTTATAACTTTCCTCATTAAATATCATAGTAATTAAGCTCCAATTCTCTTAAAATATAGTTTAGTTGAAACCAGCCAAGAAACAGATTATCGTTACTATTCGTAAAATTAAATTTAATAAAATTTTTCTATCTCCATTCTTCAATACATCAACATCTATTATTACAGAAACTATTACTATACATATATGTACGATATATCTATATAATAAAATATATACACACATATCGCTATTTACTATATTGCAGCTGAGAAAATAATAATTTTGAGAAATTATTTACATAAGTAAATTCAGACTGTATACAAATTTTCTTTCTCGATCTCTATCGTCTCCCTTGATGATAAAAAAAAATTAACTTTGACTTTGAGATTTATGTTTTCTATATTACAACTTGATCTCTATTGTCCCTTGATGATAACGAAAAAGTAATTTCGATCCTGAGTTTTCTGTTTTCTATATTACAACTAATTATATCAATCAATCAATAATAATATGTCACGATATTATTATTTGCGCTCACGCATCGTGCTAGGGTTTAACGGGTCCATGTGTATCAGGAATTGCGAATGCATGAAGCACTACTTACCGGTAGTGACCACGCTGGGAAGCACCCCGGTCGCGGTGACGGCCGAGGGTGTGTCGGGCGCGACGGTGTCTGCGACCTGCGTCTGCGTCGGTCTGGGGTCGTAGGTCGTCGTGCTGTCGACGTAGTCGGCGCTAAGCTCGTAATTCGTCATCGCCTGATGATTGTAATTCGTGTAACCGCCGGTGCCGGGACCTGACGACGCGTACTCGCTACCGCCGTACGTGTACCTGTCGAGGACAAATGATAGGTCCGCGTGAGTCGCGCGCCGTTCACGAGAAACGCCTGCAGTTAATCAGACAGAAGTGAGAACGTGTTTTTTTCCACGACGCCCATATTTAACTTTACATTGCGACAATGATAGCTACAATGATAGCTACATTAAGCTGGCGTGGGTGCTCTTTATCAGTTACAGATTTTCCATGTTGCAGAGTATCTACTATGAATAGATTCTACTATGAATAGATTAATAAAATACAGGGCGTTTCTTAAAAATATATATAAAAAGATTTAATTGATAATGTTTCTCTACTTCAACACATACTTTCACCCATACTTACCCGCCATTATAAGGATGATGTTGATCCGAACTGCTCGGCGTCTGATGCTCGAATACGCTGCTGTCCGGCGCCGTCTCCGAAGCCGCCCTCATTTGCGCCCTGTGGAATCTGACTTCATCTTCGACCTTCTCCCGTTGTTTCTTCGACATGCGCCCAAATTTAACGGCTTTGAATAAAACCAAAAATTTCATCAGAACATTAAAAAAAATTGGATTAATATTAAAAATATCATTTATTTGGATGATACATGATTTAATAGTCGTGGTGCGATTGAATTGTCATGTTTAAATTGTAACATGCTGAGAAAGTATTTTTTCAAAAAGCGATTAAAAATTTTTTTTTATTACTTTACCTTTCTACATACAAATCAAATAACAATGCAAAATTGTTTGCCTCAACAAAAAGGCAATAAAATCAAATTTTTTAAATTTTTTCCTCCACTTTAATTGATTTTAAACGAGAGAGTACGGCAAAAAATATGAGTTACTAAATATAAATTTCAGGAGTTTAAAAATTCTGCAAAATAACGCACAGTTTAATTCTTTTTAGTATACACTTTATAGAAACTTTACAAAAAACTTATACTGCGCATGAATTTATTACCACTACCTTGTAAATATTAACTCTATCTTACATTTATTAGACAAGGTTATATGGATGACATAAAAATTTTATTCTGATTTCTAACGCAGTTCTCAGATAAGGCAAAATATATATGTATAATCGAATAGCGCAAACGCTTTTCTTCGGTTGCTTCTCGTCTCCCTCTCCCTCACTCCTTCTCTCTCTCTCTCTCTCTCTTCATTTTTGCACGAGCTCATTATCGACAATTAAGGACAATTATAGAATTTAAATCAGAAGCGATCATCGACGCGACGATTCGTCGCGAGGCGATAAAATCTAACGGGTGTTCCGTAGATTGATCGAGATCAAGTAGCACGCGAACCTCCTCCCACCGGCGCGGCGCGGCGCGCGACGGCGACCGCTCGGTCGACCGGTCGGTCCCTTCCTCGCCGCGAAGAAGGCTCGGCGAGGAACGCGGAAGAGCCTCGCCGCGTCCTCCTCGTCTTCTTCGGCGACGCTATCATCGTCTGGTCGCGACGCACCCACCCGATGACGTCACACGCATAAACTATAGCTCGAGCAAACGCATGTACTCTGCCCCGAAAGCGTAACACATACGTTATTCAGAGCATGATGTAAAAAGACAAGGTGTTTCATTGCGCATAATGGCGGCCGAATTCGGAGCTTTTGACCACTGCGCATCTCGGGAATGAAACACCTTGTCTTTTTACATCATGATTCAGAGTATCAGTAACTTCACGCACATATTTCGCGTATTGACACTTTTTGGATATTTTGGAGTCGACTTTTCCTTAATAAAAATATAGCATCATTCCTTCAAGAGCAGCCGAAAATTAGAACTTTGTCGTGAATAAAAGAATTCTATATATATTCTTTTTATCTTTTTTAATTAATTTTAGGCGAATTTTATTTAGATGTTTTTCTTAGCAAATGCTTTATTTATCGAAATATTTAGTACTAAATATAAAAGATTGTTAAAATGAAAAACGCCCAAAAATATTAACAAAAAATGTAATTCATATTGAATAAAGAATTTTATTGCTTGGAATTTATATGTACCTATATGTCACTATTGTATACCTAATCGACAATCACGGGGAACCGAATCGTGCTTCACTGATAATCCCCTACATATTTTGATGAGAGCAATTTTTACCTCAATTCTTAAGACTTGACCTCTTTCGGTAGCAATTTATAGTAAGCTGACATTTTATATTCGTGCGTATTTAGGGTTGCAAGATTATTATCTGGAAACTTTGAAAAGTTCATTATTTCTCATTAATGTAGGCACTTAGTTTCTTTTCAAAATTAAACTCAAAATCGTGGAACAAGTCAAATTTATACATTTAACAAGGAAGAATTCTCTACATTCTCCTTTGTTTGGTTTTCGATCCTAAATTTGATGAATATGAAGAAGATTAAATCTGCTATGTATTACAAGAATGTAAATTATAAAAAATCTAAATATTTTTTAAAAATAAAATTTCTATAAACATTTTTTAATTAGAAAATTTTCTTTTAGATTGTTTCTTTTATTTTTTCAGTACCAGAATAAGTTTATTTAAAACGCGTTTCCTATTAGCTTATCTGATTCAAAAATAATTGTATTTTGAATTTAAAAAAAAGTGTTTTTCGATCAAAAGTAAAGCGATCGTTTACATTTCTTTAATTTACCCAGATTAAAACAAGTTTTTCGGTCGCTTTGCCTGCGGTATTAATGTATTCTCGGTTTATCCCGTCGCTACACGCATTTAGTCACGCGCGTGCGTGTCATGAGGGTGGTCGAGGGCTCGAATGACAAGGGGGGGGAGTGGGGGAGGAGGCCGAGGGGTTGATAAGAGGGATAGCGATGTCAGCGGCTAACCGAACAGCTATCGTGTGAAGGCACAGCGAGGAGAAGGAGGAAGGAAGCGGAGGGTGATCGACCGTACGCGGATAAAGCATAAACGAGAGAACGAGACGGAGAGAAAAGCGAAGGAGACGGAGACGGAGATGGCAACAGGAAGAGTATGCACTATGCACCAACCGGTAGCTTACGATGCACTTTCTGGCATTCTGTGTACGCGCGCGCGCGCGCGCGTGAGTGCTCATACGTTGAGTATAAACGATATATTTGCAGCTTATCGCGCCGGAGGGTAAATAAAGCGATACTGAATCTGAAATGCGCGCTCCCCCCCCCCCCCCCCCCCCCCCGAGACGGACCCTGTTTCTGAATTCTAGTTTAATCCTTTCGTGTCCGAGTCCTTATTTGTTAAAAAAAACTGTGTTAACATGTTAACAAGCGTTTTTCTGTATCATTATAAGCGACAATTAAAACTAGCATAACTTTTTGGTATAAATTTTGCGTGCGTATGAATGCAATGCGTTGGTAATAATGAAAGCAATAAAATACACATTTAGTAACTATGGTACGTTTTAATTAATTACTCAATTAATTAAACTTAATTAAGCCGCATTTAATTAATTATCGCCGATATATATTTGCAGCGTGTGAATGTCATAATTATTTTTAGAAATTTACTTTAAATACATGTCCTATCTATTACTTGTAAAAGTTAAAATTAAAAATTCTAATTTAAATTTTGCAATTCTCTTCAAAATGCAAAACATTTTAATGACAAGTTTAAGCTCAAAGATTTAACCGCAAGTATTATTTTATTTCAATCATCGAAAGCATTGAAAATATATATGTTACTATGATAAGTATAACATTTTTATTTTAAAATTCAGTACACCTATATCTCTTTGCATGAGAAGTGCTATTAAATTTGATTAATTGTCAACAATTTCGCAACTGTTACCTATAGATGAATCTACACTGAAATCAAGCTTGACATCCTACCGTTATAATCAGCATCTTTATCGGCAATGCATGACTTTTAAATTATACAATTTTTACATTCTATTGATTATCTATTTATTATGTCCTTCTATGAATAATTATGGAGGGCTTGAGTGTGAATCGCACGATGTTATTTATTCGTAGCCAGATAAAAAAACCGCACTTGATAATTGGCCATAAAAAAGCAGGAAATTGTGGTTATGTCCAAATATCGCGGTTAAATATCACCCGACCCGTGTGAAATGGCAAGACGTTCCACGTTATTCATTCGATATTGCGCAGTTATTCATTATAAAAGTAAAAAATATGAAATGCATAATTAAGTTAATAGAATGAATGGAATATGTAATATAAATTATTGTGTAATTATAATATGAACTGTAGAAGTAATGTACAAATAGAAAGAACGTAAAACAAAAGCTGAAAATATACATATAATTTTCAAGTTATTATTATACTTAATTAGTGTTATATTTATATTATAATTTTAACTATTAGTAATAACTTTTATTAAATTCTGAGACATCATTGAAATGTAAAATTCTAAATTAAATTTTGAAATTGATAGTATAACTATATACACATATATATGAAATTTATAATAAAAACTCAATCAGTATCATTTCAATATTGAAACATTTTTTGTCAATTATAATTTGATCAATTAAAAGATTTTATTTACTTTTATATTATTTATAATTAATAATTCAGCTATTTTTTATTAAGAATTTTATATATATAGGTACTATATATGTCAATTGTAATCCGCGACATTTCAAAGATCTTTGATCGTTCAACGCTCGATTTAGATTCGCGGAAGTAACAATCACAGGGCAACAAAAATAGCCAGCGCATATAAAATTTATGCCGCACCTCTGCGAGTCAGATCGGGTTTATTTATCGAGCGATGTAGAGAAGCTCAGCGACGTGAGATCGAAGAACGAAATAAATTTGCTTAAGGACGTTCACCGGTGAATCGATTTTGCTATGTATTTGCTTAAAATTTGCACCATATGCTATTAATAGTGTTATCTATACACTTCCTCAATTGTAAGAACCGTGCCGGTACCAAAGTCGAGATATTCAATGTCAAAGTTACAAATTCTAATTTAATTTAATTTTTTTAATTTTTAGTTTAAGGGTAAATCGCAAATTTTAAGAAAAATTTGAAAATTTTACTATATGTTAATAAATGTGGCATCTACACGTCTGTACAACGTAAAAGTAATTGACCGTCCCGAACGCGAGATAATCGCTATCAAAATTGCATTTTTTCCATGTATTGGATACACAAAAAGCATACGGAAAAATCTCGTATTTAAAATTTTAATAATTAGAACGAATCTATAGAAAGTGATGAAAAACGGATATAGAGTAGAAAGACACTTTAGGAATACTAGTAAAAAAACCCCGATATTATTGACCATTTGGATTTAGAAATACAATAATAAATAGACCTCGATTTTCACGATTATTTGACGAAAAGAAGCGACTGGAGGAGAAAAATGACAGAATAGTCTTTTGTTCTGTGTGTAAGGGACAGAACCATCCAAAAGTTTTCAGCCTGTAACCGTAAATATTTGGATGTTTTCACGTCGATTTAGGGTTACTTCGACCAACTCAGATTAACTTTAATCGACGAAAATAAAAAATTAAAAGATTTGTTATATTAAAGCAGCTTTTATTCACGAAGTGGTAAATCACACGAAGAGATAGGTTAAAATAAATAAAAAAGAACAACATATACATTATACAGTTAAAAGTCTTGCTGTTGACGAAATTGCTGATCGAGTTAATGGTCGATTAAAGTTAATCGGAGTTGGTCGAAGTGACCCTAAGACTTAAAGTATAAAATTTTGACTACGATTATAACCGGCGAACGTCCTTAATTCAGTGGTGTTATATATTTTGTTTCACAATATATGGAAAAAGAGAACAAACAAGGTTTCAAATGTATCAAAGAAGATAGGAAACAATGCTTGGAACAATATCTAGAAATAATTAAAGTTCTCGCGGGAAAATTTTAAATCACAAATTTTTTGTGTTAATTACATTAGTATAATAAAATTAGTTAGTACACCTATCTCTTTGTTATGTGAAGATATGTTCCATATTAATAATAAAGTAATATTTATATTTAATTAATTAGCCTTTTACACTTTAATTTCAAATTCTATACATTCTGAAGAATTAATACGTATATACGTATGTAATTAGAATAATTTCTATCACTTAATTAATATCTATAATGAGAATTAAATCCGGTTTTTTATGTATATCTTTTTTAGAACACTGTATGTATCTGTCGCGATAATCACAACATGTCGACAATGTATTACTGTATTCGTGTATATTGATAAGAATCCGGTTCATCGTCTTCTCAGTGCACGCCCGCGTGTATCGTATAACCGATGCATCTTGGATGTATTACCATGTGAACATTTATCCATTCGATACGTCATTATAACGCAATAAATGATGTTACCATTTTATCAACCAACTTAAATCAGTTACTATAAAATTTTTGTTTTATCCGTTAATAACAAGTAAAAAATTATTTATTCCGCCAGTGATAATTAACAACTAACTCGTTAAGAGATTTTCAATCGACCAACTGGCAATACTCAATCATCTTTTTCCGAAATGAACGTTTGCAGTTTTTCAAACGTTCATTTCGGAAAAAGATGATTGAGTATTGCCAGTTTATCCGTTAAGTTTACTATTATTACGAAAAAAAAGCCATAAACTTACTTAATATACAAAATTATACGATACAACTATATATACCATTTTTACGATGTTTATTCTTTAATAGTTAGCCTTGAATCCGTTTTCCTTAAAATTTTCTATACAAAAAATTCTTGAGATAAATTTATCCACCTGCTATATTTGTACTATATTTATCCGAATCTATTTATTTAATCTTATTGCAGAAGGTAGCAGATTCCAGTACCAAATATCTTTTTAAAATTTAATTTTTAATAATTTACTTTTTAGTAAGAAATTGAAATCATCTTGTCATATTTTATTGAAAAAAAAAACTCGTAATAAGACTAATAATTTTATAACTTTTTTTGAAATAAACCATCCATATAACGCGACAACTTTAACTTCGTAATTCCAATTTCGATCTGTTTTATATTTTTATTTAATGATTATTGTTAAAAATAGCAATCTCTAGTTCACACTATAGATTAATAAAATAACTATATATAAATAAAAAATTAATTGTTCAATATAGAAAATATACTAATAAATATTAAATTCTTCTATTATAAATAATATAAGAATCCTCTATAATTTTATATATAAATGTATAATTATAATTATATAAAAATATTACAATTATTACGAGTTATGCACGTCACTCTTACCAATATTTAAATTTAAAAAAAAACTCATTGGTGATATAAAAAAAAACAACAAAATGAGACTTTATTTGGATCTAGGACTACCATCTTCGATCATCATGTTTCCGACCGGCTTCGCCCCGATAGGCTTTATCCGTCCACCCACGAGGTATCTTCCGTCTCTCGTTTCGTTTTGACGGCCTTGTCTATTAATATCACAGCCGTCTTCGAGAATAGGCTTCGGACAGCGGTGGTTTAACGCACCGAAGACAGTTCGTGGTTCGCTCCGATAAAGTGCAGCGATGACTCGCCGCGAGGAGGAGAGACGGATTCTGATAAGGGGTCGTGCACCCCGGGTAGGCACGCGTAGCGTCTTGCTGCAATCGGTATACATATAGCTGCCTTCGTCATCCGCTGACGTTTCTTTCATTTTTCGTGCGAAACAATCGATCGCGCATCATTAGTGCACGGTACGTTACGCAACTTGCTGCTAAGAATTAATAACTCCCTCATGTACTCATTATTTAATTTGTTAACAGTTTAAAGGCTAGAAGATAGTGCAACATGATTATTTAATTAGATTTAATTGTTAAATTTTTCGAAAAAGGACATATTTCGTTTTAGACTGTTTTTTAGTTGTTTTAAAATAAGAAAAAAGTATAATAATTTTGTATCAAAAATAATCGTGTCAGATAAATGCATTTTTATTCTATATTTTTTTTCGTTGCATTATTCGTTTGTATTGCTTTATTTACTTTATTATTTGCGTCGAGTAAATTATATCGGGCATCGGTTCGAGCATGTCGCAACATCGCGTCCCCGCGCGATAGTCCTTCGAACAAAGAAGCTTTTTAAAGAGTTCGTGTGACGCTGAACTATCCGCTATCCCGCGCTGATCTCATATAACTATATCGCGCAAAACTTGTCCGCATGTTACTGACCGTGAAAATGTAAAAATTGTATAAAATATAATACATGTCCGATACACAAATACTATTTTAGACCGTTTTATAAGATTTGATTAAGTTTCTCGGCTATTAGGCTATAATTCTACGATTACACGAAAAAAAATAATTTGCTAGCGCAGCAAATTTTTTGCTGTTGCAGCAAAATCTGTCCGTTATTATATGGACAGCAAAAGAGTACTAATCGCTATTTGCTGATATAATTTTGCTGAATCTACAAATTATTTCGCTGTAAAAACAAATTAGTTCTTGCTCGGTTACCATATTTTTTCTTGCTGTATTAACAATATAATTTTGCTGAATCTACGAATTATTTTGCTGTAAGAACAAATTAGTTCTTGCTCGGTTATCATATTTTTTTTACCGTATTAACAATATAATTTTGTTACATGAGCAAAATTATATTTCTACTATATGAGCATATGATTTCTTCCGGTATTCCCCAAATATCTAGCAGACCTCGAATTATTGCTACACATACACGCACATTAATAAAACAGACAAATATCATTTGAAAGCATTCGCAAGAGTCGCATGCTTTTAAGTGATATTTGTCTATTTCATTAATCTGCGTGTATGTGTAGCAATAATGATTCGAGGTCTGCTAGATAGTTGGGGAATGCCGGAAGAAATTATATTGCTCATATAGTAGAAATATAATTTTGCTCATGTAACAAAATTATATTGTTAATACAGCACAAAGAATATGATAACCGAGGACTAACTAACACATCACTGAACATCAGATCACACTTCTTTATGGACATAGCGTGCGTATGTGCGGCCATAGATGCAAGGAATCTGCGCGATGGTTATTGACATTGTCCTCTTTTGTCATCTTTCTTCGCTTGTCAGTGAAGCTGGCGACAGAGGCTAGCAAGCAGTAGTTTTGCTCCGATAGCAAATGTATTTGCTGAGAATATATAATTTTGCTTTAATAGCAAATTAACGTGATTCTAAAGACAAATACACTTAGCAAATTTTTTTTCTATTCTCGCAACAAAACAGATTTTGCTCTAATGACGAATTATTTGTAAAATTAGTTCCGTTAACTAAATTTTGTTGCTGTTACTACGAATATGCAACAGCAATCACGATTTTGCTAAGACAGCAGATTAATTTTTTTCCGTGTAGCTTCTTACGTACTTATTAATTTTCTCATAAAGGAACAGACGTTCATAATTTTGTCATATATAAATATCATAGATGCCATGGCACTTATGGTATGCAAAAGTAATTTTTGTATACAAAATCCGAGCATGACATAGTGCTAGATGTGAATCGTATACTTTTCTAACACTCGAGAATAATGTGTGAAGATATAAAGCTCTACGTCTTCCCACTTGGAGAATCCCGCCGAGTGACAAGAGCGATTCGTCTTTCTGAAAGAAGGTGACGAAAGGTTGGAGCAGTCGAAAGCACTCACCATCTCTTGACATGCCGAGGCGTAGGCACTTTTGCAACCGACAGTACTGGCACCGGTTTCTGTTTACACGGTCGACCACACAATTCTTGTTCCGCGGACATTGATAGTTGACGACCGACGACTGCGACCGCCTGAAGAAGCCCTTGCAGCCCTCGCAGGTGATCACGCCGTAATGCACGCCGCTGCTCTTGTCCCCGCATACCTTGCACGGGATTATCTCGATCTGGGCTGCAACCATAAAAGAAACGAACACCTCAATTATGAGCTCCTATCAGGATGTCTCGCAAAATCTTCTCCCGCTTTACAACTCTTTTACTTTTATTTCCAGTACTTCATCAAAGCTTCAAGGCTCATTCGTATACATGTACCTACATCTAGTGATGTGTACTAACGGACAAGTTATTTCCTTCTGTCTGTCTTCTGTATTACAATGCATCTCAAATTTCTTCGCTTTGAATATTTCCATTAAATTACTACGAAATTTAATTCTCTATTTACTATAATAGTATATTATGACTCCTTCATTAAGAATATTATAAATTATTTCTCCGCATTTTAATCCTAAAATGCGGAAAAATAAATTAAAATGCGGTAATATAAAAAATAAATTTGTAAATAATATAACAGAATTCCTTAAATTACCTATGTGTCGTTCTAGAATTATATAAAATCGATATAATTACGAGACAAATATAATATTCTATGTCGCATATAATAATTCTGTTCCTTACATCAGACATTATAGGTATCTCTCATATTAATCGAGTTAAGTTATAAATAATCAAAATTATATTAAGAAGTTTTAATCTATTTACAACCCAATTACATATTTCGTATTTCTGTATCTTTAACAGCTCTTATACCTCGTATCGAATTAGCCTGCAGTCTACGATCGTCGAGGATTGCGCTGCCAGCGTCGGAGGGAGGGTTCGCGATCAGCGAGAGAGAGTCGATAGAGATCCTCTCTCTCGATCTCGATCTTTCCGTCGGCTGAGGACTCGTACTGTCCGCACCCCATGTAGGCCCCCTAAGTCCTGACAGACTTCCCTCCATTTACGGATCTTTCTTACTGGTTTCATTTACGATCTATCGTGGGGACAATACCGGCTCGATCCTGAAGATCCACGCGCGCGTTTACGATCAAAATTGTCCGTGAAATAGACGTCCTTAATTAGTCTTGAATTAGTCTTTGTCTTAAATGCACACCATTTATTTTCACGATATGCTTTATGTGGAGTATTGCACAAAAAAGTACGTAGCCAATCCCAAAATGCTTTCGTTGAATGTGTTTGTGTTCCTTAATTAAGTAATAGCATTTACACAAAGTTGGAATAAACAAAGCGACGTAAAATATTTTAAAGATAATATTTATTATTATTGGATGTTTTAATGCTTAATTTTTTAATATATTTTTTAAGCATACAAACATTATTACAAAAGAAATAATTTGATAAATTCTACATTAGAAGAATTTAAAGAATATTTAATTAAAATCTATTTTGTCAAAAATCAAGTTTCTAAACAAAATTTATTAGTCTCAAAATCTATCGCTTTCTTTATCTGCTAGGGTTTAAATCAAATTCATCGTTCTCTTATCGACGCTGACGAAGATAATGGCATTCAAACATACACTGTGCTATCGCAATTTAAGTCGATTTCTGGTAAACACTGGTATGAACTGCGCGACTCAACATATATCTGTATAAAATTCACAGGCTGGGAACTATCTTCTCTTAGATTTAGTAATTAAAATTAAAGAAAAAATAATTACTTTAAATCGACTTAACTGGCAATATTTAATATCTTTCCGATGTGAACATTGAAAGACTGCAGTCTTTCAATGTTCATATCGGAAAGATGTTAAATATTGCCAGTTAAGTCGATTTAAAGTAATTATTTCTGTTTTATAATCACTGGCGAATTGAATATATATTATTCGGTTTAAAATTAAAGAAATTAAAAATTTTAATTTTTGTTATAGCTTTTATTCTCAATTTATTAAAGAATGGATTCGTAGATCTCGTTATCTTGTATTATTAGAAAGCATAATGTCACTCACGCATTAAAATAGGAATTAAAAGCGAACTCTTCACTCGTAATTACACAATTATCTTTCCGATTTCCCGATAAATTGAATTGATAATTTCTGAGATAAAAAATTAAGTTGTCAAGAAATTTGGACCATCCCAGTGGGTGGGCCTTAGCGGCCAGAAAAAAAGTCCGATGCCAAAAGCTGCTGCTTTTCGTATAGAGAAGAAAGGTAGGCGGGATGGCAGGGAGACGTGATTATTCGCACGTGCGCGTGTGCGTGCACGGAAACGAGGATTCGGTGCGCGGCCGGTCTTCTGTCTGGATATATCGCCCGAGTGCGCTTCTCCCGTCCGGCAACTCTAGCGCCACGAGCAGAACGTCGAGGCGCTTGCACCATACATACGCGGCCGAACATTACATAACCGAGAACGATGAACCCGGAGTACAGTCACCCGGCACGCTCGCATCTTCGACGTGCGTCATGCGGAGAGCGCAGCGTGCATCGGCAACGGCGGACACAGGCGCTATACCCGGAACTCCCGAAATCGAAGCGGTCGTTTTCCTCTTATGCCACCGCCGACGCGACGTGTTGTTGCAATTTATGATATGCAGTTCTTAGTTATTGGCACTGCATAATAAATCACTGGCTGTACAATAGAACGAGAATAACGGGTGTTTGTATGAGACATTAATTTTAACATTTATTACATCTAATAAAATGGAGCATATGCCTAATAAAATCAAATATAATTAAAGTTTTGTATTTGTTATAATTTAATATTTCGCGATTTTTCGAAAACAACTTTTTGTATTGTCTCTTAAATCGTTTTATATTATTGTCTTACTTCATTATCTTTGACTTGCTTCGTTAATCTCCTTTTCTACAATGAGCAAGGTAGCTAACGTTGCAGAAAAAGCTTTCTTCTATTTATTTTATAATTTTGTAGTAGAATTCTTGGTTGTATCGTAAAGTGCATTTTTATTCGATTTTTCTTACATCGCAGCGATTTTATTCCGGTTACTTTTTCTGAATTACAATGACAAACATTTTGTATAATGCTCACGTTATAACGCGTGGCGTCGCTTCTTCTTTTTAAACTAGGTAATTTCATACACTGAGGTTGTTTCATATACACTATCAACATTTAACACAATGTCATGTCTCACAAAGCAATAAAAAAATTATTAAATTAGTATATTGTTGCCATTATCTATCGCGTCTTTTTAAATTTTCCTCATTACCACAATTGCTTCGTTTGCTCATAATAAGCTTTATCATTAAATAGAGTTTATGAATTATAAAAGACGCAACAGCGACTCGCATAAATAAAGTCTTCCTGTAAGTTATATATATCTCTTCCGCGGAAATTGTTGCAATATAACTTTACTGGAACGAGGAAATGTTTTGGCAAATAGAATGAAACATATTTTTTAAGTGACATTCTCTGAACAAATCACAATCATCGTACAAAAGTCACTTGAAAAATTTTTCCGAACCAAAATTGCGAAGCTTGATAATTAATCTAAGGAAAGGCAAACAAAAGAGAGCTCGAAAAATTAAATCTCCGGGAGACTCAGAAATAAGAATTTGTGCATGTTACTCCACATTGATCGACGAAATATGAAGCGCAAATAGCTTCAGGTTCCATTATGAACGCATGAAATTCATAAATAGTGTTAAATATGAACTTCCCATTTGCGAGGTAAAATCTTTAATTTTCTTCAGGAACTTAGGATCTCCACACGGACGTGCGTCTTGTCCCACAGTGTAGTCGCGCGACACGAATAGCGTGTAAATCGCGATCACCGCGCGCAAGCGCGACAGAAAAGTATGGGATCACGCGCGTGTACGCGCAACGCGCGCTCTTCCTCGCGATTTTCCACCTGGAGACCTTTCAGCCGCGCAACTCGATCGCACTACGCGTTTCCGTGCATATACGTTTTCACACGTACACGCGTGCACACAGTATTACAGTCGTATACCACTCGCGCGAATAATCCGAGCGCGAGTCGATTTTCGCGCGACGAGCGGAGCGGAAGACGACGACCGACGCGACGGTCGCATCGCGTTGACGCGGAGCGAGAAAATACGCGAGCATGGGGGGAATGCTCGCGAATTGATTACTCGTCGATAAGACGATTCACTCGGACGCGGACGGACGCGACTGACTTCCGTTCGACGCCCGTGCGCGCGCGTCTCCAGACGAGGAGACGACGAGTAGGAAATCTCGGAGGGTGTCACGGAGAAACTGGCGCAATGATGAATAGGAGAAACGGAGTGAACGCGCGGAGCCAGGAAGAAAAGGGGAGAGCGAGGAGGAAAGCGAGAAAATGTCCGCGTATAATGTTAATACGCGTTCGCGCGCACGGTCGGCGTGGGAAACACTCGCGGTACCACACTCCTCGGATTTCTTTCGGTTAATCGAGAATTTCGGGAGGCATCCGGAGCGTGTATGATCGCGAGAGCGGAGAACGAGCGGAGTACACGCGGCGCGACTACGTTCTCTCTGTCCCTGTCTCTCCTTCTGCGCTCTTCTCTCTCTCTCTCTCTCTCTCTCTCTCTCTCTCTCTCTCTCTCTCTCTCTCTCTCTCTCTCTTGCGCGCGCGGGGAGAACACCGACCTCATTGCTCGCGCGCGCGGCCGGAAAAACTCGCGGAAAGTCCACGACGACTGGTGGGTACGAATATTTTGGGGGTTTTGACGAGCCGAGGCGGCGCGGCAACGTGCCGAAGGAGGAAGAGGAGAGAAAGAGTGCGCGTGTAACGCCCGCGCGCGCCTCACAAATGAGAGAAAGACGGAGAAAATGTCAGTGAGGGGAACAGAGACAGAAAGAGAATCAAAGGAAGGAGGAGAAGGGGGGGGGGGGGGGGACAGCGACAGAGAAAGAGAGGGAGTGAGACGGAACGAGGTGTTTTTCGAGGACCGGCGTTAGCGGGCTGGCATCTCACAATATGTCAGAACTCCCCGGCCCCCCCTCCCCACCCCCGCCTTCATCGCGCGACGATGCGGCGGGTCACTGAACTGCGCGCCTCCGCTGATGATGGCCGAGTGCCTCACCCTTTGCTCCCTCCGCCCCTCTTCCCGCCCCCGTCAGCGCCGTGGCCCCCACCGCCCCCGCGCGCTCACGGGGATTCGCGAACGTCGGCGAACGTTGCCGGCGACGGCCGAATCACGCCGAGAACGACCGAGGGCCGCGCCGGCTGGATTACGAAGCGCGTAGCGCGCGCTTTCCGATCTCGACTCGTGCGACGCGTTTGCTTTATTAGTGCGCCTTGTTAAGGTCACTGGCGTGCTACCTAAATGCATGCGCGTATCGTGTTTCCTACATAGGAAGCGCGGCTCGCGTAATTTGGGGATTCGCTGGCGGGGATGGAGCTCTTGATTTTCGTTTATTGAAACAGACATGGGAATTTGCTAAAATGACAGACAGAAGGGCAGAGACAACATTTTAAAATACTAACTTTTTCTTGACAACTGAGATAACAATATAAGTGTAGAAGTTTTTAACAATTAAATTGTTAATTAAGAATGATTAATTTCAAAATTGACGTACGATCTTTCCTAGACAGCACTATGTTCAAAAAATCGGAACATAAGATGTCTTAAAGACATCATTAAGATGTCTTTTAGACATATTCTTAAAAATGTCTTAAAGATGTCTTTAAGACGTCTTATGTCCCGATTTTGGACATGTGTGCTGTCTAGTAGGTTGTTACACTTCAATTTGATGAAACAAAATGAAGCATATTTTATTTTAATATAGTTTTAGTTTAAAGTTTACTTATCGGAAATCTATCAAATTGAGAAACATATGACAGGTTTAATAAAACTTTCGTGAAAGAAATATATTGAAAATTGTACAAATAACTGATTAAAATAATTTATTAACTATCAAATCGGTTAACTCGTACATGTAAACGTTAACAAATAGCAGATATCAGATATTTAATTTTTTTATAAGTGTTTGGCTTTATCCTATCAGCTGATTTTTTTCATCGCCATTGTTTTCGCACTTCTGTAAAACGGTAGAGACGTAAGAAAAGATAAAATCTCATCGATTTTATCTACAGAAATTCCTCTCCTATATATTATACGCGCTTTCCCTGTTGACATCATTATCTGATCTCATCCCTTCGTCCCTTTCCGCTTACATTCACATCTCAGTCGTCCCACCCTTTTTTATGCGATGCTCCGTCCTTGTATGCACCCCCCCTCTTCCATTTTTTCCACATATTTTCTGATTCTCTCTCTCTCTCTCTCTCTTTCTCTTTCTATCTCTCTCTCTCTCTCTGTTCTTTCCTGAACACGCGCCAGTTTTATCCATCTCCCTACCGCGCGAGCGCCGTTTTTTCCACGCCATTTTACTCCTTCCTTCTCTCTTCATTCCCTCACCGTGGTCTCCCTCCCCTCCTACGTCGTTCCTCATTGTCCTCGCTCTCCTCCCTGCCCCTCCCTTCTCGCACTCACCGCTCACTCCGAGCGATTTCCTCCGCTATCCCCCTCGCCCTCGCCGTGTCCCTTTCGCTCCTTCGCTCATTTATTGCATAACCGTGCACGAGGTTGCCAACCTGCGCCGCGTAATACTCTATAAATACGTTTCGCAAATAAATATTCGTGCGACGACGATGTGCATGCACGCGAGTCCGCGGTTGCAAGTCGTCGTTGTCGTCGTCGTTATTATTGTCGTCAGTCTGCCTTTTCCGCCGTGGAATTCAGCGTGCGCGAGATTAGCGATACCGCGGATAGAGCAGATAAGCCGATTTTTGATAACGAAACGCGCGCAAGCGGCTGCGCATACTGATCCGTGTGTTTACGCTGCTTGTTTAATAAACGGGCGAGACATGGGTCTCGTGCACTTGTTGTTTGGTGTTCATCAAGCAAAACCGGAATAATTTGATACCATAAACTTACACATATTCGTAGTATCATAATATCTTGGTATAGATTACTTTGGACCAAACCTCTCTCTTTCTCTCTCTCTGTTTGAACTAATCTAAATCTGTTTTTATAGTATATCATAAATTTTTTATATTACCTGTAAATTTTTGATGTAAGAAATATTTTGATATTATTAATCCTATAGATAACGTAGCCCGCTAATGGTATAGATTTTTTTATTACTATTGCGTTTTTAAATATAAATCTGCTAACACTATATATAAATCCTAAGTAGGTACCATCGAAAGAGATCGTTATCTTTTTAGATCTCCATTATTTTGTGCATTGATATAAGAATTGTGAGTAATTCAATTATAATCTTTTATCAAATTAAAAAGAAAACTGACATTATCACTATAATTGTAGGTAGGTATTGTGAATCTTCTTTATTAAATTGCATATGATTAATTATCGAAATAGTTAATACAATTAACAATTTCGTTCGTTCCTACACGCTTAATTTACACAACCGTTGAGTCATACATCTGACAAAGATATAAATATTTTTCAGACTGAGCTGCGTAACGACTCGAACGTAATGCAGATACGCCTGAGTGCAAAGGGTTAACGTTGCCGCTCGCTCACTCGCACGCTCGTTCGCTCGCATTCACGCGACGCTCAGGCTGACGTCACTTCTGACCGGCGCGGTCCCGAGACACGACGAACTTTTAAGACAGGCGTTTCCGAGCGGCATAATAAACGTCGAACGCGTAATTCGTGCCAAGTCCGCTCGTAATGCTGTAACCGCGGTATACCAATACGCTCGCGCGTGTGTCGCGCGTCATCTCGGAAAGCTCGCGACTCGCGAGGTTCAACGACTCTCGGTCTATTATCCGTCGCACGAGCGACGCGCATTGTTTGGCGAACGATCGTAGGCGATACGCCGAGATTTTGACGACGCAGATTGTGATGACTAAACGGTTACTCTTGTTAACCCATTTCACCGAAGAGGAACATAAGCAGAGAATGTAGAAATGTGAAATAGCGCAGAAATGTGTCGCATACCGAAATGTGATTTTACACACACAATTAACTTTTCTTTTAGAAAACTATTACATATACTAAATGAATAATACAGCTTATGTAAATTGCATTATATTAATTTAATTACGAAAGATATTATATTAATTTGATTTTATGGGTCGAAGTAGGACGTGACATTTTCCTTTCCGATATGATACCAAAATATATTGTAAATGAAGATAGATATAACTGTTTCCAAATTAAACGTGAGATTGCTCTCTCTCTCTCTCTCGGTATTATATTAAAAATACTAATTGAATAATTAGTTAAATCTAATTTTAAGAAATCCTTGTTCCTTGTCTTTTCAATTTAAATAAAATATAAAGACTTGTATGTACTAATTTGTATTTTAATTGTTTTATGGTAAAACGGTATACGCGAGACAAAGACAGACTGATCTTGACAACTGAGAAACGTCTATTAATTCGGACCTTAATTAGCAATTAGGATTATCGATGAAAATTTGACTACGATGGTATATTGGAGTTACGATAATAAATTTATTGAAGTTGTTTTTTCAAAAGCAATGCAAACTTCATATGAAATCGTTGAACATAAATGGAAGTTTTAATAGCAGCTGCTAAAAATAAGCAAATACCTATCGATTAAAAAATTTAATATCTTGGAATTATCAGAGCGCGTCGCAACATTTACATCAATATTAATCATGGAATACGATATCGATATTACAAAACGATTACCGTAACGCGATAGTAACACGAGTGGATTATTAATATCATTTATATCACGTCCAATTAGAAAAAGAGCATTTTCTCCCGAATAGATATCGATTTCGAATCTTTATCGATAAAGTTGTGATATTGATGCAAACTCGATGTCAGATGATAATACTATTTTTCTGTCGAGCGACATATACCGTGTGATGAGAATATAATCGTTCTCTGCTTTTCCGCATTAAACTCTATAAGACACGTTCAATTCACAATGCGATAAAAAAGAATTGATAAACATATAACATCACAGAATACAGTTTTTCTCATATATTTCTCGCTATACCTTTTTTACATAAGTTAGTTTTTTAAATTTACATCATGTCCATCACTTTAGATTTATCTTTAATTCAAGATTGATGTACAAGTTATTACATCACTGCTTATGATTTCAGATTTTTCTTAGAGAAACTTGGACAAATTCTCTTAATTATTATATTTTGTTGTTTCTCTTCTCTTTTCATTTCCTTGTCAATGTTTTTTCTAATATTCTGTGCCATTTTCTCTGCCTATATGTTTTTTTATCTGCTGTTATACAAGTCGGAAAATACGATGCACTTTTGTGTTATTAAGTCAACAATATTTGTATGAATTCTATATCAAATTAAGATATTCCCTTAGGGGACTATCATGTGTCATAAATAACTATATTTTCTCTGTCGTGTGCTATGACTTACCTTCGTACCGATTGCTTTGCGCTCTGACCCACATTCGGGTCGAGATTCACGTTTGCTACGACTGTGCACTGGCACCATGAATGCACTCTAGGAATTGGATATCGCACTACGGCGCGAGAAGTCAAGCACGACAATCGTTTTTAAGTCTTGTAAAAGCGATACTCGAGTTTTAAGATTAAATCATGAAAGGATACATTTGTGCACACAACTTGGTACATATTACTTTTTGGTACTAGACTTCAAACACTTCAAGTTTCGATAACATTATTAATACAAGGAATTTAATTTAGATTTATGTAAATAAGTAGTATTTTTTGTTTTATATTAACCATTTTTGAAGATTCTATTTTATACTAGTATGTTTTGTTGCTTATTATTAATTTTATTACATTCTCTGTATAAGATTTTATAATAATTCTTTATTATAATTGCTATTAGTTATGACCTACTTTTGCATTCTCTCAAATATTATGTTTATTCGTGTGTTCGTGTATTTCATATTACATTTTATAAAAAAATTTGCCGAAACGTTTCAAAGGTTTCGTCAAAAGAGACGATCAAAATCTGCCTACTATAAATAGCCTGCAGGTAATATTCGCGATAGAAAGCAGCTTTCGCAAGAGAGATTTTAATCCTGTTGAAAACAACATTTTTGCTCAATATAAATTTTTATATGTACCGGGACTTATCAATAAAAATAACTTTTCCAAGCATGTGTATGTATAAATAATATCTGCAGAAATGTTATATATATAATATATATAATATCAAATCAAAATTATTTTGTGATTTGCTTTTGAAATTTAAAAGCTAAATTAAGACTGTCGTCAAATAATTTACATTTGTAATTTCAAGGTTGGTGGATTGTAAGTTTGTTTATTGTCCGACAAAAATTTAAATAGCAACGTTGTGGATGTAAAATTAAATGATATCCATGAAATTACATGTGCATATTTATGAAACAAGAGTAATTAAGTAGTAACTTAATTGTCATGATTTAATTTGTAAGTAGAAGTAATTATACTAAAACGAGGTCACAGTTATACATTTAATATAATAATCAAATCATCTTATTTCTGATACTTTCAAAAATACTTCTGATAAATAATTCGGTCGCTGTTGAAACTGTTAAAAGTCGAAAGGTTAAACATCAAAAGTAATTACTTGTAATGAGGTCAGTTTTAAATCCAATGATAACTGTTATATATTCCTGATACTCTCTAATAGTTTACAAGATATCTTCATCAGAATAAACTTTCATAATAATTGATGGTTAACTGTTGGCTAATTTTAGGGATCACCATTAAATTATACATTTTTGTTTCTTCAACAATGTGAATCATGCAATAAAAGGTGATAGCTAAAATATCTTTCATTAAAGATACTTTTCACATCTTCTTGATATTAATAAAGCATCATCAATAAAGCAATAATTTTTTCTATAATAAAACTATTTTTTTATGACTAAAAACTTATAAGAGTTTAAGTAACTGCGTCATATTACGGGAAACATCGCAGATATAGGTACATGAAGAGTTAAAACACAAAAAGTTAATGCTATTCTAGCAGTTCCGGCCAGAAGCTCGTCAACGGCCGGTACAAGATGACCGGTTTCCAAAGAGTTATGCAACAATGCAACTCTCTCAACTATGCACCACTTTGCGGAGATGCAACCGGCAAGGGACGAACCGACGGGCCTTACATACAGAACAACATAACTGCTCTCTCGCGCTCTCTCGAAGAGGGGTCTCGCTCGGCCGCGGACAAGAATGACCGTTACAGTTTCCTTAAGAGAGGCCCCAGATGTGGCAATACTTGCGACACACCGATGGCCACCAGGTACTCGCGGGCCAGAGCCGGCCGATCGACAGACGGCCGCTGCCAAGATCGTCCGGCATCCGAAACGATTTTCGGATTTGGGCCGGGCGGGACGCGAATAGCTATGCTTCGCGTAGCATATAACGATTCGAACGCGTTTCTAAACAGCGCGCCGCGCTTATGAACGCGTCCGAACGCGCACGTTGCACGTTTATTTTCGCGCGCGCTCGGTTTCCTGGTTCCCTGCGCGATCAATCTAATTGTATAAGTATCTGTCAAATATATCGGCGGAGGATACACTTTAAGTTCGAAATAAGAAATCTTTGAAAGTGAAAGAGTTAGTAAAGATTTCCGGATTGCAGTGTTTGTTGTTTCTTTTCTAAAATATTCACTTCCTTTTTTTCTTCTACTTTTCTACCTTTCGCCTTCTACTCCGAAATCGCGAAATAATGACAATTGTTCTTGCACAGCGAAGCATTACTGCCCGATAGAGTTTTGAGGATTGTCGATGAAAGTATGAATAAGATTATCGCGAGCGGTCGCATAGATCTCGAAGCTCGGCAACGAGATGGCTGAGCTAGATCATCTGCGGAACGTCGACCTTTACTTTTTGGCATTTCGCTCTCGCGTGCTAGGACTTCGATTATATCGGCCGCTGATCGTTCGTCGAGGCAACTCTAGCGCGACAGAGACCTTCCTTGTGGATTGTCTATTACGTAAACCCTTTGTTCACATAAATCCCGCATTCCGTTTATTGGATTAAATGCGAAGATATTATTATTGATATGAAGGACAGTTGAAATCTCCTATGTGAGATGACATGCATGGTCATCAGCTAACATATCATGACCCAGATAGCAACGTGAATTAAAAAACAATTCCTTTTTAATTTCCGAATTGTGAAATAAAGTCCCTTTTCGTCCCACTTTTGCTCCAACAGCTCTTAAGAGTTCGAAAGGAATTCGTTTCTATGTCACCAACTCTGAGTTCTTCTGCAGATACCAAAAGGATATTTTTTCTACTAACAATAAGAGTTCGCAATTTTGAAATTTTGTTAAATAGTATTCCAATGGAGCTCTGTCTAAGCGCTATTTTGTATCTGAAGAAGAATAAGAAAGAATAAGAAAAAATAATTTCTTTATGATTTATCCAAAAAGGATTTACCAAAATTTTTTTATTCTGAAAAGTTTCTGTATCAGAAAGAACAAAAAATGTACTAATGCATGTTGCCATTTCTGCACTGTGAGATATCAGAGATATCACGAGAAATATTAAGGATTAAGGCCAAGTGGCCAAGTGTCTCACGGTCTCACAGGCTCGCCTTTTATCCTAGCGCGTGAGGATTTTGATTACGAGAAGGTACTGGCGTATGTAGCCGCGTAGCGGCAGCGCGCGTTACTAGCGCTCGCAGTCTTTTTAAAATATCAAAAAGGAATTCCTTTTAAGTTCATTTTGAACAAATTACGCGAATTCATAAAAAATTCAAAAAGGTGAATCCTTTTTGAGTTCATAACGATCATCTGTGCTGTAGGGAGATGATCACTATTTTATTATTTAAAAAACTTACGAGAAATTAACCGAAACTGACACTTAGAAAAATGTGAAATGGTCTAATAAGACAAAATATAGACATCACACAATAGAAGTGCAAATAGAACGATAAATTTAGATTGCCTTGTATAATAAGTGACGCGAGTCATAGATAATTTACAAAGAGAGATCGGACAGAAAGACCCCGATACTAACAAGAAACATACAAATCGAAAGAGAAGAAACAAAAAATAGCGGAACAAATCACACGAATCCAATATACGTCGAGTTTACTGTATTATAGTATCGTTTACGTCGCCCATTGACAACTCGGCTCGCAGTTTTAGACGATGATTGCTTCGACGACGTATATCGGCGCGATATAGTCTTCTATTATCCACTTCGTGTAACGAGGAAGACATATTTCATAAGATCACCGACACAGCCTTGCACTTATTGTTCTTTATTCCTGCGCACTCTCATCGTCATATTGCGATAGCCGTACTCGTCAAGAAATAGGTATATAAAATTCAAGTTCCTTCGAGTAAAATATACTGACAACTTCGATTCAGTCGATTTGTGCAGAATAAAATTGCAATTTCAAAGTCTGTAGATCTCGTATAAAACTGGTTGCAAGAATGTTATATTTTCAAATAAAATTATTTAAACATTTTCTGTAATTTTCTGTATCATTTATGAAAATAATGTTAATATAAAAAAGAAATATCTTTTTAGGAAGATCTTTTTTGGGATAAATAAATATTATTCAAATAAATTGTTTTTACGAAGGATTCTTTTTTGTCGCCCATTACGTTTGTTTGTATGAAGTCTCCCTTCCATCACAGTGATAAAAGAATCGCCTTCGTCTTTATTATCTGTCAAAAGTTATATAAACATCCTGAGTAACATTAATTGAGTAACTTCTATTGATAATCAAACATTGTCTGTCCAAACGACGTCTCTTTCACTCAAAAACGTTTTAATCCTGAGATTTAAATGAAGAAATGATAAAAACCGTCTCGTAAGTTCAGGCTTCGATAGATTGAGATGTGTAATTCATTAGGAATGATAGATTTGTTTAAAAAAGAGATATAAGTCACTTTAAGTGATGTATCTCGCGTTAATGCCGATTGAGTTTTATCGTACACAATTGTATATACGTTTTGTGTTTTGTGCCGTTGCGTTGTACTCTTTATCGTCATTTACAAGCGACGAAGAAAGACGGTACGAATCATGCGGCGATCATTGGCGGGTATCGAGCCGTAACGATTCAATGTCGATGAAATCTCACTTCGATTGCAGATCAGAACAATGACACGCGCCTTCGCAATCATGAATCAATCATCGAACTCATTTCGAATTCGTGAGGAATGGCGAAGAGAGCATCAGCAATGCCGACCCCTTTGCATCAACAATGTTTCCATTGCATTTTTTGACCGTATCATTACCCAGATAACACAATGCCCAAAATCGGGACATAAGACGTCTTAATGACGTCTTGAAGACGTCTTAAACACGTCTTAATGACGTCTTGAAGACGCCATAATCATGTCTTTAAGACGTCTTATGTCCCGATTTTGGATAACGACCCCTTTGCATCAGCAATGTTTCCATTGCATTTTTTGACTGTATCATTACCTAGATAACACAATGCCCAAAATCGTATGTCCCGATTTTGGACATTGTGTTATCTGGGTACGTGCTATGCATCAGGGAGGGATGGGAAAAGTTTTTATAGAGCATCAGACATGGCACTACCGACGACGAAAGGGAAAACCGGTCGCGAAATCGATACCTGACGATTGCCGGATATAAGTGCGGAAAAGTGTTGCAACGGGGTGGGAAAGACGGACGGGGTAGGAGAAAAGAACGAGGGGGGGGGACACGGGTCGCGTCAACGGACGAAGGAGCGCGCGGTGCGCCCCCCGCGCGTGCGAGAAAAGTCAACGTTTTTCCGGCGGTCAATACGAGGAGAACCGAGCGGCGACCGGGTGTCGGAAGGTTAGTAACTTGGTCAACGGTGAACGACCGGGAGTCCGCATCGCGCATGCGCCGTTACGCCGCTGACCCAGATGCGCGCAACGTGATTGCCGCTCGGCCGTTCCCGTCGATCCTCGGCGACCCTCGGGGTCTCCTCGCGGTCGCCCCACGGCTGACCCACATCGCCGTCACTACTTACTGGCTGGCGGCACAGGCGGCACTCGCCGCGTGGACAGCGGTGTATGCGTGCTCGCTCTTTTGCGCTTCGTGTCGCGCGATCTTCTCCTTCGCCGGCTGCTTTTTTTTTTCTATAACACATTAACCCTTTCGGTACGAGGAAAGCGCGGTATATAGACTCCATCCTAGAGTCTATGATAAAAAATCTTGATATTTATTATCGGCACCAGCTTCTACGTTATATAGTCAATCATATGTCGTTGGATAATAAAGTGACACCCGCTGTCTATCAAATTCTATCACCTGTCGTTAAAACACTAAGACACTAATGAATTGTTACATTGACTGCTTGCGATTACTTTGCATTTCGATTTTAGAAAAGGTAACACCAGAAAAATACTTGTGCATAAAGCTATGTTTACATGAAAAGAGAACTGTTTTACAGTGTGGTTATAGCGTTAAATAAATTAAGCCGATTTCAGAAAATGCTTTAATTCGGCAAATATTCAAATTTCAAATGTTGCATTTACAATCGGCGATATATATTGCGTTATCACATTATATAATATGACAGTATCAATATGCAATACCTTATACACAATATGATTGGCGAATATCTGTTAAATAAAATACATTGTTTAAAATAATTCCCAAATTAATTTTTTATGTAAATATTTTTTTAATTTTTTAAATTATTCTCTCTCCAAACAGATTTAGAGACGATTGTTTGATCTTTTTGCCTTCTTTTTACGATTAGGAATAAAGTTAAAATTCTCTATATGTAGTTTTGTTTTAAATATAATATCATAGCTACGATATTTGAGCCCTTGTCAGAAATTTATCGATGGAATTTATTAATCTTGTATTTTTAATTAAAATAAGATTAAAAGTGGCAAAGTATATTTTCATACACGTATAAAAAGTACACTGACTACAAGTATTGGCGTTTCAATATATAAACTGTAATGCCCAAAGTTACGTAATAAGCCCGTAGATTTTCTCGTCGTTTCACGCCGGATTCTGCGCCCCTCTTCGCGTTCTGCACCGCGGAGTTCTCCAAGGCCCGCTGTCCGCGCGACTTTATGGAGAACTGTTCTCCGACTTCGATTGGACCGCCGAACGCGATGTGAAAAGCCTTTTTGCGCTCTACCCTTCTATAACGATTCTTTCTATATGTGTCAAGGACTTGAATGTAATCTTCTTACATATGTCGCCGCATCCTCAGGTTTATCCGAGCGAAAGGATAACTTTCTGTTATTTTTACTTAAAATAATTTTATTCTGGTTGCACAAAATTCTGTCGATTTAATGAACCTTCAAGAAGTTGATGCATACGAGGTATCTCGAGACTTTATGGTCATGAGAAGTATTCTTTACCAAATTCTGAGATTATATTTCTTAACAAAATATTTTTTTAGAAAACATTTTATTAGAACTTTTTCTCATCCTAATTTTAATATTTTTTCAAACATTTAAATATTTTGATAACGACATATATATATATATATATATATATAATTAAAAAATATATGAATATATCTATACATTTTTCTCAACATAAAATTTATCTGAACTAAATAAGAATCAAGAAGGACAAATAAGGTTTCATTAATAATTTATTTGATGTTCAAACTGATTACTAATTTTAAAACACACACTTCGCAATTAAGTTTTGTCTTTATACATATATCAGTTTACTATAAGTATGGCATGATAAAATAAGAATGTTAGATGTTATCCTATTAAGAATTATTAGAATATCTTATTAAAATATGAAATAATGATGATGAATATGAAATGATAAGAATAAAAGAGTGATTAACGTCTGCAAATTTTTTGTTTTGTCTTTTTATGCAACTTTGAAGTTCGCATTCGCTTTCGTTTGCAATAACACGAACAATCAATGCGCGAGTTGTGCGCGGTGAAATTTAGAAAGCACGCCCGCTTGCGACGTGCTTGCGGCCCACGTGCACTTAATATTGAGCACAATCGGGATATTTGAATACATATTACGTGAGCATGTGCGCGCAGGTGAATTACCGCATCGAAGAACTGTTCGTTCTATTGTTGTACGCAAATCAGATTATAGTCAAGTATACCTAAATGAGTACTTATATGTAATTTACTTCATTAAGTAAAACATTAAATTAACAAAAATTGCTCCTCCTTTTCCCGAAAAGATGATTATTATTCCTCATTGAATTTGACCGAGAAAAATCTATTTTTAGGATACCTCCTGGCGCTGTTTTCCCGTGGTCAATGATCCCTAATGAATAGACGCCAGATTGAAACAAAAATAAGAAAACAACTTTCCTTTTATTTGAATGAAACATAACCAATTTTTCCAACAATATTTTCCTTAATAATCTTAATCATAATTTTTTTATGTTTTACTATTCATAAAACAGAAAATAACTATTAACTTAAACAACACATGTATGACATAAGATACACGCAAATAAAATTTTTAAAAACCTGGGATAACAAATAATGGAATAATGGAAATATGTCTTATAAGATATAATATCATCATTTGTGATTGTATTATCCCATAATCGAGAGAACAACTGGAGTAATCAGAGCGATCATTCTAAATTTACTCGGCGAGTCGGAGAAGACGCTCGACCGGAGAAATGCGCGTTTTGCGCTTCCGTCCTCTCAGAATACGCTTTTTCCTTTTTTATGCCGAGTCCGATTATGGTTTCTTTCCACTCGTGTCGCAACGCGGCCGCCGCATCGTCGCAGCCTCGAGAAAACGCGACTTTCGGTTCTGCGAGGAGTGCGCGTTCGCGGAACAGTCCTCGGTGATTTCGCATTCGTACTGCGATCCCGTGCGCAATAACGAAGTACGAGCGTCGTCGGTTGTGTCGGTAATAGCTGGCAGCGAACGCTATGGCATACGTATGGGATTTTATTAAGCACGCGATATTCCGGTATTTTCAATGAACCGTCTCGAGCTCGCGGGAGAAGGTCGTGGTCTAGAAATGCAATATTTAAATGTGCGTGCGTGTGTGTGTGTGTGTGTGTGAGAGAGAGAGAGAGAGAGAGAGAGAGAGAAGGGACGGAAGGGAGAGAGAGGGAAGTGGTATTCAAATACAAAGCTTTCATTTTTTCGTTTGATTGTGAGTCCAATATCGAAATCTAGATAGGTTACATATTTTTTTAGTAACATTCTGTGTGCATTTTTACACTGTAAATTCCAGTAGCTTTTCTTGTTAAATTTAAAATTTTAAACAATAATTAAAAAAAGAATGTTCAAAGATTTTGTTAGAACATATATTTTTTAATCCTTTGATATATTATAATAATACGTTTATGCGTTCCATTGTTCCATAGACTCCATTAATAATTTTTAGACGGATCGTATATATGTGTTTAATTTTGTCGCAGAAAGAAGATAATAAATATCAGCTTGTCCTGATAAACTCAGGAATTGCTGATGGATCGCCGCCTTCGCGGCAAAACGAAGGCTCGTGGTGCGCGGGTGAAATGCATGATTGAATATTACGTGGCGGCAATGCAACGCCTTCGCCTACGTCGCTTCTCACGTACCTACATACCTGCATCCACCTACGCGCCACTCGTAAACTCTCACGTTTTACGTCAGCCGCATATCGTCCGTCGACCGTCAGGGAATCCGGCACGCGTAAAAAACTTCCGGAGCGAACACGTTCCTTCAGGCTTATTCGATCTGTTAATAACTCCGAGCTAGATTGGAATCTCCAATATACGAATTTCTTCATTCATTATGTACTACATTTTTGCATGATTTTTTTTGCGCGATTAAAAATTCCTCGTAAGTGCATTACGTTGCAAGACGTAGAAAGAATACTCTTCCATTCAATGAAATTGCAACGTGCAAAATCAAATTTTAGAAGGTAAATAAAATTTTAGCGGTAAATGACGATTAAGAATAATATAATTAAAGTATAAAATGTTATTCGTATAATTAATTTATGCAATGCATTTATTTTTGCTGGATTTTGCAAAATTTAATTTATCTTGGTTTTATTATCGAATTTAATTTATCTTGGTTTTACTTATCGAATTTAATTTATCTTACTTTTCATATTTTATATACGATTTATGTTTGAAAAAATTAAAGCTTGTGCGCGCCGAAGGGACAAGACGTTTAATAATACGGTTCGTCATCGAAGGATCGCTGGTTCTGTAACCGCGCCGGCTGCTTAATGACAGGACCATGCGTTACATGCAATCACATGGGTGTGCGTGTGTAATCGGCGTTGTAATTGGTCGATCGCGCGAACATTTCTGGCAGCGATTCGACACGCATTATGCCGAACGATCGCTTTTCTCGTTAAAGTAATTGCAGATTTAATGACTGATATTATACATGCGATACAAACGAGCGTTATACAAGCGAGCAACATTGTAAATCAATGCAGATTTAGGACGCTTAATTTGCCAGAAGCTGGCAATTTTTGAATCTGAAAACGGTAATGTTTAAAGCATCTCAACAATAAAGAAGATATTTTGTAAATGCTTGAATCAAATTTATGTGCGAATTACACATAATTACACAATACAAGATGTTGATCCAGTTCTTCTTTTAGGATTCAAACTAGATAGTATCTCACTACGATAAATCGAAATATAAATAATATTTTATAAAAGCATGAAAAGAAATAATGGATGATATATGTTATACATTTAAAGCTGAGGTAAAATTCTCAAAAATGGAAATTTAGCATTCTTCATTTATGTAAACTTTTATGAATTTTATGAACATAGATATCGGTTTCGCGTGAATATATCTCGGGTAAAGATTTCACAGTGTTTTGGTGAATGTAATATTTAACATGAATATTTAATACGTTAATTTGAGCCGTCAGAAGACAATGTACGATAAATGTGAAAATGTCGGGGGTAAGTTTCACTGGAAAATGGTACATCGGCCCTTACCGCAGAAATGCACCGTACGTGAAGTCGATCGAAACGCACGATCGATAAGATGTACGCGAATAAACGTACTTTAATATTGGTAGACGCCCTCGTTACCCGTAGAATGTAGGTTAACCACGAAGTTAAAAGCAGAGTGCGGTATTTTATATTCCGAAGAGCGGTGCTAATTTTTTAATAATATACCTCTTAGAATGTAACTGTAGAACTGGCGCGTTACACGATGTTCATTCTTCATTCCTGTTTAATAACACGATAGCGATTCTTATTTTTGTTAATAAGATGATTAATAATGTCGTCAAAAATGCAAGCCTGATTTTATTTACATTGTGATAATAAGTGAAATAATGTGATCGATCGAAAACGTCTCTCAAAAACCTTCCTTTTACGGGATGATCGATATTGATAATTACGTATCGCAGTGTAAATGTTGATTCAAGATTAATAGAAAATTTTAAATAAGTAAATATACAATTTAAGATCCAATAAATGTTTAATAACCGTGATAACCTGCACGAAGTGACATGCATTTGTTAGATCTACCAAGATATAACCAGTGATATGAATCGAATTCAGTAATCTATAGCTGTAGTACAAGAGAAGGGTCAACTTTTCCATTTTTTAATTATTATAGGAAATGTACAAAAATAAATATTTTTTCTTATTACTGTAGAATGAAAAGACACACCTAACAATACATCTAACGAACAAAATGGCAAAACATGAACTGTCTAGTGTTTCTGTCCAGAAAAAGTTTTTCATGGGAAAGGATAATTTACCATAACAGTAGTAAACATCCAATATGCACAGACACTAAAACGGACACAGAGCTTTCTAATAATTTCAATTATCTCAGCAGAGAATGGGAATATTTTCTATAGAAAAAGAATAATAATTCAGTAAAAAATAAAAAAAATATCTAGTTACGTGCAAACAGATATAGAATTATCGCCAATACATTTATCAAAATAATATATTTTTTACGTGAGATAAATACCTCTAAAATGTCAGCCAAATAATAATATTAGAGAAATATTAGAGTGGTGATATACGAGCTCGGAAAATAAGGCTTAATTCTGAAGCCATGAATTTATAAAAACAATACCTAAAAAACATCCAATAATTCGTATTGAAAAGTTTATTAAAATCGTGAAAGCATGCCAGTCTCTAACTTAACGGATTTAGTTTTCGTATAGATTAATATACAATCACAGCCCATATCATAAAAACAATTTTTTCTAATAGTCATTGTCATAAGTAAATCAGAATGCATCTGTGATGATACAATAAACATACGCGTAAGCATGTCGAAAGTATTCTGATATTTCTTTCAAAATCAAGATCAATTATTTATATAAAATTGCGCAGAAGAATCTTGCGCGCGTTGAAACTCGAAACCCGAAACCTATAGCGGTCCTGGCGCTAACGCCGCTAACCGGCAAGAACCGGTGTGGCGTCGCGACGCATCGCGACTCTAATTATCAGTCCCGTGGTACCACGCACCTTTTTGGCAACCGGCTTTCCTGACGCGGCGCGGATCGTCGGCCGCTGCGTCCGTTTTTGCATCGGGCGGCGACGGACACGGAGGAGAGGCCGGCCGAAAGTCCGGAGGAAAGTCGATGACGGCGATGACGATGCGTGGTGCGAGCGTGTGAGGCAGCGCACGAGTCAGCGTGCGAGGGAAGAGAAGAGACAGGCAGAAAAGTGGGACGGGGGACGGCGAGCGCGAGCGCGAGCGCGCGAGTGCGAGAAGCGTCGAGGCGGCATGGGCAGGAGTATAACGAGGGGGGAGCTGCAGCGTGCGCGCATCGGCGCGCACTGCACAGTGCATGCACCTTCGAGAGGTGTGGGTGAGACGCGCGTGTGTGTTAGTACGAGCGTGTAACTGGGTCGCGGGTTCGACAACTTCAGCCAAGGCTGCTCGTGCAGTGGTTCTCGATCCTCTTCTCCTCGCGACAGCGTTCGATCTTGTATCGAACCGCGCCGCCGGTCGTGCCGGCGGTAACGCGGCGAAAGCCGCGATATTATTGTTACTGCGCCGTATTGTTTTCTTTATTGCTATTGTTCGCGCTGTCTCATGTAAAGTTGTGTCGAATATAATGTGAAATATACATTGTATAGAAATAGGTTCGCGATAATTTTATATTACTTGTTATTAGCCGTATAGAATAAATAGAACATATGCTGTAAGATGTAATACTTGTAAATTAATATAACAGAATGAGCGTCGGAGCACAAGAAACATATACAATTTTATTGTATAAAATGCAAAATATAAAGTTGTTAAAAATGAAATATAAAATGTGAGATTCATATTGAATAGGATATATTTACAGTGCGGACGTTATGCAACTTTAATGAGCAAAGACTTGATATTGGACGACACGTGTTATTTTTTGATATATTTTGATATAATTAATACAGTTCTGCGTATATTGACCCTAATATTAGATATTTATTTGCCTATTTAAATCAAGAGGCATCGTGATGTAAGTAACAACGAAATGATATCAAGAAAAAATATATCGTTTACTCTAATACAAGTCTTTTTAAATCTTTTTTATGTTACGATTAATATTACAGGTGATTGTTAGATATTTTTATATTTTACAGTTCTGTGTGTGTATTATAATAACAATTATAATATATGTTTTTAAAACTCTGAATTTATCGGACAAAATATTAAATTTTCTAATATTTCTGATAGTTCGATTTTAAAGCACGGGGTTGTTCGAATTTCTTGTCTTTTTATTCGTGCATGATTCGACGACTCCTGCTAGATTATGGGATATTCTTGCGTGTAGCCGAAGGCAAAAATGGCAGGTGTCATTGCGGGACTGCGATGGAATTATGCGACAGGTATTACGCTATATCAATGTATTCTCCGTTTAGTAGCTGTCTCTATTCGACGTCTATCAGACAGATAGGAAATTACTTTTCTATTAACCTTTTCTCTGTGATAGATTTTCGTTTTAATATACTGCATCGCACTATTCGCACTTTTGTTCATGCGTAAACAGTAGCAAAATTAAAATGCCACAAAATAATATTCTCAATAATATCTTCATAAAATCGGCCTTATTAAAGTGAAGTGTCATCGATTTCCTGCTGACCATAGTTAGGTACTAGAAGAACAAGGATATATCAATCACTAAAGATTTGAGAACAACCAATGCTATTCTATAATTTACAAGCAGACTGCAGAAGGCAGGAAATGTTGAACATATACATATATAGAATATTCGTTCTTTCACCTCAGAGTTATAGAACGGCATCGGCCGTTCTCGTTTCACAGTATTGATCTAATGTTGAGTATTAAAAAAGTTGTGACACGATCGAAAGTCTCAAACTGTTATTTCAATTGTTATTTCAATTGATCAAGTTTTATAGTCCAAGCTTTCTTTAAAGCAAAATCGATCTCAAATTATCATAGAACTCATAATTTTAAAAGATTCTCTCTCTCTCTCTCTTTCTCTCTGATTTTAATGATTCATAGGCATGATATCGCGCTTCTTGAGTTCTGGAAGTCAAAAATGTCGGGCATATCCTACATTATTTTAATTGTCATGCTGACCGAATGAAGCGATCGTTTTTAGTGATTTATGTTGTGACATTGGATGTCGTGACACTAAACACAGTGATGTAATAACGCTTGAGAGAGTGGACCTTTACCTTTGAAAAGATCAATGGACCGCTAAGCAGCGTTCTTGTTAACTACTGATAGAAGCTTACCGGCGGCAACAACGTGATAACGATCACGAACTCTCTCTTTCTTACAATTTTTTGTAGTATCGTTTATAAGTCTCCTCGCTACGCAACACCTCTACCACGGCCCCAATAAAAAAGACAGTCACGTTGCGTACTTTGTACGTAAATAAGCACCAGGACGAGATCCGACTATCATATTCACGCAGGATGCGATTACATAAACCGGCCAGTCTTTCTCTCGGCTCCCCCTTCTTCCCGCCCTTCTCTTGTTCACTTATTCTCGCACCTTCTTCTTTTCTTCCCATTTAATTTATTTCAAACCATTAAATTTCATTAAAAATAAAATAAATTACAGCGCGTTTTTACTACATTTAATATTTTATTATTTTATTTTTACTTGCTATAATATTTTTGTTACTTATTTATTTTCTGCGTTTATTATGCTATTTTGTGACTTTTGAAATTATTAATTTCTTTTGGGTAATTTTGTATAATGAGATCTATAATACCTATAATATTACTTACTATTTATTTGATTGGCAATTTTATAATGTTAACTTTATTTTCATTATTCTTAGTTTATAAAGTGTTTATTATTTGGATAAGATTATGTTGCTTAAATATTTATATTAATAATTGGTTTTATATATAAGATTTGTATATTTTATATAATATTTATTATATACATATATGTGTATATATAAATGTTAGATATATGTATATAACACATTTAAATATATACAGGGTATCCCGGGTTTTACTCGACAAACTGTGGGAGCATACAAGTGAAAATAAAGAAAATAATGTTATATGAAGTGTGGCTAGAAATGCTTTATTACAAAGTTATAAAAAAATATTGAAACAGAACATGAAATAGATAAAAATGGTCCTCTGACCTCCGAGATCGCCAGATTTAACGCCTCTTGATTTTTATTTATGCGGAACTTTAAAAAATAAGGTTTACAAAGTACAGATGTGACTTCGCGTGAAGATTTCATGCAACGAATTAATAATTCAATTATTGAGATGCAACAAAATTCTCAGGAAATTTGTATTGTAATAAGTTCCGTATTATATCGACATCAAGGTGGAATTGTCGCCCAAGGACGACATTTTGAAATGCATTACTAATTGTAAGTTGTTTCATTCACATTTTGTACAATGAAGCATCCATTGTTATCTAATTTAATGTTCCATTTCAATATTGTTGTTAATATGATCACCTCTGTACTTTAAACTTTATTTATTAAAGTTCCCTATAAATAAAAATCAAGAGGCTTAAATCTGGCGATCTCGGAGGTCAAAGGACCATTTTTACCTATTTCATGTTCCGTTTCAATATTTGTTTATAACTTTGTAATAAAGCCACACTTTCTAGCCACACTTCATATAACATTTTTTTCTTATTTTCACTTGTAGAATATGCTCCCGCATTTTGTCGGGTAAAACCCGGGACACCCTGTATAGGTACATAATAAATGTTATATCTTTATATAACACACATAACATATATGTTTCTATATTTTTTGGTTAGCGTTACAACAAATAAAAATCTCTAGTCTTAATTATTTTTGTTTCTGAGACATTTATATTTGTTACTTTGATATTTTTTCTGCATATTTTTGTCGAGCTTTAAGTCCTCGATGAAGATATATAGGCCACAAACTCTATGCTGTTCTGCTCTATTCTACTCTCGCTCTCTGTCTGCGACGCGTGCAGGCAGGAAAATACGAAGTTTGCGTGCTCGAGCGCGAAATCGCAACGACAATGCGCCGCGACGCGGACATCGAGTAAACACGACGCTCCCCAGAATCGATTTCTCCACCCTGCACAACCCCCGTTCCGCGCCATCCTCACCGTGCTTTCGTTATAAGCATGCATTATCCGTCGTACAGCTGAAAGCTAAACCCACCCTCGCGGTCTTCTACTGCGCTGAAAAATGCGTGTTAACGATTTGGAGAATTTAATCCTCTTTTGAACTGTTATATCATCTTGAAAGAAAACACGCGAGTCCACCATTTATTAGAAACGAATTGGAAACTAATATAAGGTTTCATTTTTTTTAAATTTATGTTTTATCTTACAATAATAAATCGCGGTCGGTTTATAGGAACATAATTATGGTTGATGTAAATATGTTTGATGTAAAAATGATTGACTGTCTCCTAATTTAATCTGAAAGTATATTATAAAAATATCATAAGATAACATTTTTTCTAAATTATTATTGCGTTATATTTTTGGTTTTCTACATTTTCGCGTTAACTCAGTTAAATACGATCGATCGAACAATCTTATACCCTTAAAATTTTTCTTACATCAAAATTATTTTTGTAAAACTGGAACATCTTGCAAATATAATTTTGCCTTTTGCTACATGTGGCTAAATAGTATTTCAGAAATAGAAGAAATTTTATTTATATATAATGCGTTTCAGAATTTTGTTTTTGAAATTCTATAACCGCATAAATGGGTGAAGTCGATCGATTTCTCAATCTTATGGGGATATTTAAAGCTCCACCTTGCCCTGCTCTGCTTCCGTTCCCCTCCGCCTCCCTCTACACAGTTCCGGCAGCAACCCCCTCTGCAAGCCTCCCTCTTCATACAGTGTATTACGTAAGGTTTACATTAAACTTGGACACCATTTTCTCCGATAAATCCCAAGACGATGTTTCTTTAGTGAAAGTTTGTGTCAACATTATCTTTTCTCCTAAACAGTATGTAATAACAGTATGTAATGAGTTTTTTAAGTAATGAAAGAGTTTCCAATAAAAGCCATTGCATAATGGATAAATAACATTTTTAATCGGTTTGTAAATTGAAAAGCTAATATTTTATTTGTTATTAAGTCTTTGATTTAAGTTAATTTTTAGGATTAGTTTTGATTCCTTAAATTTCTTAATGTTCACTATAAATTTATTATTAATGTTACCTTCATTATTGATATTTCTTTATAGAAAAAATTATAACGCAAAAGAATTTTTAATTCTGTATTATATAAATTCATACCATATTTCTTTCACATTTATATATACAAAAATTATTTACAAAGTTTTCTTACAATTCGTATTATCGTGAAATAAATTTTTCAACAATTATTAAAAACATTTAGAGTAAAAAAATATTTTTCTACTATTATTTAACATTTGTTTTCAATGTAAGGAACGATACTGTGCCGAAGAGAAAAAGATACGAGAGCAACGTAACTCGGCGTATAATCGATCTCGACTTTCTGATGCTCTACTGGAGATAGATCGACGTTCAGTTGCAAGGACACTGCTAACGAGCCTAATGATACAACGCTCGTATAGGTATGTCCGAACGGATAGGTCTAAATCGGTAACGATGTCGGTGAGCCAAGATGCTCGTAATGTTGTCCTACATCCAATCGCGTTGCAGCTCACTGAGATCGTACAGTCGATCGATGATCTTCCCTTTCTATGCTCCCTTTTCACGCCCTTAATCGATACCGAGAGAACTCCATTTAACGAAATAATTTCAAACAAATCGCGCGCGTATACTTTGATCAGATATATATCATTGTCTGAATTGCATGGAGGAGATGTTTGAATTATTTCTAACATATACTTTTATTTTTCTGAGAAAGAAATATTACGTATTTCTTTAATATTTCAATAAGCGACGAATGAAATTCAAAAGAAATAATACAGCTAAATCTGTACACAAAGGTTGCTCTTATAGCACAATATCAGATTTTGTACCGTAAATCATGCGAGAGTCCCATAATACAAGCGTAAAAGTATCTAAAGCTCACGCGATATCGGGATATCCCGCTTTAAGGAGGTTCGCGTTAGCTCCCAAGGCGCATGCACGTCGCTTCGTAACTTCCTCCTCGAGGATCTCCCGACTCGTCGACACATTATGTCAGTGATTCCCCGCATTTTCAATGCACGAAAGCACAGGAAGTAAAAACTACACTGAACTCGTTCACGTCTCGCAAGGCATTACCGGGCTTTTTCCATATCATATCCTGCGATTTGCAAGTCCTTTTGCCACAGGATTTTCAGTTCTGTTAGAGTCTCGTTCGTTCTGCGATTCTTGGATCTTATAATATTTCGAGTACTTGGAGTATAGGAAAATGGGATTGCTCCATTACAGGATTTTCAAAATAATCGACTTCTAAGACAATTGACTTTCCGTTGCATTTCCGTTTTATCATCACGATAACGCGTTTTGCGCAAATAAAGTAAAAAAAATTTTGAAAAAATAACCATAATTAGTATTAAATGTGGAGAATCAAGTTGGAGATTCGTAATAGAGAAAAACAATAGGATAACAATAGCAATTTTCATTACAAATCTCGAGTTTGTAATGCATGGACACAATATTTTTTTTCGAAAACGCGAAGCGTTTAATACCAAAAAAAAAAAAAAAAATGCACAAGAGACTACGTTAAAAACTGCGACAACGGTCTCTTCGCCGCTCCAATCGTTTCACTGTATTTACGAAAAGCCAGCGGTATTCACGAGTTGGAGATTCTTGCACTCCATTAACACGGAGCGTTTGCATCGACGAGCCGGAAAGCCTCGTCTCTCTCGTCACAGAGAGTGGGAGATATTACAAAACGGCAGTGAAGCATTGTTTTACATCTCCTTCCTCTCTTTTCCCCCCCGTTCCCCTTCTCATTCCGTCCCGTTTCTCTCTTTACCCAACCTTCTATCTCTCAGAGCGGAGAGAAACGCTCGCGCTTTCGGACGATGCGGAAACGGTGTGCACGTGCGAGCGTATCGACGTTTCGCCGTCGTCGATGACGCCGGCGTCGGCGGCGTCGACGGCGGCAGCATCGTCGTCGTGGTCGTCGTCGTCGTCGTCGACGACGACGACGACGTCGACACAACGAGAGAAGCGCCCATCGGTTGCACGGCCGCGCAACTATCGATCTGGGAACCCACGCTTCCGTTCCTCCTCCGTCCTCCTCCGCCGTTACTACCACCACCGCCGCCGCCACCACCACCGACGCCGCCGTCGCCGTCGCCGGCACCACCACCACTACCGACCCTCCTGTATAACTGCAGCCGCAGCTGCAGTAGCAGCGACGGTGGTGACAATTATATCGACGATTTCATAAGTAACAATTTCGCTTTTGTTTATATTCATTTGTGTTGTTTTAAGCGTCTCATTTTTATGCATACCTATTGAATCGTGTTCATTATAATTCAATCAAAACTGCATGCGCAATTCCAAAGTTTTTTCATACTACTCAGGATATTAAGTTTGTTGAAAAAAAAGTTGCAACATAAATTTTACATTACAAATGTAATTTAAATAAAAAGTGACTTTATTAGCTGTTCTTTAATTATCAGTGGAATTTTCTTTAATAAAATTATGAAACAGTAATAGAGTAATAAAGTAAAATTATTGTAATATATAATATATGTATATAAAACTTAATATATATTATACAGGGTGCTCTAAAAAGGTACGGCTAAAATTTAGTGAGATATTCCTCACACCTAAAGGATGAAAAAATGTTATATGAACATGGCAGCGAAAACGCCTTTTTTAGGAGTTAGAGCTTCTTTTCTGAGTGAGTATGCGACGTTACGGCTAATTGAGGTAGTAGCCTTATCTGCCAGGCAGAAATCAGAAAAATATTGACCTTTTATGTTAAGGTTACTTGTCCACAATGATTAATCCTAAATTGTTTCTTGTGTAAGTAATACAGTCAACAGCATTTTCAACATACTCCTGAAAAAAGCGTTTCCGCACTCATGTACATATAACATTTTTTCATCCTTTAGGTGTAAGGAATATCTCCCTAAATTTTTGCCGTAACTTTTTAGAGCACCCTGATATATGTAATATTATAAGATTATATACATATATTCTTTAATGTAAAAGAGAAAATTAAAAAAGAGGAAGAGTAAAGAGACAATTATAAGCGAAATTGTCATTCATTCTCATTGCTATTATTACAGTTATACTGTTTCCTTATAAGAACGTGATTATTTCATTATCATTTATCTCATATCTATTTTTCTCAATTGTTCGCAATTGGCAGGAAAATGTCATTTAAATTTGTTATCACGATTATTTTAATAGTACTTTTATATATAACGAGCAAAAAGGAAACTGTGCAGACTTATGAATGAATCAGGTCCTGCATATTGGTGATATCTCGATCTAATATTGGACATATCGGGAGCCCAGAATTACACTGTAAGCAAAATAATGAAAAATTCATGAACAAGAAGATTTAAACAACAGATGACACGGATTCAATAAAATTAAGAATTGCTTATATGACGGCGAGAAAATGGTTTGTTAAAGGGCCGTGAATTGTTATAAGAGCATAACGAATAGTGCGAGATTGACTGTGCTTTGCGTGACGACCGACGGCGATGACAGTAGGTACATAGAAATAAGTTCCGCTGTACTGTTCTATGAATAAATTACTCCGCGATATTTTATTAGCGGGGTGGCGTACAATTTCAAATGATAATGGCGAGCAATGCCACTTCTCGCGCCGCCGATTGACTTTTCGCATCGCGGACGAATTATCGCCGCGGAATTGCGAGATAAAACGCTTAACGAGGCAATCGAGTACTCGTAACGCAAGATAGCCGTAGTTGTAAACAACTTCCAACCGAAGAATGCATTCTCCACTTTTTTGCCGTCAATAATACTATTATCCCTTTCGCCTATTTCGTAATGCATTTCCATTCGCGCCTTTGTACTGTCGTATTATCTTACTGCTATAATCGGGAGATTAACTGATTACGTATATATGAATCTGTTTACGTACATATGAATTAATTAACATACGAACGTAGGTACATTTGTCACAATTCGCTTTAGTGTAATTATTAGGTCAAGGATAATTCAAATCTTTGTTAAATGAGGTAATAACAATAAGGAGATAGTATGCCATTGTAATAAAATAATAATTTTTTTAATAATCTTGTAATGACTATTAATTACAAATATTTATTTACTATATATTAATAATTATACAATAATAGAAAGTTCTTACATTGTGCCATTTACTTAATGGATTCAATATTAGTTTGTATTTACGTTGTTATTCCAAACAATTCCAAATTGACCAAAGAATTTATACGTTTTGAGAATCCTTATATATATGCAGACAAAATATTCTTCTCATTCGCATCTCTTTTTTAGTAATTGTTTTTTCTTCTTTACGTCTTTACGATCGAAATTTGTCACAGCTCCTTATTGCCACACTTTAGTCATGTAAATATCCTACCTACGGCTCTCTCAGAGGGCTCGTCCCTCATAGAGATATCTCGTGAAATTCCCATCAATCTACTTATCTAATCCTTCACGAACGATGGCGTTACATCGAAATTCCCAACGACGCGAAAGGGAAAAGTTGGAGGACGCTCTCGCCGTTTCGGTGAAGTCGACGTGACGCGTCGTGGATGACAACGACGACGATGACGAACTTTCGATCGATTTTGTCGTCTGACGTCGGCCAGACGGTCAGGATATTTTTTCGCAGGTGAAAGCTGTGACCACGTGAGATACGCTTGTACGGTGAACGGTGACGCGTTTTTGGAACGAACGGACCGGTTCGAAGGCTCTTCGTTACGAAATCGATGCACGCCGCCGCGGCCGTTTCGTTACGATCGCTCATTTCGCGCGTTGTCGATTTAACCACTTAAGAACCCAAATAAACATAAAAATGCTCGGCAAAAGGAAAGGATTTCTTAAATGACTAAATAAATGTATATTTTGGAGGGATGCTAACAATATAATGTGTTCTTTTTCGCGAAAGATATTGAACATATTGAAAAATATTACGTAAAAAGAAGAAATATCGAGATCTCATTCGTATAATACTATAGTTATAAATATTATAGTTATAGACATATTTTTTGCTGTTTATATATTAATATCAAATAAATAAGTATTAAGACATGTCAAATTTATATTAAAGATTAAACATAAGATTTATATGTTCAATGTAATTAATAAGTAAATGGGATATAATAAAAAGGACTTAATTATAAACATGTTAATTTTTACGCTAGACGTAGTGTCTCTTGATAAATTGTAATTTAGCACTCAAAATATTAGGAATAATTATATAATTAGTCTTATCTATCATGAGAAGCCTCTTAATCAATGAATGATTAATATCTTTTACGATTGATGTCGATTAAAGATAAATTAATCTGTTGATTGTTTTAATGATTCGTATTAAGTTAGAGTTAAGTTTCCAGGAGTACCTATATCAAATAATTAATTTATACTATCCTACATTGAAGTTTTCCACGCGACATGATTGCAATTTATCACGCGAAGTGATCAACACTTCTTCCATATCACGGACGATTAACAAAATTTATGTTAAAATTTATCAAGAGAATAGTCTTTCACTCCCTCTTTATGTTATAATTAAATCTTGAATTGGTACCTAAGGAGTATATACACGATTTATTTTTTGTACTATGTTAAAGATTATAAATAATTTTTAAAAATGACATTAAACATTATAAATAGCTTTCCATTTAAAAGTTATGAAAGGCTATAATTTTCTACTACATATTATTCACAGAGAGTATTTTAAATTCTTCGGATTTGTTAGCTCTGATTAATTTGAAATATATGTTTGAGGCATAGGATTATTATATAATATTAATTAAAATATCGAGCCAATAGATTATATAACTATGTTATATTTAAATAATCTATAGTTTATAAAAATACTCTTTAAAAATTTAAGTATGTTAGGTGCACATTAAGTAGAAAAAAATCGGTTTTAAATTGTTCAAGACAATCATAAATGCGTAAACACGGCGAAAAAACCTTATCTTCAATTATATAACATGTAGTTGTTATTTAAAATATTCACAATTATGCATTTGCATTCCTATTATAGATATAGATACCCTTCTAATAAAGATAATTGCGTTATTGTATCAACTACCGGCGATATAATTACCATTGTAATATTATACACACAGTTCAAGGGTTTTGATTATGATATCAGTGCATCTCCGTTATCCGACATCCGTTCGAGATTTATGCATTTGACTATTATTATCCAGTATGCTGATATTATAGTGTACGAATCGTGGCTTTTTCGGGCATCTACAAAGCAAAAACTAGGTTAACTTGATTAACACCAAAATGAGGTTGCTAATGTTATCCAACGAAAACGTTGTTGAATATATAACCTGTAGAAACAACGATCCGTATTTTCTCATAATTGTCATCTTTCCAATATCTTCTTTTATTTAATCTGGATATTTAATGTTAAATTAAATTATTTATTTGGGTCTTATTGTTGTTATGTTTACCATTTCGTCTTTCATATATACGTTAGCTATATACAATTTGCAGTTAAATAAACCATAAAAAAGCTTTATAGTAACAAAAAAATATACTAAGCAAAAATTTGATTAATCAAACATTAGAAAATAAAAACCATAAAAAATCTGATATTTTGGATTGCGAAATTTGTCATTCTTCAACTTAATACAATTTACTGAAATCAATTTTCTGTAAGATAATAAAATTTGGTATGCAAAAACTGTAGACTTTCTTTCTGAAATTTAAACCTTAAAAAATCGGAAGCTTATAATAAATCTCATGTAAAAGTTTCCTGAATACAAAACATGCTAAACAGAGTATAGTTTCAGAAAATAACATTAGCGACTGCTCTCGTGTAATCAAAGACTAATTAATATATTAACATGTAATATGAGGAAGACAGTTGTCTGTAAGGAAAAGAGAAGAAAAAGAAATAAAAAGAGAGACAGAGAGAGGAAAGAGAAAGAAAAAGAAAGAGAGAACTTGAACAAGGTTCAGATGTCTGAAAGTGATGATATCGCGCTTCGCGGTCGTCCCGAATACGAATACTCGATACGAAACGCACGATGCCGAGCGAATTATGCAAAGCGAAAGTACCCACGTAAGAACAGGTTGCGCAAAACTCCGTAAGAAGAACGCCCGTGTGAGGCCGACTGGTAATATCGTACTGCGAAGACGCGCGAGGCGCGAGGACGCGGGAGCGAGTCTCCCTGTCGGCGAATTTGCGCCGCCCTTGCAAATAGATTTGCCCTAGGATGCGTCATCATTCACTTTTCATTAACCTCGCGAGCAAAATACGACTCAAATGAAAAATATGAAAATAATTAGTTATATAATTATTTCAAGCGAGAGAGTAATGGAAAAATATTTTAATTAAAATTTTCATCTTGTAGCGACTTTTGGTTTTACCCTTTTTACCTTTATTAGAAAGCTGCTTCGCGTAACATAACGTTAATTATAAATTAATCATACAACGATAATTATAAATTAATCACGATTTATGTAGCTATAATGAATGTGTTATAATACGCGATTAAATGTATATATATTTATAAAATTAATACATTAAATTATAAATAATATATTAAACTTATTAACTATTATAAAATGTATGCGTCATGTATATATGTTATGTTGATGCATTACTATTAGAAATAATTTTCAGTCCATCTATTTCTCTTATTCCTATATGCTTTAGTAAATGTATTTATATGAAATTACCGTTTGATAAATATTTTTTTACTTCTTTTATTTTTATATATAACAGATGTACTTTTGTATTAAACAAGTCTAGTAATAAAAGAGAACATGATTGCGCGGCATATGCGCTTCGGCTCTAATCGAGAGGATCGTTAATAATACGACAGTATACGTATCGAACGTCGATCACGACGGAGACGACGACGACCATGCATTGATTTCGCAATGGATACCTTTGAACCAAGCGCAATTGCACTCGTGTCGTTGGTTGCACCAGCGACAGTTAATATTTTACTTTTACTAGTGACATTCAACGAAGTATATCATATTTTTAATTAATTGTGCACTATTCGTGATTTATAATGCTAATGCTAATCTTATTAAAGGTTTTTGTGAAAAAGCATTGGAGAGACTGACTTAATCGTTACCAGATGAATACATCGTTTTATATTGCAAATTAGTATGCTAATTATTTCACGAAAGGTAACTTTTGGTATTGATTATCTGCCGTTGTATGAGTGGATATTAAAAACGTAAGCGAACGATTCGAGCACAAATGGATATGCCACAGCGATGTGTAACGTGAGATTTATTACAACGTTCGACGTACGTGTGATTAATGGGATTTTATAATTCACGTCGAATCGCGATCAGACATCTCGTTCTGTTTCGTCATGTAGATGATATATGAGCGTAAAGGGTTAAAGATCGTGTATCCCAATATTCGATGAATTCGTTTTTTTCTTTTAAATGAAATCTTAAGCTCTAGCAAGTGTCCGGGACTATGCGGATTAAACCATTTTTAGATTTCAACAATGTAAATATAGTTCTGACTATTTATAATTACATTAATTTACTTGATTTCATGTTCCTTTCTGTAACTCGATGAGGCAATTTAAGATTACCGGATGTCGTTAAAATAAATCATAATTCTCGGCTGTATTACATAAATTAAGTTAAATAATTAAATTGTGAGATAGTGGTTCGCTATTCTTACCTAAGAAATCTTATTTATAATGTATACAAGGAGGGAAAGAAAATTACCTCAATTTAGCGTTTAATTAATTCGTATCGGTGCAATATATGTATATCGTATCGATATAAGATATAGTCTATATATTATAGATCAACCTAGTTCCATATCCAACCCCATAAACTTTTCAGTCGGACTCTTTACCTTTTATGCTCCCTGACGAGGTGTGGGGCGTCTGGGGCGCGTGCGAGGTCAACGGCAACGGCGAGCCCGAGGAGGTCGCGGAGTGTTCCAGCTTGGAACTCACCGCGCTCCACATCTCGAACATGTTGAACGCCGTGGTGACGGTATGGACTGACGTCTGCCACGTTGATGCCCTGCTGAACCACCGGGCGCCCTACGCTAGCCCGGCGTAACATCCGCGGTCGCGTAACCGCGTTAATCCCCCGGAGATTCGTTTCGCTTTTCAGGTCCGATGCACCACCGTTGCTCTTTGCAGGGTGATAGGTCTAACAACACTACGGTACGACACTCGCGATTAGTTTATCCCGTCGGTTCACAGTATTCACCGGCTAAGAGGTTCGTCCTTGTCTTCCGTCTCCTTTCGTCTTGTCCGTTTCTTCTTCTTCTTCCTTCCCCTCCTTTTCCGTCTCCTCCACGCCACCCCAACGACGTTGCAACGTGACACGATTTATCGCGTATTATCACTCGCCCTCTCGAGTCGTTGTGGCTTAATGGTCGCACCGATGGTGTTCACTCTAGTCACCCCGAAGTCGCAGCACGCCGAGTCGAGTACTCGTCGTGGTCGTTAACGTCGTTGCGCTCGCTTCGTTTGCCGTTATCGCGGTCGTTGGCGTGCTTCCCGTAGCCGTTGTCCGCGTAGCCGTCGTCGCTGTCGTGGGAAGTCGCGCGAGCACCCAACGACGTGACATGGCTTCGCCGAATTTCCCTTCTCGCTTTCGATCTGGAAGGGAGAGTTGCCAACGCACCGATCGCGCGAGAGCTATCTCTTGTATATGACGATTATTGTTATCTTATTTCTCTACACATTCTCGATGCGAGGGGGTGATTTTGATGTAAGAAATTTTGCAAGAGACTACAAGTATTAGTAGAATTTCATAAATCCACATGAATACAATTTATCTGTTTATCACAAAATTTTAAAGATTAATACGGATAAAATTTATTTTAAACAAAAACTTTGAATTCTCTAGTTTTTATTGTGTATTACATTGCATGTTCTACGCTTATTATCTCAACTTCAACTTGAATAATTTTCAATAAAACTTCAATGAAAGAAGAATACCTTTATTCTCTCTCTCAAACTTTTGAATACAGTATCCCTATTCTGTAATTCTAACGACATTATCGTTATTGTTATATTGTCGTTGCGCAGCTTTTTTACCATTGTATAGTATAACCTGCGCAACGACAACATAACGATAACGACACTGTCGTTAAGAGTTGCAGTGTAGGCCCACCAGCTAAGCTAATTCGATAAGCAGAGATCTATTGTAAATATATTTTCTCATTTAACTCATCTGCCATTTATTTCCTTAGTTTCAAGATACAAGAAGAAGTAAAAAGCCTAAAGTTAGCTCTCACTCTCGATTGGCGATTACAACTTCCATCGGATCGTTTCGTGCTATCTCGTTTCGGGTAGAGCAAGATTTTAATTTCGCCAGATAGCGAGAAAAACTGAGATTCGTAGAATAACGATTAGAAGGAAACGCTCGCGACATATGATGAAGAAATTGTGGCGAAATGCAGATTAATGAAAATAACAGATCAATTCGGAGAAACACCGATGCAAACTCCAAATCGTGAGATATTTATGTAATCTCCTGGAAAGTTCCCGAAACGACTTTCTAAAATGATAGAGTAACGAAAATAAACACTAAAACTATAAATGCTAGGTAAAATATAACAGCACGAAATAATAAGGAAAGGTAAATATAACATTAAATAAATATTAATTAGTAATTTAAATTCTTGCGATCCATTTAAAGACGTTAAGAATATTTCATAGTTAATTTTCTTTAGAGTTTGACTGTGAGTATCGTGAAGAATAGTCACGGCTTCTGAATAGAAAATTTACTTGTACAGAATCATTTAAGAGTGATGAAAGTAGAATGAAGAGTTAAAGCATAGAATTTAAATAGCAAGTGGGTAAAACCTGACATCGTGTCATCAATCCTGAGCGATCGATCTGCGGCCGACGCGAAAAAGCGGCCGACTCCTGGCGCATCGATCCTGCATTTCCATGCACCACGATGGTTCCCCTTTAATCCCAACCGCGTTGCAAGCAGTGGTGAGCTCGCGTCGAGGGGAACCGCGCATCGCTATCGAGCGAAGCTCGGCGACCACCGGCCGAGCTTGCGAGCCTGCTTCACAACGACCACCCACCCGTATAGGGTGTCCCAAAAAAAGTGTACACTGATGATGCGGCTAAAGTGCTCGAGATCGGGAGATGAAAGTCAAGTCTTGACTTTGCTCAATGACTCTTGTTTATGTAATTTTGTGCAATGTATGTAAATGGAATTTTACGCAACTACATGATTGAAGTTTAAATAGCTGTTGCGGAGTCTAATTATTCGAAAGCAAGGGAGAAATGTTCAAGAATGCAGGTATATTTGTAATAGACCCAAAAAAGATCTAGGCATGAATTCATCAAAAGGTATAAACATATTATTCAACAATCTAAGAATCCTAAATAACTGACCATTCGCAAATCAGACATATGTTAATATTATTCTAATCTCGGGACCTATAAAGAGAATTCTTATCAATCGTTTGGGAAATATTTCTGCTGAGAATATTGAAATCACCGTTATAATAAACAATAAAATAAACTATTATAAAATCACTATATAATATCTAAATAAATATATATATAAATATATATATATGTATGTGTGAATGTGTGTTGATGTGGACGGATCACAATAAAAGGAGAAAATTGCGAGAGAAGAGAAAGGAAGGCGGAAAGTATGAGATAGAGAAAAAGAGGAAGAGGGCTCGCGGTACCGTACGTACGGTTTACGTTCCCACTAGCCTACTGACTCGATGCTCCCTCTCAATCTCTGTCCTTCTCGCTCTGTCTCTCCTTCGCTTCAGCATAGTGTGTCTAGCGCATCTCCTCCACGATCAGCAAAGAGATCGCGTTGTCTACCGGAACGAGGCAAACATATGCAAATTGCTCCTAAGCCAATTATATAATTTTGTAGTAATAATTAAATTGCGAAATAAAATTCTTTATATTACATTTTTATTTCAATTTTCAGTCCTCAATTAGAATGATTAAATCTTAATTGAAAAACGATCATAGTTAAGTAAACTTTATGTGTGCAAAACTCCAATAAAAATGAGATTTTGTTATAATATAACAATATTTAAAATATAATAAAATATATAATATGTTATTACATTTTATGTCGGTGATTTTATGTGCGATTATTTTTTATATTTTGTAGAACATATTATCTTTTAACTATATTACATTATTAAAATATAATAAAACGTTTATATTTTAATTATTTTTTTTATATGAGTATAAAGCGAAATACGTGTAACAGGGATAAATTAATAATATGATAAATAAAATTAAGTAAACTATTACAGTCATGATTGTTTTATTCGTCCAAGCCGTCGCATGTGCTAACAGTAAAGTTAGATGCAGTAAGGTGTAAATGTTATCAGAACTGTGCACAGAGCAAATAAGGCCTAAAAGTCGGTGAAGTACGGCGTGTGCGCGTACGAGCTCCCGTTCGCGCGTGTGAATTACTTTCGCCCTGGGGGGGCATCGCATCTTATTTAGGTCGTATACATCGAGCATATACCTACTTCGGTTCTGGCACGAGCGTGTCGGTGGCGTTATTACGGCATCGCTATTATCACGAGAGAGAAAGAAAGAGAGAGGGCAGGAGAGAGAAAGAGAGAGAAAGAAAGGCACAGGTGACCCGACCGTGTGCATGCGACTCGCGCTCATTTCTACTTGGCAATCTAAGAAAGACGACTTATTGAATACTTATGTCATGCATTTGGCGAAGGTAACAGTCGGCGAAACATCAAACTTGATCTATGTAAATAAATGATTCCTCAGACAGTTTGCAAACGATAAACGTAATACGTTTTTAACCACGAATAAATTCACGTGCATATACTAAATGTCACATAATGTGACATCGATAATGAATAAAATAATACGATATGTATTGTTAGTGTGTAATGTGTTTGCGCATGTGACAAATCTGCAGCCAACTTTTGCATTGCAAAAATGTTTGTAAACATTCGCGGTATAATTAAGGGTTCGTTTTAATGAGTTCTTGAATGAATCGATACTCGGGATCAATAACGAGGCTTTATTCTTCGCGACTTATTTTTTTAATGAAGATTTAATTAAATAAGACGATTTCGCTATACTGACACCCGACGTTTTAAGACATTTTGCGTATAACGTAATTTCATGTTTCCTATCGTTGTCTTCGTCCCATCGCGTCACGTGAGTACTTCCGGTCGCCTCGCGAGGACACCGTCGTAGATAACAACGGGAATAGTCTATCTTCTAATATACATTTTATGATTATACCATGTAAATTATTCCATCGTACCTAGTTGGCACCGCACAATTTTTAAATATTATATGGATTCAAATCTAATTACCGAGTAACCGATCGATAATCTTTCAACAATTCTCTCCAAGATTTTACCTCGAAGAGCTTTTTTGTTTTCGGCAACAGAATATTTGTTGACATAAAAAGCAAAAGTAAAGATATACGTAATGCTAAAGAATTTACGAGGAAGTTTAATCGAAAAGAAAAACATGATTTCGAATTCATCGTAAAATAAGAATTTGAAATTATAACATAAAATACGCCGGACACCCTATGTGTACTTCTATTGATTTTCATCTGAGACAATCCATTATCATATATTGAAATGTTCTTAGCTCTTCTAACGCATATTCAGTCGCATTGAGAAAGGAGCAAATCTCTGGTTATAGCCTCGCGAATGCGAGATATCGCCGGAATGAGAACCCGCGCTTTTCCATTCGCCTGCGTGCAGCATGCGCTCGCGCACATATACATGCGCACATTCGCGCGTCTGTATCGCCGTGCGTGCGATGTAGGTATTACTTAATAATATCCATAACCGAGAGGTAAATGCTGGAGTGGGCGAGAGAACGAGAAGGAGAGCGAGAAAGAGCGACAGAAACGATGGGAGGAGAGGGAGAGAAAGCAGTATAAATGTCGCGAAATCGTAAATGCTCCGAGATACGAGAGAATAGGGAAAAGTTGTGGAAGATCGATGATGCGAAAATGAAAAGCACATCATTTATATTCTATTATATTCTATCATCAACGAGCTTTTTTTAGTCGAGTGAATTTTTTCGTGGGAGAAGAGATTCGTTAATTGAGATTCGCGTGCGTCATTAGATACTGGAGAATAAATCATACTTTTTCGCGATATTATACGAAATCCCGAGTTTTTCTATAAAAGATAGTTCTATTTCATATCTTAAACCGGTATTTCCATGGCACCTAGCGCTAAATATGACTGTCCTACTATCCAGTGCTAAATGTTATAAGGTCCATTTAAGATTTTCCAATCACGTAAATAAAAATCGAACACATTTATATTTAACGGCAATCATGTGTCGAAAATACACATTTCATATATTATGTGTATAAAGTATTAAATAAAAAATTTAACTTAGTATAAAGAAAGAAATAACCTGCTTAAGATAACTATTTACATACATAATATAAGAATATGAAATTAATTTTATCATGCCAAAGTAACATTCACACAGAATCTATCCATTTAAACTATCGAGATTTCTAGAGGATACTGAAGTGATTGTTTATCGTGGTATAAATAGAAGCATGGGAATCCTGCTTGACGATACGAACTTTTCATTGACGAGAAAAATAACTACGGCATCAGTCTCAAGATCAACTTTTACGTCGCTATCTGGCATAACGATGTAAGCTTTTTTTTTCAAAATATTCACCCTTTCGGTAGGGGAAAAAGGGTGAATCTGCACGAAACGAGCCGAGGGATAAGTTTTATCCCCCGCAACCCACCACTGTGTCGCCGTTCATCAGACTGAACAATTCCGTAATGTCGCAGCAATCCCCCCGAGGATGCGAGTCGAGATTGTATCACAAGGGGACAAAAACAACCCCGAAGAAGTCGCGGTGACACTTGCTCGTCCCGTAGTCGCACTCGCTCCTCCCCCACCTCCACGTCGGCGGGCGCGCTCGCATCACTCACTTTCACTGACGCGCCGTGCGGGCCGGCCGCTGCGGTCCGTCCGTCCGCGCGCAAGGGGTGGCACCCCGGCGCCGGCACGAGAAAACGTCGATACTCCTCTTTTTCCCTCTCGTAGCGGCGCCGCCGGATAACGACGACGTGCACGACGACGACGTCTGCAAGTACGTGTTAGCAGGTGACGACAGCCACGGCGTCGATGCCGTCCACCTACGGCACTCCGATACTCCGTGGGTCCGTTCGCGGGGCGTCGTCGACTGGCACAATCGCGCGGACAGTCACGAGCAGCCCCTCCGCATCCCGACTATCCGCGCGCGAGGGCCGCACGCGGGCCGAGTAACCGCGAGAACGGGCCCCGGCTCGCCGCGTGCCATCGGTCTCTTCGCGGACGCGATATATAGCTGCAGCGATCGCGGTGACACGCGGAGCGTCGGAGGGCCACCCGGATTCGAGATCGCACTTTTTTCTTCTCTTCTCTTTCTCGCGATTGTCGCACGGCGCGACGCGACGCGACGCGGGGTGCGGGGTGCGGAATGAGATGCGGTGCACTTTACGAGAGTGCCGGTCACTCCGGTGCGCGCGGTTGTTGGAGAACGCACGCGGCTCACTCCGCGGGTCACTCCGAAACGGGCACGGCCGCGAGCGTACGGTGCGGTGCCACGCGTGGGAGAGAGGAGCAGGGAGAGACCGGGAGATATACCGCGAGGCACTTATGCGGGAAAATCGCGACTGTGTGTCGATTGCGAACGATCCCTTTTAACGGGCACCGTGCATGGCTGTCGCGCGACCGTGGCTCTGGGTTGACTGGTACGCGTCGCGCAAGACCAGAGAGAGCCAGCCCCACCGTTCGCCCTCTCGTTCCCTCTCTCGTTCCCCTCTCTATCAAGTGCCTCTTTGTCGGTCTTTCGCGTTTGCAAGTCGGTGGAAGTGAGAGGGAGCGAGAAAGAGGAGACGAAGAAAGCGTGAGCGCGATGGTGAGGAGGGCTCGGTGCGCAGGGCCACAAAGTGGGAGGCCGGGGAAGGGTGGAAGGGACGCGGGGGTGGAGGAGGGGGAGGGGGGATGCGAGGGAGGAGGAAAGGAGGGAATGCGCGTTGTGAGTAAAGGAAACTCTCACGACGGAAGAGAGGAATGGGGTGGCAGAGGGTGAGAAAGGAGGAGCGGAAGGTGGAGGGCTTTTAGATAAGTCGAGACTCCGAAGAGATGCGAGAGGAAAAGAGTGGTAGGGTTGCTGTAAACAGGATCACGTTGGGGTAGGTCGAGTCGCGGCTCCCGTGCTCCCTTCGATATTTTCCGGACGTCTTCCGCACGGACGCGGACGACGCTCTGATCGCAAGGAATCCCCCCTCGATGTTAACCGTCCTGATTACAAAGGGGTGAACAGAATGTTCATAATAAAAATATAAGCTTTTGAGATGGTTTCAGGTTGAGAAGTTCCGACACATGCATATGCTACATTAAATCACTGCAACATGATGTCATACGGAAAGAGGTTATTAGGGGAGTTATAGATTCTAATGCGGATACCAATTTAATAGTTTCTAATGCTATTTTCGATCGCGATAAACTTTTATTTAATTTTTAGATATTACAGATACTTGAATGACAATTTAAATGTTTCCGTATATTTACGCGTGCTATTTACAATTTTGACGAGAATTGCTCTATTGAGATTTGGAAAATGATTATTTCTATCAAATTATTGATCATGCAATCTAATTAGGGCATATTAATATACATAATAAAATAATCAGAGATTTTTTAAATCCATTAGTAAAATCTCGTTTCAAACACAACGTTTTTTAACCCGACGTCCTGATTATGTCAGGCTCTTCGTTGCGCGCTTATAATAAATATAATAAACGATGATTTCATAACGACCCCTTCGTAAATGTAACACATATATGTGACAGAAGGGGTGGAGGGGAAACGGAGAGGAGGTTAAAAGCGTTTACTTTCTGTCTACGAGCAGCGAGGCCGGTTACAGGATGGCGCACGCACTCACCGTGCCACGATCGATCCTAGAAGCGATCGATTGGTAGGGATGCCGTCGTCGTCGTGGTCGTCGTCATCGTCGTCGTCGTCGTCGTCGTCGTCGCCGCAACGAGGCAGACGTTATTCGTTTAACGGAAAGACATTGCCGTCGTCGTCATCCGGGTTAACCACCGTTAAAGCTAACCGTGAATCCCGATCCCGTATTAGCTGGAGCAGCGCGATCCGAATTAACGTTTGGCTATCGGGAACCGAACGCTGATAAGAATTTCAAAGAGGTATCGATGATTTATGCAAGTGAAGATTGAACTAGCAGCCAGACATTTAAACTTGAACGTATTGTCGTTTTATAGTTTGGACGCAGATTACACGTTAAGCTTTCCATCAAGTAAAATTGCAAACTTTCTTTGGAGCAGTGTCTTTCGTCTGAAGAAGTGTGTTTCAATCTTAAATATATTTCTTATTATCTTTTCATATATTTGGATATATAGATGTCGGAATAATATAAAATAACGATGAAAATTAATTACTTCAAGTTATAAATTATAATGAAGAGAATTTCTCGGAGTAATTTCATTATCTTCCGTAGTTAGAGCAGAGAGTTAAAATTAAATTAATGACTTTTTAACATTTAAATATGAAATTAATATAATGAATAATATAATAAATAAATTAAGATTAATGTAGCAATTAGAGAGATTGCTGATAAACTTAGCTGAAGCGCGGAATATTTTTGACAAGCGCCGTCTTTATAATGAATCGCACACTGAGATATATGGAAGGGAAGAAGAAATGCAATAACAAGCGTCAATGCGTTTTTCGAGACATAAATTGATAATGTAGATCCTAATGATTAAAAAAATCTAATAATTGCTATGGCCGTAAATAAATTGCAATCGCCATTTCAACGTCTCTTCTTTGAATTCCCTGGCCTTTTTACTTAAAGTGCTTCATTCTATCATCTTTCTTGTCTCAGTAAGTATTCTATTTCTCATTCCTCTAGTTTTGTACTCATTTTTATATTTCCACAAAATTTCCTTCATATTTTCGTAATTAGTCCAACTATATACCAGGTATCAAGTTGAATTTTAATGTTTTAAATTGGATGTTGCATGGCATTGTTATATCGGCGTTTTTAGGTGTAACACAGACAGTTCTTAGTCGCTTAGGACCGAAATATATATAGAACCTTTTCCTGATGATCATATAAAAGCATCCGCGACACTCGATATCGCACCGTTAGGTCGTTCACTCCCTCCCACTCAAGCTCATTGTCGTTTCGCGCATTATTCCAGATGACGGCTTCTCCGTAGGTACGTGGGAAGATGCGGCGCGATCGAATCGATCGGCCCGAACGGGAAAGAGGGTTCCCATTATCTGGCCGTGAAAAAAATGAGCCGGAATTCTTAAAATCTGATATATAAAAAAATCGAACCGATATTGTGTGCGAGACGGAAGAGCTATCGATTGTTCGGATTCGGATCGTTCGAATTACAAGGCACTCGCGCTTCGGAATACTCGCGGTGAAATATTTATGTAACGTTACAAATTCATGAATTTCATGGATAACAGAGCTCCGTGTTAAGCACATATTTCTGAAAGAAATTAGGTTAATATGTAATTATTGTAGCTAGGTTTAACCTGCGCAAACATTTTGTGAAACACACTCTTATTCTTATTTTGATACTTTTCCTTCTGTACTCATTATGAAGATACATAATATAAAATACAGTTACCTAATTAAAAAGTACTTTTCCAATCAATTAACAAAATATGACGTCATAGTGCATAGTTTACGAATCATAGTGTTCATATAGGGGAGACTGGGGCTGGATGTTACAGGGGTAAAACGTTACAGCTATAAAAAGTAGTTCATTAAACCGTGTAAAGAAACGCTAGATGAGGATAAACGCTTGCGGCGACGTCAACCATCACGCCTCACACGCCAATCGCGCCAACGATTTTTTTATCGCTTCTCGAATGTTCGATTTTAATGACGGGGCTAAAAGTTACAAATATTCGGGATTGGTTGTGACATGTTAAATTAAACTCGTTTATGTCATAATTAAAAATGAAAGACTGTTTACGCAATATGTACCTTAATTAACATTATTAATGTCTAAGTAAAATAAATTATTCAAATAATGAAAAACTGTTGTTGTCACCTATTTCCCCGTATGGTGTCACAACCAACCCCACGGGCCGGGGTAGGAAGTTACACTGGCAAATTTTATAAGTCAATTAATTTCTTCTAGTTACAAAAAGCCTACCCTTGCGTTCTTTAACGCATTTTGAAGCTAAATAATCATACATTTCACAATCGTAACATAACAAAAGAAAATTTGTTCCGATAAAACGTAACATCACATTTTCTAAAAAATGTCACACAACCAGCCCCCCTCTCCCCTAATTGCATTCATATTATTATAATTTCAACGTTAGAGAGTTAATTTTTGCCACTCGGTAATGATCGAGAAACAAGTTTTGCCATTTTTTCCATAACCTCATTAAAAACTTTTTTAATGTGACAAGTGAATGGATCAACGAAGAACAGCACAATGTTGCAACAGTGTACTGTTATACGGACGACGATACTACTGTTATTGCGAATTCTCACAGTTCCACCGGCCAACATGGGCGTGGAATCGTGCGGGTTTGGCAGAAGACTTGTGACGCAATATCGTCTACCGGTTATCTCGTCTGTGATGGAAACGACAAATTACAGTTATTTACGCGCATCCACTGTCAATGACCCAATGCGGCTTGAAACCGGACACAAAAGAGCGATGAATCAAACGGTCGAGGACGTTGCGGTTTCGAGTCGAAGTCTGAATTGAGAATTTTACCAGCATTTCATGAATCACGTGAAATCCTATTATTATAATATCTCTCCTTTTCATATATTTTATACGTATTAATTCTCCTTTGAAATATTGGTTAAAATACTTGGGAGATATCGAGCGTTAATCATTATTATTATTACTAATATTATACATATAATGTAATTATTCATGTAATAATTAGTAGATAATTAATATTTTTGGCGAGATGGTTATTGTGTGAGATGGTTTAATTAAATGGCTGCAGAATTGGTAATTGAAGGGACGTAAAGCGGGTATATATAGTCTCTTAAAAGTTATTTATCGGCGCTCTTTGAAGTTATATTGATCAGTTAAAAATTATATATTGTATGTACTGTAAACGCAAATAAACATGATAAAAAATAATCATTTATTTATAGAGACAAGTCTCTTTCATAAGAATATGTCATTCCTTCTTCAACCATTTGCTCCTTTAATTAATCTCGGTTAAGCCGAGATGATACAGCACAGTAAGACACTTATTAAATTCCTAGAAAGGAATAATTAATTGTTGCCAAGAAACATGTCTTTTACCTTAAAATCAGAATTAAAGAACATTTCTGTTTCATCTCATCTATACGGACAATTAGCAAAGCTTAAAACTCCTAAATAAAATGTTTGACCACTCGATACTTATTCACAGAAACGAAATTGACTCGATTAAATGAGAGAGCAGAGGAAGGCGGAGGGGGGGGGGGGGGGGGGGGGGGTCAGCTGTCGGCCTCATCGTATCAATAATAACTTACACTCTCCTTCGTGACCAGCCTAGATATCACTATGCGGCTTACGTCCCGCTTGGAGTATCAACCCCTTGGTGTCGTTGCGACACCAGTGTAAACATAATGCAATCGAGGCGCAACGTGACACGAGGGTGGCGGGATCTCGTGCTCTTCATTGCGATCGAGGTGGAGAAAGGTGGGGATGGTCGAGGGGTTTTTTTTTTTTTTTTTTTTTCGTTTCGCCTTTTCTCCGTGCGAGAGGGAAGAAGGCGAGGCGACGAGGCGAGTCGGGGCAACGCGATCGATAGGCTTGTACGCGTTATACATATACGTGCGATCGATGCGGGCCTAGGCTCTCCGCAAGAGCGAAGGATGTATGTGTATATAGGTATGTAGGTAGGTAAGTAGGTAGGCAGATAGGTAGTACGTAGGCACAGTAGGTTGGTAGACCACGCTGAAAGCGTGCAGGGATGTACCGTTAGAGCCGCTTCACCCACCACGACACCGACGCGGACGTCGTCATTGCGTGTGCGAACTTTTGCGACGCCATTGTCATTCTCGTCGTCGTAAACCGCCCGCCGAAAACCAGCCGCGGAATCGCCGCGTCGCGTCGCGTCGCGTCGCGATGGCGCAATTGCGCCGTGAAAGTACCTACAGCAAATTTGCGACGGACGACGCGATGCTGCTGGAATAGAGCCGAAAGGAAACTTTCCACTCTGGGACCAAGTTGTGTCTCCTGATAACGTTTACGACTTCTGTTATTTGCATTAGTAAACTAACCACGTTTGTTTATGTATATCAGATTGATTTAAATTTTGGGATAAAACTTTCTAAGAATTAAAATTATCAAATAATTACACAACAAAATACATAGAATATATTGGCAAGAAGTGGTAAATGTAAAAGTTAAACTGAGGAAAGTCAGCGATAAAAAGAAATATTAATATAAAGAAATAATATTTGATGGCTATTAAGTACACACTGCAAATCCAAGTGTGTTATTTTGCTGAAGCTGTTCTTACACATTTCTTGCCGTTTTAAATTACGTCATTTAACACGATTGAATGTGTTAACTTTTAATTTAACACGATTAACCGTGTTAAATGACGTAATTTAACACAGGAGGAAACATGTAAAAAGAGCTTCAGTCAAATGTGTCATTTTTAGACGTTTATACGTGTTAAAATAACACACTTGGATTTGCAGTGTAAAGTGTAAACTAACGCAGAAATAATGTATTTTGCATTTTGATGACTTATTTAATAAAAATAAAAAGTTACGACCAGGCCTCTCATTAAATTTTCGTAAACATGCATTTTAAACTCATCCAAAGTAACATATTGCTGTACGTTTTGCTGCAATTGCTGCAAATATTCAATTTCCATTTCCGTCGAGCTTTTGTTGCTGCCAAACGATAGAATCACCGGCATGGCAGTACACCGCGTATAATGTTTAATCGTATAGGAAATACAGGAACTAGTTTCACGCGAGCCGCGTTTACGAGAATTATTTTCCGTGTCTACTCGCGAATTATTGGAGCGCAGTAACCATGCTCGTTGAAAAAGCCGTCAGATCGAACTCGCGGCGCGATATCCCAAGGACGAAAGTCTCCAAGCCGTTTTCTTCGGTAAGAGACCCCGAGACTCACAAGCCGCGGCTCGTAACTGGCGAACGTGTAACTGCCGAAATCGGCGCGCACGCGGTTGCACGGGGAGTTGCTTTCTCATTTTGGGTTCATTGCGCTCTTTCGGCGGGACCCGCAGCGTTGTAACTGCGCGCAAGTTGTAAGGTGAAATTTCCAGGCGGACTCCGTCGTAAATTACGTTACGACAACGAGGCGTTTGACAAGCGGTCCCCTCGAATACCGTTGCGCGAAGGCGAACCGGGTCCGCCCGCCTCTCGCGGCGCAAAGTGAATTCGAAATATTGATCCTTCGTTTTTTTTTTTGCCATGCGTATCTTATGTTCGTCCTATTAGAGAGCGAAAGTTGATAAAACATTTGTAAGCAGCAGCCAGCGATCATTTATTATTATTTTAATATTTAATTGGAATATATTGGTATATTTATTTGGAATTGATATGATATGCATTTGTGTTCAATTGAAATTAAAATCGAAATCTTTAATGTCTGCAATTTGCTTTTGAGCTTCTTCTCATATTGTTATACAAAATAAACTTACGTGCATTATAATCTTTCTCATTTCAGTATTACCTTAATTCGTATTAGGATAAATCTTGGTAGTGCTTTTCCGCTAGTTTCGCGAACTGGGAATGATCCGTTTCCGACGAAAACGAGAAGGAGAAGGTGAGAGAAAGACGGAGAAAAAGGTGGTATATATTTAGGCAAGTTGGACCGGTGCCAAGCTCATCAACGAAAATGAAATCTGGGTCTTTCTCTCTCTCTCCTTCTCTTTCGCTTCGAGTCACTCTCAGCTGCTAAAACGTCGACGACGGATTCGTGATACACGCGTATAAAATTTCATCTCGTCGATCTCTCTTTGCGTTTTATGCAATCGAATTGTATAAAGAAAAATGATTCAAATGAAAAGTAAAGATCTACATAAGGACTACGAATTAAATCAAAGATCCGCGAAGTAGAGATATGCAATGTCTATGTTTTATAAAATAATATTACCAAAGATCTACATATGATAGGGGAATTTTGTAAAATTAATTATTCGTATATCATATTGCTTTTTAAAATTAAAAAACCGTGATATAAAATAAAAATCTATAGATATAAAATTAAAGCAACTTTTATCGACGTAACTGGCCCTTTATTCAAAATCACACGACGTTTCGACCGAGAATTCCGGTCCTCTTCAAGTGACAAAAAATTCACACATGTGCTCACAACCATTACATCAGATTGAAACATTTGTGCCAACAAAAAGTCAGATCTTTCTATAAAAATACATGAGTCAAATATTTAACAATACAATGAATACATAAGATTACAGTAGACGCAATTAAGCAAGTTAAATTATAATTACAGTCCCTAATTTCTAAATTTAATAAAAACTTTTGATGTCTTTTTTTATAATTAACTTTGTAATTTACCCTACTACTCTCCAATTTTATTTATTTACTGGCGAAGAGAAGATTCTTATTAATTTTTGCAATACACCTCGACTGAAAAATGGTGTCCAATCGTGAAGGGTTTTTCAAGGAGACGGCCAGGAATTATGGTATTGAGAGTTTGCAGTTGCTCAAGTCGTGGATTAGAATCAGTATCATGATTTGCAATGTGGGCCAGCAGCTTACGTTTTTAATACGATGCAGAAGATACGACATTGTGCCTCCCCACATCTATAATTTAAGAAGTAATATTAGGTTTAAGAGTAGTAGGGTAAATTATACAAATTTGTTAATTATAAAAAAAGACATCAGAAGTTTTTATTAAATTTAGAAATTAGGGACTGTAATTATAATTTAACTTGCTTAATTGCGTCTACTGTAATCTTATGTATTCATTGTATTGTTAAGTATTTGACTCATGTATTTTTATACAGAGATCTGACTTTTTGTTGGCACAAATGTTTCAATCTAATGTAATGGTTGTGAGCACATGAATTTTTGTCACTTGAAGAGGACCGGAATTCTCGGTCGAAACGTCGTGTGATTTTGAATAAAGGGCCAGTTACGTCGATAAAAGTTGCTTCAATTTTATTTATTCACTGGCGAAGAGAAGATTCTTATAAATCTATATAATGTGTGCGGTATAAAAATATTATGGGATCAACTCTTTGAAGTTTGACTCATAAATCTGTGATACCAAAAAATGCAAAACAAAATATGTATAATAAAATGTATGCTAAAGTGTGTGTATGCTATAGACTATAGAGTATAGTCTATAAATCTGTATAAAAAAAGCCTTTTGTTATCATGGCAAATTATCTGGGTGAATTTACACTTGGGAAGAACAGATTCTTAGAAATGGTGGCTCAACTGATTTACAACCGCGCGCTCTCGGCAGTTCAATTTACCTGACACGGAACGACTTCGATAAAGGTGATTCTAATAAACGGCGTTCCACTGTGCAAGCAGCGATAAATATTCCGCCACGAGTTGCGCGACATTTCAATCACCCTTTATTATGGTGTCGATGCACACCCAGGGCTTAGCTGGTGGCTATCTCGGTAGCGCAAACCCGGCTGTCGAAGAAGGCGCGAGAGTGCGCAAAGGGAGAGAAACGTTTATCGGGCATAGAGTCTCGCTTTCCCCGCCCGCGGCACCAAAATCGTTTCCGGACCTGGGTCGGGGTCCAGGTCTGACCATAACCCGCTCTCGGGTCCATTTTCGTCAGTCAGGCCCTTCTCGCTCTCTTATGAGTTGCGCAACTTGCGTGCAAAGAAAGAAAGAAAGAAATAGGCGTGTCTCTCGTATGGGATTATCGAAGGGATACGATGTACGAATGTAATAATTTTAATACCGATTAATATCTATCTTTTCTGCTGTAATTACAATGAAAAAAATTTATTATTTGCAAGAAAATTAATTTCTATAAATTTAGTTTCCTTAATTTAAAGAAAAATATTAGATACACTGTTAAATTCGTAGTGTCAAATTTGAAATTAACGACATATTGAGTAGGAGCAGTGGCGATCTATGGAATAGTCAAAAATGACTCAAACATTGAGTCGCCACTGCTCCTACTCAATATGTCGTTAATTTAACTAAATAATGGGTTGAAATAACTACACGGTGTGTAATTTCGACACACGTGGTAGTTAAAAACAATGAAATATTAGTTTCTTTCACTTAACTCAAGGAACTTGGTTTAAATTTCACACTACGAATTTAACAGTGTAGATTTAAGAAAATAGTTTAAATTCAGGAAAATGTTTTCTCAAATCTATCTAATACTTCTTTGAATTAAAGAAACTTAATTTATAGAAATCAATTTTCTTGCAAATAATAAATTTTTTTTTTAGTGCAACTCCATATTATACTTACAAAATAGTCGCTATATTATGTATCTAACTGCTTTTCTTTTCAAAATGCATAGGTAATATTATTACTTTTAATAATTAAAACAAATAAATAAAGAGAAAAATATAACAAAATATCCGTTATTTTACTTTGACGTATAAAAAATAAAAACTAAGCACGCAATGTGTTTCGGAACACGTTTTCAATTCGCGTCACAACATTTCAAAATTTGATTGCGTAGAATAGCGACTAGATCAGTCAACGTCGTCCCGATACCTCGAGATCGCGCTGCCGATCACCCGATATTTCTGCCTAGGCACACTTCACCCTCGCGATCTGCGAGTTGATCGTTTTCACAACGATCCCATCTAGCATAAATCTATCTGCGATTATTGCGCAAACCCTCGATAGCTCACCGACACGGCTGCACTTTATCGTTCCCCGATCTATTTTCAAACGCCGCCGGCTAAGCCGGCGGGTGTGCTCCGACACTGTGTGTGTGTGTGTGTATACGTATGTATATATATATTATGCCTTGGACACGTATCTTTTCTACCGTAACACATTGCTTAACCCCTTCCGAGCCGCATAATAATGCGCTCTCCTGTTTTACGAGTTCTAACTAACTATACATATATATCGCTGCGTCCATTTATAGATAATTTGAATTTCCGATACAGTTTTTTCGCATCGTGGTGCTCATATTCGCCGATCGTCTAATCCGTAAGTTATTCACAGATCATTATATTTGTGGACTGTTTATGTCATTTATTCCTTGTTTTACAACCCGTTTTACAGATTTTGTGAATTTGTCATGTAATTTATCAGGCTGTGTACCGGATAACATCACTTATCTGGTAAAGTATAAATATACTCACCGCAAGGCGGTCGTCAAGTATGCGCGTAGAATGAAAGCAATGGTCTTACCTGAAATCAAAATACAAGTGTCAATATAGAATTCAGGATATTTATTACATGGAATATAATGTCCAAGACAAATTAATTTTATAAGAAATTTTAATAAAAAAGGGAGATTAGGCGATAAATGATAGCTCTGAACAATTATAATAATTTATGTATTAACATTTTTATATTTTCATATTTTAAGCATTTTTAAAATTATTATATTAGGTATATATTGACATATAAAAATATTATTTAATGTGCTGGTATCATATGTTAGTTTATTTAATAATTTTGTAGATTAAAACAAACAAGACGCATAATTTTAACGTAATAATGCAATTCCTCACTTCCTCTCACATTGCCTCAAAGTTAGACAAGATTTTTGAGTGGATCTCCATGGATAATCGAACTTTTAAATAGCCTGAAGGGGTGAAGCGTACACCATGTCGAGTTTACGTGCAGGAGTGAGTTGTTAACTCGCACAGGATATCGGGATGACACTGCACTGATTGATTCTTCTTGAAAGATCGCGTGACGATCCGTGAACGCGGATTGTAACGTTTATCGATCAACAACAAACAAAAAGTTATTGAAAATACATGCCGTATCGGATAACGTGCCTCGTTTAACCAGAAACGCGCATCACACCCGAACCGTTTAAAATTACTAAGCGCGTTGCCGCCGGTGAGTCCCGAACGCAGTCGTGAGTCGAGTGACTCCAAACGTGACAATCGATGTATCGCGAAGATAAATGCACAGTTTCAATTGCCTGAAGTTGCCGAGGAAGAAATATTTGAACGAAATAAATGTTTCTAATGGAAGAAAAATTATTCTAAAGATAAATAAAGTAAAAAAACTATAGTTATATTAACAAACTGCACGCCATTTCTCATTTCGATCTAACGACACGATTATAAAGTGCTTTTTGGGTTTTCCCGAATAGCGTCGATCGCCGCGCGATTTTCCGAAGCGGAACCGCGCGAGGATCGACGTATCGTCCGCCATCTCCGTCTCTCGCGCGCTCGTGAGGAGCGATCGTTGTCGGCGAGGAGCTGTCGCAATCGGAAGTTCCGTCTCGCAACCGGCGGTGCGTCGTTCCGATTCGACGCACTCGCGCGAGTAGAACGGCTGCCGCGCGGATCGGTGAGCGAGAACGTGTTCGTCCGAGCGCTCTTGCGTTCCGCTTCTCTCCGCCGAGGTCCATGTTCGTCCGCGCGAATAAACGTAAACGCGTTTTACATTTCCTCTTTCTTCTCCCAGTTCGATTCGATTGTTAGCCGTGGATTGATTGATGCGTAATGTGCGGCAAAAATACTTGCTTTTCGAAAATTTTTGTCTTACACATTTTTATATATTATTTTTTTTTAATTGCTATTCAAAAGAAATATTTATTGATTTAATTATAATTCATTCCCGCGTAAGTTTTGTATAGTGTAATATTTTTTTTAGTTAAAATCATTATTATATAAATTGAAAGATTGAATATCATATATAATCATATATGTATATAATATGATTTTTATCATCTCTCTCATTTTCACCATACGAAGTTTCTTTGTATGTACATTTTGCAGATTTCTCGCAACGGGTGGTGTCCGTAGCTCCTCTGCGGCCGCCACGCCGCGTCGGTAAAGAGGAGTGTTGGCGATAAATTCGCAGCAAATCGTCAAACGCGACGCAGTCGATACTGTAATTCGCGAGTGATCGAGTGCGCGATTGGTCCGTCCGAGCGCTGCCAGTCGAGTCAAGTTGTATCGGTCCGAGTCGGAGCAGAGCCGAACGGAGCCGAGACGACCGGCCTTGCAAGGCTGCAGGTCGTTGAACCCTTGGCCTACTGCCGTCGCGCGCGCTACGTAACGCGCGCGTACGCGCGAATGGGGATAGCCGTCGTACGTTGGGGGAAGAAAAAGAACGAGTGGACGCGCGGGCTGTGACTTAAGAGACGTCGGCGAGGGCTGAAAGAGCCACGCGCCTTCGATGTATTTGTGTTGGTGAGTTTTCTTCGCCCTCGACAGTGGCAAATTTTCCTTTTAACGATTCAGAGACGAGTAAAATTTAAAAAATCCTTTGAGAGCTTCTGCCAGCGGTGTATTAAAGAAAACACGTGTTCCCTTCTGTTTCGTGTAATATTTTAAGAAGATTGAGAGATCTAAACACGTAGAATTAAAACTTGCGAGACTTTTGATTATTAAGAACTTAAATTTCGCCAAAGCTTCTACATCTGCTTTGATTTTTTGGACCAGACGAAAATGGAGTTGCAGAAGAAAATATAAAATTGCTTATGTATGAAATCTTTATTTTCTTCTTTTGATTTGGAGGAGGAAAAAGTTGAAAAGTTTAAACATATTTATGGAACTTTTCGAGAAAAGTTATTAACTTGTTAGATAAATATATGCAATCAAGATTGTGTTACTAAAAAAGAAATGCGAGGTTTTATATGATAATAAAAAAATACATTTTTCACGTGTCTATAAAAAAATGACCCTAACACTAATTTTACACGAAGAAGTCGCGAGGCATGCCATGGTCACTTGCGATTTACGCAATGCGGGGCTTCGCTGTCGGACATAGTATATTATTGCCGCGTGAAGCTCCGAGTAAGCTCGTTAAAGACACAAATCTCACGCGACAGACAAACATGCTGGATTAACAGACGTGATTGTTTAAAAATATTATGTTTTATAATATTATAGGAAAAAATAAAAAATAAAAGATTTTATCGTACATTAAAAATTTATCGCGTATAATTTAAGTACGATTGAGAGTGATTTAATACCTAATTTATTACATACAGAAACGATTCGCTGAGATTAAAAATTGAAGAATTTGAGAACACCAAATGATAACAGTTTTCTCTTTTCCTGATTGCGTTTAAATACTTGCGATTAAATGATACTGATCTAATTCAGCAATGCTCTAAAATGACACTTTACATTCTTACATCTTAAAAATTTTTAAACTGATTAGAATCTGAAGATGTATTTTTCCACTAAAAATGTAAGAGAAAAAAATGACAATATCTTTTTTATAACAGATTTTAAAAAATATTTACTTAAAATTTGCATTTACACATTTTTTATCAGATCGCCTCTCACAATTAAATTTTTATATTTTTTAATAATAGTAGAATACGTTGCATTACGCATATTGATTTCTTGCGTGAGCAAAATTTGTGATAAAAAATAAAGAACAACTATTTTTCTAAAAGTATTAATAATAGCGGCAAAAATCCGACAATAACAAAACTGACAATAATGACAAGAACCTGTCGTGCTACTGTTGCAGATTTAAATCGCATCATTCTCGCAATCAGTCATGTTAACGGAGCCAGTCGATGCGGTGCAGTTGAGGCTAACAATAATAATAACGATAATAGCAACTCCGTCGGGGAATGCGCTGGGTAGTTCTCCCGGACACGAACGGTAAAACGACAAGGAGCTCGACCTCCTAACCCCTAGACCTGCGGGACGCGCTCGCGCACGCGATCACGTTTTCTCGTAGCTCGCCTCTTTTCCGTTACGCGGTAATTTTACGCGGTGTGCGCGCCGCGCGCGATCAAAACGGCGCTTTTAACGCGCGCGAGAACGGTAGCGCGAACCTTGTTGTTGTAATCGTCGTGACTACTAGGAAAAATTATTACCCATCGGATAACCGGTATTCACACCCTTACCGCTGCAACGTCTTTCGAGCTCGATGTATCTTATATATAGGCGAACGCCGCGTGTGATGACGAGCTTTCATCATAAACGTCATCCTAAAAGTGATCGCGGCGACGATCTCCCCCGATCGCGGATCTCGACTATAATGATGCCCTGTTAAGCCGGACGGCAAGTTTACTCGCGTTTGATGGCACTGATTAAATGGACGGTAATTTTCTCTGCGTCTCTTGATCATCCTCGGATAATTGCCAGGTTGGTAATAATTATGGTCAAAGACTTTCCGATTATTGACATGTTATTATTGGCCGGATTCACCAACACTATTAACTGTAATTTTACCGACTACTCATTTCCTTCTACATCATAATGCTGGCTATAATCTAGACGGAGAAAAAAAAGTTTAGCTACCGCTAAATGGCGTTGGTGGAAGTATCTCTGTGTCGCGTAAAATCCACGCGTATAGCGACCACATTGACGTACAGCTACGTCATATAAAATCAATGCGTTGCCGACTATTGACGTACTAATGCGTCATATAAGACGGCAGCTTGGTGATATTGATGTAACGCTGTAGTACGACTTGTTATCCGTTATATTTTAATATTAACTCTACAACGCCGATTATTTACACCAACATCCTACAGACAGACGCCTAAGCGATCTTCAGACATAAAACGTAGCGGTAAAATGCTATAAATTTAACCGTCGAATATAGCTTTATCAAGAAAGTGTTGATTAATTATTTTTAAATATCTGACAGATGGAATATTTATATGCATTTAAACAGCATGCATATTTAGCATCTTGAACGTAATTACACGTGATATATTTCAAAATTTTAGAATAGTTTTCTGAAATATTTTCTAAATATTTCAAAATATAAATATGGATTTGTTTAAATGTATATATTAATTGCATAATAAAGAATATTGTGAAAGCAACTGATACATGTATAATATTTTATCTGCGTCTATTAAAAGGAATATATCCATCTTTCGCTAACCACACACATTACTTCTGTAGTCATGGAAAGTGGATGGAGACCGGATATGATATTCTACTAATAACAGTCTAAAATATATGAAGAAAATCAATAGTTTGCGTTCAGTCTCAATATAGAACTATTGAACATTTCACATCGTTGTAATAGCTTTTCTTGTCGGTAGACACTTTTAAAGGAAGATAATAAAACTTCACTTATTTTAAGTTTTAAATACCCAAGAATTTAACAGTATTTACATAGAAATAACTCAGCGTTACTCGTGTGTTGTAACAGCTTGTAATTATTATTAAAGCTGCGTTTCAATGTTCATTGTCAGTGCTGAAAATCTACATTACGTGCATTATAGATTTTTAGCAACTGGTATGAATATCGGAATATAAACTTGGATCTTAGTAGCTTGAAATTATTTCATGTGTGATACACATTAATACATATTAATTTTTCCAACATTAGAAAACTGCGCGCCGACTGGATTTGTCAGATTTTTATACAGCTCTTGTTGGAGTAAAAATCCCCTCTCTCCCCCCTTTTAGTTAAAACGACGATTTAACTATTGATGCTACAAGCATCTAACTACCTGTAAAGAACTTATTGCGAAAAATATTACCCCAGCCAGGTCGAATTGATACGACGCGACGCCCGAACGGAATACGGGAGGTTCCAGGTTCGAACCCTGGCTGGGGTAATATTTTTCGCAATAAGTTCTTTACAGGTAGTTAGATGCTTGTAGCATCAATAGTTATATCGTCGATTTAACTAAAAGTGTGGAGGGAGAGGATTTTTACTCCAACAAGAGCTGTGTAAAAGTCTAACAAATCCAGTCGGCGCGCAGTTTTCTAATGTTGGGAAAATTAATATGTGTATCACACATGAAATATTTTCAAGCTACTATAAGATCGAAACTGGACCGTAAATGGCTTTTATTAACTTAATTTGAGTGTATATCATAACGGTCGTGTTACTCTTTGTCGTTAATATTATTAGTTTACTAATTCAAATTTTAATATATTGTAAGGGCTTTGCAAAGGCTCACATGTCTTGTACGCACATAGTCGCATTCTTATTTTAACAAAAATTATAAAAGTAATCACGTCAGTTCGGATAAAAGGCTTATTTCTTTTTTTCAATCATTCTTCCATCCGTAATTTCCGTTATCTAGGCGATCCTAAAATGTTGTAAGAGGAAGATTATGAGAGACGAACAATATACTAAAGCAAAAAGATCACGTCTCGATGCCTTCTTGCATAACTACGTTTGAATTTTCCCATCGGGCCACCTATCTTTTCGTATATCCGTGTCTATCAAATGCCCTCTCTTCGCCCGTGAGGGCACTCTCCAACGAGCGCGACGAGGATGACGAGAGGAGGCACGTGGGGGCTACTCGTGCAGCGGCGAAGTAACATAACGGTGTTCGGTAACCGCGTCAGAGCCGGTGCTAGCGGTACTCGCCGGCGTTCCGTTACTCGACCGACAGATCCGCTAACGCCGACTCGCGCTCTCTCCTTCTCGCTCGTTGTACGCTGCTCCTTTCTCCGTCATCGCCGTCATCGCCGCCGCTGTGCCGCCGCGCCGCAGCCGACACGCCGTGGCCGTCCCTCGTCATCCGAGCAAGTACCGGCGCATCGCGAGCCGCTCCGTCTCGCCGTGCGATTCGCGTGCTGGCGGAGTAATGGCCCGGCGTTACGCCAACGCGATTACGCGATTACGCGAACGAGATCGTGGATCTGACCGCTGTTCTTCACACGGTACAGACGGTACTAACGATTCCAGAAGACAGCTCGAAATACGGGATATTTGCCCGACACAAATAATAAAGGATTAGCATGTTTGCTCACAAAATATTTGGTATAGGAAAGTCCCCTATTATGAGATAGGCTCCTAATATGCGATAGCGAGGTTCCTGCTAAACTAATAGGCCCTATCTGTTGGTTCCACCATGAACTTATTGCCCTTGGGGTAAAACCTATTTAGTGTAAAATTCATTGTTTGATCGTGCGTGTAGTCGTATAGAAAGAAATTGTGAAATTGGATGTTGTCAAGTGCCATAGATATGAGTCTTTAAACCTTGTTTATTATATAATTAATAAATAATTGGCAATGAGTTCTGCATGCAGCGATAGAGTAAGGTCGTATTAATAGGAAAATACGGGATATGTTGAGTTGCTCAATCGTAGAGATTAGATTTGGTGATCGCGAAACCGCAAGGCGTGGGGCTCGTAATATGAGATACTCAGGGTACTCCCTGGGTTGCTGGAGTATGAAAGTTATTGTACAGTAATAAAATAAGAGAAAATACTATATTAACGTTAAGGGAAGGTTTATACGAAATTATAAGTGTGTGCTGACCTTGATTTAAGGGGGAAGGGTGGAGGGGGAAGATTAGGTACAATATTGGGTATAACTGGGTTTACGATTGTTGCAAATATGCTTCTCCATCACATTTGTTTTTCATAAACTTTAAATAAAGTTTTCTAATTGCAATATGATGTATTTTGCACTTTATTAGGGATTTCCCGGGGTCTCTCATATTAAGAGCACACTTTTTCGATTTTGCCGAAAACTCATTTTTTACATTTTTCTAATTTTTAGAAAAATCAATATTTAAATTAAATTTTACATTTTAGCATCTTAAAGCTTATTAAATTCCCTTTAAAATGACGTACCATATTTTTCAATTCTGCCCATAGACTTTCGGCAATCACACAAAATAGATGTGGTATCTCATAATCGGGGACTTTTCTCTACGATTTATTGACGTACGTTGACATTTGAGAAAGTGCGTGCTTTGAGAAATTTCGAATTGGTCTTTTTCCTGCGAAGATTTAGGCTAAGCTTTTACAATCAAAAATTAACTAATACAACTTCACATTGAGAATTGAGATGCACCGATGATTTATGATATATAGATACATCGGAACAATCTAGACATCTAAAAAATAATATGAAGTTTTGAAACTTTTCTTTTATTTTTTAAACATTTGTTAAATTTGCGCGTTTTGATAAAAATCGTATATAATAAAATAACATTTTTCTCTAATTCTTCTAACACTATTACTATTCTTAATAATTTGTATTCTCTTTCTTGTTGTAGTTTTTAACGCCAATTAAAATTGCTTAATTTTTCGAATCTCTACAATTTATCGAGAATAAAAAAAAATAAAATGCTACCATTAAAATCAAAGAAAATCTCACACGATTCTTCTTATTCATTGTCAGTGTCATACCTGTTCCCGTGATCGGCGGAGATGTTAGCTGTGAACTGCTTATATCTGGAGGTTGTTGCGTTTGTTGTTGCTGCTGCTGCTGCTGCTGTGGCTGCTGTGGTGGTTGTTGTGGTTGTTGTTGCTGCTGTTGTTGCTGTTGTGGACTGTTCGCATGCACGTTGCCCGGACTCGCTGCGCTTTCAGCCATTTTTTTCGCGCGGATGTTTTGCTTCCAGTAAAAATACCTTAATACGAGCTATGGCATTTCTATACGTGTGATAACTGTCGAAGACAGCGTCGTTGTTGTTGCGTTGCGTTGAGGCCAGCGACGAGGTGATGATGAATGAATTGGAGTCAGTTTGAATAGTCAGTCACTTTCGAGATTACTCGAGTACTTGCTTTGGGCTTCTATCCCATTATAATATCTCGTCTATATGTAAATATTTATGTGCGGATTATTGCAGGATTTATTTGCATCTCTTCGTGATCATTCGGGATCATTGTCTCTCGGCGTTTAAAGAGAAGACCTCTTTAAAGCATCTTCCTTCGTGAAGCGCTTGATGTTTCCTTCTTACTCTTAATCTTTTGTTGTCTTTCGTGCTTGACTGGTGGTTTTATATTGATAATATTGATTTATTTCGTTACGTTCGTTTAGATCGTCATTAATGGCTCGTATCGGTACGCTTTTGCAGTACGTTGACACAACGCGCCGATATCGGAAAGAATCTCGAGCTCGATGCATCTGCTTTTGATCGATCTTTCGCCATATGCGATCCAACATTCGCTTCGGTTCATTTTCATGGGATTCAATTCGATTAGGTTTGTCAGCTTGAATAGGACGTGGAAGCGATGACGAAGAATCAAAGAGGCGATTTTTGAAAGATTATTTAGTATCGCCGTGCTGCACTAAAAACTCTTGAAGTCAACGCTTTTAATTTAAGATATTAAAGGAAGAAGCGTCATTTATATGCTTATGAATGAAGCGAGTGACTTTTTGATGCGTTCAAAAGTGGGAGAAACCGAGCTCTCGTAGGTTGGACCAAAAAGCTAAGAGCAACAACAACAAACATCAGAGTAGAAAGTATAGAAGAGGGGTAGTTGGAAGTGTTGGAACGGCCTCGAGTGGCAGCCCGTCGAGTCGATAGGTCAGTGGGTCTCGTCCGGAGAGGGTCGCTTCGATTCAACCACGCGTTTCCTCGCGCGCAGCCTCGAAACACAGCGAGGGAGCGTAGCGGTCGAAGTCCTTTAGACCCGGTGCGAGTTCGATCTGCTCAACCGTGTGGATAAGGAAGTGCCAAGCACCATCACCGAAACGCGAGAAACTTGAAGTCTACTTTGAGCTGTCGGCAGCGATCGATTGTTCGTAAATATAACGATTCTGCATTCGTGCTGAAATTGATTTTATATTACGTAACGGTTGCAATCGATTTTTAATGATTGCTTTTTCTTGCGAAGTCGCGTTGCCGAAGTACAGCGCATGAGGCATCGGCTGGTCTCTATCGTGAGTTACGACAAGCATACTTTAAAGATGATGAACGCATGAGGACAGTTTCACACTTCACTTTCATTCATAAGCTGTTTATTGCTCGGTTATTTGTGACAGTTATGATGAACACGAGTGACGTTTTCGCAAAAATTGCTAGAATTGGGAATCGTTTGATCTACGCTGGTTAAAGGTGAATCGAGAAAGATCGGATGCGATCGAGGAAAACGGAACGGTTCAACGAAGGGGCTCGTGATTTCGTGGGATCCGTAAATCGACAGATGTTTGACGATCCACGTTCGACCATGGTTCGTCGGTTCGCCTTTCACTGAGATCATCGATTTGGAGGGCCGTAGGATCGACGATCGGATTGAGCGAAGGACAACGAAGTGAGGCGGTGCTCGCGACCTTCGACGATTAATTCGACGGCTGCGGTCGATATCTCCTCGCCAGTCGCCACCGCGACCGCTAGCCTCGCACGCGATAAGATACTTTAACACTCGCGACGAAATTCTGCCATCGGTCGTCGATGGCTATCCGTGTCTCGCGATGCTTTCCCTACGTCGATCTCGTCGATCACTGACATTCTGGACCGATCACCACACTGCCGAGGACACCCACATCGCGAATCACTCGTACTCCTCGTGCGTTGCGTCCAGATATCATCGATGGTATCATCTATGATTGAATTGGATTCTTCAGGAATGCTTTATCCCCGTTGATCATCAACAAGGACCGTCTTCTGTCAATTTGAAGCGTTTTCTCGTGTCAGATGTCAAAATGTTCGGGTCTTCTTGATCATCGAAGTTGAGGTCGGAAGGAATAAGCTGATGCACTTGAATGTTCTCGAAAGATACCTCCAGGAGAGCACGACAGGCTCGGGGGTTTGTTCGAGCGCCTCGTGGTTTTACATCGTGCTCGCCCGTCGTGATCGCCGATGATGGAAGCGGAGGGCTCGCAGCTCGTCGCGAAGGAAGGCACGTTACTTTTTTCGCTGATGGCAATGTGAAGGAATCGCGCGCGCGATGAGTAACCCCGCGCGCGCTCCCGGGTTAGATTTCGTTGAGGAGGAGACTTGTCAGGTCCTCGTCCCGGGCTCAACCTTCCCTTCTTCCTGCCTTCCTTTCGTTTCGGCGCTATGCACTTTACGGGGCACCAGTGGCTCCTGCTTGCACCGACCACCACCAGATGGCATCCGGGAACTTGACTCGCCCCCGAGCAACCCCGTTGCGCCCCCGGAGCCCTCGCCACCGCCACCCCGCCCGGGTTACGCTAGCTAGTGTGGGGTTTCAAACCCTGCGCAATATTTATGACGAGATGGAAGGGCTTTCCTCACGCTGAGATCATTATTTTAGTTATGATGTATAGTCAGAAAGGGAGATAAGAAAGAGGGATGAAGTAATATAGGGAGGCTTAATCGCAACGTAAATGAATAAAAATTGTTGGTAATGATAATAATTTGGATCATCATGAGACGCAGTAGTATATTACGCCAGGAATATGTATAATAATTTCTTTCATGACAAAATTAACCCTCGGTTGTCACTAGGGGTCCAAGAGACCTCACGTTTTTCCAGAACTTACATTTCTTTTAGGATTTTTAAACATGATGTCACTCAAAAAGTTAATTTTTTATAATGAGAACATATTCTACAATGTTTAAACTTAATTCTAGAATGTTTTGCGATTTATTTAAACTGTTAGTTTTTGAACAGCATGCTGCTTGACCCCAGTGTGACAAACGTGTTCGAAAGAAGAGGTGCGACAACCGAGGGTTAATATATTGTTAGGTACCTTTGTGTTATATATTTTATACGAGAAGTTATAATTTATGTATTATATTATATTACTAATGTTCTATATTTATTACTACACTTTTCCTAATATATTATTATCTATTTCATTTTTTTAATAATTTATTTGTCTATTGCAATGAATTGCAATTAAATCATACATTTAAAATAGAGAATTTTTACATTGAACATGTTTTACTGTAAAAGTATTTTTTAACATATTCATTTCAAATATAAGTAGCGTAGAAAGAGAGAAATACAAGGTTAAATTACGCGTCGGAAGTTCTTCAATGAATGGATGAACTAGCGTAAACTGGCCTTCGGACGATTCGGGGGTGGTGCACCTTGCGCATGTGCGACTCCCGTGCGACTTGGCTACCCTTCCTTCGATCGCGTTACTAGCCCGAGTTCGTTGGAGGATAGCTCGTCTTATCGGATAAACGATAGAGCAGGCTGTGCGATGCTGGCTGTCTATTGTTTGCCCGCTGCGAAATTCTTGTTATTTCCATTTTTTCTTTCGATGACGAGCACGATCTAAATACTGAGGGTAGTGATTCTCTATTATATATTTAGGCTTCTATTAATAAGTAATCAACAGAGCAAGCCGGACAGCATCACGTCTCCGACAAATATAATCAAAATTCTAAAATGTTTCGTGCTATTTGAAGAAAAATACTATTGGAAGAATTCTATGATTGAAATTTTTGTTAAATTATTTTGTTACAATGATAATTTTCATTAAATAATTTTTATGATAATTTATAGAGAGAAATCTACCGCACTTGCTTGTAATTCACAAAGGCAGGATGAGTAACAGCCATAAAATCTTTTAATGCCCGTTTTTAATTTCGACAATCAATTCTCCGTTCTTCGAGGATCTTTTTTATGTGGCGCTTTTATCGAACGCCTCGGCGAATATCGGGCTACCGTTATCGCACACCCTTTCGAATGGATCTGCGATTTAAGCGTGTCCGTTTCGCATTGAAACCGTGTCCGGGATGCGAGCGGAGGGGAGCCGCGCGAGCGAAATGGGCCCTCTCCACCGGGCAGGCACCGAGGAGGCTCGCATCGGGGCCTGGCGCGCGAGACGCGAGCCGTTGCATTTTCAGAACGGTACTTCTAACTGTATCTCACATGTGTATAAGCGCGTACGTGTGCCGCGCCGCTCACCTGTCGGACAGCCGCGCTTGGTGCGATCGCCGAACAACAGCAGCCGATGAACTCGCCGCGCGACCGGCGCGACCATTGATCCAGAGAGAACTGGTACACTTCATCAGAAATATATGTATATTAAGCGGAATGAATACTTTTTCTTTCTGTTACTATATTACATAAAAAAATTATTTTCTTAGGTGCCTAACCTGATATTTTTAGTATTTTAAATTGGAAGAAATTATAAATTTCACGTTTCTTTAAGCATTATAAATATGAGTTATATCAAATGTAAATTAAATATCGTTTATTACTCTTAAAATATTCTTGATACATTTTCTTTTATAATCTCTATTATAATTAATTTTTGTCAAAGAGTACATGTAGAAATTGAAACAATTATTAGTTTAGATGAAAACAAAACTTTGTAAAAATGACTATTTTTTAAAAGCCACAAACTCTGTTTCTCCTTATCTTGTCTTTTCTTTATCCATAATACTGTACCTGAATGGTTCAAACGAGCCTCCCGAGCTTTGAAGAAGGATACGCGAGAAGCAACGGTTAGCGGATCTTCTTCTACGCAGGTACTTACGTATATATGCGGGTCGCGTGTACGGATACTCACGTAATGTGGGCCCGTTTGCCGGAGATACCGTAAGACCTTGCGGTATTACGTCACAGCGATAGAGAACTAGCGTGGTTAGGAAGGCGTACAAAGGACAACGGAGAAAGGGACAAAGGAGAAAGGAGGGGTAACACGCTTCTGGCGCGGTGATAAACTCTGCCTATTCCAAATTAAAATTCTTTACGCGTCGTGGACGAACTCTATTTCTGTCCACAAACATGATGTCCCGAAAAGATGTGTTGTTATATTTAGATTCGATTTATTTCTATTGAAAACTTGAGTTAAGTTTAATTATTAAAATCATTAGGCACTGAAATGTGACAAATTATTAAGCTATTAGCAATATAACAAGAATAACTTAGTTTTTATAATTAATTTATAAACTAAATTATTATTAATTTATAGATTGCTTGTTAGAAAGAAGTAAAGATATTATGGAGTGTTTAAGAACACATATATTAAACATATAAAATATACTTGCCGAATAAAGCAAAAATTAAAAATATATTTTATAAAATGTGAAAATCATGAACCTATAAATTATGTTTAAAATTATGTTTGGCAAAAATAATTTTAGTCTTTAAGAATTATTTAAGCATCTTTCAAAAGACATTAATAAAAACACGATGCTTTCTTCTCTTGTCACTTTGGTTGGATTGAATAAAAACATAAAAATCAACACATGATTTAAAAATACATTTCGCATCGCATGATCGAATTCGTAAAAGTAAATCGGGCCAAAACAGCCATTGACTTTCCGCATGAATCAAGGCGAGTGGGTTAGAATTGTGGATTCCCGCTAGTTTTATACCGTTTTCCGTTAAGCTTTTTATGCGTGCTCGCGTGCGTGCGTGAGTACGATTCCGATTTGCGGATGTTTGGCTTTATGCGAGCCGATGCGCGTCCTGATAAGCTCTCATCGCGTGCAACGAATCGCTCACGTTGCGCTCGGATAACGATATTTTTTCCATCAGTCCTTCCTAATTTATTCTCTAATTTATTTTCGAGTTTTATATAATGACAGAGACACGCACGGCTTATTATGGTCGAAAGTAATATAAGCTTGTAATCATATGATTGGAAATATTAAAATTACATCTGTAACATCTGAAATAGTTTGATGACGTAATTCTGTAAAACACATTTTTCCATTATAATTTTATCCTGATTATTCAATGAATTTTTCAAAGTATTACTTTTCCATCCAATATTAATTAATTATTGTAATTAACATTAATTAATTAATATATATCGAGATATTATATTATCTACTTTTGATTCAAAATAGGTTTTTAACTGAAAATATTATTTCTATATTAATTAATTTACAGTAAATTTAATTTAATTTTCCAAATTATTATCTTCAGATATTTGCGATTGTTTTCGGGCAGTTATAGCCGACCATTGTCAATCTCTAAATAGCTAAAGAATGTCTTTTACCGTTCGAATCGACGTACCGTTATCGTTTAAGGCGTATCGTTTGTCCTAACTCATTACTATCTTTTATGTACAAAATCAACCGACGGCGAGTCAACGAACAAGTCAGCGCGGAGCGGCTTCGTTAAGCGTTTCGCAAAATCGCTTCTGCCGGCGCGGTGCGGCGAGCCGAGCATGGCGCGAAGGCCTCGGTTAAAATCACCAGGCCCTTCCAGCCCCCTCCGGCCCGACACCCCACCCCTCGACCCGGACCTCTCCTTCCCACACCCTCTCTGGCCGCCTGTGCCGACGCGGCCCGCGTCCACGTGTTTCTATCTGCGGTCAGTGCACTTTGCTGCACGAACCGCGGCCGTTTACCGAAGGTCCACGCAACGCGACCGCGCTTAATAATCATCCTCCTCCGGAGGATCGTCGACCCTGTGCGCGCCCGAGAGAGCGCAGGAAGCGCAGGAAAACAAAGCTGGCATACGAATTCGACAGATTGCGGGGCGGAAACGCGAATTCGTGCACGCAATAAGGGATAATAAATGTTGGATTCGCCGATACCGAGAACTTGATGCTGAACTCTGAAAAATCTCAAACTGTTTGATTTAAGACTAACAAAATTTTGGAAAGTATTGAGAAAAGAATCAGGGAGCAACGCACTTAAATGCACAAACATTTTACATTTTCTTTATTCCACAAACTTTTCAAATATTATAAATTTTTATGATTTTAACATTCTTAAATTTGTATACCTTTGTACATGTCTTGTGTTCTATTATTTACTTTTATAATCCTTTCGATTGACAAGTTTATCAAAATTATTGTTTCGAACATCTTTGATATCATTGAATCCATAAACCTGTGATTGTTCTATACTTTTAATATTGTCATTTATAAATAGACAATTTTTTTTTTCAAATCTTAGCTTTAATTCTTAGCTTTATTTCTTCTGTCTTTCTTACATTGATAGTATTGGGTAGCGATGAATCTTTGTTTCCCAGATTCCCTTTAGAGATCGTTGGACCCATAAATCCTTTGATTCTACGCGCACATGCCCCCGGTTTCCCGGAATTATCCCGCAGATTCTATTTTTACCATTTCGACATAGAATGTATAGAGACGGAAGTGAGGGAGGCCACGGAAGATCCTCGCCCGATAAGGGAATACGCGTGGGTTCCGGTCATTCGTCTCCATCTCGATATTCTCTGGCGCGAACGCCGCCGCGTATCTCTGTGTCGCTGACACGTACTAAACAGAATGCGCTGCTCGGAAACAGCGTCGTGCGACGTCGCGGAAGTGAAAAAAATTGCAGATGCAATCGCCGCGACGACGTACTAATGACGACGTGAATATTTTTGAATCGCGGATCGCTGACATCACTCGTGCTAAAAAAGAAAAAAATGTAAGTACGATTAACTCGCCGCGTCATCGAGAAATCATTTCTGTCGTCTGGTGCCCGCAATTCTTGCTAATTTTAAGTCAACAGTTTGCAAACAGAATAACTCAAATCACTGGCGCGGCGGGGTGAATGATCACCCCGGTATACATACCGATGTTATTCTCTTTATTAGAATTAGCTTTTGTAATTGGATAAATAAATTTAATATTTCGATACAGAATGCAAATTCTAAATTTAATGTTATTTTTATAAATTATATAATTTAGATAGTTATGATACAATTATTTATTTTATGATTATTATCAATTAGAGAAGATCTTATTACAAATTTCAGCTTTAATTAATTTTTAGCAATTTATAAAAATTTCTCACACACTAATCCATTATCATTCAATTAGGATATTTAGAATCGTATATAATGCAATTAAATATTACAATTGAATAAGATGTTTACAGGATATTTACAATCGTGTAATACAATCGAATTTTTGAACACTGATAGTCGCAGGAAGATAATAAACATGACTAATAATATAACATGCTGATCAGCAGTTCGTGATAAGAATGATACGACGATTCATCCATATAAGCGAATTACTGACTCCAGGTGGCCTTTAAACTTGCTAACGTTTCCATATAATACCTAAGCGCGGCAGCAGCTTATTCAAATTACAATTAATTTTATTGCGTCATCGCCTATTCATTCCCAGCAACGGGAGAATAAAACGCCTACGCGCAGATAAATAGACATGTATATAGGTACGCGATACGCCGGTATGCCAAGGAGATTTCTAAAGAGTGACAAAGAACGTCTGGGATAGAGGAGCCAGAAAGAGCGGGAGGTAGGGGAAGATAAACGGATGGCCCTAGGAAGGTTCACGGCCGGGTGGTTGCTTCAAATCAGGCAGGTAAGGTGCTTCGACGCAAAGGAGAGACATCGCTCTCTCGCCACGTGGTGACGAGGGGGGTCAACGTCCTCCAGACGAGGTTCGTGGAGGTGAGCACTCGTGGAGGTGAGCCACGGCCGGTGACTTTGCCGCGCGCGCGGACTTGCCTAAAGTTCTCGCCGTTCATTCCGTTCATTCTTTGTGTCTTACGAGCCGCCGTACAATCCCTCTCTTTGTTACCTCTTAGATACCGTCAGGAATTTTTGTCGACCCCACGCGGTTCAATCACGCGACAGGCATCACGTGCAGGCCGCGTATCGTCGTGATTGATGTACCGTCGCGCTGTAATAGGCGCATGCAAAGAGCGATACGAAGTTGAGTATCACCCTGTAGGTATATCGAAGACAAAGGGTTAATTACTGACGCCTACGGGTTTCCTTCCGGACCATTCTCCGTTATAAAGGTTTTTTTTTTAGGAACTAAAAGAATGTTTCTGAGAAGACAAGAGTGCGTATTCATATGTCTATTGTGATAGACTATGAGTTTATATCTTGTTCATTGTTTTAATACTAATATTAGATTTTAAAGATTGGCATATTCACTTGTGATTTATCATCCGACTTTTAATATGTAATTTTTATCATGAGTAGTTAATTTGTTACAATGTAGAAAATTTAAGTTCTCGTGCATTATTTCTTCTCTTCATGTCAATTTATTTTCGTGAATTATACATTATTGAAAAAAATGCAATAGAGTTTGTTTAGAATATTCAACATTACTTAAACAAAATTGTCATAGCATCTTTAAGATATTCTTTATTGAAATGTTGCAAAATTTATTTTAACGTTTTTTACTGACTAGGGTTAAATGATTCACTGACAATCCGCGGTATTGACTTTTGTAATTCACGGGTTTTCCATTCCTTTTATGTTTAGTTACCACGGTATTACCTCTTACAGAGGTATACAGAGGTATTCGCGAAGCAATGCAGGGTTCGCACTTTAACGTAAGTATGCGTAAGGGAGCGCTACATGAGCCGTGTCCGCGAATTTCGACGGTCTCCCGAATAGGAGAGGGAGAGCCGCGAGTTTTGGCCGTGGCGAGGACGAGCTGAGCCGAGCGGGTCGAGTGAACGGGCGCGTAACACCTGCGGTCGACGACCCTTGCGGTGCTATCGAATACCTGCCGACGCGACGACTCGCTCGTCCACGTTCGCGTCGCTCTTTCGGCCCATGAAAGCTTCGATTCGGCCATCGGATCGCGATTATCGCTATATAGGACTTAAGTTTATAAACTATTTTATAAAGAAAGTTCTAGCTGTCTCTCTCTTTTCTTGCCGGACATTAATTATATATGTATTTTGGATAAAAAATATGATTCGGATGTGTATTGCATTATATATTTGTGTAACTTTATTATATATATAGATAATATAATAGAATATATATAAAGACATTTCGGTGTAAAAAATGTTTTCTGTATTAAAATAAAGACAGATAGGCAAATTGATAATATAAACAAGCTCCAAAAGCTAATATTGCAGATCTGAAGATATCAAGATACGTGTACTGCTCGACACACAAATCATTTTATGATTTATGTATACGTATTGATTTATGTATTTATCCTTATACAATGATTCAATTCTCTCTCCTGCTACTTTATTTATCACTGTCCTAGATCTCTGCATCCAGATTTAAAATTAATTCAATCGATTAAATCTTTCCTATTTCATATTCTGTGTTGCATTATTGACAAACTAAGAGAAAATATATCACCTTGATGTATCTTTTAAATTATACATATCTTTAATAGAAATTACTTACAATAATTATTGCATAAAAATTGTCACATTTTAACGAAGAATAAATTCAGAACAATGAAGATAACATCTGTTTGAACGCACTCAATAAAATGTTAACAGTGAAGAAACAATATGAGTAAAGACGACACCACGAAATGGATGTAAATACTTAGAAGCTTATTTTGGACAAATTATCAATTATATATGTTTTGTTGTCCATTTAGATACGCGCCATATAATTATTATTCAGTCGCCCTACGTCAATATGATTGTTACGTGAGCCTAGTAAGATCGAAATACATGAAAGGGCGTTGAACGTGGGCTCGACCTTCCCCTCCGCGACCTTAAGCGCTCAATAGCAACGTTCAACGAGAAATGAATCCAGAAGAGAGGAGATATCGTCCTATGAGTCATGGCTAGAGCGTGGCAGTGACCGAGCTCGAGCTAGCGATTATTCGTTACGAATTAGTTCCCGCTAACGCGTATTCCGTCTCTCGGAATGCTTTAAGCGATTTAAGTATTTAATTTAATTTTTTAAAATCTAATTTTTTATAAACGAATAAAATGTTTCTGTTAAATTTTTCTGTTTTTAATTTTAATTAACATGCATGAAATTGTTGCTTCTACTTTTAAATCTCAAAATCTTTCGGAAAATGACAGAAAAATATTATTTTTTAAATTTCAGATTTAAAAATATGACTTACACGTCTGTATTTATATGTGTGTATATAAATAGAAATATATTCATAATATAGTATGCATTTCGTATAACTGTATTTGGTAAGAGAAATATTAAAATAACTATTATATATGTGCTTAAATTCAGATATAGTTAACTTAATTATTATTTAATGTTATTATTAATTAATTGATTTATAATTTTAATTACATTTTTATGTAAGCTTCTTCTGTATCAATAAATTTCTAATATATCAAATGATTGTCGCGGAAGGGTTAATTACCTATAGTGAGAAGATCGAAATCATTTCATCTTTGAATTCTGCTGATCAATATAACATTAACGCACGTTAACGGGCAACGAACTCGTACTCAAACTAACGGATTTTCTCGCTTGAGTGTTATTGAATGAGAATCTTTGAGTTTGAACGATCTTTCTGTTCGTGTATGATCCTTCTTTTGCAATGATCAGGAAGCAAAAGAACTTGTTTGATAATGTAAACGTAAAAGTGTAAATTGATAGAAAGTGTCAGTCTTTTATGGAATAATTTAATTATCACGTAAAAATCATTTATCAATATTTTAATTCAAATAATTTTTATTATAACATTAATTAAAATGTCGAAATATGAGTAATATGAACGTAATAAAAAAATGTTTATTTGAAATATTTAAAATATTGTAATTTTTACTTAACATTTTTAGTTTTTCTATCAAAGATACTTTTCTCTTTTTTTTAAAACAGATATTGTCGTCTATATAATAGTAAAAATTAAAATAGTTAAAGACATTTTATACTAAATAAGCACAATAGTGAAGTGATTAAAGTGATCAAAGTGATCAAAGTGATATTTTATAAAAACGTCGAGATCAAACATCAAGAAGAATTGAATATATACATAGGTAAATATTACAAAATAAAAGAGATAAATAAATTATATATATGTATATATAAAAAGTGTTAAAAGAAATTAGGAATAAAAATAATCTTGATCTTTTAGTCAACGTGAATCATACAAGTATATATACGTGAGTAATAGGAGTGTCACATCGCGAAAAAATGTCAAGTTCCTTTAGAGAGAGAGAGAGAGATACCTGTTTCGCTTTCTCTGATCGATGTTTCGCACGAGGGTTCGGAAAACGCTCCTGATAGATCGTAAAAATGTTAAAAGAGGACATGGTCCAGGATCGGCTCGGAATGGAGTAATAGTAGTAGCAGCAGTAGTGGTAGAAACAGTAAAACGGAAAGGGAGGGAAAGATGAAACGGGGCGCGGGTGGGGGTGGAGTAGTAAGAAACAGCTGGTGGGTTGAACGAGTCGCGCGAGTTCAATGACTGGAGAACGAAGAAGCGAAGGAACCTGGTTTTGAGTTAGGTAGGTAGGTAGGTAGGTAGGTAGGTAGATAGGTAGGCGCGACGAGTGGCGCAATTACGCGCGTAGCTACGCATGCTCACATAATGTATGTGTACGCGCGCGTCACCCCATGGGGTTGCTACATCGATACGTGGTATCGATATTTGGAATCGTGTGAAAGTACCGCTGAATTTCGTACAGGAAGGAAGAGACAAGAATGTAAAAAATGAAGAAAAGTATGAGGGCTTGGTATTAATATCAACTCTTTATAAAGTTTATAGGATATCTTGATGGTATATAATTAAAACTATTGACAGCTTTTTAAAATGTCAAAAGGAAAGAGAAATATCGGTGCGCAAGTATTAGAGGAGAAAGGAAGGTTTCTATTAATAATTAAATGGCTTTGTAGTATCGTTAGTATTCCTATAGTTAGTTACGTAGTAACAGTCTTTCAATACTGAATTCGTAACGATATTTGTTCACTGTGGTGTAAATGATCTTATGTGTGTGATACTTCAACACGATTTAATCTTTTTAATACAAGAAACGTATGTATATAATTTGGAAAAAAATTAAAATTAATCAATTGCTTACATCTATTATACTGTATGTGTATGCGATTAAGCTCGTGATTACTTTTTAATTAAGAAAAAGTTGACAAAAGTTTGAATTCTAAATGTATGTGTTATTTATAGAAGAAATTCGTTACTTTGTATATATTTCTAATTTACGTAAAAAAGAAATTTAGCAATTATTAAGAAATTAATAATTAAGTCATTTTACAGGATTGTAACTGTAACTTATAAATCATTCTTTCAAATATGAAATAATTCCACTTTGTGTTCTCGCTGTAAGACAACGTTACCTATTTCGTAATATATTGCAAATTGCGATAAGCCTATCGTGACGCATGAATCTTTCGATTGTTGCTCGAGGTACGGGAAGAAGTACTGCAAGACGAGGCTCGAACTCGCTTCAAGTCGCTCAGAGTCGCTCGGTCATGGGCCTACCATAACGGTACCCGGCAGCGTAATTTGGGTAGAGGCTCCCATCGACATATACAGGCTCGGTTCATCGCCTGCTTATACCCTTCGTGCGTTTCGATGTACGCGATGCGATATGCTTGGGTAATGTCTTTACATCGGTCGGATTGTACTTATGCGACTTGTGGGGATATAAATAAATATCCGGGGTTACCGCCCTCTTTCGTTCTCGCGCATTCTGGAAAACTATAGTTTAATGGGATGATTTTATATCCTTTGAAGTGGTTGCAGATTTGATGGAGATAGGTGGTTCGTTCGCCGAACAGGCAGTCTCTATACTCGTATAATTTTATATAGAACAAAAATTATGTTTTTTTTTTTTTTTCAGAATACTATAACAATATTGAGTTTAGTAATAATAATAATAATTATATTATGGAATAATATAACGTTCTTTAACAGAACGCTATTTGTTTTGCACGTGATCATTATATCGATATGCTTAAACTACATTTTTAATACTTTATTAATGTTAATCTTGTTTATAAAAAACTTAGTTTAAAAAATTGTTCTTTAGTGTAAAATGAGAAATTTAAATATATCGTTATTTTAATAGTTGAAATTAGAAGTACCTAAGTAATGAAATTGGCCAATATATTAGATCCATTATTTAATTAAACAACATTACCATATTAGTCATAAATCTTTGAATTATTTTTTTAAATTTATTTGTTAATCAAAAACTCAATAACGTTTGTATTGGTCATTGGTGATATGGACCAGTATTGTTTAACTATATTCCGAACAGCAAGGTAGAGAGGACTGATGATTGATTTTACTGGCACAGAATTGATCCTGTTTTAACAAGTAACGAACTGTATTCGTATATACACATACTTCATTTCCTAGTCCCGAATTTATCACAATCAGAATTTTATTGTTGTAAAATTCTACTTGCATTTAAAATTTAAAAGAAGGAAGGATTGGCGTAATTAAGTAATGCCTGTACTACAGAATAATAGAATAAGTATAGAAATAATTACGTACATAAAAAAGATTATTTGCAAAGTAAAATTATATATTAGAGTTATTTTAGAGACATTAGAGTTTTAACAATCAAAATTTTTAGATATAATTGCATTAAAATATACATCGAGAGAGATTGTTATATAAGTAACTGCTGTCTATATTGTATTTTCACGTGATGCCAAATCTTTCTCTAGTATATACATATATGTACAATGCATTTACATTGCATGTCATTGCAGTATGACGCCTTCATTTTTCGATATCACGACATGGCTACCCTGAATTTTCATAGCGATTTATGTCATGAATTTTCATAGTATCTCGTATCATTTTACCTCACGGAAAAATACGACACAATGCCACGTGAAGCTGGTCTGCAATCTCATCTTTCTATCTCGACGGAATTCTCTCTTACATATCTCAATTTACTCCCATTTTCACCGACTCAAATAAACTCTTCTTCGCTTTGCCAACGTCGAAATTTTGTTCACGACACCGTCCGTATCGCATTCTGCGATAAAGATAAAGAAAAATGGAGAGACTCGAGGACAAAGACGGAGAGCGGGCGCGCACGAATGCGTCGAGGGATCACGTGCGTGCGTGCGTGCGTGTGGTGTACGTTCAAGAAGGTTCATTGACCCTCGCTTTTGTTCCGTGTACCGAGCGGCGAGCTTGTCGGCGCTTAGTTCGGCAAGCAGGCGCAGGCCCATCAAGGCCCGGGACCCCATCGGAAACCGAAATCTGCTTCATGGCCGTGCCCGGTTAGGTAATCGATCGCAACGCCCTTAAGTTTACCAAGGTCTTTGCCACCTGTCGCAGGAAGAGAATCTCGCTTTTCATTACCTGCCCTTCCCTTCGCTCGCGTGTACCTTCCCGCTCCCTTTTCCTCCTCCCACTTTGCCTGCTCATTTTTTGTGCGTTGCTCAATTCTCGATTACGTAATGCTTCTTGGGGTATAGATCCTAACGTTTCAACTTCTTTTCGGTAATTTTAAATTATTCGTAAGTTCTTTAATATTCTATAATTTGTTTGTTTTTTATTTTTTAAATATTTTTAGTAGTATCGGTTATTGTGTAGCATACCCATTCTGTTTTGTTTGCTTATTTTTATCATATGATTTCGCATTGAAATGCCTACGTAGTTATTGCTTTCATTAGTGTAATTTGACACGTTACATCTGCTTTCGCATGCATTCCTTTAATATCAACTCATCTATGCTTTGTCATGTAATTTTTACACCTACTACACGACCGAGCACAAAGCATGATTTATTGCTTTTATTATTACCTTTACATTTCTGATTTCTCCCTTAGATAGTTCTATATTCTATTTTTGTTACGGAAATTGTAATATTATAATAAAAATTTGTGTGTACCCCTATAATTCGCGTAAAATATTTTATAAAATTTTAATTATTTGGATTAATTGTGGATTTATTTTAGTTTTTATAATTTTTAATATTCATAAAGTACCTACTTATTAGAAAATAGAAACTGGAGAAATAAGTTATTTAAACATTTCGACGAAGAGTGGACAGTTTTAATCGGTATTTCCAAAGCTAATCTCACTAATATTTCATTTAGTCCTGTCAAGCAAACCTGTATAACGGATTCTACATTATCACGTATATGTTATATGTGGACGAAATTATCATCGTTTAAATATCATTATATTCCATTTGATTTTTTGATAATTTGCGAGATAAGACATCGATTAAGAACAGTAGTATAATTTATAAGATTATCAGTCTATTTAACTATTTACATTTACTGTAATACGCGGTACCTATAAATAAATAACTTAATAATATATTTTATTAAAATCAATTAGCCAATTATTATTTAATTCTATTTGTTACATTTATTCAAACAATTAAATTGTTGATTTTTCTATAATGAAGGAAACTAAGTATCGGCCGAATTATTTGTTTTTTTGGTTAAAATTACAGAGTTAGTTATCGTATTCAAAGAGAATATATTCAAAATTACACTAGCTGTAATCCATTAGTCGACATGATGTCATAATCATCAGAGCTAGATAGGTAATAACGATGTTTCCGCTATGGAATGTATAGAGATATATAAACTCAAAAGATGTATTTCAGAACTTTAGCTGTTAATTCAACTGTAAATTCCTTTTATTTCATAAAAATTTAATAAGTTTCCTACATAAAATGTATATTGACAACTTATACATTTGTCAAATTAAGAGATTTAGAGATAATTGCATTTTAATTTAATAATGCAATATCGTTATCGCTGGGTATTATGTATCGACTTTCTTTCCCAGTTAACAATTAAAGAAAATTTGATTATTCGCGATTATAAGAAATAGGTATCGGAGCGAGCAATATCGATAGGTCGAGACAGATGATCGCGGATGGGACGAAGAGATCGAGGAGCGCACACTCGATGGATCTCGGAGGCCCGGCAGAAGAGCGTCGCGGATTACGCGACCGCCGCGCGCGTCGTCAGTGTGTTACTGACCTCGAGTGACCCTGCCATCGTGACCGCAACATCGCGTACTGTTACCTTCTGCGAACGAGCCTATTTTTCCCTAGGCAGTATTCCTTTTCATTCTGATTAAATATTCTTTTCTGTTACTACCCTACTCTTCCGAATAATTCGAGATTGACTCGCTGCCTTAATCCCTCCAGGAAGAATCAAGAAACTCTTTGTATAAATCTAGGTAGAGTCAAGGAAGAATGGGATATCGTGAAATCTTAATCATTCGTTTGTCAAGATGTACATATGAAATAGTCTTCTCTTTAGCGTCATTGTTATTCTTTGCAAAGTATAAATGGAAATTGTAACATTAACTCTAGTTTCAGCGAAAGAAAAGGAGTAAAACATAATTTACGCATTTTTAATTTAATTAAAAAATGAAAAGTCTAGATGATTAAAAAAACAGGTATGCATTTTATAAGATAGATATTAAATTGTTACGCAACCTAAAAATACAATCTACGAAAGGATAAATTTTTATGTGATCATTGTGTCGCCAGAAATTAAAAGTATAATGCAAATTATTAGATATTGCAATAGACAATGCCTAAAGTGATTATTAATTTGTCATTTCTGGAATTAATTCAGCAACAATAGATTTATCAATGAATTTATGATATCAATAAGAGAATGTTTAACAAATGTTCAACTTTACATCGAGATTTTATTCTCTGCCAATTATGTTACGGTTTTTACGAAACGTGAAATTGTTAGTGCATATAATTACTAATATACAACTAAATTTTATCTTATTTGTTAATAATTTAACCCAAAAAGCCGTATATCGCAGGATGCGAGTGTTTTTTCTGCTAAATCAATAGTCCGCACTGAAAGAGTTAAAGCGCTGAAAGGATCGATGCCATGTGAATCTTTGATAGCGCCCATTAAATCTACACACTCGGATTTGTATTTATCTCTCGCGAGACTTGCTGCAAAGTCTTTAACCCTTTATGCCCGAAATAAGTATTATCGTAATATTACCTGTCGCGAGAATATTTGAGCAAGTAAAATTTTATGTATAAATATTGCGTAACGTTTTATTAACATTTCTTATAATTATTATATTATTTAAGGATTAATAAATTGTTGTAATTAAAAAATACCCGTGTTGCATTTTATAACACAGAGAAAGTGTCACAAGATCGTCATGAGGCCTGACTTCCACGTAAGATCCCATTTATTTTTTATAAACCGATGTAATATGTCACTCACCTCTTATCGTGCTAGGCATCTTGTCCGAGATCGCATATCCTGGTATCCACAACGCCGCCTTTCCGAAAAATCGCTCTTATCTCACCTCGACTCTCTCACTTATCACCCACTTAAATAAATCCGTTAATCACTATATGCGCATTAAAAACGATTCCGTTTCTTCCGGTCCGTCCTTTCGATCGATTTCTCACTGATCATTCAATCGTACTTATATCCATACTTCTCCGTTCTCAGGATCACAAATCAAAGAACGCGCCGCCGCCACATAGTGATATCGAGCGCCGCGACGCTCGATACAGGATCGATCAGGGTTCCGTCTTCCACCTATGATTTTCTTGACTCCTACTCGCACTCTCGCACATTCGATATTATCCTCTTCTTTCTACTTCGTAATTCTTCCAATCTCAAAGATGCAAGTACGAATTTTTTCTGAGGAGGCCCACGGTTCTATATTTCTTCAGGTTCTACGCACAAAATCTGATTAATCTTTTTAATTGATTATTGAATGCTAGCTCGGTGATTTAAACGATCACAAATTCTGTTTGCAGATCGCAAAATTAATTTTGCATTAATATCAATTAGATCGCAATTACGAATCGTTCGGAAGCGAGCGCGTCGCTCTTCGCGGATCCGTTCCCGCGAACGTCACTGACGACAATGACGCCGCCTTTGAAATCGGAACTGGCGCGATTACAAATCGCAACAGCTGAATGAAAAGTCCAAGATTGCGATCAAGTCTTTTGATTTTTTTTTTTTTTTCACTGGAGTCAATGCATACGTTGTGCCGCGGGAAAGCCGTACTCTGAGATCCTTACTTGCGTATCACTGTAATTCCAAATTTACACTTGCAGTGCTCGATGAATTCTCTCGCGATTGATTTACGCGATTGTTTTTATCTTCTTTCCGTATGAGAATTATTTCTTGATATAATTTCATTCATTAGATATTATCTTTCTTCATCTTTTCATTCACGTGTCTTTCAGCCTTCCTGGATCTTCACCACACGCGATCAGGAGATGGTTCTTTTCTCCTCAACGTCAGCACGGCTAATAAAATCGCCGCGGTCGACCGCAATCACCCTTATCCCCCACTTTTTTTTTTGGGTAAGGTCTGCCAGGTATCTTTAGACGATCGTTTGCCCTTTTGTTTTCGAACTTTTTCTACTTCTTCCTCTGTCTCCTCGCGTTTCGTTGTGCGCGCGGCGTTACCGTTTCCGTTTCGGTTCTACCTGTACACACCTCGAGGTTCGGCGGTGGTCCGGTGGTGGTAGCTGGTGAGTGACTCTACCGTGGAGATCCACAGGTGCTCGCGCACGGTGCTGCTCGTCATCGTATACCCTCACCATCGTCGGCTGCCGCCGCCACCGCCGCCGTCGTTGCCGCCACCGCCATCGCCATCGCCACCGCCACCGCCACCGCCGCCGTCACCCTGCCCCCTCTACGTGGGTTCACCGGTTCACTCTTCTGCCTCCATCACCGGTTCGTCGTCGTTCGCGTGCCCCTACCAGACGAGCGGTAGCATAAAGCGAACGGTCTTTCTTCATCCCCCACCAGAGCCTTCCTCTCTGTGGTCCTCTCCTTATGTTTTCCCTCCCCTCTTCCTCCTTCTTTGTCTTCTTCATCTTTTTTCGTCTTCTTTCACGTCCGTTTTCTTGTTTTCAGGCTTGCCCCCTACGTTTTCCCCGTGCTTTCTTCTTCCATCTTATCATTTTCTTATTTTTTCCTTCTCCGTGACTTTCAACCTTATACGCTGATTCTTTGTTTTTCTTATGTTTTCTTGCTTTTTTTCTTTTCCTTTGGTTTTCATGCGCTTTTTGATATTCTTTCTCTCTTTCCTCTCCTTTTGTTATATTCTTCTCTATATTAATTCTCTTTCATTTCCGTGTAGTTCTACCACTTCGTTCTCTCGTCATCTTGAGGCTTCGCCGCCTCCACTTTGCTGTGCACACGGATCTCTTCCGTGACGAGAGTCACTCGGTCGCGCCGTTCACCGTTATTCGCCCGTAGGGTGCCACCCTCTTTAGGTCTGGTATCCTCTCGGATCCGGCGTGCAATTGAGCACGCGGGAGCAGATTGATCAAAGATATTCAGATGTTCAGATATCAGATTCTTGATATTTAACAAAGTGAGAAAGCAAGTGATGGTAAAGTCCAACGAGAAATCGATCTTACAACATTTAGCTACATTTTATGAACTTTTAGTGATTAGATTTAATTGTTTGTCTAATAGGCATTATTAATAACTAGACATAGTTATTACATATATATTATGTATAAATTGTATATTAAATAATTTTTTATTAAAATAGGACGTTACTGAACATTGTAATTAATCTCTGTGTGATTAAATATCGTTTAAGAATAGCCTATTATAATGTAAATCGATAACTATGCTTTTAATTAGTTCTTTTATATTTATTACATAAAGAATATGTATTTTCTCAATACAGAGTTTCAATATCCGCAAAGTCATATCGATGTTGAAATCATGTACTCCGAAAAATGATTAACTGTCTCTTGCAGATTCTTCTTACAATTACCGTTACGGATATTTCGTCGTGAGAAAGTTAATTAAACTGTACAATTTAAACCTGTTATATTAAAAGAAAATGAATATTTAAGAGAAGAAATTTATAAGCAAATTTATTTAAAAAAAGAATTATAAAAAATAAACATTATATTCCTGTCAGATTTACCTAAAAAAAAATAAATATGTTAATGCAATTGTTGATGTTAATTAGAAGTGTATTAATTTTGATTATAATCTCAAAAATATGATAAAATCATAATAAAAAAAAATTATGTCAAAAATTATACAGGAAACTTTCCGAAAACTTTGAAACTTGCTGGGTGCTTTAATAAATATGACGCAAATATTTATATGTATATTTATTAAAAATGTCAAAGATTGTTTAGATTTACTGATAATTTGTTTCTACACATTAGCAAAATTCTTTTGATATTATCAATGAATGTTACATAAACGATGGCTTTTAAGGTACAGGTAATAATCGAGTAAATTTTGTGTGAGTAGGTTAGCGATAATGTTAGCGATAGGATCTACGCAATCTATTAGGAAACCATTCATTGAAATAACGTCCAGTTTCACGAATGTATAGAACAAGTTTGCCAGCAATTCGTACAATTATTGTACTTTTTGATTATATCAATTGATGTACTTAGGCTTGTATTTAATCTAGAATTTTGTTTAAAAAGTAAGCAAATTGTTGACAAAACAATCACATCGCACGCATGTTAATATATTATTTTGAAATTTTTGGATGTTTTTATAGATTTTAAATGTCCATGTTAAAAGTACTCTCTCCTAATCATTATCTATCTTTTTTTTTAAGAAAACTAAATTCTACTTTTCAACGGTGAGGGTGTTTGATGCTAGAAATATCCGAATGACATAACGAAGAGGAAGGTATTTCAATGACAAAGAAGGGATCGAGATTTGCCAAAATCGATTCGTCGCGTCTTCCGTACCCTTGAATGCGCGATTATCTCAAGCCTGAGGAATCGCTCGGACCGAGAGCTCGCGGTCGCCCGCTGGCCGAACGTGAATATTACGATGGTCATTGACCTCAGGCCGGTCTTTGGCGCCAAACCCAAGGCTAGCCCGAGTCTTGTAAAACGCTTGCTACCAGATATTTAGTTGTAGATCTTCGGGCTTCGGCATTTTTTGAGGCGATGAATTTTCTAGCTCAAACATAGTGCTTATGATCCTTCCCGGATTTTATTTATCCCGTTCATGTTCGCACGAGATATACATTGATATTGATCAATTTTCGATATTTTTGATATTATATTGATTGCTTAGACTATCTGGAATTCTCTCTGTACATATAAAATCGCTATCTATATAGCTTCTTATTTTTCATATAATTAAAAAATTGATACTTTTAGAATTTATTAATATTTTTCTTTCACAAAGTGCGGAAGAAAAAATATCTACATTACAGTCTTAATACGTGCTACGTGCTGTTTGTTGAATCTTTATATGGTTTCAAGCTGATATATTTTGCGTTGCCGATGGACAGCTTTCGATTCTTCCCGCGAACGACGTAGGTGCGTCGCCGATGTTGATGTTACCGGAAACGACGATCGATTTGAGCCGCGCGCAACCCCGGTAGCGAGTTGGCGGCGCGTTATTGGCGGATCTTTCACAGAAAAGCATCACCGAGAGTTGTTCGAAGGTGAAGGTCTTCTTCTCTTTGATTCCGCTCCCTTGGTGCCGCTCTCGCTGGCTTCTTAATCTTTCGATCGAGCAGCGCGGCTGCTGATACTTTTATGCAAACGATGAATAAGGATCATGTAGCAGTTAGCAGTTAGTGTTGTAATATACCTATAAAAACATATCGCGTAGGTATATTTAAATTTAAACAAAGTTCTCCCGTATAGTACATATTTTATCGATAGCGTAATTTAAACATGCCGTCACATTGAAATGAGAATTTCTCGTGATCTCAATCTAAGCAGCTGAGCAGTTTTTTAAACATCTACCTCGATTACAAATCTTGGTTACAAAAGTTAAGATCTGGTGTAGGAATTCGCGTGATCAAGATTGCGGGTGTAAAGATATATTAATTGTTTATTATAAAATATTAGAATGGAGCGCTCCGCGCTCAAAATATCGTTTGTGCGAAAGCTTTGTCTAGCGAGATACGTTCATAAGTACAACCGTATAACTATATGCTTGTATGCCTTGTATACTTAAGCTCTCCATAGACGCGCTCGTAAGCTTACTTCGCTCGAACATGCGCACACACGGGCGCTACGCTGCTGAATCGGATCGCGCGCAAAACCTCGCTCCTCGCGCGAGTAGGCGTGCGGGAGAGCAAAGAGGAGAACGCCGGGCCGCAACCGCAGCACGGATGCCGCGTGAGCGAACGAGCGGCTCGCAACGGTAAAACGTAACCGTTGTGCCCCCGACTGCGAAAATTGTGATGAAGTGGGGGGCACGACTGCACGATGGGAGAGACGCGAGAGGGGAGAGATCGACGATGTAACACATAGCGGTACAGCATCCCCACCGTCGGTGAAATCATCCTCGGGGTTCACGGACAGTCGTAATTCGTGGCTATCGCGCGCGTACGGAGCTCGTTTTTTAATTTTCCGTGGGATACCGTGACCGATAGGCTCGGGAACCGGTATTTTATGATAATATCGCGCTGTATAAAGCACTGTTGAGCAATGATAATCTGTTTATTTCCCTCCAGTACGCCGCAACCGTGGTAACGATTCAGATGGCAGCAGCACACTTACACGTTATTTTAACTCTTTTAATGTAAAATTAAAAAATTCATAAATTTTAAAGAATTTGCTTTACTTGCATTTAATTCTAAACTTAATTTTACATAAAAAAGGAAAATATTAAATAGATTGTAAAACCTAATGTAATATAAATTTTAAAGAAATGTTTATTAATTAATAAAAAATATTATGGAAATTTATTTCTCAATAAAAATAATATTTTAGAGAATATTTTTAGCAAAAAGTTATACCACATTTATTTAGTTGTTACCAATTTTTGAGAAATTGTATACCTTAAAACAATTTTAATTATTTTTATTATAAAATAAAATTATTATCTCATTAAATCATTAATCTTCAGTCAAATATTTATTTGAAGAAATTGGCTTTCAAAATTATGGCATTGATATATGCGAAACATTTTGTAGAATGTCATTTATTGCTTGTTCTTATTATCATTAAGTATTACCTTGCTATAGAACAGAAAAAATTCTTTCATTATTTCTATTTTGATCAAAATATAGAATCATTAAGCGTTATTCTATCTAATCACGAAGACATTTAATATCTTAAATTTATAATCACGGCTTATTTTTTCCGATAATAAATCTAAAATTAATTAATATTTAAAAGAAAATTATTTTCAATATCTAACAGATTAATCTCTTTCTCTTCATACATATGTGTATAACCAGTTTATCGGTATATGCGACTGTAAAGATCGTAAAGTTACTGTTAGAGCGGTATCTTTATTATGTTTTGTATTACGTTATAATCTTAATAAGTTTATGGTCAGTATTATTTCCTTTCTTATATCCTGGTGTTAATCTCTTCATACCAGAACACATGCATGTGAAATGTTTAGATCTAAAGTAATTATTCTACGGTAATTTCCACATAATTCCGAAAATACGTTTTTGCTATTAGAAATAAAAGTAAAATAGGCAAAAATATTACTTATTTTTGGAACAAATTAAGTGTAAAAATATACGATTAATTTTTCAAGAAAAAGCAGAATATATAGCTAAATACGATAAAATTGATAGTCTCTTTTTTAACGGTAATTTTTAGATTGCAATAGACAGTTGTTAATCTGTTTTGGAAAAGTTAGAAACATACTTATAAAATCGAAATAATATAAGAAAGGAAAAAGTCGTATTATATTTATTTTAACCACAAGTGGTGTCAGAGAGCGTTCCTTCTTACAATTAGAAAAATGATCTCTTCGATAGAGCGTTAACGTCATCGTAATAAAAAGAAGTATCTAACGGTTGACTTTGATCGAGACAAAGTTAGCAAAGACGTGGGTTTCAGATATCGAGACTTTGAAGTGTTTCGCCCTATCACTGCTTCGTAACTTCGATGATGTCGCCTTCAAGGTTCACGGTCGGTCGTTTGTGTCCATCGCTGTTACACGTTTACGATTACTTCTCTTCTATTTATAGTCTTGCTTTCAATACTCTTACACAACATTAACATTATAATAAAAATGTTAATTTCTTTAGACAGCAATAATTTATAATGCCACTTCAGTGAGACAAATTGTTACGATATATCGTCAAGTAAATCAAACTATATACCTATTACTAAAATAACACATAATTATTATATAGTATAAGAATTATATTATAATTTTTTGTAATAAAAGTTATAATAATTAAACAAATAAAAATTAATTAATACTGTTTGATATACATTTATCAAGCTGTATTATCTAAACAAATACACATCTAAAATTTAACTTACCGCGAGTATATTTTTTTATCTAAAAACTATAATTTTCACCGATTGATTCGTACAGTTATTATCTGTTTTATAAATTTCACGCTTTATCTTATTTTGGCTTTGGCGATTTTACCGAGGATTTTTTCTTCTATGGTCGAGTTGTTTTGCGATATAATTTCAATCGCAAATCTTGATGTTAAACATTATATGATTTGTGGTTATATCAGTTTTTAAACTTTTACTGATGTCGGTATGTGCAAAATTTGTATCTGCAAGAAACAAATGATTCCTGTTTTCGGAAGGAGCTATGTCACTGACCATACATTTTTGCGTACATACATACATCGTTCTCCGTGAAGTTCACGGTCGGTCGTTTTTTCACTGTTCGTTCACCATTACGGACCGTTTGCTTCCGTGCCGTATAATAAAATCTGTTTTATAAATTTCACGTCTTATCTTATTTTGGCTTTGGCGATTTTATCGAGGATTTTTTTTTACTATGGTCGAGCTGTTTTGCGATATGATATTCAATCGCAAGAATTATTAAGCCAAAGTATCGAGAGTACCGATACTTGCGAGTAACCCTAATCGAAATGCCGCGCGCCCTGTAATTCGGTTGCGGTTGAACATCATGACGTGTTCAATTCTTTGAATCCATCGAGAATTATATTCCAAACGGGACGCACGAGATGAGAAGAAACTGGCGATGAGAGAAGAGAGAGGAGAGCTGTGACGCCCACGGCGATCAACGGTACATCGCACCCGCTCGTAATGCCTCGTACAGCAGCCGAACGCGCGCCTCAGGTAATAAGTCCATACGTAAATATGTAAATCTTCTAGTGCCTTGTGTGTACTACATGCATCGCGCTTCGTTTTTCGCGATGTTGAAAAGGCATACGCAGGATATATATCAGCAGCACTTCCTTTTATTTATATATTATAGTTATACCGTAACATATATGCGGTAAAAAAGAGATTATAACATAAAATAAAAAATTTTTTTCACATTATATTTTTAACATGTGCCTTTTCTTAGGATCAAATATATTTTACAACCTTATTTTCTATTATTTTATGCTTATTATCTTATATCTTATTAATCTTTTTAAAAGAAAAAAAGAAGGGGTGAGAGAGAGAAAGAGAGAGATTTATCTTATTATACTTATTGTTAAAAAGTATTATATAATTTGGCACACGTTTTTTTCTAAACATAAATGTGTTCTCTTGTTTTATTAGCCATACAATATTTGTATAAATAGAATAGATATATAAAAAGTAATAGAACTTGCAGATGTGAGAGTTAAAATTTTCTCTTTAAAAGAATTTTTTGTAACTACATAGGTATTTAGTAAATTGATTTAAATTATATGTATAGATTAATAGAAAATAAAGCTTGAAATTCTTTATGTAAGAATTTAAGCATTTAGATATCATTTGATAAAAAATTGTTTAAAATGAAACTTTAATTATGAACAAAATACTTTCATATCTAATATTTTTTTCTTTAGGATATATAACATTTAAAGATGAATATTTTTAGAGTTATATATTAGTATGTCTGTTTTATTTGTGCATACCAAACACATATATAGTGTTTATACAATTACAGAGATTAATGTTATAGAATTTATAATATTAAGTTTTTTTGTCATTCTTATTTTTATTCTTTTTAAATTAGTTATTTTTTGTTTTAACTTTTCCTGATTTATTTATTCTATTATCTCGTCACAAAAGCGTATATATGTATGTATACATAAGTGTTCATACGTGATATGTAAATGTATGTTCATGACTATCTACAATGTATTATGCTGGGGTCCGTGGATTTACTATGCCTAAATAATTGTGCAGATCAATCATATGTGAGGAAAATATCTAGGAAAGGTTTTTTCTCGTAATAGATACGCCATCGATCAAGAAACGAAGGAAAGATTCGGATATTTACTCAAGGAAAAGAAGGTAACGCGGAACGATTATCTTCCGTCGTGTTTGTACATTCTATTTTACCGACACTGGAGATTTTATTACTTATTGATGTTATTGTCACGCGTTGCGCGCGCAAAATATTTTTCTTTAATTACTTTTTCATAAATAAAAAAAAAATAACATAATAATAACAATACAAATATTAACATAATAAAAATTTATTATATCGAGATATTAATATCAAGATGGTAATAAGCTTCTTTTCCCGCGCGGCTATAGGCGACGCGACGCGACGCGTCTTGCCCCTTCGCGCATTTTCCTCATTTCGAACAGTAAATAGGCTTGCCTTTTATAACGATTTTTGTTTTGAATTAATTACAATATAAATTAAATAGGAATCTTTATTAGAGTCGACGCAATTGGCAATGGTCCCAATTATTGCCAATTGCGTCGACTCTAATAAAGGTTCCTGTTTTAAACTATCATTGGCGGATTAACCTTCATTCTTTGACAAATTAAATATGCTAGATAAAAATGGATATAAATAGATATCCGAAAACATAATCGTTCTGACGATTATATTCGCGCGATAGTACAGATGATTCACGGCCGAATAAGACTTACGATATACGCGTTTTAAAATAAATTTTCAGTGCTCGAATAACGGACTTTTACATGATGGTTAAAAATACTGCAACAAATGATAAGTGTAAAGTTAATACAGGTTTTGCTTATAGTGCGGGAGGTAGAGCATCAAAATTACGCCAATTTTAGTGTATGGCTAGTTTATCTTTTTTTTAACAGTATTTGTGCTGAAACATTGAAAAATGTCCGTCAGTTGCTCCAGCACGTAAAGTCAATTATTTCAATTAGTTCTGTCGATATTCAGTTACGCAAAGATAATTTTCACTTAAGGGGCACTAACCAAAATACTAAGTTGCTTAACTACAAAAATAACGGTTAAAATTTCTCCCAGAAAAAGAGAAAACAGTCGGTTTGTGTAATTTATACCTATCTTTATTTGTTATGTGAAATTAAATGTGGGTCGGCATCAGAGTGGCCGATTACTGCTGTGAAGAGTGTAAAGAATAGGTTATAACGTATTTCATTCATGAAAGGATGTAATTTAACAAAACATATACTAACAACAAATACGAGATACGTTTCTTGATAAATTTATTTGCATATATATTCTGTCGATCAAACAGGGTGAATTGTATTCTCCAAATAAATGTAAAGTTTAATGTCCGATAATACCCATATAGAAATTTCCCAAACATTCCCAAGTATAGCTAAGATTCTGATCAGATTACCAAAACTTATCCCAAATAGGGTAACATATTAAGCGTATGCGTCACAATTAATTTCAAATACAACAATTCAAATAATTAGCATAAATCTTCGTCATAAAGTTTTAAATCTTTCACAAGATCTTGATATGCGTTTGCGAAAAAACTGCTCAATTTTTAACTCACTTTTTATCTTACTATTATTGTAATAAAAACATATTTATAAATAACATAGAATAGTGCGTATAGCATTATTTAAGTTTAAGATACTTTAATTAAAATTATTTATTATATTAAGTAAAGTATCAACATATTTTTTTAATCAATTTGTTTTGATAAAAACATTTAGTGTATTTTTTCTACCTTTCTCCAAAAAGGCAATTTTGTAAAGTTTTGTTATTTTTATCATTATATTTTTAATCAAATTTTAAGATCAGATTTACTTAAGTATTTGTTATTCTCAAAATGTTTCTTAAAAGACACCATGAAGTAGCAAGAAAGATGTAATTTTTAATAATTAGAGTCATTAGAAATCATTGTATCATTCAATATTTCTAAGGGTATCGAATTTTAAACAAATTTAAAAATTATTATTAAAATCCAAAAAGATAGAAACCACTTCTTCTTAAGCAACAATGTTATTCTAATATTTGTTGCAATGCCTCCTACGTTGGCCAAACCAAAAGACAGCTTCATACTTCATACTAGGCTAAGGAAACATAAGTACAACAGATCCAAGCATAAAGTAGTCTCAAAACACATTGTACAATTCAAACATTTATTCGATTGGGATAATACTCGCATTTTAGATTATGAACATAATTATCAAAAAGGAATAATTTTTGAAATAATACATATCAAGAAGAAATCCAACGGAATTAACTCTAACAAAAAATTGTATTATTGAACGATGTTTATTTTGATATCTTAAAGGAACTTTCTGTCACCTTTTGATTATAAACAATGACTATATTGATTATTGTGCCTTCTCTCGAAACGAATAACATTTTGCTCTTAGTCATCCGCATATCTTCGCACCGATTAGAGATACCTTCGACAACTACAAACAGAATCTGCCATTCGCTTTGTTATTTCGACCAATTATGTAAGTCTGTTCCTCTTTTTCTTTATCTTATCTTATTTAATTTACTTTATTATGTGGCGTTCACAGATTTTCTCCCTTTTTGATTAGTTGCCACTAAGTTAAAAGCTTGTTTTAACCAATAACTATACTGAATATTAGCTCTTTTTAATTCTTGGATTTACATGGGTATCTACTTTACAGCGGGGAATATAGTCGATAGTTCAATTAAATTTGACGGATTCTCACCATGAAAGCGCTATTCTACTTTTGCTACATCCGTTATTTATACTACTTTTCAATTTTTAATTTTTGATTTATTTTATTACGTGTGACTTTGACCTTGTCAGTTGATTATTTATTCCCTTGCTTTAAATGTAAACCCTATGTCGGTTATTTCTTCTTTGTTCAATAGATAGTAATTAATATATTTCTATCTTTATAATGTGAGAATTCTCGTTTACTTTATTATATATTACTTATTATATCGTTCGGAGAAAGACCAAGTAATATGGCTTGAAACGCCACAGCTTGTAATTTAATTTAATTAAATTAAACATTTGCTTTAAATTAACCTTATAACATCTGTTTTATTGTACGAAAATTGGCCGTTTTTACAGCCTTATAATTAGCTATTGCTTTAATATAAAGCGTAAGTAATTTATTTATTGTAAATCATTATTTTCATATGCACATCTTTTGTTAACGTTTCTGCTCTCTTCTTTATTCTTTCCTTCATATTCGTTGAATATACTTTTACTACTTCTATCTATTTGTTTAAAAGCGCAATTGGTTTCATCATTTTTTAATTTGTCGGTTTACTGCGACGATTTGCATCTAAACTGTCAATATATTTTCGCGAGATTACATATTCATCATCGTTCTCACTGAAATCGCTGCTCACAACTATTCAATCTCGCTTGCTGCTGCAGTCGCTTCTTAATTTGATGCGGTGCATAGTTCACATTATCTTCTTTACTATCAGTATTCAATGCTACTGGTGTATCAATTTCTTCCGCATTTACCGCTACTTCTTACTAATTATTGGTATGTCATGCAATCTGAGCAATGCATCAATGTATTTCTTTTTATGGGTGCATATTTATTACGTTCAAAAGTAAGTAAAAATAAACATGACTTTAATTGCTTCAGTTAAATAAAGCATAAATGACGGCAAATAGTTAACTGCAGAACAACATACTCTGATCAGTTTCGCTCAAGTAATTTCCTTTTTTCTCCTTTATTACCGTAACTTCTAAAATAATAAAATAGTTACCTTTTTTTTATTTTGCCTGTAACAATTAGTCGAATCTTTCAGCGATTGTGACATTTATTATTATCCATTCGCTCAATGTTATTCTTGACATCAATATCTTTCTTGTTTGTTATCTTATATATTTTGATGAGAATATCAGTACATACATATAACTTTAGGTAATACTTGCTTTTTTTGTATATCGTATCTTGCAGTTTCACGCAAGCTTTATTCTCTTTATTTGTTAATTACATCTTTGCGTTCTTATCAGCATGGTTTAATTAAAGAAAATTATTTCTTTTCTCTTTGACTTTTTCTTCATTCGCTTGTCTGCTATTTTTGCCTAAAATATTATTGTGAGATTTTGAATGTACACCTTTCATATACAGGGTGAGGAAAAAATACCGAAACCCTAAAATATCTTGAAAACTATGAATTTTCCAAAACAATATTTTGGACAAAAGTTGTAGGGTTTAAAAAGATCTATTTACTGACCTTATTATTTTGACCAAGGGTGGCGCCCTCCAAGATCAGGTTAAGATTACCTTAAATTTTTTTAATGAAACTCCCTATTTTTTATTACATATTTTTTAGCCCTTGTCGAGACGTTTTCAAAACACTATAATAAAGCTCTCTTTCTTTAAGAATTTCCTGAGATATTTCAAATTTTGTCATAATATTTTTATACAATACCTACATATAAAACATAAAAAATATATCTCGTAAAGTATCCACTTTTCGATGACTTTATCTTTATACTTTTATACCTAGAATAATAAAAGGAATCGAATAATAATATTGATTTTTACATATGCAATTTTGTAAAATTTAGTGCGTCTATAAAATGCAATTAAACGTTTCAAAATAATTTTTTCTGTTCTCTTTTTTTACAACAATCGTTTCCTCTCATTATTCTACGTATAAAAGTATGTGATGGTAAAGTCATCGAAAAGTGAATACTTTATGAGATATTTCATGTTTTATATGAATAATATTATGACAAAATTTAAAATATCTCAAGAAATTCTTAATAAAAGAGAGCTCTATTATAGTGTTTTAAAAACGTCTCGACAAGGCTACAAGAATATGCAATAAAAAATGGGGGGTTCTATTTTAAAAATTCAAGGTAATTTTGACCTGACTTTGGAGACGCCATACCCATGGTCAAACTGATAAAGTCAGTAAATAGATCTTCTTAAACCCTACAACTTTTGTCTAAAACATTTTTTTTATAAAATGCATAATTTTTGAGATAGAGTCTCGGTATTTTTTCCCCTCACCCGTATATGATTTTTCTTAGGAGATAGCAATTGCTGTTTCTGAATATCACTAGAATATTTTGTTTCTGCAATATATTTATATTAATTATTTTTCTGATATATCTTTGTGTTCTTTTTCTACATATTATTTACTTTTTCTTTCTGAGAATTGTCACAATCGCTGAAAGATTCGACCTGTTACAGGAAAAATGAAAGAAGGTACCTATTTTATTATTTTAAAAGTTATAAAAGAGAAAAAGTAATTACTTGATCAAAGGTGATTACAGTGTGTTTTTCTGCAGTTAACCATTCATTGCCATTGTGCTTTATTCAATTAAAGCAAATGAAGTCAGTGTTTATTTTTACTTACTTTCAAACGTAATGCGCACGGTATGCTTAATAAATATCAGACATTTTTGTTATCGTTTATTCAAGATTCTTTTCTTTAAGGAAAATGTTAAAATTCGTCCAAATTGTTCTTCAAGAATTAATAATTAAAGATAACAGTTATTTAACAAATTTAGTTTTAGACGCATACCTTAGCAATATTACTGCAAAATATAAAATTGTTCTCTAACCGTATTTTATTAAATTCAACTCTTTTTCCATTAATCGATTGTTATAAAGTTAAAGTTTTCTATGATTCATCTTTATGCTACTTTCCTACTGCAGTTATTTGTCATGTAGGTATGTAACACTACTGAAATGAGAAAATAAATGAAAAATGAAGTGTATTACATTATTATTTAGTTTCTGCCTTAAAACGTGGATAAAAATTGAAAAAAAACTATTTAAATAAGAATATTTTTTCTTGACAATTTAACAAAGTAGAAACTATTGTAACTTTATAATACATGAAATAGTTTGAATTTATATAATATTGTGTTGATATTGTTAGCAATTTAATAAATATATTTTATGACGCAAAAACTTATTATAACAATAATTCTTGAAGAGATTCAATTTTTTTTTAATTACAATATTTTTCAGCATCGTTATTGTATAGATATAATTATATAATAAATTAGCAAAAATTTATACATTTTTTAAGTTTTTATTTGTAATTCCTTCATGTTTAGAAATAATATTTCCGAAATTATGGCGTCGGTGACCAACATGAAGGCTCATGAAGGTGAAAAAGGTGTGAAGGAACGATACGATAATATAGGACATTCAAATGACCCTCGAAAATACAGGGGTTTAGTACTCACTAATGAAATGAAAGTTCTTTTAATAAGTCATCCAGATGCCAAAAGTGTTGCAACAATGGATGTCAATATCGGTAAGCATATTATACATTTTTTCGCTATTTTACGTACACTTATTTATAAAAATTTTTATAAGAACTTTTCTGGTAAAATTATTCTGTAAATATACAATATAAATTGTAGGTAATAAATATATGTACGTACAATCGGAAGATAAATCATCTTTTCATCAATCTAATATGTATCATTAATGTGTTAATCTTTGGGCCTTTGTGATCTCTGCTTAATAACTCTGTATTTTTGTCATATTTGAATTCAATGTTTTGATGCACTGTTTACATATTTTCTTTTTCTCAGTCACTCTATAATGTAAATATTGTTTACATTTTCTTCTGAATAAATTTGATCATATTTTGTGATAACGCAAATAATCAAGGATTTATATGTTTTTATTAAATAATTGTCAAATTATTAACTTTAAGGATTATTTAATTAAAGATGAAATATATATGTTGTAGGCTATATGTGCGATCCAGACGAGCTACCTGGATTAGCGCACTTCTGCGAGCATATGCTATTCTTGGGAACGGAGAAATATCAAAAGCAGAATGATTTCAGTGAATATCTGTCGAACTATAACGGTGGCTGCGATGCATTCACAAAATTTGATCACACCACGTATCATTTCAATGTATCCCAGGAGGGATTAGAAGGCGCTTTAGATCGCTTTGCGCAGTTTTTTATACAGCCTCTCTTTACGAAAGACTTGACCGAGAGAGAGCTAAATGCTATAAATTCAGAATACGAGGAAAATTTAATGAATGACGACATACGATTTGCACGATTGGCATTATCTGCGAGAGTCGATCCGTATTCAAAATTCGGCGATGGCAATAGAAAGACATTATGCACAACACCAGAGCAGATGAAAATTAACGTTAGAGATAGCCTACTAGAGTTTCACAGAAAATATTATTCTGCTAATATTATGTCGCTGTGTATTTATGGTCGAGGTACGTCGATAATTTACAACGATAATTTATGAACTGTTTATGATAAAAATATGTGAATATTTCTTATACTGTCATATCTAAAAATATTTAAATTTTGGGATATGTACTGACAATGAGTGTTCAACGAAGTATTGATAAATTATAAATTAATGTACCTTTTATTATCAATTATTGTATTAAATATTTACACGCATTGTCTTACCTTCCAAAGAGGAGGAAGAGTCTTACAAGTGCATAAGTAAGAAAAATATGTAGAAATATCTTTCTTTCTATTCTTTATATAAAATACTAGGTGATATTTTAATCTCTTTCTACGTTCTTTTCAACCAGTGTATAATTATTATAATTAATATTTAAAAAAGAGAACAAGTAAAATTTGGAATGTCTATTTGTATTATAATTCAGAGTACAATATCCCGTATAGTTCTTCTGACTTTCGAGTAAAATAAAATCTTTTGTCATAAACAGACTTAATTTCATACCTAATTTTATCATAAACAGATCTAATAATTTTTGTTGCATAGTTATAACGTTTGTAATATGTTACATTAACAAATAAATTTTTGGTTTAGATAGTTTAGATAAACTTGAAGAAATGGTTGTAAAACGCTTTTGTGATGTACAAAACAAAAAATGTCGAGTTCCTGAATTGCCTAAACATCCATTCAATGAACATTTTGGAACTATATGGTACTTTGTACCCATAGCTGATATCAGACATTTGTACATTTCGTTTCTTATACCTAAAATAAATCCACTATCTTTGTTTTCGGTAATGTAATACTCTTTTTTTCTGGTTTTGATGCTTTATACATATAAATATTACCTATACAGAATGTCCCAGAATTGATAGTAAATAAAAAAGAGGCATATTCTACAGGTCAAAAGAAAGTAAAATTGTCCTATAAACATGTGTCCGGAAACGCACCCCCTCTGAGCTACGCCCTCTTCAATTTTTTTGAAAAAACTCGAATTTTCTGTATATTGTCTAAACTTGGGCTTAAAATTTTACGAAAATCGGTACATATTTTTGTGCGTTTTATTCATTTTTCTTATTAATGTGACCCCTCCACCTTAAAATTCCTTTCGAAATTTAGTTAAACAATTTTTAACAAAACAAATGAATAAAACGTACAAAGATATGTACCGATTTTCGTAAAATTTGAAGCCCAAGTTTAGACAATATACAGAAAATTCGAGTTTTTTCAGAAAACTTGGGGAGGACGTAGCTCAGAGGGGGTGCGTTTCCGGACACATGTTTATAGGACAATTTTACCTTCTTTCTTTTTACTATCAATTCTGGGACACTTTGTATATGAATATTATATCACAAAATTCTTTTTAAATATTATATATATAATATGTTATATATACTATATTATATATATATATATATATATATATATATATATATATATAGTACAAACACAATTCCCCTATATATATATATATATATATATATATATATATATATATATATATAGGGGAATTGTGCCCAAAATGACATAGTGCTAATTTAGGTGTTTAATATTGCTGCTAGAAGAGCGACAATACATTAAATGTCGAAATCCATCGTGTCTTTAATACCTGTTGTAAGTTGGTTGTGAGTGCACGCTTATGAATGGAAATTTTGCCATCTAATAAAAAGCGCAAGTTTAAAAAATTATTTTGGCACTTTTTTCTTTAGCTCATTACTTTGTTTCTTTGTTTAGTATTTAATCTTTTTATGTTTTATCATTGAGTTTTCTTATATAAAGCTATACTGTTGCACTTTTTGGAGATATTAGAGCAATATTGCATACGGTTGCCGGCATAAAATGATATAAGTAGTACTCATACAGCACAAAAATCTCTTAAAATATTTTTAAGATATTTTTTAGGAAGTTTAAAATAATTTAAAATAATTCACAAAAATATTCTTACAATGTTTCTATGCCCACCAAATCATGTCAAAAAATTATTTTTGAAAATGTTTTAAAGGATTACATACAAATATATTCAATAATATTTGTAAAATCTTTTAGAAATATTGCTTCAAAAAATAAAATATGTTTAAAATTTAATATTTCAAATAAAAGTTGTATGGTTTCAAGGGAGACATAAGATAGTGTTATTAGTTTGACCTTGGATAGGTGTTTAAAGATCACATGAAGGTTACCTTCAATTTTTTAAATAAAACTCTCCATATTGTAGTATATCGTTTGAAAGGGCATAAAGAAAGAAAAATTTTGGCACAAACCAGAGGTTGATACGTTGATCCGTTCGGGAGTTATTTAGGGTAAAAAATTGTCTTTTTCAAACATTGACCCTAAATAACTCACGAACGGATCAACGTATCGATCTCTGATTTGCGTCAAAATTTTTCTTATTTTATGCTCCTTCAAACGATGTACTACAATATAGGGGGTTCCATGTAAAAAAATTGAAGGTGTCCTTCACGTGATCTTCAAACGACTATCCAGGAACAAATCATTGCCACCATTTTATATCCCCCTTGAAACCGTACAACTCTTATTTGAAACATTTTTTCCAAAAATGCATTGTTTTCGAGATATCTTGGTCTCTAAGTTAAAACGGGACAGCCAATTTTTGACCCTAAAAAATATATATACATATATGTATTAATTAACATATATAATTGTATTTAAATAATATATACAATTTGTATGTGATAATTACCGTGCCATCTCTCGTAAACAAGTATTAGGACAGATTACTAGAATAGAATATAATAGAATGGAATATAATAGAATAGAATTATAGAAAAGTAATTCTTTACCGTCTCGCAAATTTTTTAATAATTAATGAGAAATTGACTAATTAAGATTTGCAAATAAGCGTGTATTTGCGTGACTTGGCGACAAGGAACAGTCCAGTGTTATATACGCATTATTTGTCATTGCTAGACCTCAAAGCCTTGCCGCACGCGTAAACCGCAACCGCAACTTAACAATAAGTTGATGTCTCTTCTCGCCGAATCACGCGAAAGCATACTGATTTGCGCGGATTCTTATTAATTAATTTTTCATTAATTATTAAAAAACTCGCAATATAATGAAGGACTGACTTTTCTATTCAATTCAACTCGTTTTACCTACGTACAAGAGATAGCACGGTAATTACTAAACAATTTGTGTGTGTGCGTCCCGCGCGCATACGTGCGCTGTTGTATCTTAAAATTATATACAGTCGACACTTCTTATTCGCGGATTCGCCTATTTGCAGTAAACATATTTGTGATCACATTTTTTTATTCGCGGATAGATATTTCAATATTCGCGGATAAAAATTATCGCAAAAGACTTATCTCCGAAATGTTATATAATAAACTTCAGAAAAACAATTTGAATGTACAGTCCAATACTTAAGAGTTTCCACATCAAGCCTGTGTCTCTACTGTAAACAATATTTTATTTACCTTATTTATTTCTTTTATTAACTTAGTACACATTATTTACCTTTACTGTCTTTCTTTTAAACTTACTTAATCTTTGACGTCCGTCGGATTTAGTTATTTATTGTAACGTTAAGCTTTTATTTTGCACATTAGGTAACGCATCAATTTATTTTTTTTTCTATTTTCTCGTGTTTTGATTTCTTGGTTGCGTTGGGTGAGTGATTTTTATTCTACATTATTAAGCAAGTTAATACTTGCTTAATAATGTAGAATAATGTAGCAAGTATTAACTTGCTTAATAATGTAGAATTAAAGGAAAATAGAAGAGGCAATGGAGATGATTATACGAATCAATTTAAAAAGCTGCAACATGTACAACATACCAAAATAACTACATTTTTCAAGCCAGTTAACAACTAAAATTAGTTAAAATTATATATTTAATACATAAATTTATTATATACATTGCATATTTTATTAATTTAAATAAAAATAATAATCTTGTCTTATTGTTAGATTCTTTGTTTGACTTAATTTTTCTTGGAACGTATCCCATATACTACCATACATTTAACTACTTCATATCCGCGGATTCCGTATTCGCGGCAGTTGTCAAGTACGTAACCCTCGCGAATAAGGATTGTCGACTGTATGCATATATATAATTGCGCGAGTTACAAAAATATCCTTATGAAATTTTCTCTCTGTTTCCGTTTTGTTATCACTCTTCTTAATTGGTAATTAATATTACACATAGTTGTTACTAATATTGTATTGCATATAGTGACACATAATGTTATATCTTGACCATTATATTATATTTTATTTGACGTTTATTTATTTCTTATTTGTCAACATAGCCTGTCCATTACATTTCTTATTTACTTAAGCACAAAGGCGAAGGTTCGCTATCGTCGGCTTTAAGAGCCAAGGGTTGGGGTATTTCCATAACAACTAGCAGAGAGCATGCTGCCGATGACTTGAATTTTTTCCTTGTCATTGTGGATCTAACCGAAGAAGGTATTCGCCAGATAGACGAAATTATTCGACTAATGTTTGAGTATTTAAAAATGCTGGATTTACTTGGCCCACAGAAATGGATCTACAATGTAATTGATAAAATAAAATATAGTTCTATGTAGAATGTCTGGCAAATGTTTGGTAGTATCGCAATTTACCAGACATTTTGCATTTTAATATCGCGTGTCACATATGGAGTAACGCAATTTTTTTACATTTGTAGGAATATAAAAAGATTGAGAGTATTTATCTTATGGAAAACTATGAGTCTCCCATCAATACGCTTCTTATAGCCCAGGCGCTGCAGGAATATTCCATGAAGGAAGTTGCGTCCGCTAAACATTTCTTCCCTGATTGGGAAACGAATTACATCGAAGAGATAATGAAATGTTTGACGCCACAAAACATGAGGATTCATGTTGCTGCCAAAGAGTTCGAAAGTACAACGGATAAAATCGAAAAATGGTATAACATCAAATATAAGACAGAGAAGGTATCCGAAAAAACAATGGAAATGTGGAATTGCCCTGGCTATAACAAGGATCTGAAATTGCCACCTAAAAATAATTTTATAGCGACCAGGTTTGGTATCAAGCAAATAGAGCAAACAAAGGTAAGATTATCATTCGCAATATCAATCCTTGAACACCTCTTATGGTGATACCAAGCAAATCTTCATAAAGCATGCCATGAAACTCGATATAAAATAGAATATTAATGTAGTTTCTAGTAAATTCTATTCTTGCGTATATTTTTTGATATAATATGAATAAGTATTATTTGAATATACATATATACTTCTGCACCAGCTTTATAAAAATATACGCTAGTGTCTAAAGATTAATTTAAGTAAAATCCGTAAAACGGAGCAAAGAGATTGTGATACAAGTAAGAAAATTGTAAAGCAACGAATGTTTTACATATGCTTATTTTTGTATAGGCAGGAATTATTCTTTGTCCCAATGTACCACCGAATTTGATGTCATTATGTATTTGCATATTTTTTTACACATATTATCAGGTAAAATTTTATAGGTACAAGAGTTTCCTATTATTTTGAGGGATACACCATTTGTAAGGCTTTGGTATAAAAGGGACGATAAATTTTACGTACCGGAAGCGGAGATGATCTTCAATTTCGTTAGGTATGTGATAAATGTGATTGTAACAAATACATTGCTGTTCTAATACTGTTCTAATATAATACTGACAATGAGATGTTTTTAAATAAGATTTTGAGATATTCCAATATAACTTATATTAATTGCAATTGTTAATTAATTTATATAACTCACAATAATAGTAATAAGATTAGTATACATGTACAGGGTGTTTCCTAAGTAAGTATAAAAAATTGAAGGGGATATTCCATGGCTTATTTTAGAAAGAAAAGTTCCTGTAAATATATGCTCTAAACTACTTTGTTTTCAAAATACAGGGTGTCAAAGTTGTGAAAAAAATATAAAAATTTCGAAAATCGGGAAAACGTTTAATATTTTCTTTAAATTTGGTATGCGTACATGCGGTATTAAGAACCATTTTCCAGTACAGATGAAACATTTTTAGATCTACCAGGGGCGTGCATCCTTGACACCCTGTATATTAATATACGATCTGAACAAAATTAAAATAATAAATTGATTATTTCTAAAAGATTATTATTAAAAAAAAAAATCTTTAAATATGTACAATTATATATTATCAATTTTTCTTCTCTTGCAACAGAACAAAAATATATTTTCTCATAACTCTATAATGTAACGTTCGTTTTATCTTTAATTTATAGTCCGTTTGCCTATATGGATCCTCTTAGTTCTAATTTGACTCATATGTTTGTTGAGCTACTTTGTGATTCCCTTTATGAATATACACATGCAGCTAGTTTAGCTGGTTTAGATTATAGCATTATTGATACAAAATATGGAATAAATGTGAGTACATATATTAATAACGATATATTAAAATATTCTGTATTATTTAAATTACATAGTTTGAGCATCACTCGAGTAAGTTTTTATTTAATTTGATATTAATGTTACTAATGTATAAAATAAGTGCTATTCCATGCCTATACACGTAAAATATTGTTTCAAAAATCAAATTTCTTATGAACAATTACTGTTATTTGTAAATATAACCAATTACGTTTTTGTAATATTTTAATAACATTTATCCACTGCTCTATGAATGAGCATTAATTTAATGTTTCACAAAAAAGTGTTAATATAATTTAACATGAAAACGAATTGTTTTGTAGCTTAAAATAGGTGGTTTCGACAACAAACAACGTGTGCTCTTAGTAAAAATTATAGACCAAATGATAAATTTTAAGATTGATTCAAAGAGGTTTGAAATTCTAAAGGAGAAAGTACGTATAATAAATGCAATCAATCTCATTAATTTATTGTAGTTAAGCAGCGTATTTATATAGAATGATTTACCTACAGTATATCAGGGACTTGAAAAATTTCGCGGCAGAACAACCTTTTAAACATGCATATTATTATCATGAGATCCTGTTGCTAGAGCAAGTTTGGCAGAACGATGAGTTATTGGAGTCTACTGCTTGTAAGTGTAATAGAGAACTAATTCTTTTGTTTAATGTCACTTTTTTTTCTCCAAAATTTTTTCTAATAGTTTTTAGTATGTCTGGGGCACTTATTAATCCTAGAACACACACCTCTTCTCCCGCACGTCTCGAAAACACATGGGTCTAAAAAAAGAAAGATCCATCGTATGTGTTCTAGAGTTAATGATATACGAGTGATGTTTACGTCAAAACAGGAATTTAACTTTTAGACAAGTAAAGGGACAAAATTATGTGACCAGTAAAGAACATTAATTTTTCAACGTAATCTCCATTTACATCACAGAATTTTTGCCATCGATGCACCAATTTGTTAGTACCGGCAGAATAGAAGAAGGAAATAATTCGTCCTGACCTCTGAACCACTGTAACAAAAACTTTTTAAGCTCATCTGACTGAAAACGCCGCCGCCCAAATGTTCCTTCATGGGACCAAATAGATGGAAATCTAAATCGGGATTGCGGAAGGGAGGGGGATGTGGAAGGACTTCCCAACCGAATGTATGCAGTTTTTTCCTGGAAGGTGGGTGGCCTTGCATTATTCTGCAGGAAAAGCGCTTTTTTTGACAACAAACCACGTCGTTTAGCGCCTTCAGATTTCCATTTGATTAGTCTCTTGGAAACATTTGGGCGGCAAGCGTTTTCAGTCAGAACATAATAGGTATGAGCTCAATATACGTGTGCCTTACAGTGGTTCAAAGGTTAGTACAAATCCTTCTTTTCTGCCGATATATTAACGTATTAGTACGTCGCGGTCGCGTCGATGGCAAACGTAACGTAATATAATGTAAATGAATATTACGTTAAAAAACAAATATTTTTTAATTTCTTCTCTTTACCTGTCTAGAAATTAAATTCTGGTTTTGAATGACCTTCGTATAAGTAATTAAGATATGTTTGTGATATATAGGTCTAAATGTCGATAAACTTCAGTGTTTTATACCAAAGCTATTCAGTAAAGTGCATGTGGATTGCTTGATATATGGTAATGTGATTGAAATGGAAGCTATAGATGCAGTTGAACTAATTGAGTGTAAGTTGAAAACTGGAATGCCTCACATAGAACCCTTGTCACAAAGGCAATTAATATTGCATCGTGAAATTAAACTAGAAGACGGTAAGTACATGGCACAATCAAATTTTGTTAATTTTGATAATTTTGAAGAATTTAAATGCTCAAAAAATTGCATTTTATATTATGTAACATAGTTTTACAAATACTTTATTGTTTCTTTTAATGGTCTTATATTCATATTTATATAATCATTATTAAGGTAAAAAAATTAGAAAATAAGAAACATACATAATTTATTTCAATCCCTATAGAAATCAGATATTTTTGAGATATAAGAGAAAATTTTATATTAATGTCATTATATCTGCATTACAATTTGAAATTAACTATTAGATTTTAATGAGGTAATATATATATTTTATATGACGCAGTACGTGACAGTATTGTGTAATAATATATGATCACTGTAGGTTGCCACATTCTATATGAAGAGGAAAATAAATTGCATAAATGTTCTTGCACAATGGTGTATTATTCAATTGGTTTACAATCAACGGAGTCGAATACACTCTTAGCGCTTTTAGCAAACATTATTAAGGAACCTCTCTACGATACTTTAAGAACTTCAAACGCATTAGGCTATTCAGTATATAGTGGTGTAACTAAATTGAACGGAACGGGATGTTTGGAAATTATTGTACAAGGTGACAAACATCCGAAAGACGTCGAGGAATATATCGATTCATTTCTACAATCTATGTCTGTAAGTGGATCTTATATGACAATAATGTTAATCAATGCATGTTAATAAATATCAATGTTAATCCATGTCCTTTGATACACTGATTAATTCAACAACAGATCTTTCTTTCAAATTTATCATACAATATAACTTAAAATATTATGATCAAGTAAATATTTGGTATATATCACTCCCTTTATTATGTGATAACGTGGTGTTTCTTAAAGTATCGTTAATACCACTGTAATTACATTTCAGGATAAGTTAGATACTATGTTAGAGGTGAAATTTGAGAAACACAAAAGGGCCGTTAGATCATTATTTCAGGAGAAAGCCAACACGAACCTTTCTCAGTGCAATTTATATTGGAAGGAGATTGTAACGCAACAATATAACTTCGATCGAATAAATATTCAAGTAAATTACTTAAAGACGATAATGCGGCAACAATTACTTATCTTTTTTAAGGTAACCATTTACTTCTACATGCCGAATATATCATTCGACAAAAGAGAAGTCTTTATAACAAAAAATAAATGGAAATTATAGAATATGAGAATTTCCTCTTTATATAACGTAAAATTTTTGAGAAAAATGATTTTAATAGATTACAAGTTGATATTATTTTTAATACATAATAATGTCCACTAGAAAAATATATATAACAAAACCCGACGTAAATTGTCGGTACATATAATATCCACGGCCACGTCAACGGAAAAGAATTTGCCTGATAAACCTGAAAAAATTACCGTTAGATTGGCTGATAATAAAGTTGAGGAATTTGACGATATCACGACATTTAAGAGAAGCCAAAATTTACATCCTCTAGTGTTCGACAAAAATTTTCTTGGATAGGGTACGCTCTTCTAACAATAAGTTATAAGAAGAAAAGATGCAATAATAGTGAATCGACTAATGCATTTGTTAATATGCATAATTTTAGACATATTTGACGCATTTCTTTACATAAATTTATAAGTTACTATTTAGCGTAATTTGTATTTGCCAAGTTTAGCAAGTATTGAGTTTACAAATCATGAAAAATGCTTATGTGTTCCTCTAAATTATAAATAAAAAAGATAACATAATAGTGAATGACTTTGTTTATATGCTTAATTATAATTAACTTTAGAAAAACGACTCATTATTTTATAGAAAGTATTAAATTACTTATTAACGTAATTAGTATTTTCAAATTCTATAGCATGTAATGAATTTATAAATCGTATCAATATTTTGTAAATTGTATTCGCCTAATTAATTAACCTTATGTTCGAAAATTTTCCTTTGTGATATGTATATTATATATGTTACATATATATATTGTATATACATGTATATATACATATATATGTGAGTATATATCTTATGCATTTTTCTTATTTTAGACAATCATTTAAAAAATGTTTTTTTAAACGTCTATTAAAATTAATTAATTAGATGCAACTGTAAATTTTCGATCAAATTTCAACATCAGAAAATTTAGCGTTTACTAATTATAGAATATTATTGTTAGATTTAAAAAATTTGCTGCTATATAATTTAATAATTTATATACTAATTGAACATAATGTAACATAATATTGCTTTATAAAAATTAAATATATTATAAACCTAACCCAACCTAATTGTTGTATGGGTGGAAAAGTGCGTGCGTGGATGCAGTAAATTCCGCCCCCCTGCGGGAAGATCCACCTTTAAAAAAATTAACCTAACCCAACCCAATTGTTGTGTGGATGGAAAAGTGCGTGCGTGGATGCAGTATGTTCCACCCCCCCTGCGGGAGACTCCACTTCCAAAAGAAAACCTAACCCAACCCAATTGTTGAGTTGGTGGAAAAGTGCTTGCGTGGAACGTTGGAAACCCATGTAGAACTATTTTAATGTAACATCCTGTCATAATTGGAAATAATGTGTAAGACCATAAAAAAAGAAAATGTAAAAACATGTTAAAAAAGTTACTTAACTTTTGAGTCGCTAAAAATCCTTTTAGTATATGTCTTTTTTATTTAAAAGAAACCTATTTACAAAGTTTTATCTAAATCGGAGCATGGACGTTTTCGGAAGAACAGCCAAAGAATTGCCGATCATGCGATTTATACAGCGAAACCTTATAATTATTTACCGTACTATACGAGAGTTTAAAGGCTTCATTCACGCGTTAAAGTCAATCGATACTTCGAGTGTGTACGCACTTCTCACCAGTGCACACAATCCAAAGAAAGGTGCTTGTTAAAGCGAAGAATTTTAAGAGTCTATCGCTGTGTCATTATTTCCTAAATTATGTGTGTCTGTGTGTATCAGAGATGAGTGTGTATGAAATATTTCACTCACAGCAAATACTAGTATAAAGCCAGAATTGTTATATAAGTAGCCAGTATTTACTATATATACATATGTTATAATAGTCTTTCAAATTAACAATTTAAATTATTGTATTAGAAATAATTAATTTTTAATTAGAAGTGTATTTTTAAAAAGATAAGAAGGGTAGATTTAATATGCGGATTTAAAAATTTATTTCAGTGATTTTTTCTTCTTTTCTCTTTTCTTGTTTTATAAAATATGTATATATATATTTTCAAAAGTACATATATTTTGCCGAGTAATATCGGAGAGAAAAAATATTTTATAAATAACTATATATAAAATATATATGTTTGTATATGTTTTTTCTTTTGTATATATGTTTATATATGTTTTTTCTCTTGTATAATCTCTGTATCAACAAGCAAAATAATAAGAAAAAAAGTTAAAACATAATTAAAACAATTATTTTTGCATCGTTTTCTACGTAAAAAAATAAAGTTTGAAGAAATAAAAAAATTGCTTATATAATTATATAAATGTAATAATCATAAAATATACAGGGTGTTAAAAAACTAAGTACCATAAATTTGTGTAATGAAAGAAGGGATCAATACAAGCATTTTAAGTATTATAAGTAGGAACCATGGGTCGACGACGCTTCGTTACGGCATGACGGGCGTTTAATTGAATCGTCACAACACCTGCGATGCAATGATCCCTTCTTAAATTTCATTAAACAAATATGGTACTTAGTTTTTTAACACCCTGTATATATAAGTACATAGAATATTGTGTAAGCTAATCGCAATTTTATATTTTATAAAAACAATGCAAAGGTTATTTTTGTAATTATTTTTTAATTATTTTTTTTATCACTTTTCTTATGTATACAGAGGTTATACAAGGAACAGAAAACATATACAATAATTATTTAAAATATAATTATATGTATATAAAAAATTTTTTCCCGGAATTGTACCTATACAAAGAATTGTACAAAATTATATACCTATATTGCGAAATGAAAATAAATATCGATATATTGATTTGGGATGTGTGCTTTATTAATGTGAAATTGTATGTAAAGATCATATTTTGAGATAAAAGTCTGTAGAAAGAGAAAATGCGCTCTTTCACCTTTAAAGCATAAAATGACATGCATTGCCGTTAACAATGTTCTCGTTACAAGATATTGATACGTGAGAAATGGCATTGCTTATCAAAATAAAATTGTATCATCATGTATGTGAAGAGGAAAATATTAAATGTGATTGATTCGAAGCCGAGAAGTATAATATATATATAATAATAAATCTATTTAATCAATCCTATTTTAAAAATTACGCCATTATGTGATTGGATTTTTAATATTTAAAATTAGGTTGATTAAAGAAATTTATTATGCTCACGCTTGTTTTATTGTACTTATCGCTTAATCAAAGATACGTGACTAATATAAAAACAAAACAAATGTAATTTTATTAACATATGTTATTTTAACACTTAATTTTGCATTATGCAATGTAGGGGAGACCGGGGCGAAGACGTCGTCGGGGTGGAATCGTCCAATTAAATATCTCGAAACCTGTATATTTTGCAAACTCGCCATTAACATTGTAAACGCTGCTTATGGTACCTACCCATGTGACCGACGGAGTTTCGGGAGGTCACCTGCCGTGTTATGATTTTTACGAGGGCAAACGTGTTTTCGGAAGGTAAAAGTAAAAATTTCTGCGCGTGGAAAATTTGTAATATCTACAATAATATTTGCTCTCCAAATCTCGAGGTACGTGATTCTAAAGAGCAATGCATGCTGAACACGAATCCAGTGAAGTTTTTCATTATTGTTGATGTCTAATATTTCGTGAGCGACCAAACTTGAAACTTGTGTTCGGGGCGAAGTGGTCACCAAGCCACAGAGGTGGACTTTTATAATATTGGCAAATTTTCTAATTTTATTATATTTCTCAGTCTCTTCTATCCATATTTCATATATAATTCTTTAATATTTGGTTGATTAGTTCTTGAGTTATAGAATCCGTACACACACACACAAAAACACAAAATAATAAAACATTTTAACACTTTAATTAATAAATGTTTACATTTTTCTATTAAAAAATAATTAATAAAATGTATCCTATCAGTTTTCATAATCGGAATTATGTATTTATGGAGTGACGACTGCCTCGGCATTTTTGACATTTCAATTTTTCCATACCTTTGTCGTTTTTACTCTATACAGCTTAAACAAAGCGACGTAGACCAAAATTTCCTATATAAATTTTGTAGTTAAGGGTTTACTCTTTACAACAGTATACCACATTTAACTAAAATTATTTATTTTGTTGTTAGAAATCGCCACCGAAAAAAAACTGTCGACCTCGCCCCGGTCTCCCCTATAATACACGATTTCGTAATGGAACACCTTTTCACAAAATTAATATTCTTGTGTTGTACGCATAATATACACAATTAAATCAAAGGAAAGGCCGTTACACGGTCAGGACTGGATTTTGGTTACCTAATAATATTATTTGAGTAAATTTTACGTACAATTTTTTGTTTTAGCAAATCACGTTGCGTTGCTTTCGGACAAAACGCAGTTTTAACCAATGCTTATAGCTAGTTATTTTTCGCAACATGTCCATTATATTCCATGTATCCTATTCTATACATATCCCGTATATCTCATATCGTTTATTTCTAATTTCCTTGTTCGTGTTATAGTACGATTAAATTGATAATCAATTTAATTATGTGATTGTGTCGTTTGTCGTTCTAACTTTAATTAAGACTGCGTTTTGTCCAAAAATAATGATGCGTAGTTTGCTAAGGCAAAGAAATGTAAAAATTCACTGAAATAACATTATTAAGCAGCCAAGACCTAGTCCTGACTGTGTATAACGGCGTTTCCCTTGATATGAATGTGTATCATGTTCGATCGTATTTCACTTAATTATTGCACATAATATACATATATGTATAATAGTTATATAATGTGTGTATAATTTTACAATTTTACCATAAAATAAGGTAATTTATGGAATATTTTTTTGAAACAAAACAGAAATTTTATAAATTATGTCATAGACTAATTATTTATTACCTAATTGATATATAATAAATTTACATACATATTATTGCAAGATATTAGTATTTATACATACAAATCTTTATTCATCATAATATAAAAAAAGATATCGGATTATAAATATGATTTCGGGTAAGCGCGGTGTTGATATTTGTCTCATCGAGAGACAATGCCAGCACAGGTGCTCCCTGCTGATTGGACCATGTAAAGGGTCGAAATTGTTTTGTATCATCTCCGACCGACTAACGGGCTGACGAATCGTCAGAGTCGTCCTCCAGCTTTTGTTCGAGACGCTCACACATACACATTTCAATCAAGTAAAGTCGCGGCGAGTTTTGTCAAGTCGTGAATTATCCCGCAATCGAATTATTCGACAAAATTATAATTTTGCTGTTGAATAAACACCTCTGTAAAATCCAAGAGTTTAATTTCGTACGAGTGCTTACTCCGCCTGACTGTCGAGCCTTTATCGAAGGCTGTACCAGCCGTCCATCGCAAGTGCCTGCCTATCATCGCATTTGACGAAACAAATTGAAATAATTTAGCTTTTATAGTAAATTACATTATATTGCTATATTAAAAGTGTAATTTTTTGAGATTATACAATTTTTTATATTTATTGTTTAAATCTCAATTTTTTAAATATTTTAACATTTTTATATTATTATTAGACGCAGCCTTTTTATTTTACGTCGCTTCTTTGGAACATTGTTAAGATTGTGCAAATTTATTTTTTTCATAGTGGGTGGTGTCTTGGGACAGTAAATCATGGTCACAGGACTCATCATTCCCGGCTTCCTCGTTACGCTTGCGCTATCAGAGGAATTGTACGTAGAGCGCGCGGCTATATAAAAGCAGCCACTTGTTGAGCGACACGCATTCTGCCGATTCGCTTCCGCCGCGGATATATCCTCGAGGACGAAAAGAGGAGCGAACATCCGACGGGTGACCACGACGGCATTTCTCATATTGTGCGACTTCAAGTCACAACTCCAGCTCAATTCGTCACGAGAGTGATTGACGTGGGACTTGCGATCAGGTCAGCCAATCAAACTAAATTATAACAAATTAGACAAACCAAAGTAACGTTCATCAAAGAGTGGACCATCAGTTTCGCGTTCTATAATAGATATAAGTACAAGTTGGTTGTAACACGTTTTCTATCACATCACAGTATTATCACGAATATTATAACGTATTAAAAATAGATTTCTACTCGTGAAAGTAAGAGTTATATTTTTTTTTATTATTATGCATCCATCACCGTTTTTATAAAAAATGACAAGAAAGAGATAATACATAAATAAAACAAACATATTTTTAATTAAATTAAATAAAAATTAATTAAGGAAAAGCCGGTCAGGACTGGATCTTGGTTGCCTAATAATAGTTTTGGTTGAGACTACGTTTCAAGTTCCGAAAGTAACGGCGTGTAGTTTGCTAAGGCGATGAATTGTACATAAATTTACGCGAATAATATTAGGTATTAGTTAATCAAGATCTAGTCTAAACATTTAACGGCTTTTCCTTAATTTTATTGTATATCATGTACGGTCGTATTCTACTTATTTATTGTAAAAAAAATAATTTCGTCATACTTTTATGTAAAATTAACAATGAAATTATTATCCTGCAGTCAACTTTATTTGATACACTTTTGGTTTTAGTACTTTTATAAACGTAAATATAGTTTTCGAAATAAGCATACTAATATTTAAAAGATGAACATACAAGCTCTTTAAACTCCGTGTTGTGTTACAGGTTTTCCCGTACAGTAGTATGTTCTATGAGCAAAAATAAGAAGAAATGTGTTTTATATAAACGTAGATCTCAAAATGTTTTATTAGAAAGTTATAGCAAAAGTTAGAATTTCGTATTGAAGAAATAATAACGGTTTTGCAAAAGTGACATGTCGTACACATAAGTAACACGCCACTCGATAATTTATCTCATCCGCTTCTTCTAGTCGCGTTTACTATTTAAAATAATTGAAAGTAATCATAAAAACTTGTATGAATATTAGTAACGGGCTCTTGTAAAACATTATCCCAAAATGCCGCGTTTTCACAAACAAAGAATACACGGATATTTATTTTGTGCTCGGTTTGCATGCAGGGAATGCAAGGGCTTCTGTTAAAGAATGTCAATGACGATTTTCTAATAGAAAAGTACCGAATCACAAAGACTGTGTTTTATCAATATTTATATTTGCAATTACGCTTGACGGATCCAAATTCCTACAGGTTGATAAATTTAATATTACACCGATGTATAGCTTGTATTGACATGGGGGTGACGGCACTTTGAAATACAACTTAAGTAAAATTGTTTCTTACACATTTCGTATTTTTGCTATAACTTTCTAATAAAACATTTTGGGATTTATGTTTATACATTTTTTTTTATTTCTGTTCATAGAACATATTATACTACTAAAGTTTTTACGAAAAACTTGTGACACCTTGCATAAAAGAAAATTGATTTTTATCACAATCTTTATGGAGATGATTTGGTTTTATTTGTGAATGTAGAATCGGATAATTAATTATGCCAATTATAGAATCCGAGAGTCTGTTTTAATCAAGATAAACAGTGTGTTAATTGCCGAATGGAAAAAACGCATTATACATGTAAACAAGCTAATCAATGATATTTAGCGAAATGCTTTTGTCATTTAAAACAGATGTCATCTGTGTGTGTATCATTTTAACCTGTATAAATTTACCTTTATTAACAATATTAAATGTTTAATAATTAATTAAAACAGAAAAGTCTTAATTGTATTGAACTTTAAAGTAAAAATTGTTTTGAGCAATGCAATAAGTTGCATGTTTGTAGAGACACTCTCTCTCTCTCTCTCTCTTTTACACACAACAGCTTGAGTCATTCGTAGAAATCATAAATCAAATCTGTATCTTCTTTGTTTGAGAATATTTGTAAAATTTTGATACGAAATTGTATTACTGATATTTCAAGATTTTGATCCAAATTATATATATATATATATATCAATACTGTTCAATAATTTTAAATAATGTATAGACATAATTATACTAAACAGATTATATAAAAAAATAGTAAATACCGACTTGTGTTTTTATATTATTACATATTAATAAAAATTCATTAATATCTTTATGTTTAATATTTTTATTATAATTATTTTAATAAGACATTTTTTACCAATGTTTATAAAACATTTTTCTTGTTTCTACCTGTAGTACACATTTGCAAAGTTTGATCGTTTAACTTTGGAACACTATATGAATTTATGAAATTTGATGTAAACTCGATTTAATTTGAGCACGCTTCGAATTACTCGATAATCGTCAGAGCGTTTTGATAGTACCGTTATTATGCTGCTATCAAATGCCTAACTAGCATTTTCTTTGATTGAATCGCGAATCACTGATGGAGAATCCGCGGGCGGCCGACGGCGTCGCGGATAAATCTTTCAGCAAGCCGCTCGGCAGTAGTGAAAGCTACGGGAAATTACAAAAGTCGGAAGCGGAAACAGAGGAAGGACGAGCTTTTAATATCGCCGGGCGTCATTCTGGCTTTAGATCCTCGCTGCTGCCTGCGACCAGTTCGATTTTCCGTTTTACGCTCATCTCGCGATTCTTTCCGTCTCTGCTAAGATCGTCTTGTCGAAATTGTGATTTCAATCAATCGCCAAAACACAACTTTTTGTATAATGTATAAAATTCCTCTATTAAAACTGTGCATTTATTTTTTTATTATGGGAAGATACTGAATTGTTCTATATTTATGGCATCAATATATAGATGTACAAATATTTTAGTGATTATAATATCATTAAAAAATTGTAATAAAAAAATTGTATGGTACAAATATTTTATTTCCTATTTTTGCAATTATTCTATTATTTTATATAAAATAAAATTTGTATCGCATTGTGTTTCTATTTGAAATTGATTACAGTGTCACAAAGCCGAATACGTTATACTGTAACAGCAGATTTACACACGATTAGATGTTCAAAGTGCGTTATAATGATCGGATTCTCTTCTGATTAAATGTTATGGACAAATATCTACCCATCAAAAATATTTATTTTTTCCTTAAATAGTAACTATTAAGAAATCTATTACTTGATAAATAAATAAAATTTTTTAAAGCAATTTATTTAAAATAACTTTTCTTGCATCTCTGGCGTATTAAAATAAGGTAATCTGATTTTACTGTAATAAACCGATAAAAAGATATTATCAATAAAAGATATTATCAAGTTGCGTATTAATGTGTATTGATGATAAAATTATTAATATTTTTGTGCTATCAAGTTTGATTTTATTGTGCGTATTATTGAAACACGCTCGAAAAGAATGTTTATATCAATTTCGTTTTTAAAACAACCCTTATTTATTATTTAACATTATTTTTGTTAGACAACGTCATTTCAAGATGCAATTATTAATTAAAACTAAAGTTCGATATCACCAAGCAAAAATCTTAACGGATTGCCTGCACTAAGAAGCACGACTTATGTGACGCCAGCGCGCGATCGATAATGAATCCATAGAAATTAGCGACGAACTCGCATCGCGAATTTTTGTATTAGGTCAACATCGTTCGTTGTGTTGTAATCGCGCTTCGGCAGTGCTAATGTAAAAGCCTCGTCGCGAGTAAATTCCGCGGATTTCTATCGAGTAATCAGGAAAGTGTTTGTGTAATTTTGCCTCTTGGTTTCTGCAACTTTGCAACATCAATTTGTGCTAAATCGAAGAGCGAGTTTAGATCAGTGTGTAATAATTATCGTGACTTGAATTGAAAAGGAATCATCACATGGTACTGATAAAGTACGATCAATAAACGAGCATAAATAAATTATTGAAACCATTATAAATCATAATTTTGAAATATAAACTATTATTTTTATTATTACATAAAGATCTTGCAGTTACATGTCATTTTCTTTCAACTAAAGCAACGTATAGTTAAGAAAAAAAACACACATCTGACATTTAGCGGTTTTTGTGGGAAGTGGAGTCTTTTGTTTGCGCACCACTCGATTACTGATGTCAATCAATTGCAACAATAAGGATTCTTTGCCTTGAGCATTTCCCTTAGCAAAGCAAAGAAAATGATTTTTTAATAATATAACATTATTGTATGCAATTATTGTATTAGAAGATATTCTATAATTTTTTTAAATGTTTCAAAAATGTATATGTAAAAGAAAACTGTTAATAATAATTAATAATTAAGAATTGTTACGTCTTATACTATCTGTTACAGGTAAAATGAATTTGGAGGATTACCGCAGATATGGTAAGCGAATATGTGTATACATATAAACATAAAAAAATAAAAATAAAATTTAGACGATTTATAATTACTCGGAATTACACATTAGCGATTATTTCTATTCCATAACATTAAATTTAAATTATATAATTTTATATAGATTTTATAAAATTAAAGTTAATATAATATTATTTCACAAAAGTTTTATATAAAGATTTGAATAAAATATTACCAATAAATCAATCAACTAATCTAATCTAAATCTGAATCAAATTGACATATTAGAATTTGTTGCGATCAAGTGATTGTACGTCTCTGAAATAGCTTCAATAAATAGAGATCAGCGATTGAATTGGTAAAGACTTTATAGGTGCGATATTGTTTCCGATGCGCGACATCGTTTACAGTCTAAATCTCCCGCTTTGAAACTACGACTTGGGTTGAACTCGCTTTTCTCCTACGATTTCATTTCTAGTCGATTATTCTGTCTATTCATCTTGGTATATTAGGATTGGCAATGCGTGTCGCTTTATATTGCAATACAGGATTGTTCACTTTTTTAGAATTGTGAACAATAACAATAAATAAAACAAATTGATTTTTCTTTCTTTTGGATGCTTGTAAAGTATTTTGATAGAGAATCAATTGTTGAACAAACAATTTTAAAAAACTACGTATTTTCTCATTTGTCAGAATGCAGTTTCTGTTTGGGACATCATGTGACAGAAAGAATGATTACGTTTTCCAAACAAAAGAATTCACATGTATGAAGTAGGGGGAGTCTAATCTTTGAAAAACCGTGTCTTTTATTTAGTACAGAGAATAGCTCCTTGATTCTCAAAGCATCTTTTGTTTCTGTTTAATGGGCTTTTAGTTGCAGATAACAAATGTGCTAAATTTTAAGCGAAGAGGATTCGCAAACTTATTTCCTACAGTTTACTTAATATTACGATTTTAAATCCTAGTTTATCAACACTTTTTTAATTCTTTGTTTGTTAGCATTTTTTGATTTAAGACATTTTGTATTATAAATGTGTCGAATGTCGATATTAAATTAAGAAGAATATCCTGAAAATGCTGAAAAAGTTTAAAATATTTTTTTTAAACAAAAGTAATTATTATAATTTTGCAATAATTATTTTATGGTATAGGTAATTATTTACTAGTTATTAGTTTAATTATTGCAAATTATTACGCTATAATATTAAGTTTACGTTTATTTATTATTGTGATTTACACAATCAGTTATATGTCATTTTTATTTTGTATAAACATTAATATTTTATATATTAGCCAATTCTTACAAATTGTTATTTTCGTAAATATGTAAAAAATTAAACAATTTATACTAATAATAATATATAATAACATAAATCTAGACCGATATAAATCTCAATTAAGTAGAGAGAAGTGTTATCTTTAGTTGAGCTGGATCTTAGGGTATAGCCTATTAATAATAATCTCTTTGTGTGAATTTTGTATACATTTTCCAACTTAGCAAACTGCGCGTCGATTATTTGTCAGTTTTGAAGCGCAGTCCTCCGTTGAAACGGTGAGTTTACAGTAGGTCCAGATTCACATTCACCCACAAACCTTGGCTGGGGGGGGGGGGGGGGGGGGGGAGGGGGGGGTAATATTTTTTGCAATAAATTTTTTACAGGAATTTATAAAGAATGCTTATTAACATTAAAAGTTAAATGGATTAATATATCTAACAATAAGTACATATGTGGATTTTCTGTTTCAACGAAAAACTACGTTTCAAGATCGGTGCGCAGTTTGCTGAGTTGAAAAAAGTATACAAAGTTTACACAAAAATATTACTAATAGGCTGCCAAGATATAGCCCAATCAAAAATAACATCTCTCTACTTAATTGTAAAAAATTAATCAGCAACTTTTAAATTGAGATGCATATATGTATAATTTGCAAGAGAATAGATCTTGTAGTAGTAGTATGATTCTTGTAGTAGTATTCTCGTTAGATATTGTACATAATATATCTAGAATAATCATAAATATTTGAAAATTGCACAGGAAAAGAAATGGTGGATTACATCGCCGATTATCTGGGAGACATTCGTTCTCGGCGAGTATATCCAGCGGTCTCGCCGGGATACTTGAGAAATGTCCTGCCGGCGTCGGCCCCCGTGGACGGTGAGCCCTGGGAGGATATATTCGCCGACGTTGAGAAATGCATTATGCCGGGTGTGACGCATTGGCAGAGTCCGCACATGCACGCTTATTTTCCGGCCCTGAATTCACCTGCCAGTCTGCTGGGCGACATGCTGGCCGACGCAATAAACTGTTTGGGTTTCACGTGGGTAAGTGCAATTTTATCGATTTATTTTTAACAGTATTTTTTTTCAAACGTGATTAATATTTAATAATGGCTTTTGTTGTTCTACAAATAATTAATAATTATTGTAATTTATATGTATTAAATTAATTAAGAGTTTCCGATGAATATCATCTTAATATATTATTTTCTATTTCCGTAAGATTAAAACTAGCTTGTTAATATTTGCGATTAAAATACAACATTTTATATAGTTAGCCATTATATAAAATTATTTCTTATTATAATTTATAATAAATATACATACGTTGTAATTTATGGAACTTACATCAGTTCTTATAATTTAACATTTATTTTGTATACATATTAATACGTTTTAATTATTTAATTAATGATAGAGGATATTATATATAATTTAATATATTAAAATAATTTTGATCTTTTTATCTCTAAAAATCATTGAAATAATAAATAGTCTTAATACAATTTTAAACTTAATATGTTTATTTCTATAGGCTTCCAGTCCAGCGTGTACCGAGCTAGAAACAATCGTTATGAATTGGTTAGGGAAAATGATCGGTTTACCCGAAGATTTTCTGCATCGACCGGGCGGTTCCGGCGGCGGTGGCGTTATACAAACGACGGCGTCAGAAGCCACACTGGTGTGTTTGCTTGCAGCCAGAACCAGAGCTATCAGGGACGTCCAGGAGAATGATCCTGATCGTTTGGCGACAGAGATCAATTCGCGACTAGTTGCATACTGCTCGGATCAGGTTCGTAGTCGTTGTTTTCTGTTGAAAGTAAGAAGCTTACAAACGTATCTAGACGATAAAGTAAGAGTGCAAATTCTTATGATGTTTTATTTAAAAGTATGTGCGAGACCACTGGGAGCAATCGCGAAAGTAACGAGCAGAAATAATAAATTCTAATAGGAGTGAGAACGTTAAATACTGCGTATTACGGCGAATAAAAATTTCAAGCTTTCAGCGTTCCTTTGAGAGCTTTTTAAAATGCACTTAGACGCATTACATGGATGAACGGAGATGTGTACTATCCGCATTGAAATAAGTTTTTCCTGGAGTTTTATCAGGCCATTTCATATTGTGTAGTCTTAATTATAAATATATGATAGATGAAAAATATAAATAGAAAGCGTTTGGTTTTGTAATTTATTAAAAAGTAAATTTATGTGTATTATAAATATAACTATTGAAACTTTAATGTTAGAAATGTTAGATCAAAGATATTAATTTCGGGCACTTCAAAAAACAATAGAATTATTTCAGAATCTGATTTATAGGACATTATTTTTCAACATCTACATCTTTAAAGCTTTAAACTGACATCTCTAAAATATTAATAGTTATATTAGTTTGTTAAAATTTGTGGAATGAAAACTAAAACTTTTTTTTAATGGTTTTTATAATTTAAAGATTCTTATGAATTTTTTATACTGTTTTTATTTGTTTGACAGGCACATTCAAGTGTGGAAAAAGCTGGACTTATAGGACTAGTTCGAATGCGATATATTGAATCTGATAGTGAGTTAAGCATGAGAGGAGATGCTTTACTTGAGGCATTAACGCACGATCGAGCTGAAGGTCTGCTTCCTTTCTTCGTAAGTTTTGTCAATATTGTTTCTCTCAAATACAATCTAGATATTCTAATATATTTTAACTTACTTTTGAATCTATCTTTTCTTAGTTACATTTAATATCGTTGGCTTCTTAATTTTTATTAAATATGTAATTTCTTTTGCTTATAATTTTCAAACTATTGGAATTTTGATAAATACTATAATAATATATCATTATTATGTATTTTATTATTTCTATAAGGAATGATTCCATTGATATATTTTTTAAGCTCTTTGTTACTTATTTTATTACATTATTCTTTTTTTAAGAATTTGTTATACTTAGCTTTTATAGTATAAGTCATAGCAAATTGTAATATAGCAGATTTAATATAACAATATAGAAACAACAAAATCCGTGCCTATTAACGTTGTAGCCACAAGAGCTAGTAGTCTAAGTATACGTATGGGCGGACCGGTGCGCCAATTATAGATATATTCCCTGCAAGTAGTAACAGACGCACGGGTTCGGCGAGCAAAGCCGGATCGACGTCGCGCTAGTTGGTCCCATAGGAGCCTCGTAGTCTGGTTTGAGTCTTTGTTCGCAATGAAAAATATTTATAATCGAGACTTTTCGCGATGTAATAATATTCCCCGGATTTATTTTGCTAATTATACGTTTTCCATAATGATAATATAGATATTGCACGATTAAAAGTCAATTTTTTCGGCATTGATTTACTTTGCTAATATGTATATTATAACGTAAATGTTTCAAATTCTGTCTCTAAAAAGAGAAAAAGGCGATGACAGTATTTACAAGATTAATGAGAAAAATTGAATCTGAAACGAATTAAGTTACTGTTAAATATAGATTAAATGTAATTTTATTTTAATACGTTTCTATATAACTCTGTATCTATAGGTACATCATTTCTATGATATTAAATCTGCACTATTATAACATTGAATGTTGTTTAGCGCGAGAAATATGTTTGGAAATATATTTAAAATTTGCTTTTTTAATAAAAAATTTTTTAAAATTTTAGAATAAATTTAATGTAGCTCTTCTTTACCTTGATCTCTCTTTATTTTACTTTCTATCTCTTTATATAATATAAAAAATTAAAATTTTTAATTCATTAATTATTTAAGAAATTTTTTTCTTTATCCAATACGGCAATACATATAAAACAACTCTGTTATCTACATAGGTATGTGCAACCTTAGGCACCACTGGTGCGTGTTCCTTCGATAATCTCAAGGAAATCGGACCGATATGTGAGTATCTTTACTTAATATACACTAATATATTTTAAATGTCAATTTCAAGGCAATTTCTTCGCTAGTTTCTTGGACTATGTTTCGAAACGTTACAACAGTTCGCGAATATTTTATGTCATTACAGGTCAACAAAATGGTTTATGGTTACACGTCGATGCGGCCTATGCCGGTAGCGCTTTCATATGTCCGGAATTTCGCGGTTGGCTTCAAGGAGTGGAGCTTACTGATTCCATCGCCTTCAATCCAAGCAAATGGCTTATGGTCCACTTTGATTGTACAGCTATGTGGTATGAGCAAAGTTATTAATAAAACTCTCTTTATAAGTTAATAGTTAAGAGTCAATAGTTTTAAGAAAAAGTTTAATAGTTTCTTCGATTTATAACAGTATTAAGTTGAATATTTGCATAATAAATAAATACAAATTCGATTAGAATAATTCAATTTACATGACTTGCAAGAAAAGTCAATACCACAGCTTGAAATTTTTATAAATTATATTATGAATTGTACGTGATTTAAATTTTAAGAAAGTAAATCGCCACGTGCCTTGCAAAATTATCTATCGTTCCTCAATTTTCGTTTTATTAGTTGGATTGCAGAGGTACGATCATCTTTTTTCATTCCTTCCGCAATTTCCTTTCGAGGCCGTTCCAACGATTGAACGCAGTTCACAATCTTTCAGAATATTATTTCAATTGTGTTTAAAGTCGATAGTATGAAGTAACATGATTTATGACATTTTTTAGTATTTTATATGTTATGATATTTTTTTTGGAGTGTATTTTCTTTTATATTTGTGCACAATTATTCAGATAAAATTAAAAAGTAAGACTTATAAATAATGCATATTCCTTATTCGAGTAAATAAAAACTAAAATAGTAATACAATTCGCGGAATGCAAAATACTATTGCAAAATAATAATTATATGATAAGCGAGTTAAAAAAATCTGCATATATATATGTAATCGAGTCTATTTTAATTATTATTGTTGCAAAAATAGCTATGTAGTAAACTTTTTCAAAAAGATTATTTATGCTTTTGTGAATATCAAATATTCAAATTCTAAATGTTTAATTGAGACTAATGAAATACTTTAGAAAATGTAAGCAAATACTATCGTATATATACAAAGTGAGCTAAAAGAAGGGCTATATATTATATAGGTATACATAATTGATCCTATATTTATCTAATAATAAATGACCAAAGAAGAGATCAGATAAAACAAGAGACAATCAATTTTTTGGTATATATTTGTTTTAGGGTAAAGAACAGTCAAGCGCTGCACAGAACATTTAATGTCGATCCACTATATTTGAAGCATGAAAACTCAGGTAATTTTATAATTTAATAGGATCTTTGATAATTAAAGAGTGTGTTTTTCATGTAAAATTCTACTATTAAAAAAAGTTAATTAATTATAATAATAGTTAGATCTCAGATATTTTGAAAAATCTTTTAGACCTTTTTATAAATTTATAAAATTTATTTACTACATATTATAATTTTGATATATTAAATCTCTATAAATATAAAATTCCCAAATTATAAAAGTATAAAACATTTCTTTATAATAATGTAAAACATTTATTTTAACAGGTCTTGCGATCGATTATATGGTAAGTAATAAATACATTTTATAATATTATATTTTATAATAGATTATAAAAGAATTTATCTATAAAACAAGATAATTATGATTTTTTAAATTTGGTTATATATTATAAATATAAAATTTTTTAGTGCTATATTTTTTAAAAAGAAAGATGTAGATTTAGTAATAATATATTTTGTTTTAATGTTAATTTCAGCATTGGCAGATTCCTCTATCCAAAAGATTTCGTGCTCTAAAACTGTGGTTTGTTATCAGGAATTATGGAATTACTGGTTTACAGAAACATATACGAGAGGTACATAATACAAAAAATAAATAGGCATATATTTTATCAAAAAGTTAAATCTAGATGTTTAAGGAGAAAAATATTTTGAATTTGATTAGAGTTTCATTTATTTGCTACTTACGTAGATTAAACGCGCGTAATGTAAGTCCAAAATTTATATTCATAGGGCGTGAGGCTGGCACAGAAATTTGAAGCTCTGGTCTTGGCCGACGCTCGCTTCGAAATTCCTGCTCCGAGACATCTCGGCATGGTGGTCTTTCGTCTTCGTGGCGAGAACACCTTGACGGAACGTTTGCTAAAGAAGCTTAATTCGCGAGGCCGACTGCATTGCGTGCCAGCCGCCTTACACGGAAAATATGTTATCAGATTTACAGTTACCTCGACAAAGTATGTCTCTATATATTTATTTTTTGTAATATTTATAAACATATTGAACTTAAATTTAAAATAATTTTTTCAAACTGCTATATTCTCTACGAGTAGAAGTGATCAGACAATAAAATAGACGTTTCTTAAATATATTTGTTATTCTTTGTCACACCGATTATTCTAATGCACTTAATGGATTTTATGAGTCTCTCAGATAAAATCTGGTATTTCTAGCACGACGAACGAAGATATTCTAAAGGATTGGGCAGAAATACGAAGTACCGCTAGTGAAATCTTGGATACTACCCGATCACCTATACGAGCTAGGGTTCCCCTTGCAGGTAATAACGATCGAACCGGGACTAACAGTAAGGGCCAGTTCTACAAACATCGGTTAACTGTTAACCGTAGGTTAACTCACTCTTCGTCTCTTTCTAAGAAAGAGACGGAGAGTGAGTTAACTTACGGTTAAAAGTTAACCAATGTTTGTGAAACTGTCCCTAAGACAGCTTCAGCCGGTTTAACGGACAATAGCTGTTTATAATGACAATAGCATTAAACTATATTTTTACGAAAACAAATACATTAAGTTAAAGATAAGTATATGAAGCATATAAATAATAAATTGTGTAGGTATCATAGAAAATGTATACATCTGAAAAATTTTGCACCTTTTTGCCCATATATGTTTCATGCATCATGAAAAATATGATAAATTAAAATTATCTACACTAGTAGAAAATTTATATCCTAATATATAAAATATATTATAAATATATATATGCAAGATAAAGTTATCCACATAAGTGGATGATTTTAATTTTTTATATTTTGTGACATATGGAATATATGTAAATGTGCAATAGGGTACGAGACCTTCTATATACATTGTATATGTATATGTATACATTTGACTTATAACGCAAAATATTTTTGCCGTTTATATGCAGTAATAATTATTCCTTTTATTAGTTAATAGGACACTCACACAATCAGACAATATCAATTATGTAACATACATATATACAGACAAAAATTGAATTTTTTTATATAGTTAGTAAATCGCAATAGCAATATAGGTACGTTAATTATTTTACGTTATACAGTGCCTACCAAAAGTTCCGGGCCACCTAAATAATTTGTGAATGGTTTGAACATCGTTGAGAATATTTGGAGCTTGTAGAGAAAAATGAGCCGGAGTCCCATCCTGCTCATTCCAGAGCCCCATCCTGGAAACATAAATTCTCAAAATTATTACAATTTGCTAAGAAATTAAGTGATACCGGCTATTCAGGATATTGCTGGAGAAGCTTTCTACAATGTTTGGTTTTAGCAGGATGGGGCTCCGGCTCATTTTTCTCTGCAAGCTCGAAATATTCTCAACAATGTTTTTACTGATCGATGGATTGGTAGAAGAGGCACAATAGAATGGCCACCGAGATCACCAGATCTGACCCCATTATACTTCTTTTACTGGGAGTATTTGAAAACAAAGGTCTATGAGACTAGGTCCAAAAATTTAGAAAAGCTGCGGAAAAAAATAGTGAACGTTTCAAATTCAATCACACCCGATTTTTTAACTAACGTTATCGATACGTTTTACGTTTGCTTAGGACACTGCCAAGTTGTCAAAGGACATCAATTTAAACATTTGATAAAATAATTAGTGTTGTTATTCTTTCACATACACCAGTGTTCCCATCCCGGTCTTGCCTTAGTTGGCCGGACACGCTAGCGGTCTTGTCTTGGTTGGCCGGACACTCACGCACACACACACACAGCAGAGAGGGTTTGGAGTCGTTAACTACCGCGGGAGTGACGAACCGTGGGGTCCTTATCTCTGCTGACACACACACACACACACACACACACACACACACACACACACACACACACACACACACAGAGGAACGCGCGTGCTTGCGTGAAGCCTTATCTTTCTTCTGTTGTCGCCGTGGGCCCTCGCTATCGCACAATCTCAATAGAAATGATCATAACTCTGCGAAAAAAAATCGAAGAGACCTCGGCGACCTCGCGTTGTTTCCGCCTCAGAAAGCCCTTTCGAACGAGCCCTCACTCAACCCCATATGCCATTTAAGATTTTTTGGCTCCTCCCTCCCTCCGTCCCCCGGGGGTGTGGAGGTGGGTGTTTTTGTGGTTAAATAATAGACTTTGTGATTCCACTGTATCCCTATAAATTTCAATCCTATATTTCAAACCATTCACAAATTATTTAGGTGGCCTGGAACTTTTGGTAGGCACTATGTGTAGATATACATATTATAATGCATTAATTATTTATTATTTAAATTAAAATTTTATAAAAGTCTACTTTTAAAATTCAATTATGTATATTTCAAAATATTTTAAATAATGTTAAATTAAATAATTTTTGTTTATATTAAGTTTTATTTAAATATTTAAATATTTAAGTTTTATCATTGATTTATGTTTATTGCTTTTATTAACCCTTATCGGTCACACTTCGCTAGAATCCCGTAATGGTCACACTGGGTCCAATAGACCCAAGCGTGTTTGCACGTGTATAAAAAATTGTAGGTGACCTTTAAAAAAAAAAAAAAATATCCTGTTGTACTTTAAGTCTTCCTTAAAAAGACTGTATAGGTTTGATTTGCAAAAAATTAATTTAACATATGTAAAAAAATAGCCCATTTCCATTGGTTTACTGGTCGTTTTCGAAGTCAAAAAAACGCTTGGGTCTATTGGACCCAGTGTGACCGTTAAGGGTTAAGTTGTGATAAAGGTGGTGTTTATTGCTGTTAAATAAATAATTTTATTACGCTTACACAATTGTTTTTTATTTTTTTTGTTACTATGAACACATGATTGCTCGCTTAATTACTGCATACACATTACACTTCTCAAAGGTAAGTTACATATCTTCTTCTCCGAATTCCGACACCGTTTAACGCGCGATTATAGACCCCTCTACATAATGTAGATCTGTGAATCAGTGAGTTTCATATAATTTCCGCGTAACGTAATTAAATTTAAATATATTGACTTCCTATTTATTAATTTGTATAACATTTAATATTGCTATGAGAAATATGTAATTAATTTTAATAATTTGCAGATACGCGACAGAAGAATGAAAATTTCGGATCAAGCTTACTATTAGCCAATTCGCCAATGTCTCCGAAAATTGTAAACGGTAGTTTTGCCGCCATATATGATACGGCCGATGTATTTGAAGAATGCATGAAAACTTTTGGGAAAATTCATCTTGAGGCAAGAGATAGTCCAGGTAAGTACTTATTTGTACGTTACCTTATTTTAATTTAAAATAGTATTTTGTGTGGCAAGTGTGGAAAACAACAAATTATGTCGCGCGTGAAGTTGCCGCATGAGCCGAAAGCTTATGGTGCATTCACACGAGTACGAGTGTGAATGAACCATAAGCGAATGCGGCAATCTTACGCGCGACGTAATTTGTTGTCTTCCGCACATGCCACATACAATATTTTTTGTAATGCCTGTCGCGAAAGTTCGATTTGAGATTAAAAAATTAATTGAAATTAAATTCAAATAAGATGGTTTCGCACTTTTTGACAATTCATCAAAATATGTCATTAAGACATTTTCCAAAAATGAGGTTGTATTTTTAGATAATCTCTATTCCATAAATTTTTCATAAATATTTATATATTTATCTCTCGATTTCTTTGGTAGTAAATTCTCTGTGGCAGATCCAGCCATGCTTCTACGAGTTTTACCGGCGTGGGCGGTCTTGGACACTCGTTTTCTTTATCCATTTTATCCTTCTTGAATGATGACAGTTGTAACGAATTGACGTTTTGTCTCGCGTAAATTTCGTTACGTTTAAGTTTGTTATGTTTAGTCGAAAATCGAAAAAGAAAAACTATCAATCGTGAAAAAAGAGGAGGTTTTTTACACACTAGTACGGTAAAGTAAGTCATAAAGATGCTTTTCTCGCACTAGTGATGCGGTAAAGTAAGTCATAAAGGTGCTTTTTTCGCACTAGTGCGATAAAGTAAGGCATACATTGAATCGTTGAGAAATAAGCCACTTTCCGCAAGTTAAACAGCAATCGAAAATCGAACTTTCGCCACAGGCATTGCAAAATAGTATTTTGTGTGGCAAGTGTGGGAAACAACGAATTATGTCGCGCGTAAAGTTGCCGCATGAGCCGAAGGTTTATGGTGCATTCACACGAGTACGAGTATACTACCAGAGTACGATTATATCAGATATAACTTTTAATTATGCAACGTTTTGTTTGGATGGATATGACTATACAATATGACTACGTTAAAACTATTTTGAATTGCAAAATATGATTATATCCAAATTATAGTAATGCTAAAAATAATTTCTATTTTATAAAGTAATTGTATTCGTGAAATAATTATCAACAATTAATGTCTTCGTACAAGTACAAAATAAAATAGATATTTTACTTACCACTTTTGGTTGCTCGTTGTCGTTCGATGACTCTGATCCTCTTTCTCTTCCTTCTCTTCCTCCTTCTTCTTTATCTTTATTGCGCTTATATAACGCTTCCTTGCAAAACACAATTATTTATAATTCTTAATTATAATTTTGAATACCTATATAAATTTTCCGCAAAGTACTCGGTATGCCACAGCGTTTCGTTACTTTTAAATACTCAAGAATTATTTCCTCGTTTGAGCAATTGCTAATTTTTCGTAGGAAACAGCGTTTCATATATTTGATAGATACTTGTCGCGATTGCGTTTCAAGAGATAAGGCGAAGATATACGGAATAGCCACATGCCACTACTTTGAATGTCAGTAGGCGGATGATAGCGCGGCAACTTTGTGTAAAACTAAATATCGAAGAGTTATACTAGTCGATTCGTTGCTGCTTTGAAATATTTAATATTTTATATATGTATATAAGAAATATTAAATATATTTAAAATTAATTTCTATAAATAGATTATATTATATTATAATAAACGTAAACTTATATTAAATTTTAATTATTTGAGAAATAGAAAATTTATTGTATATTAATCGAGAAAGTATTTGTGCAAAATAATTTGTTATTATTATTATATAAGTAATTTTTGCCAAATTTTAATGTTTTAAAAGAAATAAAACTATACAGGTCTAATTTTTAAATTGATCTTTGAAATATCCTAAAATATTATGCATTAGTTGCAGAACAGTCTATGCAAACCAATATATTTTTTTATGTTAATTTCAGCCATACGTCGTCGTATTCGCGGAATATTAATGTCAGGCAAGCAATTTTCATTGGATTCTCGCATGGATCTGGTTCAGGTATATTTATATATAAACCAACCAATAATATTTATTTTTATATATTTTGGTGTCTTTGACAAGGAAAATAACATAATTATATCTAATAATTAAATAATATTGTCTCTTAGGGGTACGTTTGCAGCCGTCCACTCTCGGATTCGCCTTCCGAGTTACCATTAATGAAAGAGGATGAAGATGCCGGATTATGCGAATCCGATGCTGATACACTGGATGAATCTGATAATGGTGCGTTTTCATTGTTTTAAATAAGAAGTGTACATTATCAGATTTATGACTCTTACAGATAAATCAATTGTTTATAAAAATTGGGATGACTCTGATAATTCCGAAACAACTAAGAGGGAATCATCCGTCTCGAAGAGTGGCTCGAGTTATATAGTGGCAAATGGTTCATTTGTTAATGTCAATGCTGAAGATAACGGCGACAATACTGTGACTATTGCTTCGGCCAATGTAGGCTTTCCTAGAAGTGAAACTATAGCTGCTATTGGACATCGACCTTATGTAGGCGATTTGGAGCCTATTCGAGTTTCGAAGAAGAAGTCAATGAAAGGAAATGAGGAAGACAATGACAAAGGGGAATTCTGCAGAAAATGTGGTCACTACTCTAAACGTCAGTAATTAGTTCAAAAGTATTACGTATTCTTCATACGTTGAACAGCGTACGCACTTGAAGCCATTTAGTGTTTTTGCAAATCTGTCGTTAAAATTATTTTTGCAATATGTCGTTACCGTTTTAAGTATATAATATTAATTTGGAATTGGCGACGCAATGATACTTCCCAGCGCGCCTGACGGCGCAAGTTGAACTAACGTAAATCAGACAGATTTAAATTCTCATGTGAAGCCAAAGCTCGTAAACAAAGAATACTAGCTATAAAGGTGAAGAATATGTGAGAAAAGCGTGTCACTACATTTTTTTGCGTTTCACAATGTAGCACCTAGTAGTTCAGAAATAAATTATTATTATTTTGCCAAAGAGCCAAACTTAAAGAAAAAGTGGGACACTGCTTTAAAAATGGGCAAAACGGCTTCACAAATTTATGCACGTTTGTTCAAAGCATTTTATGTCTCAAGACTTTTTTCCAGGAGGCAATTAGTTTATCTACATAGATATAATAATGGATAGTTTATAACATATATGTTTTAACAAGATTAATAATATAAACTATCCATTATTATATCCATGTAGATGTAATAATATAAACTATCCATTATTATATCTATGTAGATATAATAATGGATAGTTTATATTATTAATTTTGTTTATTAATTGCCTCCTGGAAAATAGTCTTGAGGTATAAAATGCTTTGACCAAACGCGCATAAATTTGTGAAGCCGGTTTACTCATTTTCAAAGCAGTGTCCCACTTTTTCTTTAAGTTCAGCTCTTTGGGAAAATAATGAAAATTTATTTCTGAACTACTGTAAGTACTACATTGTGGAACGCAACAAAATGTAGTGATACGCTTTTTTACATATTCTTCACCTTCACAGCTAGTATTCATTGTTTACGAATTTTGGCTTCACATGCAATTTAAATCTGTCTGATTTACGTTAGTTTAACTTGCGCCACCAGGAGTGCTCGCGAAATCTTTGCGTCGCCAAAAGCACTTTTAAAGTTAGCTTGTTAAATAAATTCAAAAAGTTAAGAAGACATTAAAAAATTGTGGAATAATACAAACTCTCATTATAGAATATTTATTCTGTTCCTTTTTATAAATAAGTGCATATATCTATTTGTTAAGATTATCAATTAATGTATTTATTTTTATTTTAAAATACAATTTGTTTTTTTGTTTATTAAAATAACTACATTTACAAAAACTAAATTTTTGACTTAATTATATATTAATAAACCATAAAAATAAAGAAATATTAAAAGATTGGCAGATAATTATTAATCGCATTATTTTTAATATTTATGTAGTTTATGTTAGTAGTTAGAAGAATTGTAGTAATTGTTAAAACAAAGGAGAGTGCAATATTTTGTACGTGATAAACGTATAAAATTAAATAAATGCACAATATGACAAAATGCTTATTAATTACCACCCGCACATATATATTATAATTTATTTCTGTTTTGTTCTAAAAATCTTAAAAGTGTATTAAAATGTATGTAAATATTGTATATTATTATGCATATGTTATAAATATTATACTTTATTATACATATATTACATTCTGTAAACTCTACAATTCTTTTCTTTCATGGAAATCTGTATCGCGTCGCCACAAGCTTCTCAAAATAATTTATGTAAACCGAATGTGGACTTTATCTGTGAATATTTGAGATATACTCTTTGATAAAATACAGAAAATACTATAACAAAAGTTGATGATTCCAATTTTTCTATAAGATTATAAATGTAATTTTAAAGAATGTCATATTTGACATATTTTAACAGTGCATGCTTATAACTTGGAAACTGTAAAACTCAAGACGTAGAAGCCGTGATCTGTTTAGAACAAAAGATTGCGGGAGATTTTCTCTTTAAGAAATAAATAAGTAGATTCTACATACAGATTTGATAACTCTGCAGCCGAATAATAACGAGTGTCGAGGATTGTTACCCGATATGAAATATACAAAACATGTACGGATAAAAAGAAATCTCTTATTTCAGATCCGCTACAGGCGTCAGAAGATTATAAAATATAAAACAATTCTTTATTTTTAACCCAGGAACAGTTACTTAATTCTTTTCTAAACGATCATCTGGGGTATTTTTTACATCCTGATTAAAGTTATTATTACTAACTACATATTGAATATTATTGATTATTCTACAATTTATTATTATTTAAGATTATTATATGTATAAATTTTCTAAATAGTTTTTAAAGAAATAAAAAGAAAAATAAAAAAAATAAATGTAGATTCTAAGTAAAGAAAAACTACTAAATTCCATTTTTTCGCTGTTGAGATGTAAAAGTCATCCTAGACCACTACTCTCGGGTTAAAACAAGTCTTTTGTCTGTACAACACCGCACATGTAATCAATGATATGAGATGTCTTCTGCGCTCAATAGGCGTAAATCTAGTAACACAGTTTTTCTTTATACAATATTACAATAATCAAGTTCTAGAAACCATCTATTCTTTAATGACGTCATCCGAATTTTGATCAATCTTTTAGGATAGAGAAATGTCTACTACCCAAATGGCCAAATATTTGAGTTTTCACTCATAATCAGTGGTTCTGTATGGACTCTTTCTTTCATTCTCCCTTAACAAGACACATTTGGTAAAGATTATCTGTTTCTTTCTCTTATTCTTCCTTAACAAGTTCACCAACGCATTCGGTAGATTCTCATCCTTTCTTTATTTTTCTTTAGCGAGTATTGATACATTCGTACACTCATAGTGGATTGTCTTTCCCTTTTTCTCTTTTCATTTTCGTTATTTCTTCTCTCTTTATTATTCTTTCTCTCGTTTTCTTTTTTTTTCTTAACTTATATAGGTCATAATATTTCATATTTTTTTTCCACTTTTTCTCTGAAGCAAATAAAATCTATATAACTCTTTCAATATCCATAATAAATAGAAGTTCGGATCCGGGTCCTAACCGCATATGCGCCGCAAAACACTATCGTTCAGAATTGGTAGACCAAAGCGCGTAAGCGAGCGCGTATAAACTTCTTAAACCAAGCTTGGAAGGAATAGAACTAAATAATAAAAATAAATCATGTTCTAGTATTGTTTCTCTTAGTCCTTTTTCCCTCTCTGATAGACTGGTTTCTTTACCTGAATCTGATCCTCCCTCTGAACAATTTTATCTCACTTCCTTAGCCCGGAAGAGAAGGTAAAATAATCCTCTTTCTCATTTCGTCCTCGCACGCATACATACAGGTACCAATTTTAGTCTCTACATTAATGTAGTACTTGCGTGTTAAAAATAATACAATATTACACACAGAAACACATAATATGCATCCTGATTTTGTTATCTTTAGATTAGCGATCTTATTTATATTATTAAATCAATAAAAAATATTTTTTTACTAACAATAAGCTTTCAGCTTAAGTTGTGTTTGATTTATGGCAACTGCTTCAGAGCGTTATTAATGAGTCCCTGTGACGTTCTTTTGTGCTTTTACTTAAACCTTCGACAATCTCATAAAATAAAAAATCGGTTTTGGACTTAACACATATAGGTATACTATATGTACCTATCACATTCTCTGAAAACATTTGTAATGGAAAATATGGAGAACTAATATTTTAACAAAGAAAAAAAATAAAAAACACTAAATTTTAACAGAAGACAAAGATGGTAAAATATCTATAGAAATTGTAACATATTTGTAACATTTATTTATTTATAATTTTTACGTGTACAAATCAAAAAATTCTGTTTAATTATTTTCTCTGTTTATATCTTTTGTTCACAACATTTCACTTTACCAAATCTTAATTATTCCTTATTAATAATTACTGGCAAAGTTATGACAATACTGAAATGCTTTTAATAATAAATTATTTACTGAGTCTTTAACTAAATATATTTGAATCTTGTAAAATCGATCTTTGGTCGTGAATACAGATCATATAAAAAAACAATAATTCGTGGATTTGATGCGAATTAATATCTATACAATTTGCATTTAAAAAGTTAATCAATTTAGTATTCTAATTACTTTAATTTAGTGCTTTATGTTAAAGCATATTATAGGATCAATTTACATATTATTTTAATGTTATTTAAAAATAAATAAATAAATATACGCGCATGTGTATAGTATACTAACGTATGTACATAAAAATATACTTTTAATATTAATCGACAAAATGTATTTTACTTTATATCCAGTAATTTTATATAACACTTTCTTTAATTTTTCTAAGAAATATAATTGTGGATTATTTGCTAGACATAATAATACAAAATTGAGCATTAAGAGATTAATAAGATATCTAAGAATTATTTTAATATTAATGTATTAATTATTAAATAAAAAATCATTATGATATGGTTTATTTTCATTATTTCATAAAACTTAATAAAATATTTTTTTTCTTATCTAAAAGTCTACTTACAAGTTAGCGATAAAATATGCCGTATCAATTAAAACAAGGAATTAATGATAAATAAAAATCCATCTTTTCTTATCTCATATAAATTGAGATAGATCCAATTAATAGGATTTAAGTCAACAATTTCGATAAAAATTCGCAAAAATAGACTAAAGCCTATTAATATGGTAAAATACATTAATTATTAAAGATTCAAGAACGGGGGACATGTTTGCCTGCATTTACATTCCATCGACGCAGACGATGACAGACACATTTAATGTTTACCGCCATTTACTCTTAAATTTCTAAATAAGATTAAAATATCACAATTCTTTTTTAATACACTACAATAAAATAAAAGTTATATTTCTCTATATACATATATATACGTATATACATGTACATTTATACGTATTATATATGTATATATAAAATATACTACATAATTACATAATCGTATATATATTCTATAGAAATACAATATGGTAGGATATACATATTTTAATACTTAATCCTTTAACTTTAATCTCACATTTCCTTTACTTATTAGTTTATTAATTTAAGCGCACAATTGCATTTTCGAATTTATCATAAAACAAATATGATATTGTAATGAATAAAATTGAAAATTATATACATGCAATGCCCATTAAAGAGCATTGTTGGGCACTAAAAGGCAAGTTAAAGAATTAGGATAAACTTATAACTTATTTGTTTTTATCTATAAATTATTCTTATTTATTAAAATTATTTTTTTCTATCTATATTTGTCCTTGCGTCGATGTTTTTCTATAATTTCCTACGCTAAATAATCTATATCGCAAGTAGATTGATTTAATATCTATATACGTGGATACTTTTCAGCTGCGAGGCTAGATTTAGCACCGATTATTATCGGTAAACGAGGGTTTAATATCGATATTCCCGTTTCTCTGTTGCAACTTATTGTCAGATATGAAACGAAGAAACGTGCTCAGCTTACTTATTTTCTAACTCTAATCAGCCAATATTTTTGGCACATTTGTAATAAAAAAGAAGTCACACATTAATAACAGATAATCAATTCCAAATTTGTTACAATATTTTTTTAAACATTAATATATTTTAATTAAAGGAAGAGGATTTGATTTAAATACAAGACAAGAAGTTACTAAGTTACACTTATTAATCTGATTAAGTAAAATTTGGTTTTTTAATTCATTGTTTCTTTGTAAATTTTATATATTCCTACAATTTTTAACTGTACAGTAAATGCACGCTTGTATAGTGACGTTTTTATTATAAGAGAGACTCGTTATCAGATAGATGCGTATATTTATAAATGTAAAATTCGATTCTTTGTCTAAATTTAATTTTTGCTTAATTTTGTTAAAGAAATCTATTTTTCTAAGACAGGGATAATTGATCTATAAAATTGTAAAATACTACGACAAAATTAAATAAAAATCTAATGCGATTCAACTTGAGCATTTTTTTCGATCGCACAACAAGCGCTTATGTTTGACTTGAACAATACGCGTTAAATCGAAGAATTGAAGGATGCTGAATAAAATAGTAAAAAGAATGAAGAAACAGAGAAACGGGATGGTAGCGTAAGAGCGACGCATATCGCGATAAAAACGTGAATATATAGCCTCGCAGCCGCGCGTGCGACAATGAACAAATGACGCGACACGAGCCGCATGGCTTGCCAGAGAAACGTCGGTTTGCTCGCCATTGGTCAAGCAAGTACCGAAGCTTGTTTGGCAAGAGGCTCCGATTCGAAAGCCTCTCTGTGAGGACATGTGCGTTCAGCTTGGTCGTGCCACTTGGAAGCTGTTGTAATATCTATCGATGGTTGCATTCAGCAGAGATAACAATTACATCACCGCTGAGTTACAATTTATTTTAAACGGAGTACGTCAGTGGACAGTGACTATTAAATCTCTTGCATTCATGCACTTCTGTAAAGAGAAGTATTATATAAATTAAACAAATTAGATTAGTTGATTAACGCTTTAGATACTTCATATTGTTGTACAAGTATAAACATATACTGAACTTTAAATATCATTTATATAATATTTAAAGTTTTGCAAAATATTTATTGGAAGTCACATATGTGTGTGTATAAGTGTGTGTACAGGTATACCCTTGACGTACTAAGTTCCAGTGCTATAAATTGATCTAATAGTTTTCTCTGCTAAAAATTGAATTTTTTCAAATAATCAAATAAAGCTAAGCTCAATTTAGCAGATAAAGTCAATATTTATCAGAAGTGGTAGATTCATTAGTCGTGGCACGAATAAAGCTGAAGGCCCACGTTGTGCTTTGTATTTCGTCTGCTTTGCGTTGCATTTGTCAGGGTGGAAGGTATCGTGGGTTATCATTGTTGTCACAGTTGTTATAACCGTTATTGTAATGCTGTTGTTCTTGTTGCATTTGGACGAGCCATAGGAGAAAAGGAACAGCGGCTAAATTTTTTTGGAATTTGTATGAGCTTGGAGTCGTAAGACAGCTCTAAGTTTTTGAACTTTTGAGATTTTATCGATACCTGTTCTAGCTCAATAATGTGTATTTAATTATTAATAAAATTTTAAAAAAATGTGAATGCTGTTCGCTTTTGACCAGTGGTAGAAGTGGAGTACTCGTTCACACGCAAAAGTAATAACGATAGGGTCATGCAGTGTCATGCAAAGAGAGTGTTGCTATACATTTATTTGAAAGTCATATCAAACGCTAAAGCATTTCCAGCGTTAATCGCTCATAGTTTTACCCATAAGTTTTACAGAACACATTATTTAATTTATTCATAAAATATTTTGAAACAATTGTGTTAAATGTTTTTGTTTTAAATAAAACTACAATATAATTTATATAAAAATATAAAATTTACATAAAGGCCAGATTTTTAGATAAAAGAACATTATTAGACAAAATATCTTTTCTAAAAAAAAAGAATATAACTATATAAAGTAATAAATATAATAAAATGATTACATAAATAAAACTCTATTTTTCTATTTATTTTTATAAAATATATAAATATATATCCAAGAGAGTTGCTGATTTTGCGCAAAGCATTATATAATAAATTAATCGTTACTGTGCAAATAAAAGACATTTATGTTGAAAAATAAAAGTTTTGCGTTGACTTTCCATAAATTGTACAGCCTCATAAACGCTACAATCCATGCACTCAACTTAATTTTTGTCTACGTGTAACTCGATCTTTTTCTAAGTGCTTTGAAACTTCATAAATATAATGATCTAAGCTCTTGAGTATGCGCCCATTTCCAAAAGATCTTCAACAAATTTTTTTATTGTTGAACTTTTACCCAAATTTCTAATTCGTAAAATCTTCAAGTTTCCAAATTCTAAATAAATTTTTTAAATTTAGTTTAAATAATCATTGAACTTTTATATCCTTATTATTAAAAAACTTGAAACTTTTTATAATTTTGAGCTTTAAAAATTTGCGTATATATAAATTAAAATAGAATTTTTTATTATTTTGTTAGCCAATTTTTTAATCTTTTTGTTTAACCTACAAATTTTCTAAGCTTTTCAAGACAAAGTATTTTTAAAAAAATATGTTTGTTTTGGAAAATGTACGCATATGCGGCCAGGTAATTTCCGGAACTCGAGAAGATCATCCTCGCTGCTCGTCGATCGGTTTTCTCTGCGTCTGTCGGCCTTGTCTGTCGGATGTGCATGCTGCAACCATGCCTTCTAAGGTAGAGAATGTCTTTCTATCGTACAAGCTCGCCTTCTATTGTGGACTCAATTACCTCCCATCTCTTTCATTCCAAGTATGAGGATGTTTGTTTTCAAAACGGACAAGAGGTGTCTACGAGGAAGTTATAGAATGAGAAGAGTGAAAGAACAGTGCAAGAAGTAAAGAACCAGGCTATGTGAAAAAGAGAGAAAGAGAAAGAGAGAAAGATATGATGTAAAGATTCGAAGAGTGAAAAAAGAATCGTGATTCAATTAGGGATACAATCAAGGAAGCGTTCTGCTAAATCGATTGAATTGCACGACGAATGAACGCCATTTGTTACTATAATCATATAATTATTATTTTATTCCTGCATCACAATACGTTATCAATATTATTTTATAAACTTTTATATTTAAAATTAAATGTTATTGTGTAGAACGTTACTGATTACTGAATACATAATTATGCAGAAAATAATAAATTTTAATTAAATATGCTCAAAAGACATTAAGAAAAAGTATAATTTAAAAGAATTTCTATTCAACGTTTCTGTTATAACTGTATAATGGCGTAATAAATTACACAAAGATTAGACATTTTAGATATGTATATATATATTGCATATTTCTGTTTATTTAATTCTTCATTTAAAATTTAGAAGATTCCTGAAATCTTTATACATATATGTTAGTATCTTTTATGTAATACGTCTCGTGCACAATCGGCGTCCATACTTCGTGCAATTTTATTGTGCTTTTTTATAAGTTTTCGCATCTAACAAAACTCGACCAGTCGCGTCGAACATTGTCGCATTAGAATAAGAGAAACGACATAGTGAGGTGCATTGTTGTGAGAAAAATCCGAGAGCTAGAGTATCCACATTTTGTTTCTTTTTTTTATCATAATATTAGGATAAATGGTTAAATCATCATCGATGTTCCTAGACGACAGTCGATCGAGTACATGCAGCGTGGAAACGCTGAAGAAGAAATTTAATTTATATTTTACTTGTCAAAACTGGAACGTATTTTTTTAATCTTTTAAGAGTATTTAAAAGTAAGAAATAAAAACTTACAATAAATTACATAATTGCCAAATATATGAAGCATCAAGAATGCTAGATTTAAGCAAGAAATATTGCAGAATTATATAATTTAAGTAAATAAGTATTACAAAAGTAGTTAAATATATGCCCTAGTGGAATTATTGTATTAGATCAAATTTGTGTCAAACATAGCTTCTATCACTCAAATCTATTATTTAAACAGATCATGTAATTTAATATTCGATATTTTATTTCGTATTTTAATAATGCTTTCTTCAATAAAACTTCTTCTTCAGAGTTTACGAATGTTACGAATGTATTGCAATGATGCTAGCCGTGCTTGCTCAAAGAGCAACTAATAGAGAACTCGGACTTGTGCCGAGATCATCAGAGAAATCGAATAGATAGTTGGGATGATTTCTACACGAGAAACGCCTAGGTACTATCGATGCTGTCTAAGGCCAGTGATCGGAACGAACGATGCACACAAATTGGGCAAATCTCGCTGTAGAAAACGAGAAGATTAAGTTTTCTATTAGTTACAATTCAATTGTAATTATCTAATCTTACTGCAAATTTTAAGATAAGTTTATAATAAAATTTATTATCGATGCTATTTAATAGTATCTTTCATTTTATAGCTTTAATTTAAAAGTATAATTTTGTGCGCCTCCTAAGTGTCTTCTATTGTTATCTATTGCATTTACCCCGAAGGGGCTATCTCCCAAGGAAAACGTAAGTCGATTAATATATTAAAATTAATTCAAACTACATTATAGCGAATAAAATTTCTTATAAGAATACATAAATATATATATATTTTACTTGCAGACATCTATTCTCATATATGTTTCTTTTTAGCATTTAACACTTATCGAATTTTCCTTAGCATTCTCATTTTCTATTATGCATATATACTATCTATCGTAAGATATGCAACTTCGATAAAATTTGTATATTATACAAATGTATATTTCTATGCGATCTCTAATGGATCGATAACACGCGCTTGAAAGAGGCACAAAATTAATTATAATAATGCATGTCAATCATCGTTATATTATACGATTTTGACATCTGTTTTTCTATATCTCGAAGGCTGTGGCTTTCAAAATTAAAGCCAACTCTATCGTTCGTTCCGACAAATGGTCGTGTTGTCGACTCGCTAGAATTTCTACGAAGGATATGCTTGGACACCACTGCGATGGGTGGATCGAATTAATTGGTGTTATACGATGTGATTATTGCAACGTTCTACAAAGCAAGCGGAGGCTCCTAAGACGGCCGAACGCAGAATAAGGATGGTCGACAGGATCAGCAGGAGTACGGGATTCGAGCGCGAGGTCGGGGGTACACGATTGCACATATCCTCCTCACAGAAGCACATGTGACCAGTGCCGGTACTTTCCATCATGCACACGTGGTCCACCATGAATAAGTTTATTTGTAGTTGCGCGGTGCAGGTTCTTCTCACGCTCTCGTACGCTGAAAGCAAAAAAGAACAATAAGCAGCAAGTAAATTCCTGCGAATTGTAAAAATCTAATTTATATAATATTTACAAGTCATATTTATTATTATCTTTAATATGATAGAATGTAGGGGAATTGTGCCCAAAACGACATACTTAATAAACATAGTTTGGTATTATATTTAAAATTTTTTATAAATTTGCATTAGTTATGTATAACAACATAGGTATAAACAAAACACTACAATTGTTTATTTTGCCCTGATATATCGGGCAAAATGACATATTTAGGTGCTTAATATCGCTAGAAGAGCGACAATACATTAAACGTCGAAATCCATCGTGTCTTTAGTACCAGTTGTAAGTTGATAGTGAGTGCACGCTTGTGAATGGAAATTTTGCCAACTAATCGAAAACGCAAGTATAAAAATTATTTTGGCACATTTTTCTTTAGCTCATTATTTTATTTCTTTGTTTGGTAACTAATCTTTTTATGTTTCATCATTGAGTTTTTTTATATAAAGCCATGCTGCTGCACTTTTTATATTTGGAGATATCAGAGCAATATTGCATACGGTTGCCGGCCTAAAATGATTAGTATGTCATTTTACCCGGTCACTAGTAAAATTTTTCTATCTATAAAATAAAAAGTTAGATTGTATTAGAAAAATATAAAAAGTGCAACAGCATGGCCTCATATCACTCAATGATGAAACATAAAAATATTAGATACCAAACAAAGAAATAAAATAATAAGCTAAAGAAAAATGTGCCAAAATAATTTTTTACATTTAAGTTTTCGATTAGATGGCAAAATTTTCATTCACAAGCGTGCACTCATTACCAATTTGCAACAGGTATTAAAGACATGATGGATTTGGACGTGTAAATATACCAGCGCTCTTCTAGCAGCGACATAAAGCGCTAAACTAGCACTATGTCGTTTTTTCCCGGGTATGTCGTTTTAAGCACAATTCCTCTATAATACGTGTTATTACAATTATTATCTAATAACTATTTACCATAAAACCATAATTTACTAAACGTTTCAGCCGTGCTAAGTTCTTCTCGTCTAAAGCTTTTCAAGTTTAATTAGTTAAGGTGTAGTCTGATTTATGGAAAATCGAATAGACATTTTAATTCTCTCTAGAAGGAGTGAATTTCTCATAACAAAAATAGAAAATACTTACGTGATTTTGCATTACGGACCATTTTTACGCAGCATCCGTTACATGTCATTAGCGGTGGCTGGTCCCTGGGTAGTGCCGTATAGTTGAAAGGATCCTTGCACCTAAGATCCGTCCATGAGTCGCATTCATAGCAGTAAATGGAACGAGCTGTGAAATAGATACGCTTTCAAAGATCATATATCGACCTTATCGCACTCGAGAAAGAATGTACGCAAAGTCGAAGAATATGATAATCTATCTATAACAACTCTCTATTTTTTAATGCCGAATTTGCTTACAGATTTTTGCTTTTATCCCATATTTTGTGTTAAACACGAATTTCTGATATTTTGTTATTAACACAAAAATAATTATTAATTGATAACAATAAAAAAGGAGGGTCCCTAACAATAAGACTAGGCCCCTTCTGAATTTTATTCCAAAATATCAGAAACGTTCTATTTTTGTAAAAACTATTGAAATCAGGTGATTTTAGTCTAAACGGACGATTTTAACGTCTGTTTATCCTGTAACTCTTTATTGTAATTAATATCACTTTTTACCATCAACGCTCTTATGCCACCTACATATCATCTCCTTACATTTGTGTAGTGTTTGTGTCTGTGTTTCAGGTAGAGAAGAAAGTTGAAGGCATTAATTGTATGTATTTATAAGCTGTAATTGTAAGGGTTGGGTGTGCTACCAAAGCCGTTTTCTGGCCACACCGGCACTGACAAGTAAAGTTCTTTGATCTTTTCACGTTTAAGTTATATTTTCTTGTAACTCTTTCATATAACACATGTTACATCAAATACATATCTACAGTAGCCAAAAGAAATAAATAATTTATTTTAGAAAAATTGTGCTACAAGAATGTTGATACCAAGGATTACGAAATACTTAATTGTTTTACACACCCAAATGTAATACAACAACACACACACAAATGTAATAAGAAATCAATATGTAGGTAACACAGCAGCGTTGATGGAAAAATGGGATTAATTAGAGATACAGGATAAACAAGCGTCAAAATACGTCCGATTAGTCGTTTTAAACTAAAATCACATGATTTCAATAGTTCTTACAAAAATAAAACGTTTCTGATATTTTGAAATAAAGTACAGAGAGGGCCGAAAACTGGCCTTGGGACCCTCTTTCTTTGTAAAATTTATTAATACAGCGTCTTTGTTAAAAGGTATAAGAGAAGACAAACTTTAGGGGATGGTAGATCTCACCAAAAGAATCAATAAGAATAAAAAAAAACTTGTGTCTTTCGACGCGTCTTTGGGGGCTACACGTACGTGCTACGCTATGGTATTTCTACACGCCCACACCCTCATTATTGTATTGTAGATGCGAGTAAAAGAAAGCTGTGTGAGTCGTCCCCTTGATGACGCACGGGGTTGTTGTACAACAATGCCACGGAGATTTCGGGCGGAGCTTTCGAACCGTTTTGACATATCGCACCAGCCGAATTGTATTTCCTGTTAAATGAAGCGTCCTTATTTGGAAAGTCAGAGAGTCTTCGCGGGTGCGGAAGTGCGCGGACGCGGCGCTAGCCGCTAGTGCACGAGTGAACTACGCGAGCGATATATTCTTCCGCAAGCGCAACGGTATATCTACATCACTTAAGTCGATGGAGGAAGTAATTAAAGGAATCATGGCGGCTTTTGATTAAATTAAAAAGAATATTGAAATAAATGACTTAAATAACAAAGGGGCTTAGAGCCGTAACAGAACGGCTCGTTCGTTAAGATAATATTTCTGTTCGTGTCAATAATATTTTTGTGCAAATTTTTGTTTACTTATTTCAACTCAGTAAACTGCGCGCCATATATTTTTCAGTTTTGAAACACGTCCGCGTATAAATAAATACCAGAGTAGGTATGGTATACACTGAGTTGGAACAAGAGAGTATACAAATATTTACACGGATATATTATCGATACAAACATCCTGTTACGGCTCTAAGCCCTTTTGTCATTTAGATGATTTATTTCAATATTGTTCCTATAATTTAATCCAAAGCCATCATGATCCCTTCAATTACCTCCTCGTCCCTAATGTCGACTGGAATGATGTATATCATAAAGTAGCAGGCGTAGCTTCTCAAGGACGCGTCGGAGCACACAGGTTTCTTAACACAATTGATTCTTTTGGTGAGTTTTATCATTCCCTGAAGTTTGTCCCATACCTTCTAAAACACCCTGTATAATATACTATGTTAAATGCGCATTATCAACTTGTAAATAGTAAACGTTTAACTAAACAGTCATATTTAATGCTAAATAAGCATAGTATTAGACTTAAGAGTACAAGCTGTTATTGTAAGAAAGTGACTAATTAATAAGATCAAAATCATTAAATATGTAATTTAAAATCATGTAATTCAGATAAATTATTTGGAAAATTTTTTATACTTTGCGATCACATAGTTTCCCGAGTGCACATTTTTCATAAAAGATTTTACGTATCGATAAGCGCGCACGTGAGTTCTAAAAACGAGATATTAAGCACCGTTCGCTTTTCACAGCACAACAGAGAAGCACAAACGTTTTGGTAACGTGGTTGTATTTGATGAAACTGGCCGAGAATGAGATTAATTTGTGTGAATTGTCGAGCAATTAACACTTAAGCGTCGTCTACAATAGAAGTCGTACAGTTGCAGAACGTGGTCGCAGGTCGCAAGAGAGATGCAGCGTGACGTATTTAAGCATACTTAAGGCCGTAGGCTTCAATACGCAGAACGCGCAGAAGTTGGGTTAACTTCAAAAGTTCAAAGGCCTCAAATACATCACTTCAAAGGCCTTAAATTGCCTTAAATACGTCACGCTGCATATCTCTTGCGACCTGCGACCAGCCTGCGACCATGACGTTCTGCGATTGTACGACTTCTATTGTAGACGACGCTTTGCGATTTACAAAGACCTCTTATGACTTATCGAGAATTCGACATTTGATTGTTGAAATAACTATGCTCTTCGTTAAGCAAAACATTTTTCGTGCAATTCTCGCCCAGTTAGGAGCGAAAGCAATCTCGACCGGATAATTCCCGACGGAGAACGCTTTCCCACCCTGAGGGATACTCTGACAAGGGTCACTTTGGCCGCGGACGCATCGAGCTTCATCGACCTTCATCGAGTCCCTAGCGAACGAGTCCGACGACACGGTACAGGCATACCGAGGAGAGTAAGCTGGCTTAATCACTCACTCTGGCACTCCGCATGACAGACGTTGGCAACCGCGAGTACAATTGCCGCTGAAAACGAAAGATTCGTTGCTGCTTTAGGCAATGTGCATTGGCAATGTGCGCAGGTTGCTAGCTTAAGTAACTTTATGTGTTCTGTTATAACGCAAGCGACAGGACTAGGGCTATTATACAACGGCTACGGTGGTTGCGACTACCATTACAACCGCTACTATCTCTAAAGCGCGGCTCTAGCATACCGGTATTAATGATGTTGGGGACTGCTGATAATTGTGCTAGCTAATAATGCTATCACTCGATTGATCAAAGAAGAACCGTGCGGCAGTCACGTCCAGATTTTTCGGTTCGCTGGATGATTCTAATTTTGTTGCGCATTTGCTCTTGCAGATTATGAGGTGTAGTAAAGAATTGGTGATAGAGGATGGAGTATGGGAGTATATATAGGATATAAAATATGACACACATGCGGTATAAACACGTATGATAGAAAGCATATATTAGTATACAAAAGTATAGAACAGTAAATGGCAATATCTGGGGCATGATTTAGAAATCAAATTTGGTCGCGTATAGTTTTAAAAGAGCCTTGAAACATATGTGTATCATATACTTATAGAACGTTTATCTTGAAGTAAATAACTTGAAAAGACGAAAGCTAGTTTGACGTGATAGACGTTTGAATAAAATTTTGCTCTAGTTAAAGTGCTGCGTGCGTATATTTAGAATATGACGTAGATAGTAATTCAACTTTGTCTTAATTACATCAGGTCTTTTAATTCTTTTATATATCTTTGATATTTTAATACGCGACACACAGTGTAAAAGGCCAAAGGATTAACAATTTCTGTGCGCAGCACATATAAGAGTTATTTCAATATCGAGTGCATTTTACTAGTTATATTTATAGTTAGCCGTGCAGAATCGTGCTGCTATAATTAATGTTTATGAACAGGTTATAACATGTAACACTGTAAGAGGTAAGTGAACTAAATCGATATTCTTATGCTTGCATGCCGTATTTTGGCGATTATTGTACAGATTTGCAGAATCTGCTATCGTTTGTAAAAACATAGGGTTTTCTAATAGTGTAACAGAGAACATCAAATAAAAAATACGTACAGAAGATATACAGAGAGGATGTAATAATAGAAAATAGAAAAGATATGCGCAAAGTGTGGTGAGTATAAAGATATATGTGTAATAGAAAGTTATAGGTAAATGCTTTTGCAAATATAATTTTTACATTATTACACTTTGTAATATATTGCAAGTTTCTCCATTCAAATGAGATATTTAACAACAATTGTTTATATTAGTGGACCAAAACAATTTGGAGATGTCTGACGCACTTTTTGGAAAATACCTCCGCATTTGACTTGAAATATAGAGGACTCATATTTTAAGTATAATTTGTAAAATTATTGATTTAATCTGTTAATAATTCTCATTGCATAAAGAACGGTAAGTATACAATATCAATCTGTAGATCTTTATCCCGCAATCCTCTACATTTCTAAAAAAATGCGATCTTTTTTTATGAATTTTACGTACGTACGTGTCCACGTACCTAGCAGCACGGAGGCAGCGGCCGTACGCGTGTTGATTGATCTAATATATAACACCTATGATTTCTAGATCGTAATAAGACTCAGTAGTAATTGCAAGTGAGACCGTAACTAATTTGCATTAGATTTCCAAGATTGTCGATGTCTTGACGTATAAACAAGCACGATTATTTATTTGCATCTTAACATTTATGATCGAAGTTAATTTAACAACGTTAAAAATGCAGATATACCTTATATACTTTGGATATGGATTTTGGTGTCGGAGTTCCAAATGATATAAGATTATAATAATTAATTTTAATTTTAAAGTGTAAAAACTTTAAACGTTGAATATAATCGACATTTGTGTAAGGGAGAAGCCTATTTCAGTTTGACGATGGTATCTTCTTAAAATATAGAAAAACCTTTCGGGATTAAATGGGAAGCTCATCGAGGACGCATGCACACTCACCCACTATCAAGTGATTCGTCCACATGCTGACAGCGGCAGGATCTCCTTACACTTTGTTTAGCTTCGCGTCATGTCGAGACTTTCTCAAACATCGAGTAGCGCCCGATTAGCACGAGCGGATTCAGCCGTATATTTCAAGCCGTCCCTGAAATTACGGAATTGGTCTTGAAATTAAATTTGAGGCAATCTGTGAAAATATATAGATCCAACTTTTCGCTAGAGTATCGTCTATAAAAAATATTTTTCATAAATTCCGTTTTAAGTTAGCTACTTAAACGTGAAAAAAATAAAATTGTGTAATTAAAGTAAATGCTGAAGCTAAATTAATTTTTTATACCTGCTATCTTAAATATTGTAATGCAATAATTCTCACAACTATTAAAAAAAGTATTTGTTCTATTTTTTCAAATAATTTTTTGATAATGTAATATTATTTTTATGATAATACTTTACTTATTTGTTAAAATATTTTATTTATTATATTAATAATATATTAATATCAATTAATATTAAACAGGACTGATTTATGTATCTGTCACCGCTAGTATTTGGTCACCGGAAATGTTTACTTCCTCTTCCTGAATTTATATATGCTAACACACGCGTATTTGAGAAGTGTCATAACGTAAATGGTCAATTTAAGGCACTTAGCAGCTTAATGAGATAATAACACACTAAATCGTTTAGCTGGTCATGAAATTTAGTATTAAGGCATTTCATGATAACTGCAGTAACAAATTATTAATTAAGTTGTAATATTGAATACTTATGTGTTAGAAAATTTTTACACATGTAACAATAAGTTATAGTATTAATTATTTAATAAATATATTGTTTACTAAAAAAATTGCTCTTATCCTACGATATAAAGTATTATAACTATACACTCTCTTAGGGTGAATATAATTGCACAAATAGTGCATAAATTATGAAAAGATTTGTAAGAGTTTTAGCATTATTATAAAACGGTTATATAATCGTAATTCTAGAAATAATAAGAAAAGGTATAAAAATATTCTGTCTATTATTTATTTCAATTCTTCTAAAATACTCTACCTTTTTCTTTCATAAAAATTAATAAACGCATATTAAATATGTATTATATTTCTTCTATATGTCAACATCATCTCTGTTAAATATTTATTATTATATATTATTTCTTGTTATACTTTACGCGACAGAGTAAAATAAGAATTGTTGATTATTTGTCTAACTCTTTCGAAAATTTTCACTTTCACAGATTAATTTTTTTTACATTTTATATATTATTTATGTGCAGAGAATCTAGATCTCATTTTATGTTAATAATAAATTAACTAAAAGATATTTAGCTAGCTATAGCAATTAAAATACGGAGCAAAACTGCACAAAATCCGAAATGCATTACTTGTATCTATAAAACAGACTGCAAAGCAGATTTAATGCAGTCATATGCCTAATCACAATTCGCACATACTTTTATAGCACCACGGAGTCTATAGAAGGATTGATTTTCTCGTGACAACACTGGTGACCTGTTTTTAAACGGTGTTTGGAACACGAGATCTATTTTCTTTTACTGGTTATTGTCATCCTTCGTGTGTCGTGATCCCAGATTCAATTGTCGACCCTCTAACGAGATCCGGCAATGCTCAGCTGCGCCTACACCTTCTTCAAGCTCAGACACCTTAGCGCGTCTATCGACGAGTCTAAATCACCGATGCATAGCGACGGTGGAACACGCATATCGAGGGTACAAGGATATGTAGCACGATGCAGTTCGCGAAATGTCACGATGCGACTGTGCGGTCGCGATTACGCTGTAAATGCAGCGTACAAGCGCTTTCAGGGTACTGACAAGCGCGCTAGTCAACGCGCCGACCGGAGCGCGGATTCAGGTCGATCAATATGACGAAGTCCGCCAGTCCGTGCCACGTGCTCACATTGCGGTAACTATACCGACGAAGCTGATGCTGCTGCTGCTATACTGTTGCTGTTGCTGCTCGACAAGGATTTGCATGGCACAACAGCTTTCGCTGATAGCATACAACATAAAGCTTTTAAAACAGAAGAAGTCGTAAAAGTTAAACCAATCGTATACATCAATTGATGTTAGACTAGTCAAAGAAAATGTCAATATTAATTCTATAATATCAGAGTTTAATGTCAGACTTTAAACAGCGCTTGCGCACTTTGGCGTTTATCGTTGCCGCACTTTCACGAGCCATCGAGATACATTCGTGCCGACAGCACAATTATCTCAAGTTATAATTTATTTCTTTAAAACGGTGTAGTGAAGACAATTGAAACTTGGCAGATATTTTCATCTATTCGTATACTAGATGTACAAAAAAATTCAAAATATTGGTAGAGCTCCTTCAACATTTTTTTAGCTGTTTTATCCGTCAAAATCGTCTCTTCCCATAAGAATACGTGTTAAATCAGTAAATATTAAAATCGTTATATCTCAGCAACTGTTTAGTGGATTCGTTTCTACTTTTTTGTAGCACATCAGGGCTGCGTTCAGAAACATCACCCGCGAGGCCCCTGGGTATCATTTTATCCTTATTGTTCACCGAATGTTAAACAAGGATATAATGATACCCGGGGACACTCGGGTGATGTTTCTGAACGCAGCCCAGGAAGACTAAAAGAACATTCTCACAAATTTTTATCCACTTGGTAGCGCTTTGAAAATAGGTGCGATACATCCTTAAAGACAGTATGAGGTATAACAAATATAACAGTTTTTTGTCAAAAAGAACTCTGTTGCTTTATTCTTGAAAAATATGAATTTATCACAATAAAGCATCTCACAAAATGCTCAACTGAGTTATTCACTCGCACAATGCCTGTTTCTGCACATGTGGCATAACATTTACATGATATATAACAAAGATACTGGCATTTTTTTGCAAAATGTGGACGTTATCGAATTTTTTGATTCTTATTCGCATGATTTGTTTGTAATAATTATTGTCTATTTTGTAAACATGATTATAAAACTCGTAATCAGAAAAATATTACAAATAATGATGTGACACAATAAACACAAATGTTTAGGTCTATTTCCTTGTTTTACACTTCTTGGAACTCCATTTAGTAGCAGTAGACTGTAACTTGCGCAATGCCTTCTCCATTTTGGCAATCTCACTGAACATCTTGCATAACTGCTGCAGGCCTAAGTCACGTTCAACTCTCAAGTCTTGAATAACTTAATGATGCTTTGCTACACTGCAATTCAGTTCCTCAATTGTATAACATTCTGTTTTGGAAACCAGTAGAAAAGGGATTGAATGTCTCAATAGCACGAATCTATAACATACGTTATAAAACAAATAAAAATTTTGGTTGACATTTTGTACAATTGTAAGCACATGACATTGGGTACGTTCAGGAAACAACGGTTGCGCAACAGCTGAGTAACTGGTCAATGTAATTGGTCTAAATTTAAAGATCTAATAATAAAAGCCAATAAACACTGACCGCTCACTGATCGCTTTGTTTTCCGAAAGCGCCTATTAATACTGACCTTTGCAGAATATTCATTTAATGCTTGAACAAAAGTAGTATCAGTCTCGTTACATTGTTTTTCCATTTTTATTTAATGAACTGGTTCCTAGACAATGAACAAAACAAATGTCACATTATGATAATAACATTACTTACTTTATCATTTCAATAAGATATGAGCAAAAGTACTAAAGTAGGCGTCAGCAAAATAAATCATTTTTATTTCTTACTCTTACTTCAGTACGCTTGTAAGCGTAAGAGCTGAAGTTGGACTAAGAAATAATAATAATTTATTTTGCTTACGCCTTTATTTTAGCTTTATTTTACACTTACTTCTTACTTCTTACGTCTACTCCGGCTTCTTACTCCGCATATTGTAGACGACGCTTCAGAGGTTAGTTTCTTCACAAGCGATCAGCTGCGGGATCAATGGGAACCATGGTGGGGGTATAGGACTCTAGGTGGGGGTAAGGATTGCGCTTCTCTGATAATCTAGGACTCTAGTCGGACGCCGAGCCCGTTTCGTAACATCTCACCCACGAACGAGTAGAAACCGAGCCGAGCCGGACTCGCGACGTGTATGGGCCGCTTTATGGTTATGTTTACATGTGTCACATCACATGCGATCGAATTAACGCCAGCGCCGCATCGCATAACGGCAAGGCTATGAACTGGACAAAATTAGACACTACCAGCGCCACGCCGCGCGCCGTGGCGAGGATGTGAAAGTGACGACGACGTATCTTAATGTAAAATTTTCAGGTCTGGACTTTTGCATCGAATATATTTTTTTGTAGGGCACGTAGGGGAAAAATAAAAATACTTTTATCATATAAATTTGGTCCAAGCATTACGATAAGCCTAGTTAGAACTTGATCCGTTTACTGGTTATCGAGATCTAAAAATCTCGGGTACTTGCAACACGTCGCGTCGCGTATGCCGTATATAGAGCCACGGCTGTCTCGCTCCGCGCGTACTTGGCGCGAGACACTACCGTGTCTCTTGATATAGATTTTCAGTACTGGCAGTAAATATCGGAACGCAGCCTGTAATAATGAAATGCGGATAAACGTAAATCATATACACCCGATAGTGACTCAATTCAATATGGCCGCACGCCCCCCTGCTACTTCCACCCGGCTTCAGCCGTGCGTCCGTAGATTGATAGATGTTAGCGGTCTAGTATGTATACATAGAAGTCTGTGATATCAAATAAGACGCGTTAGTACTTTATACATATATATAAAGATGACTCCTACCATATATATACTTTGACTCGATCTATCCGCAATTACTTCAGCAGTATCAGTTGCTACTAATATTTTAACTAATGATTAGTTGTGCCTAATTTAATGTTTATTTCTGTATTAATTAACAAAAAATTAACTTAACCAACAAAATTGTTTACAAAAACATTTTCAGCTATATAGATCGTCGTCTCTAATTTGAACACTTATTGGTATTTGCAGTTTAATCGAAGTTGTAAATTTCTACTCTCCGAGTTCCCGATCATTATTTACGATTCCGTTTATTCTTTATTTTACTATGGCTCTTAAAAAGCAAACAGAATCAACTGAATATATACAATAAGTATTTAAGTGATAAGTTACTTGTGATATCTGAATCAATTTTGGATTATTTGTATTACGAGATATTTACATATTATACAAAATATCTATAATATTAATTGTGTTTCGACAATATAAAATTAAGAACTTAATAGTAATCACAGAGGAATAACAAACCTTAATCTATATGGAATCCAAAAATTAATATTCTTGCTATAAAACACATTTATTAGTTTCGGTACGTAATAAAACTATAAAAGTTGCTGGTTGTTACGTATTATCACTAACACCTACATATTCCACGTTTTTCGATTAATGTAACTGACTGTAGATATTTTATATATAGTAGAGTAGTAACCTAATGAAGGTATTAATCATTGATAATTAAAACGTTTTAATTACAGTGTTAAATTACAGTATTATGAGTATTAAAACGTTTTATATACAATTTATCATGCACCTTAATCTTATAATACTTTACGATATTACGTAAATTCCGACTCTTGTCTACGTCAAACTTATTGTAAAAAAAATACATTTTCTCTAGCATATAAAAATAATATTATTTTGTTTCTTTATTTGAAGAGCATTATAGGCACATGCATGTATGCATGTATATGTATATATATATATATATATGAATACTTCTTAAATACTTCTTAATATATAAATATTATATATTTAATATATATATATTTAATATAATATTATATATATATAATATACATACGTACATACATACATATAGGTATTATCTTCCCGGGAAAAAAAATTATATATAACTATATATAAACATACAAAATTATGTATAATTATATAAAAATATGTATTTTTTTATATAATTTAATATAATTATATGTAAGTATATATATTTATATATATTTATATATTATTATATATAAATATATATTAAAATATGCTCGGGAAAAAAAATTATATATAATTATATATAAACACATATTACATTTTTAATTTCGGATTATCCGATAGATGGCATCCAATGGGATCTGTTTCTCGTATTTAAAAAAAAAATTCGACGACCAATGGTATAAGAACGGTATCAAGAGACACCGAACTCACGGCAGTATCTCGCGCCAAATATATATCAACTAACTTTTGTATCAGATGTATGATTGTGGAGTCCACTCTTATAAGAAAGTGGCACACTTTATTTAAAAATTAAAAGTTTTCTGCAGTGGATGCGCAAAACTTTACGAAATTATGTTTAATTATATACAATCATATATAATTATATATAATAATATATAATCCTTTGAAAGTAAACCTTAATATAAAGTTATATATAATTATATAAAATTATATAAAAATTTGTAGAATTATATATTTTTATATATAATTAGATAAAATTATATTGTTCCAAATTTTACATATAATTATATATGATCATTTGTATATAATTTTATATGATTATATATGATTATATATAATTTTTTTTCCCGGGTTCTCTTAATCATCTAAATATCCAAATAAGAATCATAATGCTTGGCTGTGTATCGTTTACAGTATATCGGAACCCGTGACGCTGTTGTTCATTCTATTCAGTTTTGTCCATTTTGAATTACCTTGGAACCTGCATTTATGTAAAAAGTAATGAAAATGTAGAGAAATGTTTCAATAACACATTTTATTTAACTTAAATAAAATTATCACACTTTTTGAAAATTTAAATAATCAATACGACATCTCATTAAAAGTAATTTTTATAAGTTTAATTTAACTACATATTTAAATAATATTACTAGTATTTATTGTTGCAAGTTGAAAAATAGTATTGTGCAAAATAAACTGTATGTATTATGCATCCACACTAATTTAATTATAAATCGGACTAAAATGAGAGTACATGAGCAAAACATAAAGATTTAAGTGATCAGCAGATATTATCCGTAGCAAAGTTTAATATAATATCTATATAATTTATATAATATTTTACTAACGTTCAGTACATTTAAATTAACTCTCCGAAAATTTGTTATTGAAACATGAGATTTCATACCGTGCAAAATAAGTCGCATTACGTATCTTTGTCATTTTATTGTGAAAGACAAGATTGTAAAACTTTTTAAGAAAACATCAAAAAATATTAGAACAATTTATATGTATATATATAGGTACATGCAGGGTGGCCCCAAACGTTTCTAACTTTGAAATCTTATAAGAAATTTAATTCTGAGCACAAAATTTTAAGAAGTTAGCGCTCAAAAATCTCAAAAATCATGTTATTTAAATATATTTTTACAAGTGTCTATGAAACTATACTTTTTTGTAATAAACAGTATTGAAACAAAAGTTGTAGAGATTTAAGTTATTTCTTAAATAAGACCAAAATATTTTCATTACGTTTCATAGGTCTTTTGAGATAACCAGTTTTAGTTGCACAAAAAAATGTTTTTTCCTCTATTATTGACGGTAAAGCTCTCGAGAAATACTCTTTATTTATGCTGTTATAGCTTTAGCTAATTTTTAATGTTTATCTTGTCTGTTGGTTAGTCCACTAAAAACTTTACTTTCCTGCACACATACACACACAAACACACACATACATTGTTTAAACAACTTAAATCTAGGAGGATGAAAAGAAAAACAGAAGGTACAAGAAAATGGAATATTTATATGAAAGAAAAAGATTTTCATTTCTTTTATTGACTTCTTTTTAAGAAATTTATTACGTTTCCTATTTTCTTTTCATCTTTCGTTTTTTTTCCATTTTCCTATAAAATTATGATTTGTTTAAATAATGCAAAAAAATAAATTTTTAAGTGGAATAAAACCAAATGGCAAGATAATTATTAAAAATTAGCTAAGGCCATAACAGCATAAATAAAGAGTATTTCTCAAAAACTTTACCGTCAATAGCAAAAAAACACTATTTGTGCATTTAAAACTAGTTATCTCAAGACCTACAAAACGTAATAAAAATATTTTGGTGTTATTTGAAAGAAAATTCAGTTCTCTACAACTTTTGTTTTAATACTTTTTGTTAGAAAAAGTATAAACATTTGCAAAAATGTAATTAAAAAACATGTTTTTTTGAGGTTTTTGAGCGCTAACTTCACAAAAAAGCATTTCTCGACTCATATTTATACGAAATTTTTTGGTCGGAATTAAATTTCCTGTGAGATCTTAAAGTCCGGGTGGAACGTTCAAGACCATCCTGTATAGGTGTACACTTATCCTTCAAGAACATAAACTAAAATATAAAAGTAATGGTATGAACACGTGAGTAAAATTACAAACAAAGCAGATATTGCAGGAAGAATAACTGTGTTCTCGTTGCCACAAAAAGTCACAAAAAAACTTTTGCCACGAATAAATGTTTAGTTGCTGGCGCCAATGATTTCCACATAATGCGACTTAGGTTGACAGTGTTGTAGTCAATATAAAATTTGTAAAATTATTTTGAGTACTGTGCTCAACATAAGCAAATAAAATAATAAATAATGAAAGTAATAATTACTCGAAATTTGTAATAAAAATCTATTATTTCTGGTCCTCGTTCAAGCGATTTTACAAGATCGGATACGTGCGATGTGCAAACTCTAATTCATTTTCAAATAGGGCCAACACATCAGAATCTTCGTCTTCCATTGATATTGAAGAACTCTGTGCAAGTCTAGAATTATATACAGTACGATTAATTAACCAGAGAAAACGCGATAAGAAAAGTAATTTCTAAAATTGTAAAACCATGATGGATTGTGGCACTATATTTATTTTCGTCAAAATATTGAAGTAAAGACATGTGGTGAGATAGAAGATTAAAAAGGTATATACATGGTGTATATGTTATGGTCAAAGCCCGAAACGCGGGCATTTCTAGGATTGACTGGTCAATTCTGGGGAACGACCAAGCGTCTTGGTCAAAGCCCGAAATAAGTTTTGCGTTTCGGCTTTTGACTAGTCAATCCTAGGAATAACTAATACGGCTGGTCAAAGTTAGAAACTAAGAAAAATCACTTTGGACTTTAACCCTTAATGGTCACACTGGGTCCAATAGACCCCAGCGTTTTCTTGACTTTGAAAACGACCCAGTAAACCAATGGAAATGGGCTATTTTTTTACATATGTTAAATTAATTTTTTGGAAATCAAACCTATACAGTCTTTTTAAGGAAGACTTAAAGTACAACAGGATTTTTTTATTTTTTTTTTAAAGGTCACCTACAATTTTTTATACACGTGCAAACACGCTGGGGTCTATTTCACCCCGTGTGACCATTACGGGATTTTCCGGAGGTGTGACCATTAAGGGTTAACTAATCAATCCTAGGTGTGGCTTAATTCGGACTGTGTGACTGTTAAGAAATAAAATCAAGATTTTTTTACTAAATTAAGTTCTTATTGTTAACATAATGTAGCTTTTTATTTATTTTACTCTTGTACATAGCTTCTTTCTTCTTAAGTTTAAAAATGTAGCTTTGGTAAAATATTATATAAACATAACATCTTAGAAAGTACTTGTATTAAGTGTTAGTTAGGTATGTACGTCGCGGTCATTAATTCCTTCCCATCTGAAGATATGCCAGTACTGAAAATCTATAGTTTACGTTACGTATACGCGTTCTGGATAACTTGATATGCTCACAAGCAAATTTACTTAAGAATTTATAGGAATAATTTAAAATTAGAAATTATTTAATGCATATCACTTGATTTTCGATGATGAATATGTTGCAGCCACATGGTGTACACACACACACACACACGCGGGGGGGTGCAAGGGGGGCCTTCGGCCCCCTTCCCGCGTCCCCTCCGCCGGTAGGCAGGGTGGACCTCGCTTTACAACTTAATTAGCATAGGTTAGTGACGCGCTTTACAAGTATGTGCTTTGTATGTGCTTCAACTTACAAAGCGCATACTTATAAAGCGCGTCACTAACCTATAGGTTAGTGGCGCGCTTTACAAGTATGTGCTTTGTATGTGCTTTAACTTACAAAGCGCATACTTGTAAAGCGCGTCACTAACCTATGCTAAGTTGTAAAGCGAAGTCCACCCTGCCTACCGGCGGAAGGGGTGCGGGAGGGGGGCCAAAGGCCCCCCTTGCACCTCCCCCGCGTGTGTGTGTGTGTGTGTGTGTGTACACCATGTGGCTGCGACATATTCATCATCGAAAATCAAGCGATATGCATTAAATAATTTTAAATTATTCCTATAAATTCTCAAGTAAATTCGCTTTGTGAGCATATCAAGTTATGCAGAACGCGTTGTGGACGTTTCTCAAATGCACATATCGCGTTGTGGATAATAAAAACGTCCACACACCGGGAAAATATCTCATTTCGGTATTTGGATGATCAGCATCGGGCCGTCCACAACGCGTTATGGATAATCTTTTCGCTCACTGAGCGATGTCGGTGTTTGGGCGTAACATTTATATAATATTTTACCAAAGCTACATTTTTAAACTTAAGGAGATAAAAGTACAAGAGTAAAGTAAATAAAAAGCTACATTATGTTAACAATAAGAACTTAATTTAGTAAAAGAAATCTTGATTTTATTTCTTAACAGTCACACAGTCCGAATTAAGCCACACCTAGGATTGACTAGTCAAAGTCCGAAGTGATTTTTCTTAGTTTCTAACTTTGACCAGCCGTATTAGTTATTCCTAGGATTGACTAGTCAAAGTCCGAAGTGATTTTTTTTAGTTTCTAACTTTGACCAGCTGTATTAGTTATTCCTAGGATTGGCTAGTCAAAAGCCGAAACGCAAAACTTATTTCGGGCTTTGACCAAGACGCTTGGTCGTTCCCCAGAATTGACCAGTCAATCCTAGGAATTCCCGCGTTTCGGGCTTTGACCATAACATATATATTAATACAAATTTACAAATATACATGGTGATTTAGAAATACACCGACAAACTTGGGGAATGAGTTCTTCACATAAAAAGAAGAAAGAAATGTCATATGAACATATGTCTGGAAACGCACCCCCTCTGAGCTACACTCTCCTAAAGTTTTCCGAAAAAACTCGAATTTTTTGTATATTGTATAAACTTGGGCTTCGAATTGAAGGATATGTACCAATTTTTGTATAATTTGAAGCCCAAGTTTAGACAATATACAGAAAATTCGAGTTTCTTCGGAAAACTTTTGGAGGGTGTAGCTCAGAGGGGGTGCGTTTCCAGACATATGTTCATATGACATTTTTTTCTTGTCTTTATGTGAAGAACTCATCCCCCAAGTTTGTCGGTGTATTTGTGAATCACCCTGTATATGAAGTTATTGGTACAATTTTAATAATAAAAAAATACATAACTGATGGAAAGGTACACTAACTTAAATGTATAAAAATTAAATTATGAAAATAAAACATGAATACTTATATATATCTCGACATTAGGTCCCTCTCAATAATATTTGTTTATTTAAATTGATTTTATGTCTATTTATCTGAGCCGTTAATTTTTTATTTTATAATGCATATATACATATATAGTAATATTTTTCATGTACTTGTTGTATATACTTTACTTTTTAACGTTTATGATGACATTTATATATTTTACGCTTTTCCGCAATTTTATCGTAAAATTTATTCTAGAAAATATTAAGAATATTAAATAGATACTAATTAAATATTTATTTGTTTCTCTATCGGGAGTGGAAATTAAGATATAATAATAATGGTATAAATTTTAGTAAAAGTACAGAAAAAGCAGATATTCCACAAGGAATGACCGAGTTTTTGTTTGGCAAAGAAAATATCAGAAGAAAAGTTTGGCAACAAATAAATGTCCAGTTGCAGCGTGCCGGCAAAAATTTTTTTACCTAATGCAATTTATGTTAACAAATTAAGATGTCTATGTAAATATTTAGTTTTTTAATTTATTTTTGTGCACTTTACGCAATGTACGAAAAGAAAAAAATTACTGGCAACAATAGTTATCTGTTGTTCCTGTTTCTAGTTCAGGCGGTTTCATCTGGCTGAATGTTCCTGTTTTACTTTCAATATGCATATTTCCGTGAAAATTGGCGTCACTCATTGAACTAGAAATACTTGGTAGAGATCTAGAATTACATATAATACGATTAATAGAGTAGAAAACATTATAACGCAAAAAGTTTTTAAAAATTTTGCAATTATAATTGCGATTTCATTGATTCTAGCAAACAACTAAAATCTTAAATACTGCTTAAATATATATTTGTTCCTCCATAAGGAATGGAAATTAAGATATAATACTATAATAGTAATGGTATAAATTTTAGTAAAAGTACAAAAATGATGTTTTGCAAGGAATGACCGTGTTTCTGTTAGCACAGAAAACATCAGGAGAAAATTTAGCAACAAATAAATTGTAGTTGCTGCATACCGGGTAAAAATTTTTTGACGTAATGAAATTTATGTTAACAAATTAAAATGTCTATGTAAATAGGAAAACTTACGGAAATGTTTATGGAAACTTACGGAATATAATTTAATCAGTTTGATTAAAAATACGCACTAAGTACCGCGTTTGACTCTCATGGCCAATTATATTGTATTTAAAATGTCTATGTAAATATTTAATTTTTGAACTTATTTTTTTGCATTTTACGCAATGTATAAAAAAAGAAAAATTACTGGGAACAAAAGTTATCTGTTATTCCTGTTTCTTGTTCAGGCGGTTTCATCTGGCCGAATGTTCCTGTGTCACTTTCAATATGCATATTTCCATGAAAATTGGCGTCACTTATTGAACTAGAAATACTCATTGTCGTTGGAAATCTATAGTATTACATATAATACGATTGAGTAGAAAACATTATAACACAAAAAGTTTTAAAAATTTAGCAATTATAATTAATTTTATAATTAAGTTCATGGTTAAGATTATATTGATTCTAGCAAACAACTAAAATGTTAAATACTACTTAAATATAATATATTTGTTTCTCCATAGGCCGCCTTAGGGAATGGAAATTAAAATAAATGTCTAGTTGCCGTGTACCATGCAAAAATTTTTTGACCTAATGCAATTTATGTTAACAAATTAAGATGTCTATGTAAATATTTAATTTTTGAACTTATTTTTGTGCACTTTACGCAATGTAAAAAAAAAAGAGAAAAATTACTGGGAATAAAAGTCTATTATTTTTGTTTCTTGTTCAGGCGGTTCCATCTGGCCGAATGTTCCTGTTTCACTTTCAATATGCATAGTTCCGGGAAAACAGGCGTCACTTATTGAACTAGAAGTACTCGGTAGAAATCTGAAATTATATATGATACGATTAATATAGTAGAAATCTTATAAGGTAAGAAGTTTTTGAAATTTTACATTATAAAAAACTGTGATTCTCAATTTGTTTGACACAAAATCAAAACAGAATTATGTAATGGGATAAATAACCAAAGATATTAGTGTTTATAAATATGTAAAGTTACTATTATATAAATGTCCATATTATAGTGAAGAAAATATAACTAATTGATTAAATATACTAACTTATAAAACCGTATGGATATTAATAAATCACTTAAAAGTAAAGAAATTTGTTTAACCCCAAAACATTAAAAGTGCACACATTTCTTTTTTGCAAAGCAAATATAATGAAATATGTGTTTAATTATATATTAAGAATTTTTTATATATTAAGAAGTTTTTCCATAATATTTACAAGAGAATAAAAACCTTATAGAAAAATCATACAAAGTTAAAAAACGTGAGACAAATACGCATAAAAAATATCTACATAAGTGTATGTGCATCGTTATATAAATATTTGTCTGTAAGAAGTAAATATAAAATCAAATTTTAATTACCTAAGTGTTACTGACAATAAGACAAATCAAAATTTAAAAAAATCATATCTTTGAAGAACAGACGAACATACGTAATATTAATAAATTATACATATGTTCTTACACAATGTGAATTTAAAAAATTTAAGCAAATTTAATTATTAAAAAATTTAGTTTATATTTCTCTGATTCTATCCAAAATTTACTCAAATCTTAAATCGTAAAACGACGTTAAAATAAAAATAAAAGATAAATACTTATATTTTAACATTTAGGTCTGTCCTAGTATTATTTGTCTTATAAAATTGAGTTTATGTTTATTTTAGCAGTTACTTTTTTATTTAAAAATGTATATATTTTATATATTTTTATTGTACTTATTGTACACTCCTTATCTGTTTTAATAATGTTTTTCGTAACATTTGCACATTTTACGCCTCTTGAAATTTTATCGTAAAATATATTTTAACGAATATTAAGAATATTATACTGATTATATCTGTCTGTTGCTTCATCTGGAAATAAGAGTATTTAAAAGATAAGGGATACAAGTGATCAAACCAAACACATGATAGAGAAACACGTCTGTATTTCATGAGTCTTGTACAACGACTGTCGGTCGTTACAGATTGAAGCAGCGTTCCCTCGCCGTGGCACATTAATATCTTTTGATAAGATATATTGAAATAATTTTGTATAACAATTATTTATACTGACGTGTGCAATTGACGATTTTTCATTTTTTTTTAAAATATACAATTTTTTAATGATACAATTAATTACTCAGGAAAAATATTAATATTTGCTACACTTACCTTTGCTGATCTTCTTGATTTCCAAAAGCTTGCCTATGTCCATTATTATGATCGGAACTTGTAGATGCATAATTTTCTCCAGCTACGTATTGTTGTGGAGTTGCTTCTACGTTATAATTTCCAGTTCCTCCATCACATTCTGAGTATTCGTTTCTATGTTTTTTATTTACATGGTTTGTTAAGAAATCTGTTCCATTGAATAATTTAATAGAAAAAGCGCAACCAGTTTGTATGCATTTTGCTGTATGATATTTCATGTTAACTGTGAAATATCGCAATAGTCCGGTTTCTTTAATTTCTTTTTGTATTTCATGTATTACTTCTAATAAATGATTACATTCTAAATGCTTTACTAATGTGTCTTTTGCATACACTCTAATCTGTTCTTTACATTTTTTGCATCTTGCAAAGTACTTGTTTTCTATGTGAACTGTGAAATATCGCCATGGCGAGTGTTCAGAATTGTCTTTCCATATAAAGGTTCCCTTGGTGAAATATATATTATGAATATGGAATAAGTGTGCTTCCATACGCTTAGTATAATTGTCAGTATAATTATAGCATTTGTTGCACTTAAAATAATTTTTGAATTTAGTATAATGGTCCAAAATGTTATCACAGTACGTTCTTATATGTTTTTGAGCTGCCATTATGTCCGCACTATATCACAAAGCACCCTTTACTAAATGTGACACATGACTACGCCAAGGAAAATATTCGAAACGACCGTTTGATAAAGGTTGAAGAGAAACATGTGAATTTCTTCTAAATGTAAATATTGTACACACAAATAATAGATAATAACAGATATTTATTGTTTGACTCGGACACGGCAATCTTTAGGTGGGAAGGCACTTATTACGCTCTGTGTATACCTATATATAGTATTATGCTTGGTATGGTAAATAATGTATAATTTGAATCTTTGTAATTATTAAGCCGCCTCACTCTATTTATAATTATTCGATCGCTATTGTCAAACGTTTAGATTGAAGTTCATGTTTTATACATTTAAAGCAAGCTAAAATGCTACACTTAGCAGAGAAGATTGGTATAAAATTGTAAAAATTAAATTTGTCTTTTAAATTTTTTTCTGTATTAATCAATACATCATAGATTATAACAATTAGTGTTATAAATATGTAATTTTTAATTTGGAAGTATGGAATTTGTAATAGCTATATGTAAGCGATTGATTTTGATATACGCATACGTGCGAAATTTACGTACTTTCATGGTTAATTTTAATCAATTTTAACTTAATTTGGTACATCGAATTTAGATAATCAGAATTTTACATAAATTAGATTTATTTGTATATTTATTCTAAATAATTATATATAATATTGATTGTTAAATATCCATAATATTCAGAGTGTTCATTTATATAGTGGTTTTTGTCTAAATAAATTTTTAAAGTAGATACCTGTTCCATTAAAATATTTTAACAGACCAATTGCAAAGTAAGCAATTTGTTTTATTATTTTCCATTATGTTAACTGTGAAGTATCGCGACAGCCAGGTACAGTTTTTTCCCATATCTCATGGTCAACTGTTTTTTTTTTGGATGACATTGTGTCATGTGTTTCTCTAATAACTGATACTGTGCATGTACGAAGCTGTACACATGCGCGAAGCTGTCTGTTACAAATTTTGCATTTTAAATTAATCTATTTTTTATTAAAAAACATCGCCATAATAAGTTTGTGTAATTTTTCTATGTTAAGTTCTCTACTTAATTAAATTCTTCTTTATCAAAAATTGTGTGAATATAATATAAGTGTGGTTTTATCATCCATGTTTATAAATTTTGCATTTTACATTAAAGTTGTCCAATTTGCTACACGGTTTCCACACCTAATTGCGTTGGCGTTATCAGTACAGTATCACAAAGTAATTGTCACTAGGCGGAAACAACTAAAAATTATAGTAAAATTGTGGTAACTACAACAATTTTTTTCTTAGTATAAGGTTATATTTACTAATATTATAGCAATAATACCTAAATATAAAAATAGGAACACCTATATCTATAATTATTTTACTATGCAATTATATAGTCGCAAATACCCCCCAAACATTTTTCTTTTAGTGTAAATGTGATATACATATATACATATATTGGATTGCCAAGGATAATATTCAGAGGAATTGTTTAAAAGCGATTAAAGAGAAATGTAAATTCTTGCTAAAATGTAAACATTGATACATAGTTTTAATTCTTTTTTCAGTCAAGTAGTATAACTCTGTCTAATTACTTGATTTTCGTAGTCAAAGATATAAATTAAGGTACGCGTTTTGTCTATTTATAATGAGGTAGACCGCAAAGCGAATCGGTTCACAGGGCGATTCGGATCATATAAGGGCCACTTATGTCCGTTTCTACCAACTTCGGTTAACTTTAATCTTAGGTTAACTCACTTTTCATCTCTTTCTAAGGGGGTCAGTTAAAAAGAGACAAAGAGTGAGTTAATCTAAGGTTAAACTTAACCGACGTTGGTAGAAACAGGCATTATTCCACCAACTTTGATTATTAGTTTAATCGGCCTATTAATCCATTGGAATTGACCAATCGCATTTGTCATTAAGAAAGATTGATTAATCACGGTTGGCACTTAATCGTCGATTAATGTTAATCGGAATTGGTTGAAGTGGCCCTAAGCCTATAAGCTTTAAGACAGTTTTTGTTAGTGTTTTGTTCCACAATTGTATGTACCAATTATACCTCCGCGCGTTTTCCACGCACTGGAAACAATAGACAATAACTCTGTATTACGTATATTGTTGGTGTCAGTCGACGATAGAAAGCGCAGATATTGCACGAAGAAATTTTGGCGCTAATGTAAAATCACGATTTCAATTTTGTGGCTTTGTGACGAAAAGGTGTATTAAGACTTATACAAATTATTGTATAATGATTTTTACAGTGTATTTTTACAGTTTGTTAAATCAGTTATTTTAATAGTCTTAAATAATATTGTTAAGATAGTTTGGAAGAAACAAAAGTACCGTACAAATATTTATAGTAAATCCAGTTCTAAGCTTTATTAGAAAATATAATTATAAAAATGACAAAACTTCATAAAATTGTTTTTCAGGTGGGAAGACACTTGTGACGCCCGCGCCGTGTGTATATAATAGTATTATGTACAGGATATACTGTATGATGAATAACGCGTGTAGTTTGAATCTTGATGGTAATTATTTAGTCGTGTCGTTTTAATCTAAATTATTCGATCCTCATAATCACACGTTTAGATTAAGGTTTACGTTTTACGCATTAATGACAAACTAAAATACCAATTAAATTGTTAGCAGTAAAGATTAATATAAAATTGTATAGGTAAATCTGGTAAATTAAAATTGTTTTTTAGCTTCTTTTTTATATTAATCAATAAATCATACATTTTAATATAAACTATTTTCTAATATAGCCAAAGATATAATATTTACAGCGGCAAATACAGAAACCCAACAAACCGTTTGTAGATTATTTTCTTTATATTGGCGCATGATTATGTGTAAGTCGATAAGTAGGTCTACCTATATTTACAACAGTAAAGAAAGTACATTTAAATCTCTTTCTATTCTACCTATGGTATTTTAAATTTATTATTTGTGAAATACAATAGAAAGCCGGCACATTAGCATCATAAGTTTAATAACATAAGTCAAATGCTATATAATTAAAAAGTGTCAATTAATATGTAAAGGAAAGTCCCCGATTATGAGATACCACATCTATTTTGTGTGATTGCCGGAAGTCTATGGGCAGAATTGAAAAATATAGTAGGTCATTTTGAGGGGAATTTAATAAGCTTTAAGATGCTAAAATGTAAAATTTAATTTAAATATTAATTTTTCTGAAAATTAGAAAAATGTAAAAAATGAGCTTTCGGCAAAATCGAAAAAGTGTGCTCCTAATATGAGAAACCCAGGGAAATCGCTAATAAAGTGCAAAATACGTCATATTGTAATTAGAAAACTTTATTTAAAGTGTCTGAAAGACAAATGTAATAAAGAAGCATATTTGCAACAACCGTAAACACACTTATACCCAATATTGTACCTAATCTTCCCCCTAAACCTTTCCCCCTCAAATCAAGGTCAGAAAACACTTATTTTATGCCCTTTTAAATGATATACTAAAATATTGGGGGGTTTCATTTCAAATTTTTGAGTTGGAGTCCCCTGGGACACTAACAAATTTTAAGTAAAACCCCCATATTGTAGTATACCGTTTAAAATGGCATAAAATGAGAAAAACTTTGGCGCAAACCAGAGGTTGATACGTTGATCCGTTCGGCAGTTATTTAAAGTCAAAGTTGGAAAAAGTCAATTTTTAACCCTAAATAACTCCCGAACTGGTCAACGTATCGACCTCTGGTTTGCACCAAAATTTTTGTTATTTTATGCCCTTTCAGACAATATACTACAATATAGGGGGTTCCGTTTAAGAAATTGAAGGTGACGTTCACGTGAACGTCAAACGACCATCCAAAGTCAAATCATTGCCACCATCTTATGTCTCCCTTTAGACCATACAACTTTTGTCTGAAACATTTTGAGGTATCTAACCTTTATTTCGAGATTTTTCCCATTATAGACTCATTTGGTCCATCCTGTATATATATATATATATATGTATATGTATATAATACCTATATATCAAGAGTAACTTAATTAATTTATAGAAATTAATTTATTAGAATTTCTCTTCTAAATTCTACAGTCGGAGGGCAATCGGCAATCTTCAGACTGATCAAAACATTTGCAATGCAATTTGTATCAAATTTGGTTATTAATTATACGTAATACATAACTTTTAACAATTATAATCAAGATTATAATATTGTTGGAATAAATTTTTTTATTGGTCAATTATTGTCATATATGAACAAACGTAATCAGAGATTATTTAAAATTTAGAAAAGTATTTCGAAAAGAAAGAATTATATTTTGGAGTTATATTAGTCTAAAATACAAAAAAGCCACAATTCAGAAATAATAAATAAATAAGTATTTAATTAAAAATCTATTAGTCTAAAATATAATTATACCTATATATTTAGTACTCAAATTAACTTTTTACAAATAGAATTCAAACAAGTCAGCTTTAAGTTATAACATAAGATAATACAATTTATTATTAACAAAACTGATTGTAACATTTTATTTTACACTGTAACAAGGCAAATTAAATTTCATAAAGATCTTAATGTTGGGAGAGAAATAAATGTACTAAAACTATTTAGAAAGTAATATTATAAAAAACCTTTTGAATGGTCTGTAACTATAAGAGAAATGTAGTAAATTATGTTTATACATGTGCACTTAAATATACTTGATGCCTCTAGAGAAGAGCAAAGATATCCAAATTCTGTGAAGATTTTAAAATGGCCCAGACACCAACGCGTGAAAGATGCATCGATGCATTTCGCAGCGCGGGTGGCCTTGCCACGATTGGCCCGGCCGCACCGGTGCATCGCGCACAGCCCGCGCACCGCAGTGCACGGCTGCAGTCGAGTCATTATGCAGGTACTGCTGCCTGTCGCTTCAGCTCGCCCGCGACCGCAGACCGGCGTTGAGTGTTGACTGTCGCCGGTGTTGACTCCCAGTGCACTTGCATCCCGACGCGATCTCTGCACTCGTCTCGTCGCCACGTTGAACCGGTGAACCGCCGAATCTATTATATCACACTGAATGTGATTTCCGGAATGTATGACAAAACGACGAGACTACCGTTTCGCCCCGTCGCTGGACCGTGTCTCGCTTTCTCGCTGTGCGCTCATTAGATAATCTTTCAAGCATATCAGCTACATACACATGCTTTTTACCTTGATCATAACAACCATTTTATTTTCTATTTTAATTGAACATTATTTTTTTATCATGTGTAAAATATTATCTTGTAACAATAATTATTTTAAATCTATGGCAGTCGCTTTGATTTCGTTATTTTTAGATCAGATCTTGATGACGTAGGTATTCGTCAATTAGAAATAATAAGAGAATTCTAGCACGTTTCTAGACTAATTAATAAATTGACTTAATAAATAGAATTGAATTGAATTAAAATTGTAATAATGAGTTTAATTAGAATTAAAGATATTCTAATTTTATATTTTAAAGAAAATCTTAACAGATTTTGATAAACATTAGCACTTAGCATTTTTTTCATTCTAAGTTTATAAGGAAAACACATGTAAGAGAAATGTTAAAGTATATTTAACTTTAAATGCACCCCGTAAGCTAGAGAGTTGAGGCCAAAAACCTCATCTCAATTGAACTGTGTCTTCTATATAGGTATACATATACATGTATTGCCTGTATTGGTTTAAATAGCTTGAGTATTTTATCTAATACTATTTTCACAAGCTGTATTTTTACCGACAAAGTTGCAGTCACGAGTTGTAGTCCATAAATCTCGATGCACAGCATGCAATTACTAACAGCTTAAATCACAGCGTCGCGATGCAGCTGGCCATTGCCGAGGGCTATTATGCGGCTGGCTTACGATTCGCAACTTTGTCGTGAGCACTGATCGATACAAATCGCAAAGGATTCACGCTAAATTCGAAGGACTTACTTAGCACGTGAACCGTCTACCGAAGAAACTCGTTTTGACGAGGCCAACGAACCTAATCAAACAAAGTCAAGGACGATCACGTTAAGATACGATACTCCCTTTTATCGATCGTATTATTAGAGGGCCTCGATAAGACTCGGACCATCGGGAGATTAAACTTGAAAAAACTGGTGGAGCAATTCAGCTAAAACTTAAGCCGTTAGTGGGGAGGATCGATCTTTATTTAGCTTATTACAGGGGAAAGTAATAACGTATCGGAGAAATAAACTATTAAAATATTTTAAAGCTTTTATTAGATAAGCCAAACTCTCTTCATGTTATTTAATAGGTATTAAGTCAGTTATATTATTCGTTACCTTATCGTGCAATAATTAGTTTGTTATATTATTATACCTATATATTTTCTTTAATATCCATATTATTGCAAATTCCTTTTTCAAGTTTATTGGTTTCTAATTTTATAAAAATTTATTTAAAAATATTAAACTATTTTTGGATAATTTTGTTAATAATAGAAAACTATTTATTGTATTGTTAACAAGGTTAATTTTACAATAATAATTTAATTAAATTTATTCAGGATTTTGTTCCGTTTTTCATTCAGGATTTTATATTAATTTTAAAATATTTATTATTGTGGATTAGTAGAGTCTTTAAAAATTATAAAACTAAGAAAAGTTTGATGAAGATGTGTATATATACTTTTACTTTATTTCGTTCAAAGTTTAGTAAATAAATTCTTAGCTGATATCAATATTGAGAACATATTTTGCATTTCGCAATTTTAGAGACCTTAGGGTTAAAATAACAGAATTAGGTATATAGCTTAAGTTTGTAAAAAGAGTTAAAAAAATAAAATATTTACATCTTTGCTTACAGATTAAATAGCCAAAAATAGTTTCCTATTTATAACAAGTCGCTCGTTGGTAACAATCTTAAGCGTGTCTATCATTCCGCAATATCAACTCAATAATCCGCTTATACCGCTGATTAGCGGGATTCCACTAATAATCGTTACGCAAGCACATGCCGAACCACGTTACAAATTGTCATTAAGGTAGCCAAAGTGTAATTACATGATTAAATTTTCCGCGTAAATTGGACTCAATGAATAAATTCCGCATTATTTTCCAGCGCATTATTTTGTTCTTCTGATTAAATAACTTCTCGATCCCATAACATGGTAACTTTAATTTATATTTATCCTCGACGTTATTACATACTGATATTATCGCCCGATCGATTGCCTGATTAATATTTATCAATGGTTTATTAATGCAGTTTGGTCGTCTAAACCATTTCGAAGATGTAAAGAGATTTGCAGTTTCAAAAATCATTCTAAATCCAAAGTAAAATTATGCAAAGTTAATAAGTTATATGCAAATATGTGCTGTTAGACGAGTGTATCAGCAATAGTAAATTAGTATTAGTTTCTTGATTTCGTAATCTTGCGACACACTGGGTATATGATGGAGAATTCGAGAATCTTTTAATATTTTGTATCTCTGCTGAGGATGGCCCGATGTTGGAGCCGAAACGTACGGAATATCGGATCTACTAATTGTAAGTACCGCGTTTTGACTCTCCTTGCCAATTTATATTGATTTTGAATTTTTGAGAGTCCTTACGGATTTTATTTAATAGTAAATTAATTCATGTAATTCAAAATAATCCCTTGTAACGTGATAATTGTGAATCAAACTATTTAAACAATATCATATTCCACACGTAATTATAATTTAGTTTAATTTCTCTTCTTTTCTCTTCTCTTCTCTCTCTCTTTCTCTTCTCTCTCTCTCTCTCTCTTTCTCTCTCTCTTATTTATTTACTCATTCACTCACTTTTTATGGTCATAAAATTAATAAAATATACATATCTTTAATATTAACTTTACTTTGATAGTAAAGTTATAACGCAAGTAGATTTGGACTAGGCCTGTCGTTTTTTAATTATTTGCAGCAGCCAGTACACGAAGCAACGACATGCGCGGCTGACCTCGTACGGCCTTTAACTTCGTCCGAAGTGACCGATCGAAGCACTTGGCCGACGCTATAAATACACATCGGGTATTCGCGAGCGCTAGATAAATCACCGAACTTGAGAAGCGTCTCTTGTGACTTAGGGCGCACATTGCACGATCGCGGTTGCGTGACCGCCGGCTCCCTGACCTTTAGAATTTCTTTCACGAATCCTATTTGCACTCAGTGACGTTGCAGTTGCCGAAATGAACTCGCAATGCATCGTGAAATATTGCTTCGTTACGCCAATTCCGTATAGGCTCTATCGTCATACCGGTGCATGTCGATCGCACATTCTTCTCCGTAGTGAAGATAATAATATCTATAATACGCGTATAACGGATTAACACACACACACACTTTCTCAAATATAAATTTCGGTAGTGGGTTGTTGGGTGGGCTAGCTAGTTTGGAATTGCGGCAAACGATGATCGCATAGCCTATTTTAAAGAAGGAAAAGATATAATCGAACGACGTGATATAATTGGGTTTGATTAAATTTAAATTTGGGACACTACTCCGTTTATTTCCATTGCTTTTATGGAGCATTAGATTTAGTCACAATTACGTAGCTCTCAGTTTTATTTATTCTTATAATTATATTTATTTAATACTGAACATTATTGATAATCTTTACTGAGAAACAAGTTACGAGGGCATTTATTCGATACTCTTCTTAGAATTAGAGGACGAATCTAATAGGTAACAAAAAATCGTGCAATATTGGAAAATTATAAAAATGTTTAAAAAACTCATTTATGACTGAAAAAGATTAGATATAATAAAAGAGAGAACTTTCTTGATATAAATCACAAAGACATATGCTTTTGTATTAAAAAATATCAAATTTTTTTAGAAATAATGTTTCTTTATTGCTTTAAAAATAATCCAATTTCTGATCAATTTTTTATTTAAAGAAATTTGAATTACATAAAACAGTAAACTTGCTATTTATTACGGCAAAGAACACAATGTGATAACATCAAGGCCTTTTTTCGCAATTTGCGAAATAGATAGACACCTATGTCATATGCATCATGCCTAATATTTATGCAGAAAATCACATTCGAGGAAAAACGCAAATATAAGCTTAGGTTGCAAATTTCTTTCGTTAACCATTATGAGCTGATGTCGTTTGTTGTACGGATATCACGGTTTCGCTATTGCGGCGATTTGTCGGATACATATGGTAAACTTTTACCACCGACAAGAATGACACTCGGCTCGTTGAGGAAACGCTCGCTCTACTGCCGCAGGTGTCTGACTCGTGAGATGCTTGCGCTACTTGCTGATGCGAGGTTAGCTAGTCTCTACTTGTTCCACTTGAAAGGAATGTCGTCAACAAGAATATGTTGTCGGTTCTTTCCGACAAGTTTGTATTATGCATACATACGTTGCATTATAGGTTTCTATCCCCAAGGATATATGTCCTAAGTCATGCACGAGTACATATACTACAAGAAGAACATCAGTTTTGGTATTCTACGAATGCAAATTAATCATCACAAATATTTGATACCTTATTTAATTGTAAATAAATTTTGTTTTAAAAAGTTTGAATTGTGTGTGCGTGCTTGTGCGTGTGAGGCTAAACTGTAGATTATAAAGATATTTGTATTAAAGAGTTGTATGAAAAACAATGGTACCCGATTAAATTTTTATTTAAAAGTTGAAACAGTTTTCTAAAAAAACTATCTAGTGAGAAAATGCAAAATAAAAGCAAAGGGAAAAAATGAGCAGTTAGTATATTAACGCGAAATGTTCGTATTGTAACCTGAAAAGTATTGAACCTGAAACGATTGCAATCAAACAAAGAGCAGGAATCGATGCGACGTGATCCATCAGCACTTCAGCACTCAACTAATCAAACAATTACGATCTAGCAATTAAACTTAGTTAATATCGCGCGCCAATATTAGTTCAATCGCGTTAAATGGAGGTAACTGAATTACGATTGTGCGCCGCACGCGTCCTTTTACATTAGCGATGGAAAACAAAGCGCAACCTGACCAGAATTAGAAACTTTGTATGTAGTTGCATTATGCTTCGAATAGCGATTTGATTGTATAACATGTTTAAACAAGCATATAAAAAGTGGCCTACATATTTTTTATACACACATTTACATATATACGCCTTTTTTTTATTTATATCAAAGAATATATAAGACTTATTTTAAGCATCAATGATATAAGACATAAGATTTATTATAAAGATATTATCAAACTTTACATAACAAAAAATGTGACCTGAGAGATGTTATCTTACAAACTTTTAATATCCAATTGTAAATAATTTTACAACTATCTTTTTATACAACATTTAATAGCTTTACTTTTAAATTTATGTCTACAGTGAGTTGCAAAAAAAGATACACAATTTTAAAATTATACATTATTACAAGAACAAATAATGTAGTCAAAGCATAACGCTCGCGGGTTAATTTCACACTCATCGATCGGAAAAGAGCGAGATAAAAACTGGAACGCGCGACCAAAAAAGTTGAACCGCGATTTCGAATACCAATTTTGTAGCCGCGGGATGGAAAATTGTCGATAGCCGAATCTGTGGCAAAATAATATATATTACGCGTGTACATTTAACGCTGGTTAATTCCGGCCATACCGACTTTTTGCTGATTGACGCAAGCAATGGTATTTAATTAAATTTATTTGTACAAAGGTATGCTGTCTTGTGCAATAATGTCATCTGTATCGAAAATTGATCACGGGGAGATGTGGAAAAAGATCTTTATTTTTGTCATAAAATGCTATGTGTTATTAATGCCTAATGTGGTTATTTAATTTTTTACTTGTTATCTATATATTTTTATATAATAAAACTCAAAATTAAACAACTAAATTTAATGACAAGTACAAGAGAACATTGGTAACAGATTTTTTAACTTTAAAAATCTATTTTTATCTTTAAAAAGAAAAATTATTTTAATAATAAGAAAAGCATTTTTAGTTAAATGATACGTTATCTGCTCCATATAAATATTATCCGTTTAAAAAAATTTCTGTACAAATTTTAAATATCTAAAAAAGATTTTTATAAAACTCTGAGATCTTTGTGACTTCTCCTTATAAAATGTCTACATATAATTAGCAGAATTTTATATATAGCAGAAAAATATTGTATAAAATAAATCTAAATAAATATATTTATTTACATCAAGTTCTCTTTGAATCACTTTGTTAGAATTGATCCAAAGTTTTTATAGGTTTGACAAAATTATTGATTAAATTGTATTAAATTTTGTAATTTTATAAAGTGAATATTTGTATTAATTTTTATAACAATCTAAAAAGAGAAAGAGAAAAGAGTCACCTGAAATTTATTTTTATTGCAGGGAATGTGATATTAAATACTTCGATATTATAAATTTGCAACAATATTTGGAATGCAGTATTGAATGCGAAGTATTGGCGCGCTTGTTATGTTGAGCAAAAACGTATACAATTCTCCGTAAACTGCAACTCTGAAATATTCGCACACATTTACGATAATTATCTTTCTTCGTTTCCGTTCATTGATTCATTGCCGTGGAAACCTCTATAGTCGACACTCCTCATATTGTAAGTAAAGTAACAATGTTGTTCACGGAAAGTATCGAATAGTCGTCGGTGTTTGCGGTATTTGATGCCAAACGAGTGAAGGTATCAATACCCCGTTATATTTAAACATCCCCCCCCAGTCCAGTTACGAGCGGCGACCGTAGTCGAGCCCGCCGCGCCGCGCCGCGCCGGCGGGCACTTCCGCGTAACCGACCTCGACAAGCCGGGGCAAAACGAGGTCAGGAACGGCGCACACAACGCTGAAGGGTCGCGCGTTCGTTTCGCGGTGCGGTGCGGCGGCAGCCTAGCTGCTGCTAGCCGGGGGTAGTTCGCTCGGAGCCGCTCGGCTCGATTCGACGCGACGACGCCGCGCGGGGACACCGTCGTAGCACACCTGCACATGTACCTATGGGGTGTCGCGGATTTATACTGCATTGTCCCTTTTTTATGAGTCGCGAACTTTCGAAAGAATTAATTTTACGAGTCAATTTTTCTTGAAAAAATCGACGAGAGAGGTTCTGCTTAATTCTTGAGAACTTGTTTCGTTGAGTTTCTTGTAGTTGAAGTTTAATATGAGGTGTTTTCCATTATTTTTGTGTATTTACATTTTGATTGTATTTCCAAAAAAAAAAAAATACCGAACACATACTGCTCAAGCATCAGATCCCTTGATAATTAAGGCTGACATAAAATTTCTCTTATGTTGAAATTGATTGAAAAGTAAAAGACAATGTGTGTGTGTTTTTTAAACTGTTGGGAATAACTTTGAGAGATTAACATTCGAAGATAGTTCCCAGATAGCACAGCTGATCTTTATAAATTCAAAAAGATCAGCTGAAGATCTTTTTGAATTCATGATAGATCAGCTGTACTATCTGGGTTCGAGGAGCAAAGTACTTGATCTTTTTATTTTGAGTCTACACAATTTCTTTATTTCTAATTACTACATTTTAATTGCTTATATAATTTTTTGAAAAATTGTTTATGTCACGGGATATTAAACCATCAGCACGTAATCTACTTTTTGCCGCATGCGACAGGAAGTAGGTCTGCGACACCCCGTATACACAGGGGGCGAACGAAGCAGCGCCAGTTTGTGCGCAGAAGCTATCGCGTGTCGACGAGCGGTGGAGAGTGCAAGGGGGTTGGCGGGGGTGGGCGTCCTCGCGGTGGCTCTCGCTCGTACGGCGAACAGCCTCAACGTCATTGGGCGTCGGGACGCCGCCACGACGCAGCGCTCTCGACTCCGAAACGCGAATACGCGACCGCGAAGTGCCGTGACACGAGGACGAGATTCCTATCGAAGGATCCTTCGGGCGAATATTCGTTTTCGAGCTCGCGAAGACTGTAAACGGACATTATCTCAGGAGGAACGCGCTCTTGAGGAAAATTAAAACGCCGATCCGACTTCGAGGCAGATCGATCACTACTTCGAAATCAGTGGCAATCGATTGAGACAAGATCGATCTCACGGGATAGAGTATGATAGTCGTGAATGGTCAAACTAGTTTAGTTGTACTTGTAAGTGACAATAGTCGCGAGAATCAGTGTGATCGCGCGAGGAAGATCGGTTTCAGATTCATCGCAGATGACTCGACCTTTTAGAAGATCGGTGAGAGATTCGACTGGTACATTTTTAGTGTGTGTGCGCGAGCGCGTGTGTTACGATTTAGCAAGGGTGAATGAGAAGACCGCGTGATCCTCGTTACCTCAAGAAACACCTACGAGATCCTTAATTTTCGAGAGAAGTTGCTTTTTTTATAGTTTCGATATATTCTTCCAACCAAAGCCGTGCGTTGCTCAAAAGATTCTCGCTGTTTTTGAATTTGGAGGGCTTATAGATCTCTCGAATTTTAAAGTGTACAAGAGGATTCAGTACGGAAAACAGCGGAGAATAGTGCAAATTTTTCGCAAGTGTCCTAAACCTGATATTCAAACAGACTTCAAGCGCTACGGATCTCAATCTCGCAAAAAGGATCTTTAAAGTAGGTGCAAGTAGCGTTTTAATGAAAAATGTTGAAGGACGTTTTCTACGAAGTGTCTATCCTGCAAAGTGTTTATCCATTTAACGCCTCGCTAGAAAGAGATTCGTAATATCACGGGAGGGATTTATGAATTATGAATCTGCAGGAGGGAAAGGCTTTCTCTCATAGTAAAATCTTGCTGAACACTTTTGCGAAGAGCAATATGTCTCGATCTTTTCGTTGCGTGTGTACATAACTTTGGTTCGCTTAAAAACTTGTGTATTGCAATAAAGATAAGAATCATGATACTAGAAACATGATTTATAGATCCTGTAGCTACGAATATGCAAAATTATTGACAATGGAAAGCCGATACGATGAAAACTTTACCGAAGTGTTTAGACTCTTCCATTTTCTATCTATCTCGTGATGTACCAGGACCATCTTCGACGTTGGAAGAATAATTTGTCAGCGTTAAGTTTTCCTAAGTAAAGGCTCTCGATCGATTAATACTTTGCTAAAAACTAGTTATTTGTGAGGTTGATTTCGTCAAATATAAATCTGTGACACGTAAAGGCCGGATCTGTCGTGAAACTCATTGTTAGTGAAAACTTTTGTAAGGTATTTAAATCCTTTAACGCATTTAGTTTTCTCAAGAAATTACCGCCTGATCAAGAACTAATTATGGATCTTACTAATCGAATTGAGATAGAAACTCTTGAATAATTAAGTGACATAAAAGAAAAGTGACTGTAACATTTGGGAATCAAGACAAGCTCCTCCTCGCCGCGCCATCGATTTTGCGGACGAATCGCGCTTCCGCTGGCGGGAGTTGATCCTGCAAGTGTAGGATTCGAGTGTGTATGTGTGATGACGATGAGGATCGCGCCGCGGGGACCATCGAGGTGACTCGCGGTGGCGACGGCTCTTGGGGGACCGAGCGGCACCGTGGCTCGCAGGATGCTGCAGGCGAGGAGGTCGGGAGGAGGAAGATCTCGCAGTGCAGAATCGCTCGCAGTCCTCGAATCGGCCACGGCCGACTGGTAGGACCGATGACGGGTCATGACGGTCTAACGGCGCGCGTCGCCGGGACGCTCACGTCGCGCTCGCGGCCCCTACTGACGACCCTGACGACGCTGCTCGTCGCTCTGTCCTGCTGCTGCGCTCGCGCCAGTGAATTCCCCGAGCGGGAATGCTGCGACCTACCCTACCCGATTCCGGAGCCCACCGGCAGGTCCACGTCCGCGCCGACGCCAACCGGAAGAAGCGGTAAGTCGTCCCGAGGGGGATCGTAGAGTTGATATAAAAAATACCTTATTTGATATATAGAAAGGTCACTACATACAGTCCGCCCATTTTCCGCTATGAACACACATTTATTTATCACGTGGACATCTGCCGCACTGATTTCCATCGTAATTTAAAAAAAAAATCTTTAAGCAATTTAACAGATATTTAAGATATATTTCTAAATAATAAAATAATACAAAACAGTAATTTTTTAACGCATAACGTAATTATATAAAGCTAATAATAGGCAGGTATAAAACATATAATTCTAAAAAAGAGAGATTATTATGAGTTAGTTAAAGATTGCTATTTTATTTGTATGTATAGAAATATTACATTTAGCGATTACGTGTATCATAATTATATCAATAACATTCATATGTTAAAGTCAATGGGAAACACGGTGAATTATAATTTTTAATGAGATATTGGGGAAATATAAACCGGGTTGCGAGCGCGAAAATCTGCTTTTGTACAATTCGCATACAATGCCGGTTATTAGTGAAACAATGAAATAATATTCCGGTACTAATGGCAACGGACTGGAAAATAAATTCCAATGTAATTACAACGGGGTGTTCTGGCTAACCGTCGTAGAAACGCGGTTTCATTAGTGCTTTTACAGAATTAAATATTGCACACTATTGGCACAAAATATATTTCCACAGATCTAGCAATAAAGTACTTTAGGCGCAAAGCAATACGGCCTATAAAAATATTTATGATCTGAAATAAAATCAGATCTAAAAATACGAAAGCGCAAAATAAAAAATAATAAATAAATGTTTTGTTTACATAACTAAACTCTTTTATTTGCAAGTTTTGAAAAACACATGAGTTTTTATAATTATATATCTCTATATAAACATAATCGTAAATTGGAATAAAAATGAAAATTCTGAAAGTAAGAAGGTTCTAAAATTTTACTTGTATTTATAATTAACACGTATTTTCCTTTAAGTGCATTCTCATTTCGCTTGTCATATAATATAATATTCTATTTGAGTAGAATACGTGCGCGCTGACAGAGAGGGGAGACAGGCTCCAATAATTGAACGGGAACCAATAACTGTAGGTATGCTCTAGCCACGTTCCACTAACCGCAGCTACTGGATACTATGATTCTCATTCGCGGATGAGCGGATCATTAATTCGGTTACAACGGGTTATTAATTTAACAGTGTGTAACCAACTCAAGTTTTCCACATTATGAATTTAATCATCAATCCGATCAGCCATAACATGCATGTCTTTAACGCTTATCGGAGCGTGATAAGAAGAAATATTAATTCAATCAAATTTGTCTTATTTGATATAATCTTCCATAATAATTCATCTGAATTACGCCATTTCTCCAAGATTCTGATTTCATCGAAGATGTTTATTATATAATTAAAATAATGATGATGATAATATAAACTTAATCTGGACAGAATAACTTTTCGATTTTCAAAATAAAGTTAAAAAATGTCTTATAATTTAAAATTTTTTTATTACAATATGTTAAACAATCACTAAATTATTTGGACAGCAGTTGCAGAAAGCTTCTTTAAATGACAATAACTTTTAATGACAGTCAATAGATCAATTTTGCGAAATTATTCACAAATTGTGGTACAGATTTAAGAATTGAGTGTAGGTAAAATACATTGTTCATATTATATTATAGAATAATCCTTAAATTATACAACAGATATGAACTTAAATTTAGAGAGACTAATATCATGTAAATATAATGCGCCTTGATTTTCCAGGATGAGTTAAGCGCGACTCGCGACTTCTTTTTATTAACTCGATTTTTATTGACTCGAAGCTCGCGATTGCACCACATCATTATCGAGTATAAAGTAACGAGGGAAGTTACCGCGTAATTGATCGCATTATTTGTGTCCGTGTGAGCACTTCGGTCTCGTACTCGGATGAACTTCAATTGAGGTCGCGCGTTCGATCGAAGGTTATCTACAGTCTCCCTGCTAGAGCGGTAGCGTAAGTTCAGACCAGGGTGGAAGTCGTTCATACCCCTTGTGGAATTCCTCGTGCGGCAAGGCATCGTCTACGTGGCTACAGAGAGCGTTAATGATGAAAGACGATAAACTCGGTTCGGTTTATTCGCCGATCTTATACGTGATGCCCCTGAGTTGGGTATCCTTGTTATACTCGTTATGTAATTCTACAAATAGATTTATTGACAAAACAAATATTTCCTGGAAGAACATCGATCGCGGCTTTCGAATTCTCAGTACTAACAAATTCTCATGTTTAATCTTTTATTTTTGTCATTTTTAATCGTGACCATATTTTATCTTTATCTGTATTATATGATAATGAACGTATACACAGTCATACAGTTATTCGATACTGCCGTCGCAGTTCATTTATATGTTAAGAGAAGTTTAACGAATATCACGTACACATAGCTATGCTAATATGTTGATGAAAAACTTAGTCAAGCATAATTTTCATTGCATTACGCACGGATTTAATTATTCTCGTATATTCATCACATTTAAACACACCAGTCTGTATATTTTTTTGTTGTCGATGTTTCATGCATTTTATTTCAAATATTTTTTTGTTTTTACATACGTACAATTTTTAATTGTTTAATTGTTTAAAATAGAATATTAATATATTTGTTATTTATTCTATTTTTTTTTTACGTACAGTATTATTTATGACATTTCTTATGGTGCAAAATAGAAAATAATTAGATAGCAACGTACTTATATATTCTTTTATTTTATTTAATTAAAAAAATAAACCAAAAAGATTTGAAAACATATTAGCATTATTGGTGAAATATTTAGTTTTGGCTTTGATTTTAATTATTTTATTAAAGTAACCTTTTCACGTGTCTTATTTATGAAACGGTGATTTTCTTTGATTAAAATCTATGGATAATTATAATTAATTATTAATTTTTTCATGTTATTCATGATTAGTGCTTATCTCTCTCTTCTCTTTTTTATTACAATAATAAAAATAACTTTTGTTATAAATTTGGATTATCTAATTTAATATATAGAATATAATCATTCAAATTAATTATTCACCACATGTCGGTAAAATGTGCAAGAAACGATAATCTTCTAACTTTATAAGTTATCCTTTCGAGCACATTATGTAAACGTTTTCTACGAAGTGCCTATTCGAGAGACTTAATGACGAAACGTGATCTGGTTCATCGATTACTTTGCTTAACTATCATGGAATTAATTTCCTGGTGGGCGATTATGAGCTGGCAAAGTGTAGTCGACTTTTTTTTTGAGGGTCGCTGAATTTTCGCGAAGTAATCAGGAGCAACGAGAGTCACGTAAACGTATAATTGCAGTCGATTCGTTTGCACCTTCTCGTCCGTGACACTCCGAAATAAGCTTCCGCGAGAGAATCGTCTTACATTCCCCACGGAACTTTGCTGCGTTGGCGCGTTCTACGTGCTTAATGATGAAAGATGATCGTCCGAGCGGGCACCGATTTATCGCTCGTTTATCGGCCGGCGTTTCATAAACGTTCCGACCAATCGAGGGCGAAACAATTCACCGTGAAAGAAAACTTACGGCCGAGCGTTTAAAAAAAAAAACGCTTTCAGGAAACTTTGCCCTAAGAATTGATAATAATTTTGATGGAAGTTAAGCACTCAGGCAATCCATCATATTCCGCGATAGAATTGTACCGTAGATATCGTGCAAAATGAGACTAAATGACATTTAACAAATTCTGAAAAAGATAATCGATTTTTATATCGTGAAACTTATAGGATTCTAGTGATAATGTAGAAGTATTTATAAAAAATATTAATCTTTTTGTAGCAACACAGTTTAGAATATATTCGAATTATTGCTTAATTCGCGAGGGTTTAATCGAAAGTTTTGTTATCAAGACGAGGAAATGTTATATTTCATTCACATTATCTAATATTGACGTATTATAAATCGACTTTTTTTACAATCAAAGTTAAATTTACTTATATATATTTGTTAAATTTACAGTTTGTCACAATCTATAGCAGCATTGATTTGCGTTTTATACGTACGATAGCGGACAAAGCAACATTCATCTCAATTCGATGGAAATTTACAATTTAAATTATGTATAAAATGTTAATTTCTGCAGTGTATAGTTTATCTCAAAGGGTATAGCGATTTGACATAATTAAATTGTTGTTTAATTCGTGATTTTCATTAAAAATTTCATTACAAAATGAAAGTACCGCGCTATGAACATTGCGAGCCGCTTTGATTTCTGATTATTATCACGCTTGAAATATAAATCAATGAACAATTAAGAGATTATTTGAAATAATTAGATTTATATATAGACATTATAACAAATTGACGTGCATAACGTGACGTATATTGATATTTCTGTATTGATTTCTACGCTACAAGGTTCCACGTGGACACTCCACGACGGAAATTGTTCGTTTCCCCGTGGAATTGCCGTATGCCCGAAACATTGTCTCTATGTAGGCGTGGAGTATAAATAACGAAATACGTTTAATCCGATCAGACCGGTCTAGTCTCGAGATTTATCGTTCAATGCGTTGCATAATTCATCGATTCTTAGCACGCCGAATTCACACCGCAGAATACTCCTCTCGACACGAACTACCGACTGCTTCTCGTCGCCACTAATATATTTTGGTCCGTGCATAATATCGATTTACGTGCAGGTCTAAAGCACTTGATAACTTACACGATTTTCCTTCTCATTTTTAGCAAAAAATCTTCTTAGATTGTTTCGAATAAAAATAATATTTCTAATTAAATTTATGTTTTTGTTGTTATCGACAAGAATTGTAACTTGTAAGTAGTATATTCGTTTTATCTACATTTTTAAGGTTTTTAGGCTGGTAATGTAAAAAAGGCAAGCTAATTAAATCTAAAAAGACTAGAAACCGATTACTTCATTAATGCGGACTCTACTTTTTAATCATCTATAATAGAAAAATAAATGCAAAAAAACTTTTAGCCATTTATGTAATTTTACTCTTTATGCTACATTTAGCAAAATGTGACACATTACAGAGTTTTACATTAACAAATTTTTTTATTTAACTATGTTCGCCGTGTATTTTAAACGTCAAAGTTCTCTTATCCGCCAAGACATGTTAAGGCTGATCTGGCTGATGATACAGACGAGAAAGAGAGAAGGAAAAGATGGTGCCAATTTATTTAGAATAATTTTGTTCGAGAAAATTAAATATTAAACTAGAGATTTTAAAAAGAGAAGTAAATTACAAGAACCTCGATGTGCTCGTAATTTACTTCTCCTTTTAAATCCCTAGTTTAATGTTTTGACATGATTATATGTGCTGTAGATATTGAAAGTCAGTCTATAAGACAAAAAAATATTCGAGAAAATTTACATAATTGACGGGAATAGTCGGTGATTTATTCTTTCACTAACATTTGAATTCAATTGCACTTTCGCGAGTATGCTGTACCTACATTTCTATATTGCATTAAAACTTTCTGAACAGTATCACGGAGAAATGATGAACATCTTTGAATTTAGTAAAGTTTAAATAATGTATTTAACGTTATAACAAATATTAAACAATTATAAACAAATTATTCTTTAACCAATTAGATAGTAATAATTTAACAGTCTATTTGAAATTGGTATGTAATAAATAGCAATTTATAATTTAATATTTAAATAAATAAATAATACGTTTTATGTTATTCTCATTATAGGGTAAACCCGGTATATACGCCGCAGCTAAGAAAAACTTAATTTTTTAAGTACTATTTAATATGTTTAAGGCAAATGCATTATACCAATAAAAACTTTAGACTGTCTACTACTATAAAAAAAATAGAAATATAAAATATTTGTTTTTTGTATTTAACAAAAAAGACTTTTAGAAACCCTTGCATTTTTGCCATATATCAAAAAGGGGTGGGTTATATGACATTCATAGGTAAAATATACTCCTTATAAAAAATTACAAATAATGTTTATAAATGACGCAATAAGATGTCGTAATAACTTATAAAATGTGTGTATAAAGTTTATTAAGGTATAAAAATGATAAACAAATTACAAAACTGAAAAATTTTTAAAAAAAATAGACGAATGATATTAGATGCATTAAAAGTTATTGTTATACAATCCAAAAAAAAGAAGGAAAAAGAACACATGTGCTACTTTCCGACCATAGAGTGTCTGTAGGTACGGCATAAATCCCGTACGCTAAAATTGCCGTATATCCTAAACAGATGGGATATACAAGATATCAAGCTAAACAAACAATACAAGAGCTTATGCACTTGTATTTTGCTGTATTCCATCCTATACTATCCCTTTATACTTATGTATCATGAAATAACCATTAAACCTTTTACATTCCCTACAGTAATCATTTTACGTAGATCGTAATACATGATCCCGCTACTTTACTACATTGAAAAATTGATTCAACTTACGACAGTTTCGTTAATATTAACAGTAAAGGACTGAAATTACAACAAAATACTAATATGGCATAAAGGCACATAACAAAGTCATGAATGCGATTAAATTACCTTGCTTCCTTCTATTTTTTCTGACTTTGGCGGCGTAAAACCCGGCGCGGCGTAAATGCCGGGTTTACCCTAATCAATTTCTTAAAGAAATTTTTTAAATATTATGATGTATATTATTATGGTTACATAGCGTAGCATATGTAAGATATACATATGTATACAATCGCCGAGTGAAGTACAGAGGCTTGATGCAGGAGAGGCAGGGATGAATATCTTCATAATGTTAAATTGCACGCTGAACCGGTTTTAACGTCATAGCTATTTTCATGCGACCTACTTTATGCTGGGTGCCGTCGTAACGAGCTTGCCTTCGAACAAATCTAAAGTGCCTCCAAGTCGACATTTCTGGTCGGTCGGCTCAGCAATTGCAAAATTTTCGGCTGTTCCAATAACATCGCTTTCGCATAAAGTTTCATCAGGGCTTTAAACCAGGCACGAAACTTTCAATTACAGTTGAAAGTTTCGTGTCTGACTAGTTTCGTAATTTTATTCTTGTCAGGAAAAAAAGCTTTATATTATTTGAAGCAGAAGCATCCATTGTTGTTGAATCAACGTATTCATCACTGAATGAAATATGAATGTGCTCTTGAGATAAAAAGAATGTTAGTTATGTATATGTCGTAGCCAGATTACGAAATCCGTCATTTTATAAAACGTCTAGGCATTTTATAAAATGCGGCCACATTCTCAATTCATGGTTGAAATTGAAATGTTTTACAATCTGGCTAAGAATTTTAGTCGTTTTATAAAACGCTAACAAGCGACCCGCCACATTGTCAAACACAACGATTTGTACATCGTTTTAGAATCTGGCTGGTTTATTTCAGTCATTTTATGAACTGTCTTTATAGAATAACCATTTATAAAAAATTAATAGGTAATTATGTTATAATATTAATAGATAATTATGTGTATTTTTAAATGAGAAAATTTTTAGGCTTGTATAAACACGTTTATTACGATTAAGATTTTATAAAAAGTAACATCAGCCATTGTTTATAGCAGTGAATCGTTGATATATTGAACAGTCTTTTTGTTAAAGCAGAGAATAGTTGGTATAGAAAAGTATATATATATATATACAATTTTATGTGTTAGCATTATAAATATAAAGTATTCTCTGTTTTAACCATAATTGTACAATTAAAGATAGTGACTGTGGCCCACCCACACAACAATTGGTTTGGGTTGCACGAAACACAAAACGTCGGTAAAAACGCGCCGTTCATAAAATAACTGAAATGAACTAGCCAGCATCTAAAACGGATGTACAAATCGTTGCGTTTGACAATTTGGTGGGTCGTTTATAAGCGTTTTATAAAACGACTAAAATTCTTAGCCAGATTGTAAAAAATTTCATTTTCAAGCATGATTTGAGAATGTGGCCGCACTTTATAAAATATCTAGACGTTTTATAAAACGGCGGACTTTATAATCTGGCTACGACATATATAATAAGGTAAGGCCTTTGTGTTTTTGTTTAAATATCTTAATGTTTTAATGGCTCACGCATTTTAAAATTAAAAAGCAGTAACTTTTAATTAACATTTCTTTTCGCCAGAATTCAAAAAGATTATGTAATCAACTATTTTTTACTGTTAAAAAAGGTATTCTTTTTATCTTTTATGTGAATGTCTTTTTTATTGTATATTTACTACAGATAAAATCTCATCTCTCTAATAATAATAAACTTATCCAAGAAAAAAACTAAAATATAATAATCATCATCATCATCATCAATGGCGCCACAGCCCAGATCGGGCCTTGGCCTCCTCTTAGAGGTTTCATAATCGCTTTAAATTCAGATGTGCGGGTGATTAGCCCACAGCACCCTAGCATGGTGGATATTGCCATATAAAAAATATAATAATCAGAACATTTAATATTCTTTTTGTCTCAATTTCTTGCTACGCCGTTAATAATCTATGTTTATACCGAAATTTGCTCGTCGTCCGGTGTAATCGACCGTTATATCGGCTGGCTCAAAATAGTTGGTGCATTCTTCCCCGAACGACGACGCTTAAAGCATGTTTGGCGTCGCGCGGCGCAAAATTAATTTCGCGGCCGTTAATCACGTAGAATGACGTTTCATATGCGCGCCGGAGTCGTCCGGCGCGGCGTCGCGACGAAGCAGCCGCGTTCACGGAGACCGCCCCGGAATTCCACGCCATCGCGGAGAAGAGCACGCACAGATCGTATAAGCTCTTTCGCGTCGTTCTACTCCTCGTGTCTACTCCGTTACAAAAGTTCTAATCAAATTTCGCTTTTGCTAAAAATTATCTCAATTCTTTACAAGTAGGTACGGGAAGCTATTAGATGCTCTTATTTTTACAATTTCTCCGCGGGGTATAAATTCTCGATGCAGGCATGCAGGATTAACAACAAATTTTATCAGTTCGTTGCATCAATTTTGAAAAGATACGTATACAACTAAACGTGTATTAAGTTATATCGAAGAATACATGTTTCAATTTTTAATATTTCCTATTAAAATTGTACATAGGCTTAATAATAGATTCGTCGCACTCGTCCAGAACGCCTCTTCTTGGGAAGACATGAAAAATACGCGGAAGGAAAGTAGAGTCGTCCGAGCAATGATTATATTGTTACTAATTTCAAGATCTATCGTCAAATACATAGGTTTTTGTAAGTCAAATATTTTCGTTTATGGCATTATCCCTGCAATACATATCTACATACAAAATCAAAGGAATTCTTTGATAGATAAATGAGCTGGCAATGGAAATTTAGGTTCTAGACGCCAGTAGACACTCGCGATTTATTAAGGTAGGATCCCTACTCTATTCCCGTCAAGAGTCGCGTTAAAAACCGGCCGTATCGCGAGCCGTGCCGAAAGCGCGAAAACGCGCGGAAACGAATTTCGACGGCGAGGCTGGTTTACGCGCGCGAGGCTGTCGGAGTTTTTCGGAGTACTTCGGAGCCGTCGGAGAGTGCGTTGCAAAGTGAAAATATGGCGTCGCGTCGCGTCGAGAACGCGGAAGGGGATATGCGTGAATTTCGCGTTGTCGGAGTGCCGAGCGAGGTACCTCGGGTATAATGAACAATCGCGGACAAGTACAATGGGGAGCAAGAATGAGTTCCTTTTTCCGTGTAGATAAGCATAGGTATGTAGGCGCAGTAAGTGCAACTATCGTCCCTACAGATAGCGCGCTCATCTACACCGAAAGAGGAACTCATTCTTGCTCCCAATTGTACCTATACTCTCGCTTTCGTGCGTCGCCGCTGTCGCCGCTTCGAGGCGAATATCGCGTCGCGGAGTGCCGTGATGCGGAAACGGGTTCGGGGCCCGGGCCGCCGATAAAATTTCTTGGTGTCGTCGAACATCGGTTGCGAAATGAGAATGACGCCATGGACATGGACGGGAACATCAAACACGATCGACGAGAGAACTCGTATGTTGCGGCGCTTCGGTTGCAATTGTCACGACAGCGGTGAGTCAGTTCAGAAATTCGTCAGTCAAAATATTCGAAAAATGAATTGCGAGAAAAGTATAAATTTCGACACAATTTTTATGAAACAATGACATACTTTCTTCGTATTCTTGCTTCTCTGATTAATTTACCTACTCTTATCACGCGTGGTTTTATCAAAATACTTTGGTAACCAATAATTAATAATACTTTGGTAATTAATTTGGTAATATGTGCATATGTGCGTATGTGTGTATTATTTTTAAGATCATAAATATATACATATATCTTAACTATTTATAAATAGTCCCTCAATATCCCTTTTATAATGCTTCAATATCAAGAATATCAATATTTTTAGATTAAACAGAATTTAACTGTGAAAATATATTTTTGAAAACGTTTTAAAACGATTATTATTATAATTATTTGTTCTAATAAGAAACAATTCTATTTATGTCCTTATTCTTTACGAAATAATTTAAAACCTATTAGGACTTCTTTGAATGAAAATTTCAAACAAAAGATGATAAATGTCGAAATGTATTTTACGCAAGCTGGAACATTTTGTTATCCTGGAAATCAAATTTACGCGAATCGATTGCCGTGCCAGCAGCGGGGTGAATCGAGGTGCATAACGACTTTCGTCCGGAGAAAACGCTTAATGAAATGCGACTGCGGGATGCGCACGCTGAGCGTGATTAATCGCGGTGAGTGCGGAATGCAGCCGCGAATTCGTCGAAAATTGTAGAGGCAACGAAATCAATGAATAAATCAAGCGCCATTTTAATCCCAGACATTCACGGCAGTTATGCAATATCGCAAAGGACAATTAGTTAGCTATTTCTTTTTTATCTTAATCGGATAGTTTGCGCGATCTGATTTTCCAATTAAGAACGGTAATGATCCAATCACGATCGCGTCGACCGTCGAAGAAGACGTTTGAAAGACGCGCTTTCGGAGAAGAATACTTGGATAAAAATAAGAGGATAAAAAAGTATACGGTTCGACCTTGTTGATCGCCCACTCGAAAACCTCGATACTCGTTAAAATCAACAGCACGGAAATTTTCCCGTTAGCGTATCTTGGAAACGCATGATATTTCATATCTTCGTATCTTTTATTGTTAGTAGCATGCTGTATTGACTTTCACGAGTCTCTTTTTTGCTATCACGAATTGACTTTATTGTGATAGAAATATAAAGAGGAATTTTATTAGGAAATTGAGTTGCTAGTAAGAAAGATATCAAAAAGTTTTAGAGATATTTTTTATAGGAAGAAAGAATTATATATTTTTATATTAGAGACAAGATACAACACAAATTAGATAAGATATTGTTTCTTTTGTTATCTCGAGAATACAATTATGCAAATCTATTGTCGTGCCAGCGAGGTGAATCGAAATGCATAACTGTTTTTGTCCAGTAAAAATGCTTAATAAAATATCGTAATGTTCTTTATATTGCTAAAATAATAAACATTTATTATTTGATAGAAATTTTTCCTGCCGAGAATTCAATTGTTTAATTTTTTTACATAATGTGTTACACCTATTATCAGACACCTTGTATATTAAGAAGAATTTATTGAAGAAATATAAAAATGGACCTAATTAATCATTACGTGGAAACAAATATAACAAAATAAGTAAAATAAATTAAGTGTAAAATAATCAAATAATAAAGAGCTAAATTAATAATAAAATTATGACATTAAAATGAATATAATAAATTATCATCAAATTAAAATAGAATTAATTATTTTGATATATATTTAGTACGTAAAATATACGCATTGCACAACGCAGCTTAATTAAACCGAAGTAAAACAAAGTAAATCTGATCAGAGTCTGATTAAGATAAAACGGACTAGTCAAGCGCAATCACTCGACTATTGAAACTGAGATAAGTTAAGCGACTATACAATATAATTAAAATAAAACTGACAAGACAGAAAATTAAACACGAGATGCGCTGTAATTAAAATAAAGTAAATTGAACTTAATACCAAATTATTTAAAGTAAAATTCAAACAATTGAAAGACAACAAAAATTCGAAGCGTCGGCGTTTTCGTTGATCTTCAATATTGTTTATTCAGATTTTGAGATATTCTATAAAATTTAAAAAGTGTTATTACTCATCAGTCATTTTAATATTGCAAAATTTTTCTAAAATATTAGAAAGCTTAATTTAATCTTTTATAATATACTATCTGTGTTTGTTGGTAATTCGACTATATATTACTCAAATTTATAGTCAATACACCCTTAGGCCAACTTAAACGCTTATAATTCGAAAATTAGCGTACTCAACGTTTCCAGGATTTTTTACTTTAATTACGAATATGTAATTAAAGTATTTTGCAGTATAATTGTTGGGAAGCTCTACATACGTTATTTGCAATCAAAAGATAAATACAATATTTAAATTGATGATAAGTTGCACCCGAGGTTGCACCGAAATATCTTAGCGATAATAATATAACAATAATAGCAATAATGTAAAATAATAATGCGATACAATATTGCAGAAAACATAATAACACAACATAACACATAATAACATAACATAACACAATAACAATTGCAATAATGAGTATAATAATTATTTTAGTTTTTGTAATAATTATCAGATTATAATATTATTATTATTACTTTGGATATGGACTTTTTGATATTTCTGAAGATTAGTAGGTATGGATAGAAACATACATAAGCGAGTTGGAAGCAATAGGGCTTTACGGCCATCGGAATTTAGTAGAATCGGTCGACGCCTCGCGGGGCGTCGAACCCTTATTATGAACCAGCGGTACCGCTTGATGCAGGCTTCAAGGGGTGCGCGAGAGACCCGGGATCAGGGGAAAGGGTAAATAACGTTCTAGAAACCAATATCGGCAAAGCCCCGGTTGCCTGCGAGACAAAAGTTTCTTGGTCGAGCTCGTTGGGCAAAGGCAACTTCCGGCAATAGTGTTGCGGCAAAGAAGTAGGAAACAAAACGGGGTCGGGGGAGAGGAGAAAAGGTAAAAGAGGAAGGAAATAAGGCGCGCGTCCGTTACCCTTATCGATCATTGGTATAACTATCTGTTCGTAAAACGTTATGTTTTCCGCGAAATGATGTTCTCTCTTGCAAAGTGTTATTGTGTTCCCCGTTGAACGCTGTTTTTTAATGTTATTGTCTTAAAGTTTTGTTCGTAAGAGATTTCTTATCATGACCAACGAGCTAATGTTTTAAAAAGTTAATTTTTGCAAATTTTGAATATAATTCATCAGACGTTAGTAATTGTTAAAGAAAATATGATACCATTATAGGTCGTACAACCAAGGTGTCTGATAATAGGTATAATACATTATGTGAAAAATTTAATAACAATTGAATTATCAGCAGGAAAAACATCTATCAATTCTATCAAATAATAAATTATTCATTATTTTAGCAATATAAAGAATATTATGATATTTGAATTTTTTGCCACTTTTATAGTTCTTTAATCACATATTTTCGACTTATGTTAGTTCAATAGGCATAGTATATACTACATGTTTATAGATAAAACGAAATATTATCAAGTTAGGAATTCCCCCATATATAATCAATTCTTTATTAACTTTAGCTTATGCCAAGAAGTGGACTTGGTTTACATCAATACCTTATTCATTCATAACTTCCACACAGCCATCAAACATATTACTTTATCCTATCTAATTCTTCTTAACTCTTTAAATTTTTTCTCTTTCTCCTTCCATAATTTAATCAATAAGAAAATAATTGGAATATAATTTATTCCAATATTTAATCATTATACCTTTAACTCGATCTAGTTCATCACTAAATAATTTCTCTATAATTTCTTTCTTATTTTCTTCCCACATCTTTATAAACCAATCTTTAGTATATTTGCATTCTTCTACATAATGACTAAAAAAAAAAATCTTATCTTTACCTAGTCCGCAAAATACACATACACAATCATTTTCCTCCAACCAATATTTATATTTGTTGGGAATCCATATTTTATTATATCAAATACTTTTATAATTTAAAATACGTAGAAGAAATATGCTTGTCAAAGATGTGAATGCGAAAGATGGCAGCTTTAAAGAAAAAGATACAGATTTCGAACGAATGCGCGCGTATAATATATCGCGATCATCCTGAAATCTTGCGGATTAAGTGCATCCGCACGGCGCAACGATTCGCAGTCGATCGAAAATTCCTTCGCTGCACTCCGCGTATAAAAATACGTGGTACGAAACTGTCGGCCTCGCAGAGGGTATCAAATTCATGAAATGGCTTTTTTCATCCGGATGCAGTTGGAAATCGAGTCCGTTATCAATCTCTCAGGCAGTTCTCGATTCACTCTTGTGAGTTTTGAGCATATAAACATTTTAAAGTGGAAGCCCTAGCGCGTGGAAAACGTCAAGCTTGATCTTCAAACTTACAAGCGTCAATCATTGTATTGAATTCGCACGCAAGCAATTTTAGCGAAAAATCGTGCATCGGCTTTTCAAAGTCAAATCTTTGTCATCAAAAATTTCATCGAATCGAAAAACCCAATATGTTACTAAATTTCTTTTTACGTTTAGATATCTTTGCAAGTAAGCTTGAAATTAAGTTAAAGTAAGATTTACCTAAAATTGATTACACAGAATACTGTTATCTATTTACTTTCCCGAAGCTTTCAGTGCGCGAAGAGATTTTACACACTTTGCTACACGGCGTTCTCCTTCCTATTTGCCCATTACGTATAGAGATGGTACTTCTAGGGGTAGGTACGTTCTAAAAGGCGACTTCCTCGAAGTGCGAGGCAAGCAAAATCCTTTCGTGGACTTTTTACTGCCGCGACAGTCGTGAGGCACGCACATTCGTGGAATCGCGAAGGTGGTCGACGCGACGTTGGTTCATCGTTTACACCCTTATTACGGGCCTCGTCTGCAGGAATTGCGCTTCGTTCGCGCCAACGATTTCTGGGTAAACTCCCTCCCGGGAGGTAAACGGGACGCAAATATCACCGGCGTTTGAACGCGATTTATCGAGCACTCGAGCCGGCTTCTTACGTACGCATCCTTCGTGCCATCCGCCATCCGCGTGTGTATGCGCATTTATGTAATGCGATTACCGAAACGAGTCGCGCCTTCCTTTTCATGTGTCAACATGCTTGCTAAATGCGCCGAAGCCAGCCGTGTTTAAATAAAAACAGTGGCTGACTCTATTAAATCCGCAACGTGATTGGTTAGAACGGAGTTAGGAACTGAACACACGGGTAAATTTATTCAATCTTTTTACCGTGCGTCTTTATTTATTAAAAGACAAATCAGAATTTCTCTCTCCTAAATTTTGTTTACACAAATTACATTTGATAAAAGAATTCAGCTGACTTTGAGGTAAGGAGTCAATATTATTCTATTATTATACTTCAAAGGTTAAATATTTATGATAAAGAACCGAGAAATTATACTATAATTGTTTCATTAATTCTTCTAATTTTTTTATACTTATAATATTTTATTTTTTATTAAATTATATACATATAAGTATATCTTTATAGTTGTTAAATATATTTGTAAGTTATATACACAATTATAAACTAATGTATAAATTATTTAAATTTATTTTTAATTTAAGCAAGGAGCATTTAATCACCAATTAAAAAAATTGTTTTTATTTTATTCTTGACTCTTTTTCTCTCAATAAAAATTTAATTATTTTTACAATTAGTTGTTTATAATAACAAACTTTATAATAACAAACTTTATAATAACAATTTATAATAAGAAAATTTGGCGAAACAATTTTTGAAATATGAAACGGAATTGCAACAGAAGTGCGCAGCGTTACGTTGCATGTAACGGCATCATAAGTGGCTTACCACTCGCGCTTCCGGCTTCTATAGCATTTACGGAGCAAATTCAGGGTAATCATTAACAAACATTCTCGCCCTTTGATCAGACTTCCTTATGGTGTGCGTGCGTTCACTGTGTAACTGGAATGGCCGGTGGCATACGCTTGCATATTGACGTTTCCTACGTTGTAATATCTCGTACAATGTTACAAACAAATAATTGCGTTAATTAAAATTATTATGCTGCGTTAAATACGTCATGACAAAGTTGCTGAATGTTCTGCTGCTGTTGAACGAAATAATTTTCTATCCAATTTGCGCTTGCTTTCCCTTCGGTGTATTGATAAAACATCTGAAACCGCCGATCGAATTCGTAGGTATTCAAATCATACATTACGGTATCACCTCCTTAAATACAAGATGAATATATTTGAAAAAAACGCACTTACTGAAAGAAATAATCTTTGATTTTTCTTAATAAGTATCACGGAGATTAGAGAACAGGAGAACAATCAGCGTTCGTTGAAAAACATACGTTTTCGAGATATTTTTGTGGTCGTAAAACAGTGTAAATTAGTTATAAGTTTCATCATTCGCAGCAGCACTGTTAGAGAGGACTGTAATATGAATGTAGTCATGATGTATATTTACATCATGAATGTAGTTGTGACAGTCGGTGACAGTTAAATAATTTTATTAAAAATCCGTAATTAATTATTAAAAAATTGGAAAATGTTGCGCTGTTCTTAGCTGCATAAGCGGTAGAGCAAAGGAAAGAAGAGAAAAGGAAGTTTTAGGTGTGAGATAAACGTCTTTGTTCAAAGTTCCAAAGGTATGTATTTAAATTTTTGAATCTTTAAACTTTTAAACCTTAAATAATTAAAATCTTTCAACTTTAATTTTTTATTTTGATTCAATGATTAATTCAATTTTTTATTTTGATTTCAATTTTTAATGTAAATAATATATTTTTTTGCGCGTTTATTTCAAATAGTACCACATTATAGAAATCTGGTACTACAGCGTTATTTAGATGTTTACACCATTTTACGGACATTGAAATTTTGGCTCATTGTTCTCCTGTTCACTAATCTCCGTGATAAGTATTTAATTTTACGAAAATCAATTTATGTCTTTTGTACGAGATAAGATCACACGATAGTGGGTATACACCCGTAGCATCGTCGCGCAGTGGAAAGCACGCTAAGGCTGGCGACGCGACGTGCTCGCGATAAATCGGAGCGCGGTAAAATAGAAGTTTTCCAAGCGATTGAGCCCGCTCGGAAATGCACGTGGCGTATTTTTCCGGCCGCCGCTACCATTTTTCCGCAAACGCGGCGGCTCGCGATGAGTTACAACCGCCATAATGCTATGCTAGTCGGCGCCCGAACGCGGTCACGTAGAATCGCGTACGTACGTGGACCGGGTTGTTGTACATGCACATACACAAGAGAGTACACGTGCACGTACCGTCGATACACATTCGGTGAAGACGCCACCGAAAGATTATATCTGGCAAAGCGTGTATTAAACACGCTCGATATGCAATTATGCATTCGCGATGCGTTCGTGTCGTTACAAGCGTCGACGAGAGACGACGCAATGTCAAATCGATGTCTCTAGATCTCGAGGATCGCCGAGAGATCCGACTTGATCCTATCCAATTTTGTCTAACATATTGAATTTTTTGCATGACAAAAATATGAAATTTCTGAAGACATTTAATTTCAATCATAGTAAATTCAATTTTTACTTAAATTAAAATCGTCAAAAATTGAAAAAAATTATGTTTAAATAGCTAATAGAAATTAAATTTAAAGTTTGATAGAGTTAAATATATTTATACTATTTATAGAAAGTCTTATCTCATACAAAGGACATGCATAAATTGATTTTCGTAAAATTAAATATTTATTAAGAAAAATCAAAGAGATTCTTTCTTTCAGTAATGCGTTTTTTGCAAATATATTCGTTTTGTATGAAGATGATACTGTGTATGATTTGAATACCTGCGAATTTGATCGGCGGTTTCAGATGTTTTATTGATACATCGAAGGGAAAGCAAGCGCAAATTGGATACAAAATTATTTCGTTTAACAGCGGCAGATTATGTTAATAAATGACTACGTTTACACCCAGCGACCTGATCGCGGACTGACCTATATCGTGACCCAAAGTAGGTCTTGTCATCAAGCGTTTACACCGAAAGAGACCTAAGAATTTACGGGGTCGCCATGAATTCATTGGTTTAACGGCAAGCGTTACTATGTTCTGTGTACAAGGCACGTATTGTGGAACTTTTTGGATTCCAATCGAAATTGTTAAATTATTTTCTAAATTTCTATTTAGAAACATTCCGATCGGAACACATTTCAAAAAGTTTTATAATATGTACACACACCGGCAGGAATGCCTGGACATTTGATATAGAACGTCAGATGTCAAATGTCCAGGCATTCCTGCCGGTGACCTTACGTGCCCAGAAGTCACAAATTCATCGATTTAATCTTATAATTTGACAGCTCAGTCTGAAACTGCAGCGAAAAAAAGCTGAAAGAAGCTTTTAGGTGGCATCGCGCGTGATCGTGCGTTTACACCGCAATTATAACGCCCTATTTTAGGTCAGGTCACTAAAATACGAGGCCTGACCTGAAGCCAGGTCGGGTCGCCTATCAAGTGTTTACAGCAGGCGGCCTAAATAATTTAGGTCGAATTTGGGGTATATAGGCCGCGGCCTAAATTCAGGGTGTAAACGTAGTCAAAATGAATCACAAGTGTGTGGAGTAAACATATCGAAAGAAGGTTTTATTCTTGTATCGAGGTTGAAACAAAAATTATCGACATTAAGTTATTATTTTAATCCACTAATTAAATGTCATAAAATAATAAAAATGTCTTAACGCCAATTAAAATAATTTAACCACTTAAAAATTTAATAAAGTGTAAAATAGAAAAGGCAATAAACACAAATTCATTAATGATATGTTTATATGTAAGTATTCCTAAACGTACATTCTGTATGTCTACGGCGAAGAATTAAGAGTAATGAGAATTTCTTGAAATGTCCGTTAGCCTGAATTAATATATATTTTGCATAAAAAAAAAAAGCTTTTTTTAAATATATTTTTCAGTAAGAAAAGAAACGAACTTTTAACCACTGTTATCAATATAAATCAAATCGGATTAATCTTTTTATCTCGCAAATCTCAACAGATATAAAACTCGTTGGAATTCTTTAGGATTAAATTTTTTCCATGAGTATTAATGGAAATCTTTAGTTTGCCTTATCGCAAAACGCAATTAACGGGGATTACGCTCTGCCCCGTCGGGTCGTTCGATCCCGGCACGTTGTCGCTCGCGACAAACTGCACTTCGCTACCCTACCCTATAGATTACGTATGAATAAATGATCGACCGCAGCTCGGCGCGGCCGGAATATCCGGCAAACACACACACACACAAACACACACACAAAATCGTTCGCATTTAGAGCGTGCAAGCGTTCTCGCGCTCTCACGAGTGGCGTGCGACATCGTCGTCATTGTGTCGACCACGAGACGGTAGTAAACGGTCGACCGCGATCGCGGGGTAAGAAGGGAGCAAGTTGGGTGCGAAGAGGGTGGTTCTCCCTGGGGTGGGGCGGGTGCCGACGGGTTCTTGTGGAGGGTGTAAGAGAACGGCGGGTACGAGAACGAGCAGCGGCGAGTCCAAGGAAACCGCCAATCAGATTAGATCTTTCCTTCGAAGGGTTAGGCTCTACCTAGGGCCCTACGTCGCGATAAGGCCTGCAAACGCGCTCGTTCGCGGAGCTTTCGTGTCGAAACCTGACGCCCCCTCGCGTGTCCTCTCCTACGACCGGGCGGCGTTATAAAAATATTCCGCTGCTACGCGCTGTGTTCGTGGTTTCTTTGATACGCGAGCATTCGTGACACGAATCTTTGCCTCTTAAAGGGCGTTCGCAAATATGCCCGGGAAACCAATGTAGTCCTCCCGCGGGGAGTTAGTTCCACCCTTATCGCGAATCTCGGAGCCGCCAGTCGATCGCACCTTATACTGATTTCTCGAACTTGACCGCGCTTGGATAATTTGCTGATTCTAGAATTTATAACTGTACTTCTTTTACAATATTTATTCCGTATATAGGTGACTCCTTCTTTTATTATTTATTCATACAACTGTTATTTACAGTAAAACTGAATCCTTGCAATTTTTCTGCGGAGCTCTGTGGATATTAAAATTTTAGAAATATATTGATCTTTTTTCGAAAACAATCCAGAGTTTGATAGAAATTGCTTAAAAATAATATCCTGCGGCAAGAAACTGGTTTAAGTAAAACAATACTTTTCTGTTTATATTTCCAGTTACTTGAAGAAATATCTATAGGAAAAACATTCTATAAAAATATATACGATAGATAAAAAAATTGAAAAGTTCTAGAAATATATGAGATATATATTAAAATATAACACGCAAACAACTGTTTATACACTAAAATAGTTTATATATTAATATACTTTTAATTTTCAAACTTTTGTAATGCTTTTAAAAGATTTTGTAAGATTAATTGTAAGACAAAAATGCTTTTATTTGCAAATAAAGAAAGCATATTCTATAACTATCTTGTACAGTAATATCTCATAATTGTAATTATCATCATTTAATAACATATCGAACAGAAAAGTAATGGTATATATTAATTTTCTAAAGCTCTTCTATATAAGTAGTATAAGATTTGATAATTTAATATATTATTTTTGAGTGATATATTATTTTTTAACTAGCAATTAGGTATTCTAAAAAAGTAACTTAATTACCAATAATAGCGGCAGGCTTAAATATAAAGATAAGAGAAGCTGAATTTGCATGAGCTGTCTAGTCGTCGCAAATTTACTGGCGAGACAGTTTGATTCGCAGCAATTGAATAACAAAATCATCGTTGAGCCGTGAAGGCGTATAATGAAAGGAGGGTTGTAATCACCCTCCTCCGTCATTTATGAACGTCGGAGCCTCTCGCAGACGATCCGCTGCCCCGCCCTCGGCCTCGCGCGACGATGACGAGTTTACACGCCATGCAGTAAGCACGCGCCAATTTTAATACCATCGTCAATTTTGATACGCGAATATAGGAAGGATGGCCAAAAATGAAGGATGAAGATTAAATTCGGAATTTCTTAATAGAGTTTTGGAATAAAGTGACAAAAAATGCTCTTTTAGTGTCTTTATAAAAATAAAAAATACGTGTAACTATTTCTGTCCTATGCAAAATATTCGAGAATTGGAAAATAAAATAGCTGTAGGGGAAGGTGGAGCAAGACGGGGTAGCGGGGCAAGACAAGGTACCAGGCTTTTTTTTCACCACGTGGTGCTATCCATCGGATTTGTTTAGAATTTGATTATGCGAAAACCAGCCTTTGTTTTGAGAATTGCTGACTTCATTCCGATACGTTGTTTTGTCATTTTCATAACTCGCAAACAAGTTTGTGCATTGTGTTAAGATATTGCGACTTTATATTTGCTGTTTGAACTACAAACATGAGTATTATTTTGAACTATTTTACACTATCTTGTAGCATGGTTTTTAGGGTTCCCAAAACAGTCGATGTTTTTATTTTTAATGCACAAGTTTTGCGTTATTATGACATAATTTAAAAAAAGTTGCTTTTGGGTAAGACGGGGTAGGGCATGACGGGATAAGAGAGACCGGGGAATGTTATCACACTTTTTAAATACTGATTTTTAAAAAAGTTTTTGCAATATTTTATAATTGCAATATCATATATACTACTTTATAATGTAGCTACATCCTTTAGGTATAAGAAAAAAAAATATTGGACCTCTATATATTAATAATGATCTTTGCTTAAAAAGTTATAATTATTTTTAAGCAAAATCGTGCAAATGTGACGACTTACCTTTTATCCAGAGTTAGTTGTCACGTATCTTTCATGTAGATTGTAGAGGAACATACTACAAATAGTTCCTGTTTTAATGTTTAATTAAAATAAGTGATTTTTTGTAGATTTAACTTATAATAATATATTGCGGCATAAATTATATAATTATTGAATGAAAAATTAATAATTTTCATAAACCTTGTCATAAATTTTGTAACAATTCTCATAAACAAAGAGTAAATAAAAGAATAATGATTCTCATAAACTTTGTAATACTTTTATAAACTTTTTAAGAGTTAACAACGGCTCAAATACGTGTTTGAGACAACTTACCCTGAACGGTAATTTTGAATAAAGAAGATTATATTTATAAACTATGTTGCAATGACGGTTAACTAAATACAGGAAAAATTATCTAAAACTCTAATATTTCTTATGACTAAAGAGATTTTACGACAAATAATTCCAAAAACCAACGGAACAACAAAGATAGAGGCAAGAACTCACCACGTCCAATTTTTAGAAAGTGCTTGTAAATATTACATGCGATGTCTTTGCAACGAGCTTTTTGTACACCCGACTAAGCACGATAGAGGCAACCTATACTATACAGAAGAATATGCCATTCAATCTATTAAGTGAGATATAAGCTTTGTGACAACTAACCCGTGTGACTTCTAGCCCCGGTCTCCCCTACTCTCGTGTGACTCAGAAACAACCCAGCGACAACGAAGTTGTTGAAGATGACCAGCGCCTCTACTGTCATTATATTATTCCGACGAAGGTGAATTAGTTGCGCCGCTTATGCGCGATGGGCATAACTCTTGCGCAGGCATTGACAATAAAAATGAAGACACTGTTCATGTCTGCATTTCATGTGAAAAATAAATATATATGGAATGTTTTCGATTGTCTTAACTTGCAATAAACATTTTATTTTTTTATTTTAACTTTTTGATGTTAAAATTAAATATTTAGGACTGGTAAATGGAGGTACCTTGTCTTACCCCACCTATGATGGGGCAAGACGGGACAAAAGACGTTTTTTCAAATATTGCTTTCTAAACTAATTATACATACATGTTTGTTAGTTTTAAGTTTAACCATCTTTATATGTAAAGGAGGGTTCAATGAAAGGATTTATGTTGATAAAGATGGATATTTTTTATATTTAGTGGTCATTTCATGTGGCTAAGCCTTAAGTACCCCATCTTGCCCCACCTTCCCCTACGAAGAAAATAGCGTACAATTATAATAGCGTACAATCTTTAATTTATTTAACGAATGTTCAAAATAAAACAAGCGGCAGTCGCTAGGACACTACGTAGTTACTCCATTATCGCGTTTTTACATTTTTTTATTGAGCTTGTTTGCATGTTGGGTCGATGACGACATTAAAAGCAGAAACTTGTGGTGGTTGGTACGCGCCACGTGGCGTGTGAAATCGTCGTCATAGTCCCGTCTTGTTTCCCAAGTCGATTGTCAGTGATCGTGCGAAAAGACAGAATCTGCAGATGTAATAAAGAATACGAAATACAGTTCTTCGTCAAAAGTAATAAGTTTTATATCTTCTTGGCGCAAGCATAAAACACATTATTATTTATATTATTTGCAGACATGCTTTTATCATTAATTTTCACTAAGAAGCTTGCGACATAAATTAATTGAGATATATTATGCTAAATAATTTCAGAATACTATAAAAAGTTTTACAAATATTGATGAATATTTTGATATTAATATTTTAATATTGAAAAATTACTTTCTTATACTTTTTTATCCTACATTTTATATAAATTTTTTCTGTAAAATAAAGTATATTTTTAATAAAATGCGATGGTTAATGGTTAGTAAAATACATATAAAAAGCATACCTAAAGATATATAGAGTAACTCCAGTATATAAGGAAGCCGCACCAAAGAAAAACTTAATTTCAAGTTAAATCAAGTACTATTTACTATGTTTAAGGCAAATAAATTATACCAATAAAAACTTTATATTGCCTACTACTATAAAAAAATTAAAAATATGAAATATTTATTCTTTGTATTTAACAAAAAAAAAAACTTTTAGAAACCCTTGCATTTTTGCCATATATCCCATAGGGGTGGGATATATGACATTCATAGGTAGGATATACTCCTTATAAAAAATTACAAATAATGTTTATAAATAAGGCAATAAAATGTCATAACTTATAAAATATGTGTAAAAAGTTTATTAAGGTATAAGATGATAAACAAATTATAAAACTGAAAAATTTTAAAAATAAAATAGACTTTTAACCTTAGTTAACTCACTCTTCGTCTCTTTCTTATGTCCGTTTCTACTAATGTATAGATTAACTTTAATCTCGGTTTAATTGATTTTATATCTTTTTCTAGTTTTAAGAATTAGAAAAGGCCAATAAGTAAGTTAAACAGAGATTAAAGTTAATCTACGTTGGTAGAAATGTACATAAGAGGGACAGTTAGAAAGAAACAAAGAGTGAGTTAACCCAAGGTTAAAAGTTAACCCAGATAGCACAGCTGATCTTTATGAATTCATAAAGATCAGATTTAAATCTTCTTGAATTCATAAAGATCAGCTGTGCTATCTGGGAACCGATGTTTGTGGAACTGGACCTAAAACTATTAATAAAATATAGGTATATTACACCGTTTTATAAGTTTAATAATCTACAATTACTTTCTTTTGATAATACAATAATAATTATTTTAATAAGTATGACATTATTTATTTATATTTTTATTATTCTAAAAAATTAATTTAATAATTATTTTTTTTTTATAGCATCAATTAAACTCTACAACTATCGTATTAAACTCTTTGCGCGTATATTGGCTCTTACAAAGTACTTATTTATTTTCTGTTATCAAAGGATTTATCAAAGGAAGGTAGAGGTAATTTTATTTGTGACAATTGTTGAAAAGAATTGTCATAAAAAATAAAGCAATATTAAATATAATTAAAAATAAAAATACCTACTTTCTTTTGTACTTTTCAACATAATTATTTTTATTACATTGATTGCATGCGCACTTTTGCCCCACCGATGGGGCAAAAGTGCGTTTTCGCAATCGGTTTAAGAAAAATTCATTACATGAAATGTATTCAAAATATAGACATGAACCCTAGTAAATTTTAAAAAAGAATGTTTACAAATAAGGTAATATATAAGATGTGGCGATCGTAGCGCAGAGGGATGCGCGCTGGGCTAGTGAGCCCGACAAACGGACGAACCGAGTTCAAGTCCCGACAATCCAACAAAAAATAGTCGGTTTTTATTCGATTGCCACCTCTCGGAAGGCAATGGCAAACCACCGAGAGTATCCTGCCCTTGCCACGTGAACTCTCCTCTTTGGAGGTCCCCCAGAACTTATATCTGCAAATAGCAATTGATAGCAATTCTCCAACCTATTATAACTAGAAATGTTAGTTCCGTACTAACCAAATACAGAACAACTTATACCACTCCATCGAGAAGGAGCGGATTCAGCAGAACACCTTCACGAAATGGGCGAATAAGCTTTTGAAAACTCGAAACGAACATATCCACGACCTGGAACACCACGTCTCCGATGGTCTTTGATGGAGACCGTCGGGGATTTCGTGTTTCCAGGTCGTTGATATGTTTGTTTCAATTTTTTAAAAGCTTATTCGCCCATCTCGTGAAGGTGTTCCGCTGAATCCGATGTTTTTTGATGGAGTTTTTGCACTTAACCCTGTCGCGCCCATGCTTATAATTCTCATTCATTTTATCGGCTGGTCCACTGCTACGTTCTCACGTACGAGGGTGGTGAGGTGTGCGCCCTTGTGTTAATGCCTGAGGATCACAGTGGTAGTTGTAAATAACTTATAAAATGTGTGTAAAAAGTTAATTAAGGTATAAGAATGATAAACAAATTATAAAACTGAAAAATCTTAAAAAGAAAATAGAAAGACGATAGATGCAATTAAAAGTTATTATTATACGATCCAAAAAAAAAAAGAAGGAAAAAGAACACATATGCTGCTTTCCGACTATACAGTGTCTGTAGGTACGGCATAAATCCCGCACGCTAAAAATGCCGTATATCCTAAACAGGTGGGATATACAAGATACAAAGCTAAACAAAGAATACAAGAGCTATGCACTTGTATTTCGCTGTATTCCATCCTTTACTATCCCTCTACACTTACGTATCATGAAATAACCATTAAACCTTTTACATTCCCTACAGTAATCATTTTACGTAGGTCGTAATACATTATCGCGCTACTTACTATATATTGAGAAATCGCTTCAACTCACGACGGTTTCGCTAATATTAACAGTAAAGGACTGAAATTACAACACAATACTAATGTGACATAAAGGCACATAACAGAGTGTTTGCGAGCAAATTACCTTCATTCTTTCTATTTTTCCTGAATTCTGCGGCGTAAATCCCCGCGCGGCGTAAATACCGGAGTTACCCTATAAAGTTTTATCTAATGTAATTATTTCTTAGCTATATTGGAATTAACATTTTATAAAATATTGCGACACATATGTAAATCGCATATTATAGGTACATATAGATTTATGCAATATTTTGCAATAAAAACGATGTTATAAAGGTGTTTTATTTTCCGTATTTTTTATTATTATTATAAGTTATGACATTTTACTTAGTACATCCGGTAGTACGTGTTGGTAACAATTGCATAAGAAACAAAAGCTTCATCCCGATGAAAATGCAAGCGCAACTACCGCGCGGCGATGAAACCACATAGAGAAGCGTTTGATTCGATTCCGGGTGATGCGTATCGATCGAATTAAAAATCGAGTTCGGCCGTTCGCGCCTGCCATCGACCCTTTCCACTAGATATTTCGCAGCGCGAATCAACATCTGGAATTCCTTGTAATACCGCGAATTTAAATTCAATTGTGTGTTTCTCGTGTATGCGATGATGACTGTTGCACACGCACGTAAACATTGTCGAATCAACAAACGTATTATTTATAAATCTATATTATGGATTCACGAAATAAAAAAGTTTATAAATACGCTTCTCACAACAAAACGTTTTGTGAAGGATGAGAGATTCAATTAATACTTATTAATTACGTGATAGTAATAATAACAATGATATTAACAATAAAAAATAGCAGGAAGACAATTTAATTTAAAAGACATCTTGTCCTTTTTTTAAATATAATTTTATGATTACTTATTAAGATAATTAAAATGCTTTTAGGTATCATTAAATACCACCGTCTAAATAACTAACGTCTAAATAAACGGTAAAATTTATCTCGATCCCAAACCTACGATCAAGAGATTTCCGTCGTCGATAGGTCATGCGGCATGCCTAAATCATCCCTCCGACGGCACTAGAAAGCGCATCCGTTCGCGCACGATCTCTCCTTTCGCCGTGAATTTCGAGACACTCGATGCATCGCGGGCGCGATGCAGATTAGGAAAGTACGCCGGAGGTGCAACGATATATTGGCAATAAACCGACGCCTGGCGCATCGAGCCGGGGATAAATTATTGTCGGACGGAGAAACGCGGGGGTCCGCTGCACGTCCCGGCAATTCTGTCGCTATGTCGCTGCACAGCGCGTCGCAGTGCAATTATATAGCGCGGAAGGAAAACGCGCATGTCGATTACGCGATTCAGAAGTATCACCGACGGCGAGTCGTTCCCGAAACGGCTCGTCGAGTATTTGTCATTTGACCTCATCCAATCACAACGGATTCAGCATTTCATGAATGTAGAACTGGCATAAATTCTTTAATTGGTGTAAAATTGTCTCAATGAGATTTTATGCTGCTGATTTATGTTTTCTTTATGACTTTTAGTCTGTTAAGAACGATAAATGTTTAAGTCACTTATAAAAAAGCAAACTTAATTCCAACTTGTACTTTATTGTAATTAATCTCGTTATAATTACGATCAAAATTGTGATCTTTAATAAATTTTGGGTTATCCTATTTTGGTTTCGGATAATTATTTTACTTTGTTACATTTTACGTTATTTGTTCATTACGAGCTCACTAAAACTCTTGATTTAAATACACGCTGCTCCAAATAAAAAAGGGATATAAGATATCCTATCTCTGAATCGCGAGCGTCACGTGAATGTAATATTTTTACGATCGCGCGATCCAAAATTACATCGCGTTAATAAATCTCGCGATGAATCGGGATTGATAACGAAGAACCAGAGACACGTATATGTACGTGTCATAACACTCAATGGCTGTCAATAAAAAGAGGCTCCCGTCTTCTTTCTATACAAATGTCGATGGCGCGTCTTGCAAGCCGTTTATAAAACACACCGGCGACGTTATTGATTTTCTGGCGGCGGGCTCTGCTTTCTTCTCCGATTCTTGCTCCTTCTGGTCTTTGCGCTCACGTGCGATTCATTTCCCTCGACGGGGCACGGCGAAATTATAAACGAAACGACGGAATCTCGTGACCTCACTTTCGTGCGGGGCATCGATCGGGTCGAGTACGACGGCGACGACGACGGCCCGCTCGTTCCCGCTCGTTTCCGTTTGCGAAAATGTGGATTAGACGAACGTCTTGGTGAGAACTGCATTGCGTCTAAGCGAGGCTAATCGAGATCTGGCACGATTCCATTGTATAAAAAACTATAAAATAACAGATTTTACATACCCTTTGGAACGATAAACATATATATATTGTTCATATAGTTATTCTTATTTCTCATACTATCTAAACAGAACTTAAAGAATATCAGTTGAATAATTTTATTGAGTAGATATTTATTCTATATTTTAAAAATTAATAGAAATTTTTCTATAGAAACTATGTAGGGGAGACCGGGGCGAGATCGACAGTCTTTCTTTGGTGCCGATTTTTAACAACAAAATAAATAATTTTAGTTAAATGTGGTATACCGTTGTAAAGAGTGAACCTTTATAGCTACAAAATTTATATAGGAAATTTTTGTCTACGTCGCTTTGTTTAACCGGTATAGAGCAAAAACGACAACGGTGGAAAAATTAAAATCTCAAAAATGCCGGGGCAGAGTCGTCACTGCATAAATACATAGTTCTGATTATGAAAACTGATAGGATACATTTTATTAATTATTTGTTAATAGAAAAATGTAAACATTTATTAATTAAAGTGTTAAAATGTTTCATTATTTTGTGTTTTTGTGTGTGTGGTGTATACGGATTCTATAACTCAAGAACTAATCAATCAAATATTAAAGAAATATATATGAAATAGGGCTTTAAAAGGCTGAAAAATATAATAAAATTAGAAAATTTGCCAATATTATAAAAGTCCATCCCGAGTGCTTACTGACGAATTAGCCCCAAACACAAGTTTCAGGTTTGATTGTCCACGAAATATTAGACATCAACAATAATGAAAAAACTATACTGGATTCGTGTTCAGCATGTATTACTCTTTATAATCTCGTACTTCGAGATTTGGACAGAAAATATTATTGCAGATATTACAAAATTTCCACGCGCAGAAAATTTCACTTTTACCTTCCGAAAACACGTTTGCCCTTGTAAAAATTATAACACGGCAGGTAACCTGCCGAAACTGCGTTGGTCACATGGGTACCATAAGCAGCGTTTACAATGTTAATAGCGAGTTCGCACAATATACAGGTTCCAAGATATTTCATTTGACGATTTCACCCCGAAGACGTTTTCGCCCCGGTCTCCCCTATGCATATGTATACAATTGATTAATGTATAATTATAATATTTCATGGATAGTAATAATATTGCTCTAATAGTTTAATATAGATTAAAAATTAATAAGTTACCATTATTACTATAATGGTTTTGCAAGGCTTTCTTAATCATATCCGGTAATATCGCGAAGAAACATTTAAGCTAGCTTCATACTTTCATAATTGATTGGTTAACGATTTTTCATCAATTGCGCCCTTTGCCTTGACGTCTGTTTATAGATGTCTTAACATGTTAATTACGTATCACACTATATTTTTTAAAGGTGTCTTCTTTGGCGCGATCGATCGACTGCTGGCAAAAGACGATAATTATAAACGTGCCAACGAAAATACCGACTTTTTGCATTTTTTTTAAGAAAGAAAGAAAATAATTTACAATAAACTTTCAAAAAATATGTGAAAAATTAATTTTAGTTTATTTCAGACCTAGTCAAAGAAAATTTTGACTAGGTTTCATTGTATTTTATGAAAATAGTTATTCCATTGAGTGTCATAACGATTGTCTGCGAGAACTCGGTTTTTTCGTTGGCTCGTTTATAATTATTGTCTTTTGCAGGCAGTCGATCGATCGCGCCAAAGAGAACACATTTGAAAAATATAGTGTGATACATAATTTAATAAATTAAATTATAATTTCCAATTTAATGATCAATTCAAATTTAAAATATAGTTGTAGTAGTATAAAATGGAGTTTCCGTTGATAGTATCTACTATTTTCTATACAGTAAACTTTTACATTGCAAACGCTACTGTTATATTTGATGTATCGACAAATAAAATCACTACGTATTGATAAATAAATTAAAAGGAAAATATTTCGTAAAAAAAGAAATAAATTAACAAAAAGAAATTTTACAAAGAGCGAATAATATCTAAAAAATACGTAATAAAAGAATAAGTATATTATTTCAAATTCTAAGCAGAAGGCAGTCCTAAGTTGATTTTCTTCGAAGTAACGCAAAATGAAAATCAAAACGTGAAACAGAAAATCGTTATCGCTTGAAATTGAGCTATCTGCACTGGGAGTAACATTTATTATCCGCTGTATCAGTTGCTCGCTCCTACCTATTGCAAACGAAGGAACGGACCAAACGAGAGGAAGAAAACGAGATGGTATTCTCAGCGTTCTTGGGATCTCCTCTCCAAGAAAAATCGAACGAGTGTCCGCAAGCCGCTAGTAAACAAAGTGAGGAAAAGTGACCGTCCGTTTCTTCTTGCGAGCGTGTTTCCAGTTTCGTTGGACACACGGTGTTGCAACGTACGAGGAAGAAAGGAAGAAGTTTGCGAAATCGCCTCGTTGTTTCCTCAGGTGCATCTTTGCGACATCGTTGTTGAAAACTACGAGGCTTAGTTTATTACTTCATCTTCTCCAGATCGCAACAAAGAAATACGAACGACTTGGGTCTCTTACAAGCTGGTAATACCGGCGAAGCGAAACATGAAGAAAAATATAACGATATGGCGACGTGAATGTTGTCTTTTAGGAGATAATACGCGTGTTTGGTTACACGGAATTTTTGCTTTCCCGGAGAAGATACGATAACATTGGCTACAATTTCAAAGTTTGAATGTTTGAATGTCAACTGGATAGATTTATGTTTCATCAAGACTAAATTATTGAATTGTAAGGAAATAATGTCGCTTTTAAAATTGTATCTTTAAATAATAATATTAATGACAAAGTAATTACAAATAAAAAAAATTAAGTTTTGAAGCTTTTACTAACATTGCAATTGTCCATAAAATTCATTATAATATATTAATTTAAATTTATTACATTTTAATGATCTTCTATTAATAATGACATCAGTAGGAATAAAAGAATGTAAAAATCAAGAATGTAAACTTTTAATTAAAAAGATGTAATAAATAACTTGTGAGTTTTAAAATAGTTGTTAGCAGATGATTTGTATTTTTTTTTGTTATTTGCATTATTTTACTTGATGTTCTATTGCATTGCGTGAAAAATAAACAATATATTTTTTTGGCTAAATTTAAAAATACAGTGGATGTAAACGTAAATACATATATTGACAGATATGATATTTGAATGAAAGCTCCGAAAGTTGATTTACTCAATTTTAAACGTAAGCTTTAATAACAGTATAAATTAATTTGCAAAATATTCACGTATGCAAATTTGAAGTACGACCGTATAAGATAATAATCAATAATTAAAGGAATTACCCTATATTACCCTATATCCTTCTATACATATCCCGTCTTTTTTCGAATATGCTAACGAGTGTTAGTGGACGATTAAATTGATTTTCAATTTAATTATGTGAGAGTACTCTTTCGAGCTTTAGTTGTAGCTACGTTTAAGTCCGTAAGTAACGGCGCGTGGTTTGCTAGAGTGATGAATTGTACATTAAATTCACAAATAATTTTATTGGACAACCAAGATCCAGTCCCGACCGATTATGGTGTTCCTTTAATTATTGATTATTCACGTATGCCTTATATAACTAATTAATTATTAATCAATCTCAAAATACCACGTTTGTCTTTGCGCTTTGAAATTGGAAGTGCCTGAAATAAGAAAATAAAACATGTTTAAATTACATTATTCAAATTATATTATTAGATTAGACAACTTTTAATCTCATGTAAAGTTGTTAGTTGGTAATGCATCCTATTTTATATTAATAATAAATTAATTTCTTTTTTTAGAGATTTTTATTTTTAATTGCTTTTATAATATTTCTTAATTTCACCCATTTCCATAGTGAAAAAAATAATTGTATATTAAGCTTCTAATTATATACTGCGTAATAAGTATACTATGGAAGCTATATATTCGCAAGACGCAGACTGATTCGTATCGACAAATCCTTTGAAGTCGCGATCAATGAAATACATCGGAAATGCGCCGATATACCGCACCACGGGTGTAACGTACCACTGAATGCATCAAAGCGGACCCACGGTGAATTTCGCACTCGGGAAAATCGTTCTGACAAGTGACGGACACGAATTTGCGAAGTCAAAACAAGAGCGAGGTGCAGGAAATCAAACAGATAAATCGCAGCGAATCGGCTTCGGGCGAATCGTATGCGAAATGAAGCTAGTAATGGCTGTCAACTGCAAAATCTTGTTTTCGCGAACGTGGTTCAAGAGGATAAGAACAGCCGGGTTGAGAAACCGCTTGCCTGCTCTGATTTAAGACGGAAGTTCCGTCCTTTACCGTCACGTCATTGTTATCCTTGGAGTTTGTAGCTGGAGTGCGTCAGAAGTGCACGAAGTGGCTGAAGGATGAAGTAAACGGATTGCAGAACTGTGATTAGAGCATTTATAACAAACTTATAAGTATTAACACTAATAATATTTTATAATGATAATGCTTCTAATTAATGGCAGCTTAAACGTAAGCTTATACTTTCGCAGGAAAATATCTCCGGCATGTTTTGAACTTACTTCAGCTTTAAATAACTTTACCAGATGAAATTATAGAATTGCCATTATAGAATCAACATAATAATTCTCGTAAGATTTTCTACAAATAGAATTCTGAAAAGAAAATTTTTTATTTTTGAAAAGAAAGAAAAGCTCAAGTTCTTCTTTTATATTTTACACACACACTACGTATTTAAATAATACTTTTACAAGTTACATACCTGTTATAAGTTATAACAAATCAGGTCCTTTTTATTACATTTCAAATTCCGGCTCATGAACCAATGAGACCGACAAATCAAGTTTCCGTCTTATCCATCTTAATACATCGCACTTCGCAGAGAATAGCGGTACTCGGGCGCTACCGCGTCTCTTTGAGCTCGCGAAACATCTCGACGATTTAATCGTTGCTTCAACGTTACTGTCTTTCCGTACATTCGCGATGCCGCTGATGCACCGCTGACGCACTTTGCTGAGTTTAACTTTGAACCGAGTCATGACGACATAGAAACTTTCGACTTAACTCGGTCTGGGCGCTATTCGGTTGCCGCCGTTTGTCGCGGCACATCCGCGAAAACAGGATTTTCGCGCTAAAGCGCAATTACGCGCCTTAACTTGCGTGAGTGCGGCGGCGGTTTGCTCGGTACAAAACCACTACTTGCTATCTAAATAAATACTTAGATCAAAAGTTCTCCTTACTTTTCAATTTTTTTATTGTAGTATGTAATAAAATATCGAAACTGCTTGCATTTGCAAATATATCAAAATTACACAAATACGCTAAAATATAGGAAATTATTTTGCTTCTACAAATTACATATTTTCTAATTTTACCTATTAGGAAAAAGATAGGAAAAATTGTTGCAAAATATCAACATATAAAAGTTAACAAAGAAAGAGACAGGGCAAAAAATTTTTCGCTTAAAACGGTAAAAATTATATATACATATAGAGCTGACTCTTCCTACTTTCTTCACGCTCTCAACGCTCTGTCAATGCACCTGTTCATTTACGGATTTGGTAATGTTTTCTTATAGCATAATATACAGTAATCAACGCGACGCAGTGATAATTGCGTTTAGTCGAGCGTCTAGTGGAACATTTACGTACTCTTCGAGTGATGAATAAGGAGACCATAATTCCGTCCGTGTTAATTTCAAGTTCCATATTTCTTCGTAAATTGCGCTTCACGCGCTCGCAAAACTCACTTCTCCGTTAGACAAATAATTCCTAATTGAACATATGATTTAACAAAATACATTTAGGCACTCTCAATCTTTAATATTAAGAAATCGGGTATTTAACAAAACATCCTATTAATATAAAATTACATTGTCTTAAAAAAAATTTATTGTATATAGGTATATATCGGGCTTCAATGATATTCTACTTTGAATATTACGGTACTCTGAGTTTGAACGACATGCTTCGCTAAAATTTATCTCTGAAGTTTCTGGAAAAATATTTCAATTTTCCACTGTTAATAAGTAAACTTTTCTTTTTAGTAAAAGGAATTATATAGATAAAAGACGCAAATTGTTTTAGAGAAGTGTGCATTATTTAATTTACCTTCTGCATTTAGCTCTCAATTATAATTAAAATATTTGATAATCTTTTTAATTAAATATATTATACAGGGTGTATCTGAAATGATGCACTAAACTTTAGGAGCGTATTTTAGAGGTCAAAATAAGACTTTTTTTTCCTATGACACATAGGTCCGCAAATAAACCCCCCTCCGAGATAGAGGCCCCTAAAGTTTGGGGAAAAAATTGAAAATTAGCTGAATTAAAAAAAAATATGACAGAAGGTTGAAATTTGGTATAGCCCAGTAAATTATAAAGTAAAGTAAGCCACTAAAAAAAATTAAAAAATTCTTAAAATCTAAAAATATATTCTAAAAATCTAATTCTCTAAAAATTCTAACAAGTTCAAGTGTAAGTACGGACGAAAAGCATTCATTGTTAAGAACTGACGGCTGAAGTACGAACATTTTCTGCTTTCAATTTGACTGCGGTTATTCGGCGATAAAAATTCCAGGTGAAAAATTCAGTTCCGTGGAATTAACCGGAGGGGGATTTATTTGCGGATATAAGACAATCAACTAACAAATTGCCATTATATTGCTCACTAATTAGCGAGAGCTTATAAAACGCGATTGTTCTCAAATACAAAACTCGAGGTATAACAATACATTCAGATTCTATAATTTTAAGACTAACTATAATTAACAAGTGTTTTCTGCATTAAAAAGAAAAATTTATTTTTTTTACGTTATTTTTTTTATTTGTTTCTGACAGTTAGTTATTATTCCAAGCTTTAGACACTAATAATTATTTATTATGCTTTTATACGTTTATTATTTCATATTACGTGAGTCTATATAAAACGTGACAATTTATCTATAGTCTTTAATCTCTTTAATCTTTTTTATCTCGTTGCCATCCATTTCATAAATGATTAAATGCACGAGCGAGTTTAATACATTTAAAATCGAAAATAAACATAATTTAAAAAATTTTTTTGCAAATAATTCTGTTTCTTTATATTGGCAAAATACGATTAAATATCAACAAAGACCACCAATATCAAGAATTGCGGTTGAACAAACGATGCCCGTTCGACACGCGTCAATATTTATTCGGCATTGTTTACTTATTGTTCCACTTTCAAGCCACAAAAGTGCAATACTGTATCGCTTCTACTTTTAAATTTACCAACAATTGTACATTTTATTGTGAAACCGTAGTAAAGAACATAAAGTTTACGTAAAAATACCAACAAAAATTGTGCAATTTTTACTAAAATTGAATAATAACTATCAATATTAATCAAACTTAAGTTTTATAACATTCCATATTTTGTACGCTTTAAATAATAAAAAGGAAAGCGTTTTCTTTATCTTTTTCTATTTATACGTTCAAAAGAATTATCTCTAACTTCGCAGATGACGTAACGATCTCGTCGTCGTGAAGAATTACGAAGTATGAATTTTAAGATGCAATTTTTTTCTTTCTTTTCTTTTTCTGGTTATATTTTGTTTATTTCAGACTTCGGAAGGCGCTCCGTCAACATAATGCAACTGCGTTTTGCTCGGGCGCGTGGATCTAAGAGAAAAGTAACAAATCGCAGAAATGACGAACGGAAACCGTTGCTTTTCTTTGCCTTTGTTTTCGACGCTAATTAGCGAGCGGAAGTCGGTATCCCACAAGTGATCTATATTTCATGCGCGCCGGCGGCAACCGTTTAAATCCACCTTTGCTACGCGACCGGTTGAAATAATTGCGACGCTTGGGGGGTTTCGACTTGGTAAAGGGCGGCATCGGTAAAGAGAATCCGCGAAAGGTATTCATAATTTCTGATGAGGTAATTCGAGAGGCACACGCATCTTCGAAATTTAAGGGACATATGCATATGTCAAATGCAGCCTCGATTGAAATACGTATGTACAATCATTAACCCTTTAGCACCATTTTGTACATGATTTGTAAGAGCTTTTGCCTGTATATCTTAATGTTTATAAAAAGTGTAATTGGTAGAAAATTAGTTAAAGTATTAAAATTAGTCTGTAGTAAAATATTTAAGTATTAGATCTGCGGTAAATATACTTAAAAATATTTATCAATTATACGAATGTGTTTTTACTGAATCAAAAGTTATCTGTTTTCAAAAACCAACAATGGTTTGGAAAAAAACCGAATTAAGAATTCATTTCGTAACTTTCCGCCGTACAATAAGCAAAAACGGATGACGTTCCACGTTAAATATTATTTTGAAAATAATCCTTTCACAGATGTTCTCTTTCGCACATACACACCTACATCTCTCAAGATTTATTTATAACACCCCGCGAAAATTTGCATGGCATTTACCCAAACGCGACGTGAACGAGTTACGAGTCTATACGCTTAGTTTTATAATCAAACCGCGCATCCTATTACGTTTTACACGGACAGCTGCCGCGCGGAGTGCGTAATGGTGCTTAGCCGGAAATCCTGTTTTCGCGGATCCGAGTCGGCGAAGATGGCGTCGAAAGTCGGCTGCCGGGGCTGGCTGACTTAAGTCGAAAGTTCGCCGCCGGTGGCCCCGTCACTGTTTTCCTTGGTAGGAGTTTAACTCGGCGGAGTGCATCAGGAGTGCGTCGGTGCATAAGGAACGAGAGGGACCCGGCGGGCGGTGGCGGCATTAACGCTGCATCCTTGCGCGCTAATCCGGCTGTTATCCCCCGGACTTAGGGGACGACCGACCCTCGAACCATCTCTGCTCGTCGCATCCCGAATACGTTCCCGTCCTTCTGCCATTTTGTCCAAACTCAACTCTTAATGAATGCTCGCTCTGATTAGTACGTCCCCGATCTTGCAGGCAAAAATCTTCTTCACAACCGGTGTATTTAAAGAGGGTAAATTGCGGGAGGTGATTTGTGTGAGTCGTCTTTGACGGTACTTTTAATAAAGATAGTTTTAAAGAAGAGACTATAAAACTGCCATCTTTTAAGAAAAATTTATCTTTTTCTCTGAGAAGGGTCTATGCGTCGCGAGCAAGTATAATACATATAATTATACTTAAACTTGCGAAAATATTTCCGAATAAAGTTATCCTGTTGATCACTCACGGTTAAAGGTTAAAGGTCTGTAGATATAGAGCTGCTTATCTGGAAGATTATCACTGATTACGCGGATGATTATTTACACTGCACAAATATCGTGCAACATCGAGAAGATTCTCTCTCGTACACTCTTCCGTTTCTTCGAGACTAGAAATGCGAAAATAAATATCTTCGCTCAGAAGAGATCGGCGACGCAGAGATCGGGTGGAGAAGTTTCATAACTTAATGTTTCTTCTCTCTTGCGAAGGATCATCTCCTCTCGCGACGGGAGGAGAGGAGACGAGAGAGAAAAACCGGCTGCTGTTCCCTCACGTTACGTGTCTTGACCATAGAAACGGTACAATGGCCCCCGCCAAACAACCGGTCGTAACTTGCGAGTAGATAAAAGATAACATCCTCCTCTTTCTCTTTCTTCCCGGGACTTCCTTTCTTCTGTAACTACTTCCTTACCTTGATTCTCCTCTCGCTTCTCTATCCCCGAAACGTGCTTAGAGAAGCGGTCCTCTGGAAACTGACGACGTGTCGTTGATTATTTCACCTAGCACGCATCCCTGTCTTGCCGTCTCTTTGTTTCCTTTGTTTTGCTTGTTCCGGCGATGTGATTGTTTGTAAACGAAATTTTTGTTAGATAGATTATCAGTAACAAAACATTCTTAAAAGTGGCTATCAATTATTTATTTAATTATACGTTATCAAGTTAATGATAACTGGCGACTATTAATTATATAATTGAATAATATTTTATCAGAAAAGTATTTATTCTGAAATTTTTATTAATTTTTTATAATGCTATTTTTTCCATAAAACATTACAAGATAACTATACTGCTTTTCTACAAAGGACTAATTATGACCAGCTTCGCGAGTACATCGTAATATTAACTTGCTGAGGATTAAAAGATTTAGAGCTTCTTTCACCATACCTTTTTCCGTACCAAATCTTTATTTTCCGTACAATCTGAGATGAAAGAAAGTCGACGCCTAACAACCAAGGAATACCCTTTTTTACTCGAAGTTCGCCTTCGAGGGAGTCAGCGATGTATTAAGAGTATCTAACGCGATGGCTTCAGGCTACGAGAACGAGACTCTCGCTGAAATTTTAAACTAGCACGACTTTGCGCCTCGTAAACTTTGCAGATCCCGGGAAATTCCGTCCCTTTGTGTCGAAAGAGTTGACGCTAAAACCTTGTACCACCTTATTTCGAATGTAAACCTAATAATAGTTTTTAATCGCGTTCCAACTGTCGCGCATCCACATTTGCCTAAAAATAACATAATAATTTATTTATCTCTTTTCATTTAATATTAAAATATGGTATGTATACCTAATTAATACTTATATTTAAAACAGGAACCTTTGACTTATATTTATATAAATATTAATGGTTCATGATTTATCTATTCTGTTCTCTCTTACAATTAGTTGATGTAATTGAAAGACAATAAGATACCTGATACACCAGCATACCTACTTGTAAAAATTTTATGTATTTTTTACATGCGAATAAGTCCTTTAGCAATAAAAAATTATAAAATGGCATTTTATCTTACAATTAGATGCATTTATTGTGACTTTCTAATCGAGAAAGCTATGCATTGATATTGAACTGATTGAAATATTGCAGCAATCTCTCTCTCTCTCTCTCCTTCTTGCACTTCTAATTATATAATTATTACTGCTTTCTGAAATTATTTACAGTTGTGCCAAGTTTTTTACACACACACACACACACAATAAATCCTACATTTAAAAAATTCAGCAAATTGAATGTATAACATGTTTATGTTACTCGTAAATTTTATCAAGGTGACATATTTGCGATCGCGAATGGGAAATCGTTGCGGCGGCTTATATCGACAGTATATAATTTATATATGTATCTATATATAAATGTATATATGCCTTTTTAAAGCACGTTGCTCGATAGCCGGGGGCGTACGAAAACTTGCGACGGAGAAAAATTCGAGGGCACTCCGCTGTGCCGGTGGACTTTGTAAGTCAAACTGAATTCGTGCGCTTGCATTCTCCGCGCTTTATGCACCACGCGCGTTCCAAACGTACCGCGAAGAAGGCACTACAGAGAAGAAACACCGACGCGTGCAAAATATTCATAGCTCTAGAAATTGCAATGGCCGTTCTTCTCCTCCGTTTCCGTGGGATTATGTAATTGTGTTCGAACAGACAGCGCGATTTTTCGTATTAGCTAATTCACCCAAAATTCAGCTTTCGCGCGAAATATTTGAAATAAACAAATATATTTCGTAAAAGTATTTTTCATACAGTATTTCCGCACAAATTTCGGAATGTTATAAAAAAAAAAAACAAATAAACACGGAAGGATTATTATATACATTTATTCGAATGTAACGTATGTATATATGTATAGATTGTATAGAAGGTAAAATAATTGATAGTACAATGCGAATTTGCAGAAAATAATAATGGAATATAAATATCAATGTTCTCGCGAAACAAACCGATCGTACAATAATGTTAATTTTTGTATGGCTTATGAAATTAATTATTTTTTTATTGCTTTTGTACGGATCGATGATAATGTTTGGTACTGATCTAAAACAGTGTTTTTCGTGAACAATCCCGATTCATGAGATGGCTATAGTAGTACACAGCGTAAAAGCGTGGGAGCACGTCGCGAATAGGTCTCTTTACCTAGTTACCAACATTCCCGATAAACTTGCGCTGTCGTTTGCGAGAAACGACTGCGATGAAAACTTGATTGCAGCCCTGTCGCGTGCATCAATGACGTAATTCGTAGTCTTGGCCTAGAAAAGTCGCGCGAAGGAGAAGTGTCGTAACGGCGAAAATCGCGGGATACTTGATACATTGGCACGATCGGTAAAAATCCGTGTCGTAAAAATAACGCGCCAATAGGAACAATGGATATCATAACGGGCCGACTTTTATCGAGGTCGACCTTAAAGTTTGAACTACGGCACAACGGGACCGAAATCGTCCGGGTATCATCAGTCGCAAAACTTTAAGCTAGATTAAATTTTACATTATCGCTCCACCTGAGAATTATACAGAGATAAAGGCGTACCGTCAGTGAGATAGGAACTTTATAAACCGGTCTGAGGTTTCTCTCAAAAGTAAAGGCAGAAACGGTCGGAATACGGCGAGATCGCGAAAAGTCTCGTGTAGAATTTTCTTCTTCGTAGAAATAGAAAACGACGGAGATACATGATAGTGCAATTTTTTCGATATATATTTATTAGCATGTCATTATATTAGGTTGGGGAGAAAGTAATCCGGGTTACGGATAAATGGCGATATAGCATACTATAAAAATTTTTGTTAATAACTTTTGTTTCGTTTCTTTGAGGTTGCTTATCTTACATTAAAATTACTGCAAGACAAGCCTTTTCTGTCTATTATAATATGTATGTTTATTTCGATTTGACAAGATGATCAGATAAAGTGTCATTTACTATGAGCATGCTTGCTGCCACATTAAACAGTCACTGCTGAGATTTATAGTTAACAACCTAGGTGTTTGGATGCGGCATTGCTCGAAAAACGGCCGTTATATGCCTCAAACCGACTTAAGGTCATCTTTCTGCACGATAACTCCCAACTTCATACTGCTGCCACCACTGTGAACACCTTATTAGACTTTTAGGCTGGAAAATCTGGAAAATCTTCCCGCAACCTGCCTACTCACCAGATGTTGCGCCTCCAGATTATTACATATTTCGATCGATGCAGCACGGCTTAAAACGAGGGTTAAAAGGACAACGCTTTCGAAATGCGGCCGAAGTAAAGAAATAAATCAAATAATTTTTTGCGATCAAGAAGCCGGCCTTTTATCTGCGCGGAATCTAACTTCTGCTTGAAAGATGGCAGAAAGTAATAGGTTCAAATGGCAATTAGTTTAATTAAAGAAAAACGTTTTGTAATTATCTTTTCTTAATAGATATTTTTCACGAAAAAACCCGGATTACTTTCTCCCCAACCTAATATTAAGCTATTTTGATGATGTTTATAAGGATAAAGATCTATTATTGCGTCCCTACGGGGTTTGCAAGGCGTTTTTGAGGAACGTTCCCAAACCTTTACCACTCCTACTCATTCCATTCCTTGGACCAACGGCTTAACGTCTCTTCCGAAAGACGGACCCACTTCTCCTTCTCCGGAACCCTGGCCCTCACACGAGAGTTTTCCTCCTCCCGCGCGAGAGAGCGGCAGTTTGGGATACTTTGCATCATTGTATCAGAATATAAAAATCCCTTGGTCTGGCGGGACTCGAACCTGGTTCCTCGAGATTACGAGTCTGGGGCTTTACCGCCAGACCACACTGCCACTCTCTGATGATGTTTATATAAATTATGATATATATATATATATATATATATATAAATACAAATTACCATACACATTATCTAATATGAATCTAAGAAAAAATAATCTTTTATTTGGAAACTAATGTTTATTTTGTAATACAATTTTTTATTCCACTACACTGCAAATCCAAGTGTGTTATTTTTACGGGCATAAACGTTTAAACATGACACATTTGACTGAAACTCTTTTTACATGTTTCTTGCGTGTTAAATTACGTCATTTAACACATTTATAATCGTATTAAATCAAAAGTTAATACGTTTAATCGCGTGTTAAATGACGTAATTTAAAGAAAAAAGAAAAATGTGTAAGAAGAGCTTCAGTTAAAATAACACATTTTGATTTGCACCTATAGTGAAACGCATCCTTTATATTAATGAGTTATAAATTCGATTATAATACTCATTATTCACTTGCACAAAAAGAAAATAATTATACACAAGGTTATAAAAAAATCAAGAGTCAATAAAAAAAGTTGGAAATGAGAGTTAGAAGTTTTTTCTCATATTTTATAATGTATTTGCGCAAATAATAATTATAACACTGTATCAGAATATTCGATAACAAATAACTTGTCAGTTCAGTCAAATCAGTTTTCCGATCGTACATACAATCTGGAACTTTTTATTTTTATAATAAGTTGGAATTAATTTAGATTAATTAAAAACTTGCTAATTTGTGTAGAAATGAAAATAGTAATCAAAACTTATTTTGCTAAATAAAAATGATCAATCTAGAATGTTAAATATTAATTATTAATATTTAAGATGTTATCTTGATCATTAATTTCCATTTTTTTTTAACTGTGATTTTGAAGATACTAATTGATAAAGTCAAAAGTGACACCTTAAGTTTAGTAAAAATTTTAACCAGCATTAGTATCTATTTTAAGAAAAATTGATAGTTTTAATTTTAAAATTTTCTGAATTATTATACAGACAAAACTTTGCTAAATTAGATAAATTTTAAATTAATCTACGAAAAACACTACTTTATCTCTCCTAGACTCTTTGCAATATACGATATGTGCGGTTAAAATTATTTTACATTTATTTGTATAGTGTAAATCTAAAACAGTAAAATGCTGTATACTTTTTATAATATTTGACAAATAAGCAATTCGAAATATTTTTTGATAATTTTTTCCTACGAAAAAACGAAGAGATCGGTTACTAATACGGGTTAACTAACGAGTTTTTAATCAAGAGATACATATTCGCTCGCATATTCGTAAATAGCGAAACTGTTTGTAAATAGCAAAAACATACTCTTAAAAAAAGCATTCCTTTGACTGGAAAGGAAATTTTGCTTGCAAATTCTTCGCGTGCCCCCGCAATGGCACGCGTTTCGCGCGATAAAGCTCGCCTCATAGCGAGCGACACACAGTGAGTGCAGCTGCGGCAGATTCGCGAGCGTGCCTTTCGCGAGCATGCCGACCAAGAGGTTTTCCCGTAGTCACACGAATTTATGCGACAAACGGGTTTTCTCGCGCCGCTCCGTTGGGAACTCGACTTGCATTATGCACCGCGACGTAAAGCCGTAAGAAGGTAACGACGATCAAAATGTAGGGAACACGTTCGCATGTTAATATTCTAAAGGCTCATCGTCGATGCGATGATACAATTGCATTAATAACTTATGTAGAAAAATACTACTGCCATGATAGTCTTTAATGATATGATAATATTTTATCAATTATACACACTCTTTCAGAATCCGTTTATATGTTACCTGACACTAAGTAAGATAGAATCTTCTTTTGTTTAAATATTTAGATATTTTTCTATTACTTTTCTCAAGTTTTATTACATCGCCGTTACAAGAAAACATGTTCTTTTTTTAAATTAAAAAAGTTGAAACCCGAAAGAGTCAAGAAAACGTTGAGCGTTGAATAGCCTCGTGTGTATGCGTTGCATCCATCGTGCTGCATTTCCGATACGATCAAGAAAGCTCGAGGAGGCGCGATATGAATTCGTATGAATACATCTGTGGTGAAATCGCAAGCGAACGGTATGAATGAATGGGGAATTCCGCTCCATAGAAATTCAACGCGCGTGCACGCGCTCGCGTTATGCGCGATCGATCTCTAACGTAGATCGAGAGCACCGAGACGAGCGACATAAAACGAGTAAGCATAAGTAGAAAGCAGAAGTGAACGAACCCGTAAACGAAGCCGAGTAAAATAGTGACATAAAAAAATACTAAAGACATTTCTATCTATATCACTCTCTATTTACGCGCGTATATTAAATTTATTTGGAATTGTTATTAATAACTTTTGTATGTATATAGAAATAAAACGAAAATAAGGAAGATTATCAGACCTCTCTCTCATCAATTTAAGATTTCTTTTTCCTACAAATAAATAACGAAGAGATCGATTACTACGGGTTAACTAACGAGTTTTTAATCAAGAAATACATATCGTAATCGCATGAAAGAGATTTGCTACGAGATACAGAATTCTTTCTTATAAAAAAAATTAAATGACCCTTCACTTCGAAGATCGATTTTACGATTACATTTCCAAGAATATGATAAGAAATTAATACAAATGTATTATTGTTAGGATCGGATATATTAAAATTACTTTTCTTTTATTTGTAAAGAAATGGATGCATAAATGTTACACAACATTAGATTTTCTTGAATATTGATTTTAATTTTATTTCCGATATTTTTAAAGACATTTTGAATCTGTGTATATCACATGTAAATTGATTATCCGCAGTTTGATTGCACAATTGAAATTCTTAAAATTGTCAATTAGTTCCGCCATCACGTACCGCTTGTACAATAATTTGACACAAAATAGGATTGGAAAGATATCTTTTCATATATTATTGCTCAATATTGTTGATTTTACGCTCGTTGAATAATGTGTAATATATTCTCAATATTGTCAGGAATTTGTGACGGAAAATTAAATTTAGAAGTTGGGCGATTGGTATGCGAGATTGAAATAATAGGTACGATTGTACACTCTCATCGATATATATTACGTTATTAATGATAAAAAAATAATTTCAGAAAATGAATAGTGGTATATTGCAAAAATACAGTATAACGCAAGTATAATGAAAAAGGGTATTGGTTGATTAATTAAATCAAACAGCGATAATTTAATATGCATTGTAAATACATACATATAATGAAACACTTTCCGACAATTGCGGACCGTTATTGGAAAAGCTTATTCAAAAATTAGCGAAAATGTGAAAACATATTGGATAATAATTTTTATATGAATTACAACGATATATGTCTTCATATTTATTCAATTGAAGAAAAAAGGTTTTATTTTCCATAAAATTGTTGATATACAAGTTATAGATTTTATATGCGAGAAACAGATTTCCGCGTTATAAATGACAAATATGGTGCGATATTTTGATAACAGGCGACAGCTTGGTTGATATATATTGTCAAATTATCATTTTAGACAATACATATGTATATCAAGTATTACATCGTGCATCGAAAATCTGTCGTTCTGATTGAATTGCTATCGCGATGAATCGTATTTTTCGGCACAGTTACCAAATTCGTATTTCAATTGAGCTTTTGAACGATACAAAACCCGTAATATATAGCTGTCCAACCAAAATCAGAAAAAAATAGATTTTAGAAAATTTAAAGAGTACTTAAAAAATCAAAAATTTGTAAACTAAGAAATTTAAAGTGAAACGGTTTTCTCATCTTTTTATTCCAAACTAAAATCATAAATAAGAATAAAAAAGCTCATGTTATAATTTTTGTCGAATTTGATATATTATTTGATATATATTTGAGGTATTCTTTTTATGATACATTAATTCTTTTTTTTATTTGGATAAAATGTTAAGTTTGTTCTTTTATTCTTAGGATTAAGGGTTATAAATAACAAAAATATTTCTCTCTCTTGTTGAGAGAAAAGTATCAATATTCTGTCAGCATCAAAGTACCGTATTTCATGCGAGAGATCGGTTCTGCTAACCAGCCGTCCAACGCAGTGGTGTATTATTATTTGTCCGCGGCGTGTTTTGTCCGAAATTTCCAATGCGATGCCGCAACCGTACAATAAAAATTGATCGCTCTAATTGCCGTGCGGAAGCATATTTTAACGAGACCTTATTGGCAGTGTTATCAGCTGCATGGTGGTAGCGTTGAGCGAATTAAAGGCGGCATTTTGCGGCCACACGGTAATCGTGTGCAGCGGACAAACGGCAATCGCGCGATGAATTAATTGCGTGACTTTCATCGCGGCGACGCTTAATGACGAATAAACGCGAACTGAATGCGGCGAGAAATTAATGCCGTTGGCAAAATATAGTGTACGTAAATCAAATCATAATAAGCGAGTTGGATGATGAATCCTGTGTGTGTAGATACAATTTATTTAATCAATAGATAATATTTATGTTAACAAAACATAGAGTGAGAATGTGGATTATTTATCCTAAAATGTGGAACGTATACGGCTTTATTTAAAACGCTATGAAGATCAATTAGTGCCATTCTTTATGGTATGTAAATTTGATTATTGTGACTACTGTCTTTTTATTGTTATTATTGTCTTTAGTAGTAAAATATATTTTAGTAGTCAAACATTATAGCAATATGACGTATATCTCGAGAACGTATATTTATTTTTTGTTATTATTATAGCAATAGATATTAACAAAATATCTATTGAGATACGTTTGAGGATAATGAAGTCAGCCAAAGTAGGTACAGTTTTCGACCTTTTGATTACAGCTGGAAACAATCGTTTTTTCACGATTAGCCGATATGACCGGATATTTACTCATTGCGACCGGAAGTTTGTCCACTGCCTAGATAAACTGGAACGTAAAAGGCGGTAGCGCATTCGTCTAACTGAAATCGGATACGTTTTTTGGGTTCCCATTTGAAAGCAGTTCGACCTTTTCCAGCCCTTTCGCTTTCGTCCTTTGTACGTGGTCGTTCCTTCCGAATACTTTCTATTTCGTTTATCCGCTCCAGATTTTATTCGTATCCTGAATAAAAGTGATGTTACACCTTTACTCTTCTGTCTGCCTTCACGCTGCTCTTCTTAATCTTAAATAAAGTTTCTATTTAATAATCTTAAAAATAAGTTTCTATTTAATATTCTTAATCTTAAATAAGTTTCTATTTAATATGTTTATTTAATACTAAAATAAATATCATAGTTTACGACCATGTGTGTGATTATATACTTAAACTACAACGTTAAAATTATATAAATAACATGTACATCAGTGGAAAGACAAAAAATAAGTCTATCAAATTTAATAAAAATTGAAATTGGATTACAGAAAGAATGATAAAAGCCTTGTTACTAGCTAATAGTCATACAAGTTCTTAGGATCACCTTCAATCATTTCAAATAGTAAGCACGACTAGAAGAAGCGGATAAGCTAAACATTATCGAACAGCGTGTCACTTATTTATGGCAAGATCGTTATTATTTCTCCAATACGAAATTCTAACTTTCGCTGTAACTTTTTAATTAACAATTTAGAGACTTATGTTTATATAACATTTTTTTTCTTATTTCTGCTTATACACTAGCCAACAAAATTATCGCAACACTCAATTTATATCAAAATTTTGCATAAATTCAAATAAGCGTATCTCAGCGAAAAATGGTCGTATTTGAAAATTTGTTCTTTATTTTAAAGGGTAAAGTCTCTACTTTAAGAAACCACCGTTAAATTTTTATTTTATTTTTGTCCCTTCCCGCTATCTTTTTAAAAGTAAGAACGTGTTTTTTCTTCAAAAATTTGCAACGTTTGACGCATTCCGCGGGGTGAAATAAATTTTTTTCGCAAATGTTATGATAACCATCGTACAATATGGACTTTTACCTGCAAATTAAAAAAAATTAAAGTTTGTACGATTTCTTTCCGCGGAGTTACGACGTCTCAAAGTAAGGTGGGTAAAATAGGCCCATTTTTGCCAATTTTGCCTAAAAAGTGTAACGAGTTATTTTATGTTTTTTGGGTCGCTGAATATGATGGTAGCATTTTTATCCGTTTAAACCCGTGGGAAAGTGGCCAAAATTAGCTTTAAATGGATTGAAATAAGTCACTTTTAATTTAACAATGACTTATTTCGACCCCTTTAGAGCAAATTTTTAGCACAAAATAAGTCATTTCTAAATTAAAAGTGACTTATTTCGATTTCTTTAATAGCGTAATCAACTGGGGATGGAAACACAATCCGGGTTAACCCAGTTACGAACGTCTATTGGCCAACGCGGGCAAATCTGGGAGAATCGACCAATAGATGCTCGATATTGCTTGTAACTGATTGTGAGTGAGTTGAACCCGAATTGGGTTCCATCCAGTCGATTACGCTATAAAGCTAATTTTGACCACTTTCCCACGAATTTAGACGGATAAAAATGCTACCATCGTATTCAGCGACCCAAAAAATATAAGATAACACGTTACACTTTTTAGGCAAAAATGGGCCTATTTTACCCATCTTACTTTGAGACGCCGTAACTCCGCGAAAAAAATTGTACAAACTTTTATTTTTTTTAATTTGCAGGTAAAAGTCTATATTTTACGATGGTTATCATAACATTTGCAAACAAAATTTATTCCACCCCGTGGAGTGCGTCAAACTTTGCAAATTTTTGGACAAAAAACACGTCCTTACTTTTAAAGAGATGGCGGGAAGGGAGGAGAGTAAAATCAAAATCTAACAGTGGTTTCTTAAAGTAGAGACTTTACCCTTTAAAAAAAAAATTTTAAATACGACCATTTTTCGCGGAGATACGCTTCTTTGAATTTATGCAAAATTTTGATATAAATTGAGTGTTGCGATAATTTTGTTGGCTAGTGTTACTAAAGTTTGTACGGAAAAAAACCAGGGATACCCTATATAAGTTGAGACCGTTCTTATTCGTTATTAACTTACAAAACTATTAATTACGGTTCAACAAAAGATATTCTTGTAAATGTCTTTATTCTAAAAGATATTCTCGTTTAGCATTAACTATCACCTCTGTACATACGTATAATGGTCAGAAGAATGAATACGTGCACGAAAGAGTTAATTTATGCAAATGTTACGTGAACTTTCCGCCTAGCGTGTTAATTAAGATTGAGTGATCGTCGTAGCGTGTTAATTAAAGTGTTTCGCAGAGCGTATACCTGGTTGTTTGCGATGTTCTGTTCGTGGGCAGTAAACGCGACATTAAAGGCGCAGCTTGCGCGGTTACGTTGAAAATTCGCGTTATTTATTTTAGCATTATTCGCGGCATCTTTAGTTCATCAAAGGTGCTTTCAACATATGATTAAATTTCAGAAATATTGAATGAAATATATAGCAATTATCTTCTAATTAAGTTATTATTTTATCTTTAACTTATATTAAGCTGAGTCTGCAATGAGAATTTAAGGCGTAAAATTTAAGTTTGAAGCATTAAGCCATAAGAAATTGACCAATTACAGTCAAATGTTCTTCTCACATTCGATTGTGATTTGACAATTTTTACGGCTTAATGCTTAAAACTTAAATTTTACGCCTTAAATTCTCATGTAGACTCCGCTTTAGAGAAGAGAAGATATATTTATTTGTCTTTAATTTTAAAATTACTTCAATAAAAAACAAAATATACATATAAATTACAATAAATACAATTTATACATAAAAAATTTTGACACGCTGCTGTGCTGCTTATGCAAGTAACATTATTACTTAATTCCGAAAAATCTTTTTAACAAACCAACATTTACAAAAATAACAATTATTTAGCATATATTAAATAATTTACATACAGATATTGACACAATTAATGTTGAGTTTTATATAAATCATTAAGTTTCATTAATAATGTTGGTGTTTAATTAAAACATAATTAATATATGTTTTAGTGAAAACATATATATGGGTATTACATTTCATTAAAGTTGATATTTTCTACTTGATAATATCGCATATAATCCAACATTAAAAATATTGATCAAAACGCATAACATAAATACGTATGTATTATTGAGATTATAATTACATAAACGATAATCTCATATATATGATACAGATATTATTACGATCCCAGTGTTCATTCTATTAAAAGTAAGAATAACCAACCGTTCGCGTATTGTAATATTATTTTGCGATAAGCAGCAGAAAAGCTGCAATTACGTTTCGAGATTGTTTTATTTTTATTCGTTGGGCGCGCGCCCGTGCTTTTTGCCTGACTCACGTAGTCACCTGGCGCTATTTGTGCAGTGCCATGCCACGCGACGAATCCGGATACGCGCCATTGCGCGCTCGGCGTATTCCGATACGATTTTTCCGTACGGAACGAATTCCAAGCGCGACGAGTGTCGAATCGAATGACGAACGATCGTCGTAGAGTACCTAGGGGTCTCCAACTTCTACGGCTATACTCATGAAGTTTTATCCAGTCTGCTAAGAAATTTTGACGTTATAATATAAAAGAATTTAAAAAAATATAAAGATTTTACTGGGGTGGCAGAGTGGTTTAGTGGTAAAGCGCCAAACTCGTAACTACGAGAAACCGGGTTCGAGTCCACCTGATCACAGAAAAATATTGCAAACTGCACGCATTTCCCATACGAGAAACAATGAGGGGACTCTCGTGCGGAGAAACTGATCTCTGTCTTCTCGGAAAAGACTTTAAGTTGTTGGGCCACACGTACACACACACACACACACACATAGCAATTGGCAACTGCTGTGAGTATTCCTCAATTAATGACGTTATGATGGAGTAGGAATATCTCCATCCACCTACCAACCCGTACAAACCAGCGTGGTATGTTAACGGCCAAATCTTCCTTAAAAAGGGGAAATCTATATCCAAAAATAGACATATAAAAAGAAAGAGCGAGAGAAGCTCCAGCAATAGATCTCTAACTATTCGCTTTGCCAAAATAGGTTGATGAAGGATTAAAAAGCAAATAGCGAATAGTTAGAGAACTGCTGCTGGAGTTTTTCTCGCTCTTTTTAATCTTTTATATTCATCTATGACGTTTTGACTTTTGGATTCATCTCTAGTCTTTTTTCTATTTTCATTCCTCTTCTATATCTCTTAACTCGAATCGGCTGAACGACACAAATCGTAAAGATTGCCGCTGGCGTATCTTAAACTTTCGCACTTATGTCTCGCTCGTACACTGTTATGTCGCGCAATTTTTGAATGATGCCGGGTGCGACGAACATCGGGAGTGCCGGGAACGTCAAAGCGGTTAGATCGCGTTAATTAACGGATACGATTGTAATCGATTAGACTTGCGGCCTGCTGATTGATCCGCATTCGAACGGATGTCCGACGATGAACTGCCGATGGCAGCTAATCAGTTGATGAGTGAATCCGGGTTATCAAATAATAACGCGAGTTAAATATTATCAGTAACAGAAGCGGAAGCATTTGTTTTAATCTTGTGGCTATTACGCGTCATTATAGTACGTTGGCTTCCCTCTAAACGATCTTTTGGGACAAAACGCTACTGTAGTAGTTTTTTTTTGTACTTTGATATCTCGTCGTTATCAGGCAGGAATGTCCTTATCTACATTTGTTTTGTTGAGAGAACGTTCAGGTTTTTCGCATTCCGCGGTCGAGCTGTGTCGATCTATTTCGGTCAAAGAGTTAAAAGTAGGTACGCGAAACAGGGAGCATGTGTCTCCCGTTTCGTACGAATAACATCTTTATTGCGAGGAATTGGCTTTGTGTTTTGGAATATCTGTAAATATTATTGTTGTTTAACTCTCAAGTATGGATGCTGAATCTCTCAAGCATGGCCGTTTATTTCGTAATTTTAACCAATTACATCTTTTTCTAGAGAAACGAATAAAACTTGACATTCTATGCATTAGTGCTGAAAATTACAAAAACCTATATAGCAACAAATACATATACAGAGTGGAAAGCCAAAATTATTTTCATTTTTTTTATATCTACTAATAGGAATCTTCAAGATTCCACATTCATTAACGTGATAACTTGTGCAGTTCATAATTAAGAGTTAAAAATAGAAGAACATTTATAAGCGTACTGGCGGGAGGTGGAATTATAGATTATTAGACAAAAAGAAAAGAAACAGATGAGCGATATTCTTATTTATTTTCGACGCATTTGTCTGCATGAATAAAAGCGAAAGCATGCGAGCGCTCCGTTCGACTCATGCGATTCATTGTACTCGCGTGATTAATTGCTCATTTAGTTTGTTCGCGCGTATTCTCAACGCATATCGTAATTCAACGTAGTGTATCCGTTACGTAGCACTGATTGTCGGCCAAAATTCGTTACGTAGCAAATTAATTCGTCGTTATTAATTTGCTCAGGTAACGGTAATTAGACGCGTCTTTTTTTTCAATTAAGGCCAATTGTATTCATGCGATCTTTTTTTGTGAAATTAAAATAATGTGATATCAATTTAAAAAATTTTTGAGAAACAGACATTAAATCAATTTTTATTAAATAATAGAAAGAATGCATCTGCTCGTAAGAAAAATTGGAGTGCTTCTTTTACTTTTTGCATTATTTAAATTTAATTTATTTTTACTATTGCTGTAATATAATTTAGAAACTGCAGGAGAAACTTCTGTCGATGGTAACGTTTATCTTTCGCGGCAGATTTTCAACATCGTAGTCATTAATTTTGATTCCAAGTTCTTAATTATAAAATAACTTCGTAATCGGATAATTCTTTAGTAAAAAATTTCATGCGGACGACAACTTATCGATTTATATACTTTTATATTGGAATATTAAAAGGCATTTACGGACGGATAATTACGTAAAAATGATTATTTGCCATATTTTCCATTTGATCATTGATGTGGATATAAATTAACGAAAATTGCAGTTTACGATATGCATCGCACATTCTTTTGCTTCTCGTTTTGCAGTGCTTTAAAGGTTTGAGAACCATTCGAAATCACTCAGCTGTGACGCAAACCTCAAGAGATGTGGACGCCATAAAATCGGCGTTAATTAGCGACAGAGGTTTAATTAAACTACGTGACTGCCGTTTTACAAAGCTGTACCTCGATACGATTCGATAATTTCCGTTGGGACACAGGGCGCGGCCGAGTAGGATCGCATTGACTTTCTCGAAGCAATGAAATATACTTTTACTGCTTTCGTACTTCATATGATGATATAACTTATTAAAATAACAAACCCATGATGTTCGCATACATATGTCAACATTGAAAGGCTTTCTGCAACGATTAATAATAGAAAATGTTTTACCATTAATGTAATTACTTCTCTCTAAAGTACAATCAGTGTATTGTCACTGAAAACAGTGATAAGTCAATCACTGAATTGATTCATTGATTGACTTTATCACTGTTTTCAGTGACAATACGCTGATATTACTTAAGAGAGATGAGAGAGAGTTACAACAATATATTGTTGCAAAGAATTGTAAGTTTGCAAAGAATATTAAATGTGTGATTGCTGAACAATGAATTCGTTTGACATTTACATAAAAAAACATTAAACAACAATCTAGATTTTGCTTATTGAAATTAAGAGATAATTTAACTATTAGACGCAACAATGAAATTATATCATGCGCATATATATTTGTGATTTTCTTTGTAAATACTGTATTACATATTTTTTTTAATAAATATGTCCTAAAGAAGTCAAAAGTATAAGTAAAATAGAGGATTTAATGAATAAAATTTTACGAAATTGAAAACAGCGCGCTCGATCCTAATTTTTCAATATTATAAAATTGCATTTGCATTTATACTGACAATTACAGCGCTGAAATTCCGCGCGTCGTGTTATTTCGCAAAAATTCAAACGTGCGTGGCAATCTCTAAATTCCGTTTCCTCCACGTTTCCGGCTAATTAACGTCGCTTGGCGAGTTATTGGAATGCCATATCCTCGGACGTGTGAACGGACACATACTGCGCATTCGCATGTTTCGCGCCTGTGCCAGAACTGCATGAAACAGATCAGCTCAATCGAAATGTCGATGTAGTAAGTTATTCTCGGATTAGAGCCAAGAATGTTTCAATTTACATTTGAATAGGCAACCGATAAATATTCGGTTATTTGTTCATTAAGATACTATGTTTATTTTTATGCTCATTTAAAGTGGCATTATTATTTTTTCTGCTTACTGACGTACCTAATATTACAAATTTTGTAAATATTTGTATTATTGATTACATCTATAACTCATTTATTAACTTTATTACTTTCTTTTATTATTAATTTTAGATAATATACTTTCTAGTAAAGTATCAATATAGCGTTTGAAAATTAACATCTTGATTGATAAGCCCAATTTATATGTGTATATATATAGTCAAATGAAAAACAAAAATAGATAATAAATAAGCAGATACCACAAATGTCAGTTATTTTTTCGATTAACGGACTGTCGGGCTATTTTGTACGTCATAGCAGAATATTTGTCGAACATCGAACGTGCAACTCCTTCTTCGAGATGGGACATTTTCGCGAGCAATAGCGTAGAGTGGCTCACATTGGAAGCGTTGACCCGTTACGAAGTGTCCTACGGATCATTATAACTTGAGAGATACCGGTATATAATGTCTTTCCGTCACACATATGTGCTCCGCTTCCCATGCTCTTTTCCGCAAGTAGGTCGAAGAGTATCGATTGTGCATGCACACGTTTATGCGCGTTATATGAACATGCACGCGCATACGCGCGCACTCCGTATATGCGCGCGTAGACGTGGAGACGTGTGCATGTGTCGAGAATTGGACATGGACCGCGTTCATATCTCGAAATTCAATTTCGAGTGATACACATCGGTACACGCGCACAGTATATTTATATATCGTAGTGAGATAGAAGGACCGCGCTCTTTGAATTATACAGGGCGATTCGTTTTATCTTTTCGCTGTTAGAACAGACGATAAAAATTGCTACGCAGAGGAAAAATAGATGAAGCAGAGGAAGGATCAACGAAAATCCAATCGATTTTCCAATTTGTAATTTTATTGTATTTAAGAATAAGATTTTCAAGTAAAATAGAAAAATAGCAAATGCAACTTTTAGTAATTTTCTCATTGATTTTTAGCCGTAAATTACGATTAAATTGAAAAAACAAAGTCAAGATTAATTTACTCTCTCGTATTGTATTACGTAAAATTTTTATATAATTAAAAAATAGAATCGCAAAGCGCCTACTCTCAATCACAGGTTATAAATAAACCGAAAGTAGAAGATGGCCGTAGTTCGGGTCTCAATCGCGGTCCTCTTTAAATTGATTCCGACATTACGACGTCGCGCAAAAAGCTGCAGCAGATCGGTTTTGCCGCGGGTTATCTCTCTTCGTTCTCGTCGCGTCGTCTTCATGTCTCGACGCGTTTCTTCTTCCCCGCCGTTTTATATAGACAAATTAATTTTCCGTCGGAACGCGCAGCATCGTCATCGTCGTCGTCGACATTTTTGCCGCCAGTCGTGATTTAAGGGAAGCCGGCGACATGTCCGGTTTTATGAAATTTTTGGATCTTGTTAGCGGGCGCGAATGATTCACGACATGATAAGAGTGTAATGATTTACGAGGCGAACGAATTTCATAAATTAAATTTATTCTTTGTTAAATATGTGAATTGAGTTTTTAAATTGTTTACTTATGCTCATATCGATGTAACAGATAATAATAATCTCTATCAGATTATTTTGAATAATAGAAAAACCGGTGGAATAATAATTTTGTATTTATATTGCTATACTGTATGCAGTAAATGATTTAAGACAATTGAGTTGTTAAACTTGTTTGTCGAATTTAGGGCTAAAGTTTAGTTGTTACATTAACTCAAAAATTATTATATTAAGTTATATAATAATTTTTGAGTTAATGTAACAACTAAACTTTAAAAACAAAAAGTTAAAAATTACTTTATTTTTGATTATGCGATGAAATTTGTAAAAATGGTATATTTGTATAAAATGTTAAATTTATAAGATTGCTTCCAACCTTATTATGCAAAAATTATGAACAAAATTTTTCACCGCATTGTCTGACTGTAATTTCCGATTATAGATTGGCTCATTTTGCATCAGTACAAAAACAGTCGCATCAGTCGAAGGATTGCCGGCTCTATTGTGTCGTCGACAATAGGATACGGCAAACTTCTCTCCTTCCATCTTACTCGCTTTTTCCTGCCTCTTTTCTTTCCTCGGCCTTTTTCCTTTCCACTCCACTCGCCGCGACGCCTTTGTAACTCGCGAAAAAAAGTTACGTCGCTCTCTCCTAATTGAAACTGCAATCAGTCTATGCAAATAGTCCCCTGAAGGTGCATCCTTCCGTGCAAAGGGCGCGAACAGGAAAGTCGGGAAGCTGGCCAAGGCGCCCTTGTTCCTTTAAACTTTACGTACTATTCCATTAGGATGATTGCATACTGAGCACATTGATATAAATAGTTCTTAGTTACGCACCTTGTTACAAAGAAAAGGTTAAAAAGCTGCAAAAAGGAATCATTTAAAGCAATAATGACGTCCTGTACGCTGACTTCGACCTTCCACTCTTTTGGTTGGAATATTTTATATTTTGAGAATTATATATATTTTCTAGCATCCTTCATAAAATGGTATAAATAATTTTTTTTTACAATAAGATTGATCAAAACGTATAATTTCTTTAACTCTGCGTTTAGCTGCATCAAGAATAAAATATAACTATTTGAATGTTTAATATATAATATAGACAAATTGGATATTTGGAAAATCACTGTTTCTTCCTAAAAATCCTAAACGTATCTACTTATAAAAATATAATATATTCCTCTGTTCTTCTTACTTACTTAAATCTTTATAAAAAAATATCGGTTGTAGTATAGGTCAAAGATATATGCGAAACGGGGCGCAACATTCGGTGCGAGCGAAAACTCGGATTGGATATCTTTTCTGCTTCGACCGCGACGTGCAATCGAGGTTGCCCTTCAACCGGCGACGGTAATCGAGTCTCCATCGGAGCTCGCTAATCACCGGACTTCGATTGCGATTCGTCGTTATCCCGAACGATTTGTCTGTGCGATTGCGAGTGACGCGCGCGCGAGCGCAGCCACCTGTTGCTTTCGCAGCATACGAGGAAGAAAGCCTGCGATAATTATTATGGCGAATACGCCAGCCCTCTCTCGCTTTCCTCTCTTTCTTTTCATCCTATCGCTACAAGCAACCAAGCAACTCCCCGCTGTTCGCCCATCCCTTTCATATACACTCCATTTTCCTCGACTTCCGCCCTCCCCGTCGCAGTTACTCCTCCTCGCGTTATTATTTCTTTCGTCCTCCTCGTTTCGCGGCACTCTGCGTGGACATAAAGCGAGCAAATGCTTCGCAAAATTTGTCGTAAAAGGAGAGAAAGACAAGATTTCGGTGAAGATGCGGAATCCGGTAAACGAGAAAATAACATCATTACACGAGCAGTAAAAAAATAATTGCTTTTAATCTTAATAAAAATAACAAGTTAATCATTTCCATTATCATAAAGACTTTTGCTATAGATACATTTTAAACATCTCTAATACTAATTTGCAGATTTAACATAATTATATTTATATTTGCAAATAAATTTGAAAGCAATATCTTTTTATAAATTTAAGTTAAAACATTTTGCTTGAGGAAATGGATATGTTGTGATGAAGAACTAAGATTGAGGAGAGATGTTTATAATTTATTATTAGTTACTTGATATTTTTTAATTTTTAATGTACATTATCGTTTTACGAGCTGCTACATTAATGTTATCTACGTTAGGTTTCTTTTTTATTGTTAAAGGAAGAGAATTTAATTCTTGTGATTGAATATTTTTTAAAATATGACAAAATTTGTTGCCCGTGATGTTATATTTAGCTTGAAATATCTTAAACAATGTAATCGCAGTAAAACAATATGCGACATGTAATTTAAAAAACACTTACATATTTTATTTATTAATTTATTATATTTAATTATGTTAGATAGTTAAATAGCTATAAAAAGACAATATATGTATATAATTTTCAATAGATATTAAAAAAAGACAAAATTACACTTTTGATACTTAAATCTAATTACTAAATTATGTCCTTCGTAGAATTATTAGAGACATTAGAGACATGCATCGTCATTTTTGCAGTCCTATTTTGAGTGACAATCGATACAATAGTGATATATGCGGGCTTTCCAATGTTATAATCGAAGGGAGCGCGCGATTGTGCGTCTGACGTCTTATCATCGGCGAACGATGCTCATTGAAATGCTCCTTAATCGATAGGCATTTCTCGGAGCGTTGGATGCTGTTGTATCGACTCGAAGTGCTTCGCAACGGGTTGGCATTATAAGGCCGAAACAATGTGCCGCGTATGTGAATACACTTCCCTCACGTGCAAGACTGAAAATGCAGTTGCACTTGTGATTGGAGCGAATTGTTAACGGACCTCTTTCCTTAAAGTAACAATTTACTATATTATGCAGATAAAAGCGAATTTGTGATAAAAGTAATAATTAAATAAAGAAAGAGATTTTTGTATGTAAAAATTGAAGAGTTAAGAAAGTAATAAATTGCACGTATATTAATTTGTAGAAATTTTACACATTAGATAAATAGAAAATTGGAAAGTAAAGAATCTGATACAGATAAAAAATTTAAGAAAATTTTTGTTTTTGCTATTCTATGTTTGTTTTTTATTAGTTACTTTTGATAAATATGCATAATAGGGGACCCAGCCCCAATGACCCTGACCTTGACATATGTCAAGGTCACCCTCCTGAGTGACCTTCAAAAAGTTTTAGCCGTCGCTCGTTTTTTATTAAAAAGTTATTAACAAAATAAGTTTGAAAAATATAGCAGTTATTTTGAGTATATTGAAAGGCATAAATGACTAACAATAAGTGTATGTAAAAATAGTACATGTATGAACGAAGAAATGTCATTTAAAGCAGCGAATCGTTGATACATTGAACAGTCTTTTTGTTAAAGTAGAGAACAGTTGATATAGAAAAGTATATATACAATTTTATGTGTTAGGAAGCATAAATATAAAGTATTCTCTGCTTTAACCATAATTGTATAATTATAATTGACCAACATGTTGTTTTGCGAACCAAGTACCATGAAAGATACTTATTTTAAAATTGCAAGTTTTTCTTTGTCTTTTCCGTCATCGAACTTGCTTGTAGTACTTATTGCTGCAGTGTAGAATTTGTGTCTTGGATTTATATGTTATATTTATAACTGTATTGCACTGTGGACATGTTATTTCTCGACGGATGATTTTTTTCTCACACAAATATTCAATAAGACGCTGCTTATGTTAGATTAATAAATTCATGAAGCAGTATTTTGCGTTTAATTTCTAGCACAACACGACTAGCAAGATTGACGAGTGAAAATCAACTGAGAAAAGTTTGTGGTAATATGTTTATACTTTGAATGGCACAGTATCTATCGTTTTTTTAACAAGGCCACATAAATATACAGTAGTCTATTGAACACGGAAGCAGGGCAAAACGAGATCTGCATATAATTGTTGCGTGAACACAATGGGTTTCGCCCCCCCCCCCCCCTTCTTTTAGTTTTAGTAAGAGGTCGTTACTAAAAAGTTATTAACAAAAAAGTTTATTAAATTAAACGCTTAGTATCTGTAACAGAAATAAATTGTTACAGCAAAGAATAGTTAGTATATTAAAAAGTATATGCTTCAATAACAAGACTGTTCAATGTATCAACGATTCGCTGCTTTAAATAACTTTTCTTCGTTTATACATGTACTATTTTTACGTACACTCAGTCATTTATGCCTTTCAATATACTCAAAATAACTGCTATATTTTTCAAACTTTTTTGTTAATAACTTTTTAATAAAAAACGAGCGACGGCTAGAACTTTCTGAAGGTCACTCAGAAGGGTGACTTTGACAACATATGTCAAGGTCAAGGTCATTGGGGCTGGGTCCTCTATTATGCATATTTACCTTACTTTTATATTCCATAAATAATAATTCCATAAATAATAGTTTAGAAAGATTAATTTAAGAATAATTTATTTCCTACTTTCTTACAAGAGTAATGAAGTAAATAGAGGAGAATAACCCCTAAATGATGTTAATAAGTAATTCTTTTGATATATGGAATATGAAATATATCGCGAACTTACTAATACTTACTACTCTCATTATTTGCTATTTAATTCAAAATAGCTGAACACGATATTGCACGAATGGAAAGCGCGATACCGGCATTAAATGTTGCGCGTTTAATCTTCGCTCGTTCGAGCCGAGAAAGGCTGACACGAGAGAGCAGCGTAATGAAACAGACGGAAATAAAAAGGATGTTACCGTCAAGATCTGAAAATAATCCGGAAAATGGGGAGGAGTGGAAGAGGATGCGCGAGAGGGTGAAGAGAGTAAGATACGGTTTCTCCCTTTCGCGCAATTAAAATTTCCATTTCTCTCTTCCGTGGTTGGCTTTGTTTTCCTTCTATCTATTCGGGATCGCGGCATCAAAGGTATCTTGTGCCGTGGTAATAATAACAGCCCCCTCAAAAAGCGTTTTCATTGTAACGAGTCATAGGATTTAAATCGTTCTCTCCGTTAATTGGCCTGTCGCTGCGCCCGGTTGCGTCCGGCTCCCGCTAATACTTCGAATAATAAAACGCGGGTGGCTGGTCCTTCTCGGATACTTGCCATTAACTGTTTGACGTTTAATCCCGAGAAATACTGAAATAAGATGAAAGAAATGCGATTAATTAATCACGGCGGGTCTAATGCACGCAATTCCGTTTGTTGACACACGTCATTTATTAGTCTATACTCTATATCTTGATGGTTTAATTAAATGATGTGGCATGTGCTGCAACTTCTCTTTCGTTTGACATTAATTTTGCTTACTAGTGTAGAACCTATTTGGAAGAATTCACATTTGTCGCGTCAACAGAGTTGCATAGATTTTTCAGTATTTACCGGAATTTTATTTTTGAAAGTTTATGCTTTATTAATTATATTGCTCAGAAGATAAGCAACATACGTCATGTACTTTCAATTAATTAAAACGGACTACAATATTTATAACTGTTCTTTAATAAATAAGAATGCTTATAAATGTGTTGATACATTTAATAATAATCAATTTTAACTATATATTTTAGTGTGAAAAATTCTCTCTTAACATCTAAAGATTATATAACTTAAAAATTTATCACTATATTTCAAGATATTTTTGTTTTTAATAATTTCAAACACAATTTATGTATTTAAAATATTGTATGTGTATGTGTATTTGCTTGGCAAAAAATTTTTTTTACCTTGTTATATCTAAATCAAGCAATGTCAGTGAGTTTGTAGTGAGAGTAAAACTGGCTACGTTATCTGACGCGCAAGGCAAAAGGACAAAGGGCCCAAATTTGTTAAGGATACACATGGGTAGATACATAGTAGTAAGCCAATTAAGCCGGAAAATCTCTTTCTACTCTGTTTTTTTCACATTTTGCTGTTAATTTGCACTCACGAAATGGTAGACAGTAGCAAATCGTTTTGCGCTATTATTTTACTTGCTATTTTAAATTGAAACTTAACATTAACAAATTAATCGTTGATGATGATTTCTTCAGTATTTATGTTGTAAATTAAATGAATTGCTCAATATAGTTTTCGATTTAGCAAGTAAATTTTACGAGATAATACCTATATCTATTTTTCGTTAAACCCAAGCTGTCGGATTTATTTCCGTCTTTTATCTTTCCCCTGTTTCATTTTGTTCGCTCGTTCGAAATTTCGAGCGTTTGCGCGTAAGCTACGATTAGCATGCATCAGCGAATGAAATCTGGCGCTCAGTCGCATTTACAAAATAAATAAACACTCATGGTTGACAATTTTCCGCCTAGCCACGCACTGTTTGCTCCAATCGATCATCTGCCAACCAAGCCTTTTTAGCTCGACCGGTTAAATGGCAATATCCTTTGCTAGTTTTTGAAGTGATATTAAACATATATTATTCTGTTGCTGCAAATGCTGAATAAATGTGAACAATATATTCAATAACAGAAATTCAAAGAAACAGAATATAAAAGTACGAATTAAAAGTTATCTCTTTATTTGTATACATATAGATACATATTTGTATGTAAGAAATATATATATAAATACATTTTTCGCAATTTTTGCTTGTACGATTATTAGAAGTGCAGTAATATAAAGTCGAAAAATATTAAGATTAGTATGAGGTATAATACTACTAAATAACTATATTACTATATGATTTTACTACCTATATAATTTTAATATTACATATAATACTACTAAAACTAATAGTAATATATTAATATACAGTATTATATAATAAATTTAAAAAATTAATGGAGAACAAAGTAAAAACGTACAAGTAAAAAGTTTTTAAATTAATTAACCTAAAGGTTAAGCTATTATCTCACAAGAATTAAACGTTTACAAGCATCTCAGGCTATATTTTCTCATGATACGGGTATGAGGGCGTCGCATCGCTCGGCGTCGATTATACCGGCCTATTTCGCTCTTGGTTACTCTGTAGGGGGAAAAGACGAGATGAAGGAGGTATCTCATTATTGTCGGTGGTAAAAGGAGGACGGAAACGCGGAAGAGCGGCTTGCGAGATATAGGGTGCGTGACGTCGCGGTAACTTTGCATTTGGGTCGTCTGATAGGTGCGCGTTTATGCTCCTCGCACGATTAATAACGAGGAAGAGCCGGGGAAGAGGAACGAGAGAGCTCTTATCGTATATCATTAGATCTGAAATCGATTTGGGTATCGGTGAAGAAGACAGCCTTGAATATACGCGAGCCCTCTAGGTGTTGCCCGATCGATCGCTCCTTGTTACAACAAAGGGTGATATCTCTTGTCGCTGCTTGCAAAAGCCCCATATAGTTTCTGGTAATAGATTCTTCTGGGTTGTAAACTAAATGTCAGATTATTTACAAGGCTGGATTACGGAAAATTAGGAGGGTATTGATAGTTAGGACAAACAAAGTTTTTTCTCTAAAAAAAGTTAATGATAAAATAGATGACGAGTTTATTAAATATTTTTTTAAACTAAAATTTGATTTTAATTTATTTGCACTTTGGTTTTATTTTGAATTTCGGATTTGAATAAGTTTGACGAGTGTACCAATGACAACACTAACAAAAAATAGTACGCTATTAAATATTAAAGAATGACCTATAAAGGAATGACATGAATTAAATAACATTTTGTTATTTTTAACTACTATGTTGTCGAAATTTATTATTTTTACACTAAACAGTATTACTTTAACTCCATTAGTTTAGTTAAATTAACATTGTTTTAGTTAAATTGACATATTTTTTTTTTAGTAGGAGCAGTAAAAACGATTCAAATTGAATATAATTTGACACTACGAATTTAACATTGTATAATAATTAGACTATCAAAGATCATAGAAAATTGTAGATCGCCCTATGGTGATAAAATAATCGCTTACGAAGCTACGCGAGCTTGCGATTATTTTATCGACCGTGCTGATCTTTGAGTGCCGACGTGGTTAGTAATAGTACTAGTGATAGTAGTGGTGGACGACCGCCAACTACACTTCGAGATTAGAACGCGAGCGCATCCCTTAGGGCGATGTGAACCGCGAGATGAACCGAGATGAAAGATTGATAAGGGGCGGTTGAATGATGTACGAACGAGGAGAGAAAGAGAAGAGAGTGAGATGGGGAGAATCGATCGAGTCGACACCGCTTTTATTTGATTGAAGGAAATTTCCGATAGATTCTAAGAGCGCAAACGCGACAACGATGTCTTCTAGCACGAATAATATCAATGCCTCGGGCTAACAGAGCTTTTACAGCTTTATCGTGAATACAAAGATGTTTCGCTATTTGTTACCGCATTTTATTATATACTGCTTATATCGTATTATTGATATTATCATGTTTCAAAACATATTTAATAAGTAAATATTATACTTTTAATATTATATATATATATATATTTCTCGCGTTTTATTGTTTTTAGAGTACATCTATTTACTGGCTGCGTGTACACCGTGAACTTAGGCCGCGGCCTATACCTCAAATTCGACCTAAATTAATTTAGTCGAATTTGAGGTATAGGCCGCGGCCTAAGTTCACGGTGTAAACGTAGCCATTTTTACGAAGATAAATTAAAATATGCTTTGATCTACAATTACATCAAAATGTTTTTCTCTCACGGCGATTTTCTACAATTAACTTTTAATCACAATTTATATTACAAAATTTACTTGGCATATATTTACAGTGTAATTTAATATTGCACAATTCAATTGCAATATTGCAAAATATTTTTTAGTTTTAAGAGTAAGTGTGATAAAGGAAGGAGTTTTCGTTTACCGCAAAGTTTCGATCTCTTCGTGATCCGCTGTGTAATCATTTCCTCCTCGCTTCAGCTTTCAGTAACAAAGCGATTCCTCCGATACTAGTTATATTTACCAACTTCCGCTGCGAGCAGCATTAGAAGCGGGCGGAAAACGGGAACTCTTCCGCCGCATTGCTTTCCCTTTACGTGCATCGGCCAACATTATAGTCCGCTGCACAAGCCCGCCATTTCGCGGCGCACAGTCGATGGCCTTTCGATAACCGCAGTAGCGAGAGTAAGATTAAGCTACAGCGAAAATAGGAAAAGAAAGAACAGAAGAAAAGACAGAGAGAGAGAGAGAGAGAGAGAAAGAAAGAATAAACTATATCAAAAAAAGATTGGCATTTTAAAAATAATAATAGTTTTATTATATGAATTGTTAATTATCATTAACATAATTATTATTGTTATATAATTATATAAATTATAATCAGTCTGCAGTTAGTCATGGAGTGATGCGGACGTGCCTTCCAACACGAGTTTCTTAATCAGCTCGATGTCCACTGTGGTTATTTAATTTTTGACGCGCAAACTTACGATGTAAAGTTTTTTATATACTGTATTCACTTGATAAGGGCCAAAATCCATGGCCGAAACGTCGTGATATATTTTTAATAAATATGGCCAGTTGGGTCGATTCCTAAGAATTATTACGTTTTTTATTATTTGCTGTCGACGGAAAGTTCCTAATTGTTTTATCCTGATAATATTAAAAAAAATTGAATATAAAAATTTGTGACACAGAAAGAAGTATAATTTTAAATAATATGTAATATAAGTTTTCTTTCTTACCTGTCTCTTTCATCTCCCTTTTGTGACATTTCCTGTTCGTATCTTTGTAAGTCGTCTGTCAAGGAAATAGGTGTTTCGTCTTAAGTGAGCTTGTCCTAGAATAGTTTGCCTCATTTCTAACAAATCAATATATTTTTTCGAAAATTTGCGATAGTAGTTTATCGTCAGCGTGCTCCGTTACACGCCGTTAAAAGTATTTCCTCGCGTACTCGACGTTCTTTGCAAAAACTAAAAGTAGACCTTCAGCCGCGCTTAAACTTAAGGCGAAAAGTTATTTACTATCAACCTTTACCTAGAAACAGTAAAAAGCAACCGTGCATGTAGTCCTGTTTCATTCTTTTTGTCGTGATATATAACTCGCGTCAACTCACTTCCACTTTGCGCTTTGCTGAATTTGTGAAATATACCTATTTCATTGGCATTCTTTATTCTTATTCTGCATTATCATAATATAAGCAAAACATAAGTAAATTTGTTATTTCGGAATAAGTTCTCACGTATAATATTCATTATTTGCTAAAGAATATTTGATTTCATAATAAGTTATACACTTTAGCTTTTGATTGGTTGTTTAATTAAAAATCTTTTATCAAATAGATTGCGAATTTATGAAAGGTATTTTAATTAACATTTATTTATTTGAAAAAGTTTATTTTATAAATGTTTTTATAAAATTTACTATATTTTTTTATTAACTTTAATATATGTATAAAAACTAATATTTACGAATATCTATCAATACAACTATACAATTTATAGTTTTTTATTTATTTACATTAGTTTCATATTTACTTATTGCACTTAAACGTACGGCGCGACCTCTATATTGATAGATTCTCTCTCTCTCTCTCTCTCTCTCTCTCTCTCTGTGCGTTGAAAGCAAAATACCAAAAGTTAATCGAATGCCAAAAAGCTAATTCAATTATTTTTAGACGTATTTTTATCAAAATTTATACTTAAATCGTTTACATTTCTCTTTTTTTGAGCAGTGATGTGGATGATGAATATATGAAAGAAATTGGACCACTTCCCGTTCGAGAAGTTCGAGATGAGAATTCACGATGAGACGAAGACTCGAGACTTTCAAGATTTCGAATTACTACACTTCTCATCTTTCAATGGCTTTGCAAACTTTAGTACACGAACTGAAGTTCTGTAAATTCACTACTTTGATTGTATGAGATGTTTTTGCAACATTAAAATTTATCGAAGTTTTCAAATATTGTACTTAAATTTCCAATATGCAAAGTTAAAAATGCTTAATTTTTTATTGCGTATATTAAATAATTTTCGAACATATTCAAAAATTAAATCACATACGAAACAATAAAATTATCTTAATATATTATTTATTATTATAGTTACGTTTATGATACGTAATAATATTACCTACTATCGGATGTTGTTGCTGTAAATAACTTATTACGAGAGTTAAATTTTCGGAAAACATTTACTTTATTATTTTCTCAATAAATATATATTTATAAATAAGTTTTTGCAGTTATTATAACAGTTGTACTTACCGCGATATATTTTCCATCTATGATTCTTGTTTAACGCATACGTATATATGTGAACCGCTATTTGAGTTTTCCATTCATCGTCTCAGATTTTTCCGCTGCAGCCACTTTTGTAATTCTTTCCTATTTTCCTGTCTCTTCGTTCGTATCTATCTCTCATCTCCAAACCGCCAGCCCTTTGCCATTGTCCACCATTGTTGGCGGTATGTGTGCATCGCGGAAAGCGAATTCCTTCCATTGTACGATACACGGAAAGTAATTCGAACACGAAAAGGGCCCCTTGCCTCATCCAATCGTTCTTCCAGATTGAGGAAATCGAAAAGTTGATGCAACCGCGATCCAATTTCTGTTGAGATACCGTTAACCGCTAACTTCATTTTCGGACCATTGACTGCTGAGAAATGTTGTAAACACGAAAATTAATTAATACAATCAATTTAGCAGAGATATGTAGACAGGAAAACAGTAAATAAGTAAAAGAGTAAATTTTTATTTATTACTTTGCTTATTCGATAAATTAAATCCGTATATTATTAAGAAATAAATTTGATGAAGAAAAATTACATTATATTAAATTAAAAGTACTCAAATTTAATTAGCATTTTTTTGGTATACTATTGTAACACATTCAGTTTAATTAGCATTTTCTTGGGGTGCTATAATAATGTTTTATTTAATTTTATAGTATGCATATTAATATAGTAACATACATTACGCTTTCAATATTTAATATTTTCTTTTTGATACGTCGACATGATGCGCACGAAATGGATATTAATTATATAACATGAGAAAGCGATACTATACATAAATGCGAATCTCAAATAAAGTTTGTAAAAAAAGTTTGTAAAAAAGTTTGTTGCCTTTTCTCGTTTCCATTTACATTTATTTTTGTTGCTCATATAATCAGACAGCAAATAAAAGATTGTTATAAATGACTGTATTTTCTTCATCAAATTTTAAAGACATTTGCTCTTCCTCGCACAAAATGTTTTGTGCTTAACGTTCGAAAGAATATCGTTACATAGAGTCGAAGCCGCCATGGTGAAAGCAACCACAAAATTAATTACCACATTAATTAACATTTTGCCCTCACAAAGTGTTCAGATCGCTCTTTGTAGTGCGGCACCGATCGCATCGTGCGCACCGCAGAATTTTTAATTTTACCTATGAGATACCCTGATTACTGATAAGAACGAGTATGCGAGTGGCACAAAACGTAGATCAAAGGAAAGCAAAGTATATTTTACTCGATGAGTAACAAAGAAAGAGCTGTGTAGGCCTATCATATCTTTAGCAGCGCTCATAGAAATTGTATAAAAATGGCGTTGTAAAAAGAACAAGGGAAAATTTATACAATACCGCTTTGATGCTTCTCTGGGAGTCTGAGGCAAAAATAAATTCTATACGTTGTATATAATCCTTTTATTATATAGATTTTTATATAAATTTTCAGAGATATTCGATATTTTTATTTATATTTATATTTATTATATTATTTAATATAGCGCACAAGAAATTTAATTATATTTTTAAATTATCTGTTTAAATAATGGAAATCCATCAAATTTAAAATAATACATTAATGGATTGCCATTATGCGATCTATATACAGTTAATTATAAGGTGAGGAGAGAACGAATATAGCATTTATCAAGTTATAAAAAATAATATTTATTTAATAAATTAATTCCTCTCCTATCTTAATTTTTATTGAGAGCCGATAAAAACTATATCGCAATGAAAAACTGATATGTGCAATATAAACATTAACTTTCTCTTTTTCTACTTGTTCTTCTTCTTCTTTGTTTGAGGAACTTTGTTCTATATTTCAACACTAAAGAAAGACTTTAATGTACTTTGAACAATATCTTGTTTTTATAGTGGGTAAATTGCTACTCTAGCCCGCTAATTCTCCTAATTCTTTCTCAAACGGGCTTAGGACCGTCTGTGACGAGGTACTATGGCATATAGGTATAAGATTTAATAAACATTAATTTGTTTATTTAAAAATTATATTTTTTAAAAAAATAAAATATAATTTCTTTATCCTTCTGTTCTTCCAGTCGTCATGCACTACGAATGATCGCTTCTATAGTTATAATCTGTTCTAAAATATCTTTGTATCACAGCACGACATGAACGCATAGCAATCGTAGGAAGAATATTCCGAAGACTGTGTTCACAGACCCGCGTAAGTTCGCAACGAATGAGGCTAATACGCACCTTATATTGGGATGTATGCAGTTATCGATATTGCTTGCACCGCCGACACTATAGTGCGACGTCGAAGATATTCGGGAAATTGCGTGAGCTTGCAACCTGTATTTTCACCGATAACTGGAGATTTACTGTTATTTTTATTCTTTTCCTGAAAAGCAAGTGAAATCATGCCAGATATTCTGAAATACAAAATCTCATCCTCGAAACAGGAAGCGCTTCTATTCTATTCGATTTAAAACAATTCATCCAGACTGTTATTTCGTATAATATCATAAATGTCGCGTTTATTTCGATATCGAAATAATAAATTAAATTGAAAATAAGTGTAGAAAGTTTTGTCTCCGGAAAATTGATCATTTATCAGATTTTGAGAATTCATGTCAAAACAACAAGCAAAACAATGTTCTATGCGTCAGACAATCGTGCAGCAACCAGAAAATTAACGGGACAGAGCCGTGGTATACGTAGGCGCTTAGACAACGGTGCTTTGTGTCACGATTCTCAAGATCATGGTAATCCGATTAAAAGCAGACTCGGTGCAGCCTCATGCTCGAATGAAAGATCGTACTTGACTCGATCCAATTGGTTAAATCTTGTCAACAATCCTGTCCGGTTGCATGTAAAAACCTCAGATTGCGTTTCCACGCAATCTGAGGATTGATTTAGACTTTTTTTAAATACATATTTTTTTTTTAACACGTTTTGAATAAAACAAAGTATGTACTTAAAACTAAAAGGAACATTAGAATTGATAATATATTAATTAAAAGTAACACAAACAATACCTAAATACTTAATATAATTTTAGCTGCTGTAATTTTCTTGTTAATAACTTTTTAATAAATGACCGCTGACTAAAACCTTTTGCAAGTTACTCAGGGTCATGTCCTTGATCATATATGTGAAGGTTAAAGACATCGGGGATGGCACCAATTAAACTGCATATTTACCAAAAACGATTATATTATGATCGATAGCTTAATTACTATAACAATATCTTAAACTTAATAATTATTAGGCTTATTGTTTTTCGTGATGAATGATGTTCGCTTTTGATGTTTATGAATGGAAAACAATATATTATTGTACACGAGAGCGGAACAAGCCGAAGGCACAAGCGATCCTTTTCGTCGTTTTGTCGTCACCGCAAGCAGCTTAACCCGCAGGATTAAGGAATGAAGGGACAGGCGTGAGGGGAGGATCAAACGTTTTCCGGATAAGCTGTGCCTGAATTCCGCCACGGTACTTTGTATAGGGGAACGTATAAGGTGGGAAAATGAGGAAGGAGAAAGGGAGATGTTTGAAATACACCATGTAACCAAACGCACGGAAAATTGCTTACTCGCTTCCGACGCGGTTCTCTCAAGTTATTTCGTCCTATTTCGAATAAATAATCAAGTCAAATGTACTTCGTCCTGATTTCGCTCACAGTTTCAAAATGCAAGCAAATATATGTGTCGTATTTATAGTCATAAAATTTATGCATATTTGCTCTCATTTTAAAGCAGAGATGGAGCGGGTCGAGCCCAACTTTTGATTTAGTTATATTTATATAAGAGTATGCAGCAACTGAAAACAGACCGGAGTAGTTGACTTTATTGGTAGCTCTTTATTGGATGGTTTGGTATATAAACATTATTTTTTTAAATGCTATGAGAGAGAGAGAGAGAGAGAGAAGTATATACATATGAAGAAAAAACTTTTTATTAATATTACATATTTATTATACAGAAAAACCTTTTATTGTTATTACCTGTTTATTACATATGAATATGTAAACTACATTGTAACTATAATTAGAACTAACTAAATTGCTGTCTTTTACAACATTTGCTATATATACTTAATAGACAATATATTGTGGGAAGATTAAATATTTATTATTTTAGGCAATGTTAATTATAGTAATTGCGGAAATAAATTTAATAATTTTATACACATGAAAATTTTTTTGGTACAAAAAATATATATATTGGTAATGTTCTATATATTTACAACCTCAAATCATCGAGATTTCATATCTTTGCAATTTCAATTTTATGCGATTTAAAACTCTAAAATGATTTTAAATCTCCGAGATTTTAAAATTTTGTGACTTTAAAATCTTAATTTTTAATTTTAAAAATTTTATACTCTTAAATATAACGTTTAATTCTCACTTCTTACATTGATACTCATAATTAAGAAATCCTGGACTAGGGTGAGAGAGAAATCCATTGTTATAGTTCAAAAATATGTTTCTACATATCTTTATATATTTTTCTGCATTTAGAAAAAGTTGAATTGTCTAATTGTAAGTTTAGTACCGATCAATATCGATATACCTAATCATAGTTTAGTGCGTACTCCACATTTCTATCGTTAACTTTGAGTGAACAATTTTCTAATTTGCAATCACCGTATTCGCATAGGCATGGTACGTAATCGCAAATACTGAGAATTGAAATCAGATCGTTATCCGCTTTAGAAAGGAGAGCTTGCAGAATTGCCGTGGCTTGTATTCCTGTTGAGTTAAATCACGTCCTAGAATCCGCCGGTTCCTCGGCATTAATCCAGCGGCAAGCTGAAAACGTTATAACCGGTCGTATGCGGCGCCTCTCGGAAGTGTTTCAATTTCAGGAATTAATTTGGACAACGTACGTTTATTCTCGCATTATGAATATAGTCCCTTGAAACGCGAGATGTGTATCGACATATTAAGATTACGATAACTTTCTGCTCGTATATAATATATAGGTACTACAAAAATAATAATATCTAATTTATTTATTCATTGATAATTGTATCTTCAATCTCTGTACGAAATAACTTTTTGTTGGTTTTCGATTTAATTTATTATTAAATTAGCTTCCAGATTTACTAAAAATTACTTAATAGCAAGCCTATTAAAAAAATTAGTTAATTGAAAAAGTATTTATTTAAAATTGAGATTCAGTAATCAGAAACTCTATATGAAAAGGATTTTTATATTATTTCCAAGAAAGAAATGATTTTATGAATTATGATTGATTTTATTGATAGAAAATGAATGTTATTTCGAATGATATTTTCACGAATATATACTGTATGGATACCAGAATATTTAGAAATATTCCAATATAGATGTTCTTGTTGCGTTATGCGTTAATGTTGGATATTTTAAAAGAATCGTGGAGTTATGAAAATTGCACGAAGGCAATACTTTTTGCGTCTTCGTTGACTTAAATTATTTTCGCGGCAACAAAGCGTGGGGTTGACGAGATTGTCAATATTACATCGATTTCATCGTTCCGAGAATGCGGCAACGAGGCGGAATGAAACGCAATAAAGCTGAAAAATTCACGGCGCTACCCACTCTTCAATCGTGCGACAAATTGCTTCGTGCAAAAAGAAAATGCTCGGAGCGAGAACGGATATAAGCGTTGTTAAGCGTGAGAGAAGCGAGAGACGCATTTGAATAAATGCAAGGTGACGTTAAAGCCGGATGTCGCCGGGATCGGAAAATATCCTGGAAGGATTTGCGATCCTACGTAAGTATGGGCAAAGGGAGAGATACAAGCGCCTTTTGCAATATAAACGCATGGTCCAAGGAAAGCTACCCGGCTGACAATGAGAAACACGAGAACTTTGGATCGATTTCCTACTGAATACATGCACGCAAGTATATAGGGTGTTCTAGAAATCGTTTGTTTCTTTCAAAATACGAGAAGAGTGCCAATTAGAGTTGAAGAAATAAATGATAGTATATTAAATTTGAGGGAAATTAAGCTTTTTACGCTGATAATAGATTCTAAAAATGCAAAAATATAGGTATACAAATGAATTTCTAAACAACAAACACACATTTTTTCTTATTACTTCTTTTTATCAAAATCTAGTATATTTTGGTGCACTTAATTTTTCTTTAAATCAATTATTTCAAACAGTCGTCAAGACATTTATAATTATAAAATACATAACGAATTTAAATGATTTTTATTTCAACAGGGAATGAATAATTAAATTTGCTCATCTAAACATTTAATATTCAAAATTAAAAATTTACTGCCGACGATATGCTTCTACCCGATTTTATGAGTAAAAAAAGAGTGTAATTTTTAGAACACCTTATATGGATACAAGTATGCACATACACTTGTACGAACATGATACGAGATCGAGGTTCTAGAAGCAGGAACAGACATGGGCGGAGGAATAAAGATGGCAGAAAAAGAGAAGAAGAAGACAAGAGAGACCAATACATCGCCCTATAGTTATTGAGTTTCGAGAATCTATTTAGCGTAGACTGTTTTTGGCGGATCTGATGGCTTTGAAAATTTTTCGTCAATATATCGGCATCCGGCCTGACAGTTGAGCTCCCGTGATGACGAAAGCAATTTCACGTTCGATGTAAATTCAACAGTGTCGTAGAGTTCGTAGGATATATTCATATGGAACAATGCGCACTTTTATAAGCTAACGAAATAATTTTACTCTGCGGTATTTATTTTTCAATGGTTAATGTTTTACGGCAACGAAATATGGACGAATCGGGGATTGTGTGCCATTTTGTCTTAAGCTTGTTTTGTCGATACTCGCCTCGTTGAAATGATGCCCCCGCGTAAATCACAACTTCAATCGATTATTACGGAAATAAGCGCTTTTTATTTGCACTTTTAGATTATCAAAAAAATTACATTTTTATTACAAAAAAAAAACGGAATTTTTTAAACTAATTTAATTAATTATGCACTGGGAATTATGTTTGTAAAAGCTGAATTTTTGTAACTTTTTAATTGTTTAATTTATTTAATTTTAAAAACAATATTGGTACAAATCTGACAAAAACCGATTTTTACAAAATATTACAATATATTCAGAAGAAACTTTTTTTTACTTATTTTTGAATATTAAATTCTTTTGCTCTTAGAAAAAGAGTTACTCCATGATTATTTGAATTTTTGAATGAGTTTGGTAGGTATGGTATATTATCAAATTTAGGAAATATTAAGAATATACATATTACATTGCAATTAAGAAGAATTTAATTACATTCTTTTATTCAAACTGAAATTACTTCTTTATACGTCGTGAAGAGTAACGTATATTATAGTCTCTCGTCCTCTCCTCGTTCAGTCCCAATATTTTTAATGTACAATTAGCTTTTGGAGGATCAGTGAGCGAGCGCTTTACCCTCCGACACTGTGGCGTAATCGCCCATGGCTTGCAAAGCTCGAAAGTACCGTCTGTTACAGTCGTTTAACGTGGAATTAGACCGCTCTGTTGATCTTTCGAGACAAGCTACGTGGCATGGATAGAGCCAGTTTAGCCATTCGGGGTCGCGTACGAACCGGGGTTGCCGGCGGGTACCATGGGGGAGGGCAGGACTCGGAGATTGGTTCGCGTCAGTTCGTGGCTCACCGGCGAGGCACGGGTCGCATCTGTCTTCTCCCAGCCCTATCATGGCTCGCAGGGTGAGGGACGACGGGCTTCGCCGAGGCCGTTCGAACCGGCGTGATGGATATGCGAACCCGGTGCGCAGGCAACCCTTCGCATACCAACTATAGCGCGCTCTTCGCCATCCCCGCTTGCACACTCGGGCACCCTCATCCGAGGGATAGCTTGAACAAGAGTCAGCAGCCTTACGTGATGCTTTCGCAGTAATGAAAAATAGTGCGTACGGCATTCTTAGTTCGGCAAGCTGTGGCATGTCAACTTTTATAACCAATTTTTTTCACTTTGTCTTAATTCTCTAGTATAGTTATTCGGGAGTTATATAATCATGCATATTCTTTTTTTCTAAGAGAAATGTCACTCGTGTCACTTTGACCTTCTCTGATCTATTGATTATTATTAAAAATGTCTGTATTTTGAAGAGGTCTTCTTGATATACAATTTTCATCTTTTAAATGAGCCAAATGAAAAAGTGACATGTGTCCTATTTTCAAAACTTGTTTAAAATTTTTGACATAGGTATCTACGTTAACTGTCAAGTAGAAAATTTGAAGAAAGAATTTTAACATAACGGAATAGCATTATTATGCTATAAATAATGCTGCGAATAAGAATTAAATTTTGAAAATAATGATGATTCTTGTGGTGAGAAATCTTGCGGATTGTTTTTATATTTTTTTGGGATCATCATTATTTTGACAGATAAGGTAATTGTTTTTGGAATTATATGTATTTGTTACTTATAGTATTGTGTTAATATTGTTAATATAAACAGTACGTAATTTTGATATACTACGTACAGGATAGGATTGCCATTATTTACATATATGGTATTTGCATGTTAACCAAAAGTAAATTTGTACTGTTCAATTGTTTGTAGTTATCACGGACAATAATACAAAGAGAAATTATTAGAGTGTAATGGCAAACACACACACATAAGGGCAATATAATATAAAACTTTATTTATAGATCTGACATCATTTTCCATGATATTCAAGAGATGTCATAATATGTTTTTCTTTTCTGATATATATGTCACTAACGTCACATTGCTCTTTATTAATCTTTGATTATTATCGTATACCTATTAAAAATATCTGTATTTTAAAAATTTTTATTTAAATGGGTCAAATGAGACATTCTAGATTTCCAGGTATGTTCTAAATTTTTTTATCATTGTTAACTTTTAAACAGAACATCTACAGAAATATGACAGGGTAAATACTATATTTAGACATCTAGAATATTCATAATATTTAACTTTATAAAATGTTTACATATTGAATACAGATTGTCTTTTTAAATAAATTGTGCTTTTTTGACTTTATATGCTGACTTTACATAATATTAAAGAATTTGTTTATAAAAAGAATTATCTTAAGAAAATAATCAATAAGTAATTTTTCTTGTAGTTAGATTCAAATAGAAATTTATTATTTTCTTGGAAATTTTAAGAAAATAATAAATTTTTACTTTTTTCAATTAGACTCAATCTATTTATTGCTATCTTAATTTTGAAAGTTTCACTATGACACAATTAAAAGATAATCTAATATTAGAGTATTGTTTATCGGAAATATTTGGTAAGCAAGCAAAAATTTTTGGCAACGGTTCCGACTTTGTCTAGGTTGCACGGGTCGATACGACTTTTTCATGCCAGGTAGGCTAAAAATTTACGGGCGCGCGTGTCATCTCATCTGCTTCATCACGATAACGTCTAGTCTGCTGCGTCGCGAAAATAGCGGAGGGACGCGCAGTCGGCGTGACATGAAATACGCAACGCGAAAACGTATGGAAAATTGCAAAAAGCGACAATACGTCGAAGGGACGAGATATATGAAATGAAGTATTTGGAAAGGGAGATGAGAACGGTGGAAAGGGGATTGCGAAAAGTGGAAGAGCAAAAGAGATGACGATGGAAGAGGCAGATACGCAAGGGGAAATTATGTCGTGAATAAATAACTCAATCATAACCGCGTTTAACGCCGCGGCGCCGCTGCATCACGTAATATGCAGTTTCTGAGAACTCTGGCTGAGTTTGAATGAGAGTTGAAGTCTCGATTTTAGCAACTTCTCGGTCACTAGAAGCATGTTTATCTTTTTTACGTTGATGCTACTTGCATATTCTGAATCGGCTAAAATTGATGAGAGTATATTTTCTTATTCTCTTTAACTTGAAATGTAATATTTACAATAAATAATTACACATATGATTAATATATATATATATATATGTCTTGTTTAATAATTCTGTGATTTAATTATATTTGTATTACAATTTCTAAAATAAACCCTCAAAAAAACTTAATTGCAAAAATAAAAAATGTTTTTATGTTAAAAATGTTAATACAAGTAATATTATTTATAAATACAAAATTATAACAGTTATATATATATAGTTTGCGATAAAATTTAAATAACTGGAGCAAAAGGGCAACGATAAAGAAATACATATAGCATGTTCTGAAACGCACATATATTTACTGACATGCATGGAGGTTGCACAGGTAATCGAAAGTGTCACTGTACGTCGACTGCGACGAGAAATATGAAAAATGAAGTGTCCGGAAAAGAAAACCAACGGTGAATGATTGCACATAACGTAGCCTGTAAGTTTACAGAAGCAGCCGAGCTAGGAAGAAAATTACATCGATCGCATCACATATCTACGTCCGGCCGCTATAGTGCAAAATTTATTTTTGCGTAACGCGACGTGTAAACTTGACGCGTAAACTCAATGTGGCAGAAACTCGTGAGATAAGACTTAAATATATCTCCAGCGATGTTAATGTGCCCTATATTTCAATTTTAATCAAATTATGATTGTTTAGGAGGAATAAGTTAGGTATAGATCTATTAAGCGGGTATTACGCAATTTATATATAATACTCAAGAAGATGTTTAATTTTACATAATAAATGAAAGATTTGGCATCATAAATTTCTCGACTTTATTGCTATAGAATCGATCATAATACAAAAAATTTTAACCTTAAAGAGCAACCACCCCGTGATTCTTCTCGTGACAGGAAGTTTTCTCGAAGCCACGACAGGAAGTTTGAGGGGGCTATGTTATACGCGGAGCGAGAAAAGGGTCGCAAAGAGCTTGAAAATCACTCGTGCGTTCCTCGAGAGGGCTGGCCTCTCTCGATGACTTTGAATCAAAGCAGCTCGCTCGAGACAATAAGTCTCCCGCGGAGAGATTGAAGAGAACAGGAGCCGGGGGTGAGTTCAAGGGCTCGTACCACGCCGGGATGAAGATACGGAAGCCTCTCCAAGGGTCATACACCGCGCCGGTGCATGAGCATGGATATACGCATTGTTCGTAGTGCGAGGTGTAGTTTTCTTTGACGCGCGACATTGATTAGACACGAGCAGAGCGTTTTTATTGAAAAATAAAACACAAAATGGCTCGCATATATTGCAATACTTATTTCAAGATTAGTGTAAAATATTTCACAACCGTATTATAGAATATAGATTATGAGACTAAAGTCCATTGCATATATACAATAACTATTGTTACATTCATATGTATAAATTGATAAGTTTATAATGCAAAATATGGACAATTTACGAGCAATAATAGTAGCTTTTCATTTACATCAAAACTCAGTTAATTCTCACTTTTGACGTCATAACTCATTGTCAGTTGAATGCACGTTCCTTTTGATGCTGATGGCAAGTGAGATTCAACTGAATTTTTATTTACAATTGAGACCAATATGTCCTTAGACTCACATTAAAAGTGAGATTATAAACTTGTATTTTTATGCGGTAGCTTTGTCACCAAAATAAGCAAGTAAATTCTTTTTACTCACACTGAGCAACTGACGTCTTATCTGACTATTCTGAGTCTAAAGTACTTACATAACTGAGTGATTCAGCTCACTAGAGTGTAAATGGAAAGCGCCTAATATTAGATTAGAATGATGATAAAGTAAAAATAAATACTGTATAACAAAAATTTAAAGAAATTATTAGCGAATGTGACATGTAAAACACGATACGGAAAAATAAAATTCGGGTATAAAACTGGAAATTTATTTAAATTATTATAATAATTCTTATTGTAACAAAATTTGATTTAATAATTATGTAACATTGCCATTTGTAATAAATTACTTACAAAGATATATTTGAACAATTTGTTTAAAATTATTTTTCTTATGTAAAACTTTTTTATTAAAATATTAATAAATTAATTAGGCACAGATTAAAACATTAAACTTAACTAATATCGATAAATAGTAATTCTTTCTTGCTTCAAAAATTTGGCTTGCTTTGCTTTTTGTTGCGGAAAATAAAACCCTGACGAAATCTGGTCCCGCCAGTGGATATACAGCAAGTTTCAATGGTCAACTCCATACCCCGAGAGGGAAAATAGCATTGCGATTGAATGGCATCACGATTGAACGGTCCATAATCTGACAGCCGAAATGTGCGGCTGCAAGATGGACTGGACCATTTTATCGATCTTCTTTTATCAAGCTGTATTCTCGACAGAAAATATCTTGAACATGATATGCAAATACAAAATTAATCTTTTCTTTTATTTGTTGATTTATTATATATACCTATGTTACCGTTAGAACCCGAATTTCGTCAATATCCGATTTAACTAATATTATATTTAGTTATTTCTAGAATTAACTAGTTAATACTAGTATTGACTACTATAAAAATCTAGGTAAAACTAGTTTTGTATATATAAGCAGAATTAAACTTAATCAATTTTAATCAATTTTATATCATTTCAATGATTCTGTACATATGTATTATGTGAAAACTTTTTTTTTCTTGTTGGCATAGATTTGACATAGATTTGTATTTAACATTTAGGTGTTATTCTTTTTTTGCATAATAAGGATTTTTATTGCATATTTAATTCTTATCTACATCTTTATGTTATCATCAATAAAATATCAAACCACTTTAAGTTATTTAAACTGCTTTTGGTTTAAATAAAAAAATAGCTTTTTTTTTATAAAATATGAATTAAGTGATAATGCAGATAAAGCAAAAGCAATTGCATTAGGAAATATTTCGTTTAAAACCGACGCTTCAATTGTTAGAATATCTATCTTATTTCGATCATGAGAGAAATGTTTATGGATGCTGCGTGATCAGTGTGATCACATAGAATATTTCGAATGGAACGCGTGTTTGTTTGGCGCCAATAAATTGATACTCGCATCAATTTTGTACGAGTATCCCGGGAAGCTTGAGGGATCGAACGGCATGAAGGTTGTTCGAGGAAGGTTTACCAAGGAATATCGATAATCCAGGCTTCTCCGCTTATCACATGCGCTCGAAGGGTTTACTGATGTTTATCGTTCAAAATGTTAGAAGTGCTCGCTAACAATATCACACATCACATTTTTATCCAGACGCATTATTTACACTGCTACATCCATCATTTATTGTAATTTAACATTTGAATAATATATTGACAAACATATGAAATATATAGATATTAGTAAATTATATAAAGAAATTATGTTAAAAAATTTAACAATTCGATAAGTATAAGATATCTCTTATTTTAAAGCAAATTAGAAGAATTTAAAAATGAATATTTTCCTTTAAAAAGTAGAGGAAAACAATAAAAAATTAATGTCAGCTGTTTTAAAGTAAATAACAGAAATTAAAAATCAAACTTCTCGCGTAAAACAAACTATAACAATGACCCCTTTTAAAGCAGATCAAAAGAATGCAAATAAACTCACTCTCTTTGTGAGGAAAATGGCGACATCCGAAGGGTGGTTTTAAATTATCTCGGCGAATAAATTTCATAGAAAATTCGTGCGACGACTTCGCTTCCTCTCAGCTTTATCCGTACTCGCGGTGTCGTGATTAATCGAGTGCACGATTCGATCTCGGCAATCGCTTCGACAAATGATGATTAATGGAGCCACTTCGCCGGGAAAACGCGCGCGCCCCTCGAATCGTCCACGAAATCTCGTGCTTTTCGGCTCGATTCCTGCATTCGGGACCGCCATGAGATTTATTCGTCGCGCGAGCATGGAAGTAAAATCCTCGAACTACCGCGTCTTTAGATTTATATGGCGATCCTGTTCTCCCGTAGATACAGCATGCATCTTGTAGATCTTTCCTTGTTTCTCTTATGATCTTGCGCTCTTTTTACGTAACCACACTATAAATTATCTCTTACAGACAATCAATAAATATCAAATATTATTTTCATAAAAATAGGAAGATAATATCTATGTTTACATTTCTGTTTAAAATTTATATTTTTACGAAATGAAATGTCAATTTATTAAATTGAATATTACATTTTTATGTTTTCCTTATCTTAATTTATTATCTGCATTATAATAGAGAGCATTTATATGTTTTAGTTTGCAGAGTAGTGACGCTATTTAAACTATAAATATATAAAAATTTGAGAGAGAAAGAAAAAGAAAAAAGACAAGTTCGCTTAGATTATATTTTGCGATGATCTGTGATCTTTAGGTTTATTCGCCAGCCCAGACATTAAACATTGTTTTGAATAATTGAGTAAGCAAACAAATGACCGACCAACATGTGTCTCCTCGATTAATCGCGCGCTCGTGTCTGTTTTGCTATTTGTAGAAGAGACCAGCGTTGAAAAATCGTAGCAGATATGTAGCTTCTGACCGCCGCGAATTTTTCGTCGTCACCCTAATCGAGAAGTTTTGTCGTTAAGCCCCCTGTAAAGCCCTAGCACCCTCCGGAGTTTTTCTCCTGCAACATTTGTCGAATGAAGACGTTTCGATGAAACGAGGGCTGCGATAGTGAAAAAATAGGGTGTGAGGAAGGAGAGAAAGGGTAACAGAAGGATCGGAGGGAGAAAGTTTCGGTTCGACTTAAGTACTAAGCTGACTTTAAAGTTTCTGTTGTATCAAGAAGTTGTTGCTCTAGTCGAGCGAGAAAGGAAGAGAAGGAGGAAGACAGAGTGTGTGTCTAAGAGAGAGAGAGAGAGAGAGAGAGAGAGAACTCGCGCATCAAATTCGGTTCATAACAGCAATCTCGAATTTGCCAGAGGCTTTCATACACGATGTATTATGAATTAATTCATGTGCCATCCAGAGGACGCGTTGTGCACAGTCTTGGTCCAGGATTGTCGATATATAACGATGTATTTTAGCAACCTCCTATTCCAAACCCTTCGGCTGGAATAAGCAAGCTTGCTTTGCATATACTGGTATCTAGCTAACAATTAACATCTAAACGATATCCTTTTCCGAGAATTGAATTAAATCTACATATATAAATTTGACCGTAATAAAAATTAAATATAATTTTGTAATTTTAATTGAATATGTTATATTAATCTTAAAAAAGCTAACAGTTTATAATAATGATCAGACTATATTAATAGGAATTAATTATTAGAGTTGGATTTAATCTAATTATACGAATATTCTTGAATAACAATGAAATTATATTTATTGCATTTTATAATGAGATTTATAGCGTATAAATTTCTTAATTTGACTCTATGCAGAAAATTTTATTGACAAGTTTCTTCGTTTTTATTTATAAAGCGCTATTTTTGTTCAAGCTCTATTTGTCTTCCTGTAAATATCCTTCCTTTAATGGAATTTAAAAATTTTATTTACAAACCGGATAAATAGAGACATGGCCCTTCTCCGCGAGAAAACATGATTTTTTATTGTGTTCCGTGAGGTGTTTAAACACTTGCATTAACAACAGACGACGTTTTTCTCTATTCCATCCTCATTTTTGCCATATTTCGAAGTTAAAGTAATGCTGATCAATGGTGGCGGATAAAAATATCTGCACACCGACTCGGATTATGGATAACTAATTCCAATAACGGGCTCGTTAATCAAACCGCACTTTCCGGCAAACGGACGGATGTGCGACTTCCGTTTTGTTCCTCTTTTTTTCGTCGACTCTTTATCCCCTTTTTGCGGGCGGACGCGTACCACTAAAATAAAGAGTCGTGAATTTATACGTCTGCCTGGGATGGCGGCCGCACTTTGTCAGGCACATATGACTTCCCGATCTGTATTGTACTTTTTTTTAGCTCTTTCATTGTGACTGTTAATTAAAGAAGCACCGTGAGAATGATCGCAACAAATTTATCTTGATTTCGAAATAACGGCGAATTGTCTAATTGCTTGCTTGCAATTTCCAAAGACAATAACCTTTTGATAGAGGATAGGAATACATACAAATTGGAAATTGGAAATTGGAAATTTTAAATATTTGATAAATTGATAATATAGATTTTCACTGCATACAGGATATTATATTATACATATATATTAATTTAGATATTTTAATATTAATTATTAGAGAAAAGTCCTATTATGAGATAGGCTCCTAATATGCGATAGCGATGTTTCTGCTAAACTAATAGGCCCTATCAGTTGGTTCCACCATAAACTTATTGCTCTTGAGGTAAAACCTATTTAGTGTAAAATTCATTGTTGATCGTGCGTGTAGTCGTTGTAGAGAAAGAAATTGTGAAATTGGATGCTGTCAAGTGCCGTGGATATGAGACTTTAAACCTTGTTTATTATATAATTAATAAATATTTGGCAATGAGTTCTGCATGCAGCGATAGAGTAAGGTCGTATTAATAGGAAAATACGAGATATGTTGAGTTTCTCAATTTTAGAGATTAGATTTGGTGATCGCGAAACCGCAAGGCGTGGGGCTCGTAACATGAGATACTCAGGGTACTCCTGGATTACTGGAGTATGAAAGTTATTATATAGTAATAAAATAAGAGAAAATACAATATTAACGTTAAGGGAAGTTTTATACGAAATTATAAGTGCGTGCTGACCTTGATTTGAGGAGGAAGGGTGGAGGGAACAAATTAGGTACAATATTGGGTATAAGTGTGTTTACGATTGTTGCAAATGTGCTTCTCCATTACATTAATTGTCTTTCAGAAACTTTAAATAAAGTTTTCTAATTACAATATGATGTATTTTACACATTATTAGCGATTTCTCGGGGTCTCTCATATTAAGAGCACACTTTTTCGATTTTGCCGAAAGCTAATTTTTTCCTTTTTTTTAATTTTCAGAAAAATTAATGTTTAAATTAAATTTTACATTTTAGCATCTTAAAGCTTATTAAATTCCCTTCAAAATGACACTATATTTTTCAATTCTGCCCATAGACTTCCGGCAATCACACAAAATAGATGTGGTATCTCATAATCGGGGACTTTCCTCTTATTAATTTAGATAATTTAGGATATTATTATATTAATTTAGATTTCTAATCAAGTTTCTATTATGCAACGTAAAGTATTTTTGAAAATTTATAGTTTTGCAAGATGTTATTTTTGCATGTAGCCTTTTATTTATAAATATGAATTTTATACTTTCTATTATTTATTAAAATTCTCTTTTCTTCTACATGCATTTCTGTCAATTCAATAATAGTTATTCTATCTTATACAGATAAAGAAGTGATAAATAAGTAAAATATAAATATTATGTAGATATAAATATAAGGAAATATTGAGGAAATACGTAGTTGTATATAGTGGTTTCTCGTATCCGATGAAACAGTTATAATCGGCATACCCAATTTCGTGCCTCTACGAGCAACAAGACTCATTCCCTAGAACGATCCCTTCCGCCAGTTATTTGCGGTAAATAAACGATCGAAGGTATTCCGTTTAATTGTTTCGGCCGTAGTTCTCAGACCACGACACCCGTTTCGCTCTCGAGCCTTCTCATCTTCCTCTTTTCTACTTGAGCGATCATGAAACAATCCTAAATTAATATATATGTATTACGTAATACTTCATGCTACTGTCGAGCTGATTGTTTCCTCGTTCATTTTAGATTTTTGTTTTATTGACAAATTGCGTCGTAACATCTTTATTCAAACATTTTTGCTACGCAAATCTTTTCAACAAACTAGGAAGCTCATTAATTGTGTAGTAAAGAATTTACAATTTTGTAATGTTTTACTTTTATATTACTTGGGATTAAATTGCTTCGTTAATATGCAAGGAAAGATGCATTTAACAAAATTATTCTCACGTGATGCGATTTTTCCATTCGTCCTCGAAGTTTCTACGGAAGCTCGAGAGCATTGGGACGCGGTTAATAAATTTCGAGTGACTAATGGGCACGTTCGTGCAAGCACGCGCGCGAGCATGCGAATCTTGGAGGAAGTGCACCGCTCCGCTGGCGCTCTAGTTGGATCGACTGCAAGCCCGATGGCTAATTAGATATTAACGACAGAATTAGGGGTGGGCGACGAGGCACAGTCTAATGGGATATTAGCCGGCAAATTAGGACACTAGAACTGGAAATTAGAAAATTACCTCGGCACGTTAGTAAGCACGTGACCGTAGCTTACTCTCGCGAGAACGTGTTGATTTTTCACAAGATTTTAGTTGTAAATTGTTAAGCCCATACGTGAGTAGAATAACTATATTTTTACTATATAAGATGCTGAGAAAAAGGAGATACAAAAAATTGAAAAACTATAAAATTTTAAAATTTGATTTTTTTAAAGAACTAGGTACATTCAACTGATATATAAAATTATTAGAAAACATTATAGATATCTTTCCGATATATAGTCAGCATATATCGGAAATCTGTAAACACAAAATATATCTATTAAATAGAACTTTCTTTGACATAGTCATTTGCATATTTAATGCAATACACATCAAATACTGGCATATTTCGTAAATGATTAGAAGATCCAAATGGAAAGAAAAGTTGTTTTATTGATATCGCTAGTGTATTGAAAGATGGAGAATATTTCTCCTCGGGGGAATTGAGCTCCATTTTAATATTAGGGCACTTTGATCCTGACTGTCTAAGGTCCTAAAAGATAAGTTTCGCAAAAAGCAAAGTTTCGCACGAAACTTATTTAATCAATACTGCAATGTGTCGAGAATAAGAAATATATTTTGTCAGATAAAAGGGATTGTCAGAAATTTTTCTGAAATCATGTCACACTGATCGTCTAACGACTAGATCGTGTCTCGCGCGTTTCGCTGGGTAAATATATTCATATTCGTCAAAACTGGGGTTATCGTGATACCGGGCCGGGGGCAGGTACGCCTGATTGATACCTGGTTCGCGTGATTCTCGCGAAAAGGCCCGTCGTACGACAAAACGCGAACGGCAACGAGGCCAATAACAACGACGATGACAGCGGCGACAGTAACGCTTGAAAAATTGCTGCGCACCGCGGGGCGATCGGTTTTTTAATTTTCTCGCGCAGACCCGCATCCGCGATAAGCGCCCTTTAAAAAAGAGTGAGAGAGAGAGAGAGAGAGAAGTTATATGCTCGTTAACGAATTCATGAATTCCGAACGCCCCGCTGCGCCGCTCGGCGATCGTTTGTCGCGTTTGTCGCGTGTTCGATTAATCTATCGGTCTCCCCCCCCCCCCCCCCTCTACCCCTCTCATCGTCGTGTGTTATTCATTAAAAGTTTCTTGTTTGTAAGCACTCGATTGAATGCCGCGTACGTATAATTTACCTCGAAAAAGGCAAAATTCAGTTTTTAGTTGTTGCACATGCAATCATTTAATTCGAATTAGCTTCCGGGCATGTCAGAGATAAAATCTCTCTTGCGATGTAGCGCAATAAAATATAAAATATTTCAACCAAATGATGAATAGCGTACGACAATAAATCGTATATTGTTCTATGTTATTACGAATGCCGGATCACGCACGGCACGAATCATTAACCGAAGGATATAGTGACATCTTTTCTTGCGGTCTGACATCATGGCGCCGGCTGTTCGTCCCGTAAGAACCGTCGCCGTCCACGTTGCTTTGCTCGGAATTCAATGGGAGTTGTTTAGTATTAGTGGACTTGTTGGTCTCCGAATGGCATCACTACACTTTGACAAATCCCCATGGGGGATATTGGAACGATGGGACGGCACACGGTCCGGATATGTTTGAAATTCCGGAGTGAAGTTTGCAGCAACAGTGGAGAAGGAGTCGTCTGCACAAGCTCGTTGACCTAAGCCGTGATGCGACCTCCCATTAGGCACGTAGGTGCCTATTCGCTTGTATCACATTCGCCTCGTAAAGCTGAGACGAACAGTTCCACTGAAATCACAGCAGTTTCCCTTTTTCGGCTCGTTTATCGGTTAACACGTGACAAACACGTCTGTTTGCGTCGCTGTCGAGTTGCGAACTTAATCCTTCATAGATAATTTAGAGAGACGATTATTCGATATCCTCAATAAATATATGAGTTTTTGTTACATATAAAGTAAAAGATTTCAGATTTTATTTGTCGATAAAAAATTCTATATAGATTATTTATTGCTTATAAAGATCTGGTATTTGCAAAATATTTTTACGAGAGATTAAATAATTTTTTTCAGCCGAGTTATATGAAACATGAAAAAACCAAATGTTTAATCTTACAATTAATATAATTTTTATAATTACTGAATAGTATACGTATTCGCTTGTACTTCACATTTAATTTTTATTTTTAACACAAATCGCGCAAAGTTTTTTCAAGTTTGTTACAATTAAATTCTATTTTGAATTTTTGATAAATATAAAATTGATATAATTATAAATATTTTTTTAAACTATATTTACTGTTAATGTGTGTGTGTGTGTGTTAACTTTTTAGCTAGAGTAGTTTTTTTAAAACTAGCTAATGTTAGTTTTCTTAAATTCAAGCAATTTATGATGTTATTATTATTAATAATATCTATATATTATGAAATTATTATTATTATATTTGATCAGTGACGGTCTTTGACATTAGCTCGTATCAAAATATGGTCCGACCAGTCATTAAGGGCACCTAAATTCAGTTTTGGGTCAATTCGAATCACAGCACTTCCCCGCCAACCCTTCGGCACCTTCTCGCGTAAATTCAAGCGCGTATATAAGTCGGCGAAGCTAATCACAGGATTACAGATCCGCATCGTGAAGATTGAAGCGAGTGTGCCGCGACCACGAGAGCGTTTAGTGGCCCTCGTAATCCGACGATCGATCTCGTAAGCTCTCGAACGAAACAAAAGGAAAAACGACACCGAGCGTTAATTATGGAACGCCCAATTATATTATAGATTTGGTCACGCCTTTAAGAGTTACTTCGCCTTCGCGGAATATTCGCGAAATTGATACAAACACGGAGAGAACGGTTTTGCTGAATTATCCAAAATTTTAGCTAGATACAGATCTGAAAATAATTTTGTTGGACCATTAAAATAATTTATGTAGGACAACAAAATTTTTGACACTCTAGTAAACAGTTTGAGTGTCCTACATAAATTACTTTGATGGTCTAACAAAATTATTTTCAGATCTATATCTAGCTAAAATTTTGGATAATTCAGCAAAACCGTTCTCTCCGTGAACGCAAGATTTATCAAAATAAGAGTAACTTGGAAACAAATTTAAGATAACACTTATTTTAATTACTGTATTATATGTAGTTACCTAATATTTTTACAGGTTTTTTGTTAATATCTAAAGCTTTTCTTATAATAAAATGTTAAGAAAGCTATCTTTTCTGTTTTATACAATAGAGAGAAACTTAGTTTCTCTTATATAAAAGTTATTCAATTATAATTAGAACTTATTATAGACTTTTGTTTTAGATATTTCTCTGAGTACATTTCTCTGGAGTAAAATTTAAAAGAAATTATATTAACGCTGTAATATTGTTTTACCTTTATTTGTAAAAAAATATGTAGAAACTCCATTAAATATAAAATCTTTATAGGTAGAAAAGAACGAAATGGCAAAAAGTAGGATAAGTATTTTATGCTTTAACATTGCCCTAAAATGACGCTAATCAAAAGTAGATGAAAAGTCATTAGTAAAGTGGAAGCGGACATTAAACGATATTTGCGCAGAAAATTTATACCGAGTTCGACTCGATGTAGCTATTTTCTCATGCGCGTTGTAGTGGAAGATTTTGATTAATCTCCTGAGTATACATGTGCGAGGATTTGCTACTTCTAACGTAACCAGGCATGCCACTTCTTGAGTCCCCATGGGGGAATTGTTGAGGACGAGTGGAACTATGCGAACCAAGAAACTCACCGTCTACCAAGCTAAACAAGTTTCAACGTAATACGCAATAAAAGAGAAAGGACCACGATAATCGCGCGACACATGCGTAAAAATTTTTACATGCAGTCGAGCGTGAACGAGTGTGAGATTTACATTTTCGCGAATTAACACTTGCGACGCGCGCGAATCTTTTTAATTATGGTAATTGAGAAACGTATCCCTTGAGCGCTTTGTTCGTTCAACATTATGGCTTATAAATGCAAAATATTCTGATGATAACCCATTTCGCCAAGCTTCTCCAAGTTCTCATTAACGAACGTTAAATTGACGAGGCATTTATTTATCTTTCACGCCTCGCTGGAAATTGAAGCGATTTAACAATTGACAATGCTAACGAACGCTTGTCAAGTGAGAAAAATTGAATTTAAAGAACCGTGAAAAATCTAAAGTTAAAATAAGATATAGATCAATAAACTATATTCGAATGCGTGCTAAATAGATTAAATTATAAATTTTTAGTTTAAAGTTTTTTAACAAAGAATTATTTTTAATTTTTTAACATTTGAATTATTTAATATTATGCTCGAATTATTTTGGTTTTTATATAAGAGATAATATAAATTTAAGATAATCTATTAATAAGAGAATAAACATCCTCTATTTTTATAATTTAGATGTATCTATATTTATTATTCGTACACACACACATTTGACATACTTGAAACATTTTAAACACTTTATCGATCATATTTTACGAATATTTTACTATCTTATAATATTCCACAAAGACGAAGCATTTTGCAATATACACGCTGTGTACACGGTAAATATTTTAGCTCAATGTTACCGAATTTTTAATTATGGGTATAATGTACATTGAATCACGCAGTCTCGTGTGTATGTTTGCATTTCGTGGAACTTTTGAAATTTTGAGAACTAAAGTATTAATTCGATCCGTCCCTTTGCTTCAGAGTGTTAGTTCACAAAGCGCGCACGATTCGTATTCGAGCGCTTAAGGAGAGGATCAAGTTCGCGGACTAGCGATTTCGCTGCAGTTTCGCAAGTAGTTAGTGCATACCGCGCACGCGGTTTCCGCGGAAGCGTTCCCTTGGGGGCGTGGATGACCAACAGTTTAAACAGAAATTTGATCTATATGCTACCGCAATCTGAAGCTTTAAGCCAACGTCGATAAACATTGCATTTGGAGTGATGCAGTTACAGCTGTACGTCAATATTTTCAGTATGTTATGAACACGCGAGCATTTTGAAGGGTTCCAGAATTACCTATCGGTTCTAAAATTAAATTGATTTATTATGGTCTGTCATCGTACGAGTAACACGCTGTACAGGATACTTCAATTTAAGGCTAGTTTGATTGAAATGGAACAACTGCAGATGACAAGTGACATAAAACAGTTCGACGGTTTTCGCATAATAAATGAAATAACACGCGAACTCTGTGCTGTTTTATTTGTCGTTTTACATTTCTCATGAGGGGTGGGAGCTATACTTGTTACAACAAAATTAGCTATTATTGTAATTTGACATATTCGAGTTATTGTCTAACAAATTCACTGATTTTTTGATCGAGTCGACAACATGTCCTTTTACTGTGCACAACCGCGGCATTTTCTGCCAGTTTAAACGGAAATAGAATATCGTTAACTCTAGCTCAAAGTGCGACTCCGTGCGCCGAGCACGTAGGTAATTCACTTATTTACCTACTTCAAGACAAAGCGTATACCGTAAAAGCGAATCTGCCAAATGGCGCGCGAAATAGAGTGTAAACTCGAGCCTTTCAGATGTTTAATCGTCCAGCTCTCGATCTTGCTACGATCATATGGAAAGAACAGTCGGATTGTCCCTTGTAGTCTATGCGGAATGGACGGCATGGTGCTGGCTATGGTTGGAATGTCTTATGTGTGGAATTCCATGCCAAGGATGCTCGATCGCCAGGATTTTGGCGGCGGTCGAGAATGTCCCGCCGCGAAATCGAGAGCGATTTAATGAATTCAGGAGAAGCAGCACGTGTATTACAGAAGTAAAAGATGATAGAATGTTGGATTAATAAATGAAATAGCAAGAAATATAAATGATACGTAGTAACAATGTATACAGAATTTTGAGAAGTTAAGACACGATTTAAAGATTTTGTAGCAGTTATTTGGACTTTTGAAACAATTGCTGAAAATATAAAATGATTATTGTAAATGGGAAAGGTTTGGAATTTTAAAAATTATTGAAAAATTTAGTGCCAACTAAAGTTGAATAAAGTAACGTTTTGCTACAAAATTGAACGTGTCTAAATAATGGAGAATCGTTTATGTTCAAGTTTCACGATCCGATATTAATAATCGTTGAAATGGAGGAGTTAAACGTAAATGGAATCATCTAACATACCGAATAATGGAATAATCTTTGGGAAATGAGCCACAAATAGGTAATGTCAGTGGGATCTCTGAGTTGGCACGCGCATGCAAGACCGCTCGTATTTGTTCTTGACAATTCCATTTTCCAGGATAATTGCGATCACATCGGAATGCCTCAAAACGCCGAGGCGAGGATGTGGGCGGCGTTTGGTTAGTTACCACCCCGAAAGTTGAAGCTAAACCGCCGACAATGTATCTCGCGAAAACTCGTTAAGCCGAAGTCGAAATGCGATCTCCAACGACGAATCTTTCCCCATCTTCACAGTATATCACTACACCAGACCCTACTGTCATTCTGCTTCCGGTGAATCGATAATGCAAACCCCATTATAACATGATAACGATACTTTATATTGACCTGCAGATATAAAACTGTTTTGGAAAGTTATTATTAATTATAATAAATAGCAAGATATTAGTAAACGTATATTATATATTCCCGTTAAGTTAAAATTTATTATTTTATTGTAGCTTTTAGCAAATATATTTCTAAGCTGACACTCTGATAAATTATAAATTATATAAATAATCTAGCATATAATTGCACATAATTCTTTACATAACTTTAATTAATAATACATATAATATAGCTTTTTAATACGTTAATAAATACTTAAAATTTTATTACAATAAGAATTCCTTTGAGATAATTAATATCGCAATTTGAAAGTAATTTAAATTGTATTTTTGTCTTGCACGATTTAAAGAACAAATGATGCGATCGTTCGCTTTCATGGTTTACGGATGGGAAGTTATCGCATGAGCATCACACAGCGGGAGTTATCGAGAATCGCGAGGAGGAGTGTGTCGTCGCGTTTCGCAGGAAGACAACGAGGCGGAATCTCCGAGCCTGAAGTTGCGATGTAACTACGCGCGTGAGGTACACGATGGAAGTTGTTCGTGACTGTTCGAATGGTCTTTCTAGTTAAAATGTCGTCACTAAGAGCGACACGCGCAGTTACACACCGGCGAACCTAACGGAGGTACGCCGGAACAACCCCATCTCTAACCAGAAAGCGACTTAACTCCGTTGCCGAGGTGTGTCGACCTCGTACGACCAATTTGCGACACTTCGAAATGGAGTCCGCCAAGAAAGAGCCTTGAACTCGTCCAATTTTACGCGACCCAGCGGAGAAATAAAAGAGCGGCATCAGGCGGATTAAACCTTTGAGAATAAACGCATGTTCACAATGCCGTTCACCCTGTCTGTCATTAATAGATCGATAAACTTCCGTGCAGCATTGAAATGATGTTAATATTCATTTAATTTTTGTCTTTATTAAGACACTGTTCTATTCTTGGCTTTACTGTCACAGACATTGAATTTATGACGATTTTATGGAGACAAACTTAAACACAACTTCGAAAGACATAGACGTTCGAATCGTGTTGAAAAGAACTGCGTCCATCGAACTCACAATTTCATCTTTTGCTTTTCTTGTGTAGAGTCAATTATTATTTTTGGTAATGTCGCATGGATTTTTATAACATAATTATTATTGTAATTAAAATACATTATTAAAAAATAAAAAGTATATTTGAATAATATCTTCTTTAAAAATTTTAATTAAACACTTTAATTGCAAAAGTAATCATGTTATATAATCCATGTGACGGTATTAAAATAATTAATTTGTATAGCTCGATATGTTACATTAAATAGGTACACTAAAGTATTTTATAAACATATATAAGTATAAGTAAAATTTTTATTAGAGAACTTCTTTTCTAAACAATAATAATAATAAAACATGCAAAGCTCGGATATCAATCGTAATCCTGAATATTAGTGATGCAACGTGCAGAAGTGGATTTTGTTATAATCTATATAAATCCGTCAGTTACCGCATCGTTTATGTGCCATTAAGCTGAATCGATTTGTACACACAATTATTTATGAAGATAATAAAGAAACTAATAAAGAAAAACTGCAGTATTTAATTTGCGTGTAAATCAATCTAAAGTTTCCAATTGACAGTATTCGATAAAGATATCATCTACATAAAATTAATTATATCTCTCTATGCACAAATCTGTACATACATTTATAAAATATCGATATTCTCGTTTTATCTTTAACACCGGTGGCGTAATTGAAATTATTATTAATTTATTGTAAATGTTATCAATTATTAATTTATTGCATTGATATTATGTATCATATATCGTTATGATAAATACGACACAAGGGACTCGTAAAACATTAAATATTAATTCCCTCCTATTAACCGATTAAAAATATAATGCTTCGTAATAAATGTCAGCTCAATTTGCTTTAATCTATATATATAAAATAGAATGTCTGTATGTCTGTATGTCTGTATGTCTGTATGTACGTTCTTTATACACTCTTAAACTATTCGACCGATCTGGATAAACTTTTGCACAGTTACTCTTTACATCCTTGCGCAAAACATAGGCTACTACGGAACCTCGATTATTCACTTACCGATCAGCTACTTTATTCCTTGGTTTTCCCGGGCGTTTTTTCGGGAATTTCGAGATTGCTCGCTCGCGATGTACGCACTGAACTTCGATATTTCACTTACCGATTACCGATTTTATCCCTTTGTTTTCCCGGGCGTTTTTTAAGTCTGTTTGTTCTTTATACACTCCTAAACTATTCGACCGATCTGAACCAACTCTTGCACAGTTACTCTTTAAATCCTTGCGCAAAACATAGGTTACTACGGAACCTCGATATTTCACTTACCGATCAGCGTCTTCATCCCTTGGTTTTCCAGGACGTATTTTCGGGAATTTCGAGATTGCTCGCTCGCGATGTACACAGAACCTCGATATTTTACTTACCGATTACCGATTTTATTCCTTGGTTTTCCCGGACATTTTTAAAGTGAAATATCAAAGTTCTGTGTACATCGCAAGCGAGCAATCTCGAAATTCCTGAAAAAACGCCCGGGAAAACCAAGGGATGATTACAGTATTTGTTGAATACTATTTCTTATTTAAATTTAATTTAAATCTCAAATTGAACTTTCGCAATAGGTTTCACAAAAAATATTGTATGTGGTATTTGCGGAAAACAACGAATTATGTTACATGCGAGCAAACAATCTCGAAATTCCCGAAAAAACGCCCGGCAAAAACCAAGGGATGAAGTCGCTGATCGGTAAGTGAAATATCGGAAAAGCAGAAATGACTCAATAGCGTGAAACTCGAGTAGAAAAAGACCGGTTACGACATGTTCAATTAAGGAAAACATTTATGCGGTCCGATTTGAAATTAGAGGCATTTAGTTATGATCCAAATTACGAATATCAATTTCTTCCGAGAGTAATAATTGGGAAAATGGATGCAATATGTGGTCATTGTCAAGTCAAAAAGTTTAAAACTTAAGCACCTGGAATGTGTTGTTCAAACGGAAAAGTTAAACTACCGCCTTAAATCAACCACCCGACACACTCCTTATGTTTGTCCACAAATGGATATTGAAACACAAATGAAAGTCGTTTGAAGAAAAACGACCCCCGGGCGAAGCCCGGGTAACCAGCTAGTAATTTATAAACTAAATATAATTATATTAATTCTAATCACGTTATTAATTTATTAATGACATCATTAATCCATATAACTGTATAAAACATTTTTTTTTAGTTTTTACACAGAAACGTTTTGATCTTTTTAACATAAAAGTTTTCTAATTGAAATATCTTTAATGATCTATTTTAATTAATTTTAAAAACAATACTTAAATATAATTTTGATCTTCTTAATGATGTGCGTTAATTGCAAAAATATAACTGTGTTAAAAAATCCGTGCCACGGTACTAAAAATAATTCGCTCTACGCAGGAGAAGTAAAAGATTAATTTGCGAATTCGGTGGACATACTTTTTGTTAGCACAACGGGCATCTGTGTCTTTCGAAATCATGCTTTTGAATAGCCGATTAGTTTGACTCAATTAAATTGCCGTAAACGGATTCAGGATCTGCGACAATAGAGCCAAGATGCCTCGTCCGATCGAGCGTGCGGGCCTCTTTTGTGGATAGATTGCTGCCCCCATCTAGAAATACTTCTTCTTATAGTCCTTTATACTCTTTATCTCCGTTCCCGGAAGTTTTCCAAAGAATTACTTTCCCTTCCATCGTCCGCGCGCATTTAATCCCCTTTTCGATCCGGACGAAGCTTCGACGTTTTCAAGAAAAAGAACAAAGCGAAATTGAACGAATGCTTTTTAGAAAGACAATAAAAGATAGGAAAGCAGGCTTGTTACCTATAGAATTAATTTAAATAATACAAATTAAATTTTTATTGTAATTATTACATAACACAATGTGTGTGTCAGTGTGTTTGATAAGATTCACACTGTTTATAATTGCTCATAAAATATAACAGAAGTATATATGTCTATATAAATAAATAAGAAGAGGAATGAATTATGTAAAATATAGAATATAAACAATTAATATAAATTATTTATGTAAATATGTGGAGTTTTTTGATTTATTTGACATATGTGATTTGTCATGAGATTTGCTATTAGTTTCAATCTTTTGTAAAAAATATTTCTACCAAAAAAATTTGGCGATTGCCTTCTATTTCCTCACTTTTTTGTATCTATTTTCCGTTTCTCAGTTGGAACAAATTCATTTAATACGATTTTAATTAAAGGACACCAGCTTTGTAAATGCAATTTGGTGACTCGGTCTACTCATGTCATAGTTTCTATATAATTTGCATAGCTTATCATACCCGTCGTGTGTAGCGATATATGAATGCCTTTTCCCTCCGCTTGTCCCTTTAGTCCTTGCAGTTGCTCTCCGAACCTGAAGTTCTGTCATAACGTTGGAATAGCCAAATAAGTTCTTTGATAAATGTGCAAGTAGCATGTTGTCGTACATGAATAATATTAAAATACGAATTAATACGATATTAATGTGAACATATTAATCCTTACGGTACACACCTATGTATTTCTGTGTACTTCTTTTTTACCTATGTATTTCAAAAACGAAAAAGAGCGGAGTCTCGAAATACCCCTGATTTACCTTAAGGGTTAAGAAACATATACTGAATGTATTAATTCTCTAATTAATCTAGTTGGCTGATGTAACTGTTTGAATTTTGACATAAAATATTGATCCAAAGAACGCGAAAGGAGAACCTTGACATGTATATCCGCGCGATTATTATCCTCGGTGGCATCTTTTATCTTCCGTCGCGTCTTGTCTCGTTCGACCGTTAATCACGGATGTCTTGTCACGCGCGCGGGCGCGCGTGCGTTCGTCAAAGCTGCCTCCTCTTCGCGCGTGTACGGGCGTCGGATGACCTTAATTAAGCCCACGACGAAGAACGTCGGCACGAAATAAACCGCTTTGTACGTGAGACGGAAACACAAGTCGCTTCTGTAAACGTCACGACACCCGTTGCAGGCGGCTTTATAATCGCGACGCTAAATACGCGCAGTTAGAGGATAATGCCGGGCCCATTAAATATTTACGACGTGTATTTCGTACGAGACTGAAAATCCACCCTAATTAGCGGGCGAGACGTCACAGATTGGCGTTTGTTAAATGGTGAACGTCATTTCTCGCGCTCCTTAGCTCTATGAACATCTTATGTTACTATACAGAATGGTAGCTTGTGAATTCTCCCGTAGATAGAAATGTACTCTTTTAAACTCAATCTACGTCCATTTATGTTACATATAAAAATGTGAGGAAAGACGATTTACTTTTTTAAGGGAGAGTCTTTTTGAAACTTATATCGAACGATTACGTGCTTAATGGAAAATTGATCTCATTTCTCGATGTGAAGGATCTCTATTTTCTTCTTTATCAAAATCGTAGAAATTTAGTTGCAAAATAATTCTTAAAAATAAAAGTAACCCTGTCAGAAATAATTAGTTATATCGACGTTAATATATTTGATATATGAGTCAATGAATAATTGATGTCAAATACTGGTTGATATTTTTGTCATTTTTTATCTTATTACAGTTGTCTTTATGTTTGATGAGTAATTATGAATACTTCTATAAAATTTTTATGTCTTTCGGCTAATTCTACATCGAATATATAATATACATATAATATACATATGTATGTATATATTATGCCTTCCGATGAATATTGAACTTTGCATTGTCTTGGTTAGCCGAAAAAACAATAGAAATCTTACAGAAATATTCGCAATCACTCAATTAACGTAAAAGCAATTATGATAAGGTTGAAGATGACAAAAATATCAACTAATATTTAACATCGACTATTCATCGACGTATATCAAATATTTGTTTAATCTCTTCTAGTTGGGAAATTATATTATCCGCTCATATGAATTTTAGACTTAATTATAATATGAAACGTGGGAAATGTGTGTGTGATATATTAAATTACTCAAAATGGATTACTTTTTTAATAATATATTAAAAACAAAAGAACAATGATACATAATGATTTTTTATATTACTGCTATTAGTAATAAATATAAAATTAGTAATAAATATGAAATTAATAAGAAGTAATATAGCGCTGGCTTTCTAACTATTTATTTATTAAAATTATACGTAACATGATATTTTAAATATACGACATATGGATTCTAAATAGAACTTCTATTGTATTAACCTAGATTCAATTTTATGAGCTACTGACGAAAGTGGATATTCATTTTTATTCACTGGCTAATTATGGTTAATTACGTGTTTAATGTGAAAGTGATATGCGGCCACCAATGTCGGTGAAACTCAAGAGCTCTCCATAATGAAATTACTACCGAAACTAACAAATCCTCCTAAAATTTTAAGCGGATCATTGAAACTGCGTCGGTGTTGTTGAAGTTTTCCTAATTACTACGTCGTAATTAACATCATGCAAATCTGCTTGGCAGATGCCGACATAAATCTTTTTTTACTCCTCTTATCATCAAATTTTATTGTCATGCATAAGTAGGTACTGACGTAACAAAATAAAAAATTATTGTAGGCACAATTTTTCTAATTTCTCAATTATATATTAGGTATTTGCCGTTTTGTTATAATAGCCTATTATTTTTTAAATTAGTTTTTTCTCTTTTACTTTAATAAAGGTAAAGCACAATACACAAGACAAATTAACTTTAAAATTAAATTGGTGTAACTAAATATGGGGGAGGATTGAGTATTAGTCAAGTATGTTAAGTATTAATCTATTATTTATAACTTATTTGTTCATTAAAGATGTATTTTCTACATTTTTCATTGATGTTTTAATAGCCTTTGCTTTAATAACTATTCTTATTGTTTTTAAGAGAAAAGTTAAAACCATTGCAGAACCATCGCACCTTAAGTTTAAAGAGTGCAATCTGCATCTTAAAATCTAGATACACTACTTTGCATTTTAATACAATTCGATTGTGTGAGAAAGTCAACTAAATTTGTATTAATGCAAACAGGATATTCCTGGAACAACTTATTTATTTTGTTGACGTCAATGATATAAAAAATGCGTAATTCGAACTATAAATTTTATTTATAAATGGCAAATAACGAAAATTAATGCGACGTATATATAACTTGCACTTGCAATATAGCGATTTTAATTCAGTCTTAATTAGTTGCAAGTCAAAATTACATCAATTATTTATTATACATTTATTTTTACAAGTTTCTCTCTCCATATAGGTATATCTACAGTTAAATTTCTACAAAGTTCCTTAAAAAACACTTTTGTTTTAATTTAAATCTTTTTATTTTTATGTAATTTTTATTTAAGCTGTAATTGCAAAACGCAGTATGTATACAACAGATGATAAATTTAGATTTTATTAATATTTTTTAGGAAATATTTTTAAAGAATAAAAATAATAGATTTTAAAACACGCCATTTTGTACATTTATTTTTTTGCGCTATTAGTTTGCGATCTATCGATATAGCTTTATTTAAAAATACGCAAGCATTTTGCTTTAAAAATATTTTTGTCAAAAATAGCGGATCATCGTTACGATAAAGCGATGTTACATTTCATAAATGAATGCGATCGCTGCGTTTACATGTCCGAAGCTCATATCTAACCACCGTCCGTTGAAAGCTCATTCAATTAGGCAAATCAATTAGGTGAGTGGGGAACAGGATATCTGCATGTGGACGGAAATGTTTCGTTGCCCGATATATCGATAACATATTGCATGTATACTCTCTTTAACTGATCTGCGATTGCATTTGTTATTAAATGAATAATAATTAATCAATTTTTGGTAATCCTTTTCCAATTTAAGCTATAAAAATATTTAATCACGATAGTTCTAGTTGGACGAGACCAGTTTTACGTTAGAATATTGTAACCGAAAAAATGAGGAACAACCATATAAATAATATATATTAAAAAAGTTGATACTTTAATTACTTAATTATTTCCATTATTTAAATCCAAAATTCTTTAAAAGTGTAAGCAAATTACTTTGCTTTGCAAAAAATTATCAGTAACTTGTTTTAAATTGATTTTAACTACACGGGAACCTCAAATAGTCAAGTTTGGGACTATTTAGACCGCATTATATTTGTCTTTTCTTCTTTTTTTTAACAAATTTTAAATTCTTTTTAATTTGTAAATAATCTATCAAAATTCAGTATTTTGATGTTGTGAATAAAATTATCGAGCTACTTCAATGGCTTCATAATTTGACTATAATTCCGGTTTGCACCATTTAATTTAGCAATGATAAAAAGCGCCGATATTCGACAAAACGACAGGTATTTTGCGCGAGAAATTGATTTCGCAACAAGTGAAAGCTTTTTTCGCTACTAGCCGGAAACGCGGTTCACTCCGCGGAATTATACTTGTTCGATGACGGAGTCACGCCGCCCGCGCCCGCGGTTCAACGGACCGTTCGACTCTATGCATCAATTTCCTGCGGGCCTCCATTTTTTTCGCCATTTGCTTTTATTTTATTATTGACATCGCCGACGATCCGTCACTGTCGCCGACCCCGAAGAGCGCGACGATCGCATCGAAAATAATGCGAGTTGACAGCTTTGCCCTATTTCTCGTTGTCGATGCGATATTCCATGAACTATGAAATATCCCCATATTATCTAAATCCGTATTGCGAGAAACTACTACCGCCTAAAAATTTTTTGGTCCTCTTTTAGAAACGATGCATTATTTATAGCAAAATTAACTTGTATTAGCCAGAGTTATTTTCATGCATATTGCTTTATATAATCTCATGGGTACAACACAATAAATGTGAGAAGTCGTAAAGTGTGAAAAATTGCGCGAGCGTTATTTCTTCTATCTTGTTTTTGATTATGTTTGTAATATAATGTGCAATATCATCTATCCCTATGAATATACATCGCGTAGACCGACTGCAACTGTATTTATAACTAACTGGTGAATGTTAATTGTCAATGAAGTGGATATTAATAGTTATATCTACCTCACTGGCCATACTGTTTCAGTCTCAGACAGCTTATTATTTACACAATAAATAAATTAAATGTTTTGGAACAATTGAAATTAATTGTATAGGTATTTCTTCACAGAAATTTCGGGAAGATTACGATAACTTTGGCCCCTTGATTTGACTATGGTTTCTGGTATTATTTTTTACGCTGAACAAAAAATTATAAGGTTTTATAGGGCTAACTGCTCTATAGTTTTCGAGATATACAGTGTTAAAGTTAAAAATAAATAATATGAATCTTTAAATAATACTTCGATTTCCAAAGTGTGTTATTTGATCTACACACGGTTGTTTTTGGTAGTATTTTTAACTAGGAACATAATTGTGCAAGAATCATTGTGTTAGCACGATTAGTTTCCAAGATATGCGTTTAATTCACTGAGAGAAATTTTTGTGAGTGATAGCAAAAATTTTGTTAAAACAACAAAAATTTATTCAGTTATCTAAAAAGTTTGCTATCTTAACAAAATTTTTGCTATTACTCACAAAAATTTCTCTCAATGTTGGTAAAATGCAATATACAACATGCTACTTTCCACGCAAAGCGAGGTCCACCCCACCCCACCCAGTCGCGAGTTTTGGGACATTATACATATATATATACATATAAAGAATATTTTTAATTTTAAACGTCAACCTTGACATTGCTTTAGATTTTTCTGTTAACGTCAATATATACAAAACAGTAAACAGTAATGAAATTACACGGCAGTAATGTCGAGATTCGTAACAAAACATTACCTTCGGTAACTTCCGCGTCGAAGAGAGAACCAGAAAGTGACGATCAATTCATCCTTTTTTGCAAACGCGGTGGAGCAAGCAAGGTAATAAAGCGCAGGATAATGCGCAACAGATTCTTTTTCTTCTTTTAACTATAATCTGTCAGATCGATTTAAGAGACAAAATTTGAATGTAATATTTCTGACAATTTCTATAGTCCTTGAAAAGCTTCCAATTCTGCTTTCAATTAAGAAAAAACGATTAAACGTCTTTTTCAGATCAATCACATAAAGTGAGAGAATTCATGAAAATTCACAAAACGTACATTTCTTAATAACGACAAAATTGCAATAAAATTTATTGCGACCTTATCATTGCGATAACAATAAATATATAAATCATCTAGCGCTATTCGCTTCAAAAGTTATCTAAATTCGAATAGCTTTCTTCCACGCCTGAATCAAAGATGTTTAGGAAAATATGGAAACGTCTAGGACAAATCTTCAGTCGGAATAAAGTTCCATCCACTCTTACCTTCGATGATCCTACAGTATGGAACGAGCTAAAATACCTGAACTTATCAAACTGTGAAATCGCCACTTTGCCAAAGGAGTTGGGCGCTTTACCCCACCTTGAAAAACTCGTTCTGTCGAACAATGGCTTTGGAACGTCCGATAAATTTGAATGGCATTGGCTGCAACAAACTGCAATTCAGAATAATCTTCGTTTTCTAGACTTGAGCAAGAATTCAGTAAGTTATATCTATATTATCTTTACACACGGAAATAATGGATCGCGAATTCTGTTGTCCGAGAAAAGAATTTAATTGGCCATTGGCATTAACAATCACAATTTATCATTGATTATAGTTAATTGCATTACCGGCGTGCATCGGAAAGTTAAGTGCTTTGACAGAATTAATAGTTTGCCACAACTCATTGACATGTTTGCCAAAGGAGTTGGGCGCCTTACCCCACCTTGAAAAGCTCGTTCTGTCGAACAATGGTTTCGGAGCGTCCGACAAATTTGAATGGCATTGGCTGCAACAAACTGCAATTCAGAATAATCTGCATTTCTTAGACTTGAGCAAAAATTCAGTGAGTTATATCTATATTATCTTTACACGGAAATAATGGATCGCGAATTCTGCCGAGAAAAGGATTTAATTGACCATTGGCATTAACAATCACAATTTATCATTGATTATAGTTAATTGAATTACCGGCGTGCATCGGAAAGTTAAGTGCTTTGACAGAATTAATAGTTTGCCACAACTCATTGACATGTTTGCCAAAGGAGTTGGGCGCCTTACCCCACCTTGAAAAGCTCGTTCTGTCGAACAATGGTTTCGGAGCGTCCGACAAATTTGAATGGCATTGGCTGCAACAAACTGCAATTCAGAATAATCTGCATTTCTTAGACTTGAGCAAAAATTTAGTGAGTTATATCTATATTATCTTTACACGGAAATAATGGATCGCGAATTCTGCCGAGAAAAGGATTTAATTGACCATCGTCATTAACAATCACAATTTATCATTAATTATAGTTAATTGAATTACCGGCGTGCATCGGAGAGTTAAGCGCTTTGACAGAACTGGTAGTTTGCGACAACTCATTGACATGCTTACCGCAGAGCATCGGAAATCTACGAAATTTGCAAGTTTTGATATTGTCAAATAACAAATTATCATATTTGCCGGGAAGTATAATAAAGAGCATGAAAAAGTATGGTGTACAACTGAAAATTTTGGACGTTTCGAAAAATGCTTTTTTTACATTTAACGCTACTGTTATTCACGCGCCGCTATTGTCGCTTCGTAGCTTAGCAGCTGAAGTAATTTTGAAGAACAGGTGTGTTGACTTCAAATCCTTTTCTTATTTCTGACCACTTCGTAGGCACATGCATATCGCCGCTCGAAATAAAATACACAGCCTAAATAATAGTTCTGACGTTTCTGTAGATTAACATACCGCGACAGAGACATAACGTCTGTGTGTCTCGAGTATCTTGAGAAAGCATTATATTGCGTTCGGTGCGACAATCCCATCTTCGAATCTCATATAAGGATGTTCTTGCGGTTTAACCCGCTCTGGTTTGACGATGGTATGGCGACGATATGGGACGGAGAAGAAAACGATACCTTGCCTTTTGAATGTTTCTTCTGTTGGCCCCCTTGCTGTGAATATTTGATGATTTATAATCGCTTGATGCAGTAGAAAATAAACTTTTGAACTTGAAGAGTTATATTCAAGTTTAAGAGAAATATATAACATTTCATTTGTTATAAAATGTCTGAAATTATTAAAATTGGTATAAGCATCTAAGGTACGTCTTCTAATCTCGTAATACCACAACGTCCGACGATTTATAATAATTTATAATGATATTTATATAATATTAATTTATAATAATCTTTATGTGTGCGCCGCCACAATGTATACGTATAGTATAATAATTATATCTTATAAATTAATTAAAAAATGGACACATGCCGAAAATCACATTATATGAAAGACTGAACATAATCCAAATGACAATTGATTGCACAAATTGATCATATTTGCATATTTTTCTTATTTTGAGTATACTTTATATATACCTATAGTAAGAAAAGTGCTAACAGTTTATGCAGCATATTCAAACAAAATATTGTGGCAAAATGGCATAATATTTTGCTCAAGCAAAACTGTGGCTGCATAATTGACCGATTAGCAACTGCATCTGCATTAAGCGCATATTCTACCACAGATATTTCTGACAATTTCTATAGTCCTTGAAAAGCTTCCAATTCTGCTTTCAATTAAGAAAAAACAATTAAACGTCTTTTTCAGATCAATCACATAAAGCGAGAGAATTCATGAAAATTCACAAAACGTACATTTCTTAATAATGACAAAATTGCAATAAAATTTATTGCGACCTTATCATTGCGATAACAATAAATATATAAATCATCTAGCGCTCAACCTATCGAGATAACTTCATAATAAATTTCTAGCAGAAATTGAGTAGAATCCATTATTTTGTAACAATTCAAATAGAATATTTTATTTAAATGATTACAAAATTGCAGCATCTCGATTTTTTCAGGCAATTATGTATGTTCCGTCAATAGATTCTGTTAAACTTATGCTGGCATTTTGCAGATAAAATTTGTAGCAAGCATGTCATTAAATCTGTTTTATTTACGTAGATTTTTGCTATTTATGCTACTTTATTGTACTTACCATACGCAATAAAATTTTATATAAATTTATATAAATAAATTTTAAGTATACAATTCGACTATTATACACCGATAATTATATATATTTATATGAACTGATAATTGATATACAATCTTTTACTTTTAAGGGAAAATATTGTTATCTATTTGATAATTTCAATGCATATTAATATATTTTATTAATATACAATAACTACATTGTATAAGTATATTTGTATACAATAAATTTTATTGTATATTAATAAATTTTAATTGTACTATATTTAATTATAGGTACGTAGTGCAAGTACAGATAAAAATAAGTAGCCTGAAATTAGTAATCTAAAACAAATGTTTATGGCAATAACGAATTATAAAGTTTCCATTTCTTAAGATGACTAAAATAAAACTCTTATTTCAGCAAATTAATTACTGTAGTAGTCAAATTATTTACATCCTCATTAATTATTAAAAATTGATAGCATTTATCTGAATTTAGAGTTATATTACAATTTTATACAATGATGTATTACAAATATTAATACAATAATATTAGGACATTTTAAGATTTTAAATATTATGTGATAATTTTTATTACAATAAATACAATAATTCGTTTTTATTTGTTTGTTCTTTATCTAGTATTGGATTAAAATTTATAAATAAATCATGCTATACTACCGGTATGTGAATCACTTCTTCTGAGAAATAAAATCATAATACCTACGATATTTAATTATTATATCTGTTGCAAATATTATAATTATGAGTGTGTCATTTATGAATCAATAGTTTATATAGAAAAATTCTAAATTTAGTTAAGATCTCTATTATAATTACTTGCGGTAAAAACAGAACAGTCTATATTAAAATAAAATAAGAATTGCCAATTTTGTTATATTATATGGATTTCGGATTGCATGTTACATACAAAATGTACAATCAAAAAGTAACAGAAAAAAAAGAAAGAAAACATACATATAAAGAAAAAAGGCAGGCCCGCCGATTATAATTTCCGGGGGTGGTGGAGGGCCTTTACAGATTGGCCTGTTTATTTTTAATTATTAAACTTTCATTGAATTCTTAAATTAAAAATATTTAGTTTATATAGGAAAATTCTAAACTTAATTAAGATTTCCATCTTAATTATGTATATGTGTATATATGTATATACACATATATATAAATATATGTATAAAATATTTTTAATTTTAAACGTTGACCTCGACATTGCTTTAGATTTGAGTCTATTAACGTCAATATACATAACAGTAAACAGTAATGGAATTACACGGCAGTAATGTCAAGATTCGTATAACGAAACACTACCTTCGGTAACTTCCGCGTCGAAGAGAAAACCAGAAAGTGACGATTAATCCATCCTTTTTCACAAAAGCGGTGGAGCAATCAAGGTAATAAAGCGCAGAATAATGCGCAACAGATTTTTTTTCTTCTTTTAATTATAATCTGTCAGAATTAAGAGACAAAATTTGGATGTAATATTTCTGACAATTTCTATAGTCCTTGAAAAGGACTTCCAATTCTGCTTTTAATTATGAAGAAACAATTAAATAAATGTCTTTCTTAGATTAATTACATAAAACGAGAGAATTCACGAATTCACGAAACGTTTTTTAATAATGACAAAATTACAATAAAATTTATTGCAACCTCAACATTGCAATAACAATAAATATATATAAACCATCTAGCGCTATTCGCTTCAAGAATTTTCCAAATCTGGATAGCTTTCTTCCACGCTTGAATCAAAGATGTTCACAAAAATAAAGGAAAAGTTAGGAAATGTCTTCAGTCAGAATAACGTTCCACCTTTTATCTCCGATGATCCTACAATATTGTACCTGCTAAAATATCTGAACTTATCAAACTGTAAAATCGCCACTTTGCCAAAGGAGTTGGGCGCCTTACCCCACCTTGAAAAGCTCGTTCTGTCGAACAATGGTTTCGGAACGTCCGACAAATTTAAATGGCATTGGCTGCAACCAACTGCAATTCAGAATAATCTGCAATTCCTAGACTTGAGCAAGAATTCAGTAAGTTATATCTATATTATCTTTACACGGGAATTAAAGATCACAGATTCTGTCGTCCTAGAAAAGAATTTAATTGGCCATTGTCAATAATAATAACAATTTGTCATTGATTATAGTTAACTGAACTACCGGCGTGCATTGGAAAGTTAAGTGCTTTGACAGAACTGATAGTTTGCCACAACTTACTGACATGCTTGCCGCAGAGCATCGGAAATCTGCTAAACTTGAAATTTTTGAGATTGTCGAATAATAAATTTTTATATTTCCCGGGAAGTATGATAAACAGCATGCGACTGAAAATTTTGGACGTTTCGGCGAACGATTTGTTTCTATTTAACGTTACTGTTATTAATGAGCCGTTATTGTCGCTTAGTAGCTTAGCAGCTAAAGTGATGTTAAAGAACAGGTTTGTTGACTTCAAATCCTTTCTTCCTATTTCTGACCACGTCGTGGGCACATGCATGTCGCCGCTTGAAATAAAATACACGAGTTGAAATAATAGTTCTGACCTTAATTTGTAGATCAACATACAGCGACAGAGACATACCGTTTATATGTCTCGAGTATCTTGAGAAAGCGGCATATTGCCTTTGTTGCAAGAATCCCATCTTTGAATCTCATATAAGGAGGTTCGTGCTGCTTGACCCGATCTTTATTGCCGATAGGACGATATTGGACAGAGATATCTTGTGTTTTGAATATTATTCCTGTTGGCCTGCTTGCTGTAGATGTTGGAGGGATTATGATCACTGGATTGTAAATGCAATAGAGAGCGGAAGATAAACTTTTATACTGGATGAATTATATTCAAGTTTAAGAGTAAAATATTCAACATCTGATTCGTGATAAAATGTCTGATATTATGAAAATTGGTAATTAAGATACGTCTTCTAATCTCGTAATACCACAACGTCCGACGATTTATAAATAGTTTATAATTATTTTTATATAATATCAATTTATAATAATCTTTATTTGTGCGCCGTCACAATTGTATACTTATATATATAATATATTTATATAATTAATGGATTTAAACTTATTAATTTATAAATTAATTAAAAAATGGACGAACGTACCGATGCCGACAATCTCGTTATGCAAGACCATAATCAAAATGACGATTGCACAAATTGATCATATTTGCATATTTCTTTATTTTAAGGTATAATTTATATACATATATATATATATATATGTATATATCTAGTAAGAAATATGCTAACAGTTTGCCAGCAGATTAAAACAAAATATTGTAGCAAAGTGGTGCAATATTTTGCTCGAGCAAAATTATGGCTGCATAATTGGCCGATTAGCAACTGTATCACCACATCAGAACCTATCGAGATAATCTCATAATAAATTTCTAGCAGAAACTGAGTAGAATCCATCGTTTTGTAACAATTTAAAAAGAAAATGATTACATTTAAATGATTACGAAATCGCAGAATCGCGATTTTTTCAGGCAATTATGTATGTTCCATTAATAGATTCTGTTACACTTATGTTGGCATTTTGGTGATACAATTTGTAGCAAACATATCGTTAAATCTGTTTTATTTTCTTAGATTTTAGCTATTTACGCTATTTTATTGTGTACCATACGCAATATAAAAGTTTTATATAAATTTATATCACGGAAAAACGGTTTTGCTGAAGTATCTAAAAGTTTAACTATAAGATATAGGTCTGAGAGAGAGAGAGAGAGAGAGAGAGAGAAAATAATTTTGTGGCACCATCTACATAATTATAATGGGACAGCCCTTAAGTATTATAATAATGCTGCAAACAATTTTGACACTCTAGCAAACAGTTTGAGTGTTTTACATAATTATTTTGATGGCCCAACAAAATTATCTTCAGATCTATACATATTTAGCTAAAGTTTTGGATAATTCGGCAAAAGCCTTCTTTCCGTGTATAAATAAATGTTAGATATACAATTCCAGTATTATACCGATAATTATATTTATATCAACTGATGATTAATGTACAATATTTCACTTGTGAGGGAAAATATTGTTATCTCTTTGATAATTTTATTATATATTATATAATTTTATTATATATTTTTATTAATATACAATAAATATATTATATAAGCATATTTGTATACAATTTTATTGTAATTAACATATTTTAATTGTACTATACTTAATTATACGTAGTGCAAGTACAGATAAAAATAAGTAGCCTGAAATTAGTAATTTAAAATAAATGCTCAATAACGTATTATAAAATTTCCATTTCTTAAGATAACTAAAATAAAACTCTTGTTGCAACAAATCAATTACTGTAGTAAACTACTGCGTCAAACTATTTACATCCCAATTAATTATCAAAAATTGATAGTATTTATCTGAATTTAGAGGTATATTAAAAATTTATCCAATTTTATCCGATTTTAATTAGCAGGGTGATAAAAGATTACTACAGATTGGTCTGTTTTTACTGAATTAAACTTTAATTTAATTCTTAAATAAAAAATATGTAGATTGCATAGAAAAATTCTAAAGTTATTCAAGGTTTCTATCGTAATTATGTCCGGTCAAAAAGGTATAATTTCAATTTTAAACGTTGACCTCGACATTGCTTTAGATTACATTCTGTTAACGTCAATATACAAAACAGTAAACAGTAAGGAAATTACACGCAAGTAATGTCGAGAACGGAACATTATCTTCGGTTACTCCCGCGTTGAACAGAAAATCAGGAAGTAACGATTTCCGGAAGGAGTCTGTGTTATCCTTAAGGACAACGATTAATAATCCATTCTTTTTCGCAAAGGCGGTGGAGCAAGTAAGGTAATAGAGCGCAGGATAATGCGCAACAGATTCTTTTTCTTCTTTGAATTATAATCTGTCAGATTTAAGAGACAAAATTTTAATGTATTAATATTTTCTGACAATTTTTATGGTCTTTGAAAAGCTTTCAATTCTGCTTTCAATTATGAAGAAACAATCAAATAAACGTCTTTTTAAGATCAATTATCACATAAAGCGAGGGAATTCACGAATTCACGAAACGTTTATTTCTTAATAATGACAAAATTACAATAAAATTTATGCTACTACATCATTGCGATAACAATAAATATATAAATCGTCTAGCGCTATTCGTTTCAAGAGCTTACTAAATCTGGATAGCTTTTCACGTCTGAATCAAACATGTTTACAAAAGTAAGGAAACGTTTAAGAAAAGTCTTCAGTCGGAAAAAAGTTCCATCCTCTCTTAGCATCGATGATCCTACAGTATGGAACAAGCTAAAATGCCTGAACTTATCAAACTGTAAAATCGCCACTTTGCCAAAGGAGTTGGGCGCCTTACCCGACCTTGAAAAGCTCGTTCTGTCGAACAATGATTTTGGAACGTCCGACAAATTTGAATGGCATTGGCTGCAACAAACTGCAATTCAGAATAAGCTGCGTTTTCTAGACTTGAGCAAGAATTCAGTAAGTTATATATTATCTTTACACGGAAATAATGGATCGCGAATTCTGTCGTCCGAAAAAAACAATTCAATATTAATTATAGTTGGTTGAATTACCGGCGTGCATTGGAATGTTAAATTCTTTGACAGAACTGATAATTTGCCACAACTCACTGACATGCTTGCCACAGAGCATCGGAAATTTGCGAAAGTTGAAAATTTTGAGATCGTCGAATAACCAATTGTTATATTTACCGGGAAGTATGATAAACAGCATGCACTTGGAAATTTTAAACCTTTCGACGAATAATTTTTCTACATTTGAAACTACTGTTATTTGCACGCAGCTATTGACGCTTTGTAGCTTAGCAGCTAAAGTGGTCTTGAAGAACAGGTTTGTTGGCTTCAAATCCTTTCTTCTTATTTCTGCGTACGTCGTGGGCGCGCGTATGTCGCCGCTTGAAATAAAATACATGCACGGGTCGAAATAATAGTTCTGACGTTTCTATTATAGATCAACATACCACCACAGGGAGAGCACCATACCGCCTAAGTTGCTCGAGTATCTTGAGATTCTTAAGAAAACGGCGATATATTGCCTTTGGTGCAACAATCCATGCTTTGAATCTTATGTAAGAAAGTTTGTGCGGATTAGCCCGCTCTTTTTTGCAGAGGCGCCGATATTGGGCATAGAAGAAAGAGATCTCTTGTCTTTTAAATGTTACTTCTGTTCGTCCAAATGCTGTCATTCTTGGGGCGTTGATAATAACTGGTTGCTGTAGAAGATAAACTTTTGAACTTGGAGAACTATATTCAAGTTTAAAAGTAATATTTAACATTTGATTCGTGATAAAATGTCTGATATTATCGAAATTGATAGCATCTAAGTCGCAGCACTACGTTTTCTGATCTCGTAATAGGTCCACAACGTCCGACGATTGATAATAGTTCATAATTTATAATAATCTTCATTTGTGCCGTCGCAATTTGTATACTTATTTATATAATATTTATATAATTTATAAATTAATTAAAAAATGGACACATGCCGACAATCTCGTTATGCAAGACTGAACATAATCCAAATGACAATATAATTGCACAAATTGATCATGTTTGCATATTTTTTTATTTTGAGTATACTTTATATACCTAGTAAGAAAAGTGCTAACAGTTTGCCAGCAGATTCAAACAAAATATTGTAGCAAAGTGGCACAATATTTTGTTCGAGCAAAATTGTGGCTGCATAATTTATGGCCATTTGCGGTAACTGCATCTGCATTAATTAGCGAGATAATCTCATAATAAATTTCTAGCAGAAACTTGTGAGTATAATTCATCATTTTGTAACAATTTAAATAAAATATTTTATTTAAATGATTACGAAATTGCAGCATCTCAATTTTTGCAGGCAATTTATGTATGTTCCGTTAATAGATTCTGTTGCACTTATGCTGGCATTTTGCTGATAAAATTTGTAGCAAGCATGTTGTTAAATCTGTTTTATTTTCATAGATTTTTGCTATTTACGCTACTTTATTGTACTTACCATATACGCAATAAAATTTTATATAAGTTTATATAAATTTTTAAGTATATACAATTCGACTATTAATTATATCGATAATTATATATATTTATATAAACTGATAATTGATGTACAATCTTTTACTTTTAAGGGAAAATATTGTTATCTCTGATAATTTTATTGTATATTAATATATTTTTATTAATATACAATAACTATATTGTATAAGTATATTTGTATACAATTTCATTGTAAATTAATATATTTGAATTGTATAACAATACTTATAATTATACGTAGGGCAAAAGTACTGATAAATATAAGTAGCCGAAAATTAGTAATCTAAAACAAATGCTCATGGCAATAACGAATTATAAAATGTCCATTTCTTAAGATGAATAAAATAAAACTCTTATTGCAGCAAATCAATTACTGTAGTAGACCGCAAGTCAAATTATTTACATCCCCATTAATTATTAAAAATTGATAGCATATTTCTGAATTTAGTTATATTGCAATTTTATAAGGGTGTTAAAAAAAAAATGGGGACATACTTTGTATGCTTGTAGGGTGGGTTGATATAAGTAATTTGAGTATAGGAATGCATGTCCGTTTCTGCCGAATGCAGCCTCGTTTCTGTGCTACACGACTGTGAAGTTGCCTATTTTCTATGTAGGTAAAGTACACTGCCCGTAATTAATTCGCTGGGTCGTGCAGTAGTGTGTAGCCCTCGGCTTCGCCCAGCGAATTAATGACGGGCAACGTACCCTTTCGGTAAAAGATAGTAAACAATTTTATTTGAGAAAACTGTTCGAAATTAAAAATCAGGCCTCTATATCAAATTTTGAATCAATCGGTCTACTTTGATGTATTGCCTATAATTTTAACAAAAAATACGGGCACGCCAAGTATGCTGCTGCATGGAGATTATGTCCATCTTCGATTGTTGTCTCTCACATAATTTGGTGCTTATTATCGATGCAATTAAACCCTTTTCAATTCCTGCACCTCTCTCATTACGCTATCTATTGTATTTCCTATTTTTACTTTATTTTGCCACTGTATTTTATACATTTTAAATGTCTTTTGCATCCTATATTAAGTTCACTGCAACTTTAAGATATTTGTTTAAATACTCTAATGAATAATACTTGCAATAATACTTTGATTTCACTTCTTTTTTGTGCCATCAAATTTAATGTTTTTGTTTCTTTAAAAAATACTTCATCTTTTTGCCTAGTATTATTTATAAAATTATTTTGCGTAAAATATACTTGGCGTCCTTTTTTTACATTTTGAATGTCTATTTTAGGCGTTATATATATAACATAATATAATAATTACAAAAATTTATGTATAATATTATATTGTACTATTATTGTATTACACATAAAATAATTATATTATAATTACATTATATAATTACATACATTATAATTATAATTATATAAAAAATATATAAAAAAGTCAAAATGGATATATGTATATAGATAATTATATTGAAAATACGAGAACTTTTGAAATAATAATAATTTAATAACTTAAACGTTTTGCTTTTTTATAACACATAAAATTAAATAATTTTAAATTTTATGTATCCAAATCAGTTCTTCACAATTGTACTAAATTGTTTAATGATTCAAATAAGGTGTAAATAAAGAAATAATTCTCTGTAATCTTAAGAACAGGTCGCAAAAAACGTTTGATGCGTTTTTTAGAGAAATTGCAATCAACTGACGAGGGATAACATTAGTCATCCCTTATAATTATGATGGGTCACGGAAAGCCTAGAACTCAAAAAGAGGGAAACGTGCCGGCGCTTCGAATCGGCATGAAATTTATGCACAAACTTTCGCGGCGTCCGCGCCGCCATAAATCGTCGGTGTCGAGATGCCATCGACGGAAGGGAGGATCGAAAATTTCCCGGAAAAATGGCGTAAACTTTCGAGAGGCTCTTTATCGCGACTTCGTCCTCGTTACTATTTAAAAAATTTGCTTTATCATTCAAAATTTCTTGTTGAAACAACATTAGGCAAAAACAACGCTCGCGTCAGTTGTTTAATAAAATACCATAACACATGTAAAATAAGCCGAACATATAGAAATAATAAATTTTTATTGGATAAGTGATTTTAAAAAAGCAATATGCATAATGCAAAAAAAATGAATTTTATGTTTACGTTAAATAAAATAATTTCATACATTTAATATGTTTACTATATTGTACACAATTAAATTACATTAAAGAATTTATTTTACGTATCTAAGGAAAGAGAGAAATTCCAATTATTGTTTGCTTTCCATAATTGCATAATTGGACATTTTGTATATTTGTACTTTAAAAAAAAAATTATTAGTTGTTTAAATAATATTTTGACTATTAAAATTATATTATAAAAGCACTCTTAGTCACAACAGTATAAATTACCCAAAAAAATTACAGTAAAGATATCTATACAATTAATTTGTTCCAAAACATTTAATTTATTTATTGCGTAAATAATATCGTTATCTAAAACTGATGAATCAGTGTGGTCAGTGTGGTAGGTTATAACTATATATTAATATCCACTTCATTGACAATTAACATTTACCAGATAGTTATTTAAATTTATTTTAAAACTATTAACCCTAAACGCACATGATAATTTTTATTGTGTACCTAGAATGTGCACAATAAGTGGTAGGAACTCTTTAACTTCTAGTTTAGCGTATCGATAACAATTTTTAATCATTGTAATAACGTAAGTTCCTAAAAATTTTCCAGATTTTCTCTTGTTTTCCAATGAAAATTCAGGAAGTAACGAGGCGAATTATTAGGAAGGATGAAGAAGAGTAAAGGTTGATCTCCGTACCGCTGATGGAGCCAGTTTCAATTTTCTGCCTGCCTGATCATCCGGCCTATATATAATCAGATTGTCGTTGATATATCATCCTCACGTTATAATTATTCAAAAGTTTACCGATCATCGATCGGTGCAAAACGGGTCGCCGAAATATTTGGTTTGCAAGAGAGGTAAAGAAGAACGAGGCGAGCTTATACTTTCGAAGCAAAATAATCCGTTAATTAATTTTTTCTCTCGCTAACATATAGGTACGTTCGAATAGCTTTTAATTACTTATTTCGTCAAACATGAATTGATTAGGAATAAGAGAATCCTGAATATTTGATTCAATTGAACTCGTGTTAAGCAGATTTATATTAATTTATTTAATTAAAGTAAAAAAATATTTAATTTTTATGCGTTTCAGTTTTGCTTAATAAAATATTTTGTTTAAATATTGAAAGATATTGATATTTTTGTAATAACAAAATATAGAAGTAATAATAACAATCAAAGCTAACAATAAGCTTATTATAAAACTTTATTGCAGTAATATTTTATATATTTTTGATATGAATAAAAATATACCGCCGCAATTTTATAATTTTTATTGCCCAACTAGATAGGGACCTTTGACATGCTAGTGATAGCTGTCGATCGAATGGAGATCTTCCGGTTTTTCGGGTAATTTTTCATGCCGGCCGAATGCGGACGACAATTTTTCAGGCCACTATAAAACTGAAATTTCTCACGCTCTCCATCCACCACTTCGGCCGATCCGGGGCGATCAACGCCGATATCCGTGTCTCTTTTCACGTCAGCTTCGCTTTGCATCCTTAGCATCCCTTGAACTTTTTGACATTTTTCCGGCGAGAGGAATGAATCTACTTGGATGACGATGATGTAAGACGAATCGGCTGGTTACCACGGGTTCCATTAAACATGGGCAGCGTAGGGAAAAAATAAAGAGAAATGGGGATGGTGAACGGAATATATCGCCACTAGAATTTTTATTACGTATCAAGGAAATGTGTAGAAACGTTTTCTTTTATTTATTTGATGGTATGTCAATTTCTTCAATTATATTTTCTTTCTCCCAAAATGCTCGCAACTATTATTCATGTGCCTATAATACCATGACTTATCTTTTAATCAATAGTAATCAATTTCAAGAAACAAATATTTTTCTTATTATACATAAGTCAATATCTTGAGCGGAAATAATATATATTTTATAAGCTGTAAGCAAAAGAAAGAAATTATTAAAGATGTAAGATATATTTACTTTTTATTTAACCGCTGATTGACGTTGGATGTTTCCGAATCACGCTACTGATATATTACCGAAGGAATCATCAGTCAAATAGCCGCTTATCGTAAACCGTGAATCGAGGACAATCTTTTTCGAGCGCTCGTACCGCGTTGAAAGTGGCTTGGCGATCGCGGCAATTAGGATACCGTGCACGCGCCCTATGCGACACTAATTGCGCTTAAGTAATCTAATGGCGATACGTGATAATTTGCATACGTGTAATGCCTGCGTCGATCCATGGACGGCGCGCATTTAGTATCAGCGGCCGCGCGATCGAACTCGCGCATTTATGACGCTTTTATCTCACGGCAGCTCCGCGTATGCATGCCTACACGACCTCGTATAACGCGCATGTAGCGTGTCTAAAAAATATACAGGATGTGTCAAGCCAACCGTCTTTTGTTAGCTTTTTTTTTTGCTTTTCTTTTTGTTACGGTATATGTTTAATGGATAGTAATCATTTCTCGTGCTTTGGTAATGTCTTATATAATACATACCCCTAAATAATTGAGACTCGAAATATATTCGTAAGAAAACAGTTTATCTGAAATGAGCCAAAAAATAAAGCGCAATTTATCTACATATATTTACAAAATTATATATCTAAAATAATTAAATGTTAGATCAAGCTATTTTGAATAAAAAGTAGATTTTCTAATCAAAAATGTACATATTTTGAAATTATTTTATAAAAATTTTTAAATGTGACTTTTTTGTAAATTGAATTTTTAGGTCAAAATAATAATCAAATCGTACAACATTCTATTGCATAATTAAAAATAAATAACAATTTGTATTTATTACGTCGCACACAATGACGATGTTTTTTAATTATTTATTAGAATAGCATAACTAAATATTATAAATATTACTGTTAACTTACTTTGTTTCTAATAAAAACATAGAGCATAATTTGATAACTATTTTTATACTAATATATATATTTTATTTCTTGTTTTAGGTAAGTTTGGCTGGGGCTCCATGGTTACTACATTGAATAACTGAGAATTTAATGATCAATTGTACGTACGTATATTATTAGATTAATCACGAGTAACGTTATCGCCGCTTTGTAGAGAGAAGATCAATTTTTGCAATTAATTTCGCAAGCTAAATTCGGGAATCTCGAGCGCGGCGGAACGATAAGCGCCGTCGATAATTATACTGAGGCGAATGTGTGTGCGTATCTACATGTGTACATATATGTAATTGCATCCGGATCTGGGTCAGGTATCCGCGTTCCATCGCCGTCACGCAATGTTTATCTCGAAATCGATGGTGAATTATTGCTGGATCGAGTGCAACCCCGCCGGAAACACTGTATTTTTGGCCATGCGAGACCCTCATTATCCACTAACATTATTTCCAACGATATTAGCGCGAATATTTTCCAGAGTCAGACAACTTTTGCGTTAATCTTATAGACATTTTTTTGCAAGAAAAAAAATATATAAAAGAAAGAAATATGAAATAGAGTATGGAAATTTAGAAAATTGCATGTATGATTGCATTGTGTGTGTATAGATATGTATACATATATCTCTGTACTTTAGAGGTGTACCTTAGAGATAAAGAATCGTATCTTCATTATTATGAATTTAGAGAAAACTAGATTTAAAGTTTTAAAGAGAGGAAGGATGTATTTTTTGTTAGGTATAAAATAAAAGCAGCAACTTGATTTATTGAATATTTTAAATGACATGTTTAATTGTATAACTGCCAATAACACGTCATACCTGACTAAAATTAAGGCACTATGATAATTTTTAATTTAACGACTTTTTCTGTACATTGTATCTTAAGAACAATAGATATAAGACTTTTTACTATTATACAATTCAAGCTCCTGGTATGTTGGAAAATGTAATAACTCCACTTGGACAAAAACTGGGTTTAGGTACGATTCTTTACTTCTAAGGTACAGGTATATATACACAATATTATTGTTTGATATAGTATCAAGAATTCGAGTATTTCGTAATTTTTGACATATTTAAATGGTAACAAAAAATGACTTATTTTAATGTAAAAACCATTAAGCAACAAAATATTCTTTAAATATATCTTGAGCACAATTTCTAACATTATTTGAGAACCAACGATTTGTTTGAAATTATCAATGAAATGATTATATTCTCTCAAGAAAGATAAAGATCTTTCTTTCGTTGAGAAGAAAGATCTTTGGCGATTTTCTCGAATTGTTTGCGAAAACTAGACACGTGCAACTGAAGAAAATCGAAGTATTAACATCCGAAATAAGTTTGACATGACGTCCGAAATGGCAGGTATTTTCTACGTATCAACACGCGAAATACGATATTTCTGACGCAGGTACGGGGTTATTCACATTGAATATCCCGTGGTGATGATGTTCGTGCGTAGCGTTAGTTTCCATCGGAAAGGGATTTGGACATTACAAATGATTATGGCAGGAGCGATAGAAGATGTTTAGTAATACAATGCCGAAAATTGCCGAGGCATGTATTACATAATAAAAGAAGGAAGAAAGTAAAAAGATAAAGGAAAAAGTGTATCATGTGAAATATAAGCAGATGTTGCTTAAAAAGAAGAAAAACAATCGTAACTCGTGAATACTTGAAAAATTTTGCAAATATTTAAGAAAGCTTCTCAAATTGTATGCTTCTCTCGCAATTGAAAACTTTTATTTTCTAAATCTTTTAGTTTCTAAAATAAAATAAGATTTGCGAACTGGCATGCTACAAGTATCTGAGCATAGTTTGGATGCGATTATTGTCATTAAGAAATTTAATCGCATCTTCGTAATAATTAGATCGCCGTTGCAATTTCGTTAAAAGTCAAAGGTATGCCCGTCCGCGCTAACTCCCGCTCTAACGAAGTTTTCAGTCAATAAAGCACAAGATAAACTAGTAATGAAAAATCGATAAGGCGCCACACATAGTTTGAAATCTTTCTTCCTGTGAAACTTACCTCGTCGAAGAAATATGCCTGCAGGAAAGATTGATATCTTTGGTCTCGAAAGTTACCCAAGTTCTGCTAAGTGCCCATAGTAACGACATAAACGATAATGAAAATTTTCAACAAATGCGATAATTTGCATTTTGCAAGAGCTGTGTACTGTGTACGTAGTTTTTATAATACTAAATATATGTGATACACGTATAATAGAGACATCAATTTCTTTAATTTATTATGGCGACATGTACATATTACTCTCTCGATATGTGACTCGCACATATTTATCAATTGTTTAAGTTTCTTAATTTATTTTCAGACATATATTAAAATTTTAAGTCTAAATAATACTCGTACAAATAATACATAACATGCCATAATGCGAGGTACTCGAGTACATAGTGTTCGAGTATTTAGAATATTTAGATCTAAATAATGAAGATATCCTATTACATATTACATACACATGAGATTTGTCACTCGACATACAGCATTTCCACCATCTTCAACGTTTATTCAGAAACCCTTTGCATCATAAGAGGGATCGAGAGGATCGCCGGAGCGTACGGAAGCGTTCTCGAGAAGTATCAAAGGGCGAGACGTGTCGTTCGAGTAGTCGATCTCCCTTCCATTCTTCTAAAGTGCAGCTGCTACTTGCAGGTGTCCCTTCGTTTTGTTTCTATTTCTCACGAAGATATATGGGATGATAAAGGAAAGGGTTCGAAAATTAAAGATAGTGCAGAAAGCTCATTTAAAGGAGCGAAAGGAGCTTAATCAACAAACGTTCTCGAATAAAGTTTTTCACGATTTTTATGGAAATTTCTATTTGGCTAATCTAAATAATGTATTGCCACCGTTTGTTTGACTAATATCTTCTGTGAACAAAATGATGAAAAATTATTAAGATTTATTAGGGCAGTTTCCATATTCTTGATGATTAGCACACTTTTATCTACGCTGCATTAGAAACGAGCACACAATGTAAACAATTGACTATTTGCTTTATTAAACCTGTTATTAAAAAAAAAGTTACATCTCTTTCCATACATTTCAAATTATAAGATGGATGGTCTCTCAAAAAGATTAATACAAGCAATATAAATTTTTTTGTGATTAAAATAATAATTTTATCCACAATACAAGTCATATACATCTGCGAAACATAAAATAGCCTTTTATGTGAAGAAAAAGATTTCTTTGAATTTTGATGTGTACTAAATGACGCTCCTTTAGTCTGCCTTTCAGCGAGCACATTTACGTATCCATAAATATTCGCATACTTTTCTTTAACGCTCTGCTGTCTGCATCTTCTTCTTTTGCATGGAAACTTTTCCAGGACTGTCGTTTTCTCTTATGCGCGGAGCACGTAACTCGGTCGAGGTCGAATCGAATACAACCGGGTTGCGATGCGATTCGAGAAGTAAAATCAATCAGCCGGTCGGCCCGCATTTACTCGGTAAATTCCCAGCATCGCGAATTTCGTTCGTCGTATCTCTCGGAAACTTTGCGACGCGTAAGGTAAGACACGGTTCTTCGTCGTCGAAGATATTCGCCCACGAACGTGATAAACGTTTTCCATCGAGATCGTACGACGTTCTCAGAATGCGAATATTGGTTGTCTCGTTTTCAACTGTTTCTATATTGTACGAAACACGTCAGTCTTTGATATATATAGCGAAAATTTAATAACATTATCTATAATACGGAAAATATGGAAATAAATAAGAAATTCTCTAACAATCAAATAAAGAAGAATATAGGAAAATAAAACATGACAAAGCATTAAATTTGTTATTGCTATTATTAATTTTATTAAACGACATATTAACTTACTGTAAATAATAATATTAAACTGACATCTAATTTTTTTTATAAAGATATTAGATTTTCTTAGAGGAATATTTTTATTTATCTGTATGTATATATAAAAGGGTTAAAGCCATAGTGGTGTAAGTCACTTCTTTTGACCACTTTTTCTTTCTTTTTCTTTCAACATATCTGCATGTGTAGACTGCACCTACGAACTCAACTCGATAGGTTAAAAAAAATGACACACCACTATAGCTTTTAACCACTCCATATATGTATACAGGATGTCCCAAGATAACTGGACATTCTTTCACTGACAGATTCCGTGGAACATTCTAAGACGAAAGAAATTCTTATGCGAAAATGTCGAAATAATAGTTTTTAAGTGAAAAGCATTTGGCAAAATAATTTTATGTCTGTCAATTTATTTTATTAATTTAAAATTAATAAGTTCTGTTAAATTTATATTATACAATCTATTATGTTTACGTTTATTTTATGGACATCAAACCTTAATCTCTAAATATTAATTTAGAATACGAAAATAAGATGTATCCAAATGTAGATTTAGATAATATAATTATAAGATATAGAGGAAAATATATATGTCATATACTTGGATTTTCCTCTTTATTGCATAAAAGAAAATAAAATAGACGATTTTTGGTATTTGAACGCAAGAGAGTGTATTGGGTGAATATGTAGTTTATTGGTAGATAATTTGTTCATGAATGAATAAGGACTCTACGCGCTACTGGCATTAATTGGACGGGTACTCTGGTCGAGATCGAAACTAATTTATTAAATTATACAAGAGAGATTTATCCCCGAGGACAAACTGAACAAGTTTGAATTTATGAAATAGGTACATACAAAATGGTTTTTCGAGATTGGTGAACGAATTCCCTATATATATGTATATATGTATAATTGGTACATTTGTATATACTTTGTAAACTTAATTATATCTTTTCACATAATTTATGTGTGCCTTTTGACTTGTATCATTTCCAAAATAAATTTTGAAAAATTTTTATTTCGTTGAATTCCCTTCAAATGTCTCAACATGAAATAAAAAGCTTTACTAAGAATTAGAATCAACAAAAAAGAGAGGAGAACGATCGGTCATCCAAGTTAAGTTTCGAGGCCCGCCACTTGTAGGTACTTGTACAGGAACGGACATTGGTAATATCTCGAGTTTTCATCATCGCATAATTAAGTCGATACCCTCGGCCGCCTCTTCCATTCAGCTTTCGAGGATCTTTTCGAGAATCTCGCTTTACTTCCTGCGCGCTTACCGGAGAGAGCGCAAGCGAGCGCCTGACGTCGTTCATTAGTTCGAGTGATTTAGTGCACTTTCCTGCGGATGCTCTTAGAAAATGCAGCTACGGTCGCGCCCGACAGTGATATACCGTTGCCGGGACACATTTATGATATCAATCGAGGATAAAACTCTTTAATTTGGAAAACGTCGCTTTTACTCTACGCTTTTTATCATTTTTATGTGTCACATTCTTCATAACTGTTATAATTATTATATTCATTATTGTATATGCGTGGCTGATGATTCGTTTTAAGATTATTACTATTTCTTCATTATTGTATACACTAAAAAGGGTCTAAACTTAAGACCGAAATGTTTGTATTTGTACTTATTGTATTGAATTGACTTTTTTGTACATTATAATTTTCGCTTTAACATCGGCGTTTGCTCTTATTTGCTTTATAATTCAAGTTTTCTTTTATATCTTGAGAGCTTTTTTGTCTATAATTGTTATTGTTTTTATCATCATGTAATTAGCAACAAAATTATATAAATTAGCTATTATTCCTTATTATTATTATTTTACTGCAGTGAAATAAATGTTATTAATGTTTTGTGAATTAAACAGGAAATTACGTAAAAATTTGAGTTTGATGAATTGTCTTTAAATTGACTGAAAGCTCTGAAAATCCTTTTATCGCCAGCAATTTGTAGGACTGACAACGGCGAGTTGTTCCACATTAGGAAAAAGAGAGCGTATCATATTGCGGCAACGAATGTAACTTCCGTTGAGAGAAACAATTCGTGCTTCTTGCTGTGGTCGGTCTTTTATCGGAGGGTCGAGGATGTTCTTGAAGGGCCGAGAGGAGGATCGATCATGGGGTTGGAGGGATCTCTCAGAGAAAGATAACGCTCTCCTTACCGGCGTAGTTTCCGAGATACCCACGTTTATTGAAGAGCCCGGTAGCTTAAACGAATTTGAATGACGAACAGGACAATTCGATTCGCTCGGATAATACGTCCTTTGCTACTTCCACTTCGACAAGTTTGCCATGGGCACTGATCCTGCTCCTTCCCTTCACCGACATTCCTCCGGTATCTGCTGGGACTGACAGTGCCGTATCGCTTCGTGGATAAGCACCCCTCCCTCCATCGCCTCCTCCGGCGTTTTTGCCGTTGGGAAAGCTGTGGTGGATAAAGGGATTCACCAGAGGTGATAGGGGTTGTAGGTAATGGCGTCGCATGGTTGATCCACGCCTCGTGGACGTGGTAATTTCGGGTTGTTTCTTTTTCCCGAGCAAAACAGAAGATAATACGATGGGACAATCGCAAAATATGGACGATTCAAAATTCGAGTATAGAAAGCATGCATATATCCAACAAATTTATAATTTGTAAAGATTTAAACATAATTTTGTACGTTGTAAAATGAAATTTTATGACCCTAATTTTATTTTATTAACTTGTAAACTAATTTTTACAAATTGAATACTCTAAATAATACTCTAAACTAGCTGGAATCCATTTATTACTATTCATTGCCACTGCTATATTTATTTGATTTTATTTATATTTTTGTTCTTTAATTATAATTTTGATTTGCTCATACGTTGACAACGGATTACTTAGAGCCAGTTTTTCAATAGTCGTTAAACTGAAGTTTAGTTGAACTCACTCTTTGTCTTTCTCTAAAAGGGATAGTTAGAAAGAGACGAAGAGTGAGTTAAGCTAAGATTAAAGTTAAGCGACTATTGAAAAACTAGCTCTTGATGATTGCATAACGAGTTCTGTTACATTGATATGTTAATTGTATTTATAATAGATTATCATTGACAAGAGAAGCTGATAAGAAACTATGATAAAGATATTATTGCAGAAAATTCTTAGACTTATTTTCAGAGTTACAGTTTACTTATTTTTACAGTTTACGGGGTGCGTTATACGTAAGTGTCTAGCTCGTATCCAAAAATGTATTCGGTAGAGAAGAAATGTTGTGAAAAAAAGTTTTTTAATTTTCCAAACTAAGAGGTGATCGACACTTTGTTTTTTCTAAGTGCATTCTTTATAACATCTTTTTTGCTTTATTACTTCTTAAAATACGCGACCGACTCACCTTGTCAAGACATTAAATATATAAAAAGCAAATATGAAAACTACATATTAAATTAAAGCTTTACATTTTTTGTATTTTTTACATTATTTTATTATTTAAAACGGGTTCAAGTAAAGTAAAAGATTATTAAAATAATTTATTTTAAATTAACAATTAATTATTAATTATTAATGGCGCGCTATTAAACACAATTTCTCTGCAAATTAACACAAACTGCCAAAACAATCTCTACCTTGCTAACGTATCTCGCTGCACAAAACTTATCGTGAAATCAGCATCCATCAGACTCACTGTTGCTGTTGAGTATCTCTAAACTATAACTCTATCACTATTCCTATTTACACGGCGCAAAAACTAAACAAAATATATATATATATAACTTATCTAAATGAAACAAAATTCCAGAGCAAATCCTGACTTTGGATAATCAAGCAATAAGATTCGCGAATGCTATAAGAATTAAACAGAAGTCTATTTCAGAAAATGACATTTACCATTGGGTGAGTAGTGGTGTATAGATTAGTAATATTTAGTAAAATATTTAACATCGCGATATTCTTCATTGATATAACTGAGAATCGGAAAATGTTCTAACATATGACATGTACTGTCTAATATGACATGTACAATTATATTAAACTCATGTAATTCTACATATTATGTTTTATTACAATCGTTTGGTCTACCTACGACATATCTGAAAAATGAATTGTCCTGATTTTTGTATATTTCAGTTTTTGAAAAATTTATTGGGAAATTTCGACATTTTCTCGATTTATATTACTAGAGTGATGGGATGGCAGGACGGTGGATTTTATCTTTTTTTTCTTCTCGCTAAGACTCTTAAGCGAAATGTCGATCGACGTGAATAAGACAAGTCCCCCCCCCCCCCTTTTTCCAATCAATCTTTCGCTGTATCCCGCAACCAGACACAAGTGCCTCGCCAACATTTGTGTGATCTTTGAGATGGCTCGCTTTTCAACCCCCCTCGGCTTTTTCCTTTTTATCCTCCTCAGTCACTGGTAAATCCTTCGGTGACAAGAAACGAAAACGTTGCCCATAAAGAGTGAGAGGCGGATGAGAAGTGAAACGGTGCTGTCCGTCTTTGGAAGACGTCGAAGTGGATGAACCTGTCGGTAACGAGGGCGCGATTGATGCATTATGCGGAAGATAGAATTGCTCGTTTCGGTGTGCCGTGTTGATCGATCGATCGCGGATCAATTATCTCAAAGTGTATGCCGGTGCTATGATGTATGGAGTACATTACTCTATGGAATATTAAATGCTTTTTCTCGAGCAGAAATGGCGGGATAGCTAGAATGAGACATGTAATTCTTGTACAGAGAAGTTTTCATATTACTTGATAACGCGTTTTTCTCTCAGGTTGTTTTAGGACCACTTCGACCAAGCTCCGATTAATCTAATCGTTGATTAAAGGGTTGCCAACATGACAAATAATTCAGCTCTTACAGAAAAAAATTGCAAGTTGATTGGCTAAAAGCCACACGAGAGCCAATCAACTTGCAACTTTTCTGTAAGAGTTGAATTATTTCGTTATGTTGGCAACCCTTTAATCAACGATTAGATTAATCGGAGTTTGGTCGAAGTGGCCCTCAGCATATTGCACAAATCAATTAATTGGTTACGAAAAAAACGGGGTAGAAAGTTTCGTTGGTTTATCTTGTATATACGTATGTACCTATGTATACATATACATGTGCGTGTATGAATACAAGTTTATTATTTATTGTACTTGCCAATACGGTTTCCAATTACGGATGGCGTTAGTTAATGGGGTAATACAACGTTCTATTCACAATTGATGCATTATACATACGATGTTGATTTGGGAGGAGAAATGCCAACCGCATGTGCTGCCGAATAATAAACGTTATATCTCGACGCCGAATGCAACGTCAATGATCTTTTCAATTTGGTCGCGTGCCTGCCGTTGCCGTTTAAGATGCTTTGATTTTGTGCAGCCGAGCGGAGCTATCGACTCGTTGCATTTTTGGAATCACGGGCAATGGACTTTACGGAACGCGAATTTTCCGACGCGATCGGTCGCATTAACGCGTCCTGATTAAAGTGACTGCGTTCTACACGCGATTTGCGGTCACAGATTATTCAAATTGAATGCAACTTGCACAAACTACTATACTCGCAATGCGATTTGACTTTTTATATTTTACTTTAAGTTTGAATTGTTAATCTTTTGATTTTTCACATTTCTCAATTCATTACTTCGAGAAGACTGAATTTAAATTATTTATAAGTTTATGAATTTGTGGAGCTATAGGTATATAAATATTTCTAAATTATATAATTTGTTATAATTTATTAATTACATAGTTACGCTCTCTTTTGCCATTTATGATAGGTATAATGTATGAATAAAATGGATCTGTAAATTTAACACGGAATAAAGAAATATTCGATATCCGGATTGACTTGTAAATTTTTAGGTATTGAGATTTATTTAAGGAAATCTGATGTTTAATATTTAATCTCCGGAAATGTAAATGATTTTCTATCGTAATCTTATCATTGTTTTATATTTTAATTTATTTGGGTATATTTCTTGTGGTGTTAATTATTAGGATTTGCGAGACGGGACGGAAATGGTAACTCGTGCGATTACGATAAGATATAAAAGCTTTTATTCACGTATGTATGTACAATTGTCTTGTGTTGTCGTTTCGGCGACTGGCGATCGACTGCCTCGTCTCGCGCTTCGACGGTTGCTCGACATCTCCTTAACACGCTATTTTCGACATGTAATTACGTGCTCAACGTTCTCGAACGATGTAGAATCTTCCGGATCCCACATTCTTTTAGCCTGATAAAAAATTAACCTTTCAAGAGGTTAATTTTTTATCAGGCTAAACCCGCCTGTAATTCCTATATAACCGATTTTCTCTTTAAGCACTAATCTTTTTATTGGCTTTACAAAATGAAAAATCCTTCCCCAAAGTTAAAGTACATGCACTAATGCTGTCAACGTCGAACGATTTTATGCCGAGAACGAAAATAATTTTGGAAATGCAGATTTTCGTCACCTACTCGAAATGTCAACTTATGACAACAATTGCTTCATATAAACATTCTACAATTTGTTGTTACAAAATGAGACCCACCTTAAGAACGGATAATATGAAGAAATAACATACCGTTCTCAGAATTAGGCTCACAATTAGACATCTAACAAATAAGTTTTGTGTTTAAAGAGATTATACAACCTATAACCTTGTCAATCTTTGTCTATCTCTTTTTCTGTACAAGGACAGATATAGAATTCAGTCGGTAATACGCTCGGCGTCGGCAGACCGCTTTAGGATCCCTTTAAACTAATAAAATATCAAGCCTAGATTATTGAGATGTAGGTATTGATTTATTATATCTTTTTAAGCTACTTCGTTGTTTTTTAACTAACTTTTTAGCGTCGGTAAACTTGAATTATAGTAGCACGAGAAATGCTTATCCGCATGACAAACTTCTCTTTTCTCAAGCCGCATAAATTCAACGCTGCAAATGAGAAAGTATAGCAAATAGAGCTCATTTGTCGTGGACCATTTTCTTGCCGTGAGGGATTGACTCACGAGTGTGTTGCCGATTTGACGCGCAATGGTAAATGAAGAAGCACGAAGACGCAAAGCAGCAGTGCAAAATGGGAAAAGTTACACGTTATTCGCAGCGCATTTTTTCGCGTGTCTCATTTGAACGCGTTTACATATTTGGCGCGGAATTCCGCGGTACAGAAATTTGCCAACGCGAATAATATCTCAGGCCGCCATAGTTCTCTCTCTTTCTCTCTTTCCCTTTTTCTTGTTTCTATATCTTCGTCTTTTTTTCAAGCCCAGACTCTTCGTAATGGCCGCCGGACTCGCGGTTGTTCTGGAAAACCGCCAGAGCTCGGAGGTCCTTCTGTCGCTCTTAGAATTATTATCCACTTTTCTCCGTTTTATTATTGTCGTTCGGCGTCGCGGAGCTTTTCATAAACGCTCCTTCGTTCGCCTTCACTCGTTTCCGCGTAATTACTCGTCGACGTCGCGTCGCGCGTCGCAACACGCCGCGCCCGCACCTTGCGATGCGTTAAAGAAAATTAAAAGGGGCGCATTTATCTGTGATAAGTTAAAAAGTTAACTGGCGGATCCGCTTTATTGTGATTCCCAGAGCGATTAAAACTGCTTTACTTCCGTTTATAACGCTTCCTATAATTGCAGGTATGTTTCACGCTACGAGAAAGAAGGATGACGAAGTTCATAAAATGGAACATTCTTTGATTAATTTTATTGCCGTGCAATTGTTTACTTGTCATATTGTTGCATATAAAGATATTAAGGAATTTTTTGACACATATATGTGTAAAGAGATGTCCATACCAGATCGCTTTTTTATCTCAAAATTATTTCTAAATTTGGTAGAAATAAATATTTATATAATTTCTGAAATATAAATTAATTAATATTTGCTTTATTCTTATGTATTATACAAATAATAAAAATATTTCAAAATTTTCTGAGGTGCAGTATATATTATAGGTACAATACGTGCGCACTTACAGAGAAATCACTTTTATGCAAAATAATATCTCTATTAATTGTGCAAAGCTTTGCAAATTTTTAAATGTAAACTTTTTTCTAACGCAGACATATGCTATATACCAATAAAAATGTGAAGTTAAAAGATATTTATAATTATAATCTATACGCAAAGCGCGGAAAATTGCAATTTTGGTTCCAAGAGGTCTCTTCGCTACTTTAAATATATTATTGTGATTTGCAGCGAGCGGCAAAAATTATGGCTGCAAAACGGCTGCGCAATTTCGCGACGGGTCATGCATGCGTTCGACTGCAAACCGTTTAAGCTGGCAATAAAATCCAACGATTTTGGTCGTCCTTCTCGACCGTCTGTCCCCTCTATCCCGTAGAAGCGTAACGGAGCGTTTCCCTCGTCCTTTCCCTTTTCCATCTTTCTCGTCCTAACAGGCCGCGCATTTGTGAGTCGGAACACGTCCTGAATATACGATAAAATTTTCCCCTAGATTTGGGTTCATCCCCAACTCCCGATCGACTTTCTGCCGAGGATTCCGCGGGATCTCGTGCACGCGTGCGTGCACTGGGTGTCCCCGAAATAACGGAAATCTGAATGCTTTGGATTTGCGATTCGCAGATCCGGTAAATCCCAATGCTGCGGTCTTCCTTAATTCTGAGTAGAGTGAATACGTACGTATATGTTCCGAGTTATTTCAATTCGCGTAGTGTAAATAGAGTGCGTTGCGGATCTTATGCAACTTGCGGAGAGTAAATTTGAGTAATTCGTTATTACTGCGAAGTGTTGAAAGTAAATTTAGGGGCGTCAGATTTCCATGGGAAATAGCAAGTAAATTGGATACTTTGTATTACCCTAATCTGAAAGGCAAATTTGAACGATTTGCGCTCTCTTACTAATTTAGGAAAAGTAAATTCAAATATTTTGCGTAATATACGTCAGGCAGGTTTGAATATTTTATTCTTTGAGAGAAAATATCTTGATTCTCTTTTAAATGATGAGGAACAATTTCATTTTCTTGCATTTTAATTTTTACAATTTCGAATCATTCTAATGACAATCAAAAAGATAAACGATATAAAAATTAAAAGATTTACTTTGATCAATTACTATTAATTTATAGTGATATAATGTTTATAAAAAATACTAAATTGAGAATAATTTCTGTTATTAATTTACTTTGTGCTGATAGTATAAATTATTTTAGGGAGAAGATATCTAAATATAGCTTCTTTTATAAAAAAAAAAATTAAGATAAATCTGTCCGAAAGTTAATAATAGCAATTCTTTATGCTTAAATAAGTGTAGTTTACATGAATAATTGCTCATACATCGAGACACGTGTTACAGCGCATCCCGTACATATACGCGTTCACATAGATATCCCGCGCGCAACCCTCTTCGCTTTCCGATCGAAGGTGTACGAGCGACGTATGGAGAATCATCCCCTTCGATCAGGCTTCTTGTTCCTCTTTTTTCCACCATATATGGCCGATATGTCAAGCGATCTTACGGATTCATGGCAGTCGGTGGGGCGAATGTGTTTTTTATCCTCCCTTTTATTTTTTTTTTGCCCTCTTCGTTGAGAGTGCGATGTCGCGTCCACTCCAAACGTACGAGCCGGATAGACCGGCCGAGTGTGTGTGTGTGTGCGCGTGTTTTTTGCGTCGAATGCGCGAGAAAGCACACGGAGAACGACTCTCTGCTCTCGAGTAATTACCGAGATGAAGGTGCCCGGAAAAACGGGGACCCGCGCGTTTGCGGGTGTGCCGACGACCGGACGAACCCGACGATTATATAAATCAAACGACGACGATTTTATTCCTGACATTGGATCCTATGACGACGACAACGACCGTGACGCCGAAAGTCTCTTTCGCGTATTCGTTCACTCGCAATTAAGGCTAGATTCGAGACCCTTTGAAATTTCGTGGAATGCAAACCCGAGTGGTTTGTATTTTATGCTAGATAAATTTGAATATCTCCATATTCTATTGCGCTCGGGGAGCAGTAAATTCGAACGTCCTGAATGTGGATAATTCATGGAAAATACATACAAAGTTGATAAATTAACTTCGCTTGTTATATACATATATATATGTATAATATTCTTTGATCGGCTTTGACAAAAACGCAGTAATCCCGCTTAACAAAAAGATTGTTTAAAGTATCGGAGAAGAAATATATTACCAGTCATTTTCAATAAAATATAAAAATTCCATTAAGCCATTAAACATGTGCACATTGTGCACGTCTCCGCGCTTTTATGAGGAAAATCGTGCAAACTGCTTCAAAAGAAGCAGTGTTATAAGCGCGACGCTATAGAAGTGCGAGAGTATTCTTTTTTTCCTTTCGGGAGAGTTAACGATCGAACGGCATTGCGGGCAGAATGACGCGAACAACCGCGCATTCTGCGGCGAAATAAAAATTGCAGGAGTTCTCTAAATAGGTCGGATGAATCTGGTGCTCGTTTTCCGTGGCGCATATTGCCGGCACACGAACTTGCGCAAATTTCGTCCTCTTTGAGCTCGTGCCGTATTAAAATGTATGCGAGTGCCGTTTTTCTGCCGTTTTTATGCCGTAATGGACGCAAAATTACGTTTCATTAAGTACGCGCCTGCGCCCGATCCTCAACTGCTTTGCCTTTAATCTTCTCGAGAGCTTGTCCGCTAATCGAGAACCTGGCAGGATCACCGATCGAGACGCTCTCGTTATTCCGTGCTAATTTTAATGACGCCGTCGGAACGCTCGCGCGTTGAAGGTTTAAAAAAATCTCTCTCTTAAACTGTATTTAATATTTATGCCGCAGACAAAAATATAGCAAAGTGAGGTGAGAATACAAAAGTCTGTAATATTAATTGTAGCAATAATCAATGTATTGCTAGAAGAAACCAAAAAAAAAACGAAAAATTAAGTTAGTACAATAAACGAGAATAATAATAAATTCAGAAATTGGTAAAACTTGTAATGTTTTTTTTATAACAAAAATTTTAATTTTATTATATTCCTTGTTTACTTAAATTCAATCTGTAAATATTTTTAAAATTTCTAAAACATAATAAATAATTGTTTTATCACACCTAAGTTGAATGCTTAAAAATGTAGACAAACGTAGACAAGTTTTTCACACGTATATAGGAAATAGAAAACGAACGAAGCTCGATTTTCATTGACAAGAATTTACAGCACGCGGAAACTGCGATTTATCGCGACGGAACGGAATCGAAAGATATTGTTGTACTTTCTGCTTCCTGCACAATATCAACATTCCGCAGGCAAGACATTTCTCACCATTCCGCAATACTTTACGTCAGTGATATAAATATCCTGACAGACTAAAAGTTATCGTCGGCTGTAAGATGATGCTAGATTCTTGGAAAAAAAATTGGATTTCTACGCTACATTCCTTTAACAAATTAAGATTACACTATCCAAGTACAGTTCCAATTATTTCAACTAATTAAAGTTAAATTATATGTTAGTAATCTTAAGATGCCTTAGCGTTTTTATATAAACGCGTGGTGATAAATTATGTAGTAATTTATATAGATATCATCACACACTGGCGTGATAATGGCAATCATCTCATTCTATTCTTTATTTTGACGCTATTGTTATTTCGAACGTCACGTTTATTCATATAATGCCGAATAATAAACTAGCAATCAGCAGCGAGCGTGAGGAAAAGCTTATTACAGTTTAATCGTGGAACTGCACTGATCTCGGACAGCTTCATAGTGTAGCGGAGAATTTACGTTGGTGGAAAAACATGATTTACCAGCGCGTGCTATCGTAGCGCGTTATTGTGCTTTTTATCGGCCGCAGGACATCAAATTTCCAACAAGTCTCTTTCGTTTACTGCGCAATGCGTTTTCTCTGTTCGTTTAAAAGTATTTCTCTTTCTGCGTGAGGATTTTCCGCACACAACGGTTTTGCGGCGGTAATTAATTTAGAACAGTGCGCTACGGAAAAATAAAGAGTTGATAGTTGTTCAATTTTTTCTTATGTAGTAAAAGAGCAAAACCTCACAATTATACTATTACCTTTAATTAAATTATTTAACGTAAATATATATATATATATATATAGGGAAATTGTGCCGAAAACGACATACTTTTTTTAAAAAATTTTGTTATTTTATTCTGTAATACTTAAAAATTATATAACTCGTCTAGAAACACTTTAGGATAAACATAGTTTGGTATTTTAATAATTAAAAAATGTTATAAATTTACATTAGTTATGTAACAACATATAAACAAAACACTACAATTGTTCATTTTGCTTTGATATATCGGGCAAAATGACATAGTGCTAGTTTAGATGCTTAATATCACTGCTAGAAGAGCGACAATACATTAAAGTCAATTAAACGTCGAAAATCCATCATGTCTTTAGTACCTGTTGCAAGTTGGTAGTGAGTGCACGCTTGTGAATGGAAATTTTGCCATCTAATCGAAATCGTAAATTTAAAAAATTATTTTGGCTTTTTTTTAGCTTATTATTACTTTATTTCTTTGTTTGGTATCTAATCTTTTTATGTTTTATCATTGAGTGTTCTTATATGAAGCCATGCTGTTGCACTTTTTATATTTGGAGATATCAGAGCAATATTGCATACGGTTGTCGGCCTAAAATGATTAGTATGTCATTTTGCCCGGTCACTAGTAAAATTTTTCTATTCATAAAATAAAAAGTTAGATTGTATTAGAAAAATATACAAGTGCAAGAGCATGGCTTCATATATATAAGAACACTCAATGATAAAACATAAAAATATTAGATACTAAACAAAAAAATAAACTAATGAGCTAAAGAAAAATGTGCTAAAATAATTTTTTATACTTACATTTTCGATTAAACGGAAAAATTTCCATTCACAAGGGTACACTCATTACTAACTTACAACAGGTATTACAACATTAAAGACATGATAGATTTCAACATTTAAATGTATTAGCGCTCCTCTAGCAGCGATGTAAAGCGCTAAACTAGCACTATGTTATTTTGCCTGGGTATGTCGTTTTAGGCACACAATTCCCTTATAATATTATATGTGTTATTTACTATAAATTTTTTTACTGTAACTTATTTATCTGCAGGTCTTTTTGTTTATTCAAAACTGATTGATAAAAATATCGGGCAAGTATAATTTTTTAAATTATAAGTGATTAAAGATTTCTGTATTTTTATCAATAAAATGTCAAATAAATTAATATCTTAACACAAAAATTAGAGAATTTTTTATAATTTTAAGTTGAAATATATTCAAAATAGTACAATTAAATTGTTCGGTTACTTTATTAAAGAGCCTTAAAAGAGATAATATAAAATTTAAATAAATCGGCATGTTTATAAATTAAAAGAATCAGAGAACGCTTGCAATTGAAATTTTATTGAGGAATATATAACTGTCGTCTATTCATATATTCACATATGATTCTATGTGCTTTCTAAGATGGTGATAGAATCGTTTAGAATTTTCACAATGCTAATGATATTACCGCTTCTAGCGGAAAATTCAAGAAATTGCAAAATTGCGGATTTCGTCGGATTTGTGCAAAAGTAAAGTTTGATTTAGATAATGTTTCAGAATGTATTCAGTCGAACTCATTAGCATTGTAATTCTTATAGTGTATAGTTTTGTGTAATTGCATAAATTATATAGAAATCTGAAAGTGTTCGAAGTTAATTGTAATATTTTATTTAAATAAATTTAATGTTCCAACAAAGAACTGTGTTTTAAGATCTACAAATAATCGGTGTGTACAAACTTCACATAGAAATATTATTATTAAGCTATTAAAATCCAGCCCGACCGAAAATGGCATCTTCTCTAATTAGTTGTAATCAATTATTGTTTTGTACTAAATACCTATGCAGTTTAATTATTATTATTATTTAAATATATTTTCTATCGCAAAAAAATATAAAATTTATTATTTATTTATTATTATGTTTATTATTGTTTCTATTACTTAACTTCTTTGCTCTCTATTGCTATTAGTATATAATTTATAATAAAATTTTATGAAAATTTGGCAAAAACATACATTCTATTTATATAATAATTTCATAGAATTAAAGAGAGAACATTATACATCGAAAATCATTTAATCCAATTTTGGGCAAATCTGGATTTAACCACGTGTAAATAATAATTTATCGTTCTACACATATACACACATGTTTTATTATATAAATTTCCAACGTTGAAATTTTACTCGAATACTCTTACTTCGACGACAGTCGACGTTTTCATGCTACGCGAGTCGCATCGCCACCGTTGTTATCGGCGTCGTCAACCTCCATTCATATGCTTCCTCTTTATAATTTCAATTCCGCGTACGCGAATACGCCATGCGGCTAACGCGATTTGAGAAAAAATCGCGCTTTTTCGACGCATGTACTTTCGACCGTGTGGAATTGAAAAACGCCCGCGCACACAAAGTCTGATGAAGCAACTTTAATAAATATGTAAAAAATAATGTATTTCTCTACAGCGTCATCCAACGCGACATTCAGACAAGCTATTTCGCGTGTGAATCTTGTTACACTGTATAATGTGTATTTGCGATAAGTCCACACGCGCGATCGTTTCATATTTCTCCTCGGAGATGAAGTATTTCTTCTTCAAATCTTTTAACGTCGCCGGAAACAGTTTTGCTAATTACATTTCTTATACGCAATATTTCAGAGAACCGTACCATATAAAAATAATAATACGTTACTTAATTCGCCAGTGATAATTAAACAAAATTTTTTTTTTTTTTTTTTGTACCATATAAACTTTTGAATCTTTAGATACATATAAGCAAATATAATACAGTAAACATGAAGAATAATCGGATTTTATAATATATATGATTTTGCATAATTGGTTGAATCGAATGTAATCGAATGAGGATATTAATAGCTAATTAGATTTATAGATTTATAGCCCAAAAATTTATAGATCCTACAATCTGTTTGCAGCAAATTTATTATATACATAGAGCGCGACGCTCATTACAACCTCGTTGTTACGAATGTTAATTAGCGTCTGCCGTTCGCGCGCATTTATGGTATATTTATTGTATCTGATTGCCGCACAATAAATGTTTCGAATTTTAGGGTGGTACGTTACATTAAGCTTTTATCAGGGCAGAAATGGTTGAAGAAATAATAGGATGCGCGGTGTGCACGGTGCTTTATGCCGTGCAAACATTGCTTCCCGTTCTAATAGAACGCATTATGCATATGGGTTGGGCTCAACGTTACTGCTGACTTTATAGTCATTTGCGATAGCTGCTTAAATAATCCGTGAGCTCTGTGGATGTTACCGATAAGATAGCCGATCGATAAACCTTGTTCTCTAACCGCGCCATTAGAATCATAAATTAATCAGGACTCATTGTACCACTCACCAAAGTCGTTGCATAATTAACACTTTCAAGTCACAAGACAATTATTATATTAACCATAGGTCCATCTTTATATAGAACATATATAATATAAGAAATTGATAAGAAACGATATTAAAATAACAACAACATAATAACATAGCAAATAAAATATAACATAATAGCATAACAATTACAATATAACTATTATTAAAGAAATGAAAGATCAAATATACAGGGTGTCCTATTTTAAAAGTTCCACCCTCATAACTTTTCAGGATCAACGTTTGAAGGAAAACGACTCGGATAAAAGTTGTATGGTTTCGAGGGGCACATAAGATGGTGGCAATGATTTGACCTTGGATGGTCGTTTGAAGCTCACATGAACGTCACTTTTAATTTCTTACATAGAACCCCCTATACTGTAGTATATCGTTTAAAAGGGCATAAAATAAGAAAAATTTTGGCGCTAACCAGAGGTCGATACGTTCACCCGTTCGGGAGTTATTTAGGGTCAAAAATTGACTTTTTTCAACTTTGACCTTAAATAACTGCCGAACGGGTCAACGTATCGACCTCTGGTTTGCGCCAAAATTTTTCTTACTTTATGCCCTTTCAAATGGTATACTACAATATTTTTTGCAATAATTTCTTTAACATCATTAGTTGAATCGTTTCGCTATTCCAACAGGGGCTGTGTTTTTAAGTCTGACAAATCTAGTCGGAGCACAGTTTTCAAGAGTTGGAGGTAAAAATTGATTTAACTAAATGGAAGGAGGGGATAATATGTGTATCACACAATAAAATAATATTAGGCTATTAAATCCAAGCTTGGACCGTTGTGGCGATTATTCTAATATAAAATATATATTCTTTCTTTAAATAGGCATGATTATATTATATTGCTGTTAATTATTATAATAAAATCTCTTATATTAGTTGCTTGAAACTTACAGAAAGCCAGAGACTAAAAATGTAGTACATTTTACTTTTTTGAAATTTGAGAAAAGCACTAGGAATAATCCACGCTTACATATATTGTATTTTGTCATGTGCACTGCTTACGGTACTACATTTTTGGAACGCGAATTTCTCTCGAGACAGTAATTTTACAAACAACGCGCTATGCATAACTAACGGTGCATATACACACAGTGTATACACCGTGACAAATACTGATCCTTGGGATTTTCCTCGTCTTGTTATAAAGATTTGTCCAACATATAAGATAATTTATCAAACGACAGATGAAAATCTCAGAGAATATATTTGCATACGCGGCTACTTATTGTTCACTAAATTATTTGCAAATTAAAAATTGCATTTTATTTTAATTTGAATAATATGTCGCATTTCAAGCGGAAATACGCTTCTCAACAAAATTAAAGAGCCATTTAACATGAGCGCTAATAATGACCGAATTAAATGTCACGTATCTTTGCAAAAAATGATCGCAGAGCGATGTCTGAGAAGGCGTTTTGAAGCTTGAAGCTTTAACTTTCGAATGCTTCAAAGTTCGTTTCTCTGCAAATATTTTACTACAAACAGCGCTAGTTTAAAGTGAACCTTGCAGAATTGAAGAATATAGGGTAAATTCAGGAGAGATGCCATGCATGCACGCTTTTTGGGAGAGATGCCACCCTATCGAAAGCCATTGACAATGAGACGAAAGTCGAGAGACGCCACATGGGGAAAGATGCCACATTCCTAATATTTTTCGATATGTAACAAGTGACGACTTTCGTCTCATTGTCAATGGCTTTCGACAAGGTGGCATCTCTCCTAAATTTACCCTAACTTCAACTTTGATGGCGTGCACGGGGAGAATAAAATTTATTCTCCAAATTTTGTTAATTATATCATAAAACTTAACATTTTCTCTTTAAAATGCTTATTTTATTATTACGTCACAATTTTTTTTTAACTACATAAGTTATGACGATTTGGAATATGTAAGTAGTGCATTTTCAGGTTTTTTTCTCTAAAAAATGTATTTTTCCATATTCTGCCGCCGGTACTAACCCAAAGTGTACACCGGGGGAAATTATGCGGTCGGATATACATCTCGCGCGCGCGCGCGCGCGTGTGTGTGTGTGTTACATCAGAGATAAGAACCCCACAGTTCGTTACTCTCGTAGTATTTAATGACGCCAAACCCTTTCTGCTGTGTTGTGTGTGCGTGCGTGTGTGTATTTATGTGTGTACGCGCGTCATCGCGAAAAAGTGATTTGTCGCAGAAGTGGTAACACACGATTTTAAGACGCGCGCACACACATAAATACACTACGGGAGTGACAAACCGTATATAGGGTTCTTATCTCTGCTGTACACACACACACGAGCGCGCGCGCGAAGTGTAACCTCCCTCGGTGTACATACACCTTGAATAATACCGGCGGCAGAATACGGCAAAATACATTTTTTTAAGAAAAATGCACTGCTCACTTCAAATCATCATAACTCAATATAAAAAAATTGTAGCGTAATGATTAAAAAAGCATTTTAAAGAGGAAATATTAAGGTGTATATGATATAATTAACAAAATTTGGAAAATAAATTCTATTCTCTCCGTCCACGCCAAAGTTGGTTATATTCTTCAATTTTGCAAGATTTACTTTAAACCATATGCCGTTTGTAGTAAAATATTTTCAGAGAAACGAGCCTCGAAGCATTCGAAAGTTGAGACTTTAAGCTTTAAAACGCTTTTTTCAAACATCGCTCTGCGATCATTTATCGCGATAATATGTGACTTTGAATTTGATCCTTTTTAACGCTGATTTTAAGTGGCCCTTTAATTTTATTGAGAAGTGTAGTTTGCAGCCGCATAAAATTACACGAAACATCAATTTGTAATTCTATATGCAAAACGTATCAGCGAAATTCTAATAAAATACTTCATAAATAATAGATTTGCGTTTACTTCAGCAAAAATACATAATTTTATAAAGGTAATATAACGATCAGAGACATTTGCGGAAAAAATTCAGCGTGCACCATAGTCCCGAATTAATTATGTTATTTCACCACAATATTGCGAATTCTCTCGAAAATTTAGCAAGGCAAAACTTTATTTTTCAAACTGCATTCATGAAAAATCTGGACGTACAGTTTGCGTTACATCCGAGTTTTTCGGTAATTACGGAGTATCCCTTATCTTTTACACACGTGTAAAACGACTAGCTGCTATAATAACTGCACGCTTAACGAGATCGTGTGCAAGCATGGAATCGGTGCTTAGCAGCGTGCATACAATTATGTAGCGCACTTATTTATATTTTGCTCCGCGAAATGTAAAGCAATACATATTGTTTCACAGAAAATTGCACGTGCATTTCACGCAAAATATGAAACAATCGTAAAAATTTTCTATATTACACTGAAAAAATGTATGTAATTTTACATGTTAAAAAATTTTACATTGTAAAAAGTTATTTGTTTGAAATCGGAAAATTATCTAATTATTACTGTAATTCTTTCGCGTTTCTTAAGCCGAACAATTTGTTGCTTTATTTTATAAAAAAAGAACAATTATACATGTATGTAGACTCGATGTAGACACACTGAAAGAAATATTTCGTGAAATTACATGATTATGCTGGGTTTTTTTCCGACCCAGCATAATCATGCAATATTATTACTAATGTAATTTTACGTTTTTTAAAGTGAAAATACATATTAATGTAAAATATAGGTAAAATACATATTAATGTAAAATATAGGTAAAATATATAAGGTAAAATATAGGTAAAATTACTCTTTTTATGTAAAAATCACTTGTAGTTTTAAAATAGCTCATATAACCTAGTCAACAGTTCTTTCACCGCCAAACTTCTAAAAGTTTCCAGTGTGCATACCCCAATTGTTCTTTAGTATTTAAGAAATATTCAAATTTTATGGTACATTTAGTGAGAAGTAAACATACGGGTGATAATTTGGTATAATATACATTTTTCAGTGGAATATATATTTTATGTATTATAAAATTACATATAATCTGTAATTTTCAATGTAAGTAGTAAAATATTGCATGATTATGCTGGGTCGGAAAAGAACCCATGTAATTTCATAAAATTTTTTTCAGTGTACTTTTATTGGGTGACTTTACTTGATGGAAATTTTTTAACCTAATTTAAACATTATTAACTATTTAATGTTAAAAATTAGATTTTTTTTAGAAAGAAACTGAAGAACACATTTTCTAAGAAGCAATTGTCATCAGAAGGTGTACTTCTGATTGTGAAACTTTTATACAGGGTGTTGAAAAAAAAGGTAAAATATTTTAAGCGGTGATTTCTCACACAAATTCAAGAGGAAAACTTCATATGACCATATGTCCGAAACGGCTTGGTTTCAAAATTATAGGGTGTCAAAGTTGAAGAAAAAATTTCGTTATTTCCAAAAATTTCGAAAACTACTCGGGTTATTTTGATGAAACTTGGTGTATGATTAAAGGACATTAAAATAACCCGAGTGGTTTTCGAAATTTTTGGAAATAATGAAATTTTGCCTTTAACTTTGACATCTTGTATTTTTGAAACTAAACCGTTTCGGACATATGGTCATGTGGTTTTCGTCTTGAATTCGTGTGAAGAATCACCCCTTAAAATATTTTACCCTTCTTTTCAACACCCTGTATAGTGTGTGTATAATCTATCGTCGCATTACGCGTGCACTTGAAGATTATACTTATCTATTCGTTAAAACGATGTAATTTATCAACTTTATAACGCACCTTGCTGTTAAACTATTAATTAGTGATTAAATATTAAAGCGTCAAATTGAATATTTCAATGACGGCCAATGTGTATGTGCGCGTAGACATCGCGGTGAATAGCATGATTCAGATTACATCACGCATATATTGCATTTTAGTACACATAATATCCCGTAAACGTTATGAATATATCTCGCGTAACGTCTCATTGATGTACTGCAAATGACGGCAAACAAAGCGTGATTGCATTAGACGATTCGCATCAGGTGATGTGTGCAGCGAGACAATCGCGTTTAAGCTAAAACCACCGTAAATCCGCTATAAATGGACGGCCGCAGATCGAATTAAAGGCTCCCGGCTTTTGCCGACGACAAAATGTTGAAAACGCATACCCTAGTGTAGGATTTCCTCTCATTTAATTTACAAAAATCTTATAACCGAAGATCCGTTGCAGCTGCATCGCGACTTCACTCACTCTTGTCGTCCCTTGGTAAACGAATAGCCAACGATTATGTAGGCTGTTCCGGAATTTTTACAGCTTTTGGAGCAATAGGGCAAATGTTCTTTATTTTATTTTTTACTAGGTATTAATAAGATTTAGCATATTAAATGAGCTTTTAATTATTAGTTATTAATATAAGTGTATTTGGTTTAATTATATACAGAGCATTTCGTTAATCACGCGTCTTCTTCTGCCAATATTACGGATCAAGTGAAGAATAAGTTGTTTCAACTTTAGCTTTAAAAACTTTTAAGCCGTAAAAGATGAAGGTTCTTGTAAAAAATTAAATTTTAGAAGCGGAAATAAGTAATGTTAAACAAACCTTACTTTTTTAAATTAAGTTTTAATTAAATTTTATGTTCTAACTTCTAACATATCTTTTTATTTTATGTTAAACTGTAAAAGTGGCAAATATCATGTTAAACAAAAATAAAAATTTGAATTTACACGAAAGTGTTTAAACACCTTTGCCGTGAAAAAAGAAACCGATTATAGATCATTTTACGCACCTTGGGTAATCTTGCAATCTCGTCGATCTTATTAGTCTCGCCGATTTTAGCGTGATCAAGATTCTAAGATTGCGAACAGACGCAGAGCGGTGGAAAAGCCCGACTTCATGCATTTGTAAGTGCAATTTGCTCCTTAGAAATTACTTCGCGCTCGGGAAACTCGAATACCCGTCGATCGCCGATAGACGTTGAACGATTCTCTCGTGGAACGCCCGCGTTCCTTCGGTTTCTCCTGTCGATCGTGAAAATGGTTGGATGTAAAATGCAGGAACTCGATAATCGATAACTAGCTCGCAGTTACTTTCCAAGTCCTCTCACGATCTTTGTGGACGCTTGCTGAGAGTTTGCTCACCGAGCAAGCATCTCGCAAATAATTAAACAATCTGTAAACATTCTTTAATTATAAAAATAAATTATAAGTATTTTGGTTTGTCATTGTTTTTAGCTTCAAATTCAGAATTATACATTTTTTTGTATTAAAAGTAATCCAAATTTGTATTTAAATTAAGAAAATTTCACACTAATTGTAAAAAAACGAAAAATTAATTTTAAATATATAATACAACGTCGCGGAACAAATATATACCAATTCAATTTTCATTTGTTTGAATGTGACAAATATATAGATATTATCAAGCTAAAATTTTGTAACACAACCATATTAATTAATTAGATTAGATTCTAATTTGTTAATTTAGATTAGAATTAGTCTTGTAAAAAAAGAACGTCTGTTGTTCGGCTGAGATATCAAGACAAAAAGGATATTTGTAACCGAACGAACGCAGCTTCTCTTTTTCGATTGAGAAAATGGAAACTCGAATAATCGTCCATCGTCCGCAAACATTGCGACGATTCCGACGTGGAATGCAGCGCGTTCCTACGCCTCGCCGTTTTCTGCACTCGCAACTTCCTAGCCGTGAAATGAAGCGAAATCGATAATGGAGCACGCCCGTGCGCAAATTGTCGCGAGATAAAAGCCGTTATGAAAACAAACTGCCGATAGTAGAAAAGAGAATGCTCGCCGATTTGAATTAACTCTAAAAAAAGTTGTGATTTTCTTAGTCCGAATCTTGTATAGACGATTAGTTACGTTATAATGTCTCGAACATTTCCCAAATGTAGCAAATGTTACTAGAAGTATCCTGATATCTGAAGTACCTTCTATTTTCGAAATTTAATTTCAAATGCTGAATATTAAATTAATTTGAAATATTATCACATGGTCTCATTTGAATGATTTCTATAATTATGATTATGATTTGGAAACTAAATATTTTAAATGTTACAAAATTAGTCATTAAGAATGGAAACCGTTACAAAGAATAAACAATCTTACTATTTTAATTAAATTAACTGACAAATTGTAAATAGCGCAAAGATAATTTATTCCGTTTTGCTGCAATTTTTAAGATCCATCGAGAAAACGGTAACGATGTTCCGCCGGGTAAAAATAAAAATTAAAATCTTAGCGGGACACAAAAGCGTGTCGATGAATTTCGCTCACGCGCTGGATTTCATATTCGATTTCGGTGGCTTTGAGAGCGACGTGGAGTAATAACGATAAGTGTTTCCGTAGCGTGAAAACGCACTCACGTTTCGAGCTCCGAAGAGAGCGGAAGGGAAAGAGGCGAACGGTTAGGTAGAAAAAAGAGGGTGAAAAATAGTTCGTGCGCACGATAGGTCACCTCGTGGCGACAAATCGATCTCTGCTCGACAATTAAAGTCACCCATCCCCGCTAAGTTGGCGTGCGCCTCCATGCGATCATTATCTATGCCGTGATTGGCTCTCGTGACCGGGGCTGCACGCAGCCACCTTTCTTTCATTCTCACTCGTCATCCACCTCAATAAAAAAAAAAAGAAACCGCCGTGTCTGGCCTTTAATTCGATCGAAGGGACGAAACGGCTGAGAAAGAGATATCCATATTACTACACCTAACTTAAGCTATATCAAAATATTGAGTAATTGTCTCAAAAACTAAAATATTCAATCACTTTAGCAAAATATTATAAAAAGACAAATTACTTTTCATGAATTTTTGTTGATACATTTAACAATTCATATAGGCAAACTTGCTATTTTTGGAATTTCCACGTAATATAGGGGAACCCGGGGCATAACGGGAACGCTAAGGTTTAATCTAGTTTACAACATATTAAAAATAAATTAATAAACTTTGTTCTGCATTAAAATATTCTTTGAAATGTCCCCTATAAAAAAAATACAAGTTTTACTACAAAAGAATAGTTTAAAAGGACGAAAAGAAATTACTGTTTTTTGAAAACGTGAGTTAACCTCTTATTACGGATTTTATGTCGGGCATAATGGGATCTCTCACAAAACTTGTTTATTAATGTTCAAAACTTCTTAAAAGTGATTTATTAGAACGCGCACTATATGTATTATTGCATTTTTAAATAATAATAATTATTTATTACTAATACTTTTCTTACAGTACACATTTTCTTATTAAAATGTAAATAAAAATAAAAATTTGGTGTAATAACCTTTGGCATCAATATATTGCGCAATATAACATAGGTATATACTATAGCGTATGAAAAAAAAAACATTTTAAGAACACAAGGCATCATGCCCCATGGACTAATTTCCCGTTATGCCTCAAGTGTATAAGTTTACTTTAGGAATATAAATTGTCACAGATAATCCATATTGCACAGACACTTTACTAAATTAACAAGAAATGATTGTTTAATAACGTAAATATACTTACGGTAATAAAAAATAGAATTTTATCATTGCTTACCATATGTAATGTATCAAAGAAATTGTAACTCACAATCAGTCGCGGAGAACATCGCGAACGCATTAAATAATTTGTAGCATTTTTCAGCTAAAAATAATATCAAAACTAATAACAGCACAGCACATGGGTACAGACATCTAAGAGCAATAATTTCCATACATTTCGTTACATGACAACATCTCTGTAAAGAGATATCGACCATATTTCATTATACCCCGTGGTCCCGTTATGCCCCGGGTCCCCCTATCGGCATTCTTTCTTAATATACTTCACAAATAGTATAATATAGCGAATTATAAATAATATATGTTATAAATATCTTAGATATATGCAATGCATCCTTTTTTACGTCCTTTGTACCTACTTCTTTTCCCTCTTTCTTTTTGTACGGGATTTTCTGACAACGGTAGAGGGTGCGTGGAATTAGAACCGGAGAGGAAAACGACCCCGTACCTCAGCTCCTTACAACTTAGCGAGAGGGAAAAGGGGTTACTGAAGACGCGTTCCACTGGATAATGTATCTGGAAGTACAAATGGACAACGTTCGAAGGGATGCTGCGCCGCCTTGGGTTCCCATATCGCTATCGAGAAGTCGTGGAACAGAAAAAAACGGGAAGAAGTGAAAGAGGGTTAGGTGAATAGATAGGCACTTTCGTAAGTTAGTTTCGTTCTTGAGGGGAAGGTATTTTTAAAAGTTCGAAGCGCCGAGGACGGCTTGCCTTCTTTTGAGAGCGAGTTGTTTGACGAGGGATGCGCGATTTCTTTACCGATCGATAGTTTGGCGACTTTTGAGATGTCTTAGATTTCTATTACATGATGTTTTTATCAGAAAAGAGAATTTTAATAAAAATAACGTTAAATAATTTATAAAGTTAATATTTAATTGAGGAAATTTGACAAATATGATATATTTTTAAGAATATATTTTGAAATACTCCTTTAACATTCATAACATATATTATTCATAATTCTAGTATTTGTAAAGTACCTGTATTAAGAAAGAATGCTGATATATTAATTTTATTAAATTATTTATAAGATTGAGAAATTAGAAGGAAGAAAAGAATTGGCGAAGAAGATGTGCCTTCCTAATATTTTTTACAATTGATTTATATATTACAATACGACTATACTGTTTTATTATAATTATATATTAAAATGTATAAAAATATATGAAAAATAATTATCTAAAATTGTACAATATTTAATATCACTCAATATCAATTTATGATTCTATTAAAAAATTCTATTAAAAAAGCATTAACTGTGCTTCAATTCCTTTTTTAGCGATGAGATTGTAAGATGCTAACTGATCTTCTTCAATAAGTTTTTTCTTTAAATATAATAATTTGTTTCCTATATGCTGCAAAAATATGATACAAGACCACGAATCATGCAATTAAGAATTTCGATTTCAAGCTATTGTTGCAGACTTTTTATGTCGATCTACACGTTAATAAACATCATTCTTCTGGTATCGTAAATAAACACTATTTAAGAAAAAATGTTTAAAGTAATTTATCGCTACCAGATGTTGTTCTTTTACGATGAATTGTAGATGTACAAGCTTGAGATATCGATGGCACATATACGTGTACTGATATGTAACGTGTACACATATGCACATACGTATATATTACACACGCGTCTCGCTTGCCATCCCGCTAACTTACGAGTCCGCTTTTTTGATTTCCCTTGGCGAAGTTTTCATGCATTTTTCAGACGCGACTCGCACCGGTCGGCGAATACGCGTTTATTGAAACTGCCCGCTCTGTTTGAATTTTCCTGAGTCCAAACCGTACTTTTCTTCCACAGAAAAAGTGGACTCTCGGTTAATTCTTTAAAATATTATGGCTATCAAAGCGCCATCTGTTTTTTCAACATCTTTCGACAAACTTTACAACGCAATCCTTTTTCGATATCCCATTAAAAAAAACTTTTACACAAATTTAACTTTGACCACATTTTTGCATTTAAATTGTTTTAATAAAATTGTAAGTGACTGCGTGTGTACGAAAATATTCAGAAAGTTATTGAGCAAAATAGAAAAAATGTAGCAAATTATAAGTAAGAAAATGATTCATCTTTTGTCAAAATTAACGAATTTTTGCACTTGATGATTAAAAAATGCTAAGTAAATACTTTTCTGTAAACTTTTTTACGTTTTTTTAATAATTTAATCAAGAAAGGATTCAGTAGATTATATACGGTTGAGTTAACATCCGAATTCTAAGCTGGTAATCCGCACGGCTTATGTTTCCCCGGATTATTCGCCACGTTCGACCCTCGCCGGGATCCAATTATTCATAACCGTGAATTATTACCGAATCGAACAAATTATTGAAACTATTCTGCCATCTGTAAGCTCTGAACTCTGAATTCTCCAAAGCCGAGAAGAACTTCGATCTTGTAAGCCGATTTATATTGTGCTCGCCGACGTGCGCAACTTCTTTTAATTCATGCGCATCTCGTAGGCATTGTCTTCCTCGCTTAATTGCCTACGGAATACTATACTTCGATCCAATTAACACACGCTCGAAAATTCCGATGCACGCGTGCGCGCGCGCGCTCAAGTGCACGACACTTCTTGTTATCGTCGACTGCATTAACTGCAACGCCATCGATGCGCGGCCACAAGGGTTATGCAATTTACGGCGTTTACGCGTGCCCGCTCGGCCATAATCGCGCGATCGAAATTGCAGGTTGCGGATGTGAACAGTCGCATGATGCAGTCGAGCGACAATGTGTGATTAATGATCCACTCGTCAGGAAAAAGAGTGTGCATGAAAGTGTAGGTAAGAATAAATAATTGTGTTTTCTTGGAACGTTAATTAAATTAGAATTAAGCGGTTTTATTCATTGTAGTTAAAGAAGACACAAAAAAATATTTTTTAAATTTATTATTTTAGTGTAACTTTATTTCAAAACAGACTGCCACACATAATTGGATTTTTTAATATGTCTATTATAATTTAGATATCATAAATTGCTACTTCGGTGTTCTTTTTATTATTAAATTTATTGTTTTTTTAATATACCAAATTTTTTAAACCAAATATGAGTGTTTTGCCAGTAAATAACTACTAATAATGATTTTTATATTCGACTTAACTGGCTACTTTTAAAGTGCAGTTGTCATGACGTAATCGATTTTTGCGTGATAACGATAATGTTTTCATCAAGGCTGACAAAGTCCATCCGCGAGAAAACGAGGAGACAGTTAAAAGAATCTTGTTTTGATATTCGGCTTCTCGCAGAGCGAGAAGAGAGGGTTGAGATGTTTGTTTTACTCGCGTTATTTACATGCTCGAAGTGCATCGCGAATAAAGTGCCGAGTAACGGCTAATTAACGCGCGCGGTAATTAGTCATATATGTTTTCCGGATTCGGTAGTGTGAGTGATTCCTGTCGGCGGCGAAGGAGCAGATCGACAGAATGACATCGGCTGGTGAGTGTTTTTAGGCCTCATCATAATTATGTTATGTATGTATTTCCTTCCTCCGCCTACAATTGTATTTAATAGCAATAGCTAGTTGAGTCGAATAAAAAATCATTATTGTTACCAAGTTTTTTGAAATGGGTTAGATTAAAATTTTGATAATTGCATTTATATTAATTTCCCTAATTTCTTTGCAAGAAAATCGATAGTATTTCTTCGTTGTATGCTTATCTTGACAATAATTATGCGTCAAAATAACTGTAATCCAAAAATAAGGGTTGATAGAGTTTTTGTTGTATCAATTTGTGCATATCACAGCTGTGTATAAAATGGGCGAACTGTTACTCAATTAATACATATCACTGGCTTCCGAATCGAAACGAGAGAATAAAAATTCTATTCGGTGAAATTATTCTGCCGTGCGATGAATTTGATATTCAGCGTTTATAAAAAAATTCTTTCTTTACACCTTCCCAATTGATACATTTATTGTTTATAGAATTTCTACCTCTTTACCTCTTATTAACGGACCTTTCCTTAACAATTTTTAAATAATAAATTTTGTTATAATTATAATTAATTATTTAAAGGTAATTAATGCTTTAAAATAAGAAAGTAAAAATGTCGGTCAACCAATAGAAATCAAATTATTTTATTTTTTGTTACTTTGTTATATTTTTTTTAAATATGTCCACACAAGATAATAATCTTAAGCTAGCTCGTATTTATAGTCATGTAATTAATCAAGAAATCAAATTTATATAGTTAAGTAATAATAATAAATTAAATTATATAAATAATTATTTATTTAATTTAAAATAAATTTTGTTTTTTAAATAATATCTAGGATTAATAATTTCTTTTAAATATTGGAATAATTATAAAACAATTATTTTAATTGTGTTTTTTATTAAAAGAAAAAAATATTTTACATACGTATAACGGCTAAAATTTACTAATAGCATATACGTATTGTCATTTACGCGCGCGATGAGATCCGAGTCGACAAGTAGCGGTGCGTGTATCTGGTATCATTGTGTGTGTCGTCGTATTTTCATCGAAACGCGATTGTATCGACTTGGGAGACGCCAAAAGCGATTACTTCCTACAAACAGTTTATCGAAGCAAGTATTTTGCGCGATTTATTCGTTATTTAGAGATCCAAAGCGAGAGAAAGACCAATAATTAATTAGTAATGATTGTTGTATTGCAGTAGTTAGACACGCACAGAAAATAATAATTTCTTTAATGATGTTTTAATTAAACGTATCTCACGTAACCCTCTAAATTTCTTATTCATTTAAATATGATTTACTTATTTCGGATTGAGAGCACAGTTATCCATGAATCGCCAAATCAAAGTAATGGAGAACATGATATCGATCTTTTATTAATAATTCATGTATCTCATTAAATTTATAAATCCGTTTAAAATATATTGCGCGTACGGCATTGCATTTCAATTGTATATTTTCGAACAATCGTCTTTATTAAATATTAACTTACTTAATTTTATTAACGCACGGTATCAGAATATCAACGTTATTTCCCAATTTTTCGTTGCCATGGGTTTAGTTAACAAGATACGGTCTCTCTCGTAATCAGACCCGTATTTTAATATTTACCAACCGCGTGGCATAAATTTGATGTTTATATCGTGATTTACCAAAACTCTCTGCTGTTCGACATTTTATTCGTTGTGCTAATTTGCGAGATTACCAATCGAATCATAAAACTCCATGTTTTTCTTCGCGTAATTTTTGTAATTGCGATTTTGTCGAAATGTAAAATGGTATCTAGAGTATGCATCGTGTAATGAACATCGGGCATGCCGTACAAAGTACAGGTGATTATTCTATTATTAATACGCGCGGTCGTAATTAACCATGTTTTTGCGAGTGTTGTTTTGTGTGAGTGCAACGAATCTGAAAGGAGGTTACCCCTGGGAAGCATCGAGCCTCAGTGGAGCAACCATGGCGTGAGTATAAATTATATAATTTTTTATTCTATTAGTTACTTTGGAAGAATTTATTAGTTATAATTGTATAGGGGCGAATGACATATCATCTTTTACTTTACTAATATAATGAATTTTTGTGAAAATTGTAGTTATAGTATACAAATATGGATATGTACAAGAAAATTGATAAATATAGAAATATGTATATTATACCTTGAAATAAATGAGCTAACAATAAGACAATATTTATAAATACAAATGTTTAATCTTTGAATTGTTATAACAATTTATTGAACATTTATACTAGTTATTAAGCACAAGAATGATTTGCGGGAAACGTAATTAAGAAGCTCTGAAGATATAATATATTAATAATTTTATATAGTTATCTACTTTATCACAAATTTTTTTAAATAGATTATAATAGATTTTATTTTTATCGCCCAAATGATTAGCAGAAAACAAGAAAAAAGTTAAAAAAATAAAATAATGCTAAATAGCAAGTATATACGATAGGTACTCTCTGATAGTCAGAATATTAAATTTTTACTTAGGTAAATACTTTTATAGTATTTATATTTCATGGATAATGCAGATTGAAACAAGATGTTTATGTATTCTCAATGTATAGTTATGTGTAAAATAAAAATTATTTATAAAACACAGTAAAGAAAGATTATCAACTTAATTGTACAACATTTTATATCACGACGTTTAATAACGTAATATTTAATCTCGTCGTGTAATGTAATATTGTGGACTACAGTCGTACAGTACTTTAATAACATCAGGTTTTACGAGAATAACCATTTCGCTTTTCACAATCAACTGAGCACATTATGAATTGATCTGTAATGAAAACGTAATTATTAAACCGTCTGTGTCCTAATGCATGAAACTTTATTCCGAATATGTCATCTTTGATACGAGATTTGTGTAATAAGTATAAATATGGACCGTAATGATTGGCAAAAGTAAAACTAACAAAAATAAAATGATTATGCGAAATTCATTTAACTCATTGTCAGTCTTTTAAATTAATTTAAATAATTATAAAAATTTATGAAATATTCTAGAGAGAGCAATCAAAAGGCCAAAAGGAGAAAAAATGTTTTTCTATAACTATTAACTAATTAAATTAACGGAATGACTAATAAGGCAATAGTTATACCGGCACTTGCATGATATTCGTTTTGGAATCAGAGAGGTCAATCGAGATGAAGAATATCTAATATCTATACCTCTATTATCTCTGGCACATAAAAATACACATACACACCTACGTGAGAGAATTAAAACGGACCGCCATCGTGTACTGGCGCATTTTTACGACGTAATCCTGATTTATATCGATACACCGGCGACCGGCAATCGCGGGGCTTAATTGAAATTAAACGGGACTTCATTTGGCGGGTGCGAAATTTTCGATACGGGACAAATTGTGCTGTCGATTTATTTCGGCATACCCCGTCATAGAAACGAGCGACTATCGTATTTTGCGGATTATTATACTGCCTGGCGTTGCATTACCCGCGAATCAGCTACTTCGCAATCCGGAATTATTTCCAAATTATCCAGCCGCTGTTATCGTCCATCGCGCAAGCATTAATAACTGAGCAATAACGAGAACGCGAACGAGCGGTCGCAGCATTGAGAATCGATTACGCCTCTCCATCCGCCACTCGCGTGCATTAATCCGAATTCGCATAGGTAATCTTGGTCTTAAAAATACTTGCTGTTTTCCGGTCCAATCGGAATAGATTATCAAGATTTGTCTGCAATATTTTTGTCCGCTAAATTTTTGGGCAATATATAGATAAATTTTTGTCTAGATCAAATTATTTTTAAAATTACATTATATTTTGCACACTAAAAAATACAACGTTAAAAACCAATATAAGCGTTGAATAACTACAAATTAACTATAAATTTTTGTTTTAAAATCATAGGCGATTTAAATATAAATCACAATTAAATTATACATTTATTTAACGTAAAATTAGTAATATGATTGTTAGCCTATATAATAATTATATTATGTATAAATATAATATGTATATAAGCAAATGTAACTAATATAAATTAAAAATTAACGATCACACTAAACACTAATACAAATAAAAGTAATCTGTACGCAATTTTACGTTTCTGTTATACCTACCGTTGCAAAATATAAATATAAATAGCACAGTTAAATATATACAGCATAAATATACGTATACAGCACGGTTTGCGTTACGGAAAAAGTGCGATTTTGAATCAAAATTTGCAACAAAATTGTTACAATATGCCAAATATCGCGCGTTGCAAACCTATCTTTAGTCATAAGCGATCATCGCAAGCGAACGAGCGGATTGCACTTTGTAGCACAATCCGGATTTATAACAGCAAAAACACCCGCTTTTATCGAGTGCTCGCGGCCTCCGTCGAAATTAAACGAGCGTCCGCCTGACCTCCTTTCGACCATCCTATCGTGTACATAGTTGCTTCGTGTGGACGTATTTCATCGGTGTGGAACATTTTAATCGGTTTCGTAGTTTGAGAGAGTCGTGCAATTCTGTCGAAATCCTGTTCTGAAAAAACAGGAAGGGTTTTCGGATTTTTAGTATTAGAGAATTCATTCTAGCCGGTTCGTTATGATTCCGTCAGTCGAGATAATTAAATTGTATGTGTGTGGAGAGAAAGAGAAAGAGAAAGAGACAGAGAGAGAGAGAGAGAGATAGGAGCAGAGGGTAAATCTGACATTAGCACTTATCTTTTATGTATAAATTAAAAATGACATATGATATATTTAATGTATTAGGCAAACATATAAGAAAATCGATACATATAAATGTAAGATATATGTATATTTATATGTATAACATGTGTATATGACTTATTCGCATAAATTTCGTGCTACAATTATTTATTAATTGCGACACATTTTAAATTTCGAAATTAGTAGTACATTTTATTTGCACCGGAAGTAATACAAATGTTACACACCGTGCCCGGTGTGTCCCCCTTATGCTTGCTGAAATAGGCCACCCGCGGGGGTTTTGGTCAGTAAGAATCTGACCCTTAGGCTCTTCCCCAAGGGTCAAGGGAACCTATGCAAGCTTTCCCCCGCATAAAAAAGTACACTTTATTTAACAATGGAATCGATAATCAATAGTCTTTAAATTAGATTAAATTCACAAGAAATGTTATTTAAATAATTAAAATTAATTAAAATATTGTTAATGGATTTATCTGTTTAAAATAATAGATTATTAATTACATGCGATTAAAAATAACAGTGATTTAATTAATAAAGAATTTTTATTTTTACATTGCAAATGAACTGAATCTTTTGATAAATATTAATTAGTCTTTAACAGACGTTAATTCAGTGGCTGATAAAACAGCCACGACGCATCTGTGGCGCGCTATGTATATAATTTGCGTATTCGGCATCGACGACGTTCACTGTACATTTGCTATTTTAATTTAAAGCAACGTATGTTTTGTGACGTGAACACTACGCGTTAATCGCATACGAACGAGCGAACTGCGCGAGGGAAAATCCCTGGTAAATCCCGGACGAGTGCAATTCGTGCATCGGCGCAAGCTGCAGGTAGCGCGAGGACGATTGTCCGCGCCGTTGCACGTCCCCAAAACGATAACATCTCATGATCTGTCGGACGGATGAACAAGAGCGTGGGGTGCGCGAATTCCGCGTCGGACCGATAATTGAAAATCAGTGTCCCATATATCGATTCGCCGGATTGTCGAATCTCCAAACGCACTCGCTGCTTCGTCTGTGCTCTGTTATTCGCGCGTGCGTGTTCAAGTTTTCAAAATGGAAATGTTTAATGCGCTCGTTTTATTACTTTGACAATGTGTCGAACAAAAAATTGCGTCATAATACATTTTCGCGTAAAAAAGGATAGCAGAAAAAAAGAAGAGGGACTAAAATAAAACAAAATTGTATTATAAAAATTTGCGAAACATATAGCGTAGTTTTTATACACAAACTGTGTTTTATTATTGTTAAATGTTAAATGTTAGATATCGTAAAACACAATATATCGAATAGGAAGCTCAACAGTCATAAGTTGAAAGAAATGTCAAAATTGCTAATTACTTTTATATTAAAACGTAAGCATGCATGCAATTATTTCTTGGTATTTTTTGTCTGGCACATTAACAAATTTTTTTAAATATTGTCAATTCCTTTTTCTATGTTTTGCACAGGTCTTTTTCAAAATAATCTGGGACTGATTTTAAGATAAAATTACAACTTTGGAATATAATTATTTATTTCGTCTTCATATTAAAAAGTTAATTTTTTTAAAAACTCAATTAAAATAATAAATAAATTTGTAAAGAATTATCTTAGAAATAAAATTATATTACTTTGAAATAATCTAATAAAATGAGAACTAAATTTACGTAAAAAGTAAGCGAGCAATGAAGGCTATATGGCGACAATGCACTCTGTGCTAAATTCACCGGTTCGTTTCCGCTCGTTTTCGCCGTATGCGTCGTCGAGAAGGATAATTTTTCGCGTTGTAATCGGTGTAATCCTCGTATCCGAGTCAGCCAGCCGGATATGAATGCTAAGAGGATTTTCCGGATTTTGAGGATGCGATGCGCGACCGCGAAGGGGACGCCCAACAAATTATGCAACGTGCGGTCAGCCGCGCGATAACGAGCGGCTGAAAAATCGCGACTTTCCCGACTGCGAGATAAAGCAGGCCGCTCGTTGTTAAATGCGTTTCATAATGAAACGGCTGTTCCCTGCGAATCAACGTGTGGCCGTAGATTTAAAATTTTGCCCGTGTGTACATCTGGTCGATATTGTTGACGTTATGACTCTTAGAACTATAAATTTACTATTATTCTTAACTTTTATACATTTGTAAAATAGAAAAAAGTATTATTTTAACAAAAATAGGATATGTTGTCGTATAATGCTGCTATTACTTCTAATATAAATCTCTATACATCGTCATCAAAAGTATTTCTAAAATAAAATTTTGGAGATTTAAATTGCTGAATTTAGCTTATAATTGTACTAAATAGCTTTTTTTATTTTCCAAACTTATAGAGAACAAACATTGAGATAAAATTTAACATAAAAATAGATAAAATAGATTAATGTTTTTTTAATTAATTTGTATATGTGTGTGTATCTAAAATTATATATATTAGTTAATTAAAATTTCTTTTAGAAACGACGGACTGGTGATAGGAAGCAGTAATTTAATATATTTTATAATAAATATTTTTATATTATTTGAAATTTTTCTAAACTGACCGAAGGCTATATTAGGATTAAGAAGAGCTATTTGACAAAGAGTTGTTTCCGTTTTGCGATATTACCAAATTCACATCTAAAAATATTCGTACGTTTCCTCATCAGTAAGTAAGTACACGACTACTTTTATCAGATTCCCTAGAAGAGCGGACATAAAACGAGCAATATTGGCCATCTTAAGCGGTCTGCGCGAATAGAAAGGGTTGTAACACAAAGAAGAGAGGATAAAAGAGAGGCAGAGAGAGACAGGGAAACAGGACAGAAGTAACTGTTCGGACGGAAGTTCCAATTGCCGACTGGATCTATATTTAACAAGACAGGAGAGTTATACTTTCCACCGGGGCGGTCGGTCGCGACGCGCAGTTGGAGCGCAAAAGTTTCGCCGGAATTATCCTCTACTTCGCCGGCATTGGCCTTAGTCCGCCATCGCCTGAGATAATTAAATATATCCGCGCACGAAAATGCTCAAATGGATTTTCCCTCAGACGAGGGCCACGATAAGGAATTTTCCCGTTCGGGAAACAACGCTGCCGAAAAAAGTTTCCCTCTCTGTTTCTCTCTTTCTCTATTATATCATTGGCACCTTCCCTTCGTTTTGCTGATGATCATGTCGTGTTAAATCGGATTTCGAGTTATGATATTGCATGTTATGATACTATTAGTCATGATACTGCAAAGATTACACAAACCAAAGATAAATCAATAAAGTTTAATAAATTAGTTATAGTCACATTTCTATATTTTCTAAAACATATTTAAAGGTATTTTTTATTAATTAAAAAGTCTGAAGAAACATTTAAATTGCTAAATTTGTCATATAATTATACAGTAATGTTTTAATAGAAGCTCTTATGTTAATAATAATTTTGTGAGAATATATACAGAAAAAATGTTTACATATAAATATAAGAAACTGTAAGATTCGAAACTTATTATTATAATTACAGTTTATAGAATTTACAATCTTGAAACGTTTTTGCATATCAATTAAAAGTGTAAAATTTATTGGAAGATTTGATTCTATCTTTTTACAATTTTTAACGTAGAAAATCGCATAATAATTTTTGTAATAGAATTGGTAAGGATTCTGTTATACTTGTTATATAATTTACAAAGATTCGTTCAGAAAATAATTTTTTATTGTCGTCGCAACATATCTGTGCGATGCGCAGCTGCTCGTAGCGGCATATAAATTGAAAAGTACCGCGGTATGCGCATATAAGTACCTATTTCTTGAAAACGATATTGAGGCGCAAGCCGCGATTTTATTGTTTTTCGAGACTCTCTTGCACGATACTTGGTAAGGGTCTAGGTCGAAATTGTTGCGGGGACTTCTCGAGAGAAGCGCCATTAAGTTCCATTTTTTCTTCATCTCAATTGAGTTAGCCTCGCGCGAACTTCCACTCAGCAAAGTTAGCCGCGAACGAAGGACTATAATTATTATGCCGCATAATGCGACTCGGCTCGCGGCACTGCGACATCGAGATCCCGAAGGAACCCACTCGCTCTCATTTAATTCACCAAACCGACAAGCTTTGATAAGGAAAGGATTCACTCTGTGCTGCTGTTAGTTATAATGTAAGAACATAAAATTTCTTTTAGCAATAATTTTATCTAAATTGTTATAATTCATCTCTAATTTTTCTTAATTTTTACAACGTAATACCTATGCACACATAGTATATGAGATTTTTTTATAAAAGTTCAAAAAGTATATATATGTGTTTAATTCCAGATTATATTATAATCTGTTGGCTTATTTATTTACATCAAATATTTGTTTATAATATGCATAGATATATTTTATATATATAGATATATAGACCAAAGATAAATTATATAGTATCTTCAAATTATACAGTCAAATAAAACATTTATGATAAGTTTATATTCTATTATATGCTCTATAATAATTAACTAAATATTAGAAATAGTAAATCATTGAATAAAAATTATTTAATTATTGAATGGAAAAAAAGTAATTTGTAATTTTGTAAATATTTTTTACGTACATTAAAATACTTCGTTAAAGATGAAAAAGACGGGAATAATCGATGCGATTTTAGCACTGAAAGATTTCACAGCAAATGGAAAAAAAATTGGGCGGAAAGCGAATAAATTAAAAGGGGGAATGTGTTGCGCCAACTGGTGAAAATTGAAGTCGACATTTTTCGGCCGTCCATTCATTCTTTAATCAATGAATTCCCTATTGGATTTTGCTCCCTCAGAATTTTATTTTCGACCACAGCTCGTCAAGCTCAATTATCCGTTTACTAAATGCTATAAATAATTTTTTCATATTACCCAGAAGCGGAAAATTTGGTAAATTTACAATTTCTTTGTGATCAAAATAATCGACATTTAACATTTCGAGGAATGTATTTATTTTGAGGTATTTTTAAATATTATATAGATTTATGGATTTCTCCACATTTTCTTCTTTAACTTATTTTAATTCAATATCGTAAAATATTATAATCAAGATATTCTCTCTTGTTTGTTGTTTACAGCTTATAAAAATAAGTTTATTGAAATTATTTAAATAATACAATGAAAAGGCTTATAAATAGTCTATAAATGCTAAAATTTGTTGACGAAACTGCATATAACTCTTTACAAATATATTAATTTATAGTTTTGATTTTATGATGTCAGAAAAAAGCGCTTTCAGAGTTAATAAAATATGTAAATTATAGCTGTAAAATTAAACGAGTGAGATATAAATATTAATGTACTACTTGTAGTACTTATAATACATTAATAAAAATTTTATTAAAAAACCTTACAAAGATAAAAATATACGTTAGGTACATAAAAAATCTGTTAAAAGTATACACATCATCATAAATAAAAAATTAACTGTTCTAAAATACATATAAAATCGATCTAATATATTGTCCAAAGCTGCGGTCCATTTGATGCTACAAATGCTTCGAAGCGTTCTTTCTCTTCTTCTTTCTTCATTGAAAGAAAGGAGAAGAAGAATGCTTCGAAGTATAAAAGCTTAAAATATTAACTTTCAACGTTAATTAGGTTAAGGTTTATAGTGTATTGCGCTTAAATACTATGAGATGCACGCAATGTTATCGTGTTCTTCTCTTTTTGGAGAATTTTAAAAAGCTATTTTCTGGAATTAAAATAAGGATTATTAATTAATTTTTTTGCTTCTAAAGTTATATCTAATTATAATATATATTTTTAAATTGCTGCTTCCCAAATTTTATGTCTTTCGAAGTAGTTACAATCGAGGAACATAATCTCACTTTTGATGCTTTCCCGTCCAACTGTGCGTGTTAAAACCCTTTATCCCCGCGAGTAGCTTGTATCGCCACATTGTACAGTCGTAATCCAGTTTCTAGACATATCGAGATATCCACTCCCACAATAATGCCGACATAATAGAAGGGCGCGAAGGACGAGGGGAGTCACGTAATTTGTAATCATGCGACGCATTATGATTCATCGCGATAAACCTGCGTGCTGCGTGTGCTCGCCTCACCCAGTAACGTACTCGAGTATCAACACGTCTACATAATTGTGACCGATGGTCGCCCGATTTTCACAACATGTCTGCGAATCGATCAGGCAAACAACATTGTTCGGCCAATCTAGTTTTTTTTTAAATTACATGCCCGAGATAAAAATATTGCCGGATTATTCGATAAAAATTATCAACATATTTCATAAAGAATACGTCATAATATATCTCGCAATACTGGATGTATTGTAAAGTAGGTATAGAGGCAACAAAGACTTGTTTTAAACAATAATAATAAGTGAAATAGAACCGATAAGAATCTTACAATTATATAATAATATTTCTATGCAAATTGTGTATACTTTTTCCAACTTACAATTAACAGACTGCGCGTTGATTATTTGTCAGGCTTGAAACACAATTTTATGTAATTATCGAGTATTGATTGAAATATGTGGATTTACTATTTCAACAAAAAACTGTGTTTCAAGACGGGCAAATAATTTGCGCGCAGTTTGCTAAGTCGGAAAAAAAATTCAAAATTCACACAGAAATATTATTATTAAGCTATACCAATTAGATACAGCCCGACTGAAGATGGTATTTTTTCTATTTAATTGAAATTCCTTTCTAAATTCTTATTAAAATATTTATTATATATGAAATTTATCCAGTTAAATTTGGATAATTAATATGTTGTATATATGACGTTTAAGTATAAGTGTTTTTAATGTACTTATTTAGTAAAGAAAAAGTGCTTTTGTATTACAAGTATAGGTAATTCAAAACGTACCTATACTTTAAAAATGTTAATGTAATAAATACATTATATTAATAAATTAATTATATTAATAATTGTAGTAATATAAACTTAGAGGGTAAGAGCGTAGAAGAGCTTAAGCTTTCTGACTACTCTCTCAGAAACGTTTTGCTTACATTTCTTTACCGCGAATTATCGAATATAAAAATTCTGATTTCCACAAACGCCTGTACATTGTTTGTTTGTGCTCCATCAACCCAGTGTAAAACTGACGAAGGAAACGAAGAGAGAAAAAGGGAAAATAGTGGAATAATATTTCCATTTTGCTTTATTAAGCTCGGAACTAGAAACCTCCTCCTTACCACCGTTTGTTGCCGTCCTCCCACGGCATAATTATTCTTCGTTGCAGCCGCGTGCAGCTTTTTTCCCCGCACCTTCCGAACGTTTTTGCTGCTTCTTGGCCGCGGTTTTATAATCGTCCGTTGTTTTAGGCGAATGGGAATTCTTTTACTCTCTCTCTCTCTCTCTTTTTTTCTGCCTGCCTTTATCCGTCTCTGCCACTCTTCTTTCTTTCCTGCACCGTCTTTCGCGGAGGCACTTTCCCGGTTAACGACGGCGGGAAGAAAAATAAGTAGTGCCACTCATTTTTAATGCAGGACATAAAGCGCTGTGCATCTTGAGAGCAAGCGTGCGCGCGAAATCCACTCGCCAAATTGAATTTTAAAGGAACGTTCGGTTTAAAAACCGATTTGCAGCCGGAATAGAAAAGCCATGCCTCGAAAAAATTTGAAAGTGCAAGTATGCACTGATGCGAGAGCAGCGTACAGTTACGGACATTATGTATTTACTGGAGCTCGTGTTTTCTTAATGAGAGTGGTTTTTGAAGCAAGTTTAATAGATAAAGGTCGATTCTTTCCGCATACACTAGTGATATGGGATTAAGTATCTTACAAGTAGATTTCAATCTGTTGGAGTAGTTTGGACACTTCCTATGATTACTTAAAAAAATAAAAGCAATATTTCAAGTATACTCAAACCTGGATGAACAGGTTCGAATCCTTTATGAATACCTAAAAAAATCAAAAGTATTACTTTCAAATAGACTCGAACCTAGATCAAATATGTCCAAACCTTTTATGAGTACTTTAATAGAAATTTAATGTATGAGACATAATGTGTGTGTATATATGAATATATATATATTAGGAGTACAAATAAGTTTCCGCCGTTTTTTATCAAAAATTGGGCATTTATTGTGAAAGAACGGTACCTTATGTTTCAATCAAAGTATTGTCCATCGCTAGCCACTAAATTCGTTTGGCACGAATCTTCCTCCAATAATGCTTCCAATTCCGTGTCTTCGTACACTTTCGGCCTTCCGCTACGTTCTTTGTCCTCGACGTCAAAATCACCGTTCTTAAACTTTTGAAACCACTCACGACAACTTCTCTCACTTAAAGCAGCCTCATTATATGCTTCTACAAGCAATCGATGCGCCTCAGCTGCAGATTTCTTCAAATTAAAGAAATAAATCAAAAGTTCCCGCAAATGACGCTTATTCGGCTCAAAATTCGACATTTTCGCACGAAAAGAATTATGTGATGCCGATACAGTCTGATACTATGTCAAGTTTATGGTGTTGCCAGATGTCCAACCTTACGATATAACACTTTACATCCGACAATTTCAACCATAACCTCCTGGTGGGACCATCTATTGTAAAACGGCGGAGACTTATTTGTACACCTAATATATATACACAAATATCTCTTCATTACAATTTTACATGAACTTATATATTATAATAATATAACATATTCGATTATTACTAAAAGATTTTATTCTATACGAATGTACTTATAAGTGTACTTATAAGTACATTTTGAATCCATGCAGATTTCGGGATTTCGATTACTTCGCACATACAATGTATGAAATGTTATTTTTTATGAACGTTATTTGAACCCAGAGAAAGAAACTTGATTATTGGATTTGATTCGAATTTTTATGTACATATTGAACTTAATCCTTAGCGTACACAACTGACATACTGCGCTTACGTAAAACTGCTATGTAGTTTGCATTTATTAATAATTAAGATCAGAATATATTTGTTACCGTCAAAACCCGATATCCGTCAAAACCCGAAAAAACTAGTCAGAACTAGTTTTATCGAAGGCCTCTCGTCAATACTAATATTAACTAGTTAATTCTAGAAGTAACCAAGTGTATTTGACAATACCAGTATTCCCTAAAGTTTGTTCGTTCTGATTAGTAAAAATAAGTTCTAACGAGGCACACTCACCGTTAAAACCCGTTTTCAGGTAAAACTAGATGTAACTAAGGAAAAGTAATAGTAAACAGGAAGTAAGTGAATATGTCGCAGCCACATGCGGCAATTTAGCACTTCATGATGAAGTGTCTAGACACTTCGCGAAGAGTCCAACCACAATGGACACATGCTGTAATTTAATCGTCAAATCAAAAATTACCATACACACATACACAGATACGCATGCGGGAAAGGGTGCAAGGAAAGGCTTTCGATGTCGCTTGACTTTCGATGATGGATATGTCGCAGCCACATGGTGTACACACACACACACACGCGCGGGGGGGTGCAAGGGGGGCCTTCGGCTCCCCTCCCGCACCCCCTCCGCCGGTAGGCAGGGTGGACCTCGCTCCTCTGTCCACGCATGTACTTTGGTATTTAGTCTTTTATCTTATAATACTCAAAATAAAAACATTTACTACCTACACTTTTAACTGGTTCAACTCAGTGACAACTAGGTTTGTCTAGTGAAAACTGTTAATACATTTTAACAAATCAATTTTTCGGTTAGATCTAGTTTTCACTAACAGTATACGTTAGTTATTTCCAGAATTGACATTGACGAGAGGCCTTCGATAAAACTAGTTTTGACTAGTTTTTTCGGGTTTTGACGGTAACATATATTTATCAGTTAGACAGCAATTTTTAATCTCTCTTGAGACAGTATTATAAAAATCTTCGGAATTTTTGTAACTATTGTAAATTTGCACATCTGTATAGCACTGATTTAAATTTAGAACACTGTATATAGCAATTATACAGGCCGAATAATGTCTCTATCAGATCTTCTAGCAACGCGAGATGCCGGAAATGCTCCGGCTAACGGACTTCTCTCGACGCGGGTTTTCATCGTTACGCTTCTCGAGCTTAACAGCTCGTTCGCAATTGTTTGCTTGTCTCTCGTCGCGGCAGTAAGTCGCTGAGATTTTTCGAAATGAGACACACACAGAGAGAGAGAGAGAGAGAGAGAGAGAGAGAGAGAGAGAGTGAGAGGGGGGGGGTAGCGTGAGATGGAGAAAATAGAATAAAGCAGGCACGAGAAAGAGGGAAAGCAAGAGAGATACTGCAAAAACTGAGCACACGGATTTTTACGAGCCACTCGCGAAACGGAAGTCGATAAAAGAAGAGCGTACTGTTCCCTCTCCCGCCTGTACTGTAATTAATTATGAAACGTTCGAGGTGAGAAGCGGGGACAAGCAGAGGGTTCGAGGAGGACGGTTAGGCGATACGAGCGGCTATAAAAAATTCTCTATACGAGACGCAGTCACCTCGTGGCCGTACTCGAGCGTGCATTCGCTCGGGCACAGCGCTGTGACAGCGGGATTTTTCCGATCGCCCTACGTGAATAAGGGGAGAATTTATAGCAGCAATAGTTAACTGGTATATATAGCGGCGACGTTAATGCTCTTGAATATAAGCGGAACGGTAACGTTAATGCAGCCGATTAAAACGACGTTTTTCAGTCGTTCATGTGAATGATATAATACCTGAATAGGAAATGGTGAAACGTTAACAAACAAATGCATATACATATACTATAATATATGGATATTCTATTAATATAATTACCAATTCATAATCAAATATTAGGAATTTTAGAGAACAGAATTAATTTTCAACAGAGAGAGGGATGAGAATTTAATTACGCGTGGAAATATTCGTGCATTTACAATTTACGGTAACGTTCGAAGCAATTCCATAGGAAGATGTGAGATTTTGACGACCACGGAAGCTATTTTGAAAGAGCCCAGGTCACAATGCCGTATTGCCTCACTCGGCGCCGAGATAGACGGATTTTTGCAATCGTGAGCGCCGAATGAAACCTTTGACAACGGCCATTTCTGAAAGTGCTCCAGCATCTTTGAGAATTTCGCCGTTGCCCGAAGAGAGATGAAAGGATTCGTATTCCCGTTACGGTATTGCGCGCGATACATCAAACGCAAAACAAATTTGTGCGCGCACGGGGGACGCATTGTGATATCATAAGGTATCATAAGCGACGCTCGTGACCCGCTCTTCTCCTCCGGCGCTCTCGTCCGTTCATCTCACGGGATGTAATCCCGCTGGCAACGACATTTCCGGTGTACGTAGTAATGCGAAAAGACATTTCCACGGTGGCGATTCAATTCTCAACACCGTGTACCTACTGAGACAGTATAGATGCGCTCGAAGAAGAAAATATTATTTGACATCCGATATATTGCTTTGTCATAAACGAAGAAGAAGCATCTTTTGGAGAGAAATAACTGAGATCTTCTATAATAACTTAAATATCCAACTTATATCCGTGTAAAAACTGCCATTTACTTATAATTTATGATGCATTTATAATTTGTATACAATTTTAGGATAATGTTAATTTTAAAAAATAAGTTGAAAAGTAGAGACCTTTTATTTAACTTTTTGTATTTAAATATTTTATACTTAATTCTGGAAAATACAAAAATTAAAATCTTTTTCATGTGACATTTATCATACTAAACATCTTTTTTGATTTCTATATACTAAAAAGTTTAATTGCAAAAGGATGTTACAGTAAGACAAACCGTAATCAAATGTCCAATAACAGCCACGTTAAAGGTATGCATGGAGAGAAATTAATTAAACAAAGCAAATTGCAAGAGGGTGGATATATCATATCGCAAATTGGTGAAATCAAAAAGTTGCTTTACGCTCTTTTACGCGCAATGCACGGCTGATCACATCGTTTGATTAATCAAAAAACCCGATTCATCTCGACACAGCTTTATCGATGTATTAACGGCGACACAATTTACGCTTTATATGCACATGCTCGGCAATTTACCGTGTTTGTGGTCACGAAAAAATTCGCATAGTAAACAATCGATAAAATATGGTGGTCGTCATTGGTCGCCATCAAATCTCCATGCGTTTAAATGAACGGAATTGAGGATTGCGGAATTTGTGCAAATTCGGACGTATTATGAAAGTTATTGGAAGCTCAAAGCTTTTTATGTTTCAACAGTCCTTGAATTTTCATATTTTTTAGTAATATAATTTTTACAAAAAGTTGATTTATATTTGAACAAACATTTTTTCTGTTTTATTCTTTAACATCTGCAATTTAATTACACACATCTTATACAATGTAAACTAACGCAAATTAAGCTGACAGATTTTTAAAATTTTTCTCAATTGCTTTTAATTTAAAATCTATTTACATTTTATTGAAATGTGTGTCTCGATGTAGCTTTCTATATTTGTAATTATATTCGCAGAAATTTTTCTGAAAAGATTGTAATTTTTTTAGTACAAACCTTCTTACTAATTTTATCATTGCACCAACTAACTTCTTGACGTTACAATAAAATTTTGCCCGAAACGCGAATTATCCATCTAAAATGAAAAAAATTTATTCTGACGTTATAATTTATTTGTGCTGATTTATGACGAGTCGGTACAGGCGCCCGTTTTATTCACGACTCTCCGTTCTCATTCAAACTATCCGTGCGCGCCTAATGAAATATAATTTGTCGTCGTCGGAGAGTTTCACGTCGGCTAGTTATAAATAACGGAAACGCTTTATCGCGGGGATATTAAATCATTGCGCGCACTCTCGCTTTTCCTTTCTCGCGCCTCCATCTTGCGAGCAGCATTTTGTCGCGCGGTAATTTGCCGTAATAACGACGAATTTCCCGAATTTTTCGGCGCTGGCGAACTGATCTCAATGGAATTCCTCTTTTATTTTTTTTTTTCCCCATCGTAACGTCGGGTTTTAATCTTGCCCGCCGCGCTGCGGCGACGCGAGAAAAATGTTACAGGTGCATTCTTTATGTGCGGACTGGCGTTTTAATATGTACGGCGTCGATCTTGTTTCAGGATCCGGCATCAAGGTGCCGATGGCAATTCTGAATTGCCTCTACGCCCGCCAATTGTGCTACGAGGATCCTTCGTGCAGCGCCATTTTGGAGATTATACCGAGAGTCTGCGGTCCGGAATTAGGTAAGTTAATGAGATCAACTTTTATTAAAAATTTGAAATTAATTAATTTCCATCGCTCATATACATCAAGAGACACTGTAGTGTCTCGCGTCAAGTACGCGCGGAGCGAGACCGCTCTGTGACTCTTTTACGCGACGCGACGAGTTGCGGGTACTCGAGATTTTGTGTATAATTAACCGTTAGTAACACTTAATTTATGTTTTGCGGCATTAACCGTGCATGTTTATTGCGATTTGAAATATCGATTTAAATTTGAATTAATATTGAATCAGTGATAATCAATACGCATTATCATATTTAAGTCGTATAATTTTAATTTCTATGCACTAGATTTTAATTGACTGAATGAGACGTTTAATTTTATGTTCTAATTATCTAAAACTGTAATTATCTAAAATCTAAACTGTAATAATTTGTTTACGTAACAAACTCATGTCTCACTTTCAAATATCTAACATTATACGTTTTTTCTGATGAATATTATTAATTACAATTTATTTTTACACTTACCTCAATTAAAAAATTAGATTTATTTTTTATAAAGATTAATTGATATATGTATACAAGGTAATATTCACAATAACACTAAATTAAATACGAAAACTAAGACGTCATTGCGAATGTATGCAAATATTATTGCTTGACAATTGAACATAATCACGAGATGAAAGAGCAATTGACGCGTCTTACTTGCGTGTGTTTTTACATGCATGCGATAATATATTACTCACGCAGATTATATTAGCCATAATTCACCCAACGTCAATCGATAAGTCGAAAAGCCTGCGCAAATATAAAAGTCGCTATCGGATGCAATCCATTCGTTCTGCAAAATAAAAACCGAAGCATTCGCTCTGCATCGGCATTGTCCCTTCCATTTTTATTTATATAATCCATTATTCATGCTCCGAACAAACATGGTGTCGGTTCTTAATAGAGAAATGAGATATAGTTCGGCATAATCTATCGTCACAGTTTACAGGAAAATAGTGACAATAGCCTTTAGTTTTCTATAATATAGGTCATGCAATGCTTTTAGCCTTGAGCAATATATTATTCATACATTCCATCTTGTAATAATCATAGGCCCTAATGGGTCGCACATGATTCGTAAAATCTCATATTAGTCCATGTAAAATAAAAGGCGGCTCGCGAGCGCGACAGCGTCACATTTGAAATTTTGCGACATCGCGTCGAGGCGCCGTACCGCATTTCCATAAAATTTGCATGCGGATTCCGAAATCCCGAGGAATTTCTTATGGAAAACGATGATGACATTAATGTCTGAATTTTGAATTCTGTGTGAAAATATCATGGAACTCTCCTACAAGTATCTTGCTAGCAATTTTTACAGGTAAATATTAATTTATAGAAATTATTTTGAATTTGTCGTTTTAGTTCATGGGTACTTGACGGTGTACTTCATATAATATTTATAGTAAGTAAATCTTTATTGATTCTGTTGATATAAGGATAACATCTTTAAAGATATTATATCTGTAACATTTGGGACAATGTATCGAAATGTTATCCCAATATCTTTTACGTAACTTTGAGAATTCTCTATTTGCAAACTTGTCATTTTTTCTTAAGGAGGTTTTAAGGATAATGCAAAATGATAAGAATGGCATGAAATTTATAATACAAGTTTTTTTACAAATAACGGTTGCATGTGAATTTTTTAAGATTTCTTTGCCAGCCCATTTTTGCGTAAATTAATATCAAAATTCCACATTTTATAAGGGACTCTTATGAGAAATCCGATTCTCCATATCTATTTTTAATAAAAACATATATTTAAAATATCAAGAAGCAAATGAATTTATGTGCAATATGTGAAGTATACTATATTGAAAGTACGTACTAAAGTTCGAGCCATTTCACCACATAGTTTATTTGCAATACTAAAAAATATAAGTCAAGATATAATATTTTTGTCATCAGAGCTGTGTGATGGAGAAAACGCTTGACAACGCTGTTAAAAAACACGGGAAGATTCTGACATAAAATGTAATCTAACATGTATCCCAAATGTAATCGAGAGTTTCTTCTGTCAATCAATTGTAGTTCTACCAACTTCAGTTTTTTATTTCTACACCGTTGCCAAGTCATTATTTGTAGTAATAATAAAATTTGTTTAAAAAAATATAAATTTATATGTGAGACTTTTACATAAATAAACATTAATATTCTTTGGATTTTAAATGCATTTCATTCCATATTTTTTTAAAATTTTAGATTAATATTGTTTTAAATATAATTATTTTAGATTGGCAGCACTCCATATTTCCATTGTGTGACAGCGCTACCCCCTCCCTGCCCACCTCAGTCTTAAAGCCTCCTTAAATCAAATTTGCAGTGCTTTATTTTTTCCTCGAAATATGATTATGAATCATAATGGATAACGCGAGCGTCTCGTATCGGACGTTGATAAATAAAAGGTATCGCTCGTCGCGCCGTTCTTGAAATAGAAGTAAAAGCCTCAGTAGGTTTTCCGAAGCTAAAAGCTTTCCGAAAGCAGTGCCATTTGTTTTACTTTCGCCCGAGCGATTACATGATAGATTATTCACGTAACTTCTCGGTATCAGAAAGGAGCGCGAAAGCCGCGGCATAAATCACAATGGACGGTGTCTTTGTTTTAAAAAGCCGCGTGCGCGCACATCCACTATGTCGAACGAAATAAAATATATAACGGCGTTCGTGCGCTCGCTCGAAAGCGGAATGCTTTTTAATGCAACACACGCCATTTTGCATTTTGCACGTCGACGACGAGGTTTGCGAGAGCTTCGAGCGCGTTTCTTGCGACATGACAGCGGTATTTCGTTTGCGATTAAGAAATAGACGGAAGAAAGTGACGACGAAGCTTCGTGACTATAGCATTATTATTTACACGTAAATACATTTTTATGCGGCAGTAATGATCCGAGAAAAATTAAATCTACTTTAAAGTAAAGTTTTTAACGTACTTGAGAATCTAATAATTTGTTTTTATATAATTTTATATCAAATTTAATATTAATTTGTATAAAAAAATAACATCAGACATTTGTATTTCCATCCCCAAAAATCCATCTGCCATGTTCCTTAAAATTCATAAGACTTACTGGTAGCTCTTAGTACGCCAATACTTGTATGTCGATATTTCTCAAGACTTTCCTTTTACACAAAAGAAGTTTCTTTCTCTCTGTTTCTCTCATACAATATGCTTTTTATTGAAATGTAATTTTAATTTTAATTATATTCTTGGTAATTATTTACTTTTAGAGGATATACCTCCGAACGACTTTGATCTGGACATATGTTGTCAAGGACATGACCCTGAGTAACTCATCCTTATAACTTAATCGGCGGTCATTGTTTATTAAAAAGTTATAAATAAAAAAAGTTTGAGAAATTTGCTACTTTGTTTCAGTTCTAAAGTAATTTTAACCCAAACTAATTGTTGTGTGGGTGGAAAAGTGCGTGCGTGGATGCAGTAGGTTCCCCCCTTTTGCGAGGGGCTCCACCTCCAAAGAAATAACCTAACCTAAACCAATTGTGTGAGTCACACATACAACAATTGGTTTGGGTAGGTTAGTTTTTTTGGAGGTGGAGCCCCCCCCCCCCCGCAAGGGAGCGGAACCTACTGCATCCACGCACGTACTTTTCCACCCACACTCCCACACAACAATTGGTTCAGGAACGTGCGGTTAACTTCACACAGCACTTGCTGCGGCAACGTTACATCTGATACACTCTGTTGTCCTTTCGCGTGCAACTCCTAGTTTATTGTATCATATCGCCCAGATAGTAGAAAAAAAATAAGAGAACAACAATTGGTTTGGGTTATTACTTCCTTCAGAACTGAAACAAATACTGGCAAGTTTCTCAAATTTTTTTTGTTATATAACTTTTTAATAAACAAAAACCGCCGATTAAGTTATAAGGGAAAGTTACTCAGGGTCATGTCCTTGACAACACATGTAAAGATCAAAGTCGTTCGGAGATGTTCCTCTAAAAGTAAATAATTAACATATTCTTATATATTTTTTGAAAATAAAAAATTTTTAATAAATAAGAATAACTTAAAGAATTTTTGCTTTCTCTTAATAACATAAATTCTTTCAACTTGACAATTAGAGACGATAGACAACTTGGGTGACAACAGAATTTAGCGGTGTCGAGGATAATTTACAGTTTTCACTGCGATCGCCCGTAACGCGATTTCCATTCGGCTGCGACGACGGAAAAAGATGCAACTGAGGACGGTGAAGGAATAAAACGAGGGTAGGAAGAACGAGGTCGTCGACCGTCTTCTCTCGAGCTGTCCTCGTTTTCTCTCTTTCGTTACGATTGGAGGTGGTGAGGTGGAGAACTCAACTCCATACCTTTCGATTTCGTCATTGAATTAATCACTCCCACGAGAACAATTATTCTGGAGGAGTTTAAATAAGTCGGCCGTGGAGGTTTAAAAATGCTTCTCGGCACGACGATTGAGTGCAACAATTGTTACGGCTTAATAATTACTTTCTTTTTTTTTATTTACTACATACTAACGAGGAAAATAAAAAGTGAGAAATGGAAATGTTTATTATTTATTATCACGGGCAAGATTTTTGCTATGAACAATTCATGCGATTAAACGTGCAACAGCGTCAACGTGAAATGCAACGAGTTACGCATTTTTTCGATAATTATAATGTAATTATACACATGCGTAATTATATTACATGCGCGAACAACTTGAACAAAAGTAAATAACTAAATGTTAATCCGACCATAAATTAATAAATTTTAATTCTCACATTCTGCTTGTCACAGAGAATAGAATTGAAATATATTTCTAAATTTTTGTCACACTTACGTTTTAAACAATTAAGAAAAGATATTCTAAAATTAATGCAACACGTAAAAATTTCATTGGTGATTATTTAAGCGTGCGAATTAGTTTAAAACGTATGACGTAACAAAGTAACATTTTTAATTTCGTTAAAATTCTTCAAAAAATAGCAAGTGTGACCTGGTTTTATTCCGCGGGATGATGTATTGATATACTTTTAAAATTCAATCTTTCCTTTCTCGTTGGCTAATGAAAATTGGCTCTTACTTTGGAGACAAAATAAGGACAGTGAACTATACTGGTCCAAATGATTAAATTTACAGATTTGAATTTGGGGTGATTTTTAGATTTAAAAATAAAACAAATAAATTAATCAATTAAATGTCTATCCATGTCTCAAACTTGAGAGTAAACAATATAATTAACTTGGATTTGTATTAGCAATATCTGGAGGCTTTATCTACCTCTGGTAGTAAATAGAATCTTCTCCAAAAGGTTTATAACTAATTATTGTTTGGAAATTCTTTCCTAAAGTCAATTTTGCAAATGTTGAAATGTTTTACAGCACATTTTAGATACATATTACTCTTTTTTACTTAAGCGGAGTCTACAATGAGAATTTAAGGCGTAAAATTTAAGTTTTAAGCATTAAGCCGTAAGAAATTGACAAATCACAGTCGAATGTGAGAAGAATATTTGACTGTGATTGTCAATTTCTTACGGCTTAAGGCTTAAAGCTTAAATTTTACGCCTTAAATTCTCATTGTATAGACTCCGCTTTACGCAAAAATATTTACTAAATTATAAAACTACGCTATTTTGTGTTAATTAAAATGTTGCTAATCATATTACATAGAAATAAACTGTAATTAACAACAAGATAAACTCTAAGAATCACGCGATCAAAATTTCGACTAATTTCTCTTACTAATGACGAAAGCCATTTATGCACGAATTGCAGCGATAACATTGCAACTGTGATAACACGGCTATTCGATTGCATGGAGATACTGTGTGCATGAACATCTTCATTTTCTGCACAATATGATTTATCTTGATCGCAAAATTATATTTAGTTTACTACATAATTAGTTTACTATCATGCGTTTCCTATTTTGCCAGTCAATATTATGCACATCTGCAATTCACGATCATTGCGTAGAATGGCGTAGATAATGAATATCATTACGTGTGAAATTAACCTCTTATTACGTTAATCCACGATTATACATATATGTATATATTTCTTTTTTTTTTTTAATCTAAAAAAGGAAACTATATCCTACTTATCAAATTCGAACAAAATTAAAGTAGGTACCTATATGATATTGTTTTAGATATAATGCTGCTGGATACATTTTGCATATTTAGAATTAAGCATGATCAGATTTCCGATGCTATAATTATGATATTATTACCATATCACGTAGCGCGTAAATTAATAGTCTACATACAAACGAAATTATATCGTATCTTTTACGTTGTTATTAATTAAATATAACATTTGTCACGTCAAATCGTATTGTCAAATAGTTGGTGCGAGAGCTCAATGAACAGATTTAATAGTATCAGAGAATTTCTTTAAAAATTAGCAGTTTACGAAACGTTGCATGCTTAGGGATTTATAGGACCTATATGTTTCTTTAAATTTCGTCTATAATTGCAGTATACTATATAAGACATCTTCTACATTTTTGATTGTACGGTTTTTTTGTATCTTGGAAAAGTTCTTAACTTGAAAACTTAAAAAATAGAAAATGTTGCAAATAGGAAGTATTGATACTTCCGATAATTTTTTCTTTAACAATGTTCTTCAATTAAAAAAGAAATTCTTCTTTCCATCACTGCTTTCTTTCTGCAATTCTATCTCTCCTCCAAATTTTTTCAATTGCGCTTTGTAACTTTCTCATCTCGGGGAAAAGTACTTCTATTAAGCAGTATGCGGCTTGAACAAATCTCGCGAAAAACTAAATGAGGGTCGGTCCGCATGGTTCATTTTCCAGTGGATTGTGAAATAAGGGCTTGTAAACGGGATAACATTACCGGGACAGCCGGCCCTGCTGCGGTGTGGCCCCGTAGGACGATAATAACCTGCGTGGGAAGGCGGCGGCGTTGTACATCGACAACTTCCGGTTGACCTGTTTCTAGACCCTTCCGCCGCCAAAATTTCAGCTTGGACGGGCCATGCCGGAAGCTCTGCTGAGATCGATATCTCGATACGCGCGTTCCGGGGGCCCGCACTATTAACAGCCGGCCGATCGCGAGCCCAGCAAATATTCGCGGGTGCATTGATTCCGTGTCCTCGCATTTCATCCTTCTAAGATTCTCGAAAAAACAGCTTCTATTTTATCGCTCAAAACTTACCAGAAGTGTTAATAAGATTTTATAAGATAATTAATATTCAAATTGTGTAAAAAAAAAAATAATATTTACAATAGTCAAATATTTTCAAATTAATCTATCAATTAATTCGGCCGAATTGATAACATTAACGTGATTCGAATATTTTATTAATTAATAAGATATATATGTTACATATTAGACAGATACGCACTGACAGACAATGAATCCGACAACACAGAAAAATAAAAATAAGACGGCAAATGATTAAATTAAACGAGAAGGTGTGACAAAATGAGGAATATGTCGAGGTTTGCGATTGTCCCGGGACAATCATTTGCGTCGATAGAGTGTAGACGGGAAAGGGATCCGGCGTGATAGTCGATAACATTCATCTTATGGGTCACTGAAGTGCGAAATAAGGGTCGTGGATTACGTTACAATGCCATTCACGGTCACTCGGGCGACATTAACGATCTGCACGGGAAACACGAATTATGTTAGCGGTCTGTACGATTCATATTTCCGCAGTCTCGAGCCGAGTAAACTCGCATAACGAGTGGTAAATTTAACTATAATGCCTCCTTGCCTTCACCGAGCTTATATTCGAAGAGCTTGAGAACTCTTTAATAAGCAAACTTCTTATCTTCTTACAGGAATATATATGCTATATAGGAATATATGATCGTGTTAGCGTTAAGTTAAAAAATTATATGTTAGCAAAGTGTGAAAAAAGAATTAATCAATTATGAAAATATTTTTATTATTAAAATTTATTGAGATTACTTAAAAAATTGAGATTTGAGATAACGGATTGAAAAAGGACACAGGTAATTAAATGTAACTTTAGAAACATGATATGTATGAACTATTAGAAATTTTTGTTATTAATAATGCTAGAAGGAACATTACTGAATAAAAATCAGAAATTAATTATTCTTTTCTTTATATTTACACATATTGAATTTTATTACGTAATTTAATAAAATATATATATATATATTTTTTATATTCCACATTTAATTACGAACGTTACAACCGTTTTTATATATCATATTAAATTGCAGTCTGTAACTGAGCCAGTAAACATAATTACTTGGTAAATTACTGAAGATATTACGCATTTAAATTAAAGTTTATTTTTGTGAACATATTTAAACTGAATTATGGTTGCAGAAGGTAATAATTTAAATAATTGAAAAATTAGCGTAAGTAATATAAAGTAGTGGTTAATCGATTAAAACTGCAGTTACAATATATGTATCTCGAAATATAGTACAATTCAACAAACGCAGTGCAATGATTTTTACTTTTTATTTATGTTCACTGAACAATACATAGTTTGTAAGTCATATATTGTGCTCGTCCATCACGAAAAGCCGGCAGTATCACTCAACAACCCAGTTTAAAAAAATCTGTTTTCATGTTTTCTAATAGCCAATAAAAGTACAAAAAAAAAGACAATACATGGGGTTCCACGGACATGTAAAAAAAGCTGACGTGGCCTAAAAACTGGTTCGAAATGATGGGCAATGCGCTTTTTTGGCCAGTATAGCATGTTTCGGCCGGCATGATGAACAGATTGCAACGATGGTGCAATGGTGCATGTAACGCATCCCCGGTCGCGCGTCCACACTAATCCTGCGGGATGCACTTCGAAAGTTTTAAATTCTAAGTACAATTGGAGAGTTTGTGGATGTGTCTCACAAAAGTTGTATACGACTTGTGTGACGAAGTCCCGGTAACTTATTTACGATACAATCGGGACTCGAAAACGATGTAGCAATAATGCAATACCGCCGATAATCGCGAGAAGATATCTCTATTCTTAAGAAAACGCATGTATATTTACCTATAGACATGCAATATTTTATATTTTTTTTTTGTAACAAGAAATTAATCCTTAATGTCTGAAAACATGTTAAAATATTTGACAAGTAAGTACTTCAATATGTTTTCGAACATTAAGGATTAGGTAACTCCTCGATTAAAGGGATAATGAGAGTCGTTTAAACAATTTTTATATTTAACTCTCTTATTACATAGTGTCTTAGGCTATAAAAAACCATAAACTTTTGTATTCAATATTTTTTACGGTTTCTAAGATGTTAATAGAATTATGGAAAGTCAGATTTTTTTACAAATTATTTTTATCTAATCATCTTTAGAATCGTTTATTAGCTAAAACAGAAAACTTCTACGTAATTAGATTCACATTTTTTTCTTTATTTCTGCAAAGTTTTAGATTATTAGAAATTTTGCTAAACCTTTTTTATAAGATGATTTATTGATCCTTTATGCAAATTATGTAGCAAATTTTTTAAATGTTATGACGCAAATTAAACATTTTGCTCATTTGATAATAATATGAAAAAGAAATGATATAACACCACTGGATAAAGATAAATAAACTATCCTTACAAATTGATTTTCTGAAATTTATTGATAAGTTGTTTTATTTGTAACATTTCCATCGACAAATTGATGTGTTAATAATATGTTATTAGATTTTATAAGTTACATTATACATAATTTTCTCTATAGGTATCTAATATAATAATAACGTCTTTAAAATTGTAATTTAAATTTTTAATTCTTTACATAGAATATTTATTACTTATATACATACATATATCTATATGTCGCGTCCGTATAAGAATGTGTCGTTATACTCTTTTTGACATTATCATGTAGCTCTTAAGCATTGTTCCTTTAAATAATTGTATGATTTTTGTGCGGACGACATATAGATATATGTATGAGAATATGTTTTTTGCTTCAATCTCGTTCTCCGGACTATTTGATGTCGATTTTTTGGTTATTCATACTCCGGTATTAGTTTCTTGACTTTGTAATCTTGCGACACACTGGGTATGATGGAGAATTCGAGAATTTTTTAATATTTTGTATCTGCTGAGGATGGCCCGATTTGGAGCCGAAACGTACGGAATATTGATCTTGTATCTCGAAATAAATCATTTTTGATTAAATACGCACCAAGTACCGCGTTTGACTCTCATAGCCAAGTTATATTGAGATTTAATTAATAATTTAATACATGTTATAAATTGTACGTTTGGGCTCTAACTTTGAGTCATCTTTAGCGACGCGGTGATAGATAAATAATTTTAAGTTCTCCAACGAGCATAAGATAAATATTTAAAAATTGAATGTACAAAGATAATGTAATTTTTAAGAGAAAATACCAGAAGAATTCTGTTAATATTTATAGTCTGCAAAATATTTTGTACATAAAAATTGGAACTACTTAACCGATAAAAAGAAATAAAATCCGGTCACCAAATCAAATAAAAATTAACCGCCAATATAAATTCGGAGAATAACTACCCAGACAGCACAGTGTCCAAAATCGGGACATAAGACATTTTATAGACGTTATTAAGACGTCTTTTAGACATTATTTCGTAAGACGGCTTAAAGATGTCTTAAAGATATCTTTAACACATCTTATGTCCCGATTTTGGACATGTGTGTTGTTTAGGTAACTGTTACAGTAGAAGAAGAGTGAACGTAATGGGCGAAGTTTACAATTTACTTAAAATTGAGACATGCATGATGCAGATACTTACTCTGTCTGCTTGTGAGCTAATTCCACTAGTTACAAATTTTATATGTGCTATTTCGAAAACTAATCTTTTGGATAAAAATCTTCCGTTATCTAAAATTTCCACATTTTCCCAGTCAAATTCATGGTTGTGGTTGATTCTATGTTCCGCAATAACGGAAGGAGTGGTTATGTTCCTGCGGATTGTTACATAGCATTAACTCACAATCACGTTTGACTCTCAAAGCCCACTTTTCCTTGTTGCTAATTAATTTTGATACATATAAATTAGACGTTTCCGTTGATATACAGACACCGCATGTAAAAAGTAAAAATCGAGTAAAAAAAACTTATGGTCTTTTATAATAGTCCGCGTCGTCGGAAAAATCTTTCGCGACGCCACACGAATAAATCCAAAAGGAAGTTCGGGAAATGGACGACATCTCGTCCAAGGCGGTGAGGGTGCAAAAGGAGCTTTGCCGGTAGAATGTGTACACATTGACGCTTCCACAGAGCCGGAAATCCCGGGACCGACTACCATCCATTCCACCGATTCCGCCAAGGCAGCTGGTTAGCCGCCGCGGGCTGTCAAGCGCACAACCCGGAGCGAGTCCAAAGGCGCGTTTGGACCACTCAGGAGATTTCGGTCCGACTCCAAAGTGGAGGTTGTATTGCTCTTCTTGAACCGCACGTTCGTCGTTGCAAGTGCAGCAAGACGCACAACACCAATGCCAATGCCCGGAGTCACTGTCGCTGACTTGCGGACCGACCGCGCGGCCAATCGCATTTTACCATGAAATTTTGCTATTTCGCGAGCAAATGAAAAATTCGCGAAAAAGTGACAACGCGAGATATTCGTGAAAAGTTTATCAGAAAATTGAACGATTTTTGCGTAAAATCGATAGCAGAATGCAATAATGAATATTGAAAATTGCTTCTACGTTGAGATTTGCGCGGTAAAATACGTATACATACACATTAATGTAAAATTATTTTAAATATTTTATACGTATATCAGTAACATATAATATTGCAAAATAATGTTCCCGTGGCAAAATAATATTGAGAATTTTGGAAAAATCGAGAAATTTTAGAATTTTACTTATTAAAGATGTTTATTATTTATAATTGTTTATTATACAACAAAGAGAGAAGTTTGTTTATAAGATATTGCATAAAATGAACCTTTTGTTATATTATCTTTAATAATAAAAATGATAAAGTAATCAAAATAATTAATTATTATTTGAGACATAATAATTCTTTGTATTTCTTACTAGGTATTATTTATTAAAAACTATAAACAGTTAGAAAACTGCATAAATCTACACAAGGGAAAATATCTGTCTTTAAAATAAAGTAAAATTTTTTTCTTCGCCAGTGAATAATAATGAGAAATCATTATTTTCGACCAAAACTGGCAACATTTATTCATCAGTTAACACGACGTTTCGACTGAGATTCCAGTCCTTATCAAGTGTAAATGCACATATACGCCTGTGTTGCGAAGGCGTATATGTGCATTTACACTTGATAAGGACTGGAATCTCAGTCGAAACGTCGTGTTAACTGATGAATAAATGTTGCCAGTTTTGGTCGAAAATAACGATTTCTCATCTGTCTTTAAGTTTAAATCTTTTAGTTATGGTGATTATTGAAAATACCACTTGTTTTACTGTAAAAGTAACGTGATACAGTTTTCTCAATCGGACTCCATAAAAAGATGAAAATTCTTAAAAAATTTCTCTGTATTATAAATTTGAGTTCGAGAGATCTGTTGTGACGAATATAGGACGCCGAATCTGATATGACAAACCCAAATTGCAAATATTGTCAAGATATTTGCATATAAACTGATTTTTTAAACATACGGCCATCTTTTCTCTTTATTTAAAATGCGAGAAATATCCATGCAGTTTTTGCATTTTGGTTCACTACAAAGTCAGCTATTCCAAGATAAACAATTTTACCTTTAATCGTAATCCATCATTTAAAAGTTTATAAAGTTTAATTCGCTTAATTAAAAAGAGGATAGATAATTGGAACAGTTAATATTTAGCTTCAGGTTTAAAAGAATTGATCATAAAGCAGAAGAATAACATATAAAACTTTTCAGAGAAGAATTTTTTGATAATTTTGAAATTAATCTATTTTAAATAATATTTGATCAGAAATCCTGTTTATATCCGATGTATGTCTCTTTATTCCTTGGCATTTAATTATTGTAGCAATAAATGAAAGTAATATGTAAAATTTATTTAATGGAAAAATAGATTTATTTTTTGGTTGCATTTATTGCTATATAAATCTCATTAATTCTCAATAATAAATAATATTGTAGTAAAACCTATATTTAAACCTTTGCATGAAAGGCATTGGCTCCAAATGCGCCGTACATTCTTCTTTTTCGTTTGACGCAATATTTATGAAACATCTGTTGTATTTCGCTCGAAAAGTCCAGCGCCGAATCTATGCAAATCTTATTTTTTAGTATTAAAATACCAACCAGGATTGTATTAATAAATATAAAAGTAACATGCCATGCACGACGTCGCTTAATATTTGCCTCTCACTTATTTACAAACGGAACAGAAAGAACGCTTGTTGCATCGTTACCATGGGCCGGCGAGTAGTTATTGCAGAATATATTCAACGCAGCGGTGATATTTCAGACCGCGGAGGCAATATGGCGGCCTGCATAAGCTCCAAATCATAAATAAAACCACTCACATTGCCTTGCGTTGAGAATATCGAGAAAGATTACAGTATGGAAAAATATTTTTGAAATATTTTTGTTAGAAATACAAGCTATTTCTTATCAAAGTATAAATAATCGATAACTGGGAATCCAGCCAGTGTCAGTCATGTCTCATGAATGTACCAGATTTTAGGTATAATTGCAATTTATATGAATTATTCATCCTGTTGACCTATATTGAGATAATAATTAATGAAAATAGCAGACAGTGACTATCCATAATAATTAATAAGTGCTTTTCCTTATTAACATTTAAGTAATCCACAACTTGTTGTTTATATAAATAACGCTCCATTCTATTTCGTACCTATCTCTCGTTTTACTTACACTTGTGGGCTCTATAAATATTCTACAATCTTCAACTCTTCTGTCTGGGTATCTAGTAGGTATATTAACGCAATTTTCGCAAGAATTAAAATTTTTCGAAATGCAGATACTTATAAAGCAAAAGAATGTATCAGATTTGAATATAAAATAACAGAATAACGAATACAGTCTTGTCGTGAAATCTTAATATAATTATCTCCATGTAATTATCTTAACCCAAATCTGTTAAGGTACAGTAATCCCATTGCAAATTTTTGTTGCAATTATATGTATTAAAGGATTAAATATTCTGTAATTCCCAATAGTTACTTTTATCTTAGCTTATTTTTGCCAATATTTTTGCCATTATTTTATGAGTATAGAATCTTCGAAGATTTTTAAAATTTTATTTATTGTTATGTACCTATATTTTATTCAATTAAACGCACTCGCGATATCAGATTATCCAGCACTCACTGTTATTTGAAAGCTCGTGGCATTCACATCAAATATGTGCAAAACAAATTAAAAAGTACGTTTAATAGGAAGGATTAAACTGAAATCCATAAGTAATCGAACGTATTCAGTTTGTGTATTTATATGAGATAAAAAGGAATTAAATAGTAAAAATTAATATTGTAATATAATAATTTTTGATAGTTACATTTCTCCATAAAAATTGGCAAGATTTTGCGCAAATCAGTTACTTATAGATGTTTTACACTCTCGTGATAGATCTAGGTACACTAATTATCGTGAAACATGCTTTCAGTTTTGACGAGAGATACGGAAGAAATTTTCTCTGCGTGTTGATTCTGGAACGAGGCTTGCTTTATCGATGATCAAACGATGGTTGGTTTATCGGTCGTTATCCAACTGATAATCTAACGATAGTTGGAATACGAGTAACGCGTCGGAAGGCGAGCTCGATTTTACCTTTAATCAGGTCGTTGAACGCGGCGCGATAATGTAAACTCAGCCATGTATAATTGAGCGTGCGATACACATTGATTTGCATGCGGTACTGAGTTACAGACGTAAATAATCCGCGGCGTCATACCTTGATATTAATTAATCGGCATAATATGTTACTGCTATATTTTAATAAATGTCATCATACACCTTGAAAAATTAAAAAGGAAATTACAAAATTGCTTGATTAATTAATTTTAATAGCCACGATTTAATTACCTATGCAGTAATTTGCAATCTGATTAAAGAAATGTTTGCATATTGCATGGTAATTTAAATCAATATTAATTGCCAACACCAACTCTTCTCGTAGCTACTTATTAGCTCTACATTTCTATACTTATCAAAAAATACAAACAATTATTGAAGTAGGTAATCAAAATCGAAATACGTATATAGCGAGTAATTTATTACAGGATTTAATTATAAGCAAATAAGCTTTTTAGAAATACCCAAAAACAAATTTGTATAGTAGATATTATTTTTATTCATGCGTATGTACATGATAATTCAAAACAATTGAAAAGTTATATACATTTATATTAATTTAAAAAAATTATTTAAATAAAAAAATATAAATTTTGCCGATTATATAAAATGACGAGAGGCAATTGACGGGCTACTACTTTTGTAATTCCTCGTTCGGAAATGAGAGTTTAGAATGTAATTTTCTCCAAGAGATAAAAAATAGAAAGCAATTGATAGGGTATAGGATTGTATACACATTTTCAATTTAGAAATGGAGCGTAAACGTGTCACCCCTGTTTTTGCGCAAATTCCATTTACGCTCTCAACCTAAAACAATAACTCCAAGATAAACAGAACAGCGGCACTCAAAGAGGGTTTTTTTCACCCAATGACGGAAGACTTTATAAGTGCCATATGGATTTTATGTATTCCTTTTTATTTTATTTAACATTTTTTTTTGTTCTCTCTTCTTTATCTGTTTATTATTTATTTGTTATAAAAACAGCTATATATTGGATATTATACAATATTTACATAGCAATATTTGTGTAAAAGATAGGCGTAACAACTGTTGATAACGATGCTTTATATGAGAAATTATAAATAAGATACCTCTTACTTTAGCGAAGGATTATAAAAATTTTTTAGTTTCGCGTTATCCTTGTAACGAAACTTTTGGAGGAGGAAGCAATGTGACGGCCATTACCGTAGGGTCGAGGGAAATTCTTGACCCAGTACTTTCGCGAGAGTTGTAGGGCCGCGGCCGCGTGGTTTGAGTGGACTTTGAAATCCGGCGTCATCAGGTTGAGCGAGTTTTTGAGTGAGCAGCTGCTACTCGTCGTCGTTTAGCATCATTAATGTTGGAGAAGTAGCCATTTTTTCCCGGCACATTTTTTTTAATTCATTATTTCCCACCCGAATAATCTCACTGTCTCGTTGTACATTTAATATAGTAGTGTTATTAAAGTTGCAGAAACTTCTCTTTAAAAATTCAAAATTACTTTCACAAAAAGCAAATTGTCACAATTAAAAATATTCTTAGGAAATAAATAATCATCAAAGAAAATTGTATCGGATCGCGAAAGCACTTCTCAGATAAGAAAAAAAAATAACCCCTAAGGTCAGCTCATCAATTTTTCGATTTTATGGTGCTTGTTCGAAGTGACACGAGCTATTCGCACCCTCCTTAACTGTCAATCGTGGTGTCGTTTATTCCCTCAAAAAGCCCGGCTCGAAAAAAAAGGGATGAGCGCCCGCCACGCGATAAGGCGGAGAGCGACGGCGATACTGGGTGAGAGGGGAGTTGGTTGTACAGGCTGACAGAAGGATAGCATTGTTCGGAAGTACAATGTACGTTGTTATGCCAAAGCGGCATGCACGACCCTCGAGCACAATAGCCGTCGGTGCGGGAGGAAGATAGCACGTACCCGCGAGGAGAGAATACGCGTCGTCAGTTTCGGCGCGGAGACTGCAACTTTTCCCGACCGAGCTCTCTTTCTCTCTCTTCTCTGCGGCACACTTTTTTCCGATACTGTTTTTTTCCCATCCATGAATTATAGCTCACGGTAGAACGATTCTGGAACGCTCGCGCTTTTTATGGAGCCGCGGCGCCGTTCATCACCGCAGGATGTTCCCGGATACACACCCCGATAATTAAAGCGGAGCAGGATCTCGCGGGACGAGAGTCTGGGGCTTTGTTTATTTTCGACATTGTTTTGGCAAGAAATTTTTGCTTCAGGTTTTAACTCTTGTGCGGAAATAGCGGAGTTGTACTTGTCCCATTCGAGAAAAGCGTCTATAGATAAAAAAATTAATCGACAAATATGACTAAAAGTAATTAGAAAAAAACATTTATTGCAGAAAAGCCTCAAAAAATATAAAATTTAAATCCACGTGCAAGTCTTACAAAAGAATTAGTATTAATAACAATATGTATCGTATATAACGAGACTCTAATAACTTATTATAAAGTATAAAGGTATTACTATAATTATACTATAATGTAATAACGTTATATGGTTATAAATGAAATATATAAATAATTTTATAAATAAATCTCTCAAATTAATACTACGTGAAAATAAGAAATATAAAAGTTTTATTGTATAAGGAATATATACAGTGTAGGTATTTTAAGACCCATGGGACAAAATTAAGAATTTTTAATCGATTTTAACTGGCAATATTCAATCATCTTTTCCGAAATAAACTGAAAAACTGCGAGCCGACCAGATTTGTCAGAAATGGACAAAACTTTAGGGGATTAGGGGATGGTAGGTCTTACCAAAAGAATCAATTTTTGTTAAGGAAACCGTGTCCCCCAACGCGTCCTTGAAGAGCTATGCATCCTTGTTCGCTAACGAATAAGGAATTTATTATACAAATAAAATTAACGTAATCAGGTGTAAGACAGGCACTTTGAGCGCCTCTTGTAATAAAATGTGTAAATAAAAATTTAAAAAGACAAGATTAAAGAACGTGTGGATTAGTATTATTAGACGCCATGCTCAATGCCATCGTCTCAAGGATGCGTCAGAAAACACGAGCGACACGAGTTTCTTAACAAAAATTGATTCTTTTGACCACACTCTAAAATTTGTCCCACTCTAAAATGGGTCCTATATCTTAAATACTAAAGAAAGAAATAATTACCTATCAGTGTGTGACTAGTTTATTTACTTTACTTTATTTACATTTACTTTATTATTACTTAATATATAATACGTTTATTAAATATTTATTATATTATTCACACATCTTCTATTTTTAGTCATTGTAATGCGAATATGGAAAACAGTGAACGTACTGTTATATTCGTAAAATGAATTTTGCAAAAGCGTTTGTAAAATACATAACTTTTGTTTAATCAGTAAGCAAGTTAAAAATATTATGAACAATGCAATATTGCGATGAATTTCGGTTATAATTATTACAGCTGTTCGAAAGCACAAACGCGTCAAAAACAGGTACAGTTACGTGCCTGCAAGTGATAGTCGAGCGCCGAATTCAAAGCTGTGCTCTCGTACATATTTTCTCGCGCTCGCTGCACGAGAATGAAAAGTCCGTTTCCCGACTTTCCTAGCGGCTGATAGTTTGTTTGCCTCGTCCCAGCTTTTTTCTCCCCATCTGTGCGCGTGTGCTACTTAACACACTTTTGCGTAATGGACATACATTTTCTAAAAACTGGCAATCTATAAGAATATCCTCAAGCAGCGGAAATTAAATATTTAAATTTTTAAAATAATATTAAAAAGTCACCACAATGATCTGATTGTTAATCAGTCGTTTTCGATAATATTGGTCAATAAATACAAAATATCTTTCCTCAATTTAATTTAATTCTCTTGAAATATCTTTCCGTTACTAATTTCATTAAATAAATCTCGCGGGTTATATTTCAATTATCTTTAATTATTTCTGCCAATTATTTTCTTTCGAACGATATAATGGATTAGCAGTATTTGTCTGAAACGTTCTCTCGCCCGTCATGTTTTATTCCGCTTGTTACTATTTGCGTAGCAGCCATTTAGTCGTATTGCGGTACTCTTTATTTTGACAAACCGATATACTCTTATAACTTTGGCGGAAATCCACATAAATACCTGTATTTCGATAAATACGCCGAATCACCGAGATAACGTCTATTTGCGGTTGCATATTGTACAGAAACGGCATGTCTTTCAAGTGCTATTAATTTTGTAAAATTGTATTGCTCGCGATTCGTCACAGAAAGTTCGTATAATGCAACATTTGATTTGATATAATTGTTACAGATAATAGATTGACTTGAGTAAGAAATTGTCAAGAACCAGTGTAACGAAAAGTAATTATCAAGTTTATCAAAACTTAAATCAAAATAGTTATTTGAAACTATTAATGGATTGCTAATTAATGAAAGGAAAGTTTGAAACAGAAAATTAGTTTGTGACTTCATATATTTTTCATTATGAATAATAAAATACTTGAAACATTTATCACTGCGATAATGCATTATTGTTATAAATAGTTTTCTTTTTTGAAAACCGCAGTTAATTTTGTAATAGATTGCCATTTGATTGAAATATTATTAATTTTGTTATTAATGAGAGACTAACATTTTTTATTAATCTTTATTATACTTTATTTGTTTATTTATGTTTGCTAATATTATTTGTTTTTTAAGAATCCTCTATTCAAAGTACAGATAATTTGCTTTTCAGATTCGATTTTTGCGTTAGAAATGTATTAAAAGATTCTATTGATCCCCTTTAAATGTTAATTAGTAAATTTCTCAGTTCTTGATCTTCCAATTTGGCCACCACGTCGGAAATCGCGCAATCTATCTTGCCAGAAGACCGATGTAAATTAGTATTCCTTTCGAGAAGACTCGGAACAGCTGACCCAGTAAGAGATTACTCTCCTGTCACAATATTAGCCCCTGAAACTCCTCGCAGAAACTTTTTGTCTGTAAGTTCCAAACTACCGAAGATATTCCCTTTTAAGTGCCCTGCTTCGTGTTTAATGAAAGGATGTGGGTGCAAGGGCGGGACGGTCCGGGATAGGATTGAACATTGGAAACGATGGAATGAATTGAAGAGGGGCAGGGAAGCGTCAGGTGATAACATCAGAATGTAATTGAAACTTTCGCGCTGCTGCTCCGTCATTTTTCTGTCTGACATTCGGCGACGACGACGACGACAACGTCGACATCAACGGTAACGCCGACATCTGGATTCATTACTTATAGTCTGGCAACGCTCGGTTATTACGAAACTTACGGTGTCTCGGGATAGTAATTAAGGCGCCCTCTCACTTCCATTCTTTCTCCGAACGACGTTGTACTAATTAAGCTTTGAGCGCTTGAATCTTGAATGAAGCCTGGAACGGCTTTAAAAGAAAACGTTTAGGACATCGAAATTATCTCACAATCAGTCGCGCCGAGAAAAATGGTGCATTAAAAATCATTTTATGTGTGAAGAAGTGAGAAAAACATATCATTACCACATTAACATAAAATTGAACGTTAAAGGATGGTTGAGAAGATTCTTATATAGAAAAATAATAAAATAGTTCTGGATGCGGATAATTATTGGTTTTTCAATTGTAAGCACTTTAAATAATAAGTACACATACATAATACAAGAGACGTAAATCCAACCGGGCGTCGTGTGTTATTTGTTATGTAGTTCCATTTCAATATAGCCGCAGAAAACATCAGCAGCTTAACAAATTATTTGTGCACTCTATGATTTTTTATTGTTGTCGACGAAAACGGTGGGATCAACATCAAAACGGGAGTGAACGAGAAATTAATTGTTCCACAGAGATCTCGCGTCATCGCGTTTTACAACAATCTGCAGGATAGAGATTCGCTCTCAAAAAAAAATAATGTCCCCGCGAGAATGCGTTATCGTATTGCCGGCTTTTCGCGCTCGCGCATTCGCATTAAAGCCATCACATATGTATCAATTTAATAGCATAAGTGTAGCGCGTGTAAGCCCGTCGACGGACGGAGAATTTTACATAAATTCTATCAAACAATAGGGACAACTTATATTTGGCACGCGCGCCATTAGTCATGCAGCTTATACGTTATGCTGTCAAGCCAATTTGTGCGCGATGGCCGGTATCGCGTGCTAAATTCACACGTGCTATTTGTCACCCGGCCGAAACATTGTTGCATCGCTTTAATAATAATTTCGCTGTTACAGTGGCATGCTCGACGGTGACGGTGAAAAAGTGTCAGGCGGCTCTGCGCACCCTGCAGGCTTTCACTTTCTTCCGACCGACGTGCCTCTGCAGGGAACCGCATGTCGATCCGGACTGCAACAGCTTCCAGAACTTCCTGTTCGACCACCCGTGCGACTATGTGGAATGGAAAGGTAAGAATCCATATCTGCAATATAATAAAGTTAATCTTCAGTTGCACGTGTAGGTATATTATTTATTTAATTTTCTGACGTGCACTATGCGTCGCTATTAAGGCGCATAATAAATTGATAGTTTAATTACTATATATCTTTGACAATATTTCGGATTCTTCTTTAATCGGGACTTGTCGTAGCGAGAGGTCAAAATGTATCGAGTCTGAAAGAAATATCCTAATCTACAAAAAGATATTGAAACAAAAAGAGGGAGGACGGGTTACTTAAACAAATTATTTATTTAGTCATCTTACAATTATTTATCTAATCCTACTACATTTAACCTGTTTTTATGTATGTTATTTGTTAGTTCTATTTTAATATAACTGTCAAAAACGTTAATAGTTTAATATAATTATAATTAGTGCGCTCCATGATTTTCGATGTCAAGTCAGAAATTGCTTACGGCTAACATCACAAAACGTGCATGATTTTCAAAACTCAGAATAAATCGATTGTAGAGGCTATTTGAGGGTTTCTCTTAAGAACGAACCGGCGAAGCAAAAAGCCCGACCGATATCTTTGCACCCACCATTCTACGTAATTTTGCTCTTACCGGTTTCATTGTTGATACTCCCGAGGGCTCACTCATGCGCGCTGCCGAGTCTTTTGAGCTTTTCCAAATGATTCACGGATAATTCCCGATGCGCTTCTTCTCGTTCGCTTCATTTCTATCCATTAGACTTTTTGCATCTCCAACCTACTTCTCGTCCCGGAGAGAATCGTTGTCTTCGAAAAAGCTCTTTACAGTTCAAATGTCGATGGGTTATTTTCGGGTTCACTTAGGGTGGGTCGATAGTCTGCATATTTAATATTTGCCGCGTTGTCGGCTTCCTGATTTATTTAGCGTAATGTCCTCTGACAATGAGTGTAAGTATATTAGTCCATTTTCCTTTAATTTAACTTAATAATATATCAGTTGCATAAAGTTGTAAATGGAAAAAGAGTGTTTTTCAAGTCAATGGTTAATCTTATCAAATGTCAATTGCCTTTAATCACCGACGATTAAATCAGTTAGAATAAAAACCGGGCTTTTATTGATCATCGAATTACATATAGATCAGGTTAAATCGCGAGCGCGCACAGAGGCATGAATATAATTTGACCGAAGTAATAAGTTGTGCAATTAGGCCACTCCGGATCGTGGCTTAATTACATTTATCCTGCCGAAAGCTGGTCATACGAGAGCGCGGCGGATAATGGAAACCCCGCCGCGCGGCAGCCGGCGCCGGCTACGAAACCAGGAAGCTTCGGCACTTAATGAGATTAAATTTGCTCCCGTGCCTCGAAAAAGAAAGCGGAAGCAGGAAGCAAGGCCGCAAAAAAAGAAATCAGACCGCGAAATGCGGGCTAAATTGTATGTTGTATGTCAAGTGATACGAGTCAAGCGGTAGATTTTTTAAAACTTTACGAGCTTAATGACCCGCAATTTTGAAAATTTTTAAAAAGGTCAGAACATTTTTGCGTACACACAGGCATAATTATAAACGTTTAAATATTAACATGTTGTGAAGATTTTGAGAAGCATAATATGTTCCCGGAAAAGTAGAGCTTTCTCGATTTCTTTTTTAGTTTCGCTGGTGCATACATTTCCTTATGTAAAACTAAAAAATTGTATGATAAAGAGTAAGTTAGATGATTCTATAGAATTAACTTTTTGATCGCCGTTCTGACATAGATCGGCGCGGATGAAATATATCGCGATACAAATTAAGCTCAATGAAAGTCACAGTTTATTATGTTCTACTTGACCCAAATACAGAACAGGACACTTCGATAATAAAATAAAAGAAATGGTTGGAAAGAGAGAGGGGTGGATAAAAGAATGGCCGGTCAGGATATTTCTTTACTTGCTCGATAAATAATGAATTAAGGATCGAGGAAAAGATACAAAGACTACTCGGGACGCAAAAATATCATATTGATAATTTATTACGAACAGATGCATAGTAATGGATGAGCCATCTTGACTTCGCAAATACTTTTATAAACAATGCACGATTTGCAACCAGAAAGAGAAAGGAATATAAAGAAAGCCTCGACAGCTATGTTTAAAAAAAAACATAAATCTTCAAAAATTTATACTAACAGAATTATATGCGTGTGCGTGTATTGTCAAATTAATTCTTTTTAAATTTGTACAAAGAATTGTATGCTTATGCGGGTGTTTTTGCCATAAATTTTAATTTTCTTGTTGAAAACAATGTTTTTTTCTATGTCAATACTTTTATCTTATTTGTTTAATTAATTTTCAAGGAAGTCTTTCAACAAATATTTAATTATTTTCTTTGATATCTTTGCAGACAAAGATCCATATCCGATAGACGCGTTGCCGACATGCAATCATGCGCTTAATCTCTGTCTACGTGGGAAACCTTGTAGTCAGATCTTCAAGGATTTCAAAACCAACTGCAAGATTCAAGAAGGCCAGTGCAAAATGGAGAATCGGTGAGCTAACAATTTTACATTTATCTGCTACCAGTTTCATATTTATCTGTTTCTTTTTATTTATTAAATCATTTCGTAGTTTTGTGTCCTCGTTACACGCCGTAATATTTTGTACAGGTAAAGCAGAACCAGATACGTTTGAATCGAAAAACTAAATTTGCAGTATAAATAAAATGACATAAATGTTACTCTGAAATGGAAATGAGATGTGTGATGGAAGATTTAATTGAAAGACTCGATAAACGAGCTATAGAGATATATTTATCTTCTTTTATTCTACTTTCGTGTATAAATTTATAACAATATATCATTATTTTTTGATATTACGTATTTATTTAATATAAAAGTTTACACATTTTTGAACAAATATAAATGGAAAATTTTCATTTTATGCTGCTGCAGCAAAATTATATTAAAAAATCGTTTTTTCATGGAAGAGAATTGAAAAATTGGATATTATGATTATAGAATATTTTATTATGAACATAACGTATGACGGAACCATATGGCATTAAAAGGTAGCGTCATAATGAATAAAAATGGTATCATTTATAATTTAAAAAGAAATTTGTTGGCATCAATTCCGACATGCAAGAGATTTTCGCTGATTGTGTTATACTATTAATTTGATACTTTATACAAAATTTTCATTTTGATTATCTCAAATGTCTGCGAAGCTATCTCTATTAGTACTCTATTTAACCCCGTTATCCTGTAAATTTCTGTTTTAAAATCCATGCAAGAGAGAGAAAATTAGTTACACTTGAGTTAGTTAAAGTAACTCGTTGCGGAAATTAGTTGCATCACCAGTGATAAATAATCCGAAAGAACGAAGGGCAGTCCGGTGGAGTATTCGCGAAGACAAACGGTACGCCGATGGACGCGCGGTTAATTAATTGTTTGCATATAATTAACTCGTAGGAACAAAGCAGAGGAATTGTCGCGCGGGTCGCGCATTGACGGTAAATTACATTTCCCACCGTAGTTTTAAAAGTTGCGCGCCTCGCGCCGCGCTATCTCGTTTTATTTTTCCGCGGAATTTCCGCGGCCACTTTGTCCCGATCCTATTAAACCCCGAGATACGAGCCTCTCTAGTCTAGTATCGTAACTCCGCCGAGTTAACGCCGGGACCGGAGTCTGCTAAACTTTCGAGATCGGCCGCGATGTATCCAAGAGCGTATATCTAAAGTTGCGATCCATCCAAGCGTAGACAGTTTATCGGGTTGTCACTTTTCTGCGTAATATAAAATTTTTTAAATGCTTCTTCTACCGAAAAAATCAAGGAAATATAAAATACTTTCAATATCGATAAAGTTTGACAAGATTCTCTGATCAAAAATTATAATTAAAAATTAATATCTATTTTGTAAAAGAAACTTTGAGAGAAAGATATATATACAATAATGTGTATAATAAGATTAGTTAAAAATATATTTATTATTATAAATTAAACCTATATTTTAAAATAAATTAGATTTCTATACATAAAATATATAAAACATATATACAATATATGTAGAAAATAAAATCTTATTTTTAATTTTAAACTGTATTTTATTGAATTTGAATATGGAATAGTAGCAGGTTTTCGGATGTGCTGCTTTAAAACTTGCGGCGAGTATTGCAAAGAGTATGAAAGATGGAAGCAATATATCACTCGGCATTTGCCGAACGACAGTCGACTCTCCGTTTCCGTCGTAAAGTCATTAACGAGCACGCACGCAGTTTTTAATTACGATAGTTTTCCAGTTAGTTAGAAATTTATGAGTGATCTTTCGCAATGCTTAATGATCTCATATTTCTCTTATAATCTTTAACTTTATCTTTATCTAATTCCCATCTGTGGAACCATCATTATCCTTATCACATTTTTTAATTTAATCGAGATTTTGAGCTGATAAATGGCTTATTAACAATTTTATTATACATTATCGATACAATAATAATATATTGTATAATAACAATTAATGAAGTTATTAAAATAAAGCGCATGTATGAGAAGATTAACTTCAGTGAATTTTCCGTGCACTCTAGCTCATTGAAAAACAAGTTAAAATCCACCATATCATTTTTTGATTCTTGTTAATGGTCACATGTTGTTCTCTTCTTCACGAGACATTAATATTCTAACCGCCATTAACAACGCGTGCAAATTAGTTCATTAATCGTGTAAAGAGGCAACATGGATGTCGCAAGCGTTAAAATCACCGGATCGGAGGTATTGTGGAAAAACGTTGGACTATATTGGTTGGAAGTAATCGGCGGGCTCGCTGCACCTGCATGCAAAGCCACATAATTTCCTTCGTGGAAACAAATTAGCTCGCTGCATTGCCACCTCGTTCTCTCTTCACTTTTATAATTCTTAAAGAGAATGAAGGGTAAACGTATAATAGATCCAGCTCAATCAATTCTGTTTCGCAGAAGATGCATAAATAATGAAATTTTGATGTAAAGTGACGTAAATTTACAGAAACAACAAAATTTCAGAAAAGTATTAAAAACGACAAAGTGGATTTGATAAATATATCTTCGTGAAAATAATTATTTACGGGATAGGCAAAGGAAAACCGTTTCTATCACTGTATTTCTAGCATTAGATGTAATCTCGTATACCTACGTATGTTATGTAACTTAAAAATAGTTATGTAACTTAAAAATAGAGTTTTGTCAGCATCGATAAATCTTAATTTAAATTCAATTCAAGTTTTTTTAATTTAAATATGCAATTACTTAAAAAAAAATCTTTTTCTAGAATTAGGCTTTTAATATTTATAATTTATAGCGTACGTTTTATATACATATCTGTACATATAACACACGGAAATTATAAATACTAAAAGCCTCATATTTTATGTATATAAATCTTATATATTTATAATGTGTAATAATATTTTATATATTAGGTATATATGTAGGTAATATTATTTGTGTAAGTATATATACATATAATACTGAATATACATATCATATATAATTCAGTCAACAAGGTTGCATTATTTTGCTCGTACTTCTTGCCTCAAACAATATTTGTTTTTTCTTGCTATGAGATGAAGCCGAGCTTTAGCAAGCGTAACCGGCCGCGGTTTTTACGGCCAACATTAATTAAATTAACGGGATCATTAATTGTTGCCTCTCGGGTGGCTCTAAGATCTTGTATCTCCGTAAATTCGTGCGAACTGCCCAAAGGACGACTTTGCGGCGAACTTCGCATCTTATGAAGTGATGCAAGAAGTACATACATCTCACAGTTGTGCTTTGGCAAAACACTACTATGTTTTTATTATTTAATTATAACATTAAAAACCAATCTTTAAAGTATAAGTTTTTATGTGTAATGAAACGCATATAGAAGACTTATTGCTAATGTACATTTAAAAAATTATAGCAAGAATAGTTTCACAGACAGAGAAATTAAACTACAACAGTCTAATATTTAATAAATGTCGGGACGATAGTTTTACTGGCGACGCTACAAAATAATATCGCGTTTTTACGAGTCGTGTCACGGATATGGCTCTGCAAATTCCGAAGAAATCCGTAAAGTTCCTAAGACCTCGTCCTCTTACCTCTCTTTGCTGCGATAGTGTTCTCCTTATCCGTAATAACATTGAAATTCAATCCCACGTTGCTCCCGATAAAAGTAAACTTCGCCGATGAAGTTCCCCGATCATCGGTCTTTATCCCTGTTCCCATTTTCCTTTAATCTGCGATACCGAGATCGAGCAAGATGGTAGATTCGCCGATCGATATCGTTCGTTATCGTCTTTCTGTATTTTTCAGGAGGATCAGTCGGGTTATTCAACCTTTACTGCGAGGACATTGATAATTAAACTGGTGGGATCAAATAAACATTATTAGCTTCCTTAACGTAGGAGACAATATTTAATAATCCGCGTCAAGCATTAATTCGAGCAACATTAAAAGGAAGAAAGAAAAGATTATTATATTATTTCTTTATAATAAATACAGAGTGTCTCCGATTTTGATAATATTTTCAGACTTAAGGAACAAGTGCGTAATAAAGCAATATTAACTATTAGTTAATTAATTTAATTAGTAATAGGTATTATCCATTGTGCTTCCCACTTGTTAAGTATTATTCGTGATGCAGCAGATTGGTTTCTCGTGAATCTCGTGTAAGTCGGCTTATTGTATTCTCGCGTACCTATTTCCGTTTTCGGATTTTAAGAAAATCTCTCTCTTCTTCTTCTTCTTCTTCTTCTTCTTCTTCTTCCATAAATCAAATTAATCTATCGACAAATTCGTACTTTTTTTCTCCTCAACCTTTCTCATCTTCCTCCACGACATTCTTGTCATTACTGATGACATAACACCGAGGATCTTCGAGATTGTGGAAAGGATGAGTTAAAAGAAAAAATGGAGAAGAAGAGTCTACCCTCGTTCTCTTGTTGCATTCAGCGGCTCAATTAGCAGAATTGAGAACTTGTCGATTGGCGAAGAATGTAACGAGTCCAATATCGAAGCGCCAACCCCTGCAGACGTGGAAAATCCTTCCTCCCGTTCTTTCCCTTGACGTGTCAATAAGCTTTTATGCCACTTCTGTCGCACAAGTTGCTCTCGAGAAAACGTCGCAAGCTCATCGATGTCTAAAGAAACGCAATACTGCTCTTCGTTTAATTGACATCGACGGTTCGATCAACTGTAATGATGCGATTAATTATATTGTATCATTATACATTACATCAAGTAAATACAAGTTATTTTGAAAATATCGCACTATTCTTTAGTTATGAATTCCTTTACAAAGGAATTTTGAACTTTATGTTAGAAACAATCGTTAGTTTGTCTTACAACTAAACCACGAATTAAATTAAAATATTGTAAAAGTAAGGCTTAAAATTTATTACAAAAATACATTTTTACACTTAGTTAATTAAAAATTTTTAATTTTTTATTTAACTGTGGCTGAACTTTTTATTTGCAAAAATTGATACTTCGATACTGGGTTATTTATTATATTCTCCAATTTAAGATTATATATCAAAATTAAGATAAAACAAAATAATTCTCAAGAATAATCGAAAGCAGAAAAAAAACATTTTTTCAGATTAAAATATACCTATTTATTATTACAACATTAATAATTAGTTAATTACTTGCAATTGTACTCGCGTTTTGTGATAATAATAATTTGGTAGTCTGAATTGAGTTTGAAATCAAAATCTGAAATTACAAACGTCGGATTATAGAGGGTTCTGTATCGATATCCCATTGTTCGCATTAGCATTTAAAATATCAAGCTATACGTATGCTACCCATATGCTGCAGTCGGCACTTCATACGAAAACGTGAGCCGTGTATTAAATTCAATATTAGCATACTATCGATAGGTATTCATATTGCTAAAATTGAAATAATGTATCACATTTGATGCGCAGAACTTTATATAAACAAAATAATTATTGTATAAGACGCGCACCCTTCAGTGTAAAAGTCATAAAATCTCATATTGGCAGTATTACTTGAAACTTTATCACATCAAAGTTACGTTGTTTTGTTTTCTTGCCATTTTTTACATCTTTTTAACGAATTTGCTCAATTTTTAAGAACATTTTTATCAATCTTCCGTATACGTTTTACTTACAATTAGTTCCGTTCTCTAAATATTTTATGATATATGATATATGAGGATGATATTAATTTGCTTACTTAGTTTTGTTAAGTTAATATGTGAAAATTGAATAGGACAAATCTGTAAACGATATCGTCGCTGTAAAGTCAAATTATCTCACGTAATCGACGAAGAGAGTACCCTCGTGAAACTGAGCGAAATGGCGTTCGCATTACAGATTAGCGAAATTGATATTAATTAGGACGATGAGTTGCGTAGAAGGTGAAGGGTGCCTTACGCTACAGGAAAGGGAGAGGGAGGTTTGAAGTCGGAGGTACTATCGTGTGGTTTAACTACCCACTTACGTGTTGCTGGAAACTTTGGATCCCGCGGGCGCGCACTGTGCGGATTTTCCACTGCCATCTCTCCTTCACCTCCCTTCTACCCACATCCAGCACGAGTATCGTTAAAGGGTTGCAGCCTGGTGTTCCGAGGGCCGGAAGAAAGAGGATCCTTAAGCAGGGAGGAAATTGTCTTTCCTCCTCGAGGGCGGAAATTTTCTTGCCGCGCGCGTCGAGTTTCTTGCGTGAACGAAGCGTAGCGAGGGTAGGAAGATACTGCATCGTCGGATGCATCGCCGGATGCGTTGGGGTTTGCGTCATAGATTAATCTCACGTTAATAATTAAAACGACAGAATTTACGACGAGTAGCGGCAGTTGACAGGAAAAATAATATTCTTAATCTCCAGTTCTATTCTTTTCTCGCGCATTACCGTACGTTATTTATTACATTATATTATTTTGTGTGCATTCCCGAAAATAAAAGCAATTCCATCTTGTCACACGAGCATATTATATATCTTATTATTGTATATATATAATTTAGTTTTATTCTGTGAACAACAATGAATAGTGCGCTGATTTCCGTGAAGGTTCAAAATAGCCTCTTACAAGATTGTTACAAAGTGTTGTGTCACTCGTCGGAAGCCCGATTGGCCCGACAGTGCAGAATTTTCTTTCGCCCTGGCGAGTTATTCATTTTTCAAGCGGCAATACACCATCTTTCTCCCTGACGAGTGAATCGTCTTGAAGACGAAGCCGGAGAGAGAGTGTGCTTTCTAAAAAGCTGCCGCTTTTCCGCTCCTTTCGGCCGCTTGACGAAGACAAACCTTCCTCGACGGCGCGTTTCGGCCGCCTACGAATAGAACGCGGAGGAATATCCACTCACGTAGAAGAAAAGAGGAGAATACAACACATACTTTTTTCGCCAGAGCAATATGACTCTCTCTTCGGAAGAAAACTTAACATTTTCTTTATTGTATAATCTTTGTGCGCGTATTGTAATTTGATTTAAGAGTTGATGTATCAACTCAAACGGACGCCCGAAATGGTTCGCGGAGTAAAACTGAGAAACACAACAATGGAATCGATTGCAAGTTTACTTATATTACAGTTGATAATCTTGCACATATCGATCAGTATTTTTCTCAATCTTCTTTCGAAAAATTTTATATTTATTTACATAAATGATCTTGCATTACGTTTGTCTGGATACATTATTCACTCACAATAATAAATATCCGTTGCAGAACACAAATAGTAATATTAAATTAAACTGAAACATAAAGTATCCCTTTACGTATAATATATTGTAGCAGCATACTGTATAAATTGCGAAGTACATTCTTTTCCATCGTGAAATACACCAGCTAGTACATTATACACGTGAAATAAAATATAAATGTATCTACTACGAAGTTTCGCGTATCTTGCGCAGGGAATTAAAAATGAGCAAATTTTAAAAAATGGTTTAAACAAGAATAATCTGTAAATTTATAAGCTGTAATTTTAAATTCGCCATAGGTCTCTGTTGACCTGATTGATTTTTAACCAGTTGATTATTCTTTTCTATGTATAACGTACATAGGTAATAGACGATTGCAAAATTTTTTATCTTTTTTTTCTTTCATACACATACAATCTAATTTCATTTTATTATTATACATATAATTAATATTAAAATCGCAGTAACAATTTCTCGTTTCTACGCGATGCTATAATGTTAAAAAATGTTATTCGCATTTTCACGTATCGTTATTTGTGAAGGGGACACGTGCGATATTTCGTGATTACGTTCAGCTAAATTAGATCCGTGAATTTCGTCACGTTAGGCGCGGTGAGGCGGACGTGAGCGTGACGGAACGCATCTCTCGTCGAAAATATTTACGACGCGAAATGGCCGAGCTGTGTAGCACGTTAATTAGGGCTGCCACGGAGTTCCCAAGGGATCGGAAAGCGAAGATAATTACGGACGTGTCGGCGAGACTGTCGGTCCCTGACGAAGGAACTGACGTTCGAAACGAATGGATTGCATCGACCGGCACGTCACGACGGCGTCGTCGTGCCGATCTCTCAAAAACGCGAAGCTGCATCCAGTGACGAATTATCCACGAAAATTAGCGAGTAAACTAAGTAGTGGCAAATGAAGTGGATTATTCAAACAAAAATTATTGAACAAAGTTTTAACGTTATCCTATAAATAGACCAGCATATTCCATCTAAAATCTCTATTTTTTATTGCGTGATGACAAATATTTTGTGTTTTATTAATAAATATTTAAAGTTTGTGTTTTATCATATCAAAAGAGTATCTCACATAAAATTAACTAGAATGAATAGGAGTTTTTGTTTTAAAAAGCTTTTCAGATCTCTCTCATCTAGTAATGGTGGCCACTAAAAAATCATGTTATATGTATACATATACATGTTCTTTCAAGCGGGGGAAACGGCAAATTATTAATTTCTCTGACACCTTTACCTAGACAAAACCGCAGCAACGCGGTCATGATGTTAAATAATTCTTAGAACGAAGCTCGGTTGCAGAACGAAAGTCAGATAAATGTAATGAGCATCCTGTCATCCTCGTCGTAACTGGTCGCAATCAATATCGAAGAAGGCCTTCTCGCTCGATTTAAATTAAATGTCAACAGCCCTCGCCAATTCCCCAAGTATTGTTCGATCGGCAAGTCGTCTGTTCTTCGTCGGGGGCGAGTACAACTTGGTCGATCTCGACTATGTGAGAACTCATTCTCTTCTCTGTCCGTTAATTAAAAATTTCCCGTCTTCTCCTTGCGCAATGGTGACATCGATGAACGAAGCGACGATCTCTTGAATTTCTAGTTCCTCGAGAATTTGTAAATTTTTTAATTTGTCTGAGAAAATTGAGATGCGAAATTTCCATGGAAAATAAAAAATTATGAGTCATTTATTTCAATCAGTATATTCATTATAGATAAATTTATTTAAAAATTACACAAGCATTATTTACACATGTACACATGTCAATTGTAGCTATATCTAGTATCTATACTTCACGCGGCCCATGGTATCTTCTTGGAATCACTTTTAAGAATAATTCTACATGTACAAAGAACTTGAAGGAACACTTGTACTCCGGCCAAACCTTCTATTTATTCCCTATCGTAGTGTTGCCACTTTGAGGGAAATTTGGAGCCAAAAATATATCTCGCCACCGAGCTCCGCCTTCTTCGAGGCCACTTCCGTCGATCCCCGCGGGAATACGCGGCTTTGAAGAAATTACTTTGAACCGCGGCATGAACTTTTATGCACAGAGTCTCTCACTTTACACTCCTCTATCTCCCCTACCGCATGATAGAGAGAATGCGGAGGGAGAAGGAGAGGGAGCGAAGGGATTGCATCGACAATTTCACACCGACGGAACGAGAGGGTGGCGGCACGATCCGATGGGTTACCACTTGGGAATTGAAGCGCCGACTCCCATCACTTCCGGCCAAGTCGAATGTCATTAATCATTTATCAAACACTACGATAGGAAGTATATAATCAAATTGAAAGACGGCCCAACAAACAACAAACTCATACAAATTATATCGATAAAAGATTTTAATTTTAATTTATAGCCAATACAAGTCTAGGGCACGGATGTAAATGCTATAAATTGAACTTTATTGATCGTTTTTTAACCTTTAAAACGATTTGTTTTAATTATATTTACTGCGTAATAATTAATATACTCCTTAAAACTGGAGGGGGTTTCAACATTTATTAGATCTTTTTCAGTTGATGATTCTGCGAGAAAGATTGCCCTTGAATTAATTATATATTATAAATTAACGGTACTTATTAACAGATCAATTTAACAGAATCTGTTTTTTATTTTGAGTAATATTTTGTTAGATTTTCAGAAATTGATTAGATTTGATATATAATAACAACTCATACGATCACGAACCACAGATAATCTAATAATAATCTTGAAACAAATAAACTTTGTGTGCATACAAAGTAATTTTTTTAAGTCATATATACAATAGGTATATTTATTTAAGGACCCTGTAACTGTGCAATAGTCAGTAAGCATCTTTAAAATTCTTGTTGCTTGTTTTAATCTCACGGAATGCATGCAAAGCGCAACCGTGATGAAAATGTAAGGACGACATTATGTCCTCGGAGATCGCGCTCGCCATCTTGACGGATCAAGAGGGAAATAATTTCATTATCATAAGTGGCCTGGGATTTTCAAAGCTACGTGTTAAATGCATGCGCGCGTGCACGAATCTTGAGTTACTAATCTGCGTACTGACTGCATTAGCGTTTACAGTTTAGCAAGTCCGGATAGAGAATTTCGGAGTAGCAATAGTGAAGTGAATTCCTACTGCTGAAGAGCTGACTTTCTTCACTCTATAACTTTATATCTCTTGAGACTGTTTTAGATTAATTAGAAGAGGTCTTTTTCAGTATCAACGCCATCAACGGTAATATCATCTAACGAGTTTATCTTTCACGGTATAGTTCTATCTATACAAATTTCTAAAACTGTAGTATAATACTATAGTACAGTGAGAAAAAATATTTAGATAAAAAAAAAATATTTATTAGATGGCTCCCAACAGTTTATTTACTTAATATAATACACATATTTATTTAGAATTGGATATTTTATCTAATTCTAAATAAATATCGTATTATATTAAGTAAATAAGCTGTTAAGAGCCACCTAGTAAATATTTTTCGGATCCAAATATTTTTTTCTCAGTGTAAGTATATTTCGGAACTGTTTCAAACTTTGCGCCTCGCTCAGAAGTTACTTTACGGTAATTGCATGATCGCTCGTTGAATTCGCAGTATTTCCACGTCCAAAAGAAACCAATACAAAATTTATCGACAAGCCGCCTTTGAATCCTGCCGCCTTTATTTCCCTGTCGCGAGGAGGTTGCATCCGATCCGCGCATCGAAGATTTATCTCAGTCGACGCGACGCCTTGGGGAGGATTGTTCGCGGTGCTGGGGATGAGGCTGCGAGATTTCACTCCCTCTTTCCCTCCCTTTCAACCTTCGCCATTTCCGAGCGAGATCACCGAACACTGATCGCCGATTGTTTCAATCGACTTTAGCCACCCCCGAGTGTGCACCTTTCCAATGCACCTCCGCGCCGCGCCATGGTTCGACTGCTGTTTAGCGGAGATACGAGCTCCCGGAGTCGTCCCGGAAAAGCGCGAGAAAAGCCGGTCGACCGGATTTCCATACGTAGAAAGAGTCTTCGCGATACATTTCCGAGGTGGAGTTTATTGAAATCCGCGCTTACGCGTGTAGCGAAACGTTTCTCCGGGAGGGAACCGATTCTTCGCTAACTCTACTCACTGCGCTTTTTGAGAAAACGGTTGTTAGCCTTTAGATATAGTTACGATTTACGATGCAGCTATTTATATTATATTTCTAGAGAATTATTATATTTTAAATTCTTTGAGAAAAGAAAGAGAAAGAGAGAGAGAGAGAGAGAAAGGCTGTTTCAGAGAAAATTTAAGTATAATTATTATTTTGTAAATATATTTAAAAAAATATAATTGACTTTTAAAAGAGATAACAATAGATTATTATTATCGTACGACAAAGCGCAATTCAAGATTGAAGTATTTGAGCCAATTTACAATAACATTTCGAATGTTAATATTAATTTGTATCGATAGACGGTGATGGTAAATTAATTTCTTACGCTGGCAAAGCGCAATTTTCATACATTATGCTCCTTTCGTCTGCACCTTCACCGCAATTCTCCATTCCCATGCGCTTTCCTCTATTTCCATCCTGCGGCCACGCTCGTTCGTCGACGTAACAAGAGGATGCGTCGAGCGCGTTTCATATTTATAAAAGAGTTAATATTTATTTGCCCCCGGGTGGGTAGCTTTTTGCTTGTCCATCTTCCTCTCGGGTTTCCATTTCCATCCAGCGACTCCCGAGTTTACCTTGATTTTCGTTCTTGAGTTTGACGCCACGTTTCTCGCCACCAGAACAACTTGACAGAAAAGACATTGCCTCTTATGTCTCTTCGATACCTGCAACAACTTTGTGGCGGGTCTTTGCGATATTCCCCTTCATTGCGCAACAAAATATAGCGAGTATACAAAATGGGTATGCCGAGCAAAATTTAGCGCTACTTAACATTAGCAAGAAAAATTGCAATTTTTTACCAAAAACATTTTTCTTGCTGAATTTTAATTAAGTGGCCACTTAAATATAAATTATAAAATCTCTTTATTTTTGGAATTAACTGAAGATAAAATTCGTTGAATTTAGGTTGCCAAAAAGCTGACGCAGACTCTAACGAATAATACATCTTTTCCGATTATAGTTTTTATTATATTTCCGGTGTTTCGCTCAATTGAGATTTTCAATAGTCGTTCCGCTAGAAATATTCGATATCGTCGAGCAGTCGCATATTTCTCAGTTTATGACAAACGCGTCGCGTCGTCATAACGATCCTGTGCGTGGCGCGCGTACAGTTCGATAATTACGTTATCCCACTGATTGCTTTCCAATAACACGTTTATCCGGCCCAGTGCGTCCTCTGTGGTTATGAAGCGTGTCAGTTTTCGGAGGCGCGCCGCTTTGTCGCCGCTCCGGAACGCATGAATCATTTCGATGACCACACGCATCCCATTGCGCTTCTTGCTCGTCTCGTTAAGCGTCGCAGTTGCAAGTGCAACCGCTAACCGAGTGTTAAATTCGTTCTGCTTCTGAAACCCGCGATGATGACTATTTGCCTGCAGCTCCGTTATATCTTGATTCCGCACAAATTCGAGATATCTATAATTCCTTTTATAAAAGAGAAGGTCTTGGAGAAGGTAGTAGAAACATCAAATTTTCAATTTTTATCATGTACACAAGAAATTCGTATTTTTACTTAAGGAAAATTTTAATCGCTAATTTCTTTTTATTAAGATTTTTGTTTACTTGCACATATTTACGAAAAGAAGTGCTCTGATAACTATATAGATCAATATTCGCAGTTCCGCTTTCAGACGCAAATACTATAAGTTTACATTGTTAGAGGATGAAATAGATAGGAAAGAAGTAAAAAGACTATCGAAATAGATAGAAAAAGAACCTTACTGAAGTAGTGAATGGAAAGTCCTTTTTGGGCTGCGAAGAGCTATAGTCCTCTAGAGATGTACGTGCAGCTAGACGGATGTTCGGATAAGTACATGTATCTACGAGCGACGAGAAGGAGATGGATCGCTGCCGGGAGAAATACAGCCTATCACATTGCAGAGCGAGAAACGAGAAAGCGTAATGGATAACTATTCCCGCGACGATCTCACGCGATTAAACACATCCGCTGTTTACTGTCAAAAATTAAAATTCCAAACAAATCACCAGAAATAAAACGTTAGTAATTTGATAATTTAAGATAAACGCACGTGCTTTTCACGAATATATCTAATTATTTCATCAAAGTTGTTATCTTAAAAATATTGTTTGAAAAATAGATTATCTTTAATTATCAAAGTAATCCGAACGTGGTATTTTATTAGGTATAGACAAAACTTTTTTATCACAAAATGAAAAAAAACAATCGTAGATGGGGAACAAAAGTTTGTTTATTACCACTTTAATTCCCTAACTTTCACTATATAGAAACAGTGAGCATTTTAATAACAAGTGTGGGTGTGCTACACCGAGTGTAGCGTTCTATGGTCAAAAATATTATTCAATAAGTGAAAAACTTATTGTACTATTTTACTTATAATTATAAATATTTTCCTGTATTACTTTTTTCTTTCTTGATTTAGAAAAGAGCTATAAATCGAGTTAGTTACTAAAATTACTCTGTATAATAGTTTTAAAATATTCACAACATATAAAAAATGTGGCATATAAAATTATAAACAGAGTTCTATTCTAAACTGTGGCGCAAATTATAGATTGTTTAAAGTAAACAAGCATATAGTAACTGTATGACGCCTCTCATGCATTATACGCAGTTTTAATATTATATTATTAAAATACTTTTAGTATATCTTTGAAAGATTTTACATTTTCTAGATTTTAAATCGTTGAGAAAAGATCGTAATGTGGCACGTTTTCGAACGTCGCGACAGCATGGAGGAGGATGGAGACGAGAGGCAGGAAGGATATCCTCTCCTCTCGTGTCCTCCGTTTCGAGGATACCAAATTGCACCGTTCAGGTAATCATCACCCTATTGTAGCACAAGCTCGGAGATTAGAAGGCGGGCAGTTATCACCGGTGAGAAAAGGGATGGGGGAGCCGCCTGGAAGGACCGACGGGACAATTAGTGCGAATTGCACGTCTGATACAGTTTTCGCGTTAGTCTGATTGTTTTACCCTCGTCGAATTTTCGCCGACGGGCTTTCTCCGCTGGTTAAACCGAATTTACGCTAGAAATTAACACGCGCCGACGGGCCGACTACAAGGAAAAACTTTGGCGAGGAAAACGACAACAATTGTTTTTCGACTACTGACAAAAAAAAAGAAAGAAAAAGGGAGCAAGCGTAGCTCCGTGTCGGTTTGAATAGCGTACGATACGAAACGCTCGTACAAAAAAATCGAATAGCTGTTGTTCCGCCTATTTGTCATTCGGTGTGTATTATTTCGGTATCTATTAATTTAATATTAATGAAAGTTATAAAAGCTTTAATTTTATGTATTATAAAGTTGAATTTTTCCATGATTGCGATTAAAAATCGTTTCTATCAAATTTCATGCTTTTCATACTTCACATATACTTGAAATGATAATCTCATGATAAATTGTGTTTTCTTTATCTTAATTAATTTTTCGAAAAATTCCTCTTTTGCAGTATACTTTTTAATTATTTTGCTGAGTTATAAATTTTAAATTATATTAAATTTATATAAGAACATTTTAATATTAACTTATAATATTTAAATGGTTAAGCGGAAGTAATATTCAAATAATTAGAAAATTTGGAACTTATTCAAATTTGAATGTAATTGTTACGTAATAAAGTTTCTCAAGAGATGCAAATGTATTTTAATAAGATTTAGTTTATTCGTTGTGCATACATGACGATACGGAAGACTGTCGCGTTTGCGCGCGCCGTTGAAAACCCTTAGCTCTTGCATTCATACTTCCTCAAGTTCGTTAGTCTAGGCGAACGTTAATGAGCTGCGAGAATTTGATGCTTTTCGAGTTCTTCTTCCCTCTCTTGCTTTTTGGTCAGACGGTCATCGACCTTTGCAAAGAATCAAATACGTTATCTGTCATTTCTAATGGGTTCAACGAATCGTCTTAAACTCATATCAATTTTAGTATTAGTATATTTTGAGATATCCTGAAATGTATATATTTTTAATGATATGGACTATATTTTCAGAAAACAACTTTGATAAAGCTATATAATAAATCAATAATGAAAACCGGAAACTCGCTAAGTACCAATTCTCGAGAATACTTTTATAGTTTCTATTTTTGTGCAATTTTTAATTTTAGATGGTTATTTTGCTATTTGAACTTCGAGCAGATATTATATTTTCGTATAGCATAAATATTTTATTGCGTAAATTTTTGGTATCAAAACTACTCCGTTTCGTGATTTTTTTTTTAACACTTGGCAAGTGTTGAGCGAAACGCTATTTAAATGGGAATCGACGCTCAGCGGGCATGGAATCGACGCCTGGCACAAAGGCAAAGGACACTCAAAAGAGTGTCTCGTTTCTAGTTTCGAACTCGAACCAGCTCGCATTAGAATCCGTCGCAAAATCGGAAGAGCGCGTCACGCGATATCCTCTCGCGCTATTGTAAGTACCGGAGTATATCCGACGAATGAAGAGTAGTCGCGTGCATATGTAGGAATCCTTGTGCTTTCATGTACGTACACGGAACGGAGCAATTCTGCACGCGTTGTAAAATCGTTATTGCAGTCGTAAAGTTCTACGCGGACAGATCGGCGCGGACGGATTACAAGTACGATGTAACGGCCGTTGATTTGCGTGAATGGTACAATCGCGAGCAATGCACATGCTATAGTTGTATGGGCAAATGGAAGACTTGAAAAACGTTCGACGGGAATAGCTGGACGGCCTCGAGCTGCATTAAGACATTTATGAATGTTTACTAGCGCCTCGAGGTTAAGCGATATAATTAAATGATTTCTATTTTCTTATATACCCATGTATATATTGAGATAAATCACAGTCGAAAAAATTATAATCGTTTTCTTAAAACACATAGCAAAATTAGTATAATAAAATTCAGATATAAATTATGATGTATAATGTCGCGTAGCTTATTCTTTTGTCGGCATTCAATCGTTTATCAATTATATGATATAATTATCACTTTCACGTCATACATTCGATTCGTGTGTGTTTATGATAACTTTTGCTCCTATTGCAATTGCATTTATTCAGTGCATTGATATCTGCGTCAAACGCGCCTCGACAGGATATAAATCGACGTGGAAATGAATCCGAACACGAAACATTCGCTATTGGAGCGATTATCAATCTGGCTATCGAATTGATTCACAGCACGATAGATCGTTTAAGCGTAATGACAGTAATAAGGTGTGGAGCGTTGCTCGGGTGACGATGTAATTTCATTGTAAACTCATCGGCTTTTACGAGCCACTCGTCACTACCGGTATAAACTCGTCATTACATTTTGGCGATGTATTTAATATATTCATACACATATATCTGCCCGAGAGTTCGTGATGAAGGCCCCAAGTCAATTTTGCGAGAGCATGCGGTAGCTCGCGCAATATTTGACACTTACAAAGTTGCAAAATGCACTGCAGAACGGAATAAATGACATCATTTTTAAATCCGTTACATCTTAAATTTTTTATTTTTTGCGAAAGAAGCAAAACAACACACACAATATGGTCTATAATGGACAGCACATTGGCTGTAGAACATTTAATTCTTTGATATATGAAATCAATTTTTTGACGTTACCTCTTTATAACAGTTATAAAATATTAATTGTTTAAATTTTTAATATTACTTGTTTAAATAATAAATTTGAATATTATTAAACTAAGAAAAATGGAAGTTACAAACTGTTCTCCTTATTTCGTTAATTTAAAAAATTCTAAAATAAATTTTAAAATTTTATAAATGTTAAATTGCTGCGCTAGATTAGAAAATTTTTGTACACGTTGTCAACTTATTATAAATATAAAAAACTTATAATTTTCAAAGTTTGTTATACTTAATGAGTAACAATACATATATTTTTAATCAATGTAATTTACTAAAGTAAGCTATATGGAAGAATCTTATCGTAAGTTAACGGCGTAGAAGGGTTCTGTAGCGATTAACTCAGATCGCGATTTACATTACTTACGTGTGTTGCAGAAAATTCTTCTGCAATATCAACCATCGACCCATACATAATAATTGAAGCGTAACTTTATCCGTCTACCGAGGAAAAAGTTTCCCAAAGGTTAATAGATATGACCCGTAAATTATGAAGTCAATTAATTATGCTTAACTACATTTTTATTTTATAAAGAGAAAGTTCTGATAATTATGCGATATGATATTTACACGCTAAAACATTTTTTAGTAGCAAAGAAATTGTAATTGTCTTTAATAAAACACTAAAAACATATAACTAATATTCCATTTACAATATTTACATCTTTAGCATGGCATTTCTACTCATAAGATTTTAATAAAAATTCTACATATTACAAATTCTTAATATTATCTAAATTTTATATAAAATTTTACAATTATTTGGAACATGAATTTTTTATATAAATTACAAATTCGCGAAATTAAACTAAATGCGTTTAATTAGAAAAGCAAAAAATTTTTCGACAATATTTTGGGTTATAGTTATTTAAAATTATTATTTAGTTGCGCTATTTTTTTCTGGTAAACGCGTGAATTTTGTAACTTTATAAGAATTTTATAATGCGTCGTATCGATGCGATGTTGCAAGAAATTCAAATCATTGTAGGATTTTTACATTTTAGGTGTCACGATAAGTTAATTGCTCCGGAAAGAATCTGTGCTTTTTTTACAAACAGCTCTTCCTTAAAAAGTCTCAGCGTTTTCATGGAATTTCAATGAGCTCGGCCGGTTCGCACGATCACCCTGCGCCTACAAATCAGACCGTGATTCATTGCACCCTTGTTTGCCCTCTCTTATTTTCCGCAAAGCTTCCCTCGTCGCTTTCCGGCGCGTCGTGACTAATTATGCGATCGACGCGCGAATCCCTAAAATGCGGTTCTTTCATCCTTTTTCTCATCGTCACTTAAAAATCTTGTCGAAGGACTCTTGATACCTTCGTAATAACTTGCTATGTATAGGATGATTTAAAAGCTATAAGAGTAAGAGAGAGAGAGAGAGAGAGAGGGAATTATTGAGTACCTATATACTTGTTTTATAATTGAATATCTTTTTATGTGTATCTCTCTTTATAAATATAAGATATATTTTATCTATATTTTATACCTGAAGTTAATTTTATTTATATCTAAAATTAATGTTCAATTAATTAATATAAAAAATCAAAATTTATATTTAAACTTATATAATTACACTTCTTTTAATTAATATATTAGTTTAATACATTGTATAATGTCGATATAATTTTACATTTTAAACGAACAATTTATATTCAAAATTTCATTCTCCACCAAAAATTGAAAAAAGAAAACAGAGGATAGAATATTTCGAGCATTCCTGAGGTGATTTAGTTGTTCTAAATTATTCTTGACAACAGAGTTAAGACTGCATAATTTTTTATTTTTTGTAAAATTCTATATCCTAATATATTAATTATACCTTATTTTCTGTTAGATAAATAAGGAAGAAACGATTAATTTAATTTCTAAAACTTTTAACTTCTTAAACACACTGTATTAAAGAAGAAATGCGTAAGTGTTTATACTTGAAATATAGCTAAACATATTTTAATTTTTAATTTTTATAATACACGATATTTTTTCATTTTAATCACTATTCTGATTTGTCATTGCTAAACTATTTATAAATTTATTTATTTTTCTCTATGCAATTTTCAAAATTTTTGTTTTTTTAAACATTGTAGGTTTTTAATTTTGTCACGAGAGTTCGAGAGTTAAACGTCCTTCAATATCTGATTGAAAGCGTCCCTTCGAGGGTAAAAGGCCGTAACACGCGTTGAATTATCCATGCAGACATCCACTTCAATTCTTTCTCATATTTTCGACGAAAAATCATTTCCCCTGTAGTTTGTCCAATTTTTCTTCAGAGTAACGTGAAAAAACATTTTCGTTGGGTATTTTTCACTTGATATTTAATTTCATCGAATTTGTGCGCGAACTGCGCGCCCCTAATTAGTGCATTCATCGCTTCGGCTTGCAGAGAAACGCCATCATGGCTACCAGATGGTAGCAGCTATGATGCAGCTTGTGCCTGTCCTGATATTCAAAACTTGTTATTAGCGATATCATTAACATCAATATTGCCGAATAATCGATTTTTTATTCTCCCTTTTTTTCTATCTCCCTGTTTCCCTGCTTCACAAAAATAAACGTCAACATTTTCGCTATGTCGATTACGCAAAGCTGCTACTTTAATCTCTTTAATGCGCTGATGTGTAATCGTAAATAATGATATCGTTTACGTGCGCACGCATATTTGTTTAACGATTTTTGTGTGAGCTATAGAATAGCCATTGCTGTTTGGTGAACGTTCTTTGTTTCTATTTGGAAAATATTTCAGATGTAATGCTTATAAACCATAAAGTTGCATAAAACATGTTTATACTTTACAGTATAAATTATATGAAAGTTATAATTATTGTGCGATATAGGTATATTTATTTTGCCAAACATAATAGAATATATTTCACAAACCAATATAATAATATATTACTAGTGAAACGTGTAAAACACAAATAAATAAATAAATTGTTATAATATAATTAATGTTTCTTGCTAAATATTATCTCTTAAAATAGAAAACTTGGCACATTTTTGTCTTAAAAATGTGCACAAACAACTATAAAATAAATTATATAATGAGTAAGACTTTCTTATTCATCAATATTAAATTATGTGATTCTATAATTTGTAAACTAAATTGATCTCTATTTTAAATTGCAAATTTAAAGAAAAAGAGAAAACGATTAATACAAACATTTTTTTCTGCTATTTGAAAATCGCAGAATTGCTTTACAAAATCAACAAATTTTTTTTAATGAGAAATGGCGTGGTAGACAATCAATGAATCAAGTATATCTAAAGGGAAATAGGAAATGAAAAGAAAAGGGATAATAAAAAGAGAGAGACAGAAAAATAGAGAAGAGAAGAGAACATTTAGTTATCGTATCTCGGGCAATTTACAGATTTTCGATGCGAGAATATGCCTGCTGGTCTATTCAGCTCTCGAGATAAAAGAAACTAGAAGTAGGTATTAAACCGTCTCGACAGTAGCAGAGACTTAAAGAGAGCTCATGTTTTTTGCATAATTATTACATACATTATCTGCATAATTGCTATAATTTCCATTGCATTTATCGCGGTTGATTTATAGTTAATTAGAGAAAACAAAATTGTGGCATTGCATCAATGAAAATATTTTCAAGACACATTTTATAATTAGAAATTGTGTTCACAAATTATGACAGGGCGGCAAATTGCTTTTAGTTAAACTTGCATACATTATAATATCCACGAATGCAATTTCATACCTTACATTTAATTATATCAATAGCATTCTCAACTATTCTCCGCCATTGTAATTCTAAATTGTGAATTGTAAATGAAATTATATTACCTCGAGCTTATTAAATTTTGATTCACCAAAGTATGAAATAAATTTAAATTTATATAGATACACAAAAATATAATTTAGAATTTTTTAAATATTGCATTTGCATTCTTTATACAGTAATACAATTTATATTAATTTTTTAAGAACCAATAAGATCGTGAAACTCAAAAATATCTCAAAATTCTTAACTAGATAACAATCTTCTTCTATTACATTACTTATTTATGCTTACTGTAGCAAATTTGCTTACTTATACATATTAATGATCAAATTAGCGTTTTATATTTTTTTATTTACAGAGAAAGTAATGATATATTCCGCCAATAATTGATTAACAAGAAAATATTATATTAATTTCGACAACGATTGGCTAGCTAAAGGATGTTGATTAGAATTTAGAATTTATTGCGAAAAATATTACCCCAGCCAGGGTTTGAACCTGGAACCTCCCGCTCTCTGTGCAGGCGTCGTCCCAATTCGACCACTGAGACATGTGGTATAATATTTGGGACGACGCCTGCACGGAGAGCGAGAGGTTCCAGGTTCAAAAACCCTGGCTAGGGTAATATTTTTCGCAATAAATTCTAAATTCTAATTAACATCCTTTAGCTAGCCAATTGTTGTCAAAATTAATAAATTTTTTTTATTTAATTAGTAATTATTTTATCTCTGTTATTCTTATTTAAATAATATAGATACTTGATGTGCTTTGATATTTTTGATATGCTTTATTATAACAAAACGCAAAATACTTATTGCATACTTATGAAGATTTACTGTAATAGATCTCGATTAATAAGTAAGTTACAAAATAAGTTTTATTTATACTTATACATATTTGCATTAAAAAATATTTAACGTACTTATCATTTATTTAACCACAATTTAAATTTGATTCTCTTCAAACTGGACACAGTCGAGAGAGAAAGAGAAATATCCTGTCTCAATAATACAGATGCGCATTCTGAATATTTTCATGCGTAAGAGTTTCACAAGGTAAGTTTCCGGAGATGATACGGAGAATACTTTCGAAGATCGCAAGGCGGGAAGATGGAGGATTTGCGAGAAGAATTATACGGAAGAAAAAGAAAGGGAGAGACGTTCTTGGAAAATTTTATAATTTACTTGCAAATTTCTTAACTGTCGGAAACTGTCTTTAAATACTAATTGCATATTTGCAACTAAATTTCACGAAAATTGCAAGTTTGGTGCAAAAATTAAAAGTATGAAGAACAAAAAAGAAGAAATATAAACAAAAGTGAAAAATGAGACTCAACAGAAATAGAAATTGTATAAAAATTATATAAATACTAACAATAAGTTATATAAATACTAACAATATATGAAGGGTGTTCTAAATTTTCATATATGGCACACATGCATTTGAAAATTATCTACTTTGAGATACATATAATTTTATAGAATATCTTTGAATCTTCTGTTTAAACAAAAAGAACATATAATTATAATTTACAAAATTAAATTAATTTTTTTTATTTGTTATTTGTTATTTATTTGTTATTTATTTGTTATTTTTGTTTCTACTAAAGACTACGGCGGTAGGTACACAAGAGCATGTAGATTCAAAGATGATCGATGTATACATAGTTGGTGTCTACAAAAATCTCGATATTCAGCTCTACAGCAATTTTAGGGAATCGGAACGAGGCAACGAGGTCTTGGAAGGCATCGACATTGCCTTATTAAAATCAGAGGAAAGCCCCGATATCGGATATATCGTGTATAGGATCGGCTATCGATTCTCAATTACGCCTTAATGGCGAAATGCAGCCGCTGTATCGGACACGTGTATATCGGACCGCTAAGTTCTGGATCATCTTCCGAGCAGCAAATGGGTTGCAGGGGATAAGATAGTAGAGGACATATTCCGTCGTGTACGGTCACTAAAACAATGTTCCGTTCACATTCAGCGAATATGTGACGTGCGCGTCTTTTGATCTGCGTCTTTGATAGATTCACTAGTACTTTTAGTCCTTCGTAAAAATTACTATTATTATCATTATTATTTTAGTTATATTAATTATATCCACGGTCTTCTTTTTATACTATTTATGCAAATTTTTATATCTGTACATATATGCTTTACCTATATACTGTTAGGTATTATTACTTATATTATAATTGTATCTAGGATTCATAAGCAGCGTCATTGTTGATGTTCTATCATTTGAAGTATTGCTCTCTAATGTATTTATCTCTATAATGCATAATATCTCATATCTTCCGCATTTCAATAAATTATTATTATATTACAAATTATAAAGAGATTGGTATTTGCATGATTACCTAGACCGAGAAAAATAATAAATTTGCGTTCTTGACACATATAATTTGTAGAAAAAAAAAGACAATTGCGCGCGTACACAGAAATATAGATACTTTTCTCTAATTATATTCCAAAGTTTCTAAAATACTATATTGATACCTATCGATACCGACGATACCATCTCTGCAACAAACTAACGTTTATAACATGTAAGGCTTCTTTATAGAGCGGCTCCTGTCCTTAATTTTAATTACAATATGTTGCTTGCTTCCTCTTAAAAAACTTACTACTGAGCTTAATTGCCTTTTCCTCTTGAATGAGATTCTCGCTTTATCTCGTAATACACGGTTCATAACCACGAGTCTCCGTCTATGATCTAGCAAGAAGGAAACCGCCACGGATATACGTCAGCCATTGCACAGTGCATCGAGCCAGAAGATTGCATTTTCGCACGACCCACATTCCAGCCGCAAAAGTAAGTCGCCCACCCTGTCCCTCCGCATCCCTCTCGATTCAGCCTATCTCTCATGCCCGCCCTCCGGATTTCCTCGCCAAAAGTTTTCCAAGCGGTCGGTGCGGTGAGGAGAATGCATCGTGAAGGACGTTGATTCTCGATTCCGTGAGAGGGAAAGAGATCGGCCTTCCTGCACAGCAGGCCCTTATCTCCCTTAATGAACCTCCTCGGGAGTCGCTCGACGATGCTTGCGCGAGTAATTCGCGCGACGTCATGGCATGTACACGGGACCGGAACACAACCCAGCGCGTCAGCGAGTATCTATGTATATACTTATTGGTGCGATTCGAGTTATGGAGACAGGATGACGGCGCTCGCTTGCTTTCTCAAGATATTCTTGGCGTCTGTGACAATTGTAATCTCGATTTCCTTTCCTATATATATATATACACATGTATCTTTTTATATACTTTCTCTTTACATACATATCTGACTTTTACCTTCAGGAATCGAATTCTTCTTATCATCACGATATTGCTTTTAAATCCATTGAGACCGTATTTATTTCCCAAATGTCGAAACCAAAGAGCAACATTTATTTTTGTCCTTCATAAAACTGGAAAATAATAAAAGTCGAATATAAATTTTTAAGTGTTTGTTGAGAATACAAATATAGAAATAAATGTATTTTAAAGAATGACTTCTTTTATTAATAGCTGACAAGAGTGTAAAATTGTTTAAAACATTCATCGGCATGTGAGACTATTAGCTTACATTCGCATTCTCATGTTATTACTTCTTTTATTATGTTTTGAGCAGACTTTACACGTTTAACTGGCTGTTGTTAGCAGTAAACGGAACGGAAATGGAATAGGTCTTGGGAAATGTATACTTACAATTAATTATGCGCTTACAATCAATAAATGCTGTCTGGCTTCGACATTCGGAAAAGAAATACAACATTAATAGATTAATTTGAAATATGTATAACTTTTATATAATATAATATTTTTTAAGAAATATAAATATTGCAGCTTAATATAACTTTCAATAAATTACATATTTTAAACTGAATTATTTCTTAAAATATTCATTGCATCGTAGAAAGTCATAACCAGTCCGACTCTCTGTTGTCATATTTGGACAAAAGTCTAAACACATCAAGAATCAGATTTGTAATACAATCTCTATAGATTAATAACATATTGATCTTTTTCAGTATCATGTTTTATACAAGCTAATACTCATGCTGGACCGTAAAATGGACGTTTTTATTTCATTTCACTTAAATTTTAATCTCTTAACTTTAAAATGATTTTTGAATCATCCGTTTCTTTTTACGGTCGACAAGGACATCACAATTGTTATTGTGAAATATAACCCGTTGTAAATCGGTTTTGAAATCGCGTTAGCGTCCCCGGTTATTCGCTATCCAGCATCTCGCGGGAGCCGTAATTTCTCCTGTTACTTATATACTCGTGCGTTGTAACGAAGCACACAGCCGGCACCTGGCTTCACGACGCCGTGTAATAAAGTCCCATTATTACCCCCGTTATTGTTCTTAACACGATTATGTTCGCTTGAGCACGCACTGACTTCGGCTCGTGGTTCCCGCACCCTGAAAGCACGCTCCTGATACACCCAAAAGCTCCACAAAAAAATAATAAATTGCAGCTCGCTACAACTTTCGTTGTATCCGCCATCTAAATTTTCCCCTTACTTTATGATACATTTCAAAAAACTGCCGAAACTTATGACATGGTCAGGAAAGACAAATTACGATTAAAAAGCTTGATGAAGCGCTCGTTATTCTTGCTTTGATAAATCTTAATGAAGTTGAATAACTGAACAACAATCCATATTCAGCTGTTTAATTATTTTTGTATAATTCTTTTATTAAAATGAAAAAATATATTTAAATTATATTAATATTAAATATAAATATTACAGTATACATAATCTATTATTATAAAAATTATCTTTTTAAAAAAAGTTGAAAAAGTTTAATAAAATTATTGAAAGAATTAGTACAAAATTTAGTGAATATCGGAACGCAGCCTTAGTGTTTGCATTGTATGTTGAACTCTGATGGTTCTTCCCCACAAGTGCGTGGATTATGATCGTATTTTCCCCAGCATATAAAATTATATAAAAATTTACATAATATGAATTATAGAATATAAATAATTATATAATTTTATTGTTTTCTTAATTTTTCTTATTGATTATATACAACCAAAAGTGATCAAAATTTGAATCAACAGCTTTATTTGCTTTCGAAAGAAATATTACTCACTGATCGTTTTTCAAGCATTCCGATATACGCGTTCTCTTTATCGTGGAGGTTTACTCTGAAATCCCACGGAATCGACGCGATGCAATATAAACTCTCAACTCGGTGCAAGCTCGAAAACGAGAAATTCGCATTGCCACCCCACGGAAAGGAGCAGCGTCCATGCGATGCAATTCCTTTGCCCAGCCATATTTCAATCCTGCACGTCGGCGAGCGGAAAATTCGGCCCGCGGAAACCAAAGAAATGACCACGATGATTTGTTACTGCGAGAAATCCTTCTGCCTTTTGTTAGTCGGTAAGCGTCGCAACACAAGTAGATTAAACCTGCCTGTTTTGATACAAAACTTCTTGCTGATTTCTTTGTTTTATTAACCCTCCATATTGCCCTCGTTCAGTAAACGTTAATGCTCTCGTATGAGCGCTGTACCGCGCCTGTAACTGCATCAGTGCGGCATTGTTTTCTTTTAGATCAAAACGATCTTAAACTCATATCACACTAGGGATTGGAATTGAGATTGGATTGAAATTTAATCAATCATAATAAAGAAAATTAATCTCAAGTTTAGTGAGAGAAAACTTTGCTCTGATATGAGCGTTCGCCTCGTACAAGGGCAATGAAGGATTAATCGCTGCACCGAAGTGTGTAAAGCATTCGTGATTTCGTGAACGAATCAAAACGACGACTTGTCTAATCGTATCGTCGACAATACCTATTTCGCATATTTCGATCTATTTCATTTGGAAAGACGATATAGAGATTGGAAATTATAATTACCATTTTACGATATTTTCGGACAATAGTGGTCTCTTTGTTTGAATTCAAACATATTCCGTGCTGTGCTTTGAATTTTTGGTGCAAACGTAATTTGCTTCGAGATTGATAACACCGGATAACAATACGAATCGCCGGATCGAGTCATTCGATTAACGAAAAGCTGTGTTGATATCGATCGCGTGTTGACAACCATTACGGTATTTGAAACGGAAGAAATATTTCAAGGAAGCACAAGGCTGACTGGTGCGTGGTCTTGATGTTTGTTTTTGTTCAGCACAGTGTGTACGTTGCAGCGTATAACGCAAAGCCGCGCTGTATTGTCATTCGCACGACGAAACTCGAGTTGGCAGGTAACGGAGCGAAATACCACCGTATTACCCATTAGTATGCAATTATTTTCTATACGCACAATTAACAACTATTGCCCCGCGCGGTTAATTAACTCCCGCGATTAACGATTGTAAATGCATTAGCTACTTATCGAAGCGATAGCAGATGAGAATTATTAATAATTGTTGCACACGAGCAATAATGATTTTTTTTTAACTGATGCTCAAGTTCAACGCTTCTCGCATTGTGCTTCGAATTTTTCATCGACTTAATTCGCGGTTGTTTTTAAATTAAAAGTGCAGAGTAATATACAGGGTGTTGAAAAAGAAGTAAAATATCTTAAGGGGTGATTTCTCGCACAAATTCAAGACGAAAAATTTTCATATGACCATATGTCCGAAACGATTTAGTCACCAAGTTTCATCAAAATAACCTGATTGTGAATAATTTTCGAAATTTTTGGAAATAACGAAATTTTTCCTTCAACTTTGACACCCTGTATTTTTGGAACTAATTGTAAGCCGTTTCGGACATATGGTCATATGAAGTTTTCGTCTTTAATTTGTGTGAGGAATCACCACTTAAAATATTTTACCATTTTTTTCAACACCTTGTATAAAATTATAAAACATCGGTTCGCTCGCGCGAGCGCGAATTATTTAAATAATATATAAGAGACCGGGATATATTTATCATATATTAGTAATATATATATTTCATTGGATTTTCGTACATATTTGTGATTTGATAAAATCTTTTGCTGTTTAAGATATTATTTGTTCTGCCAATTTGTGCGATTCACGGATTTTGAGCAGAATTTCGTATTTTTTCTTCTTTTTTGTTAGTTCTCCCTCGTATATAGTGAAATGCTCATCGCGTATGTTTATTGTTGAGAATAAACGTGCGATCGTAATTAATTGTGTTTTTGCAAGTATTGTGTTGTGAGTACAACGAACGAATCTAACAATAAGAGATGGAGGAGCTTTAGGAGGGCGATAGCAGAACAAACATGGACTGAGTAAATATAACATCTCATAGAGATCTGCTACGTATCACGTTAAAATGGATCCTACTGGGATTAGTAAAAATATTTATTATATAATGTTAGAATTTAGTACAACCAACGATTTGTTAAATATTTTATACAATGATTGTCAAGCATTATACGTAATAAAGATTTTCAGAAAAATTATGATTAATCTTAAAACCTCTGATATGACATTTTATACATATTTCGACTAAATATGGATATGAAATAATAGAAAAAAGTCGATCATTGGTAATATTACAACTGTGCTGTTTGATATTTTAATTTTAAGACACATCAAAGTCTTATCAGTCATTTTAAATTTATAAAGCTAAATTTCCCCTTTTTACTTATAAACATTGGAAAATAATTTAATTTATATTTAATAGATTTATAAAATTTTTAATATGTATAATATAGAATTTACCACTTCACTTATTATAATATAAATTAATAAGCGCCATCACATACTTGTTTTATAAAGTTACGTGTACTCTTTACAGATAATTTAGCAGCTCAAAAAATCTCAATTAATTTACAGAACAAAAGTCATGTTAAATTCAAGACTAACTACATATATCAGTCTATGAATAAATAATCAGTTTAAATAACCTCAATTTATAAAAGCGCAATATAATTTGCATTTAATGCCGAGTTGCAAAAAGTTTCTTGCATTCAGAAGTATATTCTGAAATATAAAACTGCTTTCTGTAAAAAACACATGACATAAAAATTTTGACTTATAGCAATAAGTTTTTTTTACTTGTATTTGTACTATGTGCAAAATGTTGAACAGATTAATTTATGTATTATATAAAATCTCACATTTTTTAATACTAAATTTTATTTTAATTACTAACAAACTGCGAGAAAGTATTAATATTTTTATGGCACATATTAATATTTTGTGAGAAAATTATAATTTAAAGAATCATACTTTATTGCGCCTTTTTATGTTCATGAATTAAGTAATGGAACTTATGAGTGCCTTGCGGAATTTTTGAGTATTTATGTATTGTATACAATCATATTTCTCGGCATTAAATTTTATTTCAACTATTAATAATGCATGAGGAATTATTAATATTTTATAATAAAAAGATTATAATGTAGAAAATCATAATTATTGCGCCTTTTTATATTCGTGGTTATAAGTAACAGAGCTTTCGAATACTTATGGAATTTTTGAGTACGTAAATTATTCTGTCGACATAAAACGCCACGCGCGGAAACGCCTTATAATGACAAGATTAAATTCATAATGTTCGGCAGCATCATTATTATCCACAGTCTCACGACCGGGTTAATAATGTTGGAAAGTTAACGCTGCGCAAGTTGCGCACTCAACGGCGAACATTATTATGCCTCTCCTGCAGTAAGGGGTAACGTAAAAAGAGAAGCGTCGTGCGCGCGGTGTGACACGCGAGGAAAGGGAAGGGCGAAGCAACGGGATCGAGAGCAACTGTTTCTCTTCCCTTGCGTTTCTCGCCAACCAACCGACAACAGCAGTACCACCACCGTCGCGCCGGGTTCTACTACCACTAAACTACCATCACCAACACCATCGCCGGTTCTACCGAATACGACGACCATCCGACCCCGCGTTCACCCCTACGTCGTCGCCGAGGTAATTGCGTGTTTATCCGCTCGGCTTAATTACGTGTCCGCTTGTCCAGCTGCAGGTGGTAAATTCCGTCCGCCATTTTGCGGCGCGCAGAGCACAACGTCCCGCGGATATTTTTCTTCGACGACGGCAACTTGACGGCGGCAGCTTCGATGGAAACATGTTTGTCGATGAATTATCAACTTCGCTTTGACGAGGAGAATGCTCAGCAATGCGTCTAGTTTTAATATAAAATATATCTACGTAGTTAAAAGGATGATCGAGTCCGATCTCAAAAAAATATCGGAAATTGATGAACATCGGTGAGCATGTTCTTTAAGGCTTCCCACAGCTTCCGTAAAAATTTGAAATTAATTAGGACGCTCAATCGCGAGATATCGATTTTAAGGATGTATTGGAGGTATCTCAAATATATTCAGAAATAGCTGTGAGATGTTTCTAAAAATTAAAAATACTCTGTAAAATTTAAAAGTGATTTACTTAACGATTTAAGTTTAAAGTTGATAAAATTAACATTACCCCTTATGGAGAATCGACATTTTTTGCTGTAAATATAAATTAAAAAGCAAGATATTTCTAAAACTTTTTTTATATGTAAAACATACATCAGTGATATTGTATTTTAAGTTTCAAAACTTTTTGAAAAAAAAATTTTTTTTAAAATTGTTTAAACAATACTAATTATTTAAATGAAAAAAAGACGTACTCAAACTGTTAACGGTAATCCTTTCTAACATATAAAAAAATTTTAGTTGTTTGACATACATGCAATGTCTTCATTTTAGTAATTTCTTATTGAAAATTTAACTTTTAGCAGGGATTGTACCACTCGAACATCCTTAAGTGTCACCCATTAACTTTGAACTGCATAGAATAAATAGTGTTTTCTGCATTTTTGCGCTTATTAGGAGTTTAAATAGTTAAGAGAGATTTTTCGAGTCAACACAATGACAAAGATTTAGGTAACTTTCTTATTTTGCAAATATTTTTGACTTGACATTTGTGTCGTTTTCAAATGCTCGCGAAATTAGAATAATCAGTACTCCACAGTATGTATCTATATTATAAGATAATATTTAATCAAAAAGCTCGCGTATAATATGTAACGATGTAAACTCTCAAAATTTCACTAGATGTCACTCTGCGATCGACTGAGCGATGTATTTGCATAATGCATCTATTCGCCGTGCAAAAAGCCAAAGGTTCACTCGAGTCAACCGCTCTCTCGGTTTTTTCTGCTTTTCCGTGACAAAGAGAATGCACGCGACCGCACTTCGCGACTGCACTCCGCCGCGCCGATTCGCGCGTGTAGCGGTGCGCTTTTACGCGCGACGCAATTAGGGCCGCGATTGAAAGTCGTCCCCGAGGCGCTCGACGCGTTTTTCGCGAATGGCGACGAAAAAAAAAAGAGTAGAGAACAGGTGTATGCAGCGCGGAAAAAAGAAAGAGGGAAAATGGAGGACGAGGTCGTTCGCGCGAGAGAAAATTTCTCGGTGTGGGCTAATCGAGATACAGGGTGATAACAAGTGTGTAGGACGAGTGCACGCGGTCTTTTCAGGGACGAAAGAAGACACTCTCCAAATTCGTTCGTACAAGAACCTTTTTCCTCGCTCCCTCCCCTCCCCCCCCCCCCCCCCCCCCCTCGCAATTCTTCTCTCTCGCCTTCCGCTTTCAGCGAGCCTTAAAGCGCTCGCCCCAATTTCTCGTTGAATGCCGGGACGCGTGAAAGCGGCTGACCCTGCACCTCGTCTTTTCTTTTTTTTTGTTAAGCAACTTGCCTCGCAAGCGAAGCGAGGGGGCAAATTCTCGCGTAAATTGACGTGAATTGGCCAAAAAACGCGATACAGTCTGAAGATCGTCCCTTTTAAATGAGCTTTAATTGAACGGGGCTCGCTATTCTTTTTTCCAAAGTACGCATTAGTTTAATCAGGTTGAAATAATTGATTTTATAATATTATATAACATACATATATTTAATTATATCTGGATATTTTTATTAGTCTCTATTTTATATATTACATCTTTTAAAAGTTTAAATAATAATATATAATGTAATTAATATATATTAGCATATATTTATAGTATAATATGCGTACCTGTATACAAGAGAAATCCAAACAAATTAAACTGTAACGATGAATTCTTTGACAAACGGAAATTATGCAATAAAATGTAATTTATGCTTGTATCACGAGATACATAAAAGTCAAGATAAAGATACAACAGACTTAACTTAATTGAAATTAGAAATAAAGTTTTAAACTTAAACGTTAGATACATAAGAGATGTCGTCTAGACTCCGAAAACTTGCTATTCGTGTCTGCTCGTATACGAAGGATCGTCTTTAAAAGACTGACGGTCGTTAAGTGTGCGCATCAGGTCTTTCCTGGGTGCGAGCGACAGGTGGAATAACAATTACGTAAGACGAGCTCATTAGGCGGAGGATTTACCCTCTTTAGGTCGCATGGACGGACGGACGGCAGATCCTTATAATTGCGGCAATTATGTCCAGCCCGATCGAAGCGGCCGGCGCGAGAAGTCGATTTTTCGCTAAGCGCACCCGATCTGGCCAGTAAATTTCCACCGGACGTGTTCCACCGTCCGTTTGTAATCTTCCAGCCAGAAATTAGTTTCCCGTCGGCCGGCGTTATCGACGTCCCGAAAAGGATTCTCCGACAGAATCCCGCGGCCGCCTCGTGCAGCCGCTCTTCTAATTTCTGGGGCTCTTCCGGGATCTCGCACACTTCTGGCTCTTCTTTCTCTTTTACTGTCTCGACTCGCGAAGTAGAGTTACGACTCGGTGGAAATAGCAAACGGCAGTCGCGAATATCATTAAAAGCATTATTAAGATCCCAAAGATGTTGTATCCTACTGTTAAATTAAGAGAACGTCCGCGGAGAAAATGTACACATAATGCCGTTTGAAGCAGAATGATAGGGCTATATTTAGAAAGAAATACCATTTAATGAATCACGAACATAATCTTTACAATCACTTTTTATGCAAATAGTCAGAAACTCTTATACAAATTGAATTAATTAAACACTTCGTTGATATAACTAATCAACAATATTTTATTCTTCAATTTGCTACATATTTTTTACTTTTTAATTATTTTTCTACTTTATGCTATTTATAGCTATGTGCTGAGATTGCTGAGTATACATGTCCGACATTTACCCATTCTCTTATTTATTATACAATTTCTCTATTTACCAAAATCTTTTCCAGAAAATTTAAAAATCACGCGATAAAAAGTTAATTCGTTGCGACGTAATGTTCGGCGTGCCGGAATACCGCGTCGTGATGCGCCGGCTGGTCGGGAGTCGGTATTTGAGCGCCGTTGTTATCGTCGTCTTCGTTGCCTTAGTCCGGGGGCTTGCCCCTTTGGAATTTCATGTGCAGCGTCGCGCTGCCGAAAAGGCCAGACAGTTATCGGACGATAATTCGTGGAGCGTCGCGGGACGGCGCACGGCGTCGGGGCGATAATAACCGTAGAAAGGCAAGAGGCGCCCCCGTTTAAACGGCGACACGGCCGGACATAAATCTTGGGAAAAACACGCGTGGCAAAATTGCCACGGGCCGACGCTACGCCCGGAAAATATGTCACCCTCCACCTCTATGTTCCCTTCGACCACCCCTTCTCGCCCCTTCACCGCCTTCTCCAGCTCAGTGCATCCAGCTCCTTGCACTTGCACACCGTCGTCCTTCACCGAGCCTTGCTCCTTTTGCAGTCTTATGTATACTCTTCGAAACTGCCAGGACCGCCGTCATTTACCGCGACTTTCTTGCGAACCGTTGAATTACAGCGAACGACATCATTGCCTTTTATGAGATTTTTTATGCATCTACTCTCCCATCTACCATTCTGGTTAAAACATTCGAAATCGAGAACGGGAGAAAAGTGAACTTTTTATGCTAAGTAAGTTGATCGAAGGAATTTTGTCGCCCACCCTAAAAGAATATCAAGTTATTTTTCTCCATAAAAAGCACGGATTTTATATTCTTTCGAAAATTTGTTTGTGCACATCTGTAAATTTGATCTCGTTAGACTTCTCTATGCAATCCTATATAGAGTTTAGCGCCTTTCACTGAAAGAGAGTTTCCTGTGATACATGCATTACCTGGAAGAATTTCATTGCACTTTCCAAAATATAAAATTTACTAGCTTTTCAAAAATTTTTTTTGTATTTTTATTAAAATTTATGTAAATACCTATCTCTTTCTGTGTGAAAAAAATTAATAGAATTTATATATTATTCTACATCTATTCTTGAAATAACATACAATTTTATCATAGAATTTTATAAATTTTTTTAAATATTTTGTTTTTGGATTTACACATCCCTAATAGAATAATAATGTTTCCTAATTGAGAGGAATCTCTCTCTTTTTCTCTTGGATAATATGATAAAGGATGATAAGGATAAAGCGATTTAAAATTTCAGCAGTCCGTTACAGCGTTTACAGCGCTTTGTATGCGTTTTTGGAATAATTGTTCCTATTTTACGCCTGAAGGGCCTTCATGTAAGCCAACTTGCTGTTTCTTTTTTAGGATATTTTACGCGCGTATGATTACGGAGGATAAAATCGTCAGAGAATTCTCTAACATCGCGCGTCATGTGCTCATGCTCGGCTAGCTCTACTCACAATTATCGGTAAAATACAAAATTCTCACGTTTTGAAAATTATCTCTGTGCTAGATTTTGATATTCTGATTAAGGGTAGTTTGGACTTTGCAAATACGAAAGTAATTTCTGCTGGATATTACTTCTTTTTTCGGAGAACATTTATTATAACTTTATTTAGCGGCATTTTATTAAATATATTAAGTGTAAGTTTTCACTTATAAAATATCTAAAAAAAAGGAGAACCGAAAAACGCATGCACTATATCTGACCCTGAAAAGCGGAAATAGAATTACGAAGGACTATCATTTTATTGATGTAAACTGTGCGTCCAACTTGGAATTCCCATCGTAATATCGATCACTCGTAAAATAATCCGATAAGAAAGTTTGTTGGCATTCGGTGGGCAATTTGAAATTCGAAAACTCGATAAATCGTCGTCCTATTCCCTCGTCTCCAATCCCTCTCTTTCTCTCAGTGCAGTCTCTCGGCCGGTGCATGCCGACTCGGCATATGGAGGAGAGGAGTACTGCAATGCAGTCGCCCGCCGAGAGCCGTGAGCATGTATTCAGGTATAGCCAGACACGAGAGTCAGACTTAACAGGGGAACGAACACGGCACAAGACGGTCCATACAATGGCGTAGCAAAATCGAAGTTGGAAATAACTGGTTATTAAATTAACTTATCCTTTTCCTTTCTTCCGTTTCTATAGTTATAAACATTATTTATAAAATATAATTTTATTATTAATACGAGAGGTTAATTCGGTAATCTCATAAGTGTAGAATTTGAGGATTTTTTCGGAGGATTTCCGAAAAGTACAAGTATATGATAAGTCTATTCTTTTCTTATATTTAATCCGTTTATGTATTTCTTTTCTTATAAAGAAGAATAATTTTACTTGCTAAAATAGCTTCGTTAGATGTGCAAATTATTTTGCTCCAATCATTTTTATTTATTTTTTTTCTATTCCCTAATTTTGTATTTTCCATTTTTATATTGATATTTTGCCAATGATAATTTGGTTGTAATAGTAAAATGTATTTACTATGGCGTTTACGTTAAAAGCAAATTAATGTTCTTCTAAAAGAAATTTATTTATTAATATTCTTCTAATTTGCCAGCGATTATTATAGCCAAATTTGCTTGCTTTTACATCAAATATATACAATAGTAGCAGCACCGATTTTGCTGTAATAGCTCAATTATTTTTCTCCGTACAATTATTACAATTCTTGGATGAATTTTATATAACACTCACGACACGTGTAATTAAATATCGTGAAAATGTCATGCATGTTTGGCTTAAATTTACGCCACTGCGGCTTAGCAAAGTCATACGCCGACTGTTTTCAAAGCCCTTGATCCTATATATAGAGGAACGTATACGAAAACCTTGGAAAGTCGGAGAGAGGCATCCTTGAGCAGGCTCGAAACGGTTTGCGATGATCCTCGATGCCGACCCGCGGGCTACAACTCCCCCGTGATAAGACATGACTTAAATCTACAATCCCTCAACCCACCCTCCTTACGACCCTCCAGCGACGCCGGCGCGCACGTATGCACTTGGACATGCATGGCGCGGACGCAATCGTGTCCAAAATGCGCGGGATCCATGACAAAAATTTAAAATTAATGTCGCTGCTCTCGGCTGACATGATAATGACGCCGTATGATTTATCGTATTTTGTGCGTTTAACATAAGTAACACATTTTTCCAAGAATTTGAAATGCATTCTCCATTTTATCAAATTTATTTTTATACTCAACGAAAATTAAATTAATGATTTCTTAATTATGTACGATTTGTCGAAAATGGAAGCTATAATTTATTCAAAAAAAATATAAAGGCTCTCCAAATTAATCAAATAATACTAAAAAAAGGCACTAAGAGCCTATAATTTATTCTTTTATAATTTGAAATTAGCTACGAAATTAGCGCATTATTTAATATCTTGTTATATTTTAATATAATTAATATATGTATATTTAGCTATCTAATATCTTATCAATATTTAAATATTCTGCAGTTCTCCCGTAGTAAAAAAAACTCCATTTATCGCCATTGAAAAATTGCCATTTATTTGCCATTACCGAAAATGCCAATGGCGATAAATGGCGAATTGCCTAAGGAGATTTTCTCCATTAAATTTCCCATTCGAAAGAGAATGGGGATTTTTTAATGGGGATTTGAATGGAAAAAATTTTCTTAGGCAAATCACCATTTATCGCCATTGCCATTTTTTGGCAATGGCGAATGAATGGCATTTTTTCAATAGCGATCCCTATACAGCACAGAGACTTGCAGTCACATACTTATCCTGTACATTCACTGTATCCAATTATGCTTTTTCTTCCTGACTTCGTTGATCTCGATGAACTTCTTCTTCTTATAATTTGCTTAGGCTCCTGCCTCCGCCCTCCACACGGAGGTCGCAATACGGCCAATTTTCTCAGCCTTTGTTGAAAAATTCTAGATCGCACAATCCAACGCGGCGCAACAAAAAGAACAAGAGGTGATCTGGAAATCCGTGAGCGGGCGGAAGAATAAAAAAATCGAACACAAAAATCAACTTTGCACACCGAATTAGTAATAACGACGCAAAGATTGCGTCGTCAAGTTTCAAAAAATTTTCTGTCGAAACACGTTGAAACACGCTCGCCGTCGCCCCCCCGGCCGATGACACAACACCGAACTGGTCGACACACTTGTGGGAAATGCTGATCTCGATGAACGTGGATATTCGCACGTTTTTCTGATATGCTCTACAGTCCTTTTTTCATGGCTCGAGAGTATTTTACTTGTCAATGTTATCGCGAAACTCGCACATAATCTCCCAATTAAATTGACGAAGAATTATTTCACTCTAGCTTCATTCATGAACGAGCCGATATTTACAGCACTGATGAAATGCACGATATTACTTTTGAATCGATCAAAACTGAAAAACGGATCTAAATATACAAACATCACACTTTCTACCGACAAAAACGCGGAAGAGATTCCACCAGACATCCGACCAGGTCCCTGGGCACACGCGTACTAACATGCTCGTTTGTTTTATACGTATCGAGCAAAAGCCAATGAGGGATGCTATGATTGCTATGGATATCGTTGGCAAATGTTGACCATTGAATCATTTGCCATTCATTATTCAATGGGCATCGTTAATAGATGATGATTATTCGGTTCAACCGCATTTGGTTTTCAATGGACATCTTTGGATAATACTGATCATTCGGTTTATCCGCATTCGCTTTCCAATGGACATCTTTGGATAATGCTGATCATTCGGTTTATCCGCATTCGCTTTCGAATGGACATCATTGGGTAATGCTACTTTTTCAATGGATATCCATTGACTAACTCAATGGTCATTTCTGAACGCCATTGATAAATGCAGAAATCCCAATGGATCGCCATTCATTATCCAATGGATTCGTATGAGGACCATTGGTTGCCATTGACTGTTCAATGGACTATTTTACTACGGGCTATTTTATTATTAACAATATCTATAATTATCTTTATACTCTTTATCTGTTAATTATATTATATAATCTCGTTAAAAACATGAAATTATTGCCAATTAAAGAGAATTATAAATTTGTACCGAGCGAATGTCTATAACTATGACATAACGTAATTACGAATCGTAATATGGATACCAGGCAACAGTATTACGTAACGGATTATTATAATTCTATCGGTGCCGCGGTGCAGTGTCGTGCTCGAAAGTCCATTGTCGAAAATCGTCATTCACCGCGGATGAGAAGGGAGAACCGAAATGGGGCGCGAGGGAGCGCATAAACGGCTGGATTCGACGCTGCACATAGGCCGCGGATACGTGCACTATCGGGATCCTGCAGTGCAGCTGCTCGACGACGGGCTCGCTTGTGCGGTAACGTAGGTGGCCGACGTAGATAACTCGGGGCGACCGGTAATGCGCCTGCACACACACGGTTAGGGCTAAGGGCCCGCCAATAGAGGCCGACGACAATCGCCCTCTCTGCGGCTCCGGCTGCCAGATATCGCCGTCGTATAATGTCGCTCACCCCCTCACCCTCCCGCCCCCCGCCACGCGGCACGGCACGCCGAACACCGAATGGCGGTGGAATGGCAGAATGGCATAACGCAGAAATGAACTTACCAAATGCAAAGCTGCTCGGTTACAATTAATCACGTTGCTTGTAACGCGCATCAATCCTGGGAGCAGATGCACTCGATAATTGGCTATTAACTCCTCTATCTAACTTTGTTATGATATTCCGTTAAGTCTCCTTTCGTTTAAACCTATATTTTACTAATTGTGTTATAGAATATAAATTAGATTTAGAATAGTGAATTGGATGCAATAAATTTAGATACAGAAGGTATATGATATTTTATTGGTCTAAATTTTTGAATGGTCAATCTATAAATTATACGTATATTGATTAAGAATAATATGCTTTTGGTTTTAAAATTTATTTGGATTTGGAAAAAGGAAATAAAAGTTTATTTGCTTATTTTATTTTAATAATTTTTAATCTGTAAATTAGAAAGATGTTTAAAACTGATTACTAAAGATTACATATAAAATAATAACGTTACTAGCTTTTGCTACGAAGAAACACGATTGTGTTAAATCATTTTTAACGGGTTGATGTACGAATTATACATAATTGGACTGTGTATAGAGTTATATTGCTTGTTTTATACCTACACAATGTGGCGTTCTCGTGACTTTGCACTTGACGTCGCTCGTGTCAATGGCCTGCAACTCGCGATATACGCATATATCTTCGCGTGATAGCCCAATCTCGTGTTTACAATCCTATAAATAAAGGATTTCCTTAAGCCTCTCTCGCCAACCAATTGGATCATAAGATATATACCTATTTTTACTTTTTCAAAGTTTTTAGATTGAGAATGTTATTCGAAGCAATATATTACCAGAGTTAAAGATTTTAGTAAAATTAAATTAATAATTAAATTAATACTTACAACAATCTATAAAATTTTAATTTTATACAATAATACATATTATGGAAATTAATTAAACTCTTATTTCATTAGGAAAAAGAATTAATTTATTAAATAAATATTTTATATATTTTAACTAAAGGGGTGAGGGAGGGGATTTTTACTCCAACAAGAGCTGTGTAAAAGTCTGACAAATCCAGTCGGCGCGCAGTTTTCTATAATGTTGGAAAAATTAATATGTGTATCACACATGAAATATTTTCAAGCTACTAAGATCCAAGCTAGACCGTAAATGGCTTTTATTAATTTAATTTGATTGTATATCATAACGGTCGTGTTACTTTTTGTTGTTTATATATTTTAAATTATTATTTTTATAATTTTTAAAAGCATAAAACAGAATTTGTTTTAAGTTTTCTCTAAACTTGCCGTAACTATTAAAAAATTTTATTTTAAAGATAAATGTTCGTATATTAAAAATTTGGTACATACTACAAATCCCTTTTGTTATGTAATCAGTAGGTTGAAGAAAATGCTCATAGTTGTGGTCGTATTAATAAAACATACTTTCATTACTGGAATGTTTGTTTGGTACACGCTTGAAAATAGCAGCAGTATAGCACGCGTAAGAACGCGCCTAACCACTGTGTAAACTGCACGCCGCGATAATTTTGCCTAGAGGCCGTATATAATTTGCATTATGCGCAATATCGTCCTGTCATGACTTCGCGCTTGATGGCGTTCACACGGTAATAAGCGGCGTGCGTTGCACTCATGCCGCCAGTGCAGTTTACCTAGAATCAGCTAGTCCTCGATTTTCTTCCACAGCTTTCTACATGTCATAACTTTAATATGACAATTCAAAAGTGCGACCACGAAAAAATTCAAGAGACGTGATTTTACGAGCTGGCCGGCTCTTCAAGCCTGAGAGCGCGATTCCTGTTTTTATAGCATACGTAGGATGCATTGGAGAGAGAGAGAGAGAGAGCGCAATGGTCAATGTGTATTCTGATTAGTCTGAAAATATTCCTTGCAGAACAAAACTTTTGATAAAGACAGATTAAATTTCCAAAATGTTAAATAACTATTTTTTATGTAAAATTAAATATTTATTGAGTCTAGTTAGGTTTAATGGAAAAAGACGATTTTATTATTTATTTGTATATATATATATACATGTATATGTATATATATATATACATATAATATATAATGCAAGATATTCCAAGACATTATATTTTATCAGCCTAAGCTATTATTTTGGAACCGAAAAATTTAATATCGCGATCATAATAGCTTTATAACGATACAAGTAGACTGACGATATTTCATAAAGTTTGCACACACTAAGACTCGAAACTGTGCTTGCTTATGCATTAATATTTAATATTTTATTAATAACATTTTGCAATATTAACAAAATTATAAAAATATTAAAAATTTTATTTAATATCTGTTACAAAATTTTTATTAATAAAAAATTAAATATGAAGTGATATTAATATTTACGATGTAGCAATTTTATTTTTTGCTTTGTTATACTATCTCAGAGAGATAGTATGTTATTAACCACTTATAGTATTAACCACTCATCAGTTATTTAGATTTAACGAATCCAAGCTCATTATATTGCGGGCATTCACGCATTTATTTACACGTAACACAAACACATGCATACATCCATACATGCGCGCTTTTGTAGATAGATTATAGTGAGTAATTGAAGAAAAGTAGAAGCAAAAAATACTTAATCTAAAAGGAAAAAAATAAATTAAAGTTTAGTATGCATATATACCTTAAAAAATTTTATTAAATTAAAAACTGCACAAATTTAATAAAGCAATTCAATCTACCACGTACAGTAAAGTAATTATTTGAAATGTTATGAGAAATTAGTATTAATAATAAATATTAATTTAAGTTAAACTAACAATAAATATATGTTACAAGTTTGCACACTCAATATTTAATTTAGTTATTTAAATTCGCTTTATAAATTTATTAATTTTGAAAGGTTACGCACAATTAAATTAAATTTGGATTTAATTATTGAATAGTTTGAATAGTGTGAGACACAAGCGATTCTGAATTTGTTGTCGAATCCACCCTGTGTGGTCCATATTTATATTACACAGACAGCGATAAAATAAACCGCGAATAAATACTAATCTCGCGAAGTTTCACACAACTGCTTAACCGCAAAACCATACGCATATAATTCTCAATTTTGTGAATATGTTTGCGGCTTTCCTCCCTCCGCATTCTCGGAAAGTCACAACCCCCGTGGAATTTACACCCCCCGAGCCGCTTACCGATCCCACAGAATCGACCGTCGACGAGACCTCCGCCGCTCGCGAAAATAGTGAAAAATGACCGCGGCACAATGGCATTCCCGCAGAATGAGGACTCTGGCAATTCGGTTTGCATTATGGCGAGCATCAATCGTGCCCGACCTCGCGCGAGAGATGAATGTTTAGCACCGCGCCGGGCATCTTCGTCTTCGGGTTGAACTCTAAACCGAGATGTACGAAACGGGGTTAGAACGCTGGAAGAAATTTAAATCTTATGCTGCTAAAACCGGAACATGGTATATATAGAGTCTCATACTTCATCGAGATACATGTTAATCTCTCGTGCGAGATACATTTTAATATCTTAATAATGTCAATCTAACTGTCTTTCTCACTTAAAATATCAAACATTAATAATTTCTCAGTTATTAAGCTATCGGTAAACATTCTGTAGCTGTGATATAAAAAGCTTTATATAAAAAAAGCTGTGATATAAGAAACTTAGCTTCTTCTTCTTGCAGATAAATCATATTTTATATTTATCGCACGTGATGACTAATTTCAAATATTGTATGTCGGTTTTAACATTTTATTCCAGAAAGAATACAGAATAAATCATTTAAAGTATATTCTAGGAACAAATTAAGTACAAAAATAATAGGATATTTATACAAATGCTTTCTTTGAAAAAATATAATTTCATTATAATTTAATTTACCTACATAGTATAAGTATCTACTTGTGCACCTTCTCTTTTTCCATATTTGTACGCTTAACCTTCTTCTTTATAATTAGCCATCTGTACTCCTTTCTTTTTCAAGATCTTCGATCGCAAGAGCTCAACGAGCTCCAATAAAAAGATAAAAAATAATGTGATTTATCAGAATACTTAGATATTTTTCAAACTTGCGCTTATACTTAGATCCGTACAATGCATTTATATTTCTCGTCAACTTTTCGCATTCTATTGAGATGTCGATACACATTTCAGTAGCTACGCTATAACCATAACCGAAAGCAAACTCCCTCGCGCCAAGAAGTGGAGTAGGTCGGTATTTTCGGGATGAAGTTACGCAAGGGCCGTCAGACATTCACGCCCCCGCTGAATGGTGTATGCATCTCAAGGCCGCGTAAATCTCGACGGCGAAGGCGCCGTAGGTGTATATACGTTCGCAGGACACAGCACGTATACATGGCCACACTCTCTCGCGAATCAATAAGGAAGTGGGCATACACGGACACGCGCGCGCGCGCACACGCAAGTTCTCTCGCGTTCTTAAGCACCCCTATTTATGTCACGAGTACTCGCGTGCATCCCATATCGGCTTTTCTATTTTCGACGTCTCTCCCTCGCGCGCACCCTCGAGCGATCGAATGTCAAGGTCGTAATGGAGGTAATTATCCTGTCTGGACGACTGGCAGGACGCGTGATTCACATTCCGTTCTTATCTCTGAATCTGTGTTATCGCGCGATAGAACACGTGTCGCGGTACTTCCGTCTAAGCGTCGTCGCAGATGAGGCCGATGAGGGGAGACTACGATCTGGATACGTGATATTTGAACGAAGAACAGAACAGCGGTCAGCTAAATCGATTCGCGACGCGTTCACGTTTATACATATAATACTATGTACGATGGCGGAAAAATGATTGATATTTGCTACTTATACAATTAGCAGATAAGGAGTAGATTAGTAGATTTAGTTTGTTCGTACATCAACGTTGCGTTAATGATTATTTATTAATGAATGTATAGAGGATTTAGCTATGGAATAAAAAGCGTCTGGCGCGTAAACATTTTTGCGAAAACTTTTGTTGCCCCGCCTGTCGTTCGAAAAATCCGTATATGAAAGGATAATACGGTGAATCCGAAACACCCTAATGCAGATTACATGGATATTTATTGCCGTGGAACTCCCTAAGCACACGGAGAGTACTTCAAGAAGTTTTATCTTCAGAAACTCTGTAAGGAGATTATAAGTATGTACGCCCTCGGCTAAAGCAGATTTTTGTCCAATAAGGATGTAGATATATTAGGAGTTTACTTTTTATTAGAACCACGGGGTTGTGTTCTCGTCGCTATATGCGTATACATATAGGTATGTAAGATCTGTTCTTTTCAACTGTAATCTCCATATTTCCTTCGTTTTCGTTGTAAAATGCAAGAAAACGTATATTTTTTTTATTTTATTTGCTTCGATTTTTATTTTTTATTTTATATTATCTTTGCATATCTAGGTATTATAAATCGATCAATATCCGTTTTTTGAAAAGATCAAACTGTTTTTTCCGTAATACTTTCTACTAATTTGTCCGAGATATTCCCTTTTGCAACTGCATCGCCATTCATTAGCAAAACACTTCGAAATTTCTGCAAAACTGGGTCGCTGATTAAATGTTATCGCTGTGAACCATGCGCAAGTTCATCATAATACCTGTAAGCTTTATTCACACACGCACACACACGAGCTCTATTTGGAATATTCTATTTTGTATATATTGCGCATAGGTCAAACACATAAATGCTCGATCGCATGCATTCAGAGCTGCAAATCTGCTTATCAAACAGTCGCACCGAGAATTTCCCATCGTGATGCACCGCACTGCAGTATCGTAAATAATACAATTGGAAGAACGAAAAAAGAAATGCACACGATTACGAGATATGTCATGCATGACATGTAAAGACAGATTGCTCCATGTGTTCATTTTTCGGACAGTTTATGCCATCAATTCTATGCACATGGAAAATCTAAATTTAACATATATATATAGCGCATGTCCTACTAAATGGTCCGCTCAAATTTTTGTGTTAATTTAACGTAAAGGCGCACTGGTTAACAGTCGTACATTAATCTCTCTCATTGAACACATGATCATTTGTGTAAGTTTCTTATTTAATTATTTATTTTTGCTTGATAATAAATTTTATCAATTTTTGTTTTGGTTATATGTATATAGTTTTTATTAAGGTGGTTAAAAATATTTGCCTCTGTTATCACAATTTTGTTCTAATAGACTTCACAATTATACATTTTGGATTCATATTTTCGCGGCATCAAACGTTGAATCTGTTCTCAATCATGTTTTATCTTTTAAAGCATATACGTTTTTAACATTCTTGAACATAATTTTGACGACAATGTATACTGACTTTAATAATTATTGTTATGTTCGACTTTGCCATGGGATCTATTATTCCGGCGTTTTTATATTTGTGATTGTATCGTTTGTCTTATTAGGTATATTCTTTGTTCAATGGATTGTTCAATGTTTTAACATATTAATTTAATTATTATTATGTTTTTTCAAATTTTATTTTATTTTATTTTCTCATATTAATTCGTTCTGATGAAGACTAACAATAAGTATAGTCGAAACGTAAACCATATGTATTGTTAGTTCAATAAATCGATTTTATTTTAATTCAACACCCCCTTTTTGGAGCTCGTAATTTGGCCGTCTAAATTGTGCATAGCTTTGCTATATTCGAGCGATTGGTTTTTTCTTTTATTTAATATTATTAATTAATTAAACATGAAATCACAAAAAAATTTAATGTACATGTCGCAGGCATAATATTATACAATATCAGACATTTTACAATAAGCCGGAAAAACGTGAGTGGAAGTATTTATATCCTGTTATGCCCGCTTATTTTCAGGCATTTTACAATTTGCCTAATACGAGTTAGTCAAAACACACAAATGTACTAAACTGAGCGATCTATTGAGTTCTGAAATTGTGGATGTAAATCACGCATGTACTTTGCAAGTTGAAGCGAGGTCCACCCTACACCGACTCCTGCACGGGGGGGTGCAGGGGGCAGAGCCCTCCCTCGCCCACGCATTCAATAAATAATATTTAAACTAGATGTAACTAGGGAAAAGTAATAGTAAACGGGAAATAATTTTAACGGAGAGTAAATGAATATGTCGCAGCCACATGCGGTAATTTAGCACTTCATAAAGTGTCTAGACACATCGCGAAGAGTCCAACCACAATGGACACATGCTGTAATTTAATCTTCAAATAAAAAATTACCATACATGACACACACACATGCGGGGGGTGCAAGGGGGGTCCTTTGACCCCCCCTTCCGCACGCCCTCCGCCGGTAGGCCGGTGGACCTCGCTTTACAACTTTCAAAGTACATGCTAAGTTGTAAAGCGAGGTCCACCCTGCCTACCGGCGGAGGGGATGCAGGAGGGGGTCCGAAGGACCCCCTTGCACCCCCCCCCCCCCCCGCATATGTGTGTGTGTGTATAGTAACATATATACTTTTTTATACCAACTATTCTCTGCTTTAACAAAAAGATGGGTTTTGACTAGGTCGTATTAGGCAAATTGTAAAATGCCTAAAAATAAGCAGGCATAACAGAATATAAATAGTTCCCCTCACGTTTTGCCGGAATTTTGTAAAATGCCCAGGCATTTTACAAAATGCCTGATATTGTATCATGCCTGCGACATACATAATATCTAGAAATGTAAAATCTACACATGAATGTATTAAATATTTAACGTAAAAAGTTTAACCAGCACTTTTACTTAAAATAAAAAAATTTTCCAATTATATATAAAAAACTTGATGCTTTAAAGTTTTTAGAGAGGTCGCATTACAACAGTATTTTTTTTTTTTTATATAACCTTTCCTATAGATTTTTAATAATTGCTTAGGCCAGGACTGGAGAGTCTTATTGATCACTTACTGAGAAAGTTCTCTTCGAACCTGTTTTAAAGCGTGTATGAGATCCGCCATATCTTTAACTTTTTTCCCTCCGTTTTTGTTTCAAGTAGCCCCAGACGAAATAATCCATCAGGGATGCGCCTGGAGACTTTGAAATCCATTCCTTTTTAGAAATGTATTCATTTCATCCCACATGAATTCCAAAGTCGTTTTCGATTTGTGCGGAACCATGCCTATTGATATCTGTTTCGTTTTGAAAGCTTTAAGAGTGCTTCCTTTCGATCAATATGATGCACTGTGAAGTTAACAGATATTCTATTTGAGATCAATACTACGATTTATAAAATGTTGACGTAAAAATATAAAGATACTTGTTACGTTAATAAATTAAAGAAAACAATTTAATAATTTAATCTTGATATTTCGAAGCATAAGCTTTATGAGATGTCAACAATACGAAGTTAATTGTATCTATTGTTCTGAAAAGTTAGCTTTGAAAAATTCTTCACTCTATATTTCGATGGTAATTGAGAATTTATATCTAAAAGCAACCGCGTATGAACGGGATAAAAATCAACGCGCCAAACGTTTGCTTCTCGTTTACGAAGACCAACACGAGCACACCCCTTTGCAGTAGTGAAAAATACGGCTATGTCCCGCGCCGTTCAAAAAATCGAACGTTCCCCCGTAGGGCATGCCGCGCAATTCGAACGATGCAGCTCGTGCGAGAGATGCACTCACCGCTAAACGTTAGCCGTCACCCGTTTCGCAAGCGCGATAAATCCCGCCGTGCCGCCTCGTCCGCTATTCTCTCCCGGCGGGTTTCTCGACGACGGCATGGGCGTTTGGTATCGGCGTCGCTGCTCCGGAATAAAGTATCCAATAGAATCGCTAATCCGCCAGCAAACACGCCCGATATTGGGCCACCTGTTTGCTCCGACCGCAATGTTTGCGCTGGGCGCCGAGACCCGATCGGTGAACCGATATTTTTCCGCCGTGCGCCTCTGTAATATACACCGAATCTGTAAGCTGGAGAAATATGAGAGGAACAGGGCCCTCGATACGAAATTTGCGTAGACGAGGATTAAACTGTGAAATTGAACTCTGTAGCAATAAAAATTACTGTTACAGATTCGAAGTAACAATAGACTTATAATTAGGTATAATATACTTTATAAATATACGATAAATAAAAAGTAGCAAAATACCTAATATATACCTATACAAGAAACTTTTTAAATAGATTTTAACTCCATACTTTGTATTAATAATTAAAAAATTAAAACTATTAAAGAGTAATGAAGCTTGACACATGTCGGTTTAAAATACGTAGAACGTAATTTTACTATATCTATTTGTATCTTTAAAACCTGATTTTTTTTATTCAAATGTTTTATTACTTAAAAGTTTAACTCTAAATTAATCTCTATATATAGAATAAAAAAAATGCAAGAAGTCTAAAATTCTTTATGTATGAAACATTTACTTTTTCTCTACTGACAGCATTTTCTTCCGTTTCTTTATAATTGCCAAGAATAGATTTTTTTTAAAAAGAGTTGCGCGCATCTTTGTTATTCGTACGATTGCACAGAATACAATGTTTCCCTCCAATTGCATCCGCGATTGCAGTCGGAGTAACTGGAAGTACCTACCCTGCTTCATGAAACGACCCGGATTTAGTCATAACGAGCGACAGTACTTGACATTGGTTCGATCGATTCCTCTCGTACTGAGGAAATAGAACGACAAGATTTATCGTTCCATCCGTCCCTCTACCCCCTTCTCACCGATCTGTACGCCGCGTTCTCCAAGTAGGTGGGCTTATACGGTGATGTATACTGTTATCCAACTGCACCGGGCAGTGATAATCTATCCGGGTGTCTCGCGCAGCCTCTTCTATTGTTCCAAGTTAATTAAATTACGGATTACCGCGGAGACGGAATTATTTTCCCTCTCTCCCCCTTCGCAGATTTTTACTCTTTCTCGGTCGTGAGAGGTAGTTGGATTTTCGCACGTTTTGTAATTTTTAATTTATCCCGGTATCGTCGTCGGGGAAGCGACGCGACGATTCCCACGAGATAAGATTGCATTAATCGAGTTCGAATGAAAATTTTTCTGACCGGTTATATCACGGCCGCATTCGAAAAATAAAGTTCCTAATAAAGAAAACCCGAAAGAAACGAGAGTTTCTCTATTTTTCTATCGTCTGCATTTTTCGTGATTCAAACAGCTCGAATTAATTAAGAACGATAGTATCTCTAAAGGTAAACGCGTATTCCGCGTTTTAATTGTACGCCGCAACATTGCGTCTACAGCCGAGGATTATGACGGGGCGAAAACTTAACAATGCATCAGGGACTCGCAATATCGTAATGTACGAATCGCGTAGTGCTCGTGGACATGGAAAGGATCTCAAACGCGCGCTGCACACACGCGATGTATACCTAGTACAGGATGCACATGGTGCAGATAAAGTGTGGCAGTGATGAGGGACGCGCAGGGGATTGAGCTGACATTACGTTCGGCCCCATCGGATCCGGACAACGGTGTGCGTTCGACAGTCGATCTTTTGATCGATCGCCCATGGAAACGCGAACGTTTAATCCGGCAGCAAGCAATTCCCGTTGACAACATTCGTGTCGTCCGTTCTCTCGGTCGAGAAACAAATATCTCCGCCAGCTTTTGTGCGCCGACGAAACGTGCGCGCGCACAATGTTACCGCGTTTCCACCTGTAAACGAAAATAGAAAAGATAAAATAGTCGGTAGAAAGAGCTCTGTATAGAGTTCTCTATAGCAAAGTGCTGATCTCACCATGACACTATTGCGTTTTATCAAATCTCGTACACGTGAGGCTACAGAGAGAGAGAAAACAAACGGACAAACCATTGTGAATTTTTAATATCGTTTAACACTTTTAATTACTTTTTGTAATCATTACGAATTAATATCGAATAGTTTTAATTAACAGCGCCGAATATTTTCAATAAACTTCGCTCGGTAATAATAATTGCTCGGATTGATCAAGCTGATTAATGCCATCCTTGCTTTTAATTGCTACCGTGGCGCGGGAAATGCTATGGAGTGATAATTAAAATGCAACGATTAAGAGCCGGGAATGCGCCATTACTGGGGAAACTGCAAGAACCACTTCCGGTCGCTTCGAGAATACAACCGCTTTCATCGGGCGAAGAGTGCTCCATGCATTGTTGTTGAGCGTATCCGCGATGCAAATCACTCCTCGTTATTCTCTCGCCGAGAACTGTCGCGCCGAAAAAATAATAAAATAAAAAAATAACGATCGCTAAAAGGAAAAAGAAGTTATAGGGATAAAATTTTAACGGTACCGACAATAGCGATAACTGATAATTTTTGCACGACAAATTATTTAACAGTGTTATTTTATGAACAAAAGTAACTATTACTATGAGACAACAAACATGAAAATTTCTGACATTTTTATCTGCAATTATAAATCTGCTTTTGTGTGTGTAAAAGCTACAGTGTTGCACCACAAATATTATTTTCTGCAATGCCTCTCGCGAAAGTACGATTTTCGATTGCTGTTTAACGTGCGGAAAGTGGCTTATTTCTCAACGATTCAATGTATGCATTACTTTATCGCACTAGTGCAAGAAAAGCACCTTTATGCCTTACTTTACCGCACTAGTGCGAGAAAAGCACCTTTATGATTTACTTTACCGCACTAAAAAATCTCCTTTTTTTTCCACGATTGATAGTTTTTGTTTTACGATTTTCGACTGACATAACAAGCTTGAACGTATAAGGCTAATGGCAGAAAACAAAACGTAGGATCTTATGTCTATCATAAACGTGAACGTAAAACAAGACAGAGATAACCGTAAACGTAACTACGTAAGTCGTGACACGATAGCTTTTCACGACTTACGTAGTTACGTTTACGGTTTTCTCTGTCTTGCTTTACGTTCACGTTTATGATAAACGTAAGAGCCTACGTTTTGTTTTATGCCATTAGCCTAACAAAATTCACGCGAGGCAAAACATCAATTCGTTACAACCGTCACAATTCAAGAAGGATAAAATCGATAAAATGAGAAAATGGATTCTTTAATCTTAAATCAAACTTTCGCCACAGGCATTACAAAAAATATTGTATGTGGCATGTGCGGAAGACAACGAATTACGTCGCGCCGGTCGCGCGTGAAGTTGCCGCATGAGCCAAAGGCTGATAGTGCATTCACACGAGTACGAGTGTGAATGCATTATAAGCCTTCGGCTCATGCGGCAACTTCACGCGCGACATATAATTCGTTGTTTTCCACACTTGCCACAAAAAATACTATTATCAAACTTTTATATAAAACTAACATATTATGAATTAAAAGAATCGGCGAGCTATTAAGTCGAACACAATTGGTCTTGCAACTTATGCTATATAGCGATGTCCGTATTGTTTGCCGGACATTGGGATGTTGCGTAGCTTGCATGTGAGATTGTATGAGCAGGCAGTGGCAGCAATAAGCAATATGTCCACCACTGAGCCCAGTCCTGATTAGTCCTTTGTCACTTGAGACCAATATTGACAAGGCGCAGTCTCTCTCTCGCATAAGTAACATACCCACATAACGATACCGACACTGCACGTTTGCAATTAAATGGAGAATTCGGTTTTGCATTAACCCTCTTTTTAAGACTTCCGCCGTACAGAAAAGGAATTATAATATAAACTAAAAATTATTATAAATAGAATAGAAAAAAATTGACTTTTATGTGTTTAATCATATATGTGTATATCATCAAAAATGATAAGAAATAACGATACTTTATAAATTATAAAAATAATATTCTTTTCGAGAATATATTATGCAGAATTTAGATATTTATAAAATATTTTAATTGAAAAAAAATCAGTCTTTTTAATAAAAACGTCGAAAATATTAGACAAAAAGTGAACAAACTTCGCAAAAGCTAAATTATTATATACATTGTGAGCTTATAACATTTTCTTAAAATTATTATTTTGAAATTGAACTGAACTAATTCAAGTTGAAAGATTAAATTATTCATCTTTAATTATAATTTTTTTAATTTTGAAATACTTGACTAAAGTCGTCAGAGTTTGGATTTAATGATTAGGTATATCTAATACTCGAAATACTATCAAAGACTACACATTCGTGTGTTTCTGAGGTATATAGGGGAGATCGGGGCTAACTCGACACCGGGGCAAACTTGACACTAGGCTTTTTGCCTATTTAAATCTATCGTAGAAACTTGCCTTTTCTATGGTAAATGCGTCTTTATGTGCCAGCGCAGCGTTGTCAACGGAATTTGGTGACATTCTGAGTTATGGTGTAACGTCTAATGCGACATAAGCGTTTTTGATGGTGAAAAGTAATTTTTCTGATCTCTCGAAAATTTCTACTCTTTCATCGAGCTTTACTCTTACGAATCTACCATTAAGTGATTTTGATGGGAAATTCGATGCTCTATACGAATCCAATAATCGTTTTTGCATATTTTTATAATTTTTATATTTTTGGAGTGACAAAAGTGAAAAACAACGTTTGGGGCAAAGTCGACACCACGCCACCGGGGCAAAGTCGACACTAATCTATTTCGTTAAAGCGTTGTAAACAAGTCATTTGCTTTTGGCTTGCAGCAAAATGGTTCGTACATACAATAGAAAAAGACCAGTGATAGATAAGGAAATGATGAAAGAAGCTGTACTTGCCGTAAAAAGGAAAAAATTAAGATCAAACATGCTGCAGAAATATTCGGAGTGTCAAGACAAATTGTCGTTTATTATGGCTCATGACAAATTTGCACGCATGGCCGATCGCGAGTTTACCTGCATTAAGCGGAGTCTACAATGAGAATTTAAGGCGTAAAATTTAAGTTTTAAGCCTTAAACCGTAAGAAATTGACAAGTCACAGTCGAGTATGCTTCTCATATTCGACTGTGATTTGTCAATTTCGCACGGCTTATGGCTTAAAACTAAAATTTTACGCCTTAAATTCTCATTGTAGACTCCGCTTTAATTGTTTTTCAGACATGAGTTCAGAAGAAGATAATTAAAAGTTTAACAATTTTTTTCTTATTATTTCCAATGATTGTTTTGCTTTATTCCGAATTTTTGTACTTTCTAAATACATGATAAACAACGTATTTTATTTTCAGACAATAAAAAAATAAGTTTCAGATCAAATTGTATCGATTAGACAGTGTTGAGTTTTCCCCGGCATTTTTCAATTTGAAAATTTGTCTTTGCGTCACTTTTCCTCTTCTGGGGGCAAAACAAAGCGACGTACAGCAAAACTTCCTTAAACAATTTTGTACCTAAAGGAACACTCTTTAAATGTGTACAATTGAATTCGTTTGAAAATTTTAATTAGTTGTTGAAAAATGCCTTTGAAAAAATCGTGTCGAGTTAGCTCCGGTCTCCCCTACCTATACCTCAGAATATACCTTATGCAAACCTCAGTATTATAGTTTCCACTTCCACTTTATGCGCCTTTCAGTTGGTCGGATTCCTTCTCAGTATTTGCAAACTCAAATGTTCTGTGGTTCGAACGTACCTGACTCCTATTTGTCCGGAAATTCCCCGCGATAAAATCTCACCGTACTTACGTATCGCCTATGCACTCCTTCGGTATGTTATACTCTCCGCTAATCGTTGCATTCGATGTCGACCTCCACAATTTTAGATCTATTTTCATCCATAAATGCATTAAATTGCACGCGATGCGTGAAATCGCGTAGAAGCGTAATATCTTTAACAGATCTAAATGACTGTCGCAGTTTTGACATGTAAACGGTCGACGAGAAAAAAAATTAGGTTACTTTAGTAATACCGCTCAATCAAGACAATGTTTGATAAATGATAACTAAAAAAAAAAGACATTTTTACGGTGTCCTAAAAGACCTATATACTATACACAGAAAACAAAGATGTATATCAAATAAAGACTTTATATACTCGTATATACCTATGCAAGAATTTATAATCTTGAAATGAGATAAATGTATATTAACGTTAAACGAAGAAAACTTGCTTGAATGATGTCATTTATATAGGGTAGACCGAGACGAATCGGATCAATTTTTCTTTCTCGGTAAAAAAGTAGTAAAAAACAAATTTTGTTATTTAATTTTATTATAGATTCTTAATCTTTGGAACTTTGGCTTTAATTTCATATAATAAAGTAATACATAAACATAGGTATTTTTTATTGTACAATGAAGAAATGGAAAGAAGAGAATTATTCGATTCGCCCCGAAATTGGGGGCAAAGCGGATCGCACTAGTTTAGGTCTTGAAAAATAAAAATAAATAAACAAATTCTTTGAAATAAATTACTTGCAATAAATAAATAACTTTGCAATAATAAATTGCTTAAAATAAATTACTTTGAAATAAATTAATGTTAAAATGTTTCACTTTATCTTCCTACATGCCGTTGAGTCTTGCTCTAGACCTAGACAAACCTTCTGGTTTTCTAATACTAATGTTTTGATTTCGAAACATAAATCTATGAAACCAGTCCTTTCCTGCCATCTCAGTATCGGTATTAAAATTTTGTTTTAAATTATGGCAAACAGCAAAATCAAAAGCATATTTCCGTACGTTTTTCGGAAATTAAACGGTCAGCAAGCTTCTTTTCAGTCACTATGTCCATGACAGGTTGTCCACCACAATGTTTAATAAAGCTTCCAGTAGAAGCAACTCGCCTCTGTAAGGTTGTATATGGAACCTTATAACAATTAACAGCTTGACGCAAAGTCATTTTTCCAGACTTTACCTTCTGTACAGCCTCGTTCATGGTTTCTTGTGACCATGACTCATTAACTAATTTACGGCTTGTACGTACGAACTGGTACGAACCATCTAGGAAACGAAAAAGAACATAGTTTTATTGTAATAGCTATAAAATGTCGAAAAATTTCATGATCCAAATCACCCCGAAAAAAATTATCCGGTTAGCCCCATATGTCGACTTCATAAAATACATTTGTTTTCTCCAAACTATCTTAACAATATTATTTAAACTATTTACTAGACTGATTCGGCATACTATACACTGTAAAAATTATTATAATTTGCTTAATTTTTAATATACCTCTTCGTTATAAAGTCACAAAATTTAGATCGTAATTTTATTGGGATCTGACATGTGGGCGGAGTCAGCCAATATGGCTGAAAAAAGGTATCACTTTTGAAAACATCATTCTCGCTTCTGACACTCAATTGTCGCTGTCATTAGAAAATATTTATTGAATGCAGTGAAAATTTTATTTTTACGACAAAATATATATGATTACGCGTGTACAAGCATATTTTACGCAATTTTATATCGCGGAAGTGTGCCATTTCAGAACTTGTACTAATTTCCGTCAGATGTCGTATCTTGATATGTCAGATCCCAATATCAGCGTCAAAATTTCTTCGTGCGCTCACGACCTTTGCGCTTCTGTCGTCAACTTACACTAAATAACACACAATACAGAGCTGTTGTTTATTTTTTCTGGTGCGGGGGAAATGCCCGGAGATAGCTGGTACGATAAACCAGCTTGTTTGAAACAAAACGCTAACGAAAACTGTCTTAAAGCTTATATTGATCCGATTCGCCTCGGTCTACCCTAGTTGAAACAAAAAAAAAAAGAAGTTAAAATGAAAAGTTGAAACTTTTAATTATAAAAACAAAAAGATTATAGATTGTTGCGTATATACTAGTATATAAGTTTTTATTTGATACTTCTTTTTTTCTGTGTAGCGATGAAATTTTATTATTTGGAGTAATTTCGAATCGACTTTCTTGTGCCATAATTAAATTTTATTTGTACTCTCTTTCAATTTTTTATTTTTAATATTTAAAATTACATATTTCAAATTTAAATGAGGTAGAGATATTAAATTAAGTATTTGTTGAAAATGGCTTTTTTTTTAATTATTGAAAAGAGTTCTGTTAATAATTATGTAATTATAATTATAAGATTTTACAAGAAAGCACAAATAACTGTTTCGACAAAAATCAATAAAAGCTTTTCGTTTTTGACCCACTAGAGAATTGTTAGTATCACTTAAACATCGTCAAATAATAAATAATGGTATAAATAACAGTGTTCTCGTCGTTTCAATTAATTGGAAAAGTAAAATACTTAGGAAATAAAAAAACTGTATAATTATCTCTATTATAATTTATAACGTAAAGAAATTATCTCTCTCCTTTTAATAATAAGTTTTCGTTCTTGGAGTTTAACTTGTTGAATCTTTTTATTCTTGAGTTCTAGATAAGTAAGAAAAAGTAATTAATTTTCTTACTATATTATTAATATCCAGCAATCATTTCTTTTATGTCACGTACATCATTGAACTTCGCATCGCTTTGTTATACGAAACGTTCTCTAACGGAATGGATCACATGAAATCGAAGCGAGATGCAATCGCTATTGCACGACGTCACACTAAGATATGGATGTTGAATGCTTCTCGAGACATAACTGTACCTATATGTGTGTTGCTGAACATGTATGCATCATACGTGTGTCAGGTTTCGACACGGTCACCGAGCCAAGCGTTTCCGCCACTCGTTTTCTTGCGAGCAAGGAGCAGAAAGCGAAAAAGGTGGAGAAGGAACGTGGGGTAACACTTCAGAAATCGGTTCTCTGTACATATCGGGTATCTTGAATAAAATTTCAGCAATTCTTCCAACATATACTTAAATAACGATATTTCGTTGATTTAAGTGAAAAAAATATATTATTCTTACTTTTACGTATTATTTTAATTTAAATTAAGATTTTGATCAATTTAATTTAATTCTTGATCTATGTTAGCTTCAATTAAGATAAAGATATCTAATTTTTCAATATATGTATGTAACTTCGAATTAACTAACAATAAGAAGAAAAATACGATTCCGCGTTCAGCTCAATCAAAACTCAATTTCAAATAGACAAGGTTTATTTTTATACGAGATTTTTTGGGTCACCCTATATACATATATGCGCGGTTGCAATTCCCGAAGGATGATACCAGGATTTAAGGGACACGATGTTCCGGCTGATTTCGCGGCGGTGGTACATCGGATTTAATAATTTAATTTCCGAGGGTATGCTTAAAGAAGATGTCCGTGTTTTTCCGGAGGCACCCCGTGATGAATATGCCGATGCGACATACGTAATCATTCTTCGGTGCTAAAATAAAATCATACATTCGAGTCTCGCACTGAACCTTTTTCTTGATACTTTGAGAGGCAGGATGGACGACGCAGGAAAAGCGAAGGGCGAAGAAGGAACGGTGGCGGGGGAGGAAGCAAACTTGATACCGCGAGCGCATGTTGGGACACCAAACCTCGGCAATCTCGCGCCACTGCCCTTCTGTTATTTTACTCACACTCCTTTTATTTCAGCTATCCCTTTTATTTCGCCCTCGTCCGGATATCCCAAGAAATAGGTTTTCCGAGAAGTGGAAAGCGAGTCGGTTTCCCCCAGGAATGGCAAAGTATGAAATAGTAAGGAGATGCAGTCACCGTCGCAAAACGTCAGCCGGATATTGGGGTCGAGATTACTCGACGAACGTGTATATACACGTGCGTGTATTGTCGCTTCCCAGATCCTGTATGTTATAGGGATGTGTATTAGTGGATTTTCGAAGTATGAAAGTTTGATAGCCTCGAACGTTTTCGATAGTTTCATCGCGCGGTTCGGTCTCATCTTTGGCGATCATCCAACCGGAACTGGTTGTTTTATTTGTACCAACTGCGAGACTAAAAATTTCAAAGTTGCTATATCTGTCCACGGATTCTCAAATAACACAGATTGCAAAAATTCGTAACTATTCACATGTCAAATTGGTAAAGTTAACTGTAAAAAATTGCTTCTTCGTGCTGTTAAGTATACCAAAAAGCTCTTTTAAATTCACAATTTTTTTACTTTAATCAAATTTTAAATTTTATTTGATTTGTACAAATACTAACATTTCTGAATTAAAACTCCTTATAATGCTAAACTTTTAACTCACTAAGATTTGCGAGGTGCTTGAACTGTAAAGTTTGCATCTCCAAATTATACGAGCGTTCTAAAGTCAACAATGCTTCACATTCTAAAATTGGCAAACTAATAAATATTCAAGAATTCTAGAATAGCCGAATCATCACTCATTCTTAGACAATTTGTCGATCTGGCGGTTTTAGCAGGTGAAAATTATCAATCTGAAATTTTTGAATTTTAGAAATGTCGGAATTCGATAACAGATTGAAGTGATTGAAGGTAATAATAGTTTTATAATCTTACAATCTAATAAAGTAATTAGTGGAAAAGTGAAAATACACACGTGTCCATCTAAAAGCAAGTGTAGGTACTTACCTATAAATATAAAACTTATTTTTAAATTTTTATTGTTATTATTTACTATTATTACTATTATTTACTATTATTATTATATGTATAAATAGCAAAAATTATTATTATTATTATACAATATACGATTAAATTAAGAGCATTTTTGCCTGTATTGTCTGCATTGCTTTATCGTCTAATTTATTTCGAAATAATTAAAGTATCTAGAAAAAATATTATGCAAAATTGTTGCTACAAAGTTATGCGGATATGCAGTCGGATATAATGCGCGAAACCTTTGTCGAGGTCGCGATTACAGACAGTACACACAGAAGTCTACGACCGATCGATGACCTGTCGCCTGTACAGCATTAAATATTACGAGACGATCGTTTGCGTATTTATTCTTCAGCTCTCCGCGTCTTAAAGTGTCTTGATAACATTTTATGTAACTGAAAAGTCATGGCTGCGTTTTATCGAACGTCCCGAAATAGAGTTACGTCGTAATTTCTGCAGCGGATTTGTATTACGATTCCGTTCTCACAGGAGATAATACTGCTACAGAATGTCGTCGTAGCTTCGACGATGCAGCATAAACTCTTACTACAGTTTGATATGAGTCTTCGTGAGTGATATGAGTATCGTGAAAGTAGTGTAAGTTTCTCTCTCTCTCCAATTTCGAGGAACTTGTTGAAATCGATAGGCCGCACGAGTTTATATCCCGTTTCTCATTGAAATGCATAATGTTTCAAAACTGAACTTACATCACTTTCCAAATAAGCGGATCGCATTATGTTAATACTATCTACCTTGCTCCGCAACTTTTTTCCGAGTGGTAAACTTAAAAATTGTTCAACTTTTAAATAAACTCATATATTTCTCTTATTAACACGCTAAAACTAAATATCAGGGTTCTATAAATGTAAATATAATTATAAATATGTCAAAGGAATTAAAATGTGCATGCAGAACTGTTACTTTTAAACGATCCACGCATGTGTCCCGGTGCATTAAAGTCTCCCCAAAATTCAATTTATAAGAAGCACCGGTAAAGCCACTCGTGACGAGATAATATGACTCGGATAGAATTTCTTGAGCAAACTTTAGACGAATACAAAACAGAGGTTTAACTTGGTCGAGAAGGTAGACTTTAAAATACGGATGACGGCAAATACAGTGTGTGTGTGTGTGTGTGTGTGTGTGTGTGTGTGTAAAAAAATTCGGAATTTGGAAACCATGAATTACATATCATCACGTGAATCGTCCTGTTCTCTATCAAACTTTATGCGTTTTCGCTTTCGCAAATATTTAATTTACCGATTTTTGATTATTTGCATTTTTATAACTGTTAAATTTAAAAGAAAAATTAAATTATTTTTTCTGACTTATCTATTTTCACAATTTTTTCTTTCAAACATAATGCTGGCTAACTTTTTATATGCTTAAATTACTGGCTTATAATATTTTTATTTTGATTCTCTTATACTATCTTTTTCTTCTGAAGTTTGTGCGATGAGTAAATTAAATGAAAACTTTTATAAGAAGAATAAAATTTATTAATAAAATTTAAAAAGCCATAATAGAAAACCGATTTTTTATAGCGTATTTTAAGACGTTGTAATTTGAAGCAACATCGTAAGTATTGAACGGACTATTCACTTTTCTATTTTAATATCTCACAAATAGTATTGCCACTATTCTATTTTATTATTCAAACAATATAAAATCATATTTCTTGAGTCGCGTTAAGTAAATATCATTTATAATCAGTTTGATATCACACAATGTGATTTATCTTTATTAATGCCATTGCATTTAATGGATCTATTATAGTGCATACCGCAACTTATTTCTTGCATCTTTTAGCATTTTCTCGTATGAAGAAAAAGATAGTTTATAAAGAAGCGGAATATATGCATATATATATAATTGATTATCTAAGTATTGCATTCCGATATTTTGATAAGGATTGTTTAAAAAAAAGATGATAACGTAGATACAATAACGAGAATTGAATATACAAGGTGGAAATTGGGTTGTGCAATATTGAGAACAGGTCTGCTGGCGCACTTTAAATAGTTGCACTATTATCGGACTTTTCCATTTGGAAAACCCAGATGAAAACCGCGCTGCACCGAAAAATCGAGCTACCAAGGCTTCATGTAGTGTAAATGTCGCCATTTTCTGTTGCAATGTCGATGTCCCGCTAGCTTTTAACATTTGCCGCATCGACAACGAGTCCATTCAAACAATTTTTTCCGGGTATAAATGTTGCATCCGTATTCGCAACTTGTTATGAGTCTCATGAGAGCGAAAATTATCGGAGTGAATTAATTAAAAGAGAAACTACAGAAAAAAAATATAGAAAAAGTATGTACCTGAGAATAGTTAACATTTGCAGCTTAGGATAACTATATATATCTGCTGTTTAATATGTGCATATCATATGTGTCATCATCAAATTTGTAATTTTACATATACAATTTAATATTTATACATATATTTACCACATATAATATATGCGGTATTAATTATTCTAATAATTAATTAACCAATATTTACAAAATAAGGTCGATAAAGCATATTGTATCACGTCTGATTTGTAATTAGATCTAATATTTGACATGTAATTATACTTAGAAACATTTGTATGTTTAATTTAACTCTACTTTTACCTATGGCAGTCCAAGCAAGTAGATACGTTTCTAGAAATTTCATGATCGAGCTCGCGAGATATATACTCTGACGTTGTGACGCAATTCGGCCAAACACACGCGAGCGTTTTCATAGTGAAGAGAATTCGTGCACCTCGTGAAAATCCTATTCTGTGGACGCGATCACGCACCGGAATCCGCTACGTGCGCGATACGAGGCTCGGCTACTCACGCGATGCATGCGACTGCACGCATTTATACGCGATTATGGCCGCGCAATCCCAGCAGCTGCAGCCGGACAAATTAGAACGCACCGATACGCAACCGCGGCACCCCGGATCGCGATTACGCGCGTTCCGCGCGCGCGCGCGTTTACGCAATTGTCTACTGAATTAACCCTCCGAATGCATATATACCTATTACGGCGCGCGCATGACGTTTTCTGAAATATCTTTCGTATCTTTCGTTCGGTCGGTACACTCTTGTTTTAAGGTATTCATAAAAGAAAAATTATTGCAAAAGTTAGTGCAGATGTTCTGCGGAGAGAAAGGTAAAATAAAAGTCAAAGCTAAAAAGTAAAATAAAACGTGCGATTGCTAATAGGATAATAAAAGAAATTGTTTTTTGAATGAACAGCGATTCATCAATTTTTTGTTTATATTGACATCAATACAGGATGATATGTTTCGCGGTTTTGATTAAATTCACACACGATGCTCTCGAAATATTTCAGATATATTTATCGAGCAGAGTTATTGTCGATTCTCTGCAGATCCCATCGTAAATCAAAATTACTACAAACGAGAATTGCGATTAAACGCGGATTTGAGCATACTTGTGCGATAGAAAATAAACACTGAAATGTGTTGTTTCACGATTGTTCCAATAGCGAATGAAAGCCTGGATATGATCGAGAAATAACGCTGTGTCATTGTAAAGAAACATAAAATTTTGCTTTGACTTGTTAAAAGAATATATAAAAGCGTATGAAATAAACATAAAATACTGAAAAATTATTGTTAAATTGTGATATTATTTAATATTTGAAAATTCTTGAACACAGAGAAAGTAGTTTTATATAAGAATATTAAAGAAATCTATATATATATCAGTAATACAAAATATTCAACAATAACAAAATATTAAACAATTACACAATATTTAAAATAATTTTGTTTAGTAACTCACTGCCTTATAATTATATGTATATTGTATACAGAATAAGAAGAAACGTTATATATTTTTAATATTTTTTATTTATTTGTGCTTTTATTATCTTTCAAAATTATTGTTCTTAGATTTTGAAGTCGCTATTCATTCTTGAAATGAATTAGCTGGATATCCTCTGATTAAGAACCCATTGTGTTGTGTCATGCAAGCCTTGTGTCGCGACGATTGTCCTTTTGTGAATAACTACTACGAACCTCCTCGAATAAAAGAACCTTAGCTTTATTGCAGCATCGAGGTAACGTCACTGGTTGCCCCGCGTACTATTGACTTAACTCTTAATTCCTCTATCGATTGAACCTTCCTCTGGTGCTGGTTATGATATATTTAGCGGATCGTTGACCCAATTCTCGCATCTCCCATTTTAATATGAGCGTTCGCGAACGAGAAAGAGGCCGGAATTAATTAAAGGTAAAGATATATAATGTGTGTTTCAAGAGAACGAATGCATCTATTAAGGAACAATAAGAATATTTTCAAAGAGAATCATTAAACGCAGATGTGCTGCAACGATGATGGTACATAAAAATTTTACAAAGGTGATATAAAATTCTTTTATTCATTTAAATTTAGCATATTATTGACCCAATTTTTACGCATCTATTTTAATAGCTGCGAGCCTTCAAGATTAATCAGTCAAGTAGCCGTATCAGAGCTAATTGAAGGCAAAGGTGGTTGTGTATAAAATGAAAAGGTTAACATATTAAAGAGGGATAAGAAAACTTTTAAAGGAAATCGGTAATTCTTTTCTGTTTTTACAAGAACAGCGGCAATACAAATCTTCACAAACAAATAGGGATTATTCAAATAATACAAAGAGACAAGTTGTGAATGAGAGAAAAAACAACCGACATAGTGCGCGGACAAAAATCTGGAGATTTTGCACATCAACCGTTTATAATCGAGTTTGTTTATACCCAACGCCCTTACACTTTTTCTAATTTTTGCATGTTTTGCAAAGTTATTGTTATGTTTTTTTGTTAAAAAATATTAAACAATTAAATTTTTTAATAGGTATCTATAATTATAAGTCTACTAAACAAAACTTTGGCGATCATGGCGCAAAGAGATTTGCGCTGCTTCAATGAGCCGAAGATCCGAGTTCAAATTCAACCAAAAATTGTTGATTTTTATTTGATCGCCATCGGAAGGTAATGGCAATTCACCGAGAAAATATCTTGCTATAGGATCTGCTTTCCAGATAGCCATTAGGAATTGATGTTAAATTGTAGATTCCATACTATATCTGACGTACAGATATATGCAGAGGGGTAATAACGCTCGGAATCGAGCAATACGACTAACAATTAAGGGAACCTCGCAAACCCGAAAATTTTGATTTTCATGAAACTTTACACACATGTGGAAAGGGGTAAATAGACGAATTAAAAAATTTTTAGTTGCGGTTTAAAAACAATTCTAAGGGGTGAAACTACCCCTTATATGTAGAGAGGCTTTTTGTTTTTCTCGATATATCTCGCAAAGTATTTAAGATATCAAAAAGTGTTTCATACAAAAATTTCATGGTAAGAACCCCTCTATTAAACTACACTAATAATACCAAATTAAATTAGAATAATCGCCATAACGGTCCAAGCTTGGATCTTAATAGCATAATATTATTTTATTGTGTGATACACATATTATCCCCTCCTTCCCTTTAGTTAAATCAATTTTTACCTCCAACTCTTGAAAACTGTGCGCCGACTAGATTTGTCAGACTTAAGAACACAGCCCCTGTTGGAATAGCGAAGTGATTCAACTTATGATAAAGAAATTAACTAATCATATTTTGAAAAAATAATTAAAATTTTTTTAATTCCTTAAAGCACCGAATACTTATTGTCCTTTATATTACTAACAAAGAAACCTCGTAAACTCGAAAATGTTTATTTTGATGAAACTTTACACACTTTACATCCTTTAGAATCGTTTTTGGGCGGCAAATAAAAATTTCTAAATTCGTCTATTAACCCTCCGCCCTCCACAAGTTTGCAAAGTTTCATCAAAATCAGAATTTTCGGGTTTGCGAGATTCTCTTGTAAGAAGAAGAAACAAAAATTTAACAACAATTCGTTATATAAAAAATTTAAATGAGAAATAAAGTTATTTGATTTTAAACTATAAAATGCAAAAACAATTTTTAATACGAATGAACTTAATTGAAACTTAATAATGCACTCAAAACATTTTACAGACTTCGGAAATCCAAGTTTGTAATCGTCAGAATTAAAATTGTTGCCAAACAATATCGTTTAGATCGGAGATCGAAGCCGGCGCTGCGAGCGATAATAAGTATCTGGGATTTCGAGAAAGAAAAAAAAATAGAAAAAGGAGCAAGGATGGCGAGATGGCGGGAGCTTGATTAGGAGATCGCTCGGAGCAATCTCTGCCTCGCGGCCTTTTTTTACGCCGTGCAATTTTATTGTGTCTTAACGAGATCGGGGACCTAACCCAGCCCGCGATCCACCCTACTTACGTTCATCGTACATCGCAGGCAATTTCGTTCCATCGGTTCTTCGTTCCTTCAATTCCGTCTCGAAGAGCTCGTCCTTATTTCGGCGCAGCTCTCGGTACATGCCGGCCGGTTCGTTTTTACCCGGCGGATGCGGATCAGGATTCCGCTTGCAGGACTTCTTGCAGAGTTAATCTTTTGGAATAAGTAGCAACGTTGCCGTTGCTTGTGAGCATAAGCTCTTCACGAAGGACAATGAATAAATAATATGTGTATAAAGTTAGCGCTAAACAATAACTACATGACTTGTACATAATTGAAATTTTAAAGTTCTATATGTTTACCTCAATTCTCCTATTACAATAAATCATTATTAAAAAATACATTATAGAGTGTATACACACTAGGCACACAGTAAAATTACGTATTTAATACGCGATTCTTTCCTAATATTAGATAATTAAAATATTTTTTTAAATTGGTTAGTAATTATTATATTATAATTAATGAAAAGTTGATAAACACACATCTTGTAAAATATATTGCTATTTTTAAAACATATTACATGCAAATATAGAGGTATAATAAAGAAAAATATACAATTATAATATAAAACTAAAGCATGCAATTAATAATGTTAATGTGTGTAATATAAAATATTCCAACCGTAATGAATCAAATGACAGTATTATGTACTATCCCGATTATTATGTACATAAGTAAATTAATCAACCAGTAAATAAATCAATTCAATTCACATATTAAAATATCAAACTATTTGCTATCGTAACATTGAAAATAATCTCCTAATATTAATCAATAACGTAAATTATCATTGAATCCTGAAATGTCCATTAATTGGACTCGTCGAGAACACGGTAAATAAATCACCAAATAAACATTCAGAAATAAAGATGAGAAATAATACACAATTTTTTAATTTCTAGTCTTTATAACTAATAGATATGTATAAAGATTATATATGTATATATATAAAATTTTTCGAACAATTCTTTGTTAATAGATATTTCTTATCTAGATTTAGTTTAATATGAAATTATCATATAGAAGCGCGTCTAAATGCAGCACGATTTAAATGCAACTTATTATATACAATCAACTTTATTCTAACTACAAAATTTTGCGTAAATTTTGCGTAAACAGAGTAATCTTTTCGCATAAAAATTTCTATTTCACGCACGTTAAATTCGCGCTGAATTACGCAATGTGCATCTGCGCGTTGGACAGACAATCGCTAATCCAGTCTAGTCGGAAGAAAAAAAATTACCGAGAGGAGTATGAGAAGAGTGGTGCAACTCGTACATTTTCTTAATTACACAGCGGGCACGTGGCCGCGATAATTACTTGGCAAACGTTCATTATGCGGCGAATGCCGATCCATCCTGTGGATGCACCTTGCTCGACGCGGCGCAGAAATCCCGGCGAGGCAGCCATCCGGAAGTGACGAAAGCAGACGGTCAACCGAGTCCATCATTTGCAGAATAATCCATACGGGATTTCCGTGCCCACTATTGTATCATCTAGCCGGCCCATACATAATCCTACGCGTGCGATCTCCTTCCTCAATTCCCGAGAAATTCCGCTTAATACTAGGTCCGTGTACATGTATAGTACGCCTAATAAGTGCAATTTGTAAAACCGTCTAATAGAATTTCTAATTTTAATGAAATTTCACATATATTTATGAAAACTATTCAAATTTCTTGAAGACAAATATTTATCTTGGTACTTGACTTAATTGCATTTTGCTATACTTTAGTAATCAATTCTAATAATCTTATATACTCTATATATAAATGTAGTACCTACTATATTATATTCTATTACATATGTATTACATATCTATTACATATACATATTTCACATAATGTTATATACATATATAAAATATCTTATTCTCTTATAAATAATAAATGCAATTTCTACTACTTACTTATTAGCTAATTGTAAGTATGCAACAAAAGTAGTTAAAATTTACTAGTTATGCTTGAAATTGTGACAATAATATATCCACAGACCAGTGGCTTACGAGAACGCAAACTTCAATTGCATTTGCAATTTATGATCGTGACTCTCGGCTCTTTTCGCCGAGCGTTCGTACGCATTGCGGATTTATCTCGCTAATTTTCCGCGCACGTATGGAAACTTAATGGGTTCCGTCGAGCCCCGACGCGGCGTGTTCGAGCTTACATTTCGGCGGGCTGATTATCTTCCAGATTAACGAGTTTTTCGAGGTCAGCGTAATTGCAGCGGGTGATGCGACTCACGTATGAGCTCGCCGAAATGGACAAAGATGACGATGAGGCGGTTCCTTAACGAAGGACAGGCTTTTTGCGAGTAATCGATTTCGCATTTTCCTCTCGCTTTGACGCTCTCTATCCTTCCCTCTCACCATTCTCCTCGTTCAATTCCAATAAAGCTGTTCTAAATAAAGTTGTTCTCGAAATAATGAACGAAATTGACGCGACAGCGCTAAATGTAGAAGCGGAAAAAAGTGACTCTATGTCGACAATTGAATCTTGTTTAACTTCAAATTATAGCTCGATCTTTTGTCACATTCAATTTAATGATATGAAGAAATAAATAATGAGATAAATTTATCTTTGGAATGTGCAAAATACAAATATAGTCATATTAATGAGGATAGCACGGATTTGTAGGCATGCAGTTCAATGCTATTGAAATGTCGTAAGCAATTTTGATTAAGTATCAAGTCGGACCGGTCGACAGGAAAACATCGATCGCACGCGATCGAATGCAGCATCTCGAATGCTTTGCGGCGCGCGATAGAATGAAAAGTTGCCGGTGCCTGGGAAAAAATGGTTGCATCTTATGCGCGGCCGAGCCGCGGAAGCCATCCGTTAATGTCCGATCGTGACAATAGCGACGCCGCTTTCGCTTGACCGAACGATCGCTCGTGTTGCTTGATAAATATTTACCCGATTTACGGCTAGTTTTTATCAGATAATCGCGTATCGTTCGTCTTTTCAGAGAATTGCTAAAAAAAAAGCAACTGTTGGTTCTGCCATATTTCTTGTAATCATGCAGCAGTCTGATTTATGTGTTTCTTATTAGGCTTTTGTTGACTCTACTGAATCTATCAATTATCTTTATTTTTTTCAGCATTTTGAATAATTTGTAGACGCGCTCATTTTTTTCTTTTTCTCTATCTGTTAATATCAATAGGTACATTGTAAGGATATGAAAAAGTAAAACATTTTAAAATGGATTAAGGCTCCTGGATACTACTGCAACTGTCCTTATTTAATGACGTCAGAAGCGAGAAATGCCACGCTGAGAAATTGTGCGTGGTATATCCAAATAAAAAGATATGTGCACAAAATAACACTACAGATCACTTCAGCACACTTGTGTCCAGGCTGCTGTATTAAAACCTCAAGGCTCCATAGATCCAGAAGCTTTAAGGTTTTAATGCAGCAAATAAATAATAATAGAAAAATAGATAAAAATAGATTAATTTAAAAATTTTTAATTTACATTAGAAATTTATACTTTAGTTAATTTTTAGTAGATATGTTTGTTCTTATAGAATTAAAGAACTTGACAGTTAATTACGAAGAAATGTTACACACTGCCTTTACACAGAAAACTTGGAAGATTATTTCTTGAATGATTATTCAAACTTTGTTGAACGAAAATCAATATCAGATTGATTAAAGCATACATAAATACAAGAATATTCCGATAGTTCTGAAACATCTTATACATCTTTTTATGTGCATATTCAATATTACTGGCTATGAGAATGTAATACTTTGAAAATTAATTTAATTCTTTAAATATTACTGCACATTGCACTTCGAAGATAATTATTTAATTGCACTTCTATTTATTCAGTTATTTATTTCTAATCTTGAAATATTGTTAGAATGTGATCTAAACTATTTAGCGATATAAATAATACAATTTAAAAAGAAATCTCAAAACGAACAAATATAGACAGATATTTAAGTGTTTTAAAATGATTTAAAAATCATAAACGCACTCCATTTCTTTATATTTCTCAAATTAATTGATATTACTGTTATGCAAATACTTCCCACGATCTCGGCCGAATACGAGGAACTAAAGCGAGGTGGACGAAGTCTCGAATTAGCGCGATCACTCCTGATTTCTAGGCGCCATTAAATTCCCTCCTCCGTCGCCGCCGCCACTGGTCGAAAATTAATTTCTACCGTGACCGGATTCGCGAATCCCCTGAGTCCACCTTGGATCCCTCCTTCATTCAGTCCCCTCGAACTTCTCCGCATATTCTCCATGGGATTACATGACTAATTACGCGACTACTCGGACTTGCTTAATTTCCGATCGATATGCGGAATGATCAGAAAATTTTGCGATCTGTTGCGCGAAGCATCGTCGTTAAGTTCATATTAATCTGATGCTTATGATATGATAGAGAATTTATTACTTATAGCTGTAAGCTCGATATTGATTCTTTTGCCTTTTCCAAAGAAAGAGAAAAATATATGTGAATATAATATGATACATTATATTATATTACTAAATACTTATATGTATACGTTATAATATATTATTAAATAAAAATGTGCATATATGTTTCTTTTCTGTAAAAATAAATCCAGAAATCTATTACTATATTAGTTAACACTTAAATGACTAAATAAGCATTCCGAAATCTCAATAAATTGGAGCATTATAATATCAGCATACGTCAAGCTACTCTCATTTCGACGATCTCTAATCAGTCGAAATAAAATTTCTCGATATATGATGCGTCGCATCGTACCTACATCGTTTTACACAGTGACAATTTTCGCGTTAGCGCAATCAATCGAGAGAAACGATGCATCGACAATTCCAACGATGCAATCGAGTCGCGCGCGAACGGAGCGGAACGAACGCGCGATCTTCCCGGTCGGTGATAGAGCTCGACTTGCGGCCAATTCTGCGGAAAACTTCGCAATCTGACCACACGTCAAACGTATTTGCGATTTGATTTATTCACCATTTCTTCCGGCACGCGAATCTTAGGTTGTGCAACGCGAGCGACGGATTCATCTTTCGTTGATGGATCAGATTGATCCACGCGGGCAGGCGAGATAAGTTCGCGCGATGTACGCGGATGATCGATCGAGTGAGCGCATCGCGCATTACATCTCGATTTATCCTCCGAACAAATACGCGGCTGCGCTTTTGACGTAAACTTTAATGAAAACGTAACATTAGTACTGATACCATGACGTCCAAGTGTACAGCTTTTTAAGCTTCAGATGCGTAGCAGTTGTAAAACACGTACGTATTATATTGACGTATAATAATATTATAATAGCATACTTAATAACTATATAGGAGAGCCTTTCAACGCACATAGGTAATCTGCAGTGGTGTGATACGACCGCGTGACACCAATTTTCTCACGTGCACTATCTTCGACAGGGGTTGTCATATAATATTGTTATTTATTAAAATAACATCTTTCATAATAATGGTAATTAATTAAACAATCCCATTGTTTACTACGCGTACTGTGATCTTATTAATTGTGGGAATTCTTGTGTTATTGCACCAATTTTCTCGCGTGCGTTAGCTTTAACAAGGGTTATCAGTACATACATATGTATAATATTGTTAATGAATAATCTTCTATGATAATATAGCAATTAATTAGATAATTTTATTATTTACTATATATATGTATATATATATATATATATATATATATGCGCATAAATCTTATTAATTTAGAATTCTTGCGTTATTGCCATTTTTAACATATCAATGTAAAAGATTCAGAAATTTAAACATTAAAAATATCTTTAAATGCAAATTTTTGAAAATTTTGAGAATTAAAATATAATCTAGAAGAATTTAAATATCTGCGAATGAGTTTAAGAATCTCAATAATTATTAATCAAATACTTAAAAGCACGTAACAACTTTTCTCGCGAGTTTTGGCGTTACATTTTTAACGCTATGCCGCGGACTCTTTAATACAAAACGTTGCGTCCATCGAGGTAATTTTAATGGAAATGGCGTAGCGGCGAACGTATGTCACCCCCGGGTGGATTCGCGCAGTCACGATCTACGGAGTTACATCCCGAGAAACTGGCGCGGACGTGGCCGCGATTCCTGGCGCGGACTGCGGAGGAGTAACACTTACAATTGCACTGAAATAAGGAAGGAAGGTAGGAAGACAAGGCCAGGTAGAGCTGGCAAGCATAGATATGGCCATAGCAGACCATCAAAGCCAGAAGCATGACCGGTTGTTCGGTATAAGGCTGAACTTCCTTCTCTTCGGGCCCGATGAAGCTGTTCACGTCGACGTCATCCTGCGAGTGGCGCGCGTAATTGCGCCTCATCTGTTATTATAACAATACGAAAAGAGGAGATTAGAAGAGACGATCGTCTCAGCGTCTGGCTGATAAATGTGCCGAGCATAATTTATTCTTATTGGCATAGGTATAACAATTAATTAAAGATTTGAGATAAAGAAAGATGTAAACATCGAGATAAAATTCTATTGAGCTATGGGTAGGTACAAATAGATAAACATGATATTTATTGATATTTAGTTTATAGAGAGGATAAAGGTCTATCAAAATATATCACACGGTCGTTTTATGAAAGGTAAATTTAATAAGCTTATTTATCCAATTAAAAAATTAAACACAAGCAGAATTCAAGTTGTTAAAAGAGGCTGAGAGATGATGGTATTCATGTATGGCGATATAAAAGGTTGGCGCCACTTCATATATTCTGCCCCGTCGATTCGCAATCGCCGCGTGAAGTTTCGATAAAATCAAGCGATACGATCCGGCCGGTAGCGAAGTTGGGTAAGGGACTGACTTCCATGCGCTTTTCCATTTCGGCATATAAGCGCGTCATAAATTTGGCGTCGGCCAGCAGCCGCTGGCGGTTGTTTTATGCTCTCCGAGCATGGAACTTGGCCGGGTAATTCTGCAATGCGGTTGAAAGCGTCATCCCGCCTTGCCCGCCTGCGTCCTTTCCGGTCCAGCTCCTTCTCCGCTGCTCTTTTTTTACGCACGTCCTAATGCTGTGCGCACGACCGGGAATTACGCGCTCGCATCGGGACGCATCATTGTGTCCTAGTATATGGTAAAACCTGAAGGTTGAAATAGCTTAATGAAACATTGCGCGGCATCTTCTTCTTAAGCTTCGAAACAAGTCGAAGGATATATATCTGTAAAGTCTATGTTGTCATATCTCTTACATTCTTCAATTATTACATCCTTTTTTACACAAAAACAGCTGATTTATAGATAATTAAAGTAACATTAATTATTTTGTTATTATTTTGAACATTAAACATCTTTTCATTATTTATATTTTAAAAATAATTTATACTTTTATCATATTATAATCTCTTGTTATATATATTTTATATTTTTGAACATATAATTGACGTAAAAATAGTATCGGGTATTGAAGATACTAAGATCACTTGCCTATGATGATGTACATTGCCAAGAAATCTAATTATGTTCTAGGATTAGATTGAACGTATCTATATATCTTTTTCAACGTACATTTATTTTTAGTACGTGGTCATACGGGAACGAGCGAAATTAAGTCGAGTATCATCCATCAGCTCAATTCCTCGCTCGAGCGAAGTCCCGTGTGGCGATCTTCGCGATCGAAAGCCGATATCCCCGCTCGCGGGCCCCCGGAATTGCCCTAATTCGCGAGATTCCGGGTAACAATGGTAACCGCACGATATACGCGGAGTTAACTTGAAGGTTAATTACACCAGGATTCGAGCGCAGCCGGCGGCCCCGAAGAATTTCCGGGTCCGGCGGAATGAAGAGGGCAAAGTGTTAATTTATGCGTTAGCCTCGTGCCTGGCATACACAACCGCGCGAGCGGGCGAGAGGGGCGGATTTGCGGGGGATAGAACGAGAGCGCGCTGTGAAAGCAACCGCGGGGAGAGCGCGGTGGTAAATTCAGTGCGGTAAACTCGCAGCATACGGCATACAATATGCAGGTGAGAACGGGTCTCTTCCACCTGCCACCGCTCTTCCGTGTATTTTAACCCCTCTTCAGCTTCTCTCTTTCTCTTTCCTTCTCTATCTCTCTCTCTCTCTCTCGTTTGCTCGTTCATTCTCTCGCTACCAACGTCGTCCACTCCACTGCCCTTAATCATTGTGATCGCATTACACTGATGAATCCCGAATATCCTGTGCCGTCCCCGAGCGTTGAATGCAGCCTCGTAAATTGCATTTCCTAAAAACGTCGCGGTGACTATCCCCCGGGGAAGAAAAAGAACCATTTTTTTTTTAAACAAAGTTTCGCACATTAGTTTCAAAAACCTTGAATTTTATACTCCTGTCGTTCTGATATCTCTTTTCGAAAATCGGTTGTAATTTCCCAAGCGTTTTGCGTTTTGCGCATGAACGACGTTATCGTGATACGAATCTCCTGGCCGTGTAGCAAGCTGTGACGAGTATATATATGTGCACGTGCATTAAAATGTGTGCCCCAGAGATTTTTTTTTAAAAACTCTCACCGCCGTTTAAATAATGACACATTCGAAAAACTAGTAATGCTCGAAATTCCGACACACATTTATTCGGGAAACATAGAAGAACCCTCGTTTTTCACAAAGCGAGTGGTATGCGGTAAAGCTTCAAATTTAGCATCCCCATTCTTCGGCTATCTCTCCCCAAAAATCGGCCATAATTTCGCGAGCGCTCTTTTGGTGGCAACGACCTTATCGTGTACTAAATTTCTCGTTGCATTGCGAGCTGTGACGAGTGCCCGTGTGTATGTGCACAGTGCACACGGGGGTGTGCGAACGCGTAGCAGGATGCTACGTACGTGCGGCACGTATGCGACCCGCCACGCCATAATTACGATGCCGTAGTTCCGTAATGGGATTTTCGATGGTTTCAACGCGAATTCCGGCACGCTGCGGCGAAGGAGAGCGATAGCAATGATACGACTCTTGCCATTGGTCACAAGAGCGATTGCAAATACGCGATTAGTCAATTAACGCAGCGCATTGCCCGATGCATGTTTGTCTTTGCATTCCTGCGCCTGGAATCATTACCTCAATAAATTTCTGCGCGTTAATTTATAGACAAGAGTAGATCGAAACCGTGTTATAAGTGAAGTAGCTCGACAAGTTATATAAGTATGTAGTTATTTAATTATAATGTTTTGTTTATGAATTTTTTGCTGAATTATAAATTGATTTAATTAATAATAATTAGAATAACTTTCCTTTTATAATATTGCGATTTTTGGTGCTAAATATTGTTGTCTTTTAACAGCACCTTTTTAGCAGTGTTATCTTTGCAATTAAATCCGCTTGACTAAACTTATATCTTTTTGTAGGTAAGTTATCAACCGGATGGCGGTTCTTGTACCGAAATTAATCTCGTCCTTAATTAGCGTTAATATCGAAGTTTGGTCTGCGCGGAACGCGTGCAATGTGTGCAATCCGCACAAGTGCCAGCGCAAACTTCGATAAAACTTCTCATTTATCGCACGATGCTGAAGTTATTGCAACTTTCTCAGGATATGAATAAAGAGTAATGTAGCGTTGCCTTCATCGTGAATACCGTTGCCTTCGTATGTTCGCCCGGCGTGAAATACGATTTCATATTCGCAAAATGCAATCCCGGAGCGCTTTAGAATGCAAAGCGTATATTCGCTGATTGAGAAGAACATTAAGCGAAGAACATTAAGCGTTCTGTTGCTGAAACGTACAAATATTTGCGAGGAAATCATATACAATAGCCATGCATTTGGAAAAATAGAAAATTAACTACTGGAGTTGCAGGCAATACAATAACTTTCTATACATCCTGACTGAAAACGTATAATGTATAATATATAATGATAAACAGAAATGGCGAAATATTTATACGTTGGAATACAAATTAAATAAAATATAGTGTAGGTATCTATCAAATGTATTTAAAGCACATTTTATTTTATTTTTTACTTTTACAATATTTTTTGTATTTAGAAGAAGTAAAATTATGGTAATATAATTATATAAATATATATATGTATATAATATTAATGTTAGAGAAGATAATATTTTACAATGTAGAATTTACAGTAGAATGTATAATTTGTATGTAATTAGCAAAAGAAGAAAAGGGAACTAATATATTAATAATGATTACATTTTAGCTTTGACTAATCAACCGTGTGACTTTAGCTAAATGATTCAAAAGGCGTCAAATTATCGCTGATATTTTTTGCACTACGTCATCAGTCAAGTGAAATGCAACTGCGCCGTTGCTCTATTTCGCAAAACCTGGTAACCGTGACCGAGATTGAGGGACAGATTGCGCGAATTAATTGTCGACCATTCGAGCGTAATTAGCGCTAATTGCGAACTTTTCCCGTATGTGCGCGCGCTTAATGCTCACAATTGGAGAATGCAGTTGCAACTGCGAGTTTCCAGCGAAACTTCGAGCTCGCCGACTTTGCCTGGCGTAACTTTCCGAGGGAAGTGAAGAAAAAGAAAGTAAAGGAGCGAGTAAAAGTGGTTCGGAGAGAATAGCGGGGGGGAAAAAGGAGACAATCTCTCACTGCGATGAGAGAAAATGGGGGGAAAACAGAAATAAAAGTAAATACAGTTTTCGTTAGCTTCTTGACGCGACTCATAGTAATTATGTACGCGCAGATATTTTTCATTATCTGAGATCTCTCTAAGAAAGCAGCAGGCAAGCATGCAGGAAAAAACGACGATTTATTAAATGTTTAGCGCTAACTGACTTTGTACTTTATGGGATGTCATTTCTTGATTAAGTTTTAATATTTACTCTGCCTTGCACTTACACTAAAACGTTATTAACATTTTATAATTTTATAATTTATCTCTTTGACAATTAACATTTAGGAAAATAATTTTTATTACATTGATTGTTCCATTTCCACTTTAGAATGTCAAAATTATGAAGATAAGGCTAAATAGGGCAAAATCAATTTGAAGAGAGATAATAAAATGAAAGGTCTTTTCTTATATCGAATCGTCGAACATCTGCAGATGATAAGTAGATACGCGGAAAGTCAGCACGCTCCGTACATACACGAGGGCATCTATAAATGTATAATGCGCGCTACGTACGATGTGGGGCGTTAAAGCGGGAACTGGCGAGTCGCCTTATGAATTTTAATGAGTACGTATCGTCACGTGATAGGTGTAAGGGTTGTCCCGAGTCTGGCTTCATACCCGCTGTCAAACAACCCTTAACCAAGCTGTTGGTCGCCAGTTTCCATCGTCGCGACTATGATCTTACACGTCGAGAGATGATCTGCGAGAGACGCCGTGAGCTAAAACGCCCACATCGATTACATTTTAGTGAGCAATAAATGTTAACGATAACGCGGAAAACGTGGCATGCGTAATTTTGAATACATCGATAAAAACTGAAACGATAACAACAGAGATAAAAACAGAGACTAACAAAAGAGAATTTTAGTTCTTTATACGTAAGTCGATATCAATTAATTATATATAATTATTGAGACTTGTTTCGTGCAGAACAGATATTAAAATACCTATAATATATTTAAATAGGTGCATCGTATTTCATAGTTATTTTAATATTCGGAGAGAACATTTGGAGAAATCAAGAAGACGAGAAAAAGGGGGAATATACGCGAGAAAAAGAAAAAGTGGTTCGACTTTTCGGACCTCGCATCGTTAATCATTCGCGCAAGACTCGATAGGCGCATGTATTATTCAGTAGCTTTTCGATGCCGGCTATGCATAGCTTTTGTCGGTGTTCAAGCGGCCGCATTCGTCGGAAAACCCGTCAGACTCGTGTGGAAAAGTGGAGTGAGTTTGCTCGTGCCCGGGCTGCCGCAGAATGGGTCTCTATGGCGGTCGCATATGGGACCCTCGCTGTAATTCATCCGCGATAACGCGACCATTTCATCGCGAATCGCTATCAAACTTTCCGGGAAACCTGCTCCGCGTTTTCGTCAAAACATTGCCTCCATAAAAACGACTCATTTTTATATAGGTAGGATATAAAATTGGTAGTACCTATATATAGAAAGCACTTTATAACGTATATGTATAAAGAATAGAATGCGACAAATATAGTTACATAATTATGTATACTAGAGAAAATAGATACTTGCGAATAGTTTCTCATTAAAGTATCATCCCGATAACATCTTTTCTTTTGCAAAGAATTGATTGCCAATGGATAATTTAACAGCCTGCAATATATCTGCGACCATTAGTTTTACATTTTATATCATGAACAAATTACGAAATGAATATTGCAATAACTCTTCTGATCCAATGTAGCGATGTTATATGAATTTTGACCTTTCCCTACTCATACCGAATATTAAGCACGCGGTAATGTTTTCAGGACACCGCGCGCTTATTGAATTTAAGCCGTGCTTTTCACACGATTTGCGCAATACTGGCCTAGATTTCACATAGTAAAATCCAATTTGCTAATCTCCTTTATTAGAAATTCCGATTTCTCATACAAACAAGAAAAATGTAATTATACAAGTTATATATATACCTACATAAGTAGCACTAGAGAAAGAATATTTCATACAAAAAGAAACATAAATTCTATTTATCTTGATGTATCATCAGTTTATCAGATAATAATTTTATTAATATTTAAGAGAAGATTAACAAGTGTAGAAAAATGTTTAGTTTTAGAAGAGAAACCTCGTTCTTTTTATTTCAAGGAAGATATTGTATATCTTTTTAATCTTTTCTTGAATATTAATAAAATAATTATCTGATGATACATCAAGATAAATAGAATTTATGCTTCTTCTTGTATAAAATAATCTTTCTCTAGTGCTGCTTGTGTCGATCGATACTATATCGTGACACAATCTGTAACTATTTTTTAAATACCTGACTCGATTTCTCACGTAACAGAATTTTATTGGACATTTTGGACAAGCATATTCTCGTCTTTCGACGAAGAATGCGTCACATTTTATTTCAACTATCGACTCTAAAACATGGTCCGGACATGATTCGAGTATTAAACAATGTTATTTATAAAGGATCAGGTTTCTACTTTTTGTTTCTCATATATAATTTGACATGTCACATACGATCGACAATTATATTCGCCGTTTTAATTTTCTTGGTGTGTACTTAATTATTACTTAAATTATATTACATTTGTATTGAAGAAGGCTGAGTAAAGCCGAAACGTTTACTTTTGATTTTTTTTCTTATTTTTTTATATTTACGTCGTGTGAATAAACTAATAATTTATTAAGATAACATTTTTTTATTTAGCTCGTATTGTTAGCCCATTTATCACACTACTCTTTGCTTTGCAGAAAACGAGCCTAACAATTTTTTTATAAATATTTAACTTTTTTTATTTTGACAAATCTATCTATTCTGAGGCATATTCTAACAGCAAACTCGTACAGAGGATTATGGTTTACCTTCGAATCAGAATCACCGATCGGCTATAGAACACTAGGAAACAACATCTCGAGTGTCTGTCGTTGACACTTCTAGTCGTAGAAACTTCTATGTTTCGAGCCGTCACGATTTCCTTCGCAGAAACGGCTGACTAATTCGCGTCTGTACCACTTCGTTTCACTATCGATCCTCCGCGCGAATCTCACGATCAGTCTCATCCGAACTCGACTGGAACTCGATTTTACGCCTCGCAAAGCCCTAACACAGTAATTATTTGAATATCTAAGTTAAATAATTATTGTCATTAAAGTAATGTAAATGCTATTAGTTTATTATATTGAATCAATATATAATTAATTAGAAAAATACATGCTGCTTATTGCATTTTTCTTTATATATAGCAGCGTTTAACAACAATTATAATAATATTTATAGCTACACACATTATCCGTTTATATTGACACTATTTAATTTAAAAAAATTAGAGTTATTTAATTCTCATAAAAATTTCGATACAAATTATCTATACATTGAAGTTTTATTCCGAACATTGCAATTTCTTTCTATTTAATTTTTTTATTTATATCGATCTGACACTTTGAAAATTAATGTTCTGTAAAGGATTTCTTGATCAAATTTCAAAAACTTTGTAATTGAGAGAAAGTTCCCCAAAGAAGGAGCGGTTTTACTTTAAAGAACGATCAGGAAGCAAACTTTCTTCGAAACAGTTTCTTCGATCTCAATGGCGTGGAAACGAATATGCCACCTCTCGATCGGATATAAGATGCAGAACCGACGGATCCTTGAGTCGGAGATTTCGGTATATGAGGATCAAGAATCTTCACTCCGTTATTTCTTATTTTAACCGGTTATACGCATTCATACTGCTGTGACGCGATTTATTTGCGCCAATGCATGGCGTAAACGCGCGGGTCACTGGGTCGCAAAATTCACTGAAACTTTGCGTGGTGCCGCGCGAAACTCACAGCTGCCACATGAATCTAATAGTAGCAAAGCGATCAGGTGTAATGGCAACAGAATAACGATGTAGGTACCACGAAGAAAACAATAAAAATATATTATTTTAAAATAAAGAGAAATCGATCAGACAATCGAATGTATTTGCAGATTGTTTTTTAAGCATGTAATACGCGTATTTGTGACGTATATATATTAAAAAAATAATGTAGTATGTAAATATAACTACGCATTATAAATCTCTGAGTGTAAAACTAACAAAAATAATGTAATAAATAAATGAATAATATGCAAACATATTTGATACTTTATATTTTTATGTCATTAATGATATAAAAATGTTTATCCCCGCTTTTAAAATTAATTAAACTTGATTTCTGCAAAGATAACAATGAACCTTTTACGGCTTTACGATAAAAATATTTGGCGACAACATCGTCCATATAGAAAGAAAGAGAAGTCAAACAAAATCACAGGATACGGAATGAAACGTGACTTGCGTTCTCGTTCTTACGTGAACCTTTGCACCCTTTGATGCATCTTCCGCTCCCGCCCGCATCCCGTCTCTTCAGTTTCCAGCTTTGCCATCCGCTCGCTTTTGCCTCCTTTGACCTCTAATTCGACGAGCAAGATTCACCGTAGTGTGTGTGCCATTAACCCAAATAATTTTGAGCTCGAGAGTCTCCATGTCGAATTCCCTTTACCTAATACACTTCCTTTGCGCTCATCCATATTTTTTTGCTCTTATTGAAAGAGTGACCAGTAGGTACCATATTGGCTTAACAAGAAAAATTTATGTTTTCGATATATTCAATGTAGATTGAATATATATTAATTATTAGACGCGTAAGAAGACGTATATTTAAAAAAGCCAAGAAATAAATCAGTTAATAGTATTATTATTATTGTTAATTTTAAATTCATTTTTAGTATATTACATTAATTGTGCTTGCCTATATTGGCTTATAAATATTACTTCTCTCGAATACACATTTCAAAACGTTTCAATCGAACTTGTTAAACAGACGTTTAGCATTTATTTAAAGATGTTTAAAAATTATGTTTTTATTCGGTATTATTCTTTCTTTTTTAACGTTACAAAACGATCTAATGTGATTCCTTATCATTAGCGAAGTAACCTGAATCGCTCAGTGCATCACCGAGTGCATCGAACTGCATCGAGCTGTTACTTCGTGGCGGATTGTCGGTGTGCAGGAAAGGTCCGTTAAGCGTTCTCGTGTAAGTTCGAAAGTCAATTGGTCTGGATTCGCGTAAAGTTTCTACGTTATTTTCGTCGGGAAAAGGGAGGAAGGAGTTGAGTACGTTTCAGTTCCCGATCGGGGTTCTCGCGTCAGATATGAGGCGTAGTGTAACTCGCGCGATTGACTCCTGAAGAGCTAACGAAACTTCCACGACAAAAAGAAAAAGAAGCTGCGATTTATAGCTTTGACGATCGAAGTTTTCTGGTATATCTATAATCTGTAGAGGATGCACGCACGTGAATTGGATCGATAAGATAAGAAGAGAATAAGCAGAAGTTAACTTTGGTTTTAAAAATATTTCTTTTTTGTACTTTCTATATATAACAATACTTAATTGGATGCTTTGCTATTTATTATTATAATTTGAATATAATATATAATATAATATGGTGTAAACTTATATCTATTAATAAATTTTTTCTACATTTTCTATTGTTCCAAATTTCGAAAATACATACATTTTTATAATATAAAAATTTTAAAACCAATTAAAATATATTGGCAACAATTAAAATAAGATATTAATAATTATTATCAGCTAAATTTTAAATGAGCTATTTCTCATATATGTATATCTATAACCATCTTATATTAATAACATACACATTATGGATGAACTTTTCAACAAAATAAAACATTATACTGTTATTATACGTACATATTACATACTTTTATGCAACAATTTTAGTACTTTCTCGCAGAGTTATTCTTATCCCATACTATATTAATTTTATCGTAATTTTAGTAGTGATATCGAGTTTCCACAAACTCAATCGGAAATTGTATAGGTTGTTTTATAATTTTCTGAGGTATTACAAAAATTTAATTATATACGGTTTGGTTATATACTATATTATTATGTCATTATTAAATAAAAAGTGCCGTACTTATAAAAGACCCGCCATCGCCTCTATACACGCTGTTTTATAATATACATCGAAGACAGCAGTCCCTAAATATGCGCGTTTTGAAATTCCGATATGTATCGCATCGATAATGTCTTGCAATTATCGCAAATTATTGGAACACATAGACATCTGCAAAAATATAGCGAAATATCGATGGTACGGTAGCTCGGTGAATATCGGAGAGTTTGCGTATTTTAATATTTATTAACGGCTATTGGGGACCAGATGTAGGTCGATGTACTTGGCAAAACGCCGATATTTGATGGCCAGTCATTAATCCTTCGTGCGAGGGATTTACGCGGCCCAAGGCGAAACGGGAATTCATTGCGATTAATTAATAATATTTATAAAGCGGTGGGTCACGATTACAATGCACCACAGCGACCTGTTATTAACGTGATTCCGAGTCTTGCAATTAAATATATCCAACACACAATCTTCATGAAGTTAGTATTTTAATGCGGTCCAGCTTTCTTATTATTATATTATAATTGTTTTATTTTGTGACATTTGTTTATTTTTAAAATTATTTTTTATATATTTTTTAAAATGTGAGACGCATACCTATTTTTTACATAATTAGTAATTCTTGTACATTATATAACCACATCTTTTATTACTGTTTTAGGGATGCTTGTCATGATTCCTGGACGCAACTGCGACTATCGCCAATGTTCGGCTGCATATGTCCGAACAATCATATCAAGCGGCGATGCGACAAGATCTTCTCGACGGTGAACCACAATCCCTGCGTTGGTGAGTCCAACTATAATACGCGATTTGTACAATTCTCTCTCTCTCTATCCATGTATTCATATATACTCCCATCGTACATGTAATTACTTATTGAATATTAAATTTATGTATCCTGTCAACGAACGACATAATTGTAATATCTCTATTTAATTATGAAAAGTGAAGACTTAACTGATTATTGGATACTGAAGTATAATCTGCTAATCGTACGCAAACTATGCTATCGCAAAAACAAATTTATTATCTAGTTTGGTTATTATCTAGTGGTATAAACATCTTTGCAAATTTAATGAAAAGTTTGTCAAATTTTATTTTACTACACGTGATGTGCTTAAATGCACATCACGTGATACGTAACTACGTGTACGAGGAATAAGTTCGTTTGATAAGTTTTATCATGAATTTGGATTCGAATATAATGTTGTGACATGAATGAACAAGTACAATTATATTAGCACCTTGTAAAAGGCGATTGTCGATGTTGTGAAGTAATTTTGGATATATATAAAAAATTTTTTCTATCATATCTGAGTTTACGGGGTTTATCCTTGCGTGTCTATCTGTGTGTATCTTGTACAGAATTCTTATTTGATTTCTTTCTGTCAATGTATGCATTGAAGCGTTTTCATCGATCCTGGACTACAGTGATAAATAGCCAATCATCGCCACGTACAAACTTACAATTAAGATTTTGTTTAAGAAGAATTAACTGCATATTACGATCAAATGAAATTTTCCATTTGCATTCCAGAAAATTTTATTTAATTTAGGTATACGTAATATTTTACATTTTTCACATACATATATAACCATATTAAAAATAAAATGTCACAAACAACAATATTATTGACGCATCGCAAATATAATATTCTATTAATCAATAAAATTTTTCTTATTCTATTAAATTATTTAAAAGATTCATTTAATGTAAGAATCATATAATTTCTTTATGTCACGAAGAAAGAATACTAAAAAATATCACATGCAGATATATATTAAAATATTACTAATAATTTATAATTAATTTCTAAATGTATTAATTAATTTATTAATAATTATGACGATAATTGCGTTTATACGCATAATCGACGGTACTCTCAAATTCTTGCAACAAAGTGCGAAATTTGTTATCAACAAAGTGCATAAACGAGAAGGCTCATTGTAACATCAGTCTCGCGTTTAAAGCGGACTTCCAGCTGAGAACTGACGTACACTAAACTGAAGCCACTTCCTGTTACTCTCTCATTTTTTCCCTGGCATCAAAGTTGCGAGCGAGGTAGAATGCTGCTCGACGGGGCAATTACTTTTAAGCGATACCGCAGTGTTCAAGGCTCGTCGGAGAACGTTATCCTCACCCTCGGATAAGCTTTCTTCGTAATTAACTAAAGAGGGAGATGCAAGCATTAAAACGAAGATAACAATGAATCCTAACTTTGAGAAGCAGATAATAACCGATGCGTTAGAGATGTATTACTGCAGCAATTTTAGAAACATAATTTTTTTTATAATAAAAATATAATTTTATCAAAATTATGTTTTGCTATTTTCATATGTTTAATATAAATCAGTTTTTCTATTACTTAAAAAATCATGCCCTGTTAATCATTTTCACAAAAGTAATAGAATGTTTAATGTAGCTATTTAATATTTTAATGATACTTGATAACGTTATTTACAGTACTAACAAAAGTCAGTATACAAATCGGTTGTAAAAATTAATTATTTTATATTTAAGCCGCCTAATCGCTTAAATTTATTTATTTATTAGTGTACTTTTTACCCCATTTTATTTCAATTTATACTTCGCTTGATTATCGAAGCCAACTGTACATCCAGGATCGATAACGCTTCTGCCCGTGCCTCGCAATTGTAATTTAAGACAACATAAAACTCAGGCGTGCAACGCGCGCACAAAACGTAAGTATCTTTACACGCATCACACGCATGTGTGACAAGTGTTGTCTCTTGCGTTGCGTTTGACGAATGAATCGCGCCAACGGTGCATAGTGCGAGCGATGAACGCGACATACACACTCTACGATAGCATTAACAGTTGTGGAATGCGTGACTGGACAAGAGCAGTTTTCAGCACGGAAACATAAACGAACAATTAATCATTACGGTAACAATGTTATAACGTAATTAACATTCAACGCTACAGACATAATGTACAAACAATTCAGTTTAGCTCTCGACCCAACAAACTACTTTACCTCGCGAAACAAAGAAATTCTACGTCCCGTTGCTACAATTTCAAATTAATTTTAAATGTTTTACGTTATGCCGATGACAACTTAAGCAACTCAGCAACTACGAACTAATACAATTTAGTGTCCAGACTGGTGTCAGGTTAAACGTTTAAAAGCGCTTGAAAAATTGCTCTTTGCTTCCTCGTAAAGGAAGCTTTGTTTTAAGTGATCTGTGACCGAATGAGTCAAATACGATAATTTGATGATATATTATTTCATAAGAAAGAATGTTTAATAGTGCTTTGAAACTTTCACGAATCGACAAATAGAATTTTGAACTAAAATTGGGCATTATTTACCTCTTGTATGAAGCTTGCTGTCAAAGATTTCACTATACTTTCTCAAATAATTACTTTTAAAATATGCACAAATATTTTAGATAATCAAATATTATATCTCGATTATTCATTGAGCAATATTTTTATATCTTACATATAAAAATATTTTTATTATTCACAAATATTTTTATTTGATCACACATTTGATTCGGTTTAAAAGTTCCGTCTCTAAAATTTCAGTATATTTAATATTTATAATTAAAAATTTTTAAATACCTTTGAAGTCGATGCGATACTTTCGACGTTACTTGTCTCATGCAAGTTTGAACATAAATGAGACGTTCGAACGCGTAATACCAAACGATTCGTCCGATATGTAGATCTGGATCTTGAATTGAGATTGGAAGCGCGACTTTAAATGGGCCGGCCCTTCACCATCCTCCGTTCTTCTTTCCCCGAGATATCGAACAACCAGACGGTAGGTGTATGAATAGCAATGAAGGAGAAAGGAGGGCGAGAAAGGAGGAGGAATGCCGTCCTCGAACACGAAATTTATATAAACGCTCGAACTACTCCGCAATCGAATTAAATTACTCCTTGTTGTTACAAGTGATCGAATCTCCGACATGAGGAATCTCCGACATATCTCAGACGTTCTATCATTACGACGTTTAATCGCGTACGTTGAGCATTCGATTACGTTTTTATTTTCGCAAATTGTAAATTATTGATTAGAAAGACTAAATTTAGTTGATAGATATAAAGTTCTCTCCCTATTGTCGCGGTTTATTAGTTATTGATTGTCCGAATAATAGATGGCTAGTCATATCACTTAATTGCTATTTAATAGCGTACTATTATTAGTTATATCGAGCGAACGAGAAGCAATTGTCGATTTGTACGTTTGAGTTATAACAGGACTTAAATATTATTTCAGTTGCTTACTCATTTTATATAAAGTTATTAATTTAAACTAGCATAATCGCGGTAATTTATAATACATATACATATATAAAGATTCAAGATCCAACCTTTCAATAGAACAAACTGACAAGTAGATTGATTACAATTAAGTGCAAGTTTCTACATCACAACACAACAGCCAGTTGTTTAAAAACAGCGCAAAATCTTAAATTGGTTTTTCATGATAAGTATTTATTATTTTGTATTTACAATTAGTATTTATTATTTTTATAACAATCTCGCTTGTTATAAAAATCAAACTGTCCTCTCGTACACAATAAAGAAGAAATCTCTGTGACCCCTATCGTCGCACTTTCTGGATGAATAACATTCCGAGAGTGCAATATCTTGAACAACGTGAGGTGTTTCATAGCCGATATTTAGGAGCTATACGATATTCTCGCAATGGTGTATGAAGCACGAAAATCTACTAAATTGTAAAGAATAAAGCTACTAAATTGTATCTGTCATATCTCTTTTTGAATGTCACTAAAGCTCCTAACTATCCTGTTTATCGCAAGGTCTATTGCACCTCACGTTACTCATCCGAGGTTAATAAAACGAAGGCACGCCAGAGAAGTAGCAGAGCGCATGATACTCAGAATCGAATGTCTCGAAACGTTCGATCGGTACTCGAAAGGGGTTCGGCGTGGAGGGTCCTCCTCCTCCGCCGGTCCGGTCCACGAGAGAGGAAGCGACGTCCGTTCCGAATGGAGAGGGGGAGACCCGAGGAAACGCGAGAGGATCGATCCTCGAAATCCCGGAACGCACGAGAGAGAAATGTCTGCACGAGAAAGCGCACCTCGGCACCCCCTATGAGGACGCACTCCGCCCTTGGAGGATTCGCGTTTCGAGACCAATATCCTCGCCGCCGCCGCCGCTTCCTCGGAGGCTATCCCCCGAGTGTCTCTCGCCTCATTCGTCTGCGATCTCGCGTACATACAAACATACATACATTTCCGCCGCATATATATGTCATGAATATTTCGACGCGCCTCCTCGCGCGACCGCTCGCGCCCCATTGACAAACGCTCACGAGATAAATCGACGAGAGATGGAGAACGCTATCGAGACGAAGTGATCTCGCGGGAATATTGGTATATTATATTCACGGTCGTACGATTCTTGGTTAGGCTTTGCTATTTTAATATTAACGGCTGCACCAAAAACGTAACGGGATATCTTTGGACCTTATACAATTAGTCGATTAAAGATTCTGAATTTGCTTATATAATTATTTTCTCTTCTCCGCGATCTATGAATAATCGAAACGAGAGCACATATATATGGTTCGATCAAATGCCGTGTATCATATTCATTCGTTTCTTATTTTAAGTCCATGTCGTTTATATAAGAATCTTTTCCGATTTTGTCGATCTGATCGCCGACTCGTGGCGTATCGGCTTATCAATCCCCTTGTAACTGTTGGATCCGCGATAGAACGTCTGACAGGATTCGATCGCTTCGCATCGACACCCGCAATTTTCCTTTGTCGCCGTAAATCCACTGCGACGAATCGACGTCGCGATCGGTCGAGATTGCTCGCACCGTGAAATATGAAACGCGCACGCTTGACGGATGAAGCGCGAGTCCAAGGTGGCGGCGACGAGCCTCCCGGACGATCCTGCGGGGTTGAGCGCACCAGGAATTGTGCACCGCATGTCGTATTTCTGCATGCCGAGAATCCGTATACTGGGGAATCGACGAATCGGCACCCGCATGCCTATAACTTACGGCTTGTTTTCTCTCTGAAGTGTGTAGCCTGTTAGTGTGTGTAACGCCTACTACGACTCTGTCTACTCTCTATACTCGACTCACTATACTCTCCTTCGTTCCTCAACGTCGCGTCGCCGAACGATTTATCGGAAAATGTCGTATGGTTATCAGAGTTTATTTCGACAGCAAATTAAATATTTAAACAAATGGAACAAATTGATGGTTGACGTTAAATAAAATTTGATTGAAAAAATGAATTTGTTGATTAATAAGTTTTCTGTATTCTAGTAAAAGTGTCCAGTAGGTAAGTCCAATAGTAAGTGTAGTAGGGAAGTATACTTGGAAGTATTCAAGTTGTCTTACTATCTAAATATATTTTTTGTTAAAAATAAAAATTATAATTCGCGAGTATTTAATTCCGACGGTTTATTTGATTCTTACTAATTGTAAGATGTTTAATGAAATAAATAAATATGTATATATATATATTATATGTATATATATATATATATATCACTCTCTTTCTTTATTAAACTTGCAATTAAATAAAGATTTGACAACGGAATAAAGAATGTGACGTGGCGGTTGAAAGAAAAGTGCACAATTAAAAATGAGAGAAAATGGCACACTGCAGCAATTTATTCGGGTTTTCATTTCGCTTACGAACGATTGACGCAGAACCGAGGGTTAACTCTCTTCGGTCCCGCGGTCTCTTGCGACGAATCTCTCGAGAATCCCAAAATCTCTTAAGAATGAAATCACGCTCGGCGAGCAACGCATCGCTTCGGGATAATTTCTCGCGTGCAGTAACGCTCAATACGAGGATCCCTCGGCTCTGAACGAAGTTTCAAGTCTCACAGTATTCTCGAAGGAGTCCGAAAATCCTCTCAGGAAGAGACGCTAGGTCGCCTGTCGATTTCGATTATCTGCCGGTTCATTTAACTTCGTCTTCTTGCCGGCTTTTTATTTCGCGTCGCACCATCACTTCCGACAAACGAGAAAACGCCGATATCGTCGTGAGGAAATTCAGGAAGATATTTGCTGCTCGTTAATAACGCGCTTGAAGTAACTGACGATTAACTTTAATTATGCAATTTAAAATAACGATAACATTAAGAAATAAACGTAGAAAATGTAATAACGTGTTTTGGTAAAATAGCATTTCTTTTAGCCAAATTAATTTTTTGAGAATATAGTATGAGAGTATAAATGAAAATTGTATTTTAACAAAACCGACTCGTGATAATTGATAAGTTTGACCTAGTTTCAATTAAATCACGAATGATATCATTTTCCCTAAAATTATTCTTGATTTTTGATTATATTTGCGTTTGTCAAAAGCAATTATTCAAATCGATCTTATATCAATGATTTAAATAGACATTAAAAATAAATTGTAATAAAACTTTGATATATATATATAGTATAATTTATCTTTTAATATATAGTCTAATTTATATACTTGACATATTTATGTGCATTAATTCTCAAATATAGAACGATAAAATAAGGACGTTTTAGTTTTGTCACGTCTTATATATGGATTTCTTTATTAATTTTTTTATAAAATAAAAATCTTGAGATATATTTACGTGTGACAAAGTAATATATTCTAAATGAAGAAATTTTCGTGATTTCTATTTTTTAATGATAAAATCTTTAAATTGCGGAGAATATAGTTTATAGCATCTAAGAAATCTTTTTGTTAAAAGGGAATTTACTATCTACATACTCACCAAGAACTTAAACACAAAAAATGCAATAAACCTCATATAATGTAAACGTAAATCTTATATAATAATATGTATATTTTCAATACATGGAAATACGACGCTTTTTGAAAAGAGATATTAATATTTTAACAGAATTTTTTAAATTTCTCGTTAGATGATTGAAAACTGAAAATTGAAATCGGAATTAAATACTCGATTTTAATGCGCAATATTAATTTATATTTGTTTGTTAAACAATTAGTTCAAATATTTGATTTATTTTATTTCTCTCTAGCTGTTTTCATACATAATCTTATCCATTTCTACTTAATTTATATCCTTTCTGTCGTCCCCACTAAAACTCTGATTTTCATAAAATTCTCAAGAAATTGCGAAGTACATTTATCAATTCGAACATTCTAAATTAATTTCATAACATAGAACGTTGCGTCTACAATTACGCTCATTCATCCTCACGTTCAACGTCTCGGAACATCGATAATACTCGATATCCATGCGATTATTTATCTGGACAGACAGAAGCTGGTATATTATCTCTCAGCGATATCGAGCCGAAGTCTCCACTCTGCGATTATCCCCTGTTAATGCCCGTGCACCGCAACTACCACCACCACCATTACTATCACCATCACGACACTTTACCCCACAACAACAGCACGCAGACCTCGCACGTTGCGTAAACCGATGGCGAACGCGCACCCTCACTCACCCTGTTCTCGCCCGCGGCTCTGCTTCTGTGTTACAGAGGTCCTGCCCTCCTCCACCTCCGTAGATCTGTCGGGCACGGATTCGGCCCTGTACCCGTTCGACCCGCAGCAGGAGAACTACCAGGAGATCTGGTTGCCGCCGACCAGTATGTACCCCTATTTTCTGTTCCCCGGGACCGCGCGCACCCCGCCGTACTACGATCCCGACAGCACGTACGACATACGGGAGCCCGGCGACCGCTACCACCACCACCACCGTCACGGCGATCGGCATCATCACCAGGAAGCGCCGGAGCTGCCCGGCAGACCAGCCGTCCTCGTTGTCGAGGCGTACGACCCTCGGATCGATTCGGACCGGTATGATACCGATAAGAATCGGTTCGAGGATCGCGCGGCGACCTCGCGTCCAGGCGCTGGTCATCCGGATCGATCGACGGATGGATCTTCTTCTTCCTCCTTCTCCTCCTCTTCTTCTTCTTCTTCTTCTTCTTCCTCCTCTTCTTCTTCTTCTTCTTCGTCGTCGTCGTTGTCCAAGCATGATCGCGCCTCCGGCACAGTGCACCTGCAGCCCCAAAGCGAGCATGACGCGCACCCGCACCAGCATCGGCACCATCACCACCAACAGCACCAGCACCATCACCGTCAGCACCCCGCACTACCCGCACCGCCGTCCGTCGTCGCGACACTGTCGTCGTCGTCGGCGGGCTCGTATGCGCCGGCGACTGCTCGTCCCACGCCTACCGTGTTGGACGAGCCGTTGGGGGCCCACGGGCCCGGCCATGCCGAACTGCCCCGGCTGCCGGCCCCGAGGAAGTTCGCGCCTAGGCCCACCTACGAGCACCGCGCGATCTTCGACCGCGCCGACGACGACCTCGATGACCTCGAAATCAGGCCAGCCGCGCCGCCCGTCGATCGGTTCTTCGATCTCCGCGAAGAGTTCGTCGATCAAGGTTCGTACCGGGCCCACCGGCACGTACAAGGGACCTCATTTTGTGAAGCCGCCAAAGGACGTGTCCAGAGACACGTTAGATGTTTACAAAGTTTTTGGCTCGCGTGAGTACGTCGGGCACTGATGGGCATGCTCATGAACCTTTTTGGGATCTTACTTCTCGGCGGGATATATTCGGAAAATTGAAAGTTAAAAATGGAAAAAGATATGCTGAAAATTTTTACATAGAGATTGAAGCTATTGTTTAATTCTATTAAGATAAAATTGTTAGAGTTAATTTATAATAACAATAATATTTATAATAATAATTTATAATAACGATTAAATTTCAAAGAAACTTAGAGTTTTTATTGCCTCGTTTACTTTTATCTATAATTACAAATATTTGAAAAATGTATGAAAATATGCTTGTGAATACCCATCTGCATCCCAACGTAGTCCGCTTAATAATTTATTTAGCAACAGAAGAAGCTAATTATTTCCGAGAAATGTATGTGTATACATAGCACAGGTAAATTACGGGTATAGGTACTTATGAGAAAATAACTTAGAATTAATGCGACTTCTACATATCGATTAGAACAGCGAATTAATAAATTTTTAATATCTAACAATAAGTAAAACGACTATCATTAAAGCTTAAATTCATTATTAATAATGTTTAGCATTATATATTCTTTCTTAATTTCCCTTTAACTTACTGTGTACAACGGTTCTAACATTTCAAAGTTGTTTCTTCATTTTATTAAGAACATCTATCGCGAAATTATTTAATTATTCTATGCAGTATTTTACTTAATAAATTTTAAAAATTAATTAAATTTTAAAAATCGAAGAACAAATATTTGTAAAATTTAATGTTTTTGAATGGATTGGTGAACATAAATGTTAAAGGAAAGTAATATTTTTTTTTTTCAAAAGAGAGAAGATAATATTTTAGTTATATTATTTTTATCATTTATTATATTATTATTAAAAAGAAATTTTGATTATACATCTGAAGTATTCACACTAAATTTTCCCCAAAATATTCAATAACCTAATTCATTTTTTTAGTTATTGTTAAATTAAAAGAAATAAGTTTAATCATTAGTATACAACTGGCAATATATTTCTTGCTTAATTCTTTATTTAACATAATTGAAATTTTATTCAACGTGTCTGAGTGCGCTTATGACAAGGATCAAAAAGTCATGATTAATCCTCTGTCTCGTTCTTGCTCACTTCAATGTGACTACAGTAGCCGAAAAGAAAGCTTTTTGTTGTACTAATTTCTCAGACTCTTTGCGTCGCGAGCTGCGGCATCATATGCAGTCAAATTTCCGCACAAATATTTTCGCGAATTAGCCAAAGAAAACGCTCTCGCAATTTTCCAGCGACCGTTGAATGCAATTTCGCAGCTCTCGACTACAGCTGCAATTTCGAATAAAAGCGATTTTTCAATTATTTCTAGAATTGCACACAATCGCGATCTTTCTTTCGTCTTCTCTTTATAAGATGGAAGAAAGGTCTTTTTAATTTTTTCTATAACAATGGATTTATCTTGAAGATTGCACTTTTTGTGCACAACTTGTTACACCCGGTCATTTACAGTGAAGGTCATCGCCCATCCGGATAATTCCACCAGCTTCGAGGTGATTGAGTCGCAGTTGGAAAATCCGCTGATCGATGCCAAGCATCGTGATCTGCTCAACATGAAGCAGATCCCCATTCCGGGTGGCCATCATCATCGCACTCATTACAAGAGGAACCAAACGGATGACCTCGAACGTGAGTCTCTCTTCATCATAGTCATAATCTTATTCCTCATGCGTTAAAAATGGACGTGCCTTTCTTGCACAATAAACAAGTGCTATAATTGATTTAATCAAATTTTATTTTTGAATAAATAAATAAATTAGTCAATAATTTTTTTTATAATACGATACTGCAATGTTAAAAATACGTTGGTTATATGTTTCTTATTATATTTGGTAAATGCAAGAATATGTAAGCAATTTTAAAATTATTGATGATATATTTATTTATCAAATATGCATTACGATTAAAAAAGTCAAATTATTTAAATCGTTTCCCTCATCACATTGCCGTGAACAATCTCGTGCGACGTGATGCGTGAACAGCGGAATTGTCAGCTACCGCTTTTTTCAATATTCCAGCACGAATTGTACGCAATCAATGTAAGTAATAAGGCGCCCGATGTACAATCATAAATTTTTCCACTAAGATGATTTTTCTTGCCGGAGGCGGTGGATTATGTCAAAAATGTCGTGACATCGTTGGTGTGCATCATGGAAAATTCCATTTGTTTTAATGCGCCGTGCAAATTCATATTTTCCCGCAAACTGCCCGGGACGGCACCTTGTTGATGGATAGTCAAGTTTCGCGTGAAGAAAAATCAGGGAAAGGGAGTACATGAAACTGTTTTTATGCATGCGACTTTTGTCATAACATTGCGATAATTCTCAATGTGTTTCGACGAACAGGAGTAAAACGTTTTGTACATTGTATCGCAAATGCTTCACTTTTCGACCTGAAAACGCACGATGATTAAATTACTTTTATATTTTAAAAATTAGATCTAGATATAATTATTATATACGAATTAAAAACATTTGGGAACTTATGTGATTTATATGGGCGAGAACAGATCTTTAAAATAAGCTATCGTTTATTTCGTTAATTCTCTTTGATATTTTTATATACTGAAATACGAGCCAATTTAAAATATGAAAAAGTTGTATACTCTTCAGGAAAAAGAGAAAGGTCCAAAAATTGGTTGTTATTCAGCCGAGAGATGAATGTGATACGATAAACATTTTCGATGGGAATCTGTTTATATATTGCAGATAGGAAAAGGATACTGGGAGAGAGTTTGTAGTATAACACGCTGAAATATAGATTTCTGGAAATACATGGGAATATCTCACTGAAAATATTAATTACATCGCAGTCTGGTAAATCTTCGCGTGTCCGAAATAATTTTTCGTATTTCGGAGGGGAAAAAAAAAGCGCGTCCGTTCAATATATCGAATAGTGATAACCAATTACAATAAAAATGTTTCCCAGTGAGCCGACCCAGTGCAACGCGGTGAAATGAAATTCATTAGTTTCCGTGCAACAAATATATTTCCGCATGCAAGTTTATTATACGTCGAATAAATAAATTGCTTCACTTGGTATTACGATACCCGTGAAACCTGATTTTTCATATTTTTACCTCTCTAATAGAAAACATTTCATTTATTTTATTATCTGTTTATATATAACCATACTTACATAATTCACATCAACAAAATTAGAATTATGCAAAATATTTTATAAATATAATTAATATGGAAATATAAATGGCGATATTTTTAATTAGGTTTTGACATAATTAAAAAGATAAAATCATATATAAATATGAGATATGACTATTTTCACAAAACTTATAAATATAAGGGATTTTGAAGAGAATTATGTATTGTATATAGACGTATAAGATTAAAAATATGATATCAACAATTAATAATTTGCAATTAGTCAAGATAAATGATAGAGCGGGCAAATAATAGGAATTAATCTTCGGATTTGACGATCACGATTTTCCGTCAACGAGATGAAAGAGCGGACGATCGATCGCATCTCCCGCGTAATATCTCGCGAAGATATCACTTCAACGAATAAGATTTATCGCGGCGAAAGTTTAATTTAATTTCAACTCTCTCTCCGGTTGCTCTCATTTCCTGCCTCTACTCGTATCTCTCTTGCGCGTCTGCATATTATTTCTCGAGCCGCCGGATTTGAAACTTTAATCCGCCATCGTGCCCAAGATTCGCCCAAGTTTTCGTCGTATTCGATATTACACGACGGTTTTATCAATCGCCGTTTCCCGGATTCGAGAGAAACGCGTCTGGACGAGCAGGTGCGCTCACTCGGTATCTCGCTCGTCGTTGATTAAGAGGAACAGAGTCTACCAAGAGGCCAATTTTGTTCTTCACATCGCATTTTTTTTTGTTTTAATTATTTGTATAAGAACTATTTCTTCGCATTTAATCTTTAATCGAGTGAAATAAAATTCTGAAACAGTTTGTGACAAGTGACATGTTCTGTGACATTGTGAATTTATATAGGTATACCTGTCAGAACGGCAGAGTATCTTGACTCAATTTATTATCTTTTTTTATTTGCGGATTTTTAACATAAAAAATTTAACACAAATAGCAGAAATATGCCTTCACAGTTGGGCTGGATCTTTATGCCTAATAATATTTTTGCGTATGCATCTTTTTCAGCTCAGCGAAGCCGCGCGAGCAAGCAATGTCAGTCTTGAAGCACTGCAGGCTCAAGCTAAAGCCGAAAATAGTACACGTAATTAAATTAATAATCAATTTAATAATTACTTAGCATTATTTTTAGAAGCTGTAAAGAATTTATTGCGAAAAATTCCTAGCTGGGATTAGCCCAATTGTGACCTCCCTACATTTCGTGACGGGCGTCTTTACCATTCGACCACTGAGGCATGTGATGATATTTATCGCAATAAACAGTAGATAAGAAGAAATCCACATGTAGGCGACGTGTATAAATAATAATAGGTGAACATAGGTGAGCCATGAATTTTTCATAAGTCAAGTTTACCTATTATTATTTATACACGTCGCCTACATGTGGATTTCTCCTTATCTATTGTTTATTGCAATAAATACCATCTCACTGGACGAATGATAAAAACGTCTGCCACGGAATGTAGGAAGGTCTAGATTCGAATCCTTTGGCTGGAGTTATATTTTTCGCAATAAATTCTGTACAGCTTATTTTTTAAAAAAAAGCTTATTTAGCATTATGATTATTAAACCAACATTACTCGGCGTGCAGTTTGTTGAACTGGAAAACATGTCTTACGCAAAAATATTATTAGATACAAAGATTCAGCTTAACCGTGAAGGCATATATCTACTATTTGTGTTATTTTTTCATAAATGATCAAGTTTATTTATTATCAAGAAATTTTAATTTACTTTTTATTTATTTTTTTTTAATTTTAATAGAATGTTAAAGATTTTATTGGCAATGCGATCGATAACTTTAATAATTTCAATCTCTTCTATTCTCTACATTCTAAATGACAGTTTTTTAGCTATGCTTTAAAATAAACAAAAATTTGTTTTCTATTGTTTATTTGCCTTAATAAATAATTAAAAATTGTAAAAACTTTTTCAAAAACTTCAACCATTCGGAACATTCTAAATTACAACGTTTGGAACATTCTAATTACAACGTACTAACACATTAGTTAGTACGTTGTAATTAGAATAGTATTTAATTAGACCCATCAATAACGATTTTGTTTCTATGTCGTGTTTATTTATATGTATGTACATTGCCATGCTCAAGGGAATGACGAACGTGAAAAAAAATAAAAATAGAGAAATACCAAAAACACAGACGCGCGTGTATTCAGATTGACTCATCGAAATTCTGCCATGGCAATTAATACCGTGAAAAACGAGCAGTAATTAAAGTTGTATCCAACAATCGCACGTTGTGAACTTTTTGTTCATCGATTGCACACTAACTAGTTTTTTATTGATTAATTAAAACGCGATATAATCCATCGCTAATGTTTCGTTATTTAATCACGAATGCACTCAAGAGACCGGAACAAAATTAATTACAAAACAACAGCGAGAAGTAACACTAACGACTAATTAATCTTTTGTGTTTTAATTAATTGAAACATTGTCTGTTTTAATTTTTTTGACAAGGATGCTATCGGATATACCAACCAATTTCAAAATTGTTGCTTTGCAAAAATTCAATCTTTATTTGCACGAAATAAATATTTGTTGAAATAATAATACTCGTTATGTAATAATATTTTTTTCTTTCCATGCAATTTTATTAAAATAAAATGAAGAATTTGATAAATGTGAAAACACCAATGTTTCGAAGCGAAAACGTAAATAAAATTTTTTTTTTAAACAGTTTTCAAACTGGAACTAATTTATTGATTGTCTTTTCTCAAAACCAAATATTATAGGACATAGAAAAATGTCACAATATGCTGGAAATGACACAGATGAGTCATTTCAATTAATAATGAATTACATTAAGCTATGAGACGAGGATACAATAAACGTAGGGTAAAATATAGGTACATATAAATTACTCTTATTGGATAAAATAATGTCAGAGTGTTGAAAGACTTTTTGCCCGACTTCATGCCACGACTAATCATGAATAACACCGCGATTAGCCGGCGTTTTTGGCACCGGCGTGGATCTTGTTTCCCCGCAATTATTGCTGTAACTAATTGCCCGCGCGGCCAATTAACGTCAAATATGGGAAATGCAATTGCGATCGGGAAACGCTGCCCGCTCAGCGCTTTGCGCGCTTCTTTAACGCGATTTTCTCTCAATTACAGCTGCGCTAATTACTCGGTTGGCCGATCAATTACGGATATTCATTGCGGTTTGAAATATATATAAATAGCGGATAAAATCGAGAGACCGCTCTACGGTACTACCGGGCTAATGATTAATTAGCACGTTGGCTCGCTCATCAATTGTCACGTTTGATGGATTGTGTATTATCCTTTTTTTTTATTTTTCGTATCAGAATAGCTTAGTTAGCCATTTCATTAAAAATGGCTAAATATTATGTTATATACTTGCAAAATATTATATTATGCAATTTAAAATAAAAGAATAGAAAAGAAGTTTTAACTTTCTTTTTTTGCAAAATATTCCTCTTTTTTTTTAATTGGGTGTATTTATACTTGGTTGAAATTAATGATTAGGTTAATTAAATTAATAAATTTAGGAAATCGTATATATTATATAATGTAATAAAATTTTATTTTGTCGTTTAATTTAATTTCTGCAATAAAATATGGCACTGGTTAAGTAAAATATCTAATGGCGGATATAGAAATTGCTCGCGCGAAAAATCGTTTTAAGAATAAGCGTAGTTTTATCAAGATTACACTCGTTTTGCTCTTGTCATCCCATCTGTTAAAATTACATTCAGAGATGACTTATCTCAGTAGCAATTTATCTTATTTAATTTTTACATCGTACATTTAATATTTAACCCGGAAGCGAGCGCGTATGATGAGAGCTTTCCAACCAGCCGACATGGTTGAATCACTTGTTAAAACGCAAAGAATAACCACGAGGCAAATTTCGTGCTCGATGAATTCACTCGCAAAGTTTATTACAGTGTTATAAATTTCAGCCGATTCGGTTCAACATCGAAAACTCGCGAATGAATTAGCCGCTCTGCGAATAAGAATTAGCGGCGGTTTTGGATTCCGCGAATGAATCCGACGACGAGCGAGGAAGTGAATTACCTCGTGAATCTTGATCCTCTTTAAGAACCGCATTCAATCATTAGTATCGCGTAAGGTCGGGATATTTCGCCAGTTTAACTGTCGCTCTGAATATGCAACGCGGACAGACAAGTCACGAACGTCGACGTTGAACTTGCAATTTTGTTAACTGGCGATTTGCATTCCCGTCAACTTTGCGACGCACGACGACAAAAATCCCGACCGCGAACTTGCCAGACGTATTCACGACTCCGGTTATTTCTGGGTTAGTAATAGACGAAATTTAATGGAAGTCACAGGGAACATGGAGCTGGATACAAACCGCAACCTGAGTTTTGCCGAGGTTTGGGGTGTCCTGACAGCTCCTGTCACGTTTCATCCTACATTTCTACGTGACGTATTTGACTGATGGTGGAGTTTGCGGCTCATTTTATAAACCTTTATGAAAGTAAAATGGATTTGTTGATGCCATAAGAATCCTTCGTGTGAATTTCTTCGCTTCAAAATGATTGGCACAGGCATATTAATAAAATAAACAGGCATATTAATCAAATCAGTCGATATTGATCAATTATTGTTTTTAATATCTTTTAATACCGACTATGATAAACATCAATTAAATTACCTAACTGCTTCCTTTATTAATTTTTTCCATTAATTATAAAATTAACAAATTATGTGTTAATATTAATTTCAATTTATTCTATTATCCTAACGCGCGAAAGTATCTCACTTTCAAAATATCAAATATTAAAGAAGTATTAAAAATTGGCTCACACCCACACAAAATATTTACGTATTGTTTTACATAATCTGTGTGCCACAGATATTTCAGTTTATATAAAAAAAAAATTATTTATTAAATAAAATTTTTTCACTTATACAAAGAAAATGGAAAGAAGAGCTCTGTACTCCACACCGTTAGCCTAAGTGCTGTACGTAGAATAAACGCGTGTTTCACTCGTGGCGTTTTAGCCGTTTTCCATTTTCCATGAGCAAATGATCTCGTTGGTTCGAGAGTCTAACGACTCGCCTAGCGAGTTTCTGCATCCGCGCACCTGTGTCACCGAAAAGGTCTTCACCTGACCGAGGAGCCACGATATATCTCGCGACGCGAAGGCGAGCTCGACATCGATCTCGGAAAGCCGATGCGACATGAGTTCCAATTACTGCCGCTCGAAATTGCCCTTGTTCTTCTACCTGCTACGCGCCAATCGGATCCGAAATTCACGATATCGATATTCTATCGGAAATGCTTAAAGTGCGTTTCGATTTACGTTCTGACAATTTTTAGAATCGTTTCAATCCTGTCGATATCTATGGTTTACATTATCTCCCTCTCCCTCTCTCTCCCTCTATCCTTCTTCTCCCCTCTGTCCCCCTTTTTTATTTTTATTAATTTAATATTGAGAAATAGAAAATAAATTTTTAATTTTGGTTTAAATTTATATCGTCAATATTTACTGCACCAATCTTATTTCAAAAGAATCCATTAACATAATCCTTGTCGCAATTAAATAAAAATTGTCTACCTTGACTATATAATTTTCTTTCATCCATGCGCTTCTATTAAAACTTTAAATAGCTATCGGCATCCCTTTTTTTCACATTTAAACAAAGACAACAGATAATCCACGAACGATTCAAGGCCTCCAAAGGGATGCAGGCGGAGTTAGGAGCCGCTCGTTTGTCTTAATAAAGTGCGTCGAAGCCACGCTCTTCATGGTGGTTGACTTATAGCCAGTCATCTGGCGGGGCGGAGAATCTTCTCCTCATGGGGAATCCTAGACCCTTTTTTCCCCCCTTCATGACGAAAAGGTAGCTTCGTTCTCCCTTCCCGATATTCACGGGCACCCCCCGCGATCGTTAACCCCGTCGCCGGAGTCCATCAATCGAAGAGAGGATGTTGGTTAATGATGGCGATCATTCGTCATCGGGTAGATACCCATCCCTCGGACAGTCGCTTGTCGAATTCGAGTCTGTTACGGAGCCAGAAATTTCCAACAGAGATTTCCACGATGGCTCATTGTTCCTTTTGCGAGAATAATTCACATCGCGATCTATTTTCATAGAATTTGTAGAAAACGATATTCATTTAAAATCATCGATATAAATATATAATGAGATTCGATAATATCTGTGAATTTAAATAAGTTAAAGTTTTGGATTTAATAACGTCGCATTTAAATGATGATGAGAAATTGCCTGCTTGTCCTGATTTGGGTTTATAATTCTTATGAAGCTGAAAATAAAGGAAACGATAAGCATCGCTCTCCTCTGCAGTACATCGACGCCCACGGTGCGACTTTGATGATTTATCATTTGTGTACACCTGCAAGAAAAGTGGGTCTCCCCAGTGACTGTGTAAACAGTGCATTACAAATAGAAGCAGATGGAACTCAGGCCGCCCTGTTTTAACTGTGCCGATGTCGATCTCTTTCGAGGAGAAGCGTTGCACACATCGCTCGATGCCCACGATCGATAGTGGAAGCTCGCGTTTCAATTTGTGCTGGAAGAACCTTCAACGTCGCGCGCGCGTAAAATAGTAGATATATCCATGATAAATGATGCTTTTCACAATTTATCAAATGCAGGCGCGCCTGATATACAATTGCATTACACCGCGCTAATTGGAAAAGTTTCGCCGGTTATAATGAACATTTTACCTTGTTATTTTTATACGCATACCTGATCAATATAAATTTAGAGTAAGACATTAAACTACATACGTCATCACGAGTAAATTCATCGAGATAAATTAGATCCTGCGATCTTTTACTCTTCTTTTGAATGTCAAGCTTATATTTCTAACTCATCACGTGGACTTTCCTTTTTTCAATTTGCCATAATGAAGAAAACATTGAGAAAAGCATAATATATCTGGATTTTATATCAGTTATTTTCACAAACGTCTTTCTACCTTAATAAGATAGAAAATATGGTTTATCCCTTTATTCTTCACCCAACGGGTTAAACAGACGAATCATATAAAACTTTTACATGTAAAGAGATTAGGTACGGTTAAACTCCAGCTTGTCCTTAATTATAAACGATGGGATCAGCACTTTCCGTCTGCGCTAACACGTTGCTTGTTTCGCAGAGGCGGGCATGGAACCACCGTCCTCCACGTCAGACATCGACAAGATCCAACAGCCGGTGAAACTGATCCTGTCCAGCACGTGCCATCATGCTTACACGTCCTGCAAGTAAGTTCGCAACTTCTCGTTGTAGCAACAGAGACCGATTATCGTAGACGGGACAAACTGCGCACATATATGGAATGTTTTTGTTTTGCTCAGAAACGATCCGGAATGCAAGAATCTGCTGGAACCCGTTCTGAGCCACTGCGACTTGACGACGTGCGCGAGGAACGAGTGTATGGAAGCGCTTCAGCACTTCTACAAGACCGCCAATCACAAGCATTCCGTGGAAATTGCCTTCTGCCTCTGCAGGTTAATAGACAGCAATCTTCTTTTAACCCTTTAGCTACGGCTGAGCTAGATGCGAAGCTGTACCGCTGTACGCACTAAAAAACGCGAACGTTCTTTCGATGAAACAAATGCAGATTAATTGAGGATATTCCTATTTAATAGCAACAAGGTATAGAGACATAAGAAAGAGCTACTATAGTGACCTTATCTCAAAGGAGAACCATATTTAGAGGGAAACTATTATAATGGCGTTTTGTTTCTAAGAAGAAGTTAGCGGCAAGCCATTATAATGACGCGCAGTAGCCAAAGGGTTAATTCTATTATTAACTCTATTGTTATTACATTTCTGATATTTATTTATTTCATAGTTTGTACACTTTATTGTTAAATCTCTTTCATTTCTTTATATCCTTTCTTTATTGTTTAACAGACTTATTCGATTTTCTTATATTCTTTTCTTTTATATGGCTGCCACACATTGCCGCAAAGTATACTTTATCGTTTGGAAAATTTATCGCACGTTTCGTGTCTCTCGCTAACAGCATTCTTTCCAGCAGAAAGATTTTCTATCGACATAACTATACCGGAGCAATTGCCCTTTTCGGTTATGTTCTGTCGGCGCTGAATGTTTAATTGGCCGTCTATTGTCGTGAGAAAGTCGCGTTAAAATATTAACGCAGGGTGCTGCGCAAGCGACTGTGTCGCGGCACAATGCGCGACGTAACGTGAATTAATAACGGATTATTGTACCGGGGGTGGCGCAGCTGCGAGCGCGAAATGACGAATCAACTGTCGGCGCCGTCGTAAATTAATTTGGAATTAATCGAAGGACGCGCGTTGTTAACTCGCGTTCTAATTACGCGCGCACGCGCGTGCGCTCGCACGTACACGCCGGTGAAAATTTTTTCGAAAATTCGGCGTATCGTGCAATTGAAACCGGAGCTTTGGATCGCTACGCGAAACAATGCGCGCCCCGCCATATGCATATGCCGAGTAGTGCGCGTTACATTGCATCCGGCTACGCGCAGCTGAGCCGACCGATATATGCCAAAAAAGAAAACGCAAACGCGTTTAACTGACAGAAATGCCAGATCATATTCTCGATGCATCCCCGCATCATGTATCCAGCTGAACTTGGATGAAGGTAATAATAGGCACAATATACAGAATTGCAGAGATGAATAAAGAATAGAGGGAACGCATGATTGCAATAGATTGTTCTCGGTGAATTATGAAAATTTGAAACTAAATTGAGGTAACTATAAATTACAATTTCTTCTGTGATCAATATCTTATTGCAGATGTGTCTTTGATATTCTTTATAGAAAAGAAAACTTTCCGTGATGCATGTCTAAGGTTACAATCAAAAGATAGAAACGTTAGCAAATTAAATGTGATCTTTTCCGTGTCCTTTTTCTTTTAAAATAAAAATTGCGGGTATTTAATTTGCTATTATACTAATAAATTTTTAATACGTTTGTATTGTCATAAAGTTAAAGATTGGAAAACCGTTTTTAGAATATAATTAATATGAAATCTTGGGATAACAAACAAAGTTAATTTACATTGGCATTTACAACTTTGTGCAAGAGTATAATCAAAGACTTTAGTATAATCCCGAGTCGAGCAAGGGAGTGACGGAATTCTCGTGATTATTAAATTATCTTTTTAGATATTAAATAATCCTTGTTTATTATAGCGTATAGTAGGTATTTATTGATTAAATCTAATCTTATCTTATGATAACCGCGAGTTCTATTGCAAAAGTGTTTTATATTCCCGACAATTACTTGAAAGAAATTAATCTGCAGAAATTGCATACGTAAATTTTTCCAAGTTAAAGCAAATATCGAGCGATAAGAAGTGAGTTAAGATTTCGCAATGACAACTACGACAAAATTCTCGAAACAACCCTAATATTCCTCTCGCGCGAAAGGCTTGTATTTTTTAATGAGGCTCGACTTTAACTTTAAAGTGGCTTTTGGTCGCGAAACAATGCGGAAACTTTCCGCTCTTGCCTCGCGTCTTATTTTTATCCCACGAGTCCTCGTGGCATTCTTTTTCATAAAATCGTCCTTTTATTTATCTCAAAATAAGAACCAAACAACCGAATAGGAAAACACGACTAAATAAAATACGCATTTGATTAACGCTCGAATGAACAATGCGCATCACGCCAACCGTATTTTGCTATACCGTATTTGCCAACTGTGCTATAATTAATGCATCGATATTAATATTTCGTAACAAAGTACTAATTACTATTTAGATAACAATAATCAAGAAATAAAACATGAATTAATTATTTAAGTCTTATCATTCTCGTATCACATTTTATATAACGCAGGAAATCGATTAGAAAATCTTTCAACTGAAACTGAAAGCTATAAATAGTAATAAAAGTGTTAAAATATTTTTTTCGTTAAGATTTAATTGTTTTTTAAATTGGGTCATATTAGAGTCGCAACTTTGTTAAGAGGCATTCCTTTTATACAAACTATAGCGCGCTTTAAGTGGAGTCTACAATGAGAACTTAAGACGTAAAATTTAAGTTTTAAGAATTAAGCCGTATATAAGAAATTGACAAATCACAGTCAAATATTCTTCTCACATTCGACTGTGATTTGTCAATTTCTTACAAGTTTAAGGCTTAAAGCTTAAATTTTACGCCTTAATTTTTCATTGTAAATTCCGCTTTAAACAAATTCTGTATTAATATTTTTTTGAATCTTATGACATACTCGTCTATGTTTCTTGTGTTGCAGAAAAACGGACAGCAAAAAGGACGAGTGCATAGTAGCGCAAGAGAAAATGCATCCAACTTGCGCACAGCGCATAGACGGCACCGAAATGCCAACGTGTCACAGTCTGGCCGAGACTTGTAAAGAGAACAGGAGCTGCAGGTGAGGTAGTGCGTCATATTCACGTTTTTGAAAATTTGCATGTTTCTCCATAAACTGTCCGTACACACGGGCGGATCGCAAATGTTGAAATTTTGAACGAAGCGCAAGAAAATCTCTGCGAACGAGTAGCGCGTTTGCCCAAATACGTATGTGTTACATATTCTACATAGAAACAAATGTCCCTATATTTATCCCTATAATATTGATAGATATAAAAAAAACAACGATTGTTTCAATGTCATGAATTTATCATAATTGTACCCGATAGTGAATTGAAGATTTTCAGCAAATTTTAATAAAGGTCTGCTGCCGATTTTGTCTTAACAAAGAATCCATTGAATATCAAGCGATATAAAAAATCTCCGTGAGATAAAATAGTTTTCTCAACGCTTAAGCAGATTTATTTAAAGCGACACTCATGTACATTGTCACAAGATCCGGACGGGGAAGGACGTATCGTTTCATCCCTCATAGTCGGACTGGTCCTGCAGTCTGGATGGACGTCCTCTTGACTAAGGAAATATTGCATTAGCGCGCGTATAAATCTTGTTGAATCGCGATTTAACTTTAAAATTGAAAAAGTTCCGGCAGAACTGCGAGAAAAAATAAGGGACGACGTGTTTGCGGTGTTTAATCGGGTGCCTCTCTGGTTTACTCAGCGAGATAAGATTGCGTCGTTCTAATTGGACATTATTATTTACGTGTCAATTTTGTTCCCGTTCCATCGCACGGTGGTTTTCGCTCGCCGCGAAGAAATGTCGCAAAAAAACTGCGAGGACAAAGATAAAAGTACATTGTTTCATGCGAAACAATTTATTTTTTAGAACAGTAACTCCTCACAGAAGATGCATTGCGATTTAGCAGCTTGATTGAGTTAAATGTCACCACGTTGTGTGTGAAATTGCACGAAAATTCTATTTATTAGATCTTAGTGATATATGAATATTAATTAAAGAAAAATAAAGATAGAGTTACAATTGCGTGTAATTAACATTAATACAAAAGAAAATTTATATGTTGGCAAATAAAATTAGTGAAAAGATATACGTGCAACATGTTTAAAGATTATTAAGGACTAGTTCAATAATTTATTTTAATAATTGTTAATTGAGGTAAAAGATTTTGGAACATTTGATAGAGTAATAAAATATGTAATGCATTAAATCTTAAAGAACCATATAAATGTCGATTAGTTCTATTTATAATTAATTGAATTTGCTTTCTCTTTCTTTTAGCAAAAATACAATATTTTTATCATTAATCATAAAAGGCTATTTATTTCCCTCTTTAATTCGAGAACATTATAACCACCGAGTTACAGATTTTATTATTTTTGTACATGTAGTATTTTACCGTTGTGTCGATATCGATAAATTAACATTTTTGCTAACACAAATTGTATTAAATTATTTGTACGTTATTATATATGTATATTTTTTTTATTGAATTCTGATAATTCACAGTTTGTTGGACATACCGTTTCAAATGTTACGGCGTATCGATGTACTGATTAATCTACTATTACATGATACAAAACACGCAGTTTAGAATTGAGTAAATTGAGAGAGACCAGTTATTTTATAAACCAAATATTTTTAATGCATATGTCAAAATTAATTGCATATGTTACATATGTTGCACATGTTATATTTAATTTATTTAAAATATTACATAAAACTGTATGTATATATAATCCTATAGAGTATATTGAAATATATATGTATATACAGGGTGTTTCAGGTTTTTCCCGCCAAACTGTGCCAGTACGTTTTACAAGTAGAAATAAGAAGAAAATGTTATGTAAACATAAGCTTACAAATGCTTTATTAAAAAGTTGTAATAATATTATTATTCGACACGAAATTTATACGGTAATAAATTCAATTTTTCAGCAATATCGGTCTTGTATTAAAAACAATGGTGGACATTTTGAAATGGAACAATAATAGTAAACATTATATAGATCGCCGTTACACATTACCATAGTAATAATAAGAATTTTATTTTCTTATAACTTTTTAATAAAGCATTTGTAAGCCTATGTTTGTATAACATTTTTTTTCTATTTCTACTGGTAAAACATACTGGCACAGTTTGGCGGAAAAAACCTGAAACACCCTGTATATTATATAAAAAATAATATATGTATTTTTTGTGGACTAGTAGTAAGAATATTTAAGAATTTTTACCTTTATTTATTTTATAAATTTTTTTAAATTACTTTAATGAATGTTTATTTCAAATTTCGACTTTTTAAACGCATAAAAAACATCAATCAATTTTTTAACTATCGGAATTGTTTGCTAACTTTAAATTTATTATATGTGTATTTTTTAGTACACATGGTTTTCGGGCATTATTTAATATATTACAAATTGGTATGCAGTTATATTATATCAACTCTTATTTAATGACAAAACATCAAACATAACAGTTTGAAAATTAAAATATTATGTAAGAGAGAGTAAAATACACTTCACGTTGATAAATACGTTTAAAAAAACAGCGTAGATAACGGAGGATTAAACTGGACGAAAAGGAGGTGCAATCGTGAGCGATGGAACGTGTGCACGCGCGTCGCTGATCGATTAAATTAGAACATGCGTGCACGCACGCACGCACGCACGCACGCACGTACGTATGCACGGTTCGATTCAGCGTTTTAATTGATTTATCGCCGAGGGCGAATGAATCCATTTTTAATTTTGCCATTTAGAGGTATCTACAGGCGAAACGGAAACGAGCAATTGCTGCGTGCCATAGATGCACGCTTTGTGAGTCAGAATGCATTCCCGCGCTATGAAGTATCTCTATAGCATTTATTTAATTGCTTTCTGTAATGATTGCTTGAAATACGTCTATTCATTTTTATCGTGACAGTTGTTTGTAAATGAATCGTCAAACTTGCAATTATAGAAGAATTAACGCGATGCGCTAAAAATCATAGTCAATTAATCATTGATTAAATTATCAACAATCATCTTTGAGTTTTTACGTTTTACACTAAAATTTACTGTTGCTACAAATTGTTACCATCTTTTTTATTAATTTATTTTTTACTTATAATTTCCATTGGATACATCTTTTTAACTTAATTGTATATGATTAGCATTTACCACAATAAATATAATAATTATTCCTTATAATTGAGCGATTGGTATGTATAAAGCTTATTTATATACCAAGAATAAAATTTCTTTTATATGCTATAACAGTTTTCACGCTATGTCCACTCTGTATACTTTTATTTGTGTTTATTATTTATTCAACGTGAAACTTCGTTAGAAACTTCGCTAATAAACTTTAGTGTTTTTTGAATTTAGACATCTATTTGACTGGTTTAATGATTCTATTGTTACCTTTATTTTAAATAAAAGTACATTTACAAATAAAAGTACATTTAATTTCTAATACGGCAAATACGCAAACATAGTTTTATAGTACGTAATAATCTTATTAAGAAAGCGTGATTGATAAAACTCGAAATAGAAGTACAGTTTACATGTTTTTAAATTTAATTAGAAGAAATTATTTAGAAAAAATATTATTGATTCGAATTTAAAATTAACAATGCTGCTATTTTTTATATTAAAATATTAAATATTATTCTATATAACACATTTCTCGGTATTTTTAAAAATTAAACATATATATCATCAAACAATGAGTCAATGAAAGGCTTACAATATTTACACATAAATAAAGAAATTCGCAAAAAGATAATTTTTTGTATAAGATTGTGCACGTTCTGATTCTGAATCATGATGCAAATTGTTGTAATTATATACTGTAAATTGTAATTAAATTAAAGTTATAAAATTAGAGATATAAAGATTACAATTAAAGTTATATACTGTAGTTGAATTGCGTCTGTATAGAAACAAAGCTCATGTAGTACCATGAGAATATATTTATGGACCATATCAATTGTCACACCAACAGTCCCTATGGCCAATGAGAACACCCGGCCATTGGCCATTGTTGAAATATTAGTCCCTTCGATCATCTAGTATGTCACCAGCAACCACACAGATATGATTCAATGATTGTTAGAACATCACTTACAATTACTGATGCCAAAGATACTTTTGAACATCTTTTTCATTAAGATAATTATTTGCCTCGAAAATTAGTCAATTTGTCAATTAAGTCCAATTTTACGTTTAATAATTTGTCAAAGTGTCATTTATATTTACAGCTGATTATTGACGTTGTAATAAAACGTCCATATTTAATTAATGTATGAACACTACAGTTTCTCCGGTATATTTACTGTTATGTTTAAAACTGTTAAAAGAAATAAATCTACTTTTTGACATTTATAATTTTCTTACAATGTGGTTGAATATATACAATATATGTATATACATGTATATATAGATAATCATTTTCTGATTGTAATTAATTACGTATATCATTGACAATGACTAACAATTAGCAATATCTTCGCATCGATCACGAGTAACACACGACATGCCCATTTTGAGATAATTTGAGATAATATCTTAGTGTTTTTATTTTTCTAGACTTAGGCTGGAGTATTACGAGCAGAGTTGCGCGGTCGACAGCGTGACGAAGAAATGTGCCGGACCAACCTCGGAGTGTAGAAAAGCTATGCTGGGCATCTTAGGTACTGAACTTCATACCAATTGCGCTTGTAAGGGCACCGAGCTCAACCAGCTCTACGGCTGTCTGGGTTGGCAGCGGCTTCTCTGGGTGAACCCTTGCGTAGGTAAGCGGAAATTTTTGGGATATTTATTACTCGCGTTGAGGATTTACAACAGTAGCAACAATTTAAATTAATGAAATCATGCAAGCTTAGCACAATTCGCTGTGCTTTGATAGATAATTAATAGATACTGACAGAGAAAATTTACTTAAGATATACCATATTTATAGATACGTATATCTAACAATAAGATAGAGAATATTGTAAGATTCAACCTTACACTCAAAATACGATAAAAATATATAGTAAAGCAAACTGAGACATTATATTGGGTACTTTTTTGAGGATAGAATGAAAAACATCTACAAGAGAGATAACTGTTATTCTTTAAAACAATTTTAATAAACCTACTTTGTAAATAGCAGATATACCTACTTTAGGAGAGTTATTTGAAAACGCGGTAATCTGGAAATCGATATCGAATCAGAATATCCGGATTAAATAAAAATAATCGCAAGCTGCATGCACACTGTCTGGTATTGGAATGTTAATTAATATAGACTGATGATATACTGTTCCAATGTTTGACCGGTCTTCGCAAATGTTTATCTCATACAATTTCATCAGCATGAAAAACGACGTGACGGTATTCCGTTTTTCATTAAACGGCATTTCGCAATGAATATATTTTGCATTTAATTATTGCATATAAAGAATATATTTGTTGTGATTTATTGTGTGTGATTTGCCGTGTAAGCAACATAAAATAAAGTTATAAAATATGAACCTATTATATTAATAAAGCAATTCTTTGCTAAGCTTGAACTCGATTTTTTTTTAAACAAAATTTTAACGAGCTAAGATCTGATGTAAGCAAATTGTGTTTAATATTGAAAATTAAAAAAACACATTAAATTATATACGTAAAAACTAATTAATAAAAATTTATTTTTTAATTAACTAATATTGCTTTAACTTTTAAAATTAAATTTAATTTCTAATTTACTAAAATATTTAATAACGATAAGTTGAAAAATTACAAAATTTGAGAGTGAAAAGTTGTTAGAGAATTATCCGTAATAATTTCTATTCTGCTGGGTCACCGTATACATATTTAAACATTACGGTGCATAATTAGCATGGAACAGACAAAGCTTTATGAAGCTTTGCCGATGCGCTCGGCATGATGCGCCTCTAAAACGCAGTAGGAGATGCAATTTCTTCGTATCTAAATGACTTATTTACTGACTGAATGCAGTCCATTGCATTTGCCGTGCTTTACAACTCGACGGGGTCGAGAAAGATCGATAAGAGGCAACCTGTGTCGTTAGTTCGACCGCTGTAATTGCAATTTTGCGCGTGGCATCACTAGCTGCATAGATCGCCATATCGCAAATCTTGTCTTTTTCCTGATTGCATCGAAGTTTTAGGTTGTTCTAAATACAAGAAGAATTGTATAATTAATCGTTTAGAATACATCTTTAATGATAAATATAAAAAATAACAATCTTCTATTTTTCCTGTTTATAATTTCACATTATAAAGTATTTATAATTAAATCCTTAAGATATTGTTTCGGATATTGCTATAGATAATATCGGTAAGATTTAAGCACACGATTTGCTTTTCCAAAAAAAAAGATAGAAAGCCGGTTTATTGTTGTTTTGTTTTACCGCATTTATAAATGCTGATAAATATAATCTATTTCGTGAAAATAAAAGTTGCCGGTTTACCGCTGCAGCTCGTAAAATATTATTACGCGCATCTTACGTTCCCTATTATTGCTATACGCGTCCCGTGAGTGGAGAGGTGCGCGCGCGGTGCCCCTTGAAAGTGTAATCACCCCGGAGCCCCTCGGTAGCTGAAATATTTCGCAGCAGCTGTGCCACCGGCGATACGGAAACCGGGCGACTTTCCCGATACTTTCATACTTCCGCGTCGGATGACTACACGTGTACATTCAACTGCAATTTTACAGGCTCTCCGTTCGGCACTTTATATTGCTTAGCGGTTGTTATTTGCGGCCACACGTACATTTTTCTAGCTCGCCGTGCGAGCGAGGGAGAAAGTATTAAAGCCGAAGTTACTCCGAGGTGACGATGCCGATTCGAGTCGGCAGTTTTTCGTACTTATTATTGTGCCGTGAAACGTTATAAGTTACGACAAAAAGTGAAAGCACATCCCAGCCCAGCACGGGTAATCATAAAACGTAGAATGGTATAAATAAATTTTCCGAAAAGTATCTCTGCAAAGTTCTGCAAAGGTAGTCGCACGAAATAATAAATTTTAACAGATTTCCATTGTTTCTATCACCTTTTGGTATAATTAATCAATTTTGTTTTTGCATTATTTCGAGAATGTTATCGGTGATTACAGTTGAGTCGCAGAAGGACTATCACGCGCGCAGGAAACACCATCATTCGCGAACGACGACAGCGAAGACAACGACAACGACGACGGCCGTCGCGTCAACGACGAGGTCACCGGCGAGCACGACGGCGACCATCACCGCGGTCGAACAAGTGGAAGATAATCAAATCCCGGAAGTGACGAGGTGGCCGACCACCGAACCCACGGAAACTTGGGAAATCACAACCACTACTATAAGCACCACTCCGAGCACCACCACAACCACCACGCCGACACCACGTGAGTGGAGTCTAAACGCATTTAATGATAATTAGTTTCCTACACAATAATTGACCTCATTCTCTCGGATTATATCGGACGTTCGGCTGGGAAATTTTAGTTACTAATTGCTTTTTTAGGTCAATTTTGAGGGGTATGGAAATACAGCTAACGCCAAAAAAAATACTATCTTTACGAATTAAACCTTGAATATCTTGTACGTAATAAAAACTTGTTTCTCATAGATTTTACTGTAACAACAATTTTATCCGGAACTTGATCATTATATATTTATAATTTATGCTGAAAATTGGATTTATTGCAAAATCTTTTAAAATTCACTGTTAAACTTTACTACGCAGTATCAAATTCTGTTTATACTGTTATATTTTTATAGCGTTAATTTAATATTATTCCTTAAACGATTTTCAAAACTGCAAATTTCAAGATTCTTGTTTCTAATCATTATATGTCTGCACATCTTACACATCTATATTTTTTAATTGAAGCAGACAACGTCTCTTTTTCATAAATAAAACTCCGCGTACCGGTAGCTTGAGAAAAAGAAGAATTTTTAATCTCTTTCGTCTGCCGCATCAAGAAGCAAATTAGATAGATCGCCTCCGGGTGAGATACGTTGGAAAAAGAGGTTGATAAAGGACTGGAGAAATAAACTGGCGAAAAAGACAGCTTCTCACGTCACTCTCTTTGTAGGCTTCTGCGTGGTTCAAAGGCCGAGACACAGTCAGCAATACATAAGAGAAGGCAAGGGCAAAAGGGTGAGTTGCTCGCAATCTCCAAAGTCTCTCGCGATCGCCGTGGCGACGCAAAGCGTTCACCGTCACCACCCTTGAGAGTCGATGCTCGCGAGACAAAAAAGAGAAAGCGAGGGTTTTGTGAACGTCATACCGGAAAGGGTGGGCGAGGGTGTCAGCGGAAATCGGATATTCAATGCGCACTAGCAAATTTTATCGTAAAGAAACACCCACAACTTATTTTCAACGTCGCGATGTATCTATTTAATCCTCTCATTGATAAGAAATTTTCTTTATTCTAAGAGCAAGCTAAAGTTCTAAGAGCAAGCTAAAAATGATATCAAAAAGCAAACGCGTCAATATTTATTCTTACCCTGATATCTTCATTGAATTTTATTTTGATAAGTTTGTCGATAAAATATGAAATTAAAATGTTGCCTCCAGAAAACATGAAGCGTATAATTTCAACTGCGTATAATTATAACTGTTATAATTTAGAATGTAGATATATTTAGATAATAAATTTTAGTATCGTAAAATGTCTCAAGTTTTAACTGCGTCAATGTGTTACATAAAAGTAAGAAAAAAATACCATATAAACACAGATTCATATAGAAGCTTTATAAAAAGATTAGAATGGAAAATGAAATGTCCTGCGAATAAAAAAATCTGCTTTTATTATAATTATGTATACATACTTGTGACAACCCTAGTTTTGGCGGTAACACAAATTAATAGTAACACGGAGATGTTGAATGAAAAACCATTATCATGTCAGCTTAAAATTATATAACGTATCTAAAACTTCACGTTACTGCACATATTACATATATAAAATTATTTCTCACATATGCATATAAGTAACATTTAAAAATATAATAACACTCTTTACATTTGTGTCAAGCGGTTTATTTTTTAAAATACACGGTGATAGGTGAACGTATCAATTTTAACGTGTTCTATTTGCGTAGCTTTATCGCGAAGATGAGCCCGAATGCTCGGAACTCTGCCACTGTGGTGAGGGCGAGCAACTTGTTTGCAACACCATCTGCGTCGATTCGTCACCCTGTAAGACGGATTTCGCTTTCTACAACCATGAAGCGCCGGCCTACCAGGCGCATCGAGGACCTTGCCTTTGCTATAGCGGCGGCTTTATATGCATGCGGCCTTCACCTGGTGAGTAATCATCTCTCTCATACCTAATTGATGCGATTAAATTAAAGTCGATTATTTAAAAAACATTTTTGTTGAATTCTTCATGAACGAGCACGATTCAATTTTGTTTTTTTTATTGTAAAAAATAAAATAGAAGAATTAAAGTTTATCATAAAAGTATCTTTACTTACGAGGTACAGAAAAACTCAAAATTTAGGCAAATTAAAAAACTGTTTACTTAATCAATAAATATAAAATCCTATTTACAATTTATATTAAATATTCTAAGCTTCTTCCTTTCTTTTTTTCTTTCTTTCAAACCCGGTCACGGATTTGAAATACGACGATTTTCGAGTAGTCTGACAGAAAACGATTTCTCTTCTCGCCATATAATACCAGCATTGTGTTATTTGTGCAGACACATATAGTATACCGCACGGGGTTTTCATGTTCCTGGGGTACAGTGAGAAGGACGAGACCTTATTGAAGCAGCACAATAATGTGACCGTGCTGGACGCGGTGTCGTCTCTCGACAATTTCATGAGAGAGGAAGTCAATAATCAGGTGAGACGTTGCTGTCACATTGTTCCTATTGATCGTTAATACGTTCGGCTGGATGACACTTCGAAATTGTCGCTCCTTGGTTAACGCCGTGTATACGCGCGGCTCACGGCTCGATAGAAATTTCGCCTAAATTCCGCGAAATCGAGAGATTGTCTTGGCACAATTTTCCACAAATTCGATAACCCGGAAAAGAATTTAAAATCAGTCGATTATTCCCCCGGGGTTTATTACATCCCGCGTTACGATCGTTTTGGCGCGGCGAAGGAGACGGGCGAAGGGAGCGTTCCGTGAAATTCCCAGAATGCAATTAATGCGCAGCATCTCCGATCGGCGCGCGAAATCCCGATAATGAGAAATGTCAATGAGAAATGTAATGGCTCGTCAAACTGCGCGTCGATTAAAAACTAAATCGGGCTGCGCGGAATTTAATAAAACCGCCACGGTTGCAGCGACGGATGACGCGCCAACGCCGCCAACGTACCTATCTAGCTACCCAGGTCAACTTCCCCGTTCTTCGCATTTACAGACAGTATGCACGCTCTTCTTGTACAACGCGACCCGAGAAAACGTGATTGCAGTGGCACGACTCGGGACCGACAATCCACCCTTAAATAGCAGCCAGGCTCAAAGTCTGCAGCACCTGCTGCGCGTCAAGGTAAGCGAATTTCGAATGGACTTTTTCGCACTGCATGGAGAAAATTGAAAGCTTTGGCGCGGGAGCTATAGATAAAGCTACAAAAATTTTCGGGAAACCACAAGACAAAGAAACGTACACACTCGAGATAAGCAGTTACAATTACATTATTCCACTTATTATCTTTTCCAAAGACCCGAGTAAATAGAGCTTTCAGTTATTATTTTTTTTCAAAAGTGCGTTAGAACATTTTGAACTTAATGTGACGCACTAATTGCCGTATTCTCAAAAATGTTGAATCTTATATAAATATTAAAATATATACATATTTATCTGAAATAAGATTCATGTTCAAGTAGTTCTTTCTCTTCTTTCTACAGTTATTTATTTAATATACATAATAGAATATCTGAATATAACATTATATATGTGTATATATATATATATAAACACATGCTATTATTTTGAAAGTTTGCAACATTGCGCATTAAAGTATATAGATCTATAGAACGGCAAGAATAAGATCCAATTAAAATTTGTAACATGTCTTGACGATGTGATGTAATCTTTTCCTTTCGGATTTATGTTTTATTGCTTTTTTTGTTTAATTTGTGAAGCATTACAGTGAATGCCAGATCAACTCTTAAATCTTTACTGCGTTTAGATTACGTGTAGGAGTGTGCTTTGCAGAGTTCATAAAACCTTTAAGTCTTGCCAACAGTAAGAAAAGCTGATCGCGTGAACGACAGCGATTCGATACACGCGCGTGCGTGCACCCGAACAGGAAGTCGGTGCGAAAGGGCGATAACGAGTCCTCGGGAAAGTTTTAATTTCCTGGCGAATCTCAGCGTCGTTCGGGCAGAATTATCGCGATTAATCCGCTCGTTCCTTGCCGAATTTCACCCTTCGCGCTGCGATAGATCTCTAGGCGGCTGGGCGCAGATCGCCGATCGACCTCCGGGTTATTGCACGCGAGAATGCAGTCTTACGCGTGTTCGGAACATATAACGCGCTTGCTTAAAATGCACACAGGGCGATTAAAACTCTATGATTCATGATTGACTTATATGTATACGTGGTATCGCGATTTAAATATACTCGATATGGCATTACGACTGAATATAATTTTCATAAGTTAATGAAGTATATTTATAAAATGTAGAACACAAGATTGAAGTTGATGACATGTTATAGATTAATTGATCAGATATTACGTTTTAAAAACAATCTCTTGGAAAAAGAAGTTTTATTGACATGAGTATAAAGTGTATGAAAACTCTTAATATGAATTTTTAGTAATGACTATGGAGGTTATAATTAATACCTAATTACTGTCTTTTTTGTTAAAGTATTTAATATTCCATTATATGTATATAGTTACCTTAAATGTTTTCCATATTTAAAATAGTCACCCTGTGAAGTTTAATCCTTTCTAATATCTAGAAAAAATATATGTATAACGGATAAATCAATTAAGGAAATTAAAATGATTATATTTAACTCACATACTGAATATGATTACATCGAAAAGCAATAATGAAGTTTCCTCTTCGGTGAACATATTCCGCGAATATCGAACGGCGGGAGGGATTTTTATAATAACGAATTCTCGACGTCAAAAAATTCGCACGAAAAAAAGGATAGATCGGCCAACGGAACAACACGCCAATTCGAATCCAGAATACCTCCATCAAGTTGCAAATGGACCGGCGCTTGATCACAGATTGGAAATCGCCCCGGGAACCTATATGACTGTGTAAAATGCGTGCCGCGAGCAAAAAACGACGTGCATTTAGCGACATACAGGTGTCGAAGGGAAATGTCACGATCGATTGATGCAAAACGACGTTGACGGAAAATTACACACCATTCCAATTTAAAAGTTGCGCTAAGAATTTCTCCATGTCATCTTATGAGTCTGAACCAGGACTACAGCAAATTCTAAATATGAGAGAGAGAGAGAGAGAGAGAGAGAGAAAGAGAGAATATTGTGAATTATGGATATTAATTTGGATTTGGTACAGAACAAAAAAAACGTTATTCCGAACTAATAATCCATATAAATAAATACACATTTGTCTTGTATAATGAAGCGGTATTTTTACCGGATTTGGGAGATATAGCAAAACATTATTCCAATCTAATAATCCGTAAATACATATTTTATACAATAAAGCAGTATTTTTGCCGGATTTGGGCTGAAACAAAACATTATTCCGATCTAATAATCTGTAAATACACATTTGTCTTTATATAGTGAAACGGTATTTTTACCGGATTTGGGATCGACCAAAACGTTATTCTGAAGTAATAATCTGTAAATACCACATTTGTCTTTACATATAATAAAGTGATATTTTTACCATGGGTGACTTGGTATACAATTGATTAAATAGCACATGCGCTCAATTTAAATAATTAGACAATGCTTTCAAGGAAAAAGAAATTGTATACTCGTATCTTGGAACCGGGATATAACTAAAGTTATTTTGTAGCTGATAACTTCGCTCATCGAATGGCCGTTGGACGGCTTTAAATAACGGCTCGACGGAGAACGTCTGACGGGATTACGGGAATTCGTTTCTGCCATTGCCAGCGGGAGAGATAGCGTGTTTCGATTCGAACGAAATGGTCGGCTGGGCGACCGTGCGATAGATATATAGATAAATAGATTGAGGTTCGCCCAGCGAGATCGAAGAATCGCGCTAGCAACGATCGCGTAGAAAAAGGCGAGTTTATATAGAGAATTTAATAGACCCAAGATGTGATTGTTATTATTAATGGACGACTATCTATTTCCTCCTCCCTTTCCAAAATTTCACGATATTTTTAGGCAATTTTTCGCTATAATGTATTAACAAAGATGAATAATTTAATCTCTCTTATATCCAAATGGTTTATAAATATTGAACGGAATACTTGTTATTTTTAAGTATTTCGTAGTATAAACGTAATAAGTCTTCATGCAAATGTGCTGCTTAACCTGCTTTTCAATAAAAGTTAAGGATTTAGTGCGCTTTAATTATTAAGTGGAATGACTAATGAAGATATCCAATCATTACGAGTTTGTCCGCGCGAGGTGTATCTCAAAATTTATCAGATTTGCATAAGTTTCCCTGGCAGTCGGCCCGTGCGGTTCGTCCCCAATGTCATCTCAATCCGTCCTTCCCCGTCCACCTTGTCCGTAGACCCATGGGGCTCGTAGCGACGGCGGACTGTACCATAGAGCGTGAGGGATGGAAACTTGCATTTTCCCGTGGTGACTGCACGTCGCGACTACATACGTCATAAAACTTTGCTAATATAGCGGAGGACTACGGGTGCCGTCTTTGCGCCGGCGACTCCGAAATCGCTCGTTTCTCTCTTGCCCGGCCAGCATTCGTCTTACTTTCCCTCATCTTTCACTTTCTACCCCCTTCCTCCTCTCGCATTCCCATTCCCGCACTCTCTATCTACCGTTGAGCGGGATTTATGCGATTCGAAGCTCGTGCAAAACTTTACGACTTCGAATATCTCGCTCAAATCATTATTCGAATCACCCGGTCGTTTGTCAGCCAAATGCAATCGAATATCTCCTATCGAGGAACAGGTATCGATTGTCTTTAATTGAGACTTTGCTACCCATCGTCTATACGATTATTATTTTTGTCCGTTTTGTACAATTTTCCCGTGATTATTCGACCGTGATTGTTCGATAATTTGACCTAATTTGATATCGATATCGGCGCTCTTAGATTTTGTGCAGCCAATTATATACGCTCTTTTAATTAATCGTGGGTTATATCTACAAAATGGCATCGAATTGTATATTTAAATGGTGTTTAATTAAAATTGCCGAATCATTTTTCTGGTGAACAATTAAATTAAAAATTTAATTTAATGTTTGATTTTCATGAAACTGATATTTGAGATGACTTAAGATAAAACGGAAATTATATTAGTTAAATTATTATATAATTTTAATTAAATGATAATTCATTTTTAATGCTTTTGATATAATTTTCTTCTTTATTAAAATTAATTTTTGAATAACTCATTTTTTTATTCAACTTAAAGTAAAATAATTAATTTATATTAAAAGAACCAAAACATTGCTTATTTTATATCGCTTGGAAATAGAAAATGTTTTGCAACATCACAAAAGAGAATTAAACTGGATCGGCGAAAGTGACTTTGCGCCGAAGTGAAGATAGATCTCGGAATCTCGTGTATATCGTAAGTGGAACTGACGAATTACTCTCCTGAGAAAGAGAGTACCGATGATACGATCTTTATTCAGTGTGGCGCTAAGTTACCTCTGACGGGCGCAGTTTAATCCCATCTTACAGCAATTCGAGAAACGGTGAAAAAGCCGTGGTTTCTCGACGCTCCGCGCCGTTTTTCAATTATGCATTCGCATATTTTACCGGAATGCCTTGTCGCATTCAGCGACGAGCGCGACGACAGCTGCCGGACTGCATTTACCAAGTTAACAATAATTCAATGTCACCATCTTACGCCGGGTATGTACCGGGTGCTTCTGCGATATCTATGAATATAGTCGTTGCTGTTGCTTATATGTTGCGCAATAGATCTTTAAACATCTAAAATTGGAAAGATCGCGCATTTACAACGTATATTTCTATTTAAATGAATACAAAAATTAATATAGAACCATTATAGAAAATAATTAAAAAAATATATAAATTGAAATAAGTAAGAAGTTAAGCAATTTTTGTACTTATATTTTTTAATATGTATGCTGTCTTAAAAAATTTAAATTCTTATTATCTCTTATTATTTATTAAACATTAATTTACAAATAAATATTATAGTAAATAAAAATTTTGATTTTTAAAGCTTTAAATTATTTTTTTCCACGAAATTTCTTATAAATGTTGCACGTTAATCGTGAAAGAGAACAATGTCCGAAAATGTGAAAAAATCTCGAAACATTTTGTATTCTCAGAATATTCTATCCTACGAGGACGGAAAATTTAAAAAATTAAGAATAGAGAACTCACGCGCCCGTAATTTCTAATAATTCAGAGAGTTATCGTAGAGTCTGACCCCTTCCTGCCTTTCCATCCTCGGTTATCCTCTTGCAAATGGTCACCGCCGCTTCTACCGTTATCGAGTGGATCCACGTCGTTAAGTTGTGTGCTTCAACAATTTGCACCGCCGTTAAAAGCAAAATCGCAGAAAAATTGGAGCTTGTTAAAATCTGTCGCGTTTTATTTCCACTCGGGCTGACAGGACAGTTCGTCGTGTTTAACGTTGCTGCTAAACATTCTTGCAACTGTAATGAACTGCGACAAAAAAGATGAAGTAGTTTTTATGATGTCGTGCACAACGATCGATATGCGAGAAATCGAGCGCTTTGAAGAACAAATCGCGATGAAACGGCTGTCGCGTTACGCAGCATACGAGAGATTGAGACAGTAGTACAATCTGTCACTAATTATGTTTATGTACATCTTATGCCCGTCACAACTATAATATTCTTACAGTTAATTAATCACATAGATATCAGACAAGGAATAAAATTATTATACAAATAGAAAATTTTTAAGCAATTTTTATACAAACCTTGTGGAAAGATTTAATACATTTTGAATAAAATTAAAGAAACACGGAAAAAAAAGATTAGCTAAATATGGACAACTAAATTTTTTGCAGCGGTAACTATAATTTAGCAATAGTAGCAAAACTTTTAGCTCTTGCTGCCAAAAATTAGCTCTCGCTGCAAAAAATATAGCTCTCGCTGCAAAAAAGTTACGTGTCCCTATTTTACAACATTTTTTAGCTATAGTAGCTAATTTTTTGCTATAGTGGCTTATATTTTTTTTCCGTGAAGTAAAATTGAAAATAAAAAGTCTCTGTTTTAGTCTTATTGTTGTCATTGTAATAAAAATCTTATAAACTCTTAAAATCCAGATCAACAAGACAATGCAGAAAATGCTCTGTTTCGTTTTGGAGAACTATCGTCCTCTTATTCCTTTGTCTTTAGACTCTCGTATTGTTCGATCTGTTGCGACTCGAGACATCGGACAGACGCAGGTGTTCCATATAGATAGCAAGCATTGGCACAAGGCCAATAAAGGCACCTACATTTCTTCTCCCTCCTGCATTCCCCTCATATTTCCTAACGCCTATCCTGCCGCGTAGGACTTCTGCAACTTCGTATCCGAGTATCGATTCCGAAGCTATTGCGACTTTTCATTGAATTTCTATGCATCACTTAGGAGGCTTTTCTTCCTCAATCCTTTCTTCCCCCTTCCGTCCAATGGTGAAGAAATGCAAAAAATCGTGTTGAGAAATGTTATAAAAATGTAAATTTATACAAATAAATAATATACAATTTCAATTATTGTTACATTTCTAAAGTGATTGGAAATGGTGGAACATAATATTTCCTAATTAGGAATATATTTTAAAAGATATGTTGTAATTAATATACGTTAATATATTAAGGAACATTAACTTTTTCAAAAGATTGAAAAATAAAATTTGATATAAATCTCGATATAAATCACAAGTATACTGACAATTTTTTATTTATATTTTCACACAATATTTAATATCGTATTTTTTTATTGTATTTGGTAATAAAAGAAGTAATAACAACATAAGCATAGAAGTAACTGCTTGAGTCAATTTTTTTGGCAATTTTTAATGCAAATAATTTTATATTTATTAAATTAAGTTATTTTTATAATTATTATCATCAATATATATATATATAAAGAAGCATCTTTCTTAAATTTTTATATGATTAATTATAAAATAAATTTATCTTTATTATGAAATCGATTTTTGGTGAAGTGGTAATATCGTTCAATATTATTACATTATACGCTTAGGGGATTTCTCCCAGATTCTGGAACAGATATGACGAGGAATGGTTACATTCCGGTGCTCGTCGATCGACCAAGTCGATGGGATCCGACATGGCGGTCTACCAGTTTGTACAACATTATCGTCTTCATTGAGATAAGGTCGCGGTCCCTTAATGTGTCAACCTCTCAAACAAGACCACCTAACATCCTAACATTGTCGACGCTTTGTGCATTAAGGACTGCATTGATGTAGACGTGCAATTGTGATGTTACTCATTTTTAATATTGGTATAGCATTTGTGAATATACTGAATAATATTGTACGATAATATGTTTTTGTTATATGAATAACGATAAATAAAATTAAATATACAAATTAAATATACAAATAATTATCTTTTAAATAATAAGAGATAAAGTATTAAAATCATGTTTGAAAAACATTAAAATTATTGACGCAACTGATGCTGCATAAAAATGTAGACTTATCGAAGAGCTATAAATTGTATCATTTATGTAACTCGTAAACAAGAAGTTACTATCCTATTTGAAGTTAGTATCCTATCTATATTTGCTAGTTTAGTACAGAGTATATCATTTACATCTCCAATAATGGCATAACTGTATAAATTTTCAGCTCATCATCTACGGATTCATAAATATTTCAATCGCATAGGCTATGCAACCAGCTGTATTCGAAATTCCGATTTATAATTTAAAGACGACAGCGTCGTTCCAACTGTCATAAAGAGATCGATCCAAATTTTATTACGGGGGCGGGACAGAGAGACGGGCGAAGTCCCGAGGCATCTTGCAGGCTTCATCGAAGATGCATGAGAGCATCAAACTACCTGACACTGAGCACCTTTCTTGGATTTCTGCATGATAAACCGCGCTGCATAGCAATTGTCAACCGCGATGTTTATAAACTATATCGATTTAAAATGTTCAAAATACGTTTAAAAAAACTGTGTTTCTTGAACTGTTTTTTTGATCTCTTGATTAATCAAACATTTATGCTTAAATTCAATAATCGCAAAAATTAAATAATTTTGTGTCCAAAATTTAAGACTTTGAAGCTTTAAAACTTTTTTATTTATAAATCTCCATTGTAAGACTATTATACGAGTATAATTAGTACTTTTTTCTTATCTCTTTTTCCTCTTTCCCGCTTATTTTTATCTTTCTTTTAATGTCTCGAGTTAATTCAGACTTGTCACATCACACATAAAATTCGCATTAACTAGCAAGACTATCCTACACATAGCGCCATACACGAACGTTCGTCTGGATTTCGTTATCCGCTTTAGCAAGGCGACATCCAAGAGAATGACGATGCTGTGAGACGCGCCCCTGATAATAGCTCCTTACGTATACGTATTGCCGGGCTGCCAATTTGACGAGGAGAGAAACGACTTGTCGTCACGGCGCGGACGAGACACGTATAGTTGCGTTACGTGATGTTCACGCGAGTATTCCGCTCACGCGCCGCGACGATTGCTTTCGACGAACGACGCGGTTCCTCCACGACTATCAGTTCGCTCTACGACAGCAAGACAAAGCGGAAAGCTACTTTTTTATCAGTCTCGCTGTTCGAGCTGACGCGCGCAGATGATATTTCAAAGAGGCCATTCTTCGCGCGGCTTATAACTCACATAAAGCACCAGACAGCGATACTGCTTTTCAGTCCCCTTTTACGCGCAAGTTAATTCGCATCTTAAATGAAAATTATATGCGATATAATTTCCAAGATTTCTCTTTTCGACAGGCTGTTACAACTGCTGGAAAAGTTGGCGGAATAATTAACTTAACTATAGCAAACAACTAACGATGATTTCACTTTTGCCGCGTCTGAGAAGTACGTCCGTAGATTCTGTCATGAATTTTCAATTTAATTTCATTCCAATAGAAGCAACGGAACTTAATATACGCAAAAGCTTCTTACCTTTCTGAAGTTCGATGTTGAGACAGCGGCGCCGCAGGGGCGGTTACAAAGCGAAAGTCGGAGAAGAGCGATTTTTCATTTTTAACGTGCTCCGATGCTCCGGGCGTTTTAAAATCATATGTGAGATCAGGAGAGAGGGAGATCGCCTCTTTGTCAGTCAACTCGTCAATTTTAATCACACTTTGATACTTGAATGAGACGGAATATTAACATATGCTTCTATATATGAAAGAAAGATGTCAGAAAATGTGGATATGTCCATTTCAAGTCAATCTCACACATCTCTTTCTCTTTTTTCTCTCTCTTTTCTCTGTGTACAGATACCCTATCATATCAGGAACTTAATAGGCTAGATATCGTACTATTCCGTATTACCTGACTATATTACCCACACATACACTTCCTCTATTTTTATTTTAGTGAAATATCTAATTAAGTGAAGTATTTTCATTTTCTACACATTTGGAGCTATTCTAAAGCGTTGAAAGCAGCAACTTGACATAAAGAAAGGAACGCAGCAGATCACAAAACTAACTGCTTTATTTCACTTTGTGTTCAATATCCACTCGTGAATGCTAAGTGCCAGATAACTTCTTGCGTTTTGAATAGTCGATCTTCGTGGGAGTGTACGAAATTTCTCTTCCATTTTTAGAACAGCCCAACGGGGCGCCGACGCCTCGAGGGCTTTAGAGTTTAAGAACGAACACGCGGAACAACGGGAAAGACCCTTTAACACGCAAACCCCTTATTTTCGACGATTTAAAGGGAAGCAGCTCGTGCAGACTGCAACTGGCAGGGCTGCTCTTACAATCTTCGGATCCCTGAGCTTGACATGTGATTGTTTCACTCTTTCGACAAAAGATTTTATTTTATATATGCACTTAAAAAATGTTGAAAGTATGTATAAGTATAATCTTTTCCCATGTATAATATGATGCCGTATAAATGTTTATTTGACATTATTAATATTATATAAAATATTATAAAATATAAGTTAATATAAATTGTTTCATTAATATTTATTTCTTTGATCTGCGTTTTCTCATATTCATTAAATACGTATGCAAAATATCTGCTGCTATCAGAAAATATTGATTATTTATATTATTAACAATGATAATGAGAAATTAATTATGAAATAAAGTTGTGTTTTCAATTTTGGATTATTTTAAAATATATTTAACTCGAGAAAGTAAATTCTCTTAAAGGGGAAAAACAGCGACTATATGACAGGCAATCTTTACACATCATACATATATACATACATATATATATGTGTGTATACTGCATATATAATGTATAAAGACGGCCTTGTCATATGTAGTCGCTTGTTTTTCCCCTTTAGGATAATTTATTGCTAGGCCACGTTATAGTACTTTTTTTCTCAGTGACTACTTTTTCGACTCGTTTCGTTTACCTTAAAAGTTTGTACAAACTATCGCCACAGTGTGTTTACACGTACTTACTTATACCTATTGCACGTAACACGCTCAACAACGATGCGGACCGCTTTCGTGCCGATTGTTTTTTGGGATTAACATGATTTCAGCTGTGGCTTTATTATGCAAGATGCCTTTTCAGGTAGTAAATTGGAACAAGAGTCGGACGCGCGCGAGGCAATTTACCGGCACGACTTTTTATATCTCTTCGGAAGCATTATTTGCGTGTTTGAGGAATATACGCCAGAATATTAAAAATGATATTTTTAGCGCCTTGATGTAACCGATATATGTCATCCCGGTATGAGATATGTATAATATTGAGATTAAGAGAGAATCGGAGAATTCTTAAACATTTTTCGCAAACTCCCATAAATAACACGTCATTCTCACAATCAGATGAAACAGAAAGATCAAGGTTTCCTATTTTTTCCTCTTTCTGCAATATTATTTTTGTTTCTAAAATTCTTATTTGACCCAGTCTTTTAACATTGCGTCAATTAATCATATTTTACAAATATGAAAATATTGATCAAGTAACATATCGTGATTGTCCCTGACGAAGAGGCAAGTTACACTCGAATATGCCGACGTAACTTGCGATGACCTTGATCGTTCGGTTGCGATCCTACCGGCCGTAAATTTTCTTACTCGCGGACGCCTTCTTTGGCTGAAACGTGGCAAAGCAGATAACGCTCATTATGGCAAGTTCATACAAAATGCACGTTTCCGCGGCGCAACATATGCCACGTAGCTCATAATTAAATGTTACGTCCTTAGTTTTACGCTGTAATCCCAATATTCGATCATCAATATCAACATGTTGCGGACACTTACAGCGATTACAACAGCTTGTTTAATGCTTCTAATGCAACGGTGAATTAATCAAATGATTTGTAATTCGCAATGCAGCTTGCGCGCACACTCACATGTAACTTTGCGACGTCCAATTTTTTTAAAGTAAAAATGTAATTAAATTTATATGATATATACCACTCGCTTCTCGAGGATTATTCCGCTTTGACAATGTTTAATTAAACGAATACTTTATAAACATTATACACAAACACATCAAATAAGTATATGTGATTCACGTTTAACATATTATTTGTGTTAATTTTGCTTTTATTAATGGTATTACAACGTAGGGGAAGGTGGGGCAAGACGGGGTACTTAAGATTTAAACACATAAAATGACTACTAAATATAAAAAATATTCATCATTATCAACACAAATCCTTTCATTGAACCCTTCTTTACATATATAAAGATAGTTAAAACTAACAAACATGTATGAATAATTAGTTTAGAAAGCAATATTTGAAAAAACGTCTTTTGCCCCGTCTTGCCCCATAGGTAGGGTAAGACGGGGTACCTCCATTTACCCCAGCCCTAAATATTTAATATTAACATTGAAAAGTTAAAATAAGGAAATAAAATGTTTATTGCAAGTTAAGACAATCAAAAACATTCCATGTTTATTTATTTTTCACATAAAATGCAGACATGAACAGTGTCTTCATCCTTATTGTCAATGCCTGCGCAAGAGTTAGGTTATGCCCATCGCGCATAAGCGGCGCAACTAATTCACCTTCGTCGGAATAATATCATGACAGTAGAGGCACTGGTCATCTTCAACAACTTCTCTGTCACTGGATTCTTTCTGAGTGACACGAGAGGATGGTGGTAGTACCTCGCCATGCCCTACCCCGTCTTACTCCAAAGCAACTTTTTTTAAATTATGTCATAATAACGAAAAACTTGTGCATTAAAAATAAAAACATCGACTGTTTTGGGAACTCAGAAAACCATGCTACAAGGTAGTATAAAAGAGAGTTCAAAATAATACTCATGTTTCTAGTTGAAACAGCGAATATAAAGTCGCAATATTTTAACACGGTGCACAAACTGGACGCGAGTTATGAAAATGACAAAACAACGTATCGGAATGAAGTCAACGATTGTCAAAACAAAGGCTGGTTTTCGCGTAATCAAATTCTAAACAAATCCAATGGATAGCACCAAATGGTGAAAAGAAGCCCGGTAGCCAGTCTTGCCCCATGACCTTCCCCTATGAAAAATAATCTATTTAAAGTTTTAGAAATGATTCTATTTGCACACACACACATACTATACTATTAATAAAAATATTTTGTATGCTACACTTAATATTCATATAAGTATTTTTCTTTACTATATCGATTTCAATGTATAAGAAAGCATTAAAGTTTTTATTGTTAATAATAATTCGATACAAAATTTATCGATGAAATAAAGCCGACAAATCTTAAAACATAAGCAATTTCTTTATAGCAGTATACCATATCTATTATATCGATTATAATTAATATCTTTGATGAGAGCAGTTATCACTAAGATTTATAAAATATCGAAAATTAGGATAAAGATAAAATATGAAAAATATATGAATAAATAAATGTGCGCGCGCGTGTATGTGTGTATGTGTGTGTGTGGAGGGGGGAGAGTTATGGTGTGAAAATTCTTTCTTGTACCTTAATAATTCATGACAGCACGTACTCGCGAATTGAGAGGGATAGAAAAGAGGTAAGAAAAGCAACTCTCTATCAGCAGTATGAAATTATTCGTATCGATCGTGAACACTTCGCTTTGAAATCGAGAGGGTAAGAGAACTTTCTCTATTTGTGTCACTGTAGGTTGCCAGAAATATTGCAACGAATTACGGAGTTGTCGACAATTCGGCCACTCACAAGCCACAGGAAATCCTCTTACACTCTATAGCCGTTTTGGCTCTTCGCCGGGCGAGTAGAAGGACCTCTAAATCGGATGACGATTAACGTCGACGTGCGAGATTTAAGATCCACCAAATCTGGCGATTACTCGAACGATATAAGATCGCTCGCTCGCAGAAAGAGAGGAAGTAAGGTGAAGCGTGAAGAAAGGGGAGGCTAGCCGGAAGAATTGAAGTCGAGATTTGCACCCTCGAGCAGGGACAGACGCGGAAAAATGGCGAGATCGTTGGATAGTCCAGAAGCTCCGCTTGCTTCGATGAGATACACTGGGGATGAAATATGAACGGGGATCCCGTTAACGATGCATCCCTCCCAGCAAGAAAAGGGGACGAGCTTCTTAACGCGAGATCGTCGATGAGTTTTTTGGCGCACCAGCATTAGACGTTAAAGTGAAGTTGAACAGAATATATTTTTCTAAAAGACTAAGGATCCTCTTTTGGAACTCTATGCATATTTCGAAAGTACGATATAGTCACGCAAAATTGCAGGAAACTATTAACAATGCTGGAAATGTATACGAAGAAAAGGAATGTTAAGTTATATAGAGCAATGGCAATTAACGGTTAACCTTGTGTTGTGATAAGCCGCGTGATTTAAGAATTAATAAGTAATAATTGTTATAAATACATTTATAAATGTTAAGTGATACAGTTGGCGCGTAAAGTTTTCCTTCGCAAACTACTTTTGTTTCATAACTCTCCGGGGCGCGCAACCAAGAGAAAACTTGATATTCTTAAAGTTAAAGGATCCCGACGTTGCCTGCCGAAGGGAGGGCCGGCCGCTATCGCTTTTCGCGAGCGTTATGCTCATTTGCATTGCGTGACGAGCCCGCTTTCCGTAAGCCTTTACGTGTTACAAAGCCGGTGTGCGTTGCATGTCGTTATTCCTTCTATTCGAGTTCTTTTTTTTGCGCTTTCTACCCTTTTTCCCCCCTCCGCAGTGACTTTACCCTTATCCGTCCTTATCCCGGTGGCTTTTGCTCGCGCCGCTTTTCGTCCCTTTCTTACGCTCCTCTCCCTTCGTGTCCTAACGAGCAACGTCGAGCCGGCTCCTCAACGTCGTTATTGATTAAGTAGCCACGAGAAAGCGCGCCCGGATTCTTTAACGACGAAATTTTATTGGCGGCTGCCTCGCGACAACAATTTTCCTCTTCTCGACGGCGACTCGGCGGCGAAAAACTATATGAGACACGAAACGCGGCACCGCATGATCGCGCGACGCATGGTAATACCATTGTTAATGCCGAATAATTCTGTCGCTACGCGAATTTTATTGAAACAAAAATGGTTTTATTATTATTAAAAATTACAATTTTCCGCACGTTGTTTTACATTGGCAAACTAATAACAATCCAATAATATAATTACGTGGTATCATTTAGGTATTAAAAAAAATTACGAGAATCTGAAAATAAAAAAAGATATGTGCTATTTTAGATTTTAAATATCTTTCAAAATAATATGAAATATAAAAGATATATATGCTACAAATTTTAATTTTAAAAATCTTTAAAAATAATATAAATAAATTCTATTAAAAGATTTATTAGTTTATGTAAATGCTTTTAAGGAAAATATTTATGAAATAAAAAAAAAGAGAATTTTGAAAGAACCTTTCTTGAATTTTGAAAGAGAATTTTGAAAGAACCTTTCTTGAATTTTGAAAGAACCTTCTGCTTTACAATTAATTGTTACAATTAATCATTTACTGTCCCAATTATCCCATCATAATCGTTTCTCATTCTCTTACCAATGGCAATATCATCGCGTCATTCACATACGGACTCTGTATATCCGCGCTATTATACATCGGTGCCATTGTTTCATCATTGCAACCAATTACGAGCCGTCTTCGAGCGACGACAGCAACAATCGTTCTCTGATATATCAGATGTATTTATCCGATTGAAAGGGAGGATATCGAGCGGGATGCAAGAGTCAATGGAGAGATCGCCATTGTAGGATGAATCTGTCTTCTATTAGCTGCATACGGAGTGTCTCGAAAATCGCATATTGCTTCAATAGCATATACACGTTACGTATATCGATTGTTTCTTATTGTTAGTAAAAATTTGGCTAAATGCTATAAATTCGCGTAATATAAACGCATAACTTAGAATAGGTTTCTTCAGGATATAAAATACTATTTAAAATACAATTTATCTGAGATTAGACAAAAATAATGAAATATCGTTTTCTCTTTGTATCTTTCTCTTCCTCTTAAATTGTAAGAACGTTTAAATTTTCAACTCTGTTTGCATTTGAAAGATTTGTTTGTTTAAAAAATGTTACCTTTAAATCGAAGATTTTATGGAAGAGAAGGCATAAAGAGACACCTTATACACCGTACACTGGGACACCCTATACGCCTCATATCTCTCGCTCCCTTTCCTGTCAACATGCACAAGGCCACGTTTTGACGTAATCACTCCTCCGTCCAGAAATCCAATTAGTCGACCATTAATAAGGGATTCGTCCTGACGGAAGAGATAATGGTACCTGCCCCATCACCAGCTGCAGTTGCACCTGCAGGTATGCGTCACCTTGCACCTGTCTTCATTCACGCGGGGATAAATGGCCGATCCCGTGACGATGCTGTAAGGAGAACCATTAGTTTCCGGTGATCATGAATTGAGATCGTCTTTCGAAGAGAATAGCACGATCATGCTCCAGGCTTAATGCCATCGCACTTTAGCTCGCGACACTTCTTTGGGTCCATTGAACAGGTTTCTGCTAACATAAGCGCGATTGCTGCTGGCTTAATCTTCGTTTATACTACTAGAAAAAGGGCTGATTAATTTCAGATCGCACCACTAGCATGAATAATTCTGAATCTTATTTTATTATAGGGATATATTTTTAATTACTAATTATTAATATTGGTAAAAGGTCTTATTGGCAAACTGTTTGCAAATGTAATAACGTCTAAAATATTTAGCAAATTATAGATATAAGTGCAATTTCGAAACTCTTGTCAGAAGTCAGATTTTACCATGGTCGTTTATGTACGCATTTCTATTAAAATCTACTATATTTCAAACCTATATTTACATCGACTAATTCTATCCTACACATCGATTCTTGAAATTATTATACGCAAATTATTTAACAAGATAGCTTTAACAGCAATTTACTGGAAATTACTTTCATCTACGATCGTTAAACGTCGTCTTAATAATTTTAAATTTTCATTTATAAGCCGCTTAGGATCATTTACACTACACGACCCTTTGTGGATAAACTCAACGTTATTCATTGCAAACTATCTATAATTAGATGTTTATGTAAATAATTTATTAGCTTTCCTTGTGTATATTCACTCATGCATTCGCCAATTTCCGAATAATTGTATTAGCGCGTGTCTACCTGTAAAGCGAAATTATTTCGGCGGAACGCAATATAACACGGATGTACTTCTAACCTTGGATTAATATGGTAGAAGAGGCACGTACCGCATAATACAAGAGAGCGTAAATTAGAACAACCATCGAGCTGCCGCGTGAGTTTCGTCGTGTGGCACGGCTCGGTATTAATTAAAGCATAACGTTAAACAACCGACGTAAACAGCGGAATATTATGTTCGGCACGAAATCGCAGCAACTCGCGATTGATTTCATCACTTCGGGCACCAATTATTTTAGTAGGGCAATACAATTGTATTATATCTAGAATATATTCTTTTAAAAAGAAAATTTATGAATAATAACTAACAATTGCAAGAAGGATTTAACAGTTGGAAATTATTAGGTAATGTGATTAAAAACGTGATTGCAATACGCAACAGATATCATTTCTTTTCTCATATTTAATAAACAGATTTTATCTAATAGTAAGAACGCCTAAATGTGTGCTATTATTTAAAATGTTATTTAAAACGGGAAAAACATTAAAATATAATTATTATTATTACTTCGCAAAAAATCTTTTATTACACGTCTCCAGTAATTGCGTTAACCAGGAATAATCCAAAATGAACAACACTCTATGAAATTATCCAGTTTGAAATTTAAAAGCAGTTCGGTTTTATTTAACTTCATTAAGGTTGAATTATTTGACGTTTCTACACTTTCTACTGATAGGACTAATGTTTTACTGCATATACAAACGAGACTCTGACGGAAGATCATTACGTACCATATTACATGTATTATTTTACGGCGAAGCCGCGGATTAAATAAAATATTATCCGGGGAAAAATTAAACACGTTTCGGCTGATGTTGAAGCACGACGGGAGATAAGCAGCGCAATCCGCGAAGTAAAAAAGTAGGAGTTACATATCCGCAGCGCGCAATACTGTTGCGAATCTGTTGGATAATCCCGATGGAAAAAAGAGTCACACCGCACATTTGCATTCAAAGCCGGATTATTCTGGTAGGGAAACCGAGCATATGGAAACACACATAGCAATTAAAAGCTTCGTCGACTTCTCCGCGTAACAAAATTATGATGATATAGCAAAAAGTGGAGTAAGTAACTAACGACTTTGACGTACTCGGCTATTCTATTTAATACACGAATTATACAAAGCTGAACTTTTAGACAATAAACTCGTATGCTAAGTTTTAGGATTGAAAATCTAAAGCAAGGTAGTATTTTAAAATATAAATCTAATTTCTCTATTTGGGAAAAATACTCTACATTTTTATATAATATATCGATTTCTTGTCCTATTTATTATTTTAAATTATGATATTTAATACAACGGACAGCTCTGCAGAAAGTAGTCAGATTTGCAAGAGAATTTCTGATATTTTTGTGATTTTTTTAAATTGTTGACCCGAAATATGAATTTATTTAATTCTTTTTAATTCTGTATGATGTATATCTACTGTTTTAAATGTCTAAATTCAGCTATTATACTTAACTGCAAAATTGACGTAACTCATAAATAAAAGAAAACGCAAAACACACCGAATGTGCCTGGCCGGGTTTTTAGGCTAATTGAATGGAACTGCGCGAAGCAGTAATGATCCAAGCATGGCCGACAAAAGCCCAGTGCGATAATTCATTTTACGTATTGGCAGGTGCTAATTGTAGACCCGAGTCTCTCACACGTTGCGAGTTAATTATCGAATGCGCGGATATATACCGCAATATTGTTTCATAGTCAGATATCTTCCCTATATCAAGTATTACATAAAACACAGACCTTGAAGAAAATGAAAGCAATAACTAAGAAAATCGCAAAAAAGTGAATTTATTATCTGATACATTAATATATCAGATTGCCATAATTATAAAAAATCTAATTGTAAACAGAATCTTTCCCAAAAAAGAAAGCAAAAGTACTACAGCCTTTATGTCACAAAATCGCTGTTAGGATCAGATCGCGTTGATGTACGACGTATAATAAATTAATGAAAATGAATAAAGGCTCTCTTGAGTAAATCGATCAATGATAAAGAAAGGCAATTAGAGCTAGGCGCAGTAAATAGTGTGCAATATATTAATAACAATTATACATTGAGTATGAATGTTTCAACCTCTTTTTTGGGTCATCTTCAGCGTAATGTCACAAAATTCAACGTGAATTACATAAGTCGAGTTTAGTTACGCAATAAATTGAATTCGTAATTCCTAAGTCATACAGTAAAATAAGTTATGATCGCTTATAATAAATTAAATTTTACAATGCCGACTTCTAATGCATTGCTTGAAGACATATCTCAAGTTAGACGACTCACGTCTTTTTTCCGAACACCAAAGATATCATGGTCGAACTTGTCGAAAGTTTCATTCCACGCTCTGGAAGCTACACCGTCTCGTCACAGCGAAGTTATTCGCGCAAGATTCCAGCTTCCACGCGGAATTTAATCTCATTGAAAACCTCGCTCGGCACGAAACGAGCGAATAAAACGCCGGGCGTTGAGAAATCTGGTCGGGCCACGTGGCGCACCAGAAAGATATCACCAAAAATCGCTCTCAACCTCGCGGACTCCTACGCCGGAAATTAAAGATTCAACGAGCCGAGGGTAATTTTGGGGACGAGGAACAAGGACCGCGCGTAGCGGGTGGGTAGCGGGAGAGGGTTGAAAATGGAAATCGATGCCGGATTCTGTCTGGAAAGAGGTACAGGATAAAGGGGGAGGGGTTACATTCGACGTCGTTAAGTCGTATTCGAGGGAAAACTCGAATTCTGGCGGAACAACTATTGATAGTAGAACGGAAAATGCGCGTGCTTTCGCGGAGATTATACTTTCGCGAAGAGGATTTATTCTAGTCATTACAAACGGATCCTGAATTTACCAGGACTATCGTCGCTCTACGAATTCTTCGATCAAAATAAATGCGCTTCTTAAATGAAAATTTTATTAGTTCTAATCTATTCATTCTTTTATGATGTTATAAAGCTTTTTTATACAACTACGTTAATATTTTGCAGTTTATCATAAACAAAGTTACTGGAAAAGATAATTTTTACTCACAGTCTTTACATTGGTTCGATAACACATAATTTTGTCTTGATATTTGTTCTAATAAAAATTGCCTTTGTAATGCAATCATATAAAAAATATTAAAAATAAGTAATTCAAAATAATATATCTGTAAATTGGAACGAGAATCAATTTAAAATCACGTTGGAATATTAAAAATCAATCTATTATGATCGATTATCATAATTGATATAAAAGTTCCAGTCATTTAATAATTACACAATTATCATATCAAGAGAGAGAGAGTTTCCGTTGAAATAAAATCTGCTTTTGAATTAAAGGTTTCAACTGTGAACGCGCTAATCAAAATGTTCAATTTGCAGGAGGAGTGCGCGTCGATGATGCAAGATCTCAGCGACAAGATCAACAATAAGCACCACGAGGTGCACACGCATCCGCTACTCTCGATCTTCAAGATGGCCGAGGTTGAAGTGAAGATGCCGTATAGCAACGAGGCGGCGATCTCCAGGTCGTCGTCGGCGCTCCTTGTCGTTCTGTTCGCAATCGGCCTGTTCGGGTCGACGTGTCTCTTCGGTTCGTGACAGGGACATCAAGACATCAAGAGGAATCTGTATCGAGTGTCCCCCTCGCGGAGGATCGCCACGTGTCGCGTGCATGTAGTAGCAATGGTCCCGACAACGGGACCCACTCGGACGAGAGAGGACTCGTGGCCTTGAAGGGCGCAGATCAACGAAGGGAAGAAATCCCCGCCTTCCCCTCGATCGCCGTGCGGATCGACAGATCGCAGGGATCAATCGGCGGATTCGCACAGCGATCCCCACACGTTCCCGCCGATCGCGGATCGCTCACCGCGCCGTTGAGATATTATTAAATATATATTTAATGGTATTTTTGTTACACTGTATCTCGACAGAGCGTCCTCGAGCCTTGTCCTTAACTCTTCGACCGTTACAGCTCATACGATTCCGGATTTAACTCGGAACATGCAATGATTATTATAATTAACAGTAAATTAATATTGAAAGAAAAATTATTTCTTTTTCCGGGATATATACAATCCGGAACGAAGAAAAATGTGGTTTTATTTATAAAATAAGATGTATATAAGTACATATTTTTTTATTTTAATTGTTTATTTTTTACAATAAATACAAAATTTATTAAGGCACCAATGAGAATATAATACATCTTTCTATATAAACTGCATTAAGCCTGCCTACTAAGGTTACCTAGTTTTATTTTCAAAACACATATTAGAGAAAATGGCGAACTTATACATACTTTTATAAAATATTTATTGCATGTTCCAACATTTTGAAAGCACTTGTTATAAATGCTAATGTATGTGGACATGACAACTGAAAATACTGTGCCTAACTGAAGATACTGCAGTCGCACTGTAATAATATAGGTATCTTCCATAGAAAAAAACAGTGTTATTGCGCTACTCGAAGGGTTAGTGACGGATGATCGATGATGCCCTGGACGATCGACGCCGCTTTGAGGTCGAGCTTGATACGGAAACGAGATTGACACGGAATACATTTGTCAAATACGCGAAATCAAGTAGAAATCATCGGCCAATTGTGTTTTCATTTTACGCGCTCGATAATTTCGCCGTCAAAAGTGTCTTGCGACGAGACTGTTGCGCGATCGACATGCAACCGACGTAACTTGGACACGAGTTGCATCGCAAGTTGACCATTAACAATCGTACGCGGTAACTAATGATGTTTGATTACATGATTTACGGGTGAGTGATTGGTGGAGAATAATTAATGACATATGAAAACTAAGAAATATTGAAAAATGAGTAATCGAGATTTTTACGTTTTAACACGAGATTAATTAATAAATATATATAAATTATATATATATTCTATATATAATGTATATATAAAATAAATGTTCTCAATGCGCCCAATTCTGATTGGCAGACAAGATTACAATCATTACTTAGAAAAGCGGATGACTAACCCAAAGTCCGTGAATAGATAGGAACATTTTGTTGCAAATTGTTGAATAAAAATATTACATATATACACTCAAAGTGTTTTATTTTTAAACGTTGAAACTCTTCGCACAATTATAATCTTGTTGATATTATATTACAATGTTAGTCCGAATGGAAACCAAATCACAATTCGAATTAATTCGCGCTTTCGATGCGACAGCGGCAATCTTGACAAACAATCGAAAAAAAAGTAAAAATAAAAACATTAAAAGTCGCACTTTTTCGAAGTTGGCCTCAAGAGGCCATCTCGAAATGTGAAATTGAAGTAAAACGGTAAAATTGATCGTCGAAGATCGAAGAAAATAGGAGCAGAAAGCGGTGAGCGCGATTCGCGATCGTTCGGAAACGAGAGTACGACATGTGTATAATAATTAATCGACCGTAACGCGAGAGGCAGTCTGTATAAATGGCTAAGCACTAATCTACTGTATAATTAACGGCCAAGCAACGCAAACCTCCTCCCGTACTGGACCATTAGGTGTTTGTTAAAGTTGAAATCTAAACCTAAAACACATGCGTCTATACGACGCGTCACGAGAAGCTCGAGTGTGTAGATAAATGTAGATTGTTGATAGCGACGTAAGCAGAAATAAAAGTGTGTAATAGAGGTAGCCTGGGGAAATGTAGTCGAGCGAGAAAATCGATCGAGGCCCGCTCGTTTTCAAGTTTCAAGTCGTACCGATGTATACGAAGTATTCCGAGTCGTTCTCGACAAACGATCCCCGAGAATTCTTTCCTCTTTCTCTTCTATTTTTCTCATTTTCAAATTGTATATACTCAAGTTGTAAATATCCAATCACCGTAGAAATGTACGGGGTGCCTTAGAAAATCTAAGTCCTAAGAGAGGCAAGACGTCCAATCAAATTTTCGCTAAATAAAACATGGCCTCAGAACTTGTTAGATAATATCGCCTTAATATCACACATATATAGATTTAGAGAAATCAACACAAATCCGACAATCGAATTTTCAACTAATCATGCAGGAACTGTACTACAATCAATCAAACCTTTTAGACGTGATCGTTTTTTATTTATAACAAGAAAAAAGCAATATATCTTCTCGTTAAACATAAAGTGCTCCCAATGTAAGTGTACTTTCGTTTTTTTCGATCATTTCCTTGTCTGTCATATATTCTCTCTCTCTCTCTCTCTCGTGTCATCGATTATTTTATTAGCCGATGGCGCCGATAAGGGAGGCGCATATCAATGCGAAACGGCGTGGCACCTCGCATCGCGTCTCCGTAATTACGGCGCGCAATGTCAATAGTTCGTGACTGTGGGAGGCACCCTGTATAAACGGTCGATTTGTCAGCCCGGAAGACGAGAGGGGGATACGAAGCGGAAAACTTGTAAACGGCGGCCGAACGCTTGACATTTACAAATTACTCAGAAATTCACGAGCTGGAATTATTCAGCAGCCGGAGAAGTCCTCCCGCTGGCTCGATCATAATCTCGATACCGGCGATTAATAACCCTCGGGATTCCGATAATTATCCCTTGCTGCGACAGACTCGTCACTACCCCACCTACATTTTTTTCCAAACGATACTAAAGCGTGGCGAGTTCAGTGTTTCAATCGATCTTATTTTGCCAGCATTAAATCCCGATAATTCTCCGTCATTAATTTGTTTTGAATGGAAGTGTTAACTATACGTTTTAGGTATCTAATAAAATTCCAAAATCGTCGAAATTTAATTATAGATCGCAAATGTAGAATAGCTGAATATATATTTGATGGTGAAATGTCAATCATAATTTAATATTTTTCTTCTTAATGACTTTACAATCAGCATAATTACGTATATTATATATAGCTTGTGAGTTAAATATTTACACTATTCTTTACTTATAACGAAATGCTCAACTTGTTGCAAAAAATGCAACAAAAGTAAACATATTATCAAACAAATTTTAAATCCTATTTTCTTTTTAATCATACATTTCAAAGTATTTATAATTTTTTATCGATTTCAAATTTTTTATAATTTATTTATTAATTACTTTTCTTTTTGCTTCCAAAAATGATATTAAAATGTTATCGAAAATGAAGTAACAATCAGTATAAACGGGAAGACTAATCCCTGAAAAGTAGAAACAGATTATACAAACAGTCGTCGATAGAAACGCGAATATAACGATTACTACGAGGACTTCTGTTATCCTTGTGACTCCTGCTAGCCGAATAAAGTGACGAGAATCCGTTGGACGGGATCTTGAGGATTATAATTGCGCTAAAGCTTCAGGCGAATCCGGGAGCCGCCGGAGTTAACTAACGAAAACTCGCTAGACAATGTAGCGGCAGGAACAATACGGCAAATAAATAGAGCCCTTCTATGCATACGATATACTCTATACATATACGTTATGTAAGTGCATATACATACATATAAATATATAAATATAAATATAGGTAATGCGAGACGGACAGTCAGCGCGTTCTGGCTGCCATATTGTTTGTACATGGACGACAAGTGCGAATTAGGCGACAAGTTGTAATACGGCAATTCAGTTAGGTGGCATTCGTCAATCTAGGCGCGAGTGTAACTACCGTCTTGTGTGCGTGTGAGTCCTGAGTGCAAAATATGAGAGTGCGTTTGTGCGTGCCAATCGTTCCCCGCGCTCTTCCCTGAATTATATTACATTAAATAATAATATAAATTGTACTAGTACCACAGATTATAAAGCGATTATAAACGCGCAAATGCCGGTGTGAATACCATTTCGTTCTTTCGTATTCGATTTTAGCGGTAATTACTTGACGTGTTATAATTTAATTCACGCTATTATGTGTATCGTAATTTCATTATTTCCAATCTCGTTACATACAGCAAAAGTATTATAGTCAAGTATAATCATTCTCTTGAATTAATTTTACTTAATTTTTGGCTGAGCCATGTCTAGTCATGAGCATATTTATCTTTGTAACAATTTTTTTTTAAATCTTAAAATCTAAAAATTAAATGTTAATTTTTTAATAACCACTTTTTTATACTGTTTATAAACTCTATTTTGCGCAATACATCTAGAACAGATAAAAATTGATATTCGATATAACAGAAATATGGTACAAAAAGAAATAAGAATAAAATCAGATTTATAGTGGTCTGATGTAACACCGACAGACCTCTCTTCCCGACACGGTTATTAATTTTAATTAATAAATATTATTTAATAAACTAGAAAAAAGGTTCTATTAAATAATGACAATTTAATTGAATTGAAATTATTGAATAACCTGAAACGAGAAAAAGCGCGAGGCAGATTGTGCGTGCGTGACGTGGAAAAGCAATAATGTATAAAATTTATGAATCGCGGGCACGTCGCTCAAAGGGACGGAAAATGTTAATGTCACATTATACATACGCGCACGTAGACAAGATATAATATATGTTAATTAGTTAGAAAGCGGCGAGGCTAATCGTTTCAGTGACGGCGAGATCGGCTCTTCGGGAACGATCGATTGAAAAGCGAAACAACTCTTTCCATGAACTCGATCGATCTCGAAGACATGGACCAAACATGCGAAAATCTCGCAAAAAGCGTAGATCAAGGTTGATGAGTCTTTATTTGATTTACGGTGCGAAAACAGGATGATTTATCCATATCAAATAAATGCGTGCAGGAGTGTCTAAAACTTCGGCCGTTGATTTTTGCATTATGGATATAAACCTAATTAAGATGCATGCGCGCGATTATAATGCACGCATAAAGAATTTAACGGGGACACGATTCAATTAGTTTAATATGACATTTGATAGAAATGCAAATTGCATATTTTATTGCTCTGAATTATGATTTCGTTAATTTAATGCCCATATTAATTTGTTGTATTTTAAAATTGTGTATTTTCACTAATTATATTCTATGGAAATGTCACATCAATTAATTCTGCACATTTAATCGTATCTATATTTTAATTAATAATTAATTAAACGTGCATTCGAAATCGCGCCGGTATTTTCACTTATTGGGCATCGCGCTCGTCATTCTTTGAGAACCCTACCATTCGACCTTGATCGACACGGGGTCTCCCGAAAATGGTGTAACTCGCGGACTCGGCGGAGTTTGCTTGAAGTTTACGCTCGCTGCATCAGAATGTAAATAACTGCGCGGAAATAATGCCCCTAGACGATCCTAGATCGTCGGTTATAGACGCACGAATCAGCCGATAAGAACCATTACGCTCAATTACTACTCACTGGCAAGGTACTTTTGACGCACTGTTCGCTAAGACGGCGAGTAGCTTTAATACTGCTGCATTCGACGGATGCTACTTTCCTCCACGAAGCACGGGTAGTTGAATAGAACGATATCATATCGATATTTCGGTCATATATTTGAAAACAAATTCTATTTTACTATGAGATACTTTTGTATACAAAATTAGTATTATATATTTTATTATACTATATCTTATTGGCAAATTCTGTTTTTTATTACATACTAAATGCTCTCTCTCTCTCTCTCTCTTGCACTTCTAAAAATTTTATTTCTCTCTTTATATTTTAGAGAACAGATTATGCTGTATTTGCGATGTTTTTTGCAGATGTCTTTCTAAGAAGAATATCTCGTAATTTCTTATTTTCTCAACAAACATTTGGACAGTACCTACAGAACATACGCGCGTAATCATCATTAATGTACGCTAAGCACTGCGCGTGTATCTATTCATGGCCATCTCATATGATCCAGCTGAATCAGATAATCAAATATCCGACGCCAAAGTCGGGACTACACGCGGCCTAATTACTCTCCGTAACGTATTGCGCATTAGATACACGTGCACGTCGAGAAATCGCGATTTCGACGGTCAACGATAATGAGATATCAACCTTGCTGGAGAATCAATCTACAGATCTTACAAATGTAGCAAAATACATTAGAGAACTGCTACATCTTATTTTGGATTGAATCCTGAAGTAATTTATTGTTAGTAAAAAAATCACAAGTCTACCATCAAAGATTTTATTTAGCATAATTTGCTAAATAGAGATTTTTTTTCAATTAAAAACCATAATAAATCTTTTATCTTTATAATTCATAAAATAATTTTTTTTAAATCTAATTTTAAATAATCTTTTTATATTTTTTACGTCTCAACATTTTTCTACATTATTCTTATTAATTTCCGTGCTTCGTGCGAACGTGAGGGTGACTGCTTAACTGTAAAAAAACGAGGGCGATGCAATAATTACGCAAACATGCGAGATCGCGCACGTGTGTGTGTGTATAAGTGTGTGAAAACCGATGCGTCGGAGAGCATGGCATTACTGTAAAGAGCTTGCTTTGTGACCGCGATGTTACTTTGTGACGATGTGACTGATGCGACGATCTCACTTGAGAGAGTTGGTAAACTTCCTCATGTTCCTCACAAACTTAGTCGCCTCTTGCTTCGGCATAAAGTTTATATTGCATTTTGCTTGATTACTAAGCTTACAAGACGATTTGATATACGTTTAGTTTTACAGGCATTAAGATTTAGTGGACGTCAACAATCTTATTTTATTGAATTAAATAAATTTGTTGATAGACCTATCGTTAATAAAATGTAAAAACGTAGCGGTCAAATGTAATTACAAAATTCCAATTTTACATATAGAATTTAAAGGAGCCTTTAGCTCTCTAAAAGTTATAAAATCGATACTAGCTGTTTTACTCTATATTAACAATTTTATTACAAATTGTTTTACAGAAATTTCTCAAGAATTTCGGTTACACACAGTGAATCCTGACTAATCTCCAAATTTATACCAGAGAACCAACCATTATTCTCTCAAGCAAACTCCTTAGCAAAGTAATATCGTGATTGTAAAGTAATTTCTGTTCACGGTATTAATTCTTCCAAACAACCTGCGGACGTGGGTCTTCGTACGACTTGTATGAATTCTAACTTCCTCGTGTATCACATTGTACATGGACTGTTGCGAACCGCATGATTACCGATCGATCGAACTGATCCAACAGCTTAGCGAAATTTTCGTGAGAATTTGCATTCTTTTACAGAATACTCCGTAATTTCTCGTCTGATGTAGTCAATCTAATGAATTATCTTCAAAAATGTATACAAAGAGTGATTCAAAAGAGTTTGAGCGCAAATATAATCGAAAACGTTCGAATCACACAAATTGATTTTGGAATGAAATATGATTATTTATAAAACTGCGCTCAAATGCGTTCAATCTATGTGTATCGTATTTCTTTAAGAGATACCGTGTATTGACCGTTAGGTTAATAAGATACGTCCTTAATTAAATAAAAAACTTTCTTCATTCGCTTAAAAAAGCGAAGCCGAATTTTTGGAAATTGTTATAATGTCACAAAGTGGCTTTAAAGTTTAAGAATTTTATAATTCCAGTTACTCGAGGTTTCCGAGTCTTAATAAATGTAATAACTGATAACATATAATATGTTTGCTAAGATGATAAAAAAAAACATGAGTTCTGTAACAATAATAAAAGAGGAACGCTTCAATAGTAATTTTACAATGATAATTCTTTTAATATGTAAAAGCAAATGTTTATCACTTATTGTTACAACGCTCTAAAAATGATGTTACGTATTGAAGATACTTTCATAGAACGATTTTATTACTCGATATAGCGCTATTAAAGAGACATCGTATGACTAAAAAGAAAAAGAAGAAAAAAAATGCGTCGCACATCCGAACGCATTATATGTAAAATAATTTACAATAAGTATTATTAAATATATTACTACAAGTATTACTAATACTTGTAGTACTATTATACTAATTACAGACCTTTCACTGTGTGCATCTTTAAGCCATATGCATCAATATCAATAAATTATGTATAAAACGCATTATTATGCATTTTAAGTAATACAAAAAATATAAATTTAATCGAATAATTGAAATATATATTAAATTATCAAATACATATCTTAATCTTGATTAAATAAATTAAAAAATAATGAAAAAAAGTTTATTTATTCACGTACTTTAATAAAGTCTAGTGAGTCATATTAACTTCTTGGGAGATATTTCAGTATTATAAAAATATCTCAATATTTACAGTCATGTATTTTAGAACTACAAAAAATTTATTTAACTTTCTACGATAATGATACTTACATTGGATGCATAAAGGCTTAAAGTTCTGCAGCTTTATAATGCAAACGACTAGAACAATCTGTAACCGTCAATTATGTCGTATCCAACGATCCGTCATCCTCTTCCAGCCTCGTGCTTCGAGATTCGCGTCGCAATAATACATAATTAATAATTATTAGAATCTTATTAAGATGTTGAAATGTGTTAGTTAATTTAGTTATTAAGCAATTGCGAAGTACGAAGACCCGCGAAATCGTTTATGCCATCTATAGTTTCGAACATTTTGCCACAAATGAAACAGAGGAAGATGAGTAAATCGCCGAAATTATAATGGCTACTTGGTTATTTATTAATTATTGAAAGTAATTAATTCCTTGCGTCACTACCTAAGTTATTTTAAATTATATAATAGTAAAAATTATTATCAAGATAAATTGAATTACAAAACAAACTTTTGATCTATTTAATGTATAAATTAAATATACATTAAGTTTCTTTTATATACTCGTATATACAGTATTAATTGATAATCACGTTGGACATAAGATCAAACATATCACCATACTGTAATTCAACGTTTAAAATAAAAAAGCTATTTTATTATTAATTCTCTATTAATCTGATATTTTATCATAAAAGATATCTACAAAAATTAGAAAGCGCAAGGAATTAAATTTTAATTTTTACTGCTCGAAGCCGAGGATAAAGATGGTGGTTCCAATTGAACATATCAAGGCCTCGTAGAAAAGGCCAGCCAATATTCGGATTTCTACTCTGGTTTTGCGCAAATTCAGTTCTTTTTCGACGCTTTTTCTCGCGACAGGAAACATATGAGAGCTCGCGAAGCGGCTCGATCGCGCGGTGATGCGCAGCTTCCAAGAATTATCTTGGAGATAATGTATGATCTGATATAAATACGCAGGAGAGAAAATCCTGTGCACTCTGGAGCTGTCGTTTATTTATTTGGTACACACAGCCAATCATCCTCTTTTATTCAACACAATATTTTCTATTTATTTTTTCTTTAAATATATATAATTTTGTATAAATTATATTTATAGTTCATTGTGTTATTTAATTATATACAATATACCTATATCTTTATGGAAATTGTGCATTATAGTAATGCTTAATCATCTAAATAATTAATATAATGCTGAGGAATAGTACATAGTTGGTAAGTACTAACGCCAAATAGCTAATTCAAAATTTTGCGCAATATCCATATAATTACTCCAAGTGGATGAAATGTTAATTAATTCAAATCTATTTATACACTAACTTTTATTTTCTGCATAAAGATATAATTTTTTAAATATATTATAAAATCTAAATATTATTTATAAAATATATTATTATTTTATAGTTAAATTTAATCAGTTCACCAAATCTAAGTAATATATCTGTTGTGCAAAAATTGTTTTTGCACGCACAATAAATCGCGGCAAATAGATGCATGATCTTCAGGATTGAATGATTTAGATATGCGTCAACTTCTCACTCATCGATACGCAGCAGCGGAGTTATAACGTTGTATTGACTTGCAACACACAAATAAAAAATCTAAATTATAGCTATTTTATTATTAATTCTCTATTAATATAATATTTTATGACTGAGACATTTCTTCGCCAGTATCAAAAAATAATAAAATATATTTAGCGACCTAACTGGCCAAAATTTCTTCTTTATTAAAGCTCACAACGTTTCGGCCAACATCTGGCCCTTTTCAAGTGAGGGAATATAACAATAATTATTGCCAGCACTCAACGCATATACATCCCATGTCGCCTAATATAGCTCCCAAAATACATCATGCTTCATAAAGCTAAAAAGGTGATTACAGAGATGTATCATAAAGACATAAAATATAGCGAAAAGGATGCCAAAATAAACTAACAATTCTATTATGTAATATAGAGACAATCGTTGGGGACGTTTCAATTTATTTTTATAGTGATATCTGGATGTCTAAGATTATACGTTACTGCTTGGCCAGCTGACGATTTAATGGAAAACGTAATTAATGATATAAACAGTCTTAATTTTAATATGTCTTACTCTAAATTTGAATTAAATTATAGATAAAATATAAACATAGCATATTTTATTAAAAAATACATAAAAGATTAATTAACATGTTATTAAAATAATTATAAATTTAATAATACTGCTACGATTCCAGAGTGAACGAGTGTCAATGGCGGTATACAATATGTCGTGGGTTGGAAGATCACAATGCATCATTAAAAACATATGCTTCATAATGCAAAAAAGTCAAAGACCACTTGTAATCAATATGGGACACTTGCTACCAACCTTATGTCTTGAATATTATGCTAAGGTATACTTTGTTTAAATATTATGCTAGTAATTTTGCCATAAATTATTATGTATAAGCAATAAAATTTTTATAGCAAAATGTAATATATATTTTATAATAGCTTTAAGCATACATATAACGTGTGTGTGTGTGTGTGTGTGTGTGTGTGTGTGTTTGTGTGTGTGTGTGTATACAGAGTGAAATAATGTAACAAGAGCTAGATTTTACATTTTTACAGTATCTTATGACACTTTTAACGTATTTCACAACAATGAGAGCAATAATTGGCGACTTGAACCATTAAAATCAGAAATTATGAATTATCCTGTGCACTTATTCAACTATTAGATAAATATACACTTCGCGATGAAAAAGAATCGACTGCTGCAGAAATTTTTCATCGAGCATGTCATTACTTACTTGCTATATGTGTATATTACAAGCTTTTCTAAATGTAACAAAAATGGAAAATTAAAAAATTATTTTGTTTATTATTTATTAAAAATAAAGTTTAACTTCGCAATCGCGAAAATTTTATTTTTTATTAAATGTTTACTTAAAATATTTTAATTTTTAAAATATATCAATTATTATGTTTAGTCGGCACCTACCCGTATTTCTATTTGTATATTTTCCTGTGCCTACCCGTATTTTTATTCACTTGTGCTTACCTATTCGCGTATTCCTACCTACCCGCATTCTTATTGCAAATGCATGTGAAGTAAAACCGAGGAAAGAGTGAATATCTAATCGTGTCCTATTTTGTGTTGGTTAAATCCAGAGGAATCACCTAACCGCGATAACGCAAAATATGGGAAATGAGCAATAATTTGGAAAATACGGGCGCGCGCGCGTTTGCAATTTAATGCGAACAAGTTAATTACCTTTCAATCGTATGTCATAATTACATAATTGCACACTCTCTTAAAAGTATGCACCTACTTTACATACCTTATACTTTTATTTTGGTCAATAAAGACCGAGATAAAGACCTTACCTTACATGATACGTAATTCCCGTAATTTTTTTCTCCTTTGTCGCGAAGTATCACCGAGAGATTCTTGTTGATTTTCTTTAACAATGTCGTTCTAAAATTTTTTCCTCTCCCTTATTCTTTCTGCTCATTTCGATCCCTCATCAACAAGTCTTCAAAACTTTTCTCCATCGTCGGTGTTGCTTGATTTTTCTTCATATTGCTTGTACGGCTGATACCTCGTTTGTACGTTCCATCCTTTTCTGTCATACTTTTTTCTTATTTCGATTCCTCGTAAAAAAAATTTTTGTAGCTCGAATTTTAATTCTTTATTGCGATATGTGCATGACGTCAATTGCATTTTCTATTATTATACCGTAAAATATAATTTTATTCGGTAAAAAAGGCGAATATATGTATTTTGTAGAGGCCCTCCACCACCCCCGCCGAAACCAATCGGCGGTCCTCTTTTTTTGTGTGTTTTTTTGTTTTACTTTTTTATTTATATTTCTTATTTTTTTATTTTTTTATTATCCATAGATACATATATTCGCCTTAATAAGTACACTACAATATAAATATAAATATATGTAATTTACAATATATTATACATATAATACATAACATAATACACAATATAATATAATACAAAATTATAAAATGTTATTCAACATACATAATTATAAAAAAACCGTTATTAATAACAATCAAAAAATTTTAATAACAAAAAATTACACGGGAAGCGCCGCAATACGCATATGATAACAAGAATTTCACACAGTCATATAGCTGTTGCTATACAGATATAATATCCATAAATAATAATTAAGCCGTACTTATTTTTAATTGTCAACTTGCGACAGAATTTAAAAAGTTTCATCTAAGCAACGAAAATAAACGCGACCAAAAAAGTCATTAATAAATTGATTTATTATATTTCTCAATCGTTTAAGTATAAACAAATTCAAAATTTTCTACGTGCGAAAAAATAAGCAAAGCTTTAGAGTAAACCAATGATCAAATTAGAAGATAGACCGCGATAAAAAATTAGTACTGACCAAGGCAATAAAGAATTCTATTGGCGATACCCGCGATACCACTTCCCGAAAAAAACAAGATCTAAAACGTGAATAAACTCATAATTATATATTATTTAATAAATTAGCTATACAAAATTAACGATAACTCTTAAACACCAAATTTAATTTAAATTATCGTAAATTATTAATGACTTTTAGGTACTCAAAATAAACATCTCAGTTTTAAAATAATAAGAATTTCAGAATTAAACATTTATCAGGAATGTTAATTTAATCAACTTCTTGTTATCATACGCGTTTCGTCAATTCTATGTAACTTACATTATTATTAACGCGATAATTTGGCTTACTAAGACCAGATAAATGCTAGTACAGAATAGAAATTAAAAAATATATATCTTTAAGTATAAATAATTCGGTAATTATTGTACAAAAGTAAATATGACGACACTTAACTGGACATAGTATTACATAAATTTTACATTACACACATATTTAATATTACATATTTCATAGGTTACAACAGTAAATATTACACAGTTTATAATTGTATACAATTTTACGAAAATAATCTGCAAAGGCTAAAAATTTAAAATTAATTTATTTTTAAATTAATTTAAAATTCTTAGTCGTCGCAAAATTATTTTTAAAATTATAATTTTAAATTTTACTTAATTTTCAGCCCCCTTTTCAGACATCAAATACGGAATTATGTGTTTATCCCTGTATTCTTATCTGCAATTTATTAAGTAGTTTAATTATATATATTTTTAAAAATAAAGTTTAACTTCGCGATCGCGGAAATTTAATTTTTTATTAAATGTCATTCAACTTGGAATGATTTAATTTTCAAAATATCAAGTTATTATGTTTAGTCCCTACCTATCCGTATTTTTATTTGTATATATATTTTCCTGCCTACCTGTATTTTTATTCATTTGTGCCTATAACTTATTCGCGTGTTCCTTCCTACCTACCCGTATTCTTATTATACAAATGTGAAGTAAAACCGCGGATAAAGTGAATATCTAATCGTTTATCCTATTGTGTGTTAGTTAAATTCAGAGGAGTCACCTAATCGCGCGATTACGCAAAATATGGGAAATGGGATATTTTTGGGAAATATGGGCACTCGTAATCTAAAGCGAAAAGTTAATAACCTTTCAAACTACAAAGTATCTTTTCAAGTGATATCGTATGTCGTATGTTATATATATCACATACATAATTGTACACTTGTCTTACAAGTATATGCACCTACCTTACATACCTTACACTTTCTTTTTGGTCAAAAAAGACCTTACCTTACATGATGCGTTCCTGGCCAAATCCATTCTAGCTGTATATCAGCCAGAGAATGAGAAGGAGTCAAACTCCTTCGATACCGGCTGATTATCAGAGCCGGCAGATTACAACGTTACGGTCGATTACGAATCGTTGCGATCGTTAACAAAAGCGCGTTAATTATATCAGAAAAGATAAATAATTACGTTTGTAAATAAAATATTAATTAAATTTAAATTTAACTTAATTTTGCATTTGATTTCTCATCGATACGCGTAATTAACTTTTCCGACCAAGAAATATATCAAAACAACCAAAATTTAAAAATAAATCAATAAATCAATCAATAGAATAAATTAAGCAATTTTTAATAATTTACAATCCGAAACGCGAATCACGAACCGTGAACCGAACCGCGAACATTATTTGATCTCACCTCAGATGTCAAGTGAGATATACAGAATAAATAACGTGAGATCCAACAGGGACGATAATTTCCTAAGCAATATATTCACGCAATAAGTATCGTAATCAATATTATGAATTTATCATATTTTCACATATGTAAAACATTTGCTTTTATAAACTTTTACATATATCATACGTATTTATATAAATATCTTGTTATTTTATTGCAAAATGTTAATTAAAATTATGTTTAATACGACATATGAAATATATATCATCTCAGATTATATTATGCATTTTTATAATTAATATGAAAACTTTAAGAATTTTTTATATTTCTATATAAAACAAATTATTCTCCACTGGATCTCACGTCATTTTATTTTGTTTTATTTATTGATACAAAATAAAGTTATTAAATGGATAGACTATAAAGGATTAGGATAAAATTGGCGTGTTACATATACATATGTATATATAATAAAAATAAATATGCGCTTAACAATCACATCAATATGATTTATATATTATATAATAAGATTTACGAGAAGAATATGTACAACGCGAAACAAAACATCTTTTGATCTTTTTTATTCATCCGTGACATGTATGTTAAATTTTTTTATGCATTTTGTTTTCTTGCACCAATTTACGTAATATTTAATCCTGGAAAAGAAAGAAAATGAAAACGGAGAAAAAGAAAATGAAAAAATACATTTGAGAAAAAATACAAATTGTTATAACAAACTTCTTCTTATATATAGATAATGGTTTGATTTATTTCGTTTTATTTAACCTATCTATTCTTTATTTACAGATATTTCTTTTATTACCTTTCACTTCTTTAATTGCAAGCAAACTATCTCTATCTACTGCCTATATAAAGGCAATTATTTTTACTTATTATTATTGTATATCTAAAAAATAAATAAAGCTCCAGGATTAATTATTCATCCTAGTCTGATTTAGTCTACCCATTTTAGGGCAACGGATCTGTGACAAGTCGCATTTATCTGCAGCGTTATTTAGATGGGAATAATACATAAAATGATAAATATACAATCTAATATTCACAGATTCGTTACCGCATTATATAATAAAAAATTCGTCACTCACCGACCGATGCGCAACGGGTGGAGTTATTTTCCGTACACGGAGTGTGTACGGAGTTGCGTAGCTATGCGATGATTCTGTAACACAAAAACGAAAGATTCAAATTAAAGAGACGCTCAAAATAATCGACGTTTTAAAAAATAATTTTTACACGCGTCTAATTCGACTTTTAATTAGATTTACTAATATAATTATCTATTTTCCGGAAAAATCTTTACGAGAATTTATTTTATAAAATTTTAGATAATTTCTTTTTCTCAAAGTTATTTCTAACTTTTCGAGATTAAGCAGCCGAATAAATGGGAAAAAAACTATTAATTTTAAAATAAGAAATGATAGAGGTATACTTACCCCAGGGCGGCCCAAGATTGTTCGCCAGGGCCCGATGCCTTTGCCAGGCCTCCTCCTCATCTCAGAACGTCCGGGTCGAGGCCTCCTCCTTCTCCTCCTTCTTCTTCCGTAGCTGGTAGCACAGGACACTCACAGAACCAATATTTCGCGATCGAGAGCACAGTATACTGTTGATACATAATCGCGACTCGCGACACTCCCGAGATAAAACAATCGGCGTATTACAGCGCACTTTCATTATTAAAAACCGACAGGTTACCAACGAGCTGCTTTTTCCGCTGAACGCAGCCAACTTCATACCGACGCCGCGCGGATATAACGCGAGTCGACTGTAACCCTAATTGAATTTCGAACAAACCGAAGATACACGCTCGAGACGCACGCTTGTGATTACGCCGCGTTCTCGAAACACAAAAGCGGCGGCCAAATTATATTCTCAAAAAAATGAATGATCGCGGAACACGCTCGAGTATCCTCCGAGACCGAGAGGCAATCGTCGTCCGTTAAATAAATCGCGACGAAACGCGAACTATAGTCTGACGCATTCTACCCCGATTGTTTTCTCACTCCTGCGTGCGATAACCTTTCGTCGAAACACAAGAAACAGAATATTCGGCATATATATTAACACTGTTTTTACCTCATTCGATCTCGAACCGCGGCGAGTCGTGCGTCGCGCGACGGTCAGCGCTTCGGATGTGTTCGACGCGCTTCGGGCGTGTTCGTTTCGTGAGCCGACGCGAACGGCGAACGGCGAAAATCAGTCGCGCGGTCATGCGACGAGATAGGTAATTTGACATTAATATTAGAGAATAATGCTGTATCTTTCTGATATCTGCGGTATCATCCTAATACTTAATATCCGAGCATATCTCGCGATGTAATAACGTTACGTATGCACGGAGCCGCTCGCTCGGCTACCTGTCGGTCCGAGCATCGAAACGTGAATGATATAGCATTATTGTTATTGATAGCGCGACCGCCGCGCGACCGCCCCGCCCGCCCCGCCCGCGGCGACCCGGCGACTCTTTTCGTAAACACCCCCGCGGCGCGGGGTAAAGAAATCAAAGACGAGCTCCCCCGCGTGCCAACGGTCTCGCCGCTGCGCCGGCAATATTCAGCTGACGATAACATTTAATATAATTAATTTCGTAAACACCCCCGCGGCGCGGCGCGGCGCGCGGTTCGAGATCGAGTGAAATGAATCGTGAATACGGAGTTATATGTGCCGAATATTAGGTTTCTTGTGTTCCGACGAAAGGTTATTTACGCGTTCGAGCTGTATCGCATGCAAGCGTGTCTCGAGCGTATATGTATACAGGGTTTACCAAAAGTATGGAAACCCCTAAATATTTCGAAAACTACGCATTTTAGAAAAAAATGTTTCAGACAAAAGTTGTAGGGTTTCAAGTAACGCATTAAATAGTAATATTAGTGTGACTACAAATAAATTTGTTAATGCCAAGTAAAAGTAACTTTAAAATTTTTAAATAGAAACCCCTATTTTTAATTGCATATTCTTATAGCTTACCTCGAGAGTTTTTCAAAACTCTATAATAAAGTATTTTTTTATTAAGTATTTTTCAAGTTATGGAGCTTGAAAGCTACGATACCGCCGGCATCAGCGTTACCCAAGATGTACCGCATGGAGGTTGCACGGTCGGATTTACACTAGCAGAGTTGTAAATAACAATACTTTTGTGATTGAAGTTCTTAATTACTAATTATTTTACATAATTTTAATTTAAATTGAGTTTAAGTACAAATGTTTTTTGGAATTGTAATTAAAGTCGTTCAATTACAAATACATTTTGAAATTGTAATTAAACTCGAATTTTATTACAATTAAAAAAGTAAAATAAATAATTATTATTTACATTTTCTTAAATTACAAATTTTACAACCTTAATTTCCTTTTTTTTGTGTGTTTGAGTGTTTTAGAGTAAATTCTAAAAGTGGTTTCCATTGACTTCTTGACAGTATACCAATCTTTGATAGAACGCAGAAATAGCTCTACGATTTGATTCAGCAGGTTTCAAGGCTGCTTCATCCCTTATTCGCTGCCTCAATTCTTGGATATTTTGAGGTTTTGTTTCGTAAACCTTACTCTTCAGATAGCCCCAAAAGTAATAATCAAGAGTAATAATCACCTCTTGATTATTACTTTTGGGGCTATCTGAAGAGTAAGGTTTTGTTTCTTTACGAAACAAAACCTCAAAATATCCAAGAATTGAGGCAGCGAATAAGGGATGAAGCAGCCTTGATACCTGCTGAATCAAATCGTAGAGCTATTTCTGCGTTCTATCAAAGATTGGCATACTGTCAAGAAGTCAATGGAAACCACTTTCAGAATTTACTCTAAAACACTCAAACATAAAAAAAAAAGTAAATTAAGGTTGTAAAATTTGTAATTTAGGAAAATGTAAATAATATAATTATTTATTTTACTTTTTTAATTGTAATAAAATTCGAGTTTAATTACAATTTCAAAATGTATTTGTAATATAACGACTTTAATTACAATTCCAAAAAACATTTGTACTTAAACTCAATTTAAATTAAAATTATGTAAAATAATTATTAATTAAAAACTTTAATCACAAAAGTATTGTTATTTACAACTCTGCTAGTGTAAATCCGACCGTGCAACCTCCACGCTGTACATCTTGGGTAACGCTGATGCCGGCGGTATCGTAGCTTTCAAGCTCCATAACTTGAAAAATACTTAATAAAAAAATATTTTATTATAGTGTTTTGAAAAGCTCTCGAGGTAAGCTATAAGAATATGCAATTAAAAATAGGGGTTTCTATTTAAAAATTTTAAAGTTACTTTTACATGGAATTAACAAATTTATTTGCAGTCACACTAATATTGCTATTTAATGCGTTACTTGAAACCCTACAACTTTTGTCTGAAACATTTTTTTCTAAAATTCGTAGTTTTCGAAATATTTAGGGGTTTCCATACTTTTGGTAAACCCTGTATATCTTCGGTTTGTTCGAATTTCAGTTCGGCTATATGTTGACTCGACTCGCGTTATATCTGATCTGCGACGTCGCTCGGTACGAAATTATGGCTGCGTCCAGCTGAGAAAACAGCTCGGTGACCTGTCGGTTTTAAATAATGATGAATGTGCGCCGTAATAAGCCGATTGTTTCATCTCGGAAGAGACGCGAGTCGCGATTATGCATCAGCAGTTACTTTGCTCTCGATCGCAAAATATTGGTTAATTCTGTGAGTGTCCTGTGCTACGGAAGGAGAAGGAGAAGAAGGAGGAGGCCTCGATCCAGACGTTCTGAGAGGAGGAAGAAGAGGCCTGGCAATGGCATCGGGCGGGGGCCCCGCCGGACAACCTTGGGGTAAGTATCATTTCTTATTTTAAAATTAATAGTTTTTAATTTTAATTGTTATTCTATACTGGCGAAAGAAATTTATTATTCTGTTTAATAATTTTTTCCCATTTATTTGCGCTGTTTTATCTCGAAAAGTTAGAAATAATTAATTTTGAGAAAGAGAAATCATCTAAAACTTTATAAAAAATTAATTCTTATAAAGATTTTTCCGGAAATTAAATAATTATATTAGTAAATCTAATTTAAAGTCAAATTAGTCGTGTGTAAAAATTATTTTTTGAAACGTTGATTATTTTGAGCGTCTCTTTAATTTGAATCTTTCGTTTTTTATGTTACAGAATCATCATAGCTACGCAACTCCGAATACTCCGTATACGGAAAAACTCGGCCCGTTGCGCATCGGTCGGTGAGTGCATTTTTTATTATATAATGGGGTAACAAATCTGTGAATATTAAATTGTATATTTATGTATTATTCCCATCCAATAACGCAGATAAATGCGACTTGTCACAGATTCGTTGCCCTAAAATGGATAGACTAAATCAGATTAGGATGAATAATTAATCCTGGAGTTTTATTATTTATTTCTTAAATGTACAAAAATAATAAGTAAAAATAATTGTCTTTATATAGATAGTAGATAGAGATAGTTTGCTTATAATTAAAGAAATGAAAAATAATAAGAGAAATATCTAGTAGATAAGGAACAGATAGGTTAAATAGAATGAAATAAATCAAACCGTTAAGAAATGGCCATAAGAAGAAGTTTGTTACAAGAATTTGTATTTTTGTATATATAACATGCCAATTTTATTCTAATTCTTTATGGTCTATCCATTTAATAGCTTCATTTTGTATCAATAAATAAAACAAAATGATATGACGTGAGATTCAGTGAAAATAGGTACTTTATTGTGGAACAGAATAATTTCTTATATAGAAATATCTCAAAGTTGATAGTTTTTATATAAATTATATTAAATAAATGCATAATATAATCTGAGATGATACATATTTTATATGTCGTGTTAAACATAGTTTTAATAACATTTTGCAATAAAGTAACGAGATGTCCATATGAATATACATGATATATATAAAAATTTATAAAGACAAATACACGAGAGAGAATACGCTAAATTTATTATATTGATTACGATACTTGTATAAATATATTGCTTCAGAAATTATCGTCCCCTTTTTGGATCTCACGTCATTCATCCTGCAGTATATCTCACTTGATATCTAAGGTGAGATTAAATAATGTTCGCGGTTCGGTTCGCGGTTCGCGATTCGCGTTTCGGATTGTAGATTATTAAAAATTGTTTGATTTATTCTATTGATTGATTTATTGATCAATTCATCGTTTAATTTTTAAATTTCGGTTGTTTCGTGTTTCTACATTATAGTATTTAAATTCAAATATTCGCGCTCAAGATTAAACGCGAAGATTTTGATTACAGCCTTTGTACATAATTTTTTCTTGCTTTTTATCGTTTCGATATATTTCTTGGTCGGAAAAGTTAATTATGCGTATCGATGAGAAATCAAGTGCAAAATTAAGTTAAATTTAAAAATTAATATTTTATTAACAATCGTAATTATTTATCTTTTTTGATATAATTAACGCGCTTTTATATTAACGATCGTAACGATTCGTAATCGACCGTAACGTTATAATCTGCCGGCTCTGATAATCAGCCGGTATCGAAGGAGTTTGACTCCTTCTCATTCTCTGGCTGATATACAGCCAGAATAGATTTGGCCAGGAACGCATCATGTAAGGTAAGGTCTTTTTTGACCAAAATAAAATTGTAAGGTAGGTGCATACTTGTGAGACAAGTGTGCAATTATGTGATGTATATAACATACGACATACGATTGAAAGGTTATTAACTTGTTCGCATTAAATTGCGAGTGCTCATATATTTCCCAAATTATTTCTCATTTCCCATATTTTGCGTAATCGCGATTAAGGTTATTTCCTCGGTTATTTCTTTGGATTTAACCAACACACAATAGGACACGATTTGATATTCACTCTACCGCGGTTTTACTTCATATTCGTGCATGTAGTAAGGATACGGGTAGGTAGAAGTACGCGAATAGGTAGGCATAAATGAATAAAAATACGGGTAGGTAGGTACTAACAATAAACATAATAACTTGATATTTTGACAATTAAAATATTCCAACTAAAAAATAAAAATTTAATAAAAAATAATATTTAATAAAAAATAAAGTTTTCGCGTTTGCAAAGTTAAACTTTATTTTTAAAATTGAATATAATTAAACTACTTAATAAATTACAGATAAGAATAAAGGGATATACACAATTCCATATTTGATGATAGAAAAGGGGGCTAAAAATTAAATAAAATTTAAAATTAATTTTAAAAATAGCTTTGCAAAAACTAAAAATTATAAATTAATTTAAAAGTTAATTTTAAATTTTTAGTCTTTGTAGATTCTTTTTTTTTGTAAAATTGTATACAGTTATAAACTGTGTAATATTTACAGTTGTAAACTATGAAATACAATTAAATATGTGTGTAATGTAAAATTTATGTAATACTATGTCCAGATAAATGTCGTTATGTTTACTTTTGTACAATAATTACCGAATTATCTATATACTTAAAGATATATATTTTTTAATTTTTATTCTATACTTATAGCATTTATCTGGTTTTAGTAAGCCAAATTATCGCGTTAATAATGTAAGTTACGAGAAATTGACGAAACGCGTATGATAACAAGAAGTTTATTAAATTGACGTTCCTGATAAATGTTTAATTTTTAAATTCTTATTGTTTTAAAACTGAGATGTTTATTTTGAGTACCTAAAAGTCATTAATAATTTACGATAATTTAAAATTTAAAATTTGGTGTTTAGAATTATCGTTAATTTTTAATAGCATTTAATTAATTTATTAAATAATAAATAATTATGAATTATTCGCGTGTTAGATCTTATGCCTTTTTCGAGAAGTAGTATCGCGAATATCGCCAATCAAATTGTTTATTGCCTTGGTCAGTAGACACTAATTTTTTATCGCGGTCTATTTTCTAATTTAATTATTGGTTTAGGTACCCTAAAGCTTTGCTTATTTTTTCGCACGTAGAAAATTTTGAATTTGTTCATACTTGAACGGTTGAGAAATATAATTAATCAATTTATTAATGACATTTTTGGTCGCTCGTTGCTTAGATGAAACTTACTAAATTCTGTCGCAAATTGACAATAAACATAAGTACGGCTTAATTATTGTTTATTGATATTATACCTATATAGCAACAGCTATGTCTATATGAAATCTTGTTATCATGCGTATATCGGACGCTTTCCGAAATTCTTTATTATTAAAATTTGTTGATTGTTATTAATAACGGTTTTTTTATTATGTATTTTGAATAACATTTTATAATTTTGTATTATGTTATATTGTGCATTATATTATGTATTATATATTATATTGTAAATTACATATATTTATATTGTAGTATAATATTAAATTAAAAGATTAGCATTAAAAATTACCAAATTAAGATTAAAAAATTGTTATTATATCTGGACTCGTTTATTTTCAGCTGTCTTTCCTTCTTTTCTTTTCTCTCTATTCTCTTCACGATACTCATAGCTGCCTCCTGGTCTCCTGCCTCTCTTTCATTCCTCAATTTCTCTGTTTCCATTTCTCCTTTTTCTATATCAGCTCCCAGCTCTATCAGCTCTTTCTCTCCCAGTCACCTTCTTTCGCTGGTCGCTTCCTCTCTAAATCCTTTAAGCATTTCTGTACTAATTTCTTCTTTGAATGCCATGCCTTTTCTTCGTACTTTACAGCCCTCTTGATCGCCTTTGTTTTATTTCTTTTATTTTTATTTTTTCTAACAATATATAGTTTGGTGTCCTTCTATCCAGTCTTAAAATCCACTTCACATACTTTCTCTTTACCCTATCCAGCCTGTTATCGTATTGCCATCCCCATATTTTGCTCCGTACAAAGCCACGCTTTCTACCAACGACTCAAACATCTCTCTCTTCATTATTCTCACGTAATTTTCTTTGAATATTCTCTCTCCTATGCTCCAAGTCCTTTTCATCGCTATCATTGCTTTCCTTCCTTAGCCTTTCCTTTATTATATGTTTCTCCGAACCTTTGTTCTTCTGCAAGGTATACCCCAAATATTTTATTTCTCTAACTTCCTCTATGTTTTCTTCTCCCCATCTGTAATCCCTCTTTCTTCAATTTTCCTCTTTCTTTCTCGAACCTGACCATATATATAGGTATATTAAATAATGTTGAACTTATTGTTAATGGGCACCTCTCTCTGCCCGAGTTCGTTTACCGTCCAAAACTCTTCCGATTTCTTATCTTTTATCTTTACTATGTTTTTTGTCTCCTTGTATGTCTCCATTATTCTCATTGTCAGTCTTTGGTTATCTTCTACAATATTTTCATCTTTTTCATTATTTTGTTTAGCTGACCTCTATCCACTTTATCGAATGCTGCCTTAAGGTCCGCAAAAAAAGCGAAAATCTTGTTTCCTTTCCTTTTCAGTTTCTTGTTAACAGCATAATTCACCGTGTATATTGCGTCATCGTTTTTTCTTTTCTTCCTAAAACCAAATTGCACTTCTTTAGCTTATCCTCCACTTCCTTCTCCAATCTCTCATTTAAATAACGCTTGGATTAAAAAATTGTACTTTAAGGCGAATTATAGTATAAACTAATAATAAAATGAAAAAAATAAGAAAATAAGAAATATACATAAAAAAATAAAACAAAAAACACAAGAAAAAAAGAGGACCGTTGATTGAAATCGGCGGGGGGTGGTGGAGGGCCTCTACAGAAAGTACAGAATACATATATTCGCCTTATTTATTGAATAAAATTATATTTGGCGGTATAATAAAAAATGTAATAGATCATGCATTAACGTCATTGCACATCTCGCAATAAAAAAATTAAGAATCGAGCTATAAAATTTTTTTTTTTATTTG